>CM060354.1:17489302-19889302 GCA_030545235.1 Helianthus tuberosus | reverse complement strand
CACGACCTAAGCGCGGAGTGTAGGCGTACACTCGTCAGTGCATAAATAGATTATGTGGTGTGTCTATTGATCTTTAACCCGACACGATCCGGGCTACTAGACGCATAAGGAACATGTAATTCTTTTACGAGATGATATATTTAAATAATTATCCCAAGTTATAAAGAGTTTGTGCCACGTGCATTCAAATCAATTTTATAAAATCTTTTCAAAATGAGTCAGTTGAATGTATTTACCAGTGTAAACTGACGTATTTTCCAAAAAGGCTAAATGCAGGCACTATACGTAATAGGCTGGCTACTCCAGGCATCAATAATCAAGTCTCGCAAGCTTTAGATGTTAAAGTCTGTTGAACGATATTATCTTTCTGTTTAAGATCCGCATGTGGATCCATCTTACATTCTGTTGTAATATTTGATATTACTTTGAATCGGATTGTAATATATTTATTTTTTGCTTCCGCTGTGCATTTATATATTGTGTTGTGTGACTATGATGATATCAACTACGTCACGATACTCCCCACCGGGCCCACCGGTAAAACGTGGAAATATCGGGGTGTGACAAGTAATGCGTTAATCTAGTTAACTAAATATCTCATGTGGACTATTCAAGGATTTAATCATACTCATACTTATAACCCCTCTCATACCTAAACACAATCATGCTTACATACAACCATACTTACATACTTAAACTTCTATACGTTATCATTCTCACTCGTAATACATTAATAAACCCTGACCCATACACTACTAGTACAAACTACGCAGATCATGCACAAACCAAAATAATCACGGATACATACATGATTATATTGGTAGGTGCATCAAAACCATAGTAGGTCCTACTGTGTGTTGTAATACTGAAAGTAACATGACACCGAATAGCGAAACAGATATAACAATGTATGAACATGGTGGATATGCCGCTGGTACTTCCTATATATAAGTGTTCCTATCATGTTACTAAACTTTCGTAAAAACGTGCCATGAGAAGTTCAGTGTTTCCCCATACCATATGGAATACAAACTTTGATCACCCGCAATCTATTCTCGGTTATACACGCACACACTTCGAAAATGCCATTTTCCCCAAGGTCTTTCTCTTGAATAAATTTCGGGACGAAATTCCCTAAAGTAGGGGAGACTGTAAAGCCTCGTAATTTCGTATTTTATTTTTATAAATAAAAAATTTGTACTCTATGTTCGAGGCATTAATTATAAAAAAAAAGAAACAAACAACGACGAAAATTACGTGATTTTACGTAGTCGACGAACGGACGCGCCAATAACGACTACCGACACCATTTTTCATATTTTTTTAAATCTAAAATTTTAGTTTATGACACTTTATGGAGTTCAGGTTTTAAGAACGAGTTCGTAGGAGCTTTCGGGCCGCTTAACACACGAGATGGGCTTGTGGGCCTTGGGCCCAAGCCCAAAGCTCAATTAACCAACACTAAACCTAAGTATATAAAGAAAACTAACCCTAATCTCATTTCATTCACCAGCCGCTTAACACCTTTTTCCTCTCAATTTGTCAGTACCTTATCCACTACAAACCCACACTAAATCATCCCCTCCTTCTCGATTTGTTCTTGCAGACACAAGGAAACCCTCATCATCTTACACTTGCAAAATTTTATCCACACCTTCATAAATTCAAAACACACACCTAGATCTGTCTTGCTTCCCTCTCGATCTCTACTATAACAAAAACACATAAAAGCAAACCCTACTCACTCAACACAACCGCACCCCATCAGTTTCCCCCTTCTTCCTCTCGATGTTTTGGTCGACGACCGGTTCACCACCGGCGCCGGTTAATCGGCAGTTGTATCGCAAAAATCAGGCAGCAGCACGACATGACAGCAGATCAAAGAAGGAAGAGGGCTGCGATGATGGTTGTGCCGCTCCGGCGAGGCATTCGAGCGACGGCGCCGCCATCAGTGGCGGCGGTGGTGGTGCGTTCTTGCTGTCCGACGAGTTGCTCCAATGGAAGTGGTTTCGGGTTGCAGCTTACTTATTTTCAGGCGAGTTCAATCGCTTCGGTAGGAACCAACGATGGTGGCGGTGGAGGTGGTTATCAGTCGACTCAGCCTTCATTGAGTCAATGTGGTGACTGAGTTCGTGTTCTTTTGATCCGTTTTGGATCCAATCTCGGTTCGAGTTCATAGCCGTTCGGTTCATGTTACAGTCGGATGTCGATTCGGGCTCAAGTCCGGTCAGTTTTGGAGTCGGTCAACTTTGGTCAAAACAGTCAACGTGGTCAAGCTGGTCAACTGTGGTCAACTACAGTCAACACAGTCAACCCTGTCATCGATTCGGCACAAGATTGGGTAAAATTATGTTACACGAATATTATTCATGTTTTAAATTTAATCATTACTGTAATCGTGAAACCGAACCGATATCGTTACATAAAATATACATTGTTCATATTTAGATTATGATTAATTGTTGAGTTTTGACAAGTATATCGACACTGAGATTGTCGGGGTCGTCCAGAAACAGAGGAAACTCTGCCCGATTTTCGTAAAAATCCATAATTCATAATGCGTTAAAATTATAAAACGAAGCTTAACGGATTCAATTAATTTTTATAAAAATAAGTATAAATGTATATTTATTTCATTTATAATTATTTTAACAATACTCCTATAATCTCCGAAGTCACTCTAATTCTTTGCATTTGCAAGGACAAGACTCGACTTCTTCAAGAACTAAAAGATGACCTCGGTGTCCCACCCTCCAACTCTGCGATTTTTCGTGGGATCAACCAGGGAAAGCTTTGCAAAACAGTGAGCATACTCGATCCCCCTTTTACGCTTTACTATTTTTTGGGACAATATATGTACTTAAAAATCATTTATACAACTTACGTGTTATACTTGTAGTCTTATGTGTTTTACTTGTAATCTTACGTGTTATACTTGCAAATCATATGTGTTATAAATTGTAGATCGCGCGTAATGTTTACATTAATCTAGTATATTAGTTACGCATGCGAAGTTGATTAAAATGCTTTCTTATCTATATTTATATCCAAAACTTGTATGTTCGCCAATGATTTTTGTATTGAACTATGCTTTAACATGTATTGTAGGTTGACGATATAAATAAAGATTCCCGTAATCTAGTAGGATTTGCCTAGAAACGCATTTAAACTTTAATGCTTATTATATTGTATTTTACTTCCAAACTTGATGGATTTGGTATCTAAATCATGTACTACATTACATAAATGAAATAAAGGTTTATTATTTGACTATTTGTTGTAAATGATTTAAACTTGTTGTATATTATTTCAAGTGATGTAAAATCAATAAAAGAATACTTGTCATCAATAGCGTTATGAAGCCTCTTGCAATCTCGAACAAGTCCCGCTCCAATGATTCCGCCATTGGTTGGGGTGTGATAATCATCTAGCCTCATGTGCGGCGTAAATACGTGTGATGTCGTGTCTCGTCGGTTTACATAGAAACTCATTGCTATACAATTTAATGATCGCGTTACAAAAGAATTGCAAACATTCACGTGAAGTTCTTGTCGACATAGCTAAGTATTAATCAAATTGATCGGCGTGAAACTTCGTTTGCCCCTCCTCTCGTAACCTTCTTGAAACCATTCTTCGCTTGCTTCGACGTCTGGTACAATCTTTAAAAATAAATCTTTCGGTAAACGAAACCGATTCCTAAACGTTTCGGCATTGTAGATCGAATTCTCCACAAAACAATCCTTCATTAACACTTCGTTGGCATGTATACAATCACGATCCACCATTTTCCTGTTTGGGCGGCGCAAACCTTCAAGTTCGTTATACGCCTTCTCGAAAAAATCAAGCGTGTCATCGTCCGTAGATGAAGAGCTATCTGTGTCTAGCGGAAACCAATCGGATGGAAATTCCATTTTTATGCAAGAAAGTGGTATAAAGTTATGTATTTGTGTGGGTGAAATATGTATTTGTGTGGATGGTATATATAGTGTTTAATTATTTTTTTAAACACCCCAACGGTAACCCAACCTTCTCAACAGTAACTTTCAACACGTGATCACTACAATGCATGGTCACAAGTACCGGTGGCGGTGTTCCATGCGTGTCACCCACGAACCATGATAGACAAATTGGTGATCTTAATTAAACTATAAACTTATTGGAAATACTACTGATGCATTATTTATAAAATTTGAAAAAGTGTAATGGTTTTTCTTTATTTATTAGGAATTCTGATGTATTTTTTTAAATAAACTAGTAATCTAACCTCGCACGTTACAGTGATAGTTTGGTTGTATTAGTTTGTTTAAAGAGATAGCGCAATATACGTGACTTTGTATAAGAAAAATGAAACCTAGACGTCGTTGATAACCTTTGTAGCCTAGAGTGAAGAAGGTATAGATAACTTTATTAAAGTTTAGAGGTTGTAGTATAAATTTATTAAAAAAATGAAAATATATTTTTATTAAAATAGAGGGGTCGTATAATAAACTTATTAATATTAAGAGGTTGTAAATGAAATTATAAAGAAAAAAACAAATTCATTACTACTTTGATCACATAATTAGAAACATGGTTGTACTTTATGCTTGTAAAATTATAAATCACTATTAACAAAAGTTGGTAATTGTCTGTTATTATTATATAATTATAATTTGAAAAAGTGTAATGGTTTTTATTCATTAGTTTTTTTAGATTAGATTAGATTTAGATAAATGAGTCCAGGATCAAAAGTATTATGGTTTCGAGTGAATGGTTAGGTATAAAAGAGTTATTTTTGAGACCTGCTGTAGTGGGGCGTTATATGCCCCAAAAAAACCAAAGATAACGCCGCATGGTGTCGGCTACACCGGGACGGGGGGTGGTATCGGGCCAAAATCAGATGGCAGCGCCATCCATATCGCGGTGTGATGGTTCTTGAATGTTTTTGGTTTTATACAAACTTGGTCCCCGCAAATCGGAGAAGAAGACATAGGAGAGAAGAAGACATAGGAGTCGGCCAGAAAATCGACCGCAAACTCGCCGGAAAATTGGAGAAGAAGACAGGAGGCTGAAGGTATTTGATTTTGAAATTTTTTGCTTAATACACGTTTGGTCCCTGCATTTTCTCAAATATCTAAAATTGATTTTTAAAACTTGTTTTTCTTTTATTTATAAGTTTAAAAATATGGCAGTTTTAATACTTGTAAAATAACTTTAAAAAACTTAATGCTTTTTTATTTAATGTAATGGTTTTTAATTTAAAAAAGTTAGAAATTAATTAAAAAATTGAAAATTAATTAATTGAGTAAGGATGAGGTAGGGGCTTTATGACTTCGGGCTCAAGTGACATAACACCCCATAAAGCCTCTGTGTGACGTGGCACGACAAGTGTTGCATAACGCCCACAAAGGGACTTTATGACTACGGATGGCCAGAGTAGTTAAGATTAAAACCGTAATTTAACTTACATACATGACCATTCATATACTTAACCTCATATTAAAAGCAAGACAAGACTTCTTGCCCAACTTAGAGCCATACCTTTTATGAGAGAAACCTCTACCCAAAGAGTCAAAAGACAATGTATATCGTTCGTCATATGTCTATATACATATACAAGCTATAAGCATATGTATGCACCCATAGGGTAGTTATCCCTATTATTACCTATATATTAAAATCTAAAGGGAATGAACAGTAAATTACCTATATATTAAGCAAATGGTATCAGGTATCGGTACCCGATTTATCAAAACGGTGTATTTAGTAGTCACCGGTTTTTAGTATTCACTGGTTTTTACCCTCAAATACCAGTACCGTAACAGTACCGACCGGTACCGAATCGTACCATAACAGGTATATTCGGTACTCGTACCATTTTTGAGAATTTCGATAACGGTATTTTCGGTACTGGTTGGTACCGAGCTCATCAAATCCTGTAGCAATGCAAGTAATTGCACCGTTTAGATTACTTTTCATACACACACTAAGTAAACTGTATTTCGTTTGAATGAAGTTTTATATACACAACAACTTATTTCACTTTTTTTGTCTTTTTCTGTAATGAATGAATTGTAGCATGTAAAATTAACTTGGATATTTAGAATATTGATGAGCAAATCATATCAAATTCTATAATCAAACCGGTATCGTATCGGTACCAAATTTACTATACCAAATCATTACCTATATATTAAAATCTAAAGGGAATGAACAGTAAATTACATATATATTAAGCAAATGGTATCAGGTATCGGTACCCGATTTATCAAAACGGTGTATTTTCGGTACCGGTTCAGCACCAGTAGTCACCGGTTTTTAGTATTCACCGGTTTTTACCCTCAAATACCGGTACCGTAACAGTACCGACAGACACCGAATAGTACCATAACAGGTATATTCAGTACTCGTACCATTTTTGAGAATTTCGGTAACGGTATTTTCGGTACCAGTTGGTACCAAGCTCATCAAATCCTGTAGCAATGCAAGTAATTGCACCGTTTAGATTACTTTTCATACACACACTAAGTAAATTGTATTTCGTTTGAATGAACTTTTATATACACAACAACTTATTTCACTTTTTTTGTTTTTTTCTGTAATGAATGAATTGTAGCATGTAAAATTAACTTGGATATTTAGAATATTTATGAGCAAATCATATCAAATTCTATAATCAAACCGGTATCGTATCGGTACCAAATTTACTATACCAAATCATTTTCAGTACCAATTTGGTACCCAGCTTTTGGCGTTTTCAGAATCGTTGCTTTCGGTTCGACACCGGTCTAGCACCATACCTGTATTTATTGATTTTTACATTCAAATACCATACCGTATTGTACCGAGCATTTTCAGTGCCGGTACCTAATTTTGATGATTTTCCGGATCGGTACTTTTGGTGACGTTACCGGTACCGAACTCATCCATATTTTAGCGTGTTAGCACCGTAATAACTGATCGAAGTGTCGCGCTCCAGTCAAAGATAATATTTATAAGCCCTATTTACCCTTAACAAATAGCTAGTGGTAGCAAGGGGTCGAACCACGAAGAGTATGTGGTTTGCGTGTGGATTCGATTGAATTAGAACAATTGTCACAATTTATGAAGCTTGCCAGATATTTTTGTATTTTTGTTTGGTTGAAAGATGTGAATTTAAACTAATGGAAGTGGTTCAATTGATTAACAACTACTACTTAACGAATGCAAGAAAGATTGATTATTAAACAATAATAAAAAAAAGGTTCACACCCGGTTTCGGTAATTGCCAACCTAGGGTTTCTACAAGTTTTTAGATTCAACTCAATTGCATACGATTAGCGGATTTAGTGTACCGTGACTTAGGTGCCAATAACTATCAACGCTTCGAAAAACGGACAAGAATGCACTTTGTAATCAACACAAGTAAAACCTAACCACGACAATGCATAACTACACATAACCATTTCGTAAAGTCATAACTTTTAATATCGTTCGACAATTTACGAATACGAAACAAATGTAAACTATTGTCAATGGTTTCAAAAATCAAACACAATTTGTCACAAAGTTGAAACAAGAATAATTCGAAACCCTAAATTTATCAACTACCTACACCGGGGTGAAACCAAGGTGATTAGCCGCTCATGGTTGAAGAAGCTTGAACACCAGATGCTTGGAACGTGAATGAAGTCATCTCGAAGCTTGAACAATGGAGAATTGATGGATGTTGAAGGTTTGGTGAAGGATGATGGGGGAAAGATTGATGGTGATGGTTAGGGTTTGTATGGATTGGTGATTTTGGATGATGATGGTTGTTCTTGATTCGGATGATGATTCCGGTCGTGAGTGTTGTAGAGGTGAATAGTTATCCAATCATGGCTTCAAGATCAAGCTTTTCAAACTCACACAAGTTGTAACTCCCGAATTCAATGCCCAGAACCAATTAGAATCGTTCCATCTAGCAAAATACTAAAAATCCCGTTTTGGTGAATCCCTACCCGTCGCCGACGGCCATGACCCCGTCAGCGATGGGTTCTGAATCGTTCAAGGCCGTCCGACGGCTTATGTTGCTGGATACGGCTATTCTTGCTTACGGGCATTTCTAGTGGGCGTCGCCGATGGCTTGGGACCCGTCGGCGACGGGTTCTCCATTTCCGTTTCTCTAAAATCCACTTCTCGCACTCCCGGTTGATCCGTAACGCGTCCTGGTGCTCCGGTTTTCGACCCGGTGACTCGTAAAGCTCTCGAAAAGCTCCTTAAACTCCATAAAACCTGCAAAATACATTTTTGATTAAAAGTAGGCTATCCGAAATTAAAACTTATGTAAAAACATCGAGTTATGCAATAACAAGCACCGGTTTTCAACCACGTATCACATCTCCACACTTGTCTTTTGCTTGCCCTCAAGCAAATCTGTTTTTCACTTTCACGTGGGTCGAACAACGAATACACTTCCCATTCTCGAGACAAAGGTTAAGGTCTATTGTCATACAAAAGTTCAAACCTTTTACAATTTTCACATATTTACCGGTCAAGTGAATAATCACATATAATAATGGTTATCCAAGATTAACCCGCCCGTAAAACTAACAAGTCATGCATATCCCTCACAATGTTCTCTCCACTCGGCTTAAAAATTTGCTAATGTGTATAATGTATTAGCACTTCAACAATTAATCGCTCAACACCGATTAGAACACGTACCCGCATAGGCTTGCAACTCAATCATTCTCCACCACCGATCACGAATACTAAGCACAAGTCATAAGGTCTTTGTAAGGGTTGTAACGGGGCTGGGCTAAAGGTAGGAAATGGGATATTTTAAAGTGGCTAAGGTGATGAAAATTCGATTTTTATTACAAAAGACTACTCTAAACAAAACAAAACTATAAACATCAACTACAAGGCAACAACTTTAGCCTTTTATTTCTCAAACTAAGAACATATATTTTTGTTCTTTTCTCAACAACTTTCTATCTTTTTCATACATTTTCTGATTTTTCTCTCTTTTTTTTGATATATGCAAACAAACAAATACAACTATACAAACTTTACTTCTATAATCGAATTTCCATCACACGGTTTTAAAAGAAAAAGGTTTTAAGGTTATTGGTTAAAGGGTGGTCAAACGAAAGGATTAGGCTCAAAAGTGGCTACTAAGGGATAATTTTTGGGTAAGGATATAAGAATGGTGTAAAAGGAAAAGGTTTACCTAATGCCTTAATCATTCTCATGCTTGTATTCGGTCTATGGTCTCGAACGTATCAAAAGTTGCAAGTTCTACAATACACGACTAATGGTCCACTCAAACAAAGAAACATGTAAATGTAAATCTATGATATAAAAGTGGCTCAAAACCTCACGTATAAGGGTATGATATGTGATATGCATAGAATTCTAGTTCCTTAGGCGAATTATTCCCAAATAACCACCCGCTAAATACCTGTTATGCTTATTAATTTGAACTTGATCATGACAAAAGACCAAATGGGTTGTGCCATCCCTCGTTGACTTAGTTACTTGTGCTTTTAAGATCGCTTTTGAAATAAGAAATTTTTGAAAATTTTTTGAAATTTTCCCCCATCCCCACACTTGAGGTAAACATTGTCCTCAATGTGTAGTATTTAAATGAACGGGTCAAAATCGAAAACTTTTACTACTCCCCCATCCCCACACTTGAGGTAAACATTGTCCTCAATGTGTAAGAACTAGAGTTTTAAAACGCACAAGGGATGTGACACGGCTAACCTTCCCAAAATTTCACCCCGGAAAAATAAAATACAAAATACAATCCACTTATTACTAAACTAAGAATCAAGGTAAAAAGGAAACGCATGCACCTGATTTTTGTCGCTTGATGCCCATATCTTCTTCTTCTCTTCATAAAAACGGTTGTCTCTCGAACATCATGTACCTACAAATTCTAACCCTTGTGTAGAAGCATGCTTCTCACAACCATTGAAATTTGTTAGGTGATTAGTTCTACCATTTTTATAAAAGTGTTACCAAATCATGAGTTAAATTACCTTGATTTTTGTGGAAAAATAAGTTACAACAATAACAAGCCTAACTCACTTTCGTAGGAATCACGGTTGCATTTAGCTTATGCAACAAGCCCTTTTAAACCCCCCAATAGCTTGGGAGGACGAGAGGTCTCGTGAGGGTTATATAGGGAACACACCCACAACATTCATTTAACTAGGAAAAAATAAATAATAACGAAAAAGAAATAAAGAAACTAAAGTATACAACAACAACACAAAACATACCTTGCCTTCACCGCTGATATCTCTCGTTGGGATCAACTGGCGGGTTTGGCTGGTATGGATAACCAGTGAGGGCTTCAAACATCTCCCTGTAGTTATCAAGTGGGCTCGGCTCTCCTTGAGGTGGTGGCTGATAGGGTATCGGAATGAAACTGGAGCCTACGGCCTCGGGCCAGTGAGGAGATGGGTCGGATGGGCCTCGTGGAACGGGGAGATTGGGGTAGTCGGTCCACCCCGAGTGCTCGACATAAGGAAGGCCGGCCTCATAGTCTCTTCGATGTCTCTCCTGACTGTGAAGGATTTTGGCATTATTAATAGTCGTTTCCTGTGAGACAAATAAGGCACTCCAACGGTTGTCCTCCAACGTGTTTCGCTCGTGTCGCGCTTTTTCTTCCCTTTCTTCCCATGCCCGTCTTCGGGCCATATCTTCTTCTTGCAATTGCAACAAGCATTCCATGTGAGATCTTTGAAGCGCTTGTTGCTCTTCCATACGTTTCTCCATCCTCTCACGATAGGATGCTTGGGATGCCCACTGTTCTTGCGTGTAGGCCCCGTGCATCTCTTCCCAGTTCTCTCTCCTCCTATAATATTCTCGGCCCTCGCCTATACATGCCGAGACATTATCATAAACCGCTTGTTGCCCGCGGTTAAAATTTCTGAACGACGGCCCTTGTCTTTGTTTCACAAAACCTGCCACATCTGCATTAATCTCCCTGTGTGGCCTCATGTACCTCTGTTGTGGTCCCCGTGGACCAGAAGGCTCAGTCTCGTCTTCTTCGTCAAACATCTCCTCATCTCCCCCAGCTCCTTGCTGCGCATCTGGATTAACAAAATCATACCCGTGACCCAATTTGTCGGTCACCACATATTTTTTTCCCGACAGATTCACATCTATTTTCCAATTTTTCCTCATTGTTGCTATGTTGAATTCTTCCAGAGGTTTGGATACCCAAAGCGATTCCGGGGGCAAACAATTCTGTTGGACGATCATAGCACTGATGAGGTGTGCATATGGAATAAAGCGCCTTTGAGATGCCTCCCGGGTGATCCATGTATTCATCATTATGATATGCCTCCATGACAATGTAGGTTTCTCGTACAACAATGAATGGACAACCCTACAATCGCTTGCTCTCTGTTGGAACCTCAAGGTTTATACATTGAGAGATATTAAAGTTTAGGGTTGATCTTGTAATGTTTAACTAAGTTGTTTTGGGTCGGATATATGTATTGGGTTTTAGTATGATCTCGAGTGGGCCTAGGGTGGTTTCGATCCATCATAGGTAGTATATAAGTAAACTCTTGTAATGTTTAGAAGGTTGATCGCTTGGTTAGAAGGTTGGAGGCCACTCGAGATCTAGTTGATGTCTTGTATCAGTCATTGGTTCAAGGTGAATGCAAGATAGTATTTTGATTTGATTATTGTGCTTATTCTACTTTATTGTTTTCTTGAATCCGCTTGTGTTTGGATTCCGCACTCACACAAGTTAACATTGATATCATTGAAAGATCCTTTGGGGTTTTACAATTGGTATCAGAGCCAAGAAACCAAGTCTTGGTTCGGTTTTGATATCATTGGATTCAAGAAGGCTTTAATCGTTACTGATCTTGTTTGCTAAGTGTTTTACAGAATTTCAGTATTATTATTGTGTTCGGATTCAAGCTGTTCTTTGCATATATTGATTAAAGTTGCTGATTTTGGATTGTGATTCGTTGTCCAAGGTGTTTGCTGAATTAACGGAAGTTTGTTGAGGATAAAAGATTCAAAGATTTCATATCTTTGAATTTTTGGAAGCTGCTGAAAATCAGGAATCACAGTTACGTTTATCTCACAAGTTTGTTTTGCAGGGTCTCGACTCACTTTCAGCTTAGTCTCGACTCACATTTAGCTTAGTCTCGACTCACATTCAGCTTAGTCTCGACTCAAGTTCATTCGTCTCGAGTGGAAATAGCGATCTTGTCTCGACTCGCAACTGCTGTGGTCTCGAGTTGGCATCTTTAACTCGAAACCATTTGTCTCGACCGACTTCAAGTTTAATTGTTCCTGATCTCGACTCGCAATCTCGGTCTCGACTCAGGATTCAGTTTACTCAAAACAACTGTCTCGACTCCGAATTGTACACACTTACTGATTCAGTCTCGACTCCTGTCTCGACTCGCAACGACACTTGCAACGTCTTTCAGACTTTGGACTCTTGGACTTAAATAATTAATTAATCACTAAATTAATTAATTTATTGAGTAACCATGACTTCAAGTAATCAAAGTGTTGACCTGGCAGCTATGACTAAGCATCAAGAATTGGACTCCATCATTGGAACCACCACTCGTGTTCCCCGGTTGTTAGATGGAAATGAATTCCCTGAGTGGAAGTGGCGTTTCGAAAAACATGTTAAGGTCAAAGATGCAAAAATCTGGCGAAGTATTCTAAGAGGCCCAAGAGAAATTATGATGGATAGTCCTACTGATGATGGTGTGAAAGTGAAGAAGCCTGTTGATCGGTATACTGAAGAAGATTTTAAAATTGTTAAGGAAGATGATATGGCGTTTTCTTACCTGACCATGGCATTGGGACCAGACATTGCTATTGGTTTTCGCACTTGCAAATCTGCTAAGGAATTGTGGGAATCATTAATAGATGTCTATGAAGGCAATGAGGATATGAAAGAGAGTCGTAGAAATCTGCTAAGTCAAAGCTTCAACAATTTTAATCATATATATGGAGAGACTGTTGATAATCAAATTCAGAGATTCGTTAAGTTAGTTACTCAAATGCAGATGGAGGAAATGCACACGTCAAATGCTTCATCTAATAGACAGCTTCTAAATTCTTTACCAAAAAGTTGGGATCATCACGTCGCAATGATCAAGAAAACCAAGGAACTAGCAAGATGTAGCTTATCTGAAATGATTTCTCACATTAAGGCTTGCGAGCTAGATGATAAACAAAGAGAAACAAATTACAAGAATAGCATGTTGGCTGCTGGATTCAATGCAACACCCTCGACATCAAGCAACAATACTGCTTTTGTGTCTCACGCTGGCTTTCAAATGTTCAGCAACTCTGCTTCTGCTAAAGCTGCTCCTACCTCACCAAATGTTTACTACTCTGGAACTCCAGCACCTGCTGCTGCTGCACCACCTTCTGCTAATGCTACTGCTGCTGCATCATCAACTTCCAGTGCTAAAAACGAGATGATTGCTTTCTTCTTGCAACAGTCAAAGGAAAATCTTGATATAGCTGCTTCTGTCATAAATTGCTTAAATGCTTTTACTACTGGTAAACTTAACCCTCCTAAGTTTTCTATGTATGACTTAGATCAGATTCATCCCGAAGATGTAGAAGAAATGGATATAACTTGGCAGATGGCTATGGCAGCATTTAGAGCCAAAAATTTTGTGAACAAAACTGGGAGAAACAAATGGCAAGGTCTTACCTTTACTGGACCCACAAAAATGCCATTTGAGTTTCGATGCTACAATTGTCATGAACCAGGTCATTTGGCAAGAAACTGTACCAAACCTAGGGTCAATAGTGAACAAACTCCAGCCCAACCTGCTACACCTAATCGAGAGAGAGCTCTTGTGACCACATCGAATATGTCTGCTGATGTTGCTGCCAGTGGAAGTCCTCAACCTCTGGGATTAGCTCAAGCCTTGGTGGTTCAGCCTGATTCGCCCTTTGATTGGAATTCGGAAATTGAGCGACTGAACATCTCAGCTCCAGAAAATCAAGCTGATTCAAGCAACATTGCTTTCATGGCCACAGATGATCAAGTTTCAGCTCCTGAGGAGGAGATTTCAGCTGAAAATCTTGCTTTCATGACTCAGATTCTTTCAGCTCCAGTCAAAGGTCTTACCAAAGAAGAGGTAATTTCTGTATTCTGTACTCCTGAATGTAGAGAACGAGTTGAAGCCTATAGAATACACAACGCTGAGCTAATCGAAGACTATAATGAAATTAAAAGGAAAAAATTCACTTTGGATAATAATGAAAAACTTTTTAAGGAGAAAATCGAAGCTCAGCGAAAAGACATCATCCAACTCAAGGATGATGTTAGTGTAACAACAGCCCAACTCTTCATGGTTAAAGAAAAACTATGCAATGTGACTAAAGAACTGGAGGATATCAGAGATAGATATAAAATAAATGAGCTAAATATTAAAAAATTTAACTCCGCCAGCAAATTAGTCAAAAACCTGTGTAATCAACAGCTAGAATATCAGAAAAAGAAAGGGTTGGGATTGGGTTTTAATCAGGCTCCTCCTCCTTATAATGACAATTATACTTATTTACCTATGACTGAGGAGGAGATGATTAATGAAAGCAAAATGACTTATGGTCCCAAAAACTGTAAGCCATCAGTAAATGTCAGACCTGTTGAAAAACAGGTGGTTAAACCGGTTAGTTTTGTGTCCAAGGGTACTTTTGATCCTAACGTTTCTTCATCATGTGCAGATGAAGTACCTGAAGTAGGATGGGGAGATATGTTTGGGAATGAACCACCTTTAGATTCTGATGTTTCTAAACCTACTTTTGATTAAACTGATTATGGTTGTGTGTTTGGTCAATCATTTTTGAACTCGTTTCATAGTTATGTTTCGTCTTCTTTTGGGCCTGCTGTTTTGGGCAAAACTGTGAATGCTTGTGATGAAACTTTGAATAATGTGCACGATGATGGATGTTTTTCAGTAGATAAAAATTGTGATTCTAATGTTTCTAACTCTTCAGCTGTTGACAGCATGACAGGTGAGGTCCCTCAGGATGCATTCAGTGAAACCACTGAAACTTCTTCTAAAGAGAATCAACCGTGTTCTGATTCTTCTTCTGAATCGGTCTCAGAGGAAGTCCCTAATGTTGAACCTAGTGGGACCCCATTGAAAACCTAGGATGAAAAGGAACCCTTATTAAACTCAGATGATACATGTGTTGATGAAATACGTGTTGATGAAGTTCCTACATCTTCCGAGATTAAAACTGAATCTGATTTTCAACATGAAGAAGTGGTTGTTTTGAATGAAAAATTACAAGAAAAGGTTTCTGAAAAGAAAATTAAAACTGAACTTGAAACATCTTTTCATAATGATTCTGATAATGATAAATCTAATCCATCTGAATCTCATACTTGTGCCAGTGCTAGTTCTGATCAACAGGTACCTAAATGCTCAGAAAAGGCACAAGTTAACCAAGCAAGAAACATAAATCAAGCTCATTCTTCTAAACCCAACAGATACATGTCTGCTATGAAGCATCAAAACTTCCACAGATTGAAACATCAAACATGTTTCAATTGTGGAGTTGCCGGACACATCGCCAGAAACTGTGCAGTCTAAAACTAAATATGCACAATATCAGAAAGTCAAGCCAAACCGATATCGTTATTCAGAGTCAGTGACGACTGAACAGTCTAAGACAATGAGGAATGACTATCGTAAGGCTAAGCCTTCTGATCAAGATTGGAATGCAGCCAAACGTAGAAATCAAAATCAACAAAAGGATTTTCGAAAGGATCAATATAAAGCGTTTGGTAACTACAATTCTCAATGGTCAAATAAGCATTGGAAACCTAAAACTAAGGTCACGCATTCCAATTCGTCTCATACATCTCATCAAAATTCTGCCGTTAAAAATCCTTCGAAATTTTTAAATAAAGATAATTTGGTATGGCAGAGAGTGACTTACTTTGATGCACAAGGGAAACCCAGATCCACTATGGGCTGGGTTCCTAAATCTAACTGATCCCGCTAATCATGCAGGAACAGCTGTGGAGGACTACCGTGCGCCTCTGGTACATGGATAGTGGCTGTTCCAGGCATATGACGGGAGACTTGTCTCAACTGGTCAATGTAAAAGAATTTGACGGTGGATATGTCTCTTTTGCGGGAGGAGAATCTGGAAGAATCACGTTGAAGGGAACAATGAAAAATGGCGTTTTAAGCTTCGAAAATGTGAATTATGTCCCAGAACTGAAACACAATCTGCTGAGCATTTCACAAATGTGTGATCGAGGAAATTTAGTTCATTTTACAAAGAAAGGATGCTACGTATTGAAACCAGGGATTGTCATTCCTGAAGATTGGTTTTTGATGACAGCTGAGAGACGGGGAAATGCTTATGTTATTGATATGAACAAGAAGCCGTGTGAAGAAATTACTTGTCTATTTTCGAAGATATCAGAACATGATGGTTTATTGTGGCATCGTCGTCTTGGACATGTGAATATGAAGAACTTGAATCGTCTTGCCAAACGTCAACTGGTCCGTGATCTACCAATCAAAGACTTTATGTTGGTGGAAAAGTGTGTTGCTTGTGCTAAAGGGAAAGCACATCGAAAGCCTCATAAATCCAAGCCTACTCCCTCAACCAAAGCTGTGCTTGAATTACTTCACATGGACCTCTTTGGTCCAGTGAATGTGTTAAGTATTGGCAAGAAGGCTTATTGTCTTGTGATAGTAGATGATTTCTCACGCTTCACTTGGGTGTATTTTCTAAGTCACAAGAATGAGGCTGCGGGTTTGATCAAACAATTCATTACTCTGGTTAAAAATCAAGCCAGTACGAAAGTAAAGGCTATTCGCTCAGACAATGGGACGGAATTCAAAAATGTCACCATGGACACATTTTGTGCTGAAAAGGGAATTGAACAACAGTACAGTGCACCTCAAACTCCACAACAAAATGGAGTAGCAGAAAGACGAAATCGCACTCTTATAGAGGCTGCGCGTACTATGCTGGCTGATTCGAAGCTTCCTAGTTTCTTTTGGGCTGAAGCTGTTAAAACGGCTTGTTACGTCCAGAATCATGCTTTAGTAAACAAACGACATATGAAAACTCCTTATGAGATTCTGGAAGGACGTAAACCTTCGGTTTCACACTTTCGCATCTTTGGTTGTCCATGTGTATTGCTACTTATGGACGCTAATGGAAAGTTTGAAGTCAAAGGGGATGAGTGTTACTTTGTTGGATATGCTAAAGGTTCAGCCTATAGAGTATACAACAAGGTAACTAAAAAGGTCGTCAAGTCGTGCAACATTGAATGGCTCGAAGAAAATGCTACGGACGCTAGAGTTGGACCAGATTGGCTATATGATTATGCTGAATTATTTAAATCGTTTAACATTTTGTCAAGTGTTCCTACAGTTGCAGGTGTGTCTACTCCAAAACAACCGCTGTCTTTTGGTGATACTGAAGAAGAAGAACAAGCTGAAGGAAGATCAAGAAATCATACCATTGACCCACCGGGAATAGTCTTCACTCAGCATCCTACGCCTCAGCAAATGTCCCATTCATCCCCTGAAGGTGCTTCATCAAGTGGTACTGTACCTAGTGGTTCAGGATCTGCACTATTTCCTGAATCCATTCCTGAAGATTGCATCGTTACAACTCCAGTAGTTCATCATACTGCAGCATCTAATGAGGGGGAGTCTAGCAACACCACTGAAGACGAGACCGTACCTGACATGGCAATACCTACAAGTGTCCAACGAAATCACCCTATAGAGAATGTGATTGGTCCTGTAAATGCAGGAGTTTTAACCAGGAGCCAATCAGGAATCATCAATACATGTTTATATTCTTGCTACATCTCATAAATCGAACCTAAAACTGTTGATATAGCTTTGCAGGAACCAGGCTGGGTAGATGCTATGCATGAAGAGCTGAACCAGTTTGAGAAGCTTGGAGTATGGAAACTTGTCGAGTTACCAAAGGGAAAGCGCAAACTTGGAACTAGATGGGTGTTCAGAAACAAGCAAGACTCTGCAGGGGTTATTGTTCGAAATAAAGCAAGACTGGTGGTTCAGGGTTTTCGACAAATAGAGGGTCTGGATTATGATGAAGTGTATGCTCCGGTTGCTCGACTTGAAGCCATCCGGATCTTCTTAGCCTACGCGTCATATATGGGGTTCACTGTGTATCAGATGGACGTCAAGACAATGTTTCTATATGGAGATGTGAAGGAAGAAATCTTTGTTGAGCAGCCACCGGGTTTTGTGCATCCAGATCATCCAGAATATGCCTACAAACTAGACAAGGCATTGTATGGATTACACCAAGCACCACGAGCTTGGTATGCTACACTAACTGAACATCTTTTGGATCATGGGTACACAAGTGGCATGATAGACCAGACTCTGTTTATCAAGAAAGTGGGCAAGGATCAGATCTTGGTTCAAATTTATGTCGATGATATTATCTTCGGATCTATAAGTGAGGAGCTTTGCAAGGAGTTTGAGAGAGTTATGAAAAAGAAGTTTGAGATGAGTGCTCTCAGAGAAATGACACTGTTTTTGGGTTTACAAGTCAAACAGAATTCTCAAGGCATTCTTATTCATCAAGGGAAGTATGTGGATGATATGCTAGCAAAATTCAAGCTTTTAGACTCAAAGTCAGCCGAAACACCAATGGCAGAGAGACCGTTATTGACTGAAGATGAAGAAGGCTCTTCTATTGATCAACGTCTGTATAGGTCTATGATCGGGTTGTTGATGTATCTGACAGCTAGCCGTCCAGATATCATGTTTGCTGTCTGCAACTGCACAAGATATCAGGCTAATCCTAAAACTTCTCATCTTACTGCTGTTAAACGAATCTTTCGGTACCTTAAAGGCCGACCTCAGTTTGGTCTGTGGTATCTGAGGGATTCCAATTTTAACTTGTTTGCATTTTCTGATAGCAACTTTGGAGGTACTGATAGTGACAGGAAATCTACATCAGCTAGATGTCAATTTCTGGGTGACAGGCTCATTTCTTGGCAATGCAAGAAACAACAAACGGTGGCGATTTCTACAGCTGAAGCTGAGTACGTTGCCGCCTCTGCATCTTGCTCTCAAGTGGTGTGGATGCAACATCAATTGCAGGACTATGGTTTGACTTATCTCAATACAACTATTTACTGCGATAATGATGCTGCTATACAAATTGTTAAAAATCCTGTTTTTCACTCCAAAACCAAGAACATAGACATAAAAGTTCATTTCATTAGAGACTGCTTTGACAGAGGTCTTATTAAACTCGAGCAAATCGATACAGATGCAAATGCTGCCGATTTGTTTACAAAACCTGTCAGCAGCTCAAAATTCAAAGTGCTTGTTGATTTTCTGAAAATGATCCTGTATACCGACTGAGCATGGTTGTTTTTGTTTTAGTAAATTTGTTCATAAAGTTTTCTATTCTTAGGTAGTTTTTATTTATGCACAAATTTAGGGGGAGAAATTTTGAAAAATACAAAAAATTGAAAAATTTTGAAAAATACAAAAACATTAAAAATTTGAAAATCCAAAAAGAAACATTGCATGACTGGGAAATGAAATGAATTTTCACATTATGGTCGAGGGCTGACTCATGTAAGACCAGTATCGAAATAGTTTGACTTTAGCACGATGTGTTGGTAGGCTCTATCCTTAAAGACTGGAAACATTGGCTGTTCTGTTTAGAACTAAATTAGTACATGACCTCAGGAAAGAAAGTCACTTGGAATTAGCTCATTTCTATTTGAATGTCTGTATGTTGTCCCGATACACACAATTTTGGTCTGACTCTGAAATATTCTCTGAAAAAGTCGTGTATCTCCTCTGCTGCATCCAGATATATGCTGACCTGGAGGTGCTAGGCAACGTCAGCTTCTGCTGCATCCAGATACGTGCTGACCTAGCTGTATGTTGTCGCTCTGTAGATCATTTATACACCCGAAAGAGGCCCTCAAGTGCCCAAAAGAAACCCTAGAAACCTATATCAAATTGAGAAAAACTCATTTGATCTGTATATTATACCATCTCTGCTTAAGATCTATTATGTTCTTTTTCTCAGCCTATTCCCAGTTAAGATTTCAGAGATTTGGATTGGACTTGTGACATATGTGGTAGGGAAGCTACTTGCATGATAGAGTGTGCTGTTTATATTTTCGGGAATTGATTAGTACTTGTTTGAGCGTTCATTGTTAAGAAATTAAAACATGATAAATTTGTTACAGGCAGTTATATGAAAAAGGTCTAGGGAGATGAGTTTAGGTGGACAAATATACTGGCAATCGTCTAGATCATTCAGTAGTAGATCAGTGTTGATAAGTGTAGTCAAGCCCGAAACCCGTGATTTGATCCCTGAGCAAATTATGATATTTCCTTATTTTATTTTTGTAAATAATATTTCGATATTATTTAATTTTATGTTTGTAGGTTTTGGTCTAATAAAACATGCTCAGGAAGTTGATGGGTTGTATAAGAAAATTTGTTTTTAAATTGGATTTGCTGAAATAATTGAAGAATATATTTATTTAATAAATCCTTGTTTCAAACTGATGAGTGGTCTCGAATCGAGACTGTGGTCTCGACCCATATCATTAAAAGGCCCGGCCCACAAATTGGGATATTTAATAGGATCTCGACTCGAGACCCAACTGTGCACTCGAAACAAATAGTTGTCACTTTCAAAATTCTCTCTCTCTCTTCCGGCGACTTCTTGGTTTTTCCGACAATTACTCCGGTCTCGATTTGCTTTTGAAGGTAATTTGATGAACTTGATGATGTTTCAGTTGAAGTTTTGTAGGATTTTTGAAGATTTGATGAAGATAGTTTGAACATCATATGAATGTTTGAAGATGCTCATGAACCCTAAATTTGGACATACTTTGGTCTTCAAAGAAATCATGGGGTGTTTATGGTGTTTGATCCAAAACTCAGTGGATTAAAGTTGTTTGTGGGGTCTCGACTAGGGTTACGACTGAACACATGTGAAGACTCGAGACATAAAGTTGCAAGTCGCAACCTCGTCTGTCTCGATTGGGGTCTCGACTCAAAGTTGAGGGTCTCGACTGAGGTCTCGGTTCAAGTTAACTCAGTCTCGACTGAGGTCATGACTCGAAACCTCATGGTTTCGACTCGAAACCTCATGGTTTCGACTCGAAACCTCATAGTCTCGAGTTGATTCATGTGTGTTAATCGATAGCCTATGTTTTGACTGCTGATTCAGTGTGATCTGCTTTTGAATTAAGTTGACTAAAATTTTATTCACATGTCTTTATGCTTAGTGTTTCCGTTTGGTGTAGGATATGGACTTAAAATTTATCTCAACACATAATCAAGCTGGTTATCTAGCTTCACCTCCAGAAAAGCACAAGAGATTGTATACATCGCGGATTAAAGGGTTGAATAACTGCCGACTTGTTCATGCATTGAGAGACAATCCTGTTGTTTATGAAAGTCTTGTTCAAGATTTTTGGAGGACAGCAAAATTTGAAGCACAAGGAGCTGACGGAAAGGAAATGATAGAAGCTGAGATTCAGAAGAAGAAGATCGTCATTACTGAGCAAATGATAAGAGAAGTTCTTCAGTTTGGTGATTGTTGGACCGTTCTACGACCTTAAACCGTCAGTCAAGGCAGTTCATCTTCGATTACGAAGGCGGAATCAACGTAATTAAAGTCATAACAGCTCTAATCCTTTTAATCTTTCTTTTCTGATTAATTTGAGTGCTTGTACAAGGTTTTCTGATACAAATCCGTCAGCACTTCGTCACATGTACAATGACAACTGATTCGCTTCAAATGACCACACACCTATATATAGAGCATAAGATTTCGCTTGAGGAAATCTGAAGCGAAATCATGTGATGTTGATTTCGCTTCAAGCATAACAATACCCTTTCAAGCGAAATCTCATCTTTACAACATAAAAACCCTAATTTAAACCCTAATGTGTAACCATTCAAACAATCCTAGACACAAGACTTAATGCAGACGAAGTCAACAGACATTCCATGCACTAACAGACTCCCCCTTGGATGTTGACGAAGTCTTCAGCTCCTGAGTCTTCAGTCTTGGTCTTTTCTCCAACTCTCTGTCTTCACATCATAAGCATTCTTCACAGGTTTAGAATCATATCCTGACTCCATTCTTCAATCTTCCCTTTGACTGTTGATCCAGACTTCCCCTTTCATTGACTCCCCCTCTCAATATGCTAGAATCTGAGATGTCTGGTTCAAGCTTTGACATTTAGCTGCCGTTGGGAATAATGAAGTCCAAACCTGTTTAACCTGCATATCCTCTACCACAATATAAGTTTCACAAATTTATAACCATTAAATTTAAAAACTTACTTGTAGACAAGATTCATTCATCAAACATACTAGTTACATCAAGTTCAAACGAATGACCTTGATTAACTTACCACTCAATCTTTCAAAACATTTGTATATAGCATTCAAAGTTTTTCAACAAACTCTCCCAACCCTATTCATCAAGTTTAGCACTTGGAATTTTGAAAATCAGCTCTTCAACATCAGTTGTCGAAAATCTTTTTGAATTTTGAATTTTGATTTTAAAGAAATGCAATAAAGAAATATATACAAACAATATTTTTGTGAGTTTGTGTAAGAGGATCATATCAGTTTATGAAACAAATCACTAGCACCATTAAGCTTCATTTCATATTCAGACTTAAACAATTCACCTCGATTGTCGATATACTGATCCATCTTAAATTCCCACACACATTTCAATTTACTCAGGATACGAATTAGATGAGTTAAGAACTTAGATCATTCATGTGTCCCACCTCTTGAATATACTCCCGTATCCAGAATCTCAATAATCAGTCTTACAGGTGAGAATACTACAATGATATCTGTATATAAATTAGGTATGCGAGGGCCGAGGGATCTCAGGTCGATACTTTCGTATACGCAGAGAGATATCAGCTTCGACTTTTCGGTGTGTCCTCTTTAGAGGATCTTTTTGCTTACAACAGCAGCATATATCAATTTTATTGTTTCAGCATGCTGAGGGTTTAATGTTGTGTTTCAAGCATTGCAGCAAGTATTAGCCAGGGACTAGGTCAGAACTACCGTTCAGCAGAAGTCCCGGAATAATACCCCAGACATCATAGAGTATAAAGACCTAGTATATCAGATTACGAGACCTTTCAAACGAGATTTCAGGGGTTACCTATATATCCAAGTAGTGTTCCCCACGAATTCACAAGTTTGAATTTTAGGTTTATATCCCGAATAAATCTACTAAATGTGTGAAAACCTATCGACACATCATCAGTGAGACCGTTTAACTCATTTATACATTTCATATCTTTAGCATGCTGTGATAGTTCACTGATTTACTATCATTTCCTCTTTTTTCACAACAAAACTCATTTTTGCTTTTTCAATGTTTTTGGCATTTTCAAATTTTCTAATTTTTTAAAAATTTTTCTCCCCCTAAAATCAAAATATGTTTCAATTTTGATTTTCTGAGAAAATTTGAAAACAAACTATACAAGAAACGTGACAAACTGATATCAAATCGCTTCAATTCGCCATTCTCTTGGCTTAACAATCAGAACTCCCCCTGACAACAAACTATTTTCCCATTTAGATTTCAAAACACTTAAGTTTGTTTTAATCAAATGGTTTTTCCGAAAACTTAGTTTTGTTTGTCTTTTTACAAACTCGGGGTTTCATCACATTGTTCTTTTTTAACCATTTTAAAAAATTGACAATTAAGACCCTTGTCAACAACAAACACTAGTAGAAAATCAAGTACAACTTAATGTCCCTGATTTACCACATGTAAGACGAAATATCACAGTTATCAACCTGTGAATTTCTCAAGAAAGATGCCGATTCCTGCTTCACACTTACCAACCTGGAAGCTCCGGCAAGTCAGGTTTTTCTATTTGAAAAGATTCACCCAAGCCTGACCAGCCTTGGGTTTGACAGTTTTTACCTCAACAGATGGCTCTTCTAGTTTCGACAAACCAGAATCATTGCCTGAATGTGGCTCTTTTGACTTTGACAAGTCAAATTCATCGCCTGATGGTGGCTTGTCTGACTTTAACACATCAGATTCATCGCCGACCATTTTCTTCTTCTTCTTCTTCTTCTTTTCTTCTTTTGTCCTCAGATTTGCATCTGAAGAATTCAAGTTACTTGGCTTTGCAGTCGAGTTAGTTGATTCATCAGAACTCTTATTCAATCTGTCCGGTGAACCCGAAGACAAAATTTTCTCGAGATACTCTCTCGCCTTTTTCCTTTTCTTTCGCAGTCTGTCTTTCTGCCCCTGTGAAAGTTTAACTTTCTTTTCTTGAATTGTCTGATCCTGAACTTTAGGTTTTAGAACCTTCTGTTCATAGGGCTTGACATTGACTGGCTTCTTTGCCATTCTTTGAAATTCAACCCTCGATCTTCCCATCGATCTCCTCGGGCAATCTCTGGCAATATGTCCTCTGATTTGACAATTATAGCATCTTCTCATCTCATAACTCCATTTCTGGCAGTTAACAGCAATGTGTCCTCGAATACCACAAGAGTAACACACTCTGTTATCGTACCATTCACCACTTTCACACCAAAAACTTAAATCATAGCATTGTCTGGCTTTGTGGTGATTATCACTCCTCCTGAAAACTTGTTTTGGCTTTGAAGCACTGTGGTCAAACCTGCACCACTTATTACCAACACTTCGTGAGTTTTCATTTTCAGATTTTTGTAATTTTTCAAAATGATTGGAAGACTTATCTGATGAGCTTTTATTTTCATTTTTAGGATTTTTCAAAATTTTATCTTTTTGTTTCTGTTCTACACTCTTCTTAACAGGTTTTTGTTTAGAACGTTCACCCGTTTCAGTAGATTGCAAAACAGTATTTTTAAATTTTTCTTGTAACTCTAAAAATATTTTTCTTTTCTTTTCTTTTTCATCATCAGATATTTCATCACAATCTTCAATTTTGACTTTGACTTTGTCAACATTTGTGACATTGTCACTTATTGGAACTGAATTGATCGGTTTTGGACAAACATGTGATGTAGAATTTACAAAACCTTTCAATTTATTCTCAAGCTCTTTGATTTTAATCCGAGCTTTTTCAGCTTCTTTTTCAAGCTGAATGATTTTAGCAAGATGAGAATTGATTTCAATTTGTTTTTCAAGATTATCTTTACCAAAAATATCTCTCTCATCTTCTAAAATCTTTATTTGACTTTGAAAATCTTTTTCAATTTTTAATTTTTCATTTTCAACACCATTTTCTTTTTCTTTAAAATTTTTAATTTCCAATGTCAAACTGTCCAAACCACTCAACAGTTTGACATTTTTCGACATCAATTTTTCACAATTTTCTCTCAGTTCAAGAATCTGTTTATCATCAGATTCTTTCTCATCCTTCAAACTTTTGATTTCCAATGCTAAACTCTCTACATTCTTCAGAAGTTTAACATTGTCTGTTTCTGATTTTTCGCATTTCGAGCATTTTCCATTCATCTTTCCATCATCAACTTCTTTCTTTGTTTCCATCTTGTATGTTCCTGCACAGAAAATTTTAACAAAATCAAGAGGATTCATATTTTCATCAATATAGCAACCCCTCTTAATATCGTATCCCATAACATTTTTTGCTGCAAGACACACATTGATTCGTTTTCTCATTTCAATGATCACCTCCAAATCTATCTTTCTTGATTCTTCTTTTATTTCATCCAATAATTTCCTCTTTCTTGAATCTTCATCACTCCTATGATTTGTTATTGTATTGATGAAATCTCTTAAATCAAAGCGTGATAAACTAGAATCCCGTCTCAGTCCATTCACAAATTTCTCCCATTCCAAAGGTAAAGCATCAACAAATTTTGAGATTCTTTCATCTTTTGAATGATATATCTTATGTCTTTCTAACTTGATGATTAGATCATAAAACCTTTCTTTTAACTCCTCCACTGATTCATTCTTTTTACATACAAAATTTTCCCATCTTTTGATATAAACATCCTTATCACCTAATCTCTCACGCCAAGATTCACGAACCCAATCATTTAAATTCTCAAGGTTTTTGTTTTCCTTTTCGTCAAACATTTTGATTTCTTGGTATTTGTGCGTTGTAAAACACCTCGAATTATCTGTAAACAAACAAACAAGCAAACACTTAGTAAAATTTTAAGTTTTGAACACTCAGCAACTTCAAGCGAAATCCAAGAACCAATTTGATTCAAGCGAAATCTACTATTTCGCTTCAACTAATTAGAACCTTCAAGCGAAAACCCAACAGTCCTGTTTCGCTTCAACAAATCAGACCTTCAAGCGAAATCTGACAGAACAGTTTCGCTTCAACTGTTCAAGCGATACCAACTATTTCGCTTCAGGAGATCTTCAAGCGAAATCAACTATTTCGCTTCAGAAAGTCAATTTCGCTTCAGAGTTTCAAGCGAAACCAACTATTTCGCTTCAGGAATCTGTTTCGCTTCAGGAAGTATCTGTTTCGCTTCAGAGTTTCAAGCGAAATCGTCCAAACAGTCTGTCTTGAAGCGAAATCAAACTGAAACCTTCGAAATCTTTTCAAGCGAAATCTTGTTTTAGGTCAATTTTAACATGTTTTAGTCTGAATTTTAATCTGAAACTTTGTAGGCTTTGTTAAAACTCAGTTTTACACGTTATACTCTGAAATCAGACCATTTCGACCGTTGGAACTAGTTCAGATCAGAAAAGTAAGAGGAAAAGTGAGTAGAAATAAGAAAATCCGGTAGAATTAAGCTGCTATAGTATGAACTCCTCGTCCTGAGCTCTGATACCACTTGTTGGACCGTTGTACAACCTCTAAAACGTCAGTCAAGGCAATTCATCTCAGTTTACAGAGGCGAAATCAAAGTAAACTAAGTCATAACAGCTCTAATCCTTTTAATCTTTCTTTTCTGATTAATATGAGTGCTTGTACAAGGTTTTCTGATACAAATCCGTCAGCACTTCGTCACACGTACAATGACAACTGTTTCGCTTCAAATGACCACACACCTATATATAGAGCATAAGATTTCGCTTGAGGAAATCTGAAGCGAAATCATGTGATGTTGATTTCGCTTCAAGCATAACAATACCCTTTCAAGCGAAATCTCATCTTTACAACATAAAAACCCTAATTTAAACCCTAATGTGTAATCATTCAAACAATCCTAGACACAAGACTTAATGCAGACGAAGTCAACAGACATTCCATGCACTAACAGTGATGCTGAATCTGATCCAATTGAGCTTCCAAGTGATACTATAGAGGCTACTTTACCTCGTTTGAGCTATGAAGGAAAATATCCGTCACTCATTAAGAAGTTTCTGCACCCGTATTGGCGTTTGTTGGCACACATGTTTATCTTGTGTATGACAGAAAATCGAGGGGGAACAGATCAACTGTACATTACTCAAACGGCTGCTTTCATTGCACTTATTACGAATGAGCCGTTCAACTTCTCGAAGTATATTTTTGAAGGGATGAAGAGGAATGTTACTGGAGTTCGAAAGGATAAATTTATTATGTATCCAAGGTTTTTGCAGATGATTTTCAATGCTCGCTATTCTGATTTGACGCAATCCGGTGACACCTTGGAGTTAAAACCTATGGGTCCTTCTTGTTTTGGTGCTCTCACTACCAAGAAGGGTACAGAAAAGAAGTTTGAGGGACGTATTCCATTAGAGAAATTTGGCCAGTTTGCAGAGACTGAAGACGTAGCTGCTGATCCAGTAATAGTACAACCTGTTCCAGTCATTGCAATGATTGCTGAAGAGCATGATGTTCAGGGTGCTGTTGATAATGAGCCTGAGACAGAGATAGTAACAATTAACTCTGACGATGAGGGTATAGAGATTTTGTGTGATTCAGGAGATGATGAAGAGCTTCCTCCTGAAAAGGAAGCTGAGACTGTTGTTTCTACTGTTCCGCCCGTGATTACTGCTGAGAGTTTGGCTTTGTTGTTAAAGTCTGTGACTGATAAGATGGGAAATCCTCCTTCCAATCTTACAGTATCTAATGAAGAGCCTAGTGAGAACCCAAAGGATCCTGATTCATTGCCGTTGAAGCGAAAAAGGAGGGATCCTCGACTCGGAATGTATGTTGAGCAAAATAAAGATCAATCCATGAATGTTGCTGAAGATGATGATGGGTTGTATGATTTTGATTTTGAGAAGAATGTCACTGATACCACCACCGCTACTGAGGATATCTTTGAGTTCAACACTGACACTCAAAGAAATGTTTTGGAGACCACCACTGCAGATGTTCAGGTTACAAATGTTGATATTGATACTGTTGTTGAGACAATGCCACTTGGTGTTTCTGAATCTGCAGGTCCTTCTAGAGTAGTTCTTGATGTGCCTAGCAGTTCAAGTGGTAAGAGACTTGAAGAGCCGTTTAGAATGCCATTTGATGATGATTCAAGTGATGATGATGATTTCATTAGTATGAGAGAAATGAAGAAACGATTAATTGTGGTTGAGCAAGATTCAATTCATAAAGACGCCAAGATCATCCAACTTGAAGATACTATAGTGCAAAAGAATCAACAAATTGAACAGCTTCAAGGAGATGTCAGTTTGCTGTTTACTATGGTGTATGATTTACGTGGAAAGTTGGAAAAGAAGTTTGGACAAGAGTTTTCTGATCCGACTGATGTAGAAAACAGAAGAAAAGCCTTTGAAAAGGATGATGCTGAGAGAGGTGCAGCTATGGAACAATATTTCAAAAGAGTTACTGATCCAGTTGCAGACAAAGAAAAGGCTGAGAGAATAAAAAAGAAAAGGGGGTTCGTTATCCTGAAGAACAAGAATCTTAATCCAAATGATGATGATGCTCACATAACTCATCATTTAATGGATGTTGGTGAAACTCTCTATGATCAAGTTGGAAATAGATCTGGTGTAGTCAGCTGGGGTTTTGATCATGATCGTCAAAGATGGTGGATAAAAAGGAAGGTTGGACCTGTTGAGTGGTACAAAAATCCAGGTCAGTTTCAGTCTTTCACTAAGATTGATTTGACTGATTTGTCTAAAGCACCTTATGTAGATGATAAGCCTGGAGGTCCGGGATATATGTTTTTCGAGAGATTGAAGAGGGAAGTTCTTCGTAACTTTTCTTCAATGCGTACGGTAGAGTCCATTGTTAAACCAGCTAAAGGTGTTAGCGATTCATATACAAACAAGCGAATGAAGATTGTGCACTGGCCAGTAACTGATAAGGAAAAGGTGATTCCTTTGGTGAGAAAGATTCCAAAAGGTGCTTTGAAGTCCTTGCATTTTTGGACTTATGATGAGCGTCTAGGGCAGGCAGTAATTGTTTGTGATGGTGATGTGAAGTTTCGCTTGGTGGATCAAGTTGATTTGCTGAATCTTGCTTATGAAGACCTGAAAGTGTTAGCTCGTCATCAAATTAGAGTTACTGAAAAATATGAAGAAATTGCAAAAGCATGGACTGGTGCTGTTGCTTCAGTGATACATATTCGCACAAAAGGTTTTGGTGGGCTCAAAGATCGTTTGGGTGGTGCTGGTGATAGTTGAAGTTTCAAGACTCTCTATGCATAAACCTAGGGGGAGATTGTTGGAACCTCAAGGTTTATACATTGAGAGATATTAAAGTTTAGGGTTGATCTTGTAATGTTTAACTAAGTTGTTTTGGGTCGGATATATGTATTGGGTTTTAGTGTGATCTCGAGTGGGCCTAGGGTGGTTTCGATCCATTATAGGTAGTATATAAGTAAACTCTTGTAATGTTTAGAAGGTTGATCGCTTGGTTAGAAGGTTGGAGGCCACTCGAGATCTAGTTGATGTCTTGTATCAGTCATCGGTTCAAGGTGAATGCAAGATAGTATTTTGATTTGATTATTGTGCTTATTCTACTTTATTGTTTTCTTAAATCCGCTTGTGTTTGGATTCCGCACTCACACAAGTTAACATTGATATCATTGAAAGATCCTTTGGGGTTTTACACTCTCACTTCTCCTCGATCACCGAATCTCACCATCACATTCTCTAGGGAAATTCCTTGAAGAATTTTCCCCTCAATCGTCATTTGAGTTCTTTTACCCTCTCCCCCGTCACTGCATGGTAAGATAACCGCTGTCATTTATTCCGGATCATCATCGTTCATATGATTATCCAAAAATTATTCAATGGCTGGATAGTCATATGCTTGCACCCCCAAAGAGTCAAAGCGCGCGATGCAATTAATCGTTTCGAAGGACATCGTCATTGCCCCTCGGCTTGTCTTACCAACCAATTTCAACTGAGCGAGAGGACCATCCTTATTCATGAACCTCAACGTTGACAATCATTCGCACACCTCCGCCAAATACACCCGTGAAGTGTTGTCTTCACACCAATCGAGCACTCTCTCCCATCCTTGACGCTCGAACATTTGCACAATTCCAATTTGTCTAAACTCTTCCACATTCACAACCCTTTCACATATAATCCTTTCCGGTACCAAAGTGTTCACACCATTGACCATCTTCCACTTCCAAAGTTTGGCCTCCATCTTCCTATCTTGATACGCTTACAAAGGTTTGTTCTTCTCATCATCCCATACTTGAGCGCTTATTTCTACCTCCAGCCATAACTTCAATCACAAAACAAACAAGGCATTAATATAAACCCCAACCTTTACTAAACTCTCAAACTTTGAACATGATGTATGGTGTTGAAGTTTTAATTAACAAGTAAATGTAAAATCGCCTTTTTAAACTTCCAAAGTCGCTCATTTTATCATATACCTATCAATTTTACTTGTTGACTCGCAATTTCTTATAAGTTCAACAAAGTTCAACATCAACTTCATGTTCAATCATGTAAATAACGAGTGGAATCACTTCACTATGATTATAACATGTTCAAATTCCATCCAAAACAACCAATCATACTTAAACTCATGCTAGAATAACATACATTGTTTAAACAACCTACTCTTAAACTAAAAAGTCTAAAATTTCGAAAGAAAAACACTAAATATATGATAATCATGCATAAGATTAAGAGAAATCCATACCTTTGATGTTGTAAACAAGAAGAACTGAGAAAAAGATGTAAAACAAGCCACTTGATGAACACCCTTTCAAAAACCCGAAATTATACGCCCAGAAATCTTGCAAACTAGCAAGAATTGATGAAAACCATGATGGCGGTTTTGTTCCTCTCGAAAAATCACCCAAGATGGACTAAAAAATCAGGAGATTTGGTGAAGATTTGAAGAAGTTATGAGAGTTTTAAGGTTTTAGGGTTCTTGGAGAAGTTTTGGGGAAGAAGAAGATGGAGAGATGGTGATGTGATACATGGTTGGTTTGTGGTAAAAGAAAGTTGTAGGTCAGATGTTAATGCATAGGGTGGAAAGATGTGGTTGAAAACGAGTTTAGGACAAATTAAAATGGTTAAAATTGTGTTTTAACTCGATTCCTTGCGTTAAAACGCGATCAGCGTCGGACGGTTTTGGGAGGCCCGTCGCCGATGGCCCCCCACCCGTCGCCGATGGGTTGTTGTTTGGTCTTGTTTGGCCGACGACCTAAGTGGCTGCATACGAGCATGTGCACCCGACGGGGTGTTTCCCTAGCCCGTCCCGGACGGACACATACCCGTCGCCGACGGGTTACCATTTTTCAATTAAATTTTTTTTTTTTTTTTTTTTTTTTGAAAACTAGGAGGAAAAATATGTACTTTTTGCAAAGGGGCTATATACAAACAAAATTCCTAAAAATTATTAAAAATCTTTTTGTAATTTTTTTTTTATAAGTTAAATTTTCAAACACAAAAACCGTTAACGGCCCTACCACCCCCCAAAAAGTCGTGTATTGTCCTCAATGCACTCAACAAGGTCTAAAAACATACCTTACGTCTTTATAACTCGTTCGGAATGTCCGGACTTCACACAATCAAAAGGGATTAGTACAAAACGAAAACGATTATATCCAAAGCACTCAAACAATTAAAAATTATACATAACTTTACACAAAATGTTACCGGTCCTTGTTAGTCGACCTCGTAAATCGGTGTGCTTACCACAAAGCTCACCAATTCTTTGTTTTTGTCCACTTTTTTGTTACCGTCGAGGAACAGTTTTAGCCGGTGACCATTAACCGTTTGCCGTGACCCATCCTTTGGGTCCTCAATGGTAACATCACCCAATTGTCCAACCCAGGTGATAACATAGGGTCCCATCCATTTGCTTCGGAGCTTTCCAGGAAAGAATTTGAGTTTCGAATTGTAGAGCCACACCTTTTGCCCAATCTCGAACTCTTTCTTCCTCAACTTGGCATCATGCGCCTTCTTCATCCCATCCTTGTATTTGGATGCGCATTCATATGCCATTTCCCTTAGCTCCTCCAACTCGCATAACTTGAGTTTCCGTTCCCTACCTGCATCATCATATTGAACATTAACGTCTTTAATAGCCCATAATGATTTATGCACAAGTTCAACCGGCAAATGACAGTTTTTACCGTAAACCAATCGGTAAGGTGTAGTGCCAATGGGTGTCTTATGTGCCGTACGGTAGGCCCATAAAGCATCGTTCAATTTGATTGACCAATCCTTACGGTCAGCCCGCATGGTCTTTTGTAAAATCTATTTGATTTGCCTATTTGACACCTCTACTTGCCCGCTCGTTTGCGGGTGATAGGGGGTAGCAATTCTATGGTCAACACCAAACCGTTTTAAAAGTTTCCCAAACCGAAAATTTTTAAAATGAGATCCTCCATCACTTATGATGACACGAGGAATCCCAAATCTTGATAAAATATTGGTTTGAACAAAATTACAAACTACGGAATGGTCGTTCGTCTTGGTGGCTATTGCTTCGACCCACTTTGACACATAGTCAACGACCACCAAGATATACAAATTGCCATAAGAATTGGGGAACGGGCCCATGAAATCAATACCCCACACATCGAAAATGTCGACTACGAGGATTGGTTGCATGGGCATCTCATCCCTCTTTGAAATACCCCCTAGTTTCTGACACTCTACACAATTCTTGGAAAACTCATTTGCATCTTTAAAAATAGTTGGCCAATAAAGACCACTATTCAACACTTTATGACCCGTTTTGTGGCCACTAAAATGGCCACCACACGCAAACGAATGTAGATGCTTTAACACGCTTGGAATTTCCTCATCGTCTATGCATCTTCTAATCACTTGATCCGCATACTCTTTCCACAAGTGCGGTTCTTCCAACCGGTAATATTTGATTTGAGACATGAAATGTTGCCTCTTTCGTCTATCCCAATGTGGCGGTAAGTCACCTGTAACAAGATAATTCACAATGTTAGCATACCATGGTAACTTATCTAATTTCATAACATGCTCATCGGGAAAAGACTCATTGATCTCTAACGATTTAGGATCCTCATCAACCATCAATCGGGACAAATGGTCCACTACCACATTATCTGTACCCTTTTTGTCCCGTATCTCCAAATCAAACTCTTGGAGCAACAATACCCATCGGATAAATCTCGGTTTGGCATCTTTCTTCTCCATGAGGTACCTAACAGCAGTGTGATCAGAATAAATAATCACTTTACCTCCCCATATGTATGACCGAAATTTATCCAATGCATATACCACCGCGAGTAGTTCTTTTTCGGTGGTGGTGTAATTCAATTGTGCATCCGAAAGAGTCTTACTCGCGTAGTATATGGCAACGGGTTTCTTGTCAACCCGTTGTCCCAACACGGCCCCCACCGCATAATCACTTGCATCGCACATAATTTCAAAGGGTAAAGACCAATTGGGCGATTGCAAGATTGGGGCCTCAACTAACTTTTCTTTTAATTTGTTAAACGCATTTTGGCAATTTTCATTAAAATCAAACGGTTGATCTTTCAACAACAAGTTACACAAAAGTTTGGTTATGCCACTAAAACCCTTAATAAACCGTCGATAAAAACCCGCATGACCTAAGAATGACCTAACACCTTTAACACTCGTGGGATACGGCAAAGTGGATATAACTTGTACCTTTGCACGATTGACCTCTATCCCACGACTCGACACCACGTGTCTCAACATGATTCCCTCTTGAACCATAAAATGGCTCTTTTTCCAAGTTAGGACCAAACTAGTTTCGATACACCTTTTTAATACTTTATCCAATTGGTCCAAACAAGCCTCGAATGACGACCCAAAAATTGAGAAATCATCCATGAAAATTTCCAAAGACTTCCCCACCATATCTGAGAAGATACTCATCATGCACCTTTGGAAGGTGGTGGGAGCGTTACATAGTCCAAACGGCATTCGCCTAAATGCGAATGTGCCGTAAGGACAAGTAAACGTTGCCTTCGATTGATCTTCTGGATGGATGGCAATTTGATCAATGAACGGTAAAGGAAAATGATCTTTGGAAGTTGCGGTATTCAACTTCCTATAATCAATACAAATTCGCCACCCGGTTACCGGCCGAGTGGCTACCTCTTCACCTGCGTCATTTTTGACGACTTGTATACCCGATTTCTTTGGAACCGTCTGCGTTGGGCTCACCCATTGGCTATCCGAGATCGGATAAATAATACCCGCATCTAGCCATTCCAACACTTCCTTTTTCACCACCTCCTGCATATTCGGATTCAATCTTCGTTGTGCATCTCGAACGGGAGTCACACTTTCTTCCGTGATGATTTTATGCATCACCACCGAGGGACTAATACCCTTCAAATCAGCAATGGTCCATCCAATCGCCACCCGATTGGTGACCAAAACACCCATCAATTTTTCCTCTTGCTCCTCAGTTAAGTTTGATGCAATGATAACCGGGAGTGTGTTGCCTTTACCCACATAAGCATACTTGAGATGCTTCAGCAACTCCTTCAATTCGACCTTCGGAGGCTCCATCAATGACGGCATCAATTTTGTGTCAATGCTCTCCGGTAAGCTCTCAACTTGGTGCGTCCATGTCGGTTTTCCTTCTTTAACCGCAAGCACCTCCAAACTCTTTACCTCCTCATCTATGCTCTTATCCATCTCCATCTATGACCTGTCAAACATATAACAATCCTCTAGTGTGTTTTCCCCATCCACGACTGTGTCGCAAAGAGGTATACACGTGTCAACAATGTCCGCCATATAGCATTCATCATCAACTGGAGGGTTCATAACTCCGGAAAAAACATGTAACCTCAACCTTCGGTTTCCAAATGTCATGTCAACCGTTCCTGTTTTGCAATCAATTTGAGAATTTGCGGTTGCTAAGAATGGTCGACCCAAAATCACCGTGGGTTGCTTGGTTGGGTCCTTGGCCACATAATCAAGTACCAAAAAGTCCACCGGATAGTAAAAATCCTCGATTTTTACTATCACATCCGAAACAATTCCATGGGGTAGTTTGGGTGTCAAATCGGCTAACACCACGGTGGTGTTTGACGACTGAAGCGGACCAAACTCGTATTGGTCATACAAACTACCCGGTAGAATGCTCACACTAGCACCAAGATCTAAAAGTGCCCGGTTGATTTTGAAATCGCCTACTTGAATTGAAATGATAGGTGCACCCGGATCTTGGAGCTTAGGTGGAAGTGCACCCGAAAGAATCGAACTCACATTTTCGGTTAAATCTAATTTTTTAGGAAATTTATGAGTCCATTTCTGGGTACACAATTCTTTCAAGTACTTAGTATAAGACGGTACTTGTTTGATTGCATCCAAAAGAGGTAAATTGATTTTTACTTGTTTGAAAATTTCCAACAACTCTTCTTGTTGTGGACCTCTTTTGTTTACAACCTTCTTCACGGGCCCCTTCAATGCTTCGGGATAAGGGGCGGTATTAGCCTCCACACCCTTTTCCTTAGCTTTAGGGACAGGGATGGTCAGAACAGGTGTTTCACTTTTTATTTTTAGATTATTTTTGTTTTGACCCGTTTGACCATCCTCACGTTCATCCTCGCTAGCATCTTCCACCACCCCTTCAACAAACTGGGGTGATGGTGTTTTGACACCGTTATCTACAACTCGACAACTACGCAAAGTTATTTTATTAATTGGTACCTCATGTGTGTTCCTTGAGTTTGACCCTTGATGCTTAGGGTTCACCGTGGTGTCACTTGGAAGCTTTCCCGTGCTTCCTCTCATTTGAGCTATTTCCTCTGCGAGTTGGCCCACTTGCTTTGACAATGCTTCATGTGCTTTGTCCCAGATCTCATTCTCTTTCTTGGACTCATGCATCATCGAAAGCATCGCATCCATTTTTACATTCAAATCATTACCACCCCCTTGGTTGTTTGACCCACTTCCATTACCGCCTTGATTTTTGTAATTTCTTTGATACCCACCTTGATAAGTATTATCTCGACCTTGGTACCCTTGATTGTAATTGCGTTGGTAACCTCCTTGGTTACCACCTTGGCGATTTTGATATGATGACCCACTTTGATTACCCGATTGAAAATTCGGGTTCATTTGATTTGCAGCATTCCCATACCGGAAGTTAGGGTGATTTCTCAACCCGGGATGGTAAGTGTTCGAATTCATGTCATTATTCTTTCTATCCCCAAACACTTGATTTACTTCCTCGATGTAATCACCGGGTCCCGTTGGACATTGATCGGTCCTATGGCCGATATCCCCACAATCCTCACATACTGCGAATTGAACCGCATTCACATCCTTCTTTTTCATACGAGCCATTTCCCGTTATAAAGTAGAAATCCGATCCTTAGAATCAAGATCGGGTAGTGATCGGGAAACAAGATGTTTCTTGGCTCTATCGGCCGATTCCTTTTCCTTCGACCGCTTGCTCATTCGTTCGAGAAATTCCCAATCGTCATCTTGATTGCTCAATAGAGTCCCGTTGCTCGTTGACTCGAGGCGATTCCATGTCGCATCATCCAACCCATGTACAAAACACTTCACCAATTCCCACTTTTCTATTTGGTGATGTGGGCATTTCCGCATCAATTCTTTGTATCGAGTGAACGCTTCATGCAACGGTTCACTCGATAGTTGCCGAAACGACCTTATTTCATCCCGTGCATCATCGATCTTCGACATTGAATAGTATTCATCCAGAAAGACCTGTTGCATTTCACCCCATGTCTGGATACTATTCGCCGGAAGTGTAAGAAACCATTGTTTCGCCTTATCTTTTAGCGAAAACTGGAATAATCGAAGTTTGACCTCCTCCAATGCAAAGTTGTGCCCCCCAATAGTGTTGCAAATGGAGGAAATCTCCGCCAAATGCGTGTACGGTTCATCATTAGACCTCCCATTGAAATGGGGAAGTATGTTGATGTAGTGGGGCTTGCAGTCGAACATTCTCCTTTCGCACACTATTGGAGAGTCATTATCGGTAACTACCAGTCGAAAACGGTCATTCACTCCCCGTGGAGGCTGTTGACGACGATGCGGACCGTTAACTTCTTGATCAACCGGTCTTCGATTGTCCCTTCTATCACCTCCCCTATCACCTCTTCGAATTCCACCTTGATTATCTCTTTGGTTACCACCTCCCACGAAACGAGGAATCCGATTAGGGTTACCATTGTTGTTATTGTTGTTGTTGTAAAACCCATCATTTCGGTTCCGTTGATTGTTGTTTCGTGGTTGGCGGTTGTTTTCGTAACCGTCATTTCTTCTATTCCCGTACCCGTAATTATCGTTCCCCACAAAGTTGGCGTTTTGGTAGCCAAACTCATCATCTTCAAACCCTCTTGCATTGTAGACGTTACCTTGATACACATACCCCCAATCTTCGTCATCATTAGCCTGGTCATCATAATACCCCCCATCATCTGAATACTCCGTGTGAACACTCACATGTTCCGGCGATTGATAACCGGGAACACTAAACGGCTCATCATCGGGGATGACATTTCTCAAATCGTCTATATTAACGAACGGTTCTTCATTCGCGGGATTGCCACGATCTCGATTGCCTCTACGATCGGAATTGACATTCCGGTCATCGAGGTTAATGGGTAAGGAATTTTGTCAGTGAAGGTTTTGTTATGTCACACCCCGACTTTCCACGTGTCACCGGTGGGCCCGGTGGGGAGTATCGTGACGTGGTTGGCAACATCATAGTCAAACAACACAATATATATGAATGCACAGCGGAAGCAAAAGATAAATATTATTACATTGCGAATATAAAGTAATATCCAGTATTACAACGGAAAGTAAAGGATCCACAGGCAGATCTTTAAACATATCATTTGTTCAACAGACTTTAGACGCCTAGAACTTGCAAGATTCCTTATAAGCGCCCTGAGCTTCCAGCCAATTTCGTTCAGTACCTGTCACTTAACCTTTTTGGAAAATACGTCAGTTTTCACTGGTAAATACACTCAACTGACTCATTTGAAAAGAGTTTAAGAAAATTGATTTGGATGCACGTGGCACAAAATATCTTTTACAATTTGATTAAAATGCACAGAGGCAAAATTAACCTTTTATACTTGGGAAAATTATTTGTATATAATCTTGTATATAGTTTTACTTATTCGTCGTCCATTAGGGCCGGTTAGAAGAGCCGGACAGATTAACTGACACGCCACAGGTATAATGCCCACAGGCTATCATCCTCTAAGTGGATTACCAGTTCCGGTATAATGCCCACAAGGATGATACCTCGGAGTGGATTACCAGTTTTTACATATGCAGCTGTCAGGTGTATGCCTACACCCCGTGCTTAGGTCGTGGCCATTTCGTAAAATGATGCCAAGGATATCCGGGACATGGTCATTAACCCCCAAAAGCCATACACCAAATAATACATATTAAACGGGTTATGTAAATACATCAATCACAATCCGATTTAAAAGACTACATACACCCGACCAAGCGGTACTTTTATAGTGTCGTATCCCAAGCCCGTATAGGGAAAATAAGTTAAGAGTATTTACCTGAGCTAGCTCCTGTCTTAAATAGTAAGAATTTAATAACTCAGCCGTATTCACTTAAGTAAGCGTAGGTACCATTTACCGGAAGGCTCTCGTCTGGAATGATAGTATAAATAACCAATTAGAATGCTAACGGGTCTTTAATTAAGCCTAAGCTTAGACCGGTTAGTCTTACAAGAAGATACGGTTCGTACGCACGATTAAGCGAAGACCGGATAGAATGTGATTTAGACCTAACAAGCTTGTATGCTTGTTTAATATGGGTAACTCAAACACATTCTGGATTTCGAGATAAAACCGATAAGGTTTGACTCGTTTCGGCTAATTTATGTAAACTAGTTACATAGGCCGAACCGTACGCGTAAGAGGCGTAACGGGTAATTATAAGAGCCATATACAGGTTTCCTAAGTTAATTTATGCCTCAAATATGTTGTGACATCAGTAGGATGTCTTTCATTATGCCCAAAACGTATTTAAACACAAACTAGGCCTCGTAGGGGTAGTTTGGTCATTTAAAAGGTTATAAAAGAGTTTAAATGTTTAACTGAGTTACAGGTCTGATATAATCAGCAAAAATACTTAGTTTACTGATTTATAACAGTAAGGTATTTTAGATATGTGAAATTTATCAATTATAACCAAACTATGCCCCGTAGGGGTATTTTGGTAATTTCACATAAGCCGAAAAGCTCAAAACCGAAGTCTTAGTTTATCAACCTTTGCTTACTGTTAAAATATTATAATTTGCCTCTTATATCAGTAGGTATAAACCCGGGTATGTCCAATATAATTTTAATACATACTTTGCGCTAAAAACGCTTAAAAAGGCGATTAAAGGCCATTTCCGGGTCCGATACTTAAATCTGATATTTTTATATTTTCAGAAGGCTTAAAATAATTTATTTATCATGTGTGATCAGTAGCAAAAGGTTTGGAGTCGTTTAGATATGTAAAACTTATTTTATGGCCCGTAAGGGCAAAACCGACAATTACCGGATTAAGCCTACGACTACTAGTTATGCTCAGCCTAAAATTTATTAAAAATCTTTAAAAATCCCAAAATAATATATTACATCAGTGGGTAAAAGATTTGATATCAAAAAGTATGTTTAAGTAGGCTATACGCTAATTACGCCATTTTATTAACATAAAGCATTCATTTTGCGATAACGAGCATAACTCTTAATCTGTAATTCAAACTGATGTCAAACTTTGCATACACGTTTATATATCAGTACTTAAATTTTCTACTCTTTTACATTTCCAAAAATCATGTTTTAAGGTGAAAAGGGCATAATGGTCAACATATGAGTAATTAACGGAATCATGCGTATTAATCGGTTAACTAATGAACCGTGGTGTATAATCACAGAGGGTTATACTAGCATGTAACCTGATCCAAATGAAGCTCTAAGGTATTTCTAAATCATACCATAACGGGTCAGAACTGAAAGTCAAAGTATAAGTCAAACTAAGCGACTTTCGGTTCCGAACCGGGTCTAAACAGGAAATTGTCGGGTCGAACATGTTTATACATGTTCTTATACTAATTACCAAGTTATAATAATGATCAAACAGGTTGCACGCCTTCTAGATTGCTAATTATGCGTTTTATGCTTCTGTTGACTTTTTTTCGGATTAAGTTTGACCCGACAAACGATCTAGTTAGAGTGGGAATCAGGGGAAACCCTTTTGAGGTTTTATTACCCACATGAATACCAACTTATAACTACTTTTGATTCGAGAATTGACTGAGCCATTATTGACTAATCTTGAAGTCAAACCGTAATTACGACGGTTTGACTTTTAGCCTAAATACTAAGCTAAACTCAATTAAAGAAGGACTAGTAGACTTACAAGAGTCCTATGCACGAGAAAAGATCAGTTGAGGCTGCTTGGGAGCTCCAGAATTGATCCAAATGGGCAGATGAAGGTGTGGGGAATGAATTGAAAGTCATGGCCTTTATATAGTGAAATTTTCACCACAAGAACTTGACACACAACTCTATAATCGACCACAACCATCCAACATGTGTCTCTAGGGTCTAGGAACATTTTAGGGGTCGCCCATGAGTGAAAAATACCAACAAGATCGGTCAGAATCGTGCAAAACCGGCTGTAGCAGGTTTTTCTGCATCTGGGCGCCTGATGCGGCCCGCATTAGTTTTAACTAATGCTGAAGCGGGCCGCCTGGCCCTCATAAATCAGATTTTTCATTTCTTTTGTTTGCAAAGTTGACCTTTGGCTTCACGAAGGGGCAACCGGGTTTATTTCTTGCATTTTGACCCCCTTACATTTACCCACAAGGGCTTTAGGACTTATACCCACTTTGCCAAGTCCCTAAACACTTCCGGTTAACCCGAAAAGTCTTAACTTTCAATGTTTGCACTTTAACCCCTCGTATACGAATTTGGTCATAACTTTCTCATACGATAACGAAACTTAATGAAATTTTAATCGTACATTCAAGTGAGTATAATTAACATTTACAAAGCTTCGGGTTTGTCAAAAGGTCACTCAGAGGTATATCTTTAAACATGTTGACACATTTATCCCCTGTAGTTTGTAATCTCTCACTTTTAGCTTCGTATGATCCATGATTTATTCGTTTGATGTTATAAACATCATGTAGGGTTATTATGAAGTATATTTATTCACAGTTGACACTTAGAATACGTACATTCACATACCTTCCATGTTTGTCAACTTTAGTCCTTATATAACATTCTTTCACACGTTCAAACTTTATGACACATGTCAACACATTATAGGACGTGAATTTTCGAGGTGTTACATCCTCACCCCCTTAAAATAAATCTCGACCCGAGATTTACTGAAGTAAGTAAGGGTACTTTTCCTTCATCGTGGATTCAACCTCCCACGTGTATTCGGGACCTCTACGGGCATCCCATTTGACCTTTACAATAGGTACGTGCTTCCTTCGAAGCTTCTTCACCTGTCGATCTTCAATCGACAAAGGTTTTTCAACAAATTTTAAGCTCTCATCTATATGTACATCTGTATAGGGTGATACCAGTGATTCATCAGCGAAGCACTTTTTCAGATTGCAGATGTGGAACACATTGTGAATTCCGCTGAGCTCTTCCGGTAAGTTTAGTTTATAGGCAACTGAACCGACACGTTCGATAACCTCGAAAGGTCCTATGTATCTCGGGCTTAGCTTGCCTTTCTTACCAAACCGCATCACTCCTTTCCAGGGAGATATCTATTGTTGAACCTTATTTCTTAACAAGAATTTAGGAGGTTTGCTATTTTCATTAATCCTTAATTTTCTGCCGAATACTGGCATCTTACATATGATTATTAATTTACGTGATCTTATTGGTTGTCTATAATGCAACTCTTAGATCCTGATGATTGGACTTACCAGGCTATTGTCCTATCAATGGGCGTTGAACATTCCGTCTATACAAGGTCTTCAAGGGAGCAGCCTTGATACTTATATAACAGCTATTATAGAAAAGCTTATCTTAAGGTGAGATGGTTATTCCAACCATTGTTTAAAGTTAATCTTAAGAAATAGCAAATCTTTACAGTTAGTCGAGCAAATCGACGATTCTGGGCAGCTGATGGCGATTCTTAATCGTCGCCTAATTAGGGTTGCGGTAAACAATGCCTTAGCAAAATGAACCGTCTTTCAAAATTTCCTCTACCGAATTCTCAGGATATCGAGTTAGGCTTTATGAATCTATATCTTAAAACTTACTTAATCAGGGTTTTCGATTCCGCCAATAATGGTACTAGTTGTCTTGGAGATTTCATAATAATGCAGCCCTAAATGGGATATTAAACTTAACTCTACCTGCCTCCCAGAGGCAAACAGGGTAATCCTAGGAGAAGATAATCATGATACATAGAGGTTACAGAGATTTTCCAAATCTCATGCTCTAGTTCACTCATCATTGCTTGCGTCAAATAAGTGACACATTCATGTTATGAGTCCACATATTCCGTTACCAGGGAATATTTATTTGGACAATTCTATTCTGGATATCTTCTTTGAATACCATTAGTTGACTTTAGTACCATATGATCATTGGGATATCTTTGTGGTTCCATGCATTAAACCTCCATACTGATCAGGCATGGAAGCAATCTATAGAATTTATTAAGGTACACCAATCCTCATATAGCGCTTTTGTCATACTATTTGGTATTCGAAATCGATAGAGATTAAAGAGATATCAACTATATGTGCTTATATTTAATTAGAATGGGAATTTTCACAAACTAGGCACCTAGCTCGGTTGGCTAGGCGCGCGAAAGGGTGCGGCCCAGACCCGGGTTCGATTCCGGGGGCGGCCAGTTCACCATTTTTTTTTGTTTAATATTAATTAATCGCACGGATACATGTAATTATGAGGGTTGTCTCATAAGGAGTCTTGTTAATTAATTGCTTCTTATTACCCACAATATGGGCTTGATTTTTCGAGGCAACCAATCGATTTTTATCACTATATCGTGTCTTCATATTTTAACGGAACTAGGACATCGTGAACTGCCCATCTCATCCAAGTTTTCCATACTCAAACCTTGGTACTAATCACCAAGATTTAACAATTATTAGTCATCATCCTGATGACCTGACTTAGATTAGCCACGGCATTCATAAACCCCATGGGCTATTTTGTTCCGAACATTCATAGTGAATGTTATTTAAACGTATTTCCATTAAATTTAGTCTAGGTCACGTAAGGACCATCGATGGCATTCAAAGTTTGGAACGAATCCAATTTTTGCTTGACAGGGGATCAAAATGTCACATCTGTCCTTATTATACTGATGAATTTGGATAGTTTGAAAGTTTGCCATAAGGGTATCAGGAAAGAGTGATTTCTAATAGATATTAAATATCAATATAGGATTTGTTGGAGCATTTTCTAAAGTATCATCGGTCCATTTCTACCTCGCATTAAGTGACCGGAGTCTTAATCAGACGGGGACAACAGTTCTCAACATTTATTATTTATTATAGAATCATATGCGCCAGTATCAAATAAAATTCATGCATAAACTGTTTGATATGAAAAGGTATCTGCTATAAAGTTATCATTCTGCATCATCTCCTTGGCGTTCGTATGGAAGACTCATGCGTTTGCTTTCTTGGCCTATTCAGTCTTCCTTGCGTACTTAGGGCAGTTGGTCTTTATGTGCCCCTTCTCATTGCAATTGTAGCATGTGGCATCTTTAATCTTCCTGCATTCAATAGTCTTGTGTTCCTTAGACTTGCATAACCCACATGTAGGTGATTCAGACTTAGAATTGGATTCAGATCTGCACTTTCCAAAGTGGCGTCTTTGACAAGTCGTGCACTTTGGCTTCTCCTCTGTTCGCTGACTGTTCCTTCCAAACCCAGACTTCTTAGAATCAGTGTTTCCCTTGTGCTTCTTCTCTGTCCCTCGTGAGTTATCATCCTCACGCTTCTTCTTACTTTCTTCAGATTTCTTTAGCGATCTCATCCTGACCGCATCTAAAGTAAGGGATAAAGAGAGATCAGCTGCTGACCTAAATGTAGCAGGTCTGGAAGCCTTCACACTGGCTTTGATTTCTGGGGCTAAACCCCCAATGAAGCGAGCGATTCGCTTGGGCTCTGGTGTTACAAGGTAAGGAACCAGTCTGGACAGGGTATTGAAACTGGTGAGGTAAGCTTGACAATCTAAGTTTGTCATCACCAATGATAAGAAATCAGATTCAATTCTTTCGACCTCATGTTGGGGGCAGTAGTTTTCCCTGATAAGGGCAACAAATTGATCCCATGACATATTGTACAGTGGGATTTTCCCGGTGGCTTGAATCAGAGATCTCCACCATGCTAAAGCTTCACCCTTGAAAGACTGCGACACAAACTTGACCACGTCTCGCGCAGCGCATCCGCTGATATCAACAACCGTATCCATCTCATCCAGCCATGTCATACAATCGATGGCTCCTTTCTCCCCGGTGAAATCCCGGGGTTTGCAGGAAACGAAATATTTATAGGAGCAACCCTTAGCAAGGGGCCCTTTATTCAGTATGACCTGCTGAGATGGAGCACTGTGGTTTGAGGAGTGTCGGTCATCATTTTTCTTCGGGTCGTCGTTATTGGACGGTGGCTTTGAAGGCTGTGTAGATAGGGTCCTACTACGAGTCCCACTATACTCCTCGTACTGCCTTTCCAAAGCTTGTGTAACTGCGCCGTCTATGATCGCTTTTAATTCCGCACCCGTTAGATTAATTCGGGCGTCATTATTAACCTCCGCTGGATGACTATTACCCTCGTCTGAGTTAGCCATTACAATTGAACTGTTGCAGAAAACAAGGACAATAGTTTATTTGGGAGTTTATTATGGAATTGCCCCTTAGGGTAATTCATTAACCATGGTAAACAAAGACCATATTTGGTTAATTTATTAATCAAATTTATTTAGGATTTCTATAATAATTTATCCTAATTATAAAACAATAACAGTTTTATTTGTGGCACCTAAGGCCTAGTCACATGGACAATTATAATTTATATGTTAAGATTTCAGAGAATCAAAGCATGAAGGTAGACTGGCACAATAGGCCTAGTCACAAGGACAATTTTAAATTATATGCTAGGGTTTCAGAGAATCAAAGCATTTGAGGTTTGAACCTAGTTCATTACCTTTATCTGACAGGGAGTCATCGCTACCACTGTCCTTTGGCTCATATGGAAATGAGTAGGGCCCGTAGGCATTATGTTACCACGTATGGTTAAAATATGATCATCTTAATTGATGATGTAAACCCAGGATTCAGAGATCATTAAACTGGGTTAGGAATCTTTTAAACAGGTCTTACCATCTTGGCCAGGTCTTTATAATGACACTTAGGCTAGGTTTCACTCTTAAGATTAACGCAGAACAATTTCTATAATGAGCTGTTAATAGGGATCTGAATCTAAATTGAGGAACTGCCATCTTGGCCGGTCTTAATATGACCCGAAGCTAGGTCTTGTCCTTTTAGATTTTGCCATTTTATTATAATGGTAGATCTTATAATATAGGAATGATATTTTTAAACATAATCGTTCCTTTAAAATTTAAATAAGTATATGGTTGCCCTAAGCGGGACTTCTGATAAAATGACTTGCCCATGCAAAGGCTAATCAGAAAAAAAATAATCAAGGAGTAATTAAAAGACAATGAAACGAATTGGAGTTTGTCTTATGTTCTTGTCTAGACTCAAGAATGTGCAATTGTGTAACTGAGGTTAAACGCAAAAGGCTAGCATTTAATTCACTCAGTGTTGGCTCTGATACCAACCTGTCACACCCCGACTTTCCACGTGTCACCGGTGGGCCCGGTGGGGAGTATCGTGATGTGGTTGGCAACATCATAGTCAAACAACACAATATATATGAATGCACAGCGGAAGCAAAAGATAAATATTATTACATTCCGAATATAAATTAATATCCAGTATTACAACGGAAAGTAAAGGATCCACAGGCGGATCTTTAAACATATCATTTGTCCAACAGACTTTAGACGCCTAGAACTTGCAAGATTCCTTATTAGCGCCCTGAGCTTCCAGCCAATTTCGTTCAGTACCTGTCACTTAACCTTTTTGGAAAATACGTCAGTTTTCACTGGTAAATACACTCAACTGACTCATTTGAAAAGAGTTTAAGAAAATTGATTTGGATGCACATGGCACAAAATATCTTTTACAATTTGATTAAAATGCACAGAGGCAAAATTAACCTTTTATACTTGGGAAAATTATTTGTATATAATCTTGTATACAGTTTTACTTATTCGTCGTCCATTAGGGCCGGTTAGAAGAGCCGGACAGATTAACTGACACGCCACATGTATAATGCCCACAGGCTATCATCCTCTAAGTGGATTACCAGTTCCGGTATAATGCCCACAAGGATGATACCTCGGAGTGGATTACCAGTTTCTACATATGCAGCTGTCAGGTGTATGCCTACACCCCGTGCTTAGGTCGTGGCCATTTCGTAAAATGATGCCAAGGATATCCGGGACATGGTCATTAACCCCCAAAAGCCATACACCAAATAATACATATTAAACGGGTTATGTAAATACATCAATCACAATCCGATTTAAATAACTACATACACCCAACCAAGCAGTACTTTTATAGTGCCGCATCCCAAGCCCGTATAGGGAAAATAAGTTAAGAGTATTTACCTGAGCTAGCTCCTGTCTTAAATAGTAAGAATTTAATAACTCAGCCGTATTCACTTAAGTAAGCGTAGGTACCATTTACCGGAAGGCTCTAGTCTGGAATGATAGTATAAATAACCAATTAGAATGCTAACGGGTCTTTAATTAAGCCTAAGCTTAGACCGGTTAGTCTTACAAGAAGATACGGTTCGTACGCACGATTAAGCGAAGACCGGATAGAATGTGATTTAGACCCAACAAGCTTGTATGCTTGTTTAATATGGGTTACTCAAACACATTCTGGATTTCGAGATAAAACCGATAAGGTTTGACTCGTTTCGGCTAATTTATGTAAACTAGTTACATAGGCCGAACCGTACGCGTAAGAGGCGTAACGGGTAATTATAAGAGCCATATACAGGTTTCCTAAGTTAATTTATGCCTCAAATATGTTGTGACATCAGTAGGATGTCTTTCATTATGCCCAAAACGTATTTAAACACAAACTAGGCCTCGTAGGGGTAGTTTGGTCATTTAAAAGGTTATAAAAGAGTTTAAATGTTTAACTGAGTTACAGGTCTGATATAATCAGCAAAAATACTTAGTTTACTGATTTATAACAGTAAGGTATTTTAGATATGTGAAATTTATCAATTATAACCAAACTATGCCCCGTAGGGGTATTTTGGTAATTTCACATAAGCCGAAAAGCTCAAAACCGAAGTCTGAGTTTATCAACCTTTTCTTACTGTTAAAATATTATAATTTGCCTCTTATATCAGTAGGTATCAACCCGGGTATGTCCAATATAATTTTAATACATACTTTGCGCTAAAAACGCTTAAAAAGGCGATTAAAGGCCATTTCCGGGTCCGATACTTAAATCTGATATTTTTATATTTTCAGAAGGCTTAAAATAATTTATTTATTATGTGTGATCAGTAGCAAAATTTTTGGAGTCGTTTAGATATGTAAAACTCATTTTATGGCCCGTAAGGGCAAAACCGACAATTACCGGATTAAGCCTACGACTACTAGTTATGCTTAGCCTAAAATTTATTAAAAATCTTTAAAAATCCCAACATAATATATTACATCAGTGGGTAAAAGATTTGATATCAAAAAGTATGTTTAAGTAGGCTATACGCTAATTACGCCATTTTATTAACATAAAGCATTCATTTTGCAATAACGAGCATAACTCTTAATCTGTAATTCAAACTGATGTCAAACTTTGCATACACGTTTATATATCAGTACTTAAAGTTTCTACTCTTTTACATTTCCAAAAATCACGTTTTAAGGTGAAAAGGGCATAATGGTCAACATATGAGTAATTAACGGAATCATGCGTATTAATCGGTTAACTAATGAACCGTGGTGTATAATCACAGAGGGTTATACTAGCATGTAACCTGGTCCAAATGAAGCTCTAAGGTATTTCTAAATCATACCATAACGGGTCAGAACTGAAAGTCAAAGTATAAGTCAAACTAAGCGACTTTCGGTTCCGAACCGGGTCTAAACAGGAAATTGTCAGGTCGAACATGTTTATACATGTTCTTATACTAATTATCAAGTTATAATAATGATCAAACAGGTTGCACGCCTTCTAGATTGCTAATTATGCATTTTATGCTTCTGTTGACTTTTTTTCGGATTAAGTTTGACCCGACAAACGATCTAGTTAGAGTGGGAATCAGGGGAAACCCTTTTGAGGTTTTATTACCCACATGAATACCAACTTATAACTACTTTTGATTCGAGAATTGACTGATCCATTATTGACTAATCTTGAAGTCAAACCGTAATTACGACGGTTTGACTTTTAGCCTAAATACTAAGCTAAACTCAATTAAAGAAGGACTAGTAGACTTACAAGAGTCCTATGCACGAGAAAAGATCAGTTGAGGCTGCTTGGGAGCTCCAGAATTGATCCAAATGGGCAGATGAAGGTGTGGGGAATGAATTGAAAGTCATGGCCTTTATATAGTGAAATTTTCACCACAAGAACTTGACACACAACTCTATAATCGACCACAACCATCCAACATGTGTCTCTAGGGTCTAGGAACATTTTAGGGGTCGCCCATGAGTGAAAAATACCAACAAGATCGGTCAGAATCGTGCAAAACCGGCTGTAGCAGGTTTTTCTGCATCTGGGCGCCTGATGCGGCCCGCATTAGTTTTAACTAATGCTGAAGCGGGCCGCCTGGCCCTCATAAATCAGATTTTTCATTTCTTTTGTTTGCAAAGTTGACCTTTGGCTTCACGAAGGGGCAACCGGGTTTATTTCTTGCATTTTGACCCCCTTACATTTACCCACAAGGGCTTTAGGACTTATACCCACTTTGCCAAGTCCCTGAACACTTCCGGTTAACCCGAAAAGTCTTAACTTTCAATGTTTGCACTTTAACCCCTCGCATACGAATTTGGTCATAACTTTCTCATACGATAACGAAACTTAATGAAATTTTAATCGTACATTCAAGTGAGTATAATTAACATTTACAAAGCTTCGGGTTTGTCAAAAGGTCACTCAGAGGTATATCTTTAAACATGTTGACACATTTAACCCCTGTAGTTTGTAATCTCTCACTTTTAGCTTCGTATGATCCATGATTTATTCGTTTGATGTTATAAACATCATGTAGGGTTATTATGAAGTATATTTATTCACAGTTGACACTTAGAATACGTACATTCACATACCTTCCATGTTTGTCAACTTTAGTCCTTATATAACATTCTTTCACACGTTCAAACTTTATGACACGTGTCAACACATTATAGGACGTGAATTTTCGAGGTGTTACATGTTGTTGGGGTGTTCTTTGGTTGTTGTTTGGGTTTTGGGTTCGGAAAGGTGGTGTGGGTGGTCTAGAGTTGTTATCACCCGGTTGCTCTTGAGGTATAGGTTGAACATTTGGAGCGGGATTGAAATTGCTTCGGTATTGGAATTGGTTCGGATTTTGGTTTTGATTGAGGTTCTGGTTTGAATTTTGGTTTGCCATTGAATCGGTTTCAATGGATGGTGTGAGTTGTGGTGTTTGAGAGGCTTGGTTAGAAACAAGTGTTGCTTCCAACAGGTTTGCTAAATTTCTTCTTGCAACTCTTTCGATTTCTGGTTCGTAGACTAACGGTGAAGTCCTCCCGGAGTTTCGCGTATGCATGCACTACCTGTAACCCGCACAAGTAACACACCCCGCGTAACAAGGAAAAAGGCAAAGTACAATAAAAGAAATATGCAAATTAAACAGTTAATCACGCAAATTCAAGCAATATCCAAACACAAAGCGCACACACTCCCCGGCAACGGCGCCAAAATTTGATCGAAGTGTCGCGCTCCGGTCAAAGATAATATTTATAAGCCCTATTTACCCTTAACAAATAGCTAGTGGTAGCAAGGGGTCGAACCACGAAGAGTATGTGGTTTGCGTGTGGATTCGATTGAATTAGAACAATTGTCACAATTTATGAAGCTTGCCAGATATTTTTGTATTTTTGTTTGGTTGAAAGATGTGAATTTAAACTAATGGAATTGGTTCAATTGATTAACAACTACTACTTAACGAATGCAAGAAAGATTGATTATTAAACAATAATAAAAAAAAGGTTCACACCCGGTTTCGGTAATTGCCAACCTAGGGTTTCTACAAGTTTTTAGATTCAACTCAATTGCATACGATTAGCGGATTTAGTGTACCGTGACTTAGGTGCCAATAACTATCAACGCTTCGAAAAACGGACAAGAATGCACTTTGTAATCAACACAAGTAAAACCTAACCACGACAATGCATAACTACACATAACCATTTCGTAAAGTCATAACTTTTAACATCGTTCGACAATTTACGAATACGAAACAAATGTAAACTATTGTCAATGGTTTCAAAAATCAAACACAATTTGTCACAAAGTTGAAACAAGAACAATTCGAAACCCTAAATTTAACAACTACCTACACCGGGGTGAAACCAAGGTGATTAGCCGCTCATGGTTGAAGAAGCTTGAACACCGGATGCTTGGAACGTGAATGAAGTCATCTCGAAGCTTGAACAATAAAGAATTGATGGATGTTGAAGGTTTGGTGAAGGATGATGGTGGAAAGATTGATGGTGATGGTTAGGGTTTTATGGATTGGTGATTGTGGATGATGATGGTTGTTCTTGATTCGGATGATGATTCCGGTCGTGAGTGTTGTAGAGATGGAATAGAGATGAATAGTTATCCAATCATGGCTCCAAGATCAAGTTTTTCAAACTCACACAAGTTGTAACTCCCGAATTCAATGCCCAGAACCAATTAGAATCGTTCCATCTAGCAAAATACTAAAAATCCCGTTTTGGTGAATCCCTACCCGTCGCCGACGGCCATGACCCCGTCGGCGACGGGTTCTGAATCGTTCAATGCCGTCCGACGGCTTATGTTGCTGGATACGGCTATTCTGGCTTACGGGCATTTCTAGTGGGCGTCGCCGACGGCTTGGGACCCGTCGGCGACGGGTTCTCCATTGCCGTTTCTCTAAAATCCACTTCTCGCACTCCCGGTTGATCTGTAACGCGTCCCGGTGCTCCGGTTTTCGACCCGGTGACTCGTAAAGCTCTCGAAAAGCTCCTTAAACTCCATCAAACCTGCAAAATACATTTTTGATTAAAAGTAGGCTATCCGAAATTAAAACTTATGTAAGAACATCGAGTTATGCAATAACAAGCACCGGTTTTCAACCACGTATCAATAACTGAACTGAAAACAACCGAATTTCCAACGTGTAGGATGTGTGGGTCATATTATTATATATTAGGTTATTTAAAATCACTTTTTTAGGACGGAGTGACTATCCTTACCACGTCATTTTTATTTATGTTTTGATATTCGGTATCTGTTTGGCGTTGCTGACACTCCTTTTGTAGTCATTGGATCCCCGCCGCAACGCGCGGGCGAAAAATCAACTAGTTTATATCGAAATCAAACCCTGACTCTAAATCAGGGACGATTTGATCGTCTTTGGTATCAGATTGGCATTTTAATCCGCCATCAGTATTTTCAAAATGTTCTATAAAGTCATAATAAGATTTTCTTTATACACAACGTGTTTTTCCCAATCCATCAAATTGAGTAAATAATTTGATTAATTTGTATAACTGATAACATATTTTACGATCACATTTCTTATAAATAATGATTTTTTACTCAATTCATGTGGATAATACTGCTTTTATGAACCACATAACTATAAGTAAAGAAATTATATAAATATCACTTTAATCTGTTTTTTTTTTTTTTTTTAAAGTTGACCTGGCAAAATGGCAAGCCAGCATACTAATTGCAAAGTCCAAAATCCACCTAAGGGGACCTATCCAATTTAGTGTATTCCTTGGCTTGTTTGGTTCCCAAAGAGCCACACAAACATAAAGTGAGTGTCTATTTGTTGTTTTATGAGGGAGGTCCATTTTTATTATATTAGTTTATCTTTTGTCTCTCTTCAAAGGGTGGATTCACTTTGTGAATGGAGTTAATATTTTAGAAAATCTAACTTTTCAATGAGTTGTCGTTAAGGGGATAGTCTAGTGGTATCGTGGTGTGTTTCCCAAACAAATAGTTGTGGGTTCAAATTCTGTAAAAGGGAGTATATTTCGGAAAATTTGTACCATAATTAGACCAAAGACATTATAGGTGTAGGTAGCGAACCATCCGCTTTATTTAAATCCCTTAAAATTCATGTCTTCTACTATAAATTTCGAGAGAGTATTAGAATGTACACAGAGAAAATAAATCTTGTTCAGCATTTCTAGCGTTTTGGCTTTGGTGCAAAGACATGCCTTGCCACATATATAAATCGAGTGTCTTCCTAAACTCTATTCGTCTCTCATTCCATGGAATCATTCAACTTGAACATCTCAACAAATTCTCCAAACTCAATCGCAACGACTAGTAAAAGTTGTTGATCATATGGTATAGGATCGAAAAATCAATTGCTCTAAGAAAACAATAAATAAATTAGTGTTTTGTACACACTATCTTTTGTCTTGTGACTATGGAACAGGTTAAACAAATTGGTTTTGCAGAACTAGAGGTGCACAAAAAACCCGGTTCCGGACCCGAACCGGGACCAGTTCCTAACATACTCGACCCGTGGGTACATACCAGTTTCAGACCCTGGTTTAGAGAAAGGAACCGAACTAGAACCACCGAAACTGGTTCCACCTCTACCCGATCAAATAGACCTGAAACCGGCCAAAACTCGAAAAAAAAGGGTCAAAAACCCGAACATACCCGGAACCGGTTGTTGACTTTCCGCCACAGTTCAGCATGCCTTAAGGCCCAATAGAAAACCCCGAGGCCCAAGCGCAGAAAGGAGGACAATCCAAAATCACGGCCCAATGGAAAACCCCCAGGCCCATGCGCAGCTAGATGGATACCATTACCAACCCCACTTCAGCAGGCCTTCACTAATACCCAACCTATTGGGCCACCAGGATAGACTTAAATTGCCACAAAGCCCCACTTCAACAACCGTTACTTTTATAGGTTTATCTACACACCTTCAATCTCTCACTAACTCTGCAATACACACTACCAAATGTCGATCTACAAATTGTAACCCACAAATAGATTTATCTAATAGTGTTTCACCATTCATTTTCATCCGATTATTTGTAGATGAAGAAGTTAATCTTGAATTGAAGTGATACAGATCAAGACGGGTTATATTATTCGAGTTAAGTTCACGTACAAAGTGTCTTATCGCACAAAACATACGAAAGGCATGAAAAAGCCAAAAAAACGCGGTGGCATATTCGTAGTTATTTACTCGTAGTGTAATTATCAAAATTACTCCACAGATGATCTTGTAGGGTAATCTTGATCTTGTAGAGTAATTTTGTAAAATGTTTTTGTAGCGCAATTTTGATCTTGTAGAGTAATTTTGTAGAGTATCATAATTACTCTACAAATGATCTTGTAAGGTAATTTTGTAGAGTAATTTGGAATTGTATGTTGTTTGATAAACTTGCAGAGTAATTTTGATACACTTGTAGAGCAATTTTGTTGCAGAGTAATTTTGATACACTTGTAGAGTAATTTTGATAATTACACTACATGATCAAAACTACTCTACAAGAACATTTTACAAAATTACTCTACAAGATCAAAATTATCCTACAAGATCATTTGTAGAGTAATGTTGATAATTACTCTACGAGTAAATACTTACGATAATGCCACCGCGTTTTTTCAGCAAAACCTTCAGTTCGTACGTTTTGTACGTTAAAATTAATTTGTATTTGATCTTGTGTCTATAAATAATTATAGTGAATTATTTATTGTATCTTGTATATTTAAATTAGAGATATTTAGGGATAAAAAATCAAAACTGGTTCGGTTCGGTTAAAAACCGGATTAAACGATTACAAATCGTCGGTTCTATTCGGGTTGAAACCGATTAGAAAAAAACGGTTTCGGTTTTTTTTTTCTGGTTGCGGTTCTAAAACCGTTTTTTACACCTCTAGGTTTATCTAGTTAATATTTTATTATTTAAAATCAGGGCCGACTGCGAAAATTCCAAAAAAAAAAAAAAAAAAAATTGGCCATGTGTGAGATAAAAAATTGGGCCCTATTCGCGAATCTTAATTAACATAAACCCACCAATGATTCAATCAAATATATAAAAACTAAAAACCCTAAACATATGAAATCACACAATAATACTAAAGGTTCTAAAATAAAACAAGAATATCAAGAATTTTATACCTTAATCTCAAGATCATCCACCCAACAAAACCCTGGAATCGCCCTTTAAAACCCCTCCTGCGTCGATGATGATGATGATGATATCCTTGCTTCCTCACTCGATTTCGACATATCAATCCACTCGTCTGCTGCGATGATGATGAATGAACCCATCGACCACCGTGAATGATCGACGTTTTGACTTCTTCTATTGCCCAGCAGCGCCCACAATTGGGTTATAATTTTTTAAATACGTTTGTTTATTAGCCACTTATGGCCTGGGCCTGTTAATCAGGCACAAATTGGCCATTGGGCCTTTTAACTTTTAACGGTTACCAATCTCATTCTCATATATGATATACACTTATAACACATGCCCATTTAATATTTTTTCTATACACAGACTCTTTAAGGATATATTTATAAAAACTTACAGATTTTTTATTAAGAATATATATAAAAAGATTAAAAAAAATTTCGGGCCCTATATTGGTTTGGGCCCTGAACGGTGGCCTACCCTGCACTTGATAGGGCCGGCTCTGTTTAAAATAGAGTTTGAGTTAGGTCAGTAGTAAAAAAAAAGTTTAATATAAATAGACTGTTAAAGGTTATTGAATTATCATTCGATCAAATATCGTGTTTGCGTGTAAGCGTGATTTCCGACAGTAGATTCAATAAGGTTTTAGGTTTGTTGATTTTCTAATTCACAGTTGTCTGCTCACAGCTTTGCTTTAGGGTTTGAAAGTCACCACCGTGAGGTATGAATTGTAAACGCAGTTTCTTTTGTTTCGTAAGATTGCATGTAATATATAATAAATAATGTGTTCAATTGTGATCGATCGATTCTCCTAAATTTGTTAATAAAAACCCTTCCCTTTTGTGTAATTTGTCTTAAATTTGCTGATAAAAAAGAATCTCAGATGATTCTTTTAAAACTTTAGATTAAAAAATCTAGTCTTTTCTCAGAATCAGTTACGCGCAACTGAACGTTCATGAACTTGTTCGACAACAAGTTCGTTTATTAAATAAACGAACAAACATGAACAAAAATTATTTGTTCATTTATCTAAAGAGTAAAATGCACGGATAGTCCCTGTGGTTTGGTGAAATTTCACCTTTAGTCCCCAACTTTTCAAAATTACACTCTTAGTCCCTGTGGTTTGACAAGTTGTTACTCGGATAGTCCCCAAAGCGGATGGAGGTTAGTTTTTCTGGTTAAGTGGGTGTGAAATGACAAGGACTATCCAACTAACAACTTGTCAAACCACAAGGACTATCCAAGTTACAACTTGTCAAATCACAGGGACTATCTGAGTAACCTTCATCCGCTTTAGGGACTATCCGAGTAACAACTTGTCAAACCACAGGGACTAAGAGTGTAATTCTGAAAAGTTGGGGACTAAAGGTGAAATTTCACCAAACCACAGGGACTATCCGTGCATTTTACTCTTTATCTAAACGAACGAACATGAACACACGTGTTGTTCGTTCATTTATGTTCGTGAATGCCCGTTGATGTTCATTCATTTATGTTCGTTAATATTTTAACAAATACATATCGGGTTATATTTATATAAATATAAGGGTTATTGGATTTTAATAATCCTTTCCTAAGTTTCACCATCCCAACTTTAAAAATTCCCTCCAATAATCCCAACTTGTAAAAGTTTGGCCGCCATTGATCCTTTTCAAACATATAAGAAATTAAGAATTTGGTCACCTCAATAGATTCAATTACACCTAGAGACTCCTTAATTGATTTAAGTGCACCTATGTTAGAAAAGGATCAATAGCAGCCAAACTTTTACTAGTTGGGATTATTGGAGGGAATTTTTAAAGTTGAGATTATTATCGGCCAACTGGTGAAACTTAGGATTATTAAAATCCAATAACCCTAAATATAAACCTAAAGAGGTTTTTTAACTAATTATATACATATAACTAATTGATAACCCGCTTTCTAATATAACTTATCGTAATTAATCAATAGTTTGTATACAAAAGTTGCCTTATGTCTGTTTGTGTTTGGTCATTTATGTTCATTTGTCTTGTTTTATGTTTGTTTGTTTATGTCCGTTTACGTTTGTGAACTGTTCGTTTAGATTTTAAACGAACATGAACACACCCATTTTCTTAATGAACGAACATGTGCAAAAAAAAAAAAAAAAAAAAAAAAAACGTGTTCGATTATATGTCCGTGTTCGTGTTTGGTTAAAGTTCGTGTTCATGTTCGGTTAAAGTTAAATGAACGAACACGAACATGCTTCTGTTCATGTTCGTTTGGTTCATTTACAGGCCTATAATCAGTGATTAAAGAACTTGGTTTGTAAAATCTGATTATTAGTATATTATTATTATTAATAAACTGTTAATACGACTCTGAAAACACCCTTTTGAGCATAAAAGCATCAAGTGTTGATTATGATATATTAGTGTGGTAACTTGCATGTGTGTGTATACTTGATTGTGCTCAAGATCTTAGGTTTATGGCTCTTTTTAGGCTTTTTAATTACTTGGCAGGTTTCATATTTTTGGATGTGTTTAAACTGTTAATTCTTTCTAAAATCCATTGCATTTACCTTAAGAGCTACTTATTAAAAAGATGTAAAATATGCATATATTCTTTTTTTTTTTTTTTTTTTTGCTTAATTTTTCCAACTGTCATCATAGTTGTTAATAGCTATGATAGCAAGCGCTATAGCGAATAGCGTAGCGTAGGATCATCGCTATATGATGTTTAGCGCTCAATAGCGACAATTAGGGTTTTTTATTTCTTATTTTCCTTTTTTAAATATTAAAAACTGTATTTTTAGGCATTTTAATCAACCAAACAGTTGTAAACTTGTAATCTTCACTAATTGCATCAAAAAACCTTAAATTCATGAATAAAACCCTAAAAATTTCTAATACGTTATCGCTAAACATTAAATAGCGCTCGCTATCTCATTGCTATCTATCGTCATGTAGCGTATAGGTAGCTTGTCGCTATAATTACCGCTATTCACTATTAATAAGTAATAACTATGACTGTTATGGACATTTTCAGATGGAGCAGAAGCATATTTGTGCTTCCATATGTGATTGCTTACCCACCCTATCTGAAAACCATCCTTGGTTGGTTGATCATAACCCCGAAGACGACAACCGAGACCATATTATCTACACCACGCGTGACCCACCGTCTCAACACATGTATCGAATTCCTTCGTTCCTCGGGAGACGTGTCCAGGGATGTTTTTATGGCTGGGTGGTTCTTTCCAACCATCCACACGACATGTGGTCTTTTTGGAACCCGAAGACTTCTAAAACCATAAGCCTCCCCCGCTTGATTCCAGAAAACGGAGATCGAGGTTCGAGTAGTCTCCGACAATGTTGTCTGTCATCCCCTCCCGATGATCACGGTTCAATTTTCATGCTAACAATAAAAGAATATACAATTGCTTTTTGTCGGCTAGACTGTAAACGAAAGAGGTTAGAATGGGTTGAAATGTCATATGCGAAACAGATGAAGAACATAACGGGGGGCTACAATGCTTTCTTGCACAGCCTAACTTGTTGCAATGGTAAAGTGTATGCGTTGAATAGTGAGTGCATTAATGGGTTTGTTATACACATTGATATTGTGGTTAAGGGTACAGAAGTTGTGATAAGTCTATTACCGTACGTGAAACACCACCAATCTTATTACATCAATGATCGTTTGGCCTCGGTTTCTTTTCTGAAAGGATGTTGTACGGAATTGTTCTACATTGAATTAAGTTTTGTTAAGGAGGACCATGTGGAAACGAAAACTGTTGGTGATGTGCACGTGTTTAAACTGGACACGACTCATATACGATGGGAGAAACTGGAAGATCTGAAAGACGCTGCATTCTTTTTGGATCTTGCTCATGGTGGTTACTCTGCATTTTACAGCCCTGCAATTGGCTCGAAGTTAGGGGGTTATGTACACTTTCTTGACAGATCCGGACTAGTTATTTTCCATGCCAACGCGCCACACATCAATGGTGGAACGCAGGTATTGTTTTTAGTTTATATTTACGTAGGGCTGCAAACAAACCGAACGAACACGAACAGGATCTTATCTTCCATGCCAACGAACTGTTCATGAACACTTACCGAACGAGATTTTATGTTCGTGTTCGTTTGTTAAGGAAATGAACTTGTTCGTGTCCGTTTGTTAATTTTAGGCAACGAACGCTCATGAACACAAATGGGCACAAACTATGTTCATGAACACAAATGGAAACAAACGAATACAAACAAACGCTCATGAACAAAACATTTAATACACTGACACTTATTAAATACTTTATTTTTCAGAATTTTGAAGTATTTAAATAAGGTATAAAACCTTAAAACACTAATAAACTATCGAACACAAACGAACACGTTACCGAGCGTTCACAAACATAAATGAACGAACGCGGTCTCTGTTCATGTTCGTTCATTTAACTAAAAGAATGAAATTTCTTGTTCTTGTTCGCTTGTTTAATAAACCAACGAACACAAATGAACTTCCCGCCGAATTGTTTCCCGAACGTTTGGTTCGTTTGCAGCCCTACATGTACTCTATCATTAGAAAGAGGGGAAATGTTTTCTTAAAGATTATTTGTCGTGTAGGTTACAAGGTGATCATGGAGAGATCAGGTTTAAACAAGAAGAGGATAGCGGAAATGATGAGGTTGATAGTAAGTTACGCCTTGTTGACATTCCATTGGATGTTTTGAAGACGATTATGGAGCTTTGTGTCGGCGTCGAATACCTCAACTTCCGTGCTACATGCAAGAAATGCCAGATAGCAGCACCGATGATCCGATGGAGTAAGGGAGAATATTCATTAGTTTCACCTTGGCTGATGGTGTTGGACAAAGAGCGAGGCGTTATCTCTTTCACTGATCCTATGTTTGGTGACAAGTACTACATAAAGACACCTAAAGAATTGATTGGTGATATGGTAATACATTGTTCATTGGGTGGTTGGGTGCTTATTTGTAGACGTAAGCGTAACGGCCCATTGATGTTCTTTAACCCCTTCACAAGTGATATCCGTGTGCTTCCACCCGCGCCTCATTTAGACACCTGTAGTTTCTCCGCACCACCTACTTCCTCCGATTGTATGGTTGTTGGATTTACATTTACATCATGTCGCCGCACGTGGCGTGTTTACATCCACTTTGTAGCTGGAGAACCATCATGGCATAGGTTCAATCTTCTAAACGATCATGAAGACATACCCTCATTTCATTCTGGAACACAATGGTACGATTCTCTTTACGCTTTGTATTACGATGGAGGACTTGGTTTCGTGCCTATGAATCTGAGTATGGGAACGTATATTAGGCCTCGTGGTTGGTGGAAAGGCCCAAGAAGTAGTTGCAGATCTCCGAAACAACATTTTTTTATGAAATGTGAAAAACGGTTTTTACTAATACTAGTCATCGTGGGCGAGTTTGGAGAATGCGTTGAGGTATTCAAGTTTAGTGTTTCAGGTTCTCGCGAATGGGAGAAAGCAGAGAGTTTAGGAAGGTACACGATTTATATTTGTGGTAAGGCATGCCTTTGCATCGAAGCCAAAACGCCAGAAATGGCAAACAAGATTTACTTTCCGCGTGTACATTCTGAGAACATGAAGATAGTGTTCTATTCACTCGAAACAAGAAGGTATCACACATCCAATGTTGAAGAAAGTTTTGGGGATTTCATGGGAACAGAACATTATCTTGACCAGCATGTGTGGATTGAACCATGTTGGTCGTAGGTAGCTTCATTATTATGATATATTAGCACCACATGCATTGTTTTTTTAATTTTTCAAGCAGGGGCGTAGCTGGATTTTTTTTTCCTATGGGTTAGGAAATTTGTGAGGGACGGATGAGCGATGGTCTTTCACTAACACTGTGTTCCCGAGTTTCATTTAACGATAGAAGAGAAAGGAAGGGGAATTATACGTGAATGGAAAGGAAAAGATGTGATTATATTCGTGTTCCCGAGTTTAATGAAAAGAAAAGGAAATGAAAGGAAATTAAACATTTTATGTGTTCCCGAGTTGGGAGGAAAAGAAAAGAAAGTTTATTTATAATGAATTAGAGGGTAATTTAGGAAATTTAAAAAAGTCTGAGATTCATAATAATCTTTTCTCACCAAATCTCTCCAAATTGGGAGGATGAATATTTGCATCAATCATCCCCTTGTTTCCTTTCTTTTCTCACCACTTCCCTTCCTAAAAAAATCTCTGGAACACATTTTTTACTCTCTTCCCTTGTTAAATGAAACTCGGGAACATAGTGTAAGTTTCAGTTTTTTCTGTCCGGCCCGGTTAAGCAGTTCGGGTCGGGTCACATAATAGAAATAGCAAAAAACAAATTAATGCAAATAATGAATAAAATAATACGTGAATCGATATTAAAAGTTAATAATAGAAATTCATCAAAGTTGAAGATTAAGTCCTTCAACTTTGTCCACATTAACAAATTCCGCGAGTCTCACTGACTGCGTTGAGTTTTCTCAATTTCCCTTCAATAGTTATTTGTTACTTATTTATTAGTTGGATTTAAATGGTTTATGAGCTTATGTTGTGGGCTTAAGCCTTAATGAATCTTTTTTTTAATTGAATGACGTGGGCCAAATGATTTAGTGAGTTATTTTTTTTAATAGAACGTGGGCTTAAAAAGGGTTTTTTTTTTTTTTAACTGAAATGTGGGTTAAGGTTCATTGACAAATTTTCTACGGTTTGGTGTCAAGTTTTTTAAGGGTTCTGTGTCAATGTTTCTAAAGGTTCGGTGTAAAGGTTTCTACGGGTACGATGTTGAGATACACCTATATATATAACACTTAAAAAAACTGGTACGGGTTCAACCCGTACCCTTCTATGTAGCTACGCCCCTGTATTCAATCCGTCATTATTGCTTTTTCCTAAGCATTTTGTTCTATTCAGTGGGCTAATGGCAAGTAGAGCTTTAATCCATACGTTATTTTTTTCATTTAAAGACTTGTGTTGCTTTGCAATCCACGTATAAACTAGCGACTACAAACATCTCTGCTTTACAACTGTCATAACTAATTCACAATTAGTTCCACATAGTGGTGCACAAAACGGGTTTTTTCGAACCGGATCGGGGTTTGGTGAACAAGTCAACAACGGTTCTCGGTACGTTCGGGTTTTTGACCAGTTTGGCCGGGTTTTTTCGGATTTTGTCCAGTTCGGGTCTGGGTTTTGACCGGGTAGAGGTGGAATCGGTTCCAGGTGGTTCCGGTTCGGTTCCTTTTTCTTAACCCGTGTCTGGAACTGGTCTGTGCCCACGGGTCAGGTAAGGTAGGAACCGGTTCTAGGTCAGGTCCGGACTCGATTTTGTTGTGCAACTCTAGTTCCACAAAACCAATTTGTTACCTATTCCATAATGATCAACAACTTTTACTAGTTGTTGTGAGTGAGTTTGGATAATCTTTTGAGGTGTTCAAATTGAATGATTCAACGGAATGGGAGATTATAGAGTTTAGGAAGACACATGATTTATTCATGTGGCAAGGCATGCCTTTGTATCGAAGCCAAAACGCTAGAAATGGCGAACAAGATTTACTATTCACGTGTACATTTTGAGAACAAGGAGATAGTTTTCTAGTCTCTCGATACAAGAAGCTATCAACTTACAAATAACCTTTATACTTTCAGAACTTTTACATTCTTTCCATCATCTTACCATATGGTCTCGGTTGTTGAAGGGGTATGGTCCCAAATCCTACGCCGATCAAGGGAATTAACCTCCGATCAGAAGATGAATCCATTTCCAACACTTCGTTCCTTGGACGAAAGACCTAGCTTCCTTGATGTTGCGCCGCCTGCACGGGGCATGACACATGCCGCGCAAGTACCAGAAGCGCAGGGTAACAAGGAACGTATACGTGCAAGAGACAAGAAGTACACAAGGACGTATACGTGGCACAATCAGCTCGCATCGACCACTGCCACACGATCTCCACTAAACTAAATTGCTGATGACAGTCCAGACAACAAGGACAACAGTCAGGACACGTGGATCCATTGAACGTGCGCCAACTACCTTCTCGCCAGTAATCACTAACGGTCGTGGCAGATGGAGCAGAATGGATATTCCTTGTTGCCGACCTCAGGCTCAATGCCCATCAGCTCATCTCCTTCACAAATCACCTCGGCTATAAATAGAGGACTTCACCTCCAGGTTTAAGGATCACTTTCTTGCTCTCTCACTTTATACACACTTTTGTCCTCAAAACTTATACTTATTCTCACGTCGGAGGGTGGTTATAAGGAGAACCCCCTATTCTCCTCCTTGTAACGAGCTTACGGTGTGTTGTTAGTTTTGCAGGACTTCCATAGCTGTTTAGGCGAGACGAAAGAAGATTAACCCTTATTTATCGAGGCACTTACCACAAACTAATCACCAGATTAGCTTGGTGTTTCTTCAGTTGTCGTTTTCGAGGTTATGATCAGCTAACCAAGGATGGTTTGCAGATAAGGTGATGATTTCCAGGAATCAAAGGAACTTTAGGGTTTTGTTTTATTATTTTCGTATATCCAAAAGAGAGAACAAACAAGAGAATAAATAGAAAACCTATCAAACTAAACATGGTAACAAAATAATGATAGGCTAATAATTAGGAGGAAAATATTCTGGGAATATTTTATGGTCTAATACTCCCCCTCAAGATGGAGCATGTAGATCCGTAATGCCCATCTTGTCAAGAAGTGAATTGAGTTGTTGAGTACCGAGCCCCTTAGTGAGTAAATCTGCGATCTGTAGTTTACTATCAATTTGCATAGGAACAATTTCCTGCGAATCCACACGTTCACGAACAAAGTAACAGTCCATTTCAACATGCTTTGTACGCTCATGAAAAACAGGATTGTTTGCAATGTGACGAGCAGCTTGGTTGTCACAAAACAAAGGTGTAGCAGTCGTAATATTGACTTGGAAATCTTTGAGAAGCCATCTCACCCAAAGGATCTCACTAACCGTGGAAGCCATGGCTCTGTATTCCGCTTCAGCTGAGGAGCGGGAGACAACCGATTGTTTCTTTGTTTTCCAAGAAATAGCACCACCACCTAAGAGAAGCAAATACCCGGTTCTTGAACGTCTTGTGTACGGGCACCCAAGCCAATCTGAGTCACAATAAGCAGTCAAAGTTAAAGGACCTTCACGAGGAAGAAGGATGCCTTGACCCGGTGTGCCTTTCAAATACCGGAGAACTCGATTGGCAGCTTCCATGTGATTGCGTCTTGGGTCCGCAACAAACTGGCTTAGAACATTAACTGAGTATGTGATATCGGGTCTAGTGGCTTGTAAGTACAACAGCCTCCCTACTAGTCGCCGATATTGAGTGGCATCTATACGAGCCTCTTCTTCACCTTTGTCGAGCTTAGTGCCTTGATCAAAAGGAAAAGCGCTAGGTCGACATCCCAACATTCCACTATCCTTTAGAATGTCCAACGTGTACTTTCGTTGACTCAAGATCAAGCCATCCGAGGTTTTTGCAACCTCAATTCCAAGGAAATACTTCAAGGGGCCAAGATCTTTGATGCTAAATTCTTCGTCCAGTTGCGTCTTTGTTCTTTGAATATGTTCAAGATTATTTCCAACGATAATTACATCGTCTACATAAATGAGAATGGCACTAAAAATACCTCCATCTTGGAATGTAAACAACGAATGATCAGCTTTGGATTGGCAAAAATTTAACTTGAGAAGGAACTTTGTGAACTTATGGTACCAATTTCTGGAGGCCTGTTTAAGGCCATAAAGAGATTTGCGGAGACGGCACACACGTGTTTCATTTTCCTTCGAAAAACCCTTTGGAATCTTCATATAAACTTCCTCGTCAAGATCTCCATGTAGAAAAGCATTATTCACGTCCAATTGATGAATAATCCAATCCTTCTTTGTCGCAACAGCTAGCAACGTTCGAACGGTCACAGGTTTAGCCACCGGAGCAAACGTCTCATGATAGTCCACCCCTTCCATTTGTGTGAAACCCTTGGCTACGAGCCTAGCCTTGAATCTCTCAATCTCCCCATTGGATTTATATTTTGTTTTATAGACCCATTTTGAATCAATGGCTCGTTTCCCTTGTGGCAGCTCTTCTAAGGTCCAAGTCCCATTCTTTTCAAGGGCCTTGATCTCTTCCTGAATAGCCTTCTTCCACCGTTCATCCTGTGCAGCTTGCTCAAAACAACTTGGCTCATCATTAGAATCAATAGCCGACAAGAAGGCTTTATGAGAACTTGAGAATTTATTATATGAAACAAAATGTGAAATAGGGTGTACCGTAGAGGCTGCCTGATCGGATGCGGATTGTGAATGATCGACCGAAGGGGGAAGCTTCACTATGTAATCATTGAACCGTGTAGGTTGAGATCGGTTTCTCTTGGCTCGAGGCTCAGCTCCATCAGACGGATCGGAAGCATCGGGGATGTTTGGTTCAGTCACATTATCGAAATTGGGAATTGGTTCGGTGTTAGTGGGTTGGGCCGAATCCGTGGCAACAGTGGGCTCGAAGTTTTCTTGCGGGCTTGTTGGGCCTTCCATCTCAAAATTATCTTCTTGAGCTTCATTGACTATTTGGGCTTTAGTGGGCATATCATAGCTCAACCCACTTAAGATTTTTATGGGCTCGTCATCAACAGTGGCCTCATTTTCCTTCACAGCCTTGAAAGGAAAATAGTTTTCACAGAATAATACGTCTCTACTGATAACGATCTTTTTGCTTTCAAGATCATAGATTTTGTACCCCTTTGTCCCTCCAGGATACCCTAGAAATACCCCAGGTCTCCCCCTCATTTCAAACTTATCTCCCTTGGTGTTATTGTTTATGTGATAGGCCAAACAACCAAAAACCCTTAAATGCTTGTATTTGGGCTTTTGGTTCCAAACCAATTCATAAGGGGTCTTGTTTTTGATAACCTTGGAAGGGAGACGGTTTATTAAGTACGCAGCGGTTAGTATACATTCTCCCCAAAACCTTTTTGGAACATTGGCTTCAAATCTTAGGGCTCGTGCCGTCTCGAGGAGATGTCTATGCTTCCTTTCCACAACCCCATTTTGCTGAGGGGTGTGTGGACAGGTGGTTTCTAAAGAAATTCCATTTTTGTTATAAAAATCAATCATGAAATTAGATGTGAATTCCCCACCATTGTCACACCTAATCCTTTTTATGCTTTTCTCAAATTGAACTTGAATCATTTTATGAAAATTTACCAAACATTCACTGGCATCACTTTTGTGCTTTATGAGAAAAACCCACACAGATCTGCTGAAATCATCAACTATGGTAAGGAAAAAATTTGCCCGTGTATATGATGGTATCCGATAACCTCCCCAAATATCACAATGAATAAGTTCAAAACAATGAGTAGTTTTAATGGAACTAGAAGGAAATGATGTTCGGGCGTGTTTTGCCTTAGCACAAGAATCACAAAAATCACTGCTGAGTTTAATGGAATTACTTTTCAAAAAATCGACATTAGAGAGTTTCCCTTCTGAAGCATGACCCAGTCTTTTATGCCATGTATCTGCCGTCACCATCATCGCTCTTCTATTTTCTTTGGTCATCTTCAAGTGATACAATCCCCCTCGGCATTCACCCGCTCCAATTAAGCTCCTCGTTTGTAACCCCTGCATGACAAAAAAGTCAGGAAAAAAGGTTATAGCACATTTAAGATCCTTGCACAAGCGGCTAACCGAAAGAAGATTATATTTAAAATTTGGTATGTAAAGGGCTCCTCTTAGTTTCACTCCCCCTGGAAGTGACAGATCGCCCCTTCCCTCAACCGGAATGGCTCTGCCATTTGGTATGGTAACCGGCGTCTCATTAGGAGTTCTTTTCTTATTCAAGAGAAAAGTGAGCAGATGGGTTATGTATTCGGTGCAACCCGAGTCCACGATAAAGGTATCGCTCCCATTACCTGCCATGTTTTCTTCGGGCTTTGTCTCGTCAGTATCGTTGGTTCCACAACCTGAAAAAAACTTCAGAAACGTTTGATATTGCTCATCGCTCATCCCGGGTATGGGGCTGCATTTTGTTTCCACGCAAGCAGCCTTCGGTTTAGCCTTTTCTTCTTTCTTTCCGGGCCACCAGTCCGGATATCCAATCAGCTTGAAACATCCTTCACGTTTGTGTCCATTCCTTTCACAAAAGGTGCAATAATCGTTCTCCTTGCTCTCTTTTCTCGGCCTGTTGTTTTGCTTGTCTTTCGGTTGGCCATAAGTCCCTTCACGCCTCTGAAAGGCCTTGAAGGCAGCTGATTCAGGGGCTGCTCGGTTCTCATTACTTATGGCCCTTTGCCTCTCATCTTCGGCTACCATGTGGTAGGCAACCCCCAAGGTGGGTGTTGGTTTAGTAGCCAAGATCTGAGTCTTTATAACAGCAAATTCACTATCGAGCCCCATAAGAAATTCATACAGCCTTTCTTTTTCAATATGTTCAACAATTTTCTTACCAACTTCGCATGTGCACGTGTTACAGGTGCAACGGGGAAAAAACTGACCCGCTTCATCCCACAAAGATCGGAGTTTCGTGTAGTACGTAGAAACCGTGGCCCCGTCTTGCCTGGTTGCTGCTATTTTTTGTTTCAATTCATAGCCTCTTGGTGCACTTTCTTTTCCGAATCTCTCCTGCAGATCTGACCAAATCTCGGCTGAGGTGCTAGCATATTTCACGCTATCACGTATGTTCTTCTCCATGGCCGTAGAAAGCCATCCTTTTATCAAAGCATCGCATCGCATCCATGGCTTGTATTCGGGCGCTGTGGTTTCGGGTTTCTTGAGGGTTCCATCAACAAAATCTATTTTGTTTTTGGCGAACAGAAAATTGGTCATCTCCTGTGACCAATCGGTGTAATTGTTGTCCGTGAGGACATCGTTTACGTGGAGCTGCTTTGGGTAATCGGAGGGATGGAGATAATAAGGTGAGTTGTGATCGGTTGCAGTACCAGCATTGCCTTCGGTACCCTTTTGTTTGTCTTCTCCAGCCATTCTAGGTTAGCCGTATCGAGGGTTTTACAACCGCTCTGATACCATGATGATTTCCAAGAATCAAAGGAACTTTAGGGTTTTGTTTTATTATTTTCGTATATCCAAAAGAGAGAACAAACAAGAGAATAAATAGAAAACCTATCAAACTAAACATGGTAACAAAATAATGATAGGCTAATAATTAGGAGGAAAATATTCTGGGAATATTTTATGGTCTAATATGGGTAATCGATCACATACGGAAGCACATCTATGCTTCTGCTCCATCTGAAAATGTATATATGTCTTTTTTCAAATTAAATTAATGAAGCAATCTCGTTATGTTTGTAACACAACTATCTTAAGGTTTTCAACTCCATAACTGTTTAGACTCGATTATTATCAAAATCTTAGGAGAATCCACACATACGACATAATTAACAGTTAAAGAATTTCACCAACAGAATTTAACCTAGGTTTAAAACAAATGTTGTTTCTTACATACAGACCCTTCAATTTTTGAAACTTGACTCATTCTTTTTTTTATTTTTTTCACTAGATTAGATATTGTTATCTTTTTAAAACTTAACTCATTCATTTTTATATTTTTACATATCTTTTTTATATTTTTTCATATGTTATAGTTAACCACGTACGGATATTACGAGGGTGTTTATCGATTAGGTTTTCCTTTTATTCATTTAGGTTTATTTGGTTTGACAATTTTCTATCCAAACCAAACTGAATTCGGGAAGTTTAAAATTATTTCACCATTATTTGTTATTGAAAAGGGGTTAAAAAATTAACCAAAATGACACGAATAGTTAAACTTTTCAGTTTTTAACTTAACTGGTTAAAATGATTGAAGATGAAAATAAAACTTTATAGTATATGTAGTGCATACAAGAATTTCATACTTGTATATGTTAAATGCAATTCTTAATTAATCTAGTGTGAATCTAAAACATGAGAATATTGAATCACAATGGTGTGTATGTGATCAAATTGATGAACCCGAATCACAAAGGGGTGTGATCAAAGTAATGAAATAGAATCACAAGGGTGCATTTCGAGCATGTTTGGCTAAGCTTTTTGAAACAATTTATTGACTTATTGGCTTTTTGAAAAGTCATAAGCTCCAAAATGATGTTTGGCAATGAGAGTGTATGTGAGGGGAAAAAACCAATAAGTCAATAAGTTACTCCATACTGACTTTTACAAAAAGTCAATAAGTTGTTTTAAAAAACTTAGCCAAACATGCCATTCATATGAAGTAGATGAAACCTTTACATGGTTGATTAATGGGGTAATCACTTGCTATTTTAGTTTTGATTGGGTGATAAAAGTTATTCCCTTTTTTTTGTGGAGGATACCAAGGTTCAAATTATAGTATAGGAAGATTATTATCTTGATTCATTTGGAAGATTATTATCTTGAATTGCTTTAGAGTAAATTACAAGTTTTGTTCTTAATCTATATCTATACTATCTATTAAGGGAGCTTAGATAATGACATCGAATTGCATACGTGTCAAGTTCTCAGCTATGCCACATAGTCCAAGGTGATGTCATAAATCCGATTTTATTAAGATAAATTACTGATTTTTTTAGAAGGGAATTTCAAAATCAAATTCAAAATTCAAATGGTAATGAAAATCCTCCTCTCTCTCTCATTCAAAATTCAAATGGTAATGAAAATCCTCCTCTCTCTAAATCAAATATAGTCCAGCCTTCAAATTTCAAAATCATTTTCAAAATTCAAAACATAGTCCTCTTCACACCTCTCTCTCTCTCTCTCTCTCTTCAACTCAGAAGAACATCGAAGCCCTAATTGTGAACAAAACCAGAAGAACATCGAAGCGATCTTCGATCCGGTTATTCACAAATACGATGAGATTCAAAACACTATTTCTCAAGGTAATTAGGGTTTTTTGTTTATTTTTTGGTGATTTTAGGTTAATAATAGCTTTGGGTACCCAAATTAGGGCTTCCATCATGTTCTATTTCTCATAAATACGTTGAGATTCAGAACACGATTCAATAATCAGGTACCCAAATTAGGGCTTCCATCCTCTTCTTTCGGTAAAGTGTCAAGTGTTTCAGGCTACCATCCTGCTTTTTGGTGATCGGCCACAAAGCTTCAGTCCGCATCGTTTGGTTCGCTTGGATCTACGTCTTTACAGTTCAGGTCTGTGTTTAGGTTTTTGATGAATTGTTTGATTTATTGATTTTCGTGGTGGTTTAATTTGAATTTAATCATGCAGGACATCTCATTCACGAACAAATTGTTTAATATTTAAGGCTACTGCTACGCAGATGCCGTCAATTGTTACGAGTAAGAAGATGTTAATGCGTTTGTAACGTGCACTCTACCTGTTTGATTAAATGCTTCAACTGTTTCTTACTTTTTTTTCTGACAAATTGAATGTTTATAGAGTCTGGTATCGGTGGGAAGACTAAGGTTGGAATTAATGGTATGTTATTGTTGTTTTTAATTCTTCTTTTTAAGGATGTTTATGTGATATTCAAGCAATTTATGTGCTAATTGTGCACATTTAAGGTGGATGAGATTGAAATTGGGCCTTCAGTTTTGACAACTTACATTATCTTATGAAAGTGAACATGTATATCATTTTGTTTGTTACGGTCTATAAGCGTGGAGATTGAAGAGCATTGTCGTGTTAACCTTGCAGGTTTTGGAAGAATTGGAAGGCTGGTATTGAGAATAGCTACATTTAGAGATGATATCGAGGTTGTTAATAGCATTTTTTTGGTTAATAGCTACATCTAGCCAAAGGTATATAAGTGGTCTTCGTTTGGTTAATAGCTTTTTTTTACATTTGTTACTTGTGAAATGATGCTGCCTGATAATAGTTCAACTGTCAGAACAGCCGCTTGGGCGTTATCAAACTTGATCAAGGTTTTTACATTTACGTGCTTTTACTTTAGAGAACAAATAGCAGGTCGTGTTTATATTCATCATCAGATCAAGTAAACTGGACCCGCAATCATATCAAGTTATCAACTGGATCCACTGGTGAATATTCTGAATGGTCAAAAAAGATTTAGACATTAGTCTTTTGCAGTTTTCAGTCACATGTCTGTAAATAAAGGGGAAACTTTCTGTAAAGAAACAATTTTTTTTTTAAATTTGCAATTATTTTTTTTAAATGTTACATTTTTATGTTTGTGGATGCAGGGACCAGACCCTGATGCTGCAACTGAACTCGTAAAAATCGATGGGGTGGTAGATGCCATAGTTGGACATTTGAAGAAATCTTAAGTTGTTGCATATTAAAAAGAACTTTTATTTATGGAATATTTGTAGGCTAAAGATACAAAAAGAATATCTGTTAAGATAATCTAATTCTTTAATGTATATAATATCTTAAATATTCACGGCAACGTTATTGTGATATTCATAGGAGTTTAATTTGATAAAATTACTCTAATATTTGTCTTGCTTTTCATTTCTATAACTCAAAGTGCTGCAAATCACAATTGGGCAGTGATTATCACTCTTAAAATCAATAATATTAAACTTGGAGGGTAAATTAGTAGAAGGGTGTCAATTGTTGATGAAGAACAAATGAGGTGTTTATTGCCTTGAGTGTGCATGTATTGGATAATGTGAGTGTATATTATGTGTGTTTATGTAAGTCTATGAAATAAGTTGGATATTTGTCAATTTGATCTGGCCTTCAAGTATGTTGGTATTGTTTTCGATTTGTATGTTTTATTGATAATTTAAGTTTCTTTGTATGTACGGTTGGATTTAGGTAACTGTTTCTAGCATAGATTTGGAAGACGAGAGCACATCAAGATCGAGTTCTTCAACTGTTTATGCTATGCCACAAATGTAAGTTCTTTAGTTTTTAATATATGATATACGTTTTATTCGGATGTTCACATCTAGGGCTTGTTTTGTTTTTAGTACATTTTATTTCTTGATGATTACTTACATTCCAAGTTGCATTGGTATGGTTTCCAACAACAACCATTTAAAGCTTTCATTTTTTGATATTTTTTGTTATAGGATTTGTTGACTCAAGGCTATTGAATCTGTTGAAGAGATGCTCAATTTGGTAATTTGGTTTGTTATTCTTAGTTTTTACCCAATTAAGATATCATTTTTTATGTTTTTCTGGTTTCATTTGCGTAAATTTTTTTATATTGGTTTTTTTTTTTTAAATATGGTTTGATTTGGTATGTTTGGGATTCAATTGTGGTTTGATGGATCTTTCTTAAAGAAGAAACAGTGGCAAATATAAAAAGAACAACTAATAACAAAGTAACACCACTAGACTTCGTTCTCCAAACAATTTCTATGCTTCATACTTCAAACATACATTTTGAAAAAAGGTCTACTTCAAACATACATTTATAAAAATAAAGAATTAGGTGCTTTTTGTGTTATTTCCTAAATTTTAAGATTATTTTTGTAGGTTTTTAGATCGGAAACGTCAAAGCGGATTTCGAATCTATTCAGACATCAAGCATTTTTGCATGTCATTTTCAAGATGCTCGACACCATGGAATCGTCACATAAAAGGGTATGTTTATAAGGACACGGGTGCAAAAAATAGTTGTTATGTTACTCTTGTGTAGAATTGTTTGAAATTATGATCTACAAGTTGCAAATCATGATCTTCTATTCAAAGTTGAAATGATCTCATTTTATTACCAATTTTGGTTGCTAGGTGGATATGACAAAGAAGAGAAAGCAGCTAGGGCTTATGATATGGCTGCACTCAAGTACTGGGGAACTTCTACTACCACCAACTTTCCGGTGACCACAACCATTATCGCAGATAATTAAAAAAAATATATTGAAAAATCTTACATTACTGAAAAATAATGTAAGAGTATATATGCCATTATCGCAGGTAATTAAAAAAATATATTGTAAAAGCTCACTATTCTGATGCTGCTAGATCTTTGTATCTGTATTTTGTACATGGAAGGTGCCAAGAGCTGGCTGCATCAAAACGGGACTTTGTGGATGGCTGAAGCTTTTAATATTCTCTTAAAATGGTCCGGGGGTAATTTCGTCAGTTTGGGATGTGACGGTTATCGATCGGCTAATTTATCGGCTTGGGTTCCAACAAAAATGTGCAACGGTCGAAGCCTGGCTAGATGGAACAGTTATTGGCTGCAGATCTTGAATATTGTGTGCAGGGGTAAAAAGGGTATTAATGCTACAGGATATACGAAAGTTCTCTTAGAGCTGTTGTATGGTACAAACAAGAGTTACAGGCTGCTATGGAGTTCTTTAATAACTAATATGCGGAGTCATGTTCTGCTGCTGAAGACTGTTTGCTGGTTTCCAAGGAGCTGATGTACGGCACAAACGCTTGATATCTTCTCTCTTTACTGCAGGGGTAGTTTTGTCATTACGGGTTGGGACAAAGTATCTCCGGGTATGTTATGTGGGCTCCGGGTTGAATCCAACCGTTGCAGTTGGATTTGTGTTTGCTGTGAAGGGCCGGGTTGGGACAGAATGAAGCGCAAATTGTACAATTCCAAATTTCAAGTCTGTTTGTTTAGTGTTGCTGTTGGTTTAAAGCATTGGTTCCAAAATTGAAAAATGGTGCTGCTGGTTAAACTTCGTAAATATCTAATGTTGAGGGGTTTTTTCGGGTTTCGGCTGCCAAATATCATACTGTTGAGAGCTGGTGGCATCAGGCTGTGCATTTGTATTGGGTTCATAGAAGCAACAGGTCCTTCTGCATTCAGAGGGGCATATCGGTCAATGTTCAGCTCTAAACAGTCAAAAACCTATGCTCTGCCATCGTTTGTAATTATGTCAGGTTGCTAGAAAGGTTGCTGAAGAATATAAGTTGGGGGGATGTGCTGTTGAGTCTGTGGACAGGGTTTATGATCATCTCGTCCCAGCTGTTGAGCCCCATGTTCGGCTCCTGTGCTTCTCCTGGGTTGGAATTCTTTTGGCAACCAAGCGTCTGGTCTGGGTACGAGGTCCAACACCAGCTCCGTGATGATCACCAAGGCCTGGGTATGTTATTAGTTTCAATGTTTGGTCTGATGCCTGGGTTTTGTATTTACTGGATGGTGTCAGTGGCATAAGTGAAATCGAGTCATTCGACTGACAACATTTCCTACGGTAAATATTATATTATATTGCTGTAATCTATTGTTATTAAAACTGCTTGGTATAGTTGGATACAAGAATATGCTGTTTGTGATTTAATAATTGATTATTTATAAGTTTTTTTTTTGAATAAGTTGGCTATCCAATTACAATAAGCAGTTCTAATGATTATTTCCGAACATTGTTGGTCTAATTGGAGTTGCTTTCAGAAAATTACAGGGGAAATTAAGTCGTTCTCAGCTGATGGATGGATAGCACCGAAGCTTTCGAAACGGGTAGACAAGTTTATGCTTTACTTGCTAACTGCTGGCAAGAAGGCGCTAGAAGATGGTGGTGTTACAGATGAGGTCATGAAAGAATTAGACATAACAAAATGTGGTGTTATAATTGAATCTGCACTTGATGGCATAAAGGTTAGTTTTACCTTTCTAATACAATAAGAATATTTCGAATAATATTTAGTGGTGTTTGAAGATAGTTTTTTATCCAGATATTTCAAGATGCGATTGACGCATTGAGGGTTTCGTACAAGAAGATGAATCCGTTTTGTGTCCCATTTGCAACCACAAACATGGGTTCTTCAATTCTTGCAATGGATTTGCTAATTAGTTACTTTGTTGCAAATTATTTTATGAAAGTTGTGGACTTATGCTGATGTTTTTTTGGTGATATGTAGGGTTGGATGGGACTAAATTATTCCATTTCCACAGCTTGTGCTACGAGTAATTATTGTATACTCAATGTAGCTAATCATATTATCAGAGGTGAAACTGTAAGTTTACAGCATCATTGTTCATTTGTGTAATTCTCCATAATCCACCTACAGACTCTAGGTTTGGACTAATTGGGTGAAAACTTGCAGGACATGATGCTTTCTGGTGGTTCTGATTCAGCCATAATTCCTATAGGTCTCACTGGAAGCAGCATCTTTGTTTGAAGCTAACTTGACTGCATAAGGATCTTTTGATTATGCAGTTAATGGCTATGTTTGTGTCTTTCATACAACATCTCCTGTTATAATTCAGTTGATGACCCACAAGTCAACTTTACATTCTTTTACTCTTAATTATCCAAAAGTGGTAAAACTTGAATTATTTTCAAAAAGATGAGTTATTTGATTATTTTCAATTAGGCACAACTGATAGATCCTGCAGTTAAGGGAAAACTTAATGTTCTCAAATCAACCGCAAAAGTTCAATCTCTCAAGAAAGTAGTCCTGACTTCTTCCATGGCTGCAGTTGTTATTTTTATGTCCTAACAGATACTGTCTTTAACATTGTTTTATAAAGATATGTAACTAAACGCAAACAATTTAAACGATATATTATAATCTGTTTTTTAGTATTTGATTTCGATCGTTATTAAACATACCCGTGTGTTCACACGGGTGTTACAACTAGTACCTAATTATAGGTGGAGTTCTTTGGCTTTAAAATTGATGGGATTTGTATTTTATGTTTCAAAATCTTGTACGTTGTATCCTTTGGCCCCAACCAAGTTATTTTTTCTTGTTGAATCTGGTCATCCAAGGGTATTTTAGTCTTTCTATCTATTTATTTAATATTATTTTAAACAATAAATCAAAGTATTTTAAAAAATTATTATTATTGTTGTTGTTATATATTACATAAAAGACAAATCCTGTAATTTACTCTTTGCTTTAGGAGTAGGAAGTAAATAGGTGTGTAAGTTGTTCAAGAAAGAAAAAATGGGTCTAATGTGATCATTTAGAAATTATTTTTAACTAGTTACCGTCATAAAGTGTTCAACTTCCAAGTATACTTGCATTCTCTTTGTGCTTGCCTCTAGCACGGCCAAGCTTAGATTCGTAAACTCACACCAATATAAAATACGTTAAAAGTAAATTAAACGGATGATTCATACATATACTCATACTCAGGGGCGTACCCACCCTAAGCCAAGGGTGGGCGGACGCACCCCATGAAAAAATATTTTTTAGTGTTATTTTTCGCCGAAATCCCGACCGCACCCATTGGAATTTTTCACCCGCACCCCTTGAAAATTTTCAACCGCCCCACTTAGAAAAAAAAATTATTAACCACTTGTTCACTTAATTATTTAATCCAATCAAAGCCCAATCTGCAATCAATTTTTATAAACACAAGCCCAAACCCAACCTAAAATAATTTGAACTAAATAAAATAACCCAAACTCATCCACCCATTCCATTTCCAAATTCCGCCCCCAAAAAAACTCCCAGCGACTTGATGCCACTGCTCACGACCTGGTGGCTTTTTTTATCGGAAAAACCAAAATTTCGATTGGACCGACCCATAGTACGTCAGAATTCCAATATAAAACTAGTATGGTTTATTTATTTATTTATTTATTTTGTTTTATGTGATGATTTGAAGAAAATATAGATGTGTAAGGGTTTAATCTTTTTATATCTTTTTGATTTTTTTGTTGTTCTAGACTTGTAGTTAAATGATTTTATTGTTTTATTTATAGCTTTGTTGTTTAAATGATTAGTTACAAGTAATCAACATTTAATATTAGGGCTTTAATGTTTAAAAATATAACTAAAAGTTATGGGCTATGATTGAACATGGTTGTTTATTTTGTTGAAGTGTTTAGTGTTGTTTTATGAACTTATGGAGCAAATTATATGTGTTAGGAACAATGAGTAAGAATGTAATGAACTTATGGCGTGTTTAGTATCTTTGATGATATTTTGGATATATTTCAAAAAAAAAAAACCTGTATGACACAATTTTAAATTCTTTTGTAATTTGTAATGGCGTTTGACGTGTTTTTGATGATTTATAAATTTTAGTTTGATGTTCTTTTTGTCTTACATGATCCGACCCGACCCGCTGTGAACCGATATTTTTATACAGCTTGGGGCCTAAAATCTTTGAAAATATTCCGCACCCCCAGGAAAAAATTCCTGGGTCCACCACTACTCATACTGCATGTTTGGTTATTTCTTATAATAACTTTTTTTTGGACCAAGTTATATAAATTAAGAAAGGGAAAATAAATAAAAATGTTACATAACACTTACGAAATTATATTGGAAATGTGATTTAGCAATGAGCTAACTACATTGTGTAGTAGTTGTCCTAATTATCAAAACTAAGGGTGTGGTAAGCTCGCGTTTCATGGCAGGCACTTTTTGTTGTGTTAAAATGTGAGACTGTAAGTATGCTTAAATGTAACGATGAAAAAATACGTTATAATTTAGGGTGATTAACATGTGTGTTGACGTGGCGACGTGACGAAAATTCAATCGATATTAATATGGTTTCGTTAAGGTACCGACACATTCTATAGCATGCGTAAGAGAAATTACAAAAAGTTCGTTAAAAAAGTGAACCCATTTTCGTGTTATCAAATAAAAACTTATTTGATTATTAAAAAAGCCCATGCTCACATAGATCTCTTTGAGAAATAGAACTTCAAAAGACTATACAATTATTTGTTATAAAAATTATGGAAGTTTTTGTATATAATATTATATGGATATCATTTAATTATGTTATTTACTCATACTTAACCAGAAGCTATTCACTTCTTAACCAGGATCCAGCGGGTCATCCACAACAATTGTTCAGCCCAGGGGTGTAACAACCCGACTTTTCAAGTCAAGTCAAAGTCAAGTCAAGACGAATCAAGTTCTTATTCAGATTTGTTATTTCTTGCTTAATTGACTTAACCCTTTGCCGTAATCGATATATTGATTTTCGCTACATTTTAAACTATGTTTTACAACGCGTTCACAACGCTTATTATCGCATGCTAAACGCTATTTACAAACGCACACTATTTAAACACACTTTATCGCATTATTACTATCGCTATCAAAACGCAACGCAAACTCGAAACGCAGTTATTGGTATTGTTCTATTTGTGTGTTACTATGTGCTTTAATTGTGTGTGACTCGTATATGTTTTGGGATGTTATTCGCAAACGCAATCGCAACTCAATCGCAACTCTATCGCAACGCAATCTCATCGCAAACTCGAAACGCAGATTTACTTTATGCTTTTTATGTGTTATGTTATTTGTGTAACTACTAATTTAATGCTATCGCAACGCTCACTCGCAACTCGCTTAAACACAACGCAACGCTTAACGCACGAAACGAAAGTCAGAACCAACTCGCACAAGCCGTCTGATCGAATGACCCTTCGATCGAATGGCCATCCGTCTGGGTGACCATCCGATCGGATGGCCATCCGATCGACTGGCCATCCGACCCACGTTCTCCACCGCCTTACTCCCTCTCTCACACTATAAATACCCACCTGTCACATCACTGCTCATTGATGTGACAGCTTGAAGGTGAATCTATCCGACCCAGACGCTCCAAGTCTCTTTCAAGCCCTATTTCACTCGATTCAAGGCTATTTTGTAAGTATTTCTTTCTAAATCTTGTACTTCCATCATCAACACACACTTTCTTATCATCTTCTCCATCAAATCTTACGTTTTCACCATGAAATCACCTGATTGGACTACTTGAAGGTGACATCATCACGGTTTCTTATGTAAACTGTTGAATGGCATCATCTCATCAAGATTCGTTCAGATCTAAAGGATTTCTACACTATTTTACACAAACCTCACAAGATTAAAAGAGTTGAAAGATGTTTTCATACTTTTCTTCAACATTCTTTTACACTATTCTACTTAAAAACCGATGGAAGCCAGACTCAATCTGACTTTAGACTTGTTCCTTAGTCTAGAGCCGGCTTGAAAACGGATTTCCACCATAGACGACCGATTCACGGGTTGAACATGGAATCCCATCAAGGACAGTTAGGCTGACCGAATGGGGTGATTTCCCATCTGATCGACTGAGCTGGACTAGGTGTGGTTCCCGTTGTTGACACGCCATCACGCCGTCTCCGGTCCTTAGAAATTTTTGCGAGTTTTCAAATGATCAGATCACCACTCGAGTGGCCATTCGATCGGATAACCATCCGATCGAATAACCATTCGCTAGGTGACTGGTTCCTTATACTATTTCTTGTTCAAAACGAGTTAAACTTCAAAATTACCAACTACTCAATCGAATAGCCATCCGATCGAATGACTTGATTTATACTACAATGAAAACTTCAAAAGTTCACAACGCTTTACAAACACACTCACACATTCGAATGATCAGCCATTCAAATGGTCATCCGTCCGGATGACCATCCGATCGACTCACCATTCGACACTTATCTCGTTCAAACGCAATGTTTTACATGCTGATCAAAGCTTACACTAACGTTCTATGCTCAGGCTAATCTCCACGCGCTCCCTTCAATCCAAGACAGTGTTTATTTACTAAACATGCTCTGTGAGTATATTCGAACCCTTTTTGCTTAACGCACTTTTGGGTGTTACATACGTTCTTTATATCAAAACACGACAAACACACATCGCAAACACTATTAACACTGACCGCTCTCGCATGTTATAGGTGACTCGATAAATGCTTGTATGTTATGTTTACACAGTGATTGTTTGCCTGACACCTTAGCAACGATAGTACTATAGTTTGGACTCAGCACCTGTCGCGGACAGGGGTTGTTAAGGGTTTTACTTCACATGGTCATAGTGGTGATAATGTGTTGCGCATTCTACAACTCGCAGTCTTGTCGGTTGCATACTTCATTGTCGATAGCTTACTTGCTTCACATTCCTACGTGTTACATGCTGGTTATGCGTAAACGCTTTCGCTACTATATGCTAATCAAACTTGTGTACTCACCTTTACACTATGTATATTGACTTTATTTTAACGTATGTGACAGGTTGATTAGGATGCTTTGCTTGCTATGCTTTGGTGAATCAAGTAGGAGGTCTAGAAACCCACCGAATAAGAAATCTGAGTTGTCGAAACAGTTTACTTGTTTTTGAGACTATTATCTGTAATAACTATTTTGCTTTATATGTTATTGGTATGGGACTTTAACGTTAAATATATTGTCACTAATAGTTGTTATGGATTCTCTTGGACAATCTGTTTCGCTCAGTGCCACGCCCCGATGATTCCGCCATCGGTTGGGGTGTGACAAGCGGGCAGGGGTTTGTCTTTGTTAGGTTAGGGTTTGCAATTCAAAAAGGGCTAGCGGTGCAACTTGTTGCCCGTCTAGCTTCTGTTTTGATGTAACTTTTAATCAGGCTTTTGACTTTAATGGTTACACCACTCATTTTTATGACTCATGAAAAAAAAAATAGAAAAAGCGCTTGCCACTTGGCTCGAACTTGGGATCTTTGCTTTGGTTTAAAGCACAAAAACCAACACACCATAATGTCACGGACTATTGAAATTCGGATCGCAATGTTCGAGTTTCCGAAATATTGTTCCAGCTTCAAGGCTTCATTTTCTTTTAGAAAAATCTAGATTTTGGTCCATGAAAATATCAAGGGTGATCTAGAGAATTCCATAGAAATATCCTAGATATTAACCCTTGATTTACTAGAACTTTCCTTGTAAATATCCAAACTATTTCGTATATTTTATAGTTATAAATCTCTAGATTAGGAAGGATCTAGATGATTAACAACAAGTATAAATAGATGATCCATACTCCTTTGCAAATCACATTCAAAGTTGTAAACAATCTCTTGTAATCAAGTTCTAAAAGCAATCTAGATCTTCGTTTGTTACATAGTCTTGTTCCCTTTTTTTTTTAAAGTCGTCGAATCCCTGGCACTTTTAGGGTTATAAGGTTGATCTTAACAGGTGACTAAGAGTCGCACGAGAGTTGGGAATTGACTCGGTGACAATAAGCTTACTTGTGGTTTATATTAGTTTTGATTTATTAATATACTAAAATATGCAAATGTTTTTTTTTTTTAATAGTGGATGCCATGTGACATCCATCAATTGGACAACTGTCAAATGTAGCAAATCACAGTTGAGAACTGTTGAAACCTCTCTTCTTCAATATGGAGGATAATTATATAAAATGACATTAAACAATGAAGAGATAGGATACCGTACGTCAATTCAATTGAAAATGTGATTAAAAGTGAAAAAAAACCATGAAGTGTGATATAGGTAGCGTTTATACATGGCCTAGAGGGTTCAACTAATCCAAACTGTGATCTACTACACTATCTCAAAAAAATAAAATTATGTTAAAAGATAGGAAATAAATATTTTAATTAGAATAAAAGTATCCCTAGGTTTTCTTTTTCCCTGACCCATATTCCTTTTAATCAGTTTGTTATCAACTTTTTTATTCCAATTTGATGTCGCCAAGCGTGCACGATGTCTTTGCGGCAAGAGGTAGAAGCTAGGGTGGTAAGAGGACTCCGTGGGTAATCAGTGAGTAGGGAAAACAACGAGAAAGTGTGTGGCATTGCTTGCCTTTGCAAGAGAGAATGAGTTTTTGGGGTAGGCCCTGTGACACCCCAGGAAAATCAGGAAAACAACGCAACTTAACTAGCTTCCTCAGTAACCACGCGCTAAATTTCGGGACGAAATTCTCTTAACAGGGGGAGAATGTGACAACCCTCAAATTTACATGTAACCGAACAGTTTATTAATAATAATTAATATGCTTGACGACTGTGTGGAATCACTTAACTGCTTTATGATATCTGTGTTATGCTTACATGTATTTGTTAACGTGCTAGTAATATACAAAAAAATTACTAAATAGTCAGGTATGCCTTCATGAGTGTAAAAAAAAAATAAAAAATAAAAGACCCAACACCAAGATCATGATCCTCATTTTCACTAAACACCCAACACCAAACTTTCTTTCTTCCTTCCTTCTTTGTGATCGGCTGAACACCACCACCCCCATATCTCCACCATCATTTTCCATACTAGCCATTTCTCACACACTCAAAGGTGCAATAGGATCAACAACGAAGCTCGGTGCTTGCGGATTGCTAAGGACCTCCCCACGTTGCTTTTAACCGCCTATTTTTCGTCTAGTTTCTTCCCTAGCCTCGAGCTAGTAGTAAGTGACTCTAAACCTCTTCTTGATCTTATCTAGAGTGGTTAATAAGAGATTTGTCGGATAAAAATCGTGAACACTAAAAATCAAAACTAAAAAGTCTTGCTAGAGTGACGAACTTGTTGGTTAAAGAGTAAATAATGGTGAAACATGGTGATACAAGATGAATCTGAAATATATGAGTTTTAGTCTGCTGTAAATAACTTATAACCTGTTGTAAATCATCATTAGAATGAATGGTAATCATATGTGTGCGTTTTAGTAGCCTTTAGACTGAAAACAGCTTGCTGATGTGTATTTTCAGCGGCCTTTAACAGGCTGTAAACAGGTCGTAAATTCAACGAAAAACCGATATTTTGAATCTAAAATATGTTATTATAAAATACGGTTCTAATGGCACCGGAATCGTAATTTTTGGACTCCGTTTACTATTTTTAAAGTGTTAATTTGTAACAGCAACTTAAGCTGAATTTTGACAGCAATAAATGGGTGTCATACTTTCAGTCATAACCTGAGTTTTGTGATGAATCGGACCATGAAATTTGTACAGTAGATGAAAACCGATGCATTTGTAATTACCCCACTGGAATTTCGTAAATCGGACACTCGATGAATTTTTAATAAATTGTTCCGTGGACTGTGGTCAGAAATACATAAATCTGAGTTCAGTCCGGAATATGAAGCCTGACGGTCCTTGGGTGATTTCGAATTCTTGTTCAACAATGGTGGAAAGTTTGCACCATCCATTGTTAAACTAGAATTCTCCTTTTTTACCTCAACACCAGGCTCCTCTGATTTTGACAAACCAGAATCATTGCCTGCACATGGCTTGTCTGACTTTGACCTGTCAGATTCATCGCCTGAAGGTGGCTTGTCTGACTTTGACCTGTCAGATTCATCGCCTACCATTTTCTTCTTCTTCTTTTCTTCTTTCGTCCTCAGATTTGTATCTGATGAATTCATCTTGCTTGATTTTGCAATCAAGGGAGTTGATTTATCAGAACTCTTATTCTTATCAACGGATGAACCCGAGGACAAGATCTTTTCGAGATACTCTCTCGCCTTCTTTCTCTTCTTCCTCAGTCTGTCTTTCTGCCCCTGAGAAAGTATAACTTTCGTTTCTTGAACTTTTTGTTCTTTGGGCTTGACATTGACTGGTTTCTTCACCTGCTTCTGAGATTCAGCCCTCGATCTTCTCATTGATCTCATTGAGCAATCTCTAGCAATATGACCAATGATATGGCAATTATAACATCTTCTTGTCTCAAATCTCTGTCTCTGGCAGTTAACAGCAATGTGTCCTTGAAAACCACAGTTGTAACACACCCTGTTATCATACCATGTACCACCTTCACACCAAACGCTCAGATCATAGCATTGTCTGGCTTTGTGGTAATCATCACTCTTCTTGTAAGCTGGATTTGACTTTTGAGCACTGTGGTCAAACCTGCACCACTTATTACCAACAATTTTAGAGTTTTCATTTTTCGATTTTTGTAATTTTTCATTGCGATTGGATGATCGATCTGATGAGCTTTTATTATCTTTTTGAACATTTTTCTCATTTTTAATTTTTTGTTTCTGTTCCACTTTCTTCTTCAAAGGTTTTTGCTTAGAGCATTCTTCCTTTTCGGTTGATTGTGGAACAGTTTCTTGAAATTTTTCTTTTAACTTCAAAAATAAATTCTTTTTGTCAATTTTTTCTTTTTCATCATCAGATTTTTCATCGCAATCTTCAACTTTGACTTTGTCAAAGTTTGTGACATTGTCACTTATTGGAACTGAATTGATCGGTTTTGGACATGGATAATCTGGTGTTGATGACAAAGTCTCAAAACCTTTCAATTTTTCTTCAAGCTCTTTAATTTTCATCCGAGCTTTTTCAGTTTCATTTTCAAGCCGAATGATTTTCTGAAGATGAGAGTTTATTTCAATCTGTTTTTCAATATTATTTTTAAAAATAACAGATTTTTCATCTTCTAAAATCTTCATTTGACTTTGAAAATCTTTTTCAATTTTCAATTTTTCATTTTCAAAATCTTTTTCTTTTTCTTTCAAAATTTTGTTTTCCAATGTCAAACTGTCCAAATCACTTAACAGTTTGACATTATCAGATTCAAATTTGTCACATTTTGAGCACTTCTCAATCATCTTTACATCTTCAGCTTTCTTTTCAACATTGATAGCTGAAATTTCTTTAACCTGCTTCTCTACCACTTGAATATTTTTCTCAGGTTCAAATTTTTCATCAACAGACTTCATTTTTCTAATCTTTTGAAGTTCAAGTTCTCGCTCTTCAATCTTCTCGATAAACAAGCTCAAATTCACGTTTAAATATATCTTCCTCAAATCTAACAAATACGTTTTCCACATATCACCCGGTAAAACATTTGCCAACTTGTCAACCCACTCCTCATTAGACTTGGTTATCCCTAATTTTCCCATTTCCAAAACTAGATGGCAGTATCTATCAAATAATTCTTTTGTAGACTCTCCCTTGATACCCGTAAAACTATCAAATTTCTTCCGTGCAATATCTGCTGGACTCTGAACACGATACGACTCACAATCCATGTTTAGTTATTTTAAAGAATTTTCAACAATAGATTTTCAAATCACAAACTGAAATCAATTCAATCACTGTATCAACCTACTGAATCAGATGAATATCCGATTGAGTGACAAAAATTCGGTGACAACGGATCGGGTAACAGTTCTAATTCGCTCGGGCGGGTATCCAATGCTTAACAAATCACCGCAACTTCAATGAACAGCTAACAAACTCTTCAATACACTTGTCCAAATTCAATGCACAACTCTTCAATACAAATTCACTTGCAGCTTGGTTTATTTTTATTGACCCTTTTACCCTTTTTTAATGAACAATATCAATCAAACATTAATATTCTTCTTTATCTGTGTAAGTCACGGCTACAAACCAAACACTATTGGCTGCTATACAAACAACCAAAACAATATCACAGCCTCTTAAACACAACCTACAATTTGATTTGGCAGTTGATCTTTCTCTAAGCCGACAATGATTTTTACACCTCAAATACAATTGGGTCTCTCAAATATAATTGTGATTGGGCCGAATATTATAGTGAACCACTTTGGACGGTTTGAAAGTGCCTGCCAACATAATCGATAAGTCATCAGATTCATTAATTGATATTTCAGAGTGCATATGATCCTTTACTGTGCGGCTCAATCATAAATTCAGATTTAAGTGTCGGTCATTTAATACATTTGAGATAATCAATGTTTGCATGTGATGTTGTCGGAATTAGTGTTTGAGATTTTGTTGTCAGAATCTTCAGGACTTATCCTACAAAACCAATTGTAGGACCGGTTTTGACACCGTTCGATTGCGTAACGAACGTTCAACGTGCGGAATCCGTGAACGTGCGTGACCGAACACACAATAACGTACTAGAAACGTGATTTTATTGAAGATATGACGTGTACAAGCAACAAGAATCACGTGGAGAGACTTTCTCTCTCTAGACTTTCTCTCTCTAAACTTGAATCTCTAAATCACCAAAATGAGCAAAAATCTTACAACTTATGTCATAAATCTCTATTTATAGCCCTTGGAATTAATGAGATTTCTCATTAATTACCAAAATGCCACCTTGCTAAAACTATCTAAATATTACAATAAAATCCTAGATTTCTACAGTTTCAGCTACGGTTTGAATTGACGGAGGCGATAGACATTAATGCATCAGCAAACTCCCCCTTGGATATTGCCGCAGTCAATCCGTAGTTAAACTCGTAGCGACTTGTCTTTCTCTCTCTCTTGAGTCTTCTTTAAGATTTAACGTCTTTAGCAAACACAGACTCCCTCTTGCTCGAACATAATCCCGGTGGATCTGTCTTCAGTTTCAGCTCCCTCTTTCAGTAGTCTCTTCAAGCTCCCCCTTTCGTCAAGCTTCTGTGCTTTTGGGATCGACGCCTGGCTTTCCGTACCAACAGAATCAGAAACCTACACATCTCAACCTCTCGTAAGACAAAATAATTTTGACTCTAAAAGAATTCACTCAAAATTCTCAAACATATAACACACAATATTGTGATTCAAATTAATGAATCATCTAAACATTTAAGGATTATCTTCTAACTTCTCATCATCTTAACCAAACCAATTGTTCATCATGTTCAGCACTCGGAATTTTGAAAATCAGCTCCCCAACATCAGTTGTCGAAAATCTTTTTGGATTTTTCAAAATTTATGCTATAACACACTAAACATCTTTTTGAACTTTTTAATAGAATGAAATACAGTAAAGAAATATTTACAAACAATATTTTTGTGAGCTTCATGCAAGAGGATCATATCAGTTTAGGAGACAAATCACCAACACCGTTAAGCTTGATTTCATTTTAAGTTCTAAACAATTCACTTAGATTGTCAGTATACTGGTCCACTTAAATTCTCACACAAAGTTCAATTGCTTCGAGATACATAGTTAATGTTTTAAGCACTTAAACTCAAACGCGTGTCCCACCTCAGAATATACTCCCGTATCCAGATCTCAATAATCAGTCTTACAGGTAATTATGACACCAATGATATCTGTACATAAATTAGGTAATGCGAGGGCTGAGGGATCTCAGGTCGATACTTTCGTATACGCAGAGAGATATCAGCTTCGACTTTTCGGTATGTCCCCTTTAGAGGATCTTTTAGCTACAACAGCAGCGACTATCAATTTTATTGTTTCATCTGCATGCTGAGGGTTTATGCTATGTTTCAAGCATTTGCGGAAAGTATTATTCGAGGACTAGGTCAGAACCACCGTTCAGAAGAAGTCCCGGAATAATACCCCAGACATCATTGAGTATAAAGACCTAGTATATCAGATTATGAAACCTTTCAAACGAGATTTCGGGGGTTACCCATATATCCGAGAGATGTTTCCCCACGATATAAGCAAGTTAGAAATTTAGGTTTATATCTCGTCACAATCTACTAAATGTGTAAAAACCTACTGACACATCATCAGTGAGACCGTTTATCACATTTTGACATTCCATTTCTTTAGCATGTTGTGACAGTCCACTGATGTACTATCATTTCCTCTTTTATGCAACAAAACTCATTTTTCATTTTATCATGTTTTTGGCTTTTTCAAATTTCAAATGTTTTTGGATTTTCTAAAAATTTACTCCCCCTAAAATGCAAACACATTTTAGGAAATTTGAAAACAAACTGTACAAAGAACATGACAACATGATATCGAATCGCTTCAATTCGCCATCCACTTGGCTTAAACAATCAGAACTCCCCCTGACAACAAACTATTTTCCCATTATGATTTCAAAACACTTAAGTTTGTTTTAATCAAAAATGGTTTTTCCGGAAAATTAGTTTGTTTACAAATCATTCATAGATTCGGGGTCACTTCATCACATTGTTTTCTTTAACCACTTGTAAGATTTAACATTTAACGATTTCAGTTTTAAATCTCAAACATCACTTGTAGAAAATCAAGTACAACTTAATGTCCCTGATTTACCACATGTAAGACGAAAAATCACCAGAGTGAAATTTCTCAAGAAATGTGCCGATTCATGTTCCACGCTTACCAACCTGGGAACTCCGGCAAATCAGGTTTTTCATTTAAACAGTTTCACCCAAGCCTGACAGCCCTTGGGTGCTTTTGAATTCTCGTTCAACAATGGTGGAAAATTTACATCATCCATTGTTAAACCAGAATTCTCTACTTTTACCTCAACAACTAGCTCCTCTGGCTTTGATGAACCGGAATCATTGCCTGAACGTGGCTTGTCTGACTTTGATGAGCCAGATTCATCGCCGACAACTGGCTCCTTTGTTTCCGGGAAAACAAATTCATCACCAGGAAGTGAAAACTTCACTTTCTTTGTTTTGTTAATCCTTTGATTAACAATTTTGTCTTTCTTCAAAATTCCTTTCTCTTCTGTCCTCAGATTTGTATCTGATGAATTCGTTTTGCTTGACTTTGCAGTCGAGTGAGTTGATTCATCAGAACTCTTATTTATATCAACAGATGAACCTGAGGACAAAATCTTCTCCAGATACTCTCTCGCCTTCTTCCTCTTTTTTCGCAGTCTGTCTTTCTGACCCTGAGAAAGCTTCACTTTCTTTTCTTGAACTTTAGGATCTTTGACTTTCTGTTCTGAAACTTTCAGTTCCTTGGGCTTTTCTTTGACTGACTTCATCACCCTTTTCTGAGATACAGCCCTCGATCTTTCAATTGATCTCATTGGGCAATCTCTGGCAATGTGACCTTTGATTTGGCATTCATAACATCTTCTTGTCTCAAATCTCTGTCTCTGGCAGTTAACAGCAATGTGTCCTTGAAAACCACAGTTGTAACACACCCTGTTATCATACCATGTACCACCTTCACACCAAACGCTCAGATCATAGCATTGTCTTGATTTGTAGTACTCATGACTTCTCCTATAATCTTGATTTGACGCTTGAGAACTGTGATCAAACCTGCACCACATATCACCAACTTTTTGTGAGTTTTGGTTTTTCAATTTTTGTGGTTTTTTATAACGATTGGATGACTGAACTGATGACCTTTTATTGTTGTTTTGAAACTTTTTCGAATTTTTAACATTTTGTTTTTGTTCTACATTCTTCTTAACAAGTTTTTGCTTTGAGCATTCACCTATTTCAGTTGAATGTAAAACAGTTTCTTTAAATTTTTCTTTTAATTCCAAAAATATTTTCTTTTTCTCTTTTTCATCATCAGTTTTCTCATCACAATCTTCAACTTTGACTTTGTCAAAGTTTGTGACATTGTCACTTATTGGAACAGAATTGATCGGTTTTGGACAGATATAATCTGGTACTGATGAATTCACAAAACCTTTCAATTTATTTTCTTACTCAGCAATTTTATTCCGATCACTTTCAGCTTCTTTTTCAAGCTGAATGATTTTAGCAAGATGAGAATTTATTGCAATTTGTTTTTCAAGATTATTTTTACCAAAAATGTCTTTCTCATCTTCTAAAATCTTTATTTGAATTTGAAAATCTTTTTCCACTTTTGATTTTTCATTTTCAAAAACTTTTTCTTTTTCAAAAACTTTTTCTTTTTCTTTCAAAATTTTGTTTTCCAATGTCAAACTGTCCAAATCACTTAACAGTTTGACATTATCAGATTCAAATTTGTCACATTTTGAGCACTTCTCAATCATCTTTACATCTTCAGCTTTCTTTTTAACCTTGATAGCTGAAATTTCTTTAACCTGCTTCTCTACCACTTGAACATTTTTCTCAGGTTCAAATTTTTCATCATCAGACTTCATTTTTCTAATCTTTTGAAGTTCAAGTTCTCGCTCTTCAATCTTCTCGATAAACAAGCTCAAATTCACGTTTAAATATATCTTCCTCAAATCTAACAAATACGTTTTCCACATATCACCCGGTAAAACATTTACCAACTTGTCAACCCACTCCTTATTAGCCTTGGTTATCCCCAATCTCCCCATCTCTAGAACTAAATGACAGTATCGATCAATCAATTCTTTTGTAGACTCTCCCTTGATACCTGTAAAATTATCAAATTTGTTCAGTGCAATATAAATTTCAGAATCCATGTTTCGGTATGAAAGATTCACGAAAACAGATTTTCGAATGATACGAGAATTCACACACTCTAAAATCCGTTCAATCTCTTTTTCAAAACAAATGAATCAGATGAATATCTGATAAACCGGTGACAACAGATCGGGTGACGTGTTGTCTTTTCAACGATACAATATAATCTTTCTAAACTTATCGCATCGATTCAGAATGTGCCGACAATCCTTTTAATACTTCACATGTAATCTTGATCATTGAGTCTCACATGTATACTGACAATTCTATTAAAATGTTCACGTGATGTATTGACAAAGACTTTAGTGCAGCATGAATTGGATAAAATCTTAAGTATGATTGGGCCACCCTATTTCAATTATATGCAAACTGATATTATTAAAAAAAATTATAAAGTGGCTGGCAATAACAATACAATACACAACTTAGATTGGGCCGCACTTTATTTAACACATGGGCTATCAGACTTATTTAATCCAAATTTTCGACAACTTTTAATACACAGCACACACTATTGGACCGATGATCTTTAATCACGTGAACTGACACACGCAATTATGAGTTTACACAAAATACGTATGTTCAAACAAAATCACGACGTTCAAGACACTCAGGCGAAATCAGTCTTTTGTTCAGAAGAGCGAAATCAGGTTATGTTCAAATAAGCGAACCAGGCAATGTCCAAATAAGCGAACCAGGTAATGATCAAATAAGCGGACCAGGTAATGATCAAATAAGCGGACCAGGTAATGACAGTATGAGCGGTCCAGAGAATGATCGTTCGAGCGGACCAGACTTGTTCGTTCGAGCAGACCTGCAATTTTGACGCAAAAACGAACAGAAAAACTTAGATTTCTCCTAAACGGTTACGAATTTGGATCTGAAACTTGGTAGGGTTGTAATTCAAGTAATTTCGCACAACATACTAAAAAATCAGACGATTTGGACCATAAAAACACGTTCAATTTGACGTTTTTCAGAAAAAAAACGTGAAAAATGTAAAAAAATGAAGAAATAGATGAAATCGGATCTGAATCGGCTGAAATCTGATACGAAAACGATGTGTTTGATCAAGCAATCGAGCTCCTAGCTCTGATACCAATTGTAGGACCGGTTTTGACACCGTTCGATTGCGTAACGAACGTTCCACGTGCGGAATCCGTGAACGTACGTGACCGAACACACACTATCGTACTACTAACGTGATTTTATTGAATGATGTGACAAATCCGGTACAAAAATTCACGTTTACACTACTTTCTCTCTCTACACTTTCTCTCTCTAGAAAGTCTTCTCCAAGTCTTCTAAAAAATCTTAAGTCCTACTAAAATCATGACATAACCTCCAATTTATATGGTCAAGGCAACTTAATGAAAGTTTTCATTAATTACAAGTTTGCCACCTTGCCATTTCTAACTAAATATAACATTATGCACTTGATTTCTTCCGGCTTTTCACTACGACTCGGATTGACGAAGGCGATAGACATTAAATGCATCAACATAATTTTTATAAAATATTGGTAATGAACTGGACCCCGATATTTTTACACAATAAAATATGGAACGTTTAAGACATCCTGTAAAAATTTGGGAATTTTTGGAATAGTTTAACTATTTTATTAAAATGTCCGAAAACAGCCGGTTTTGAATATTAATGCTGAAATGACATAAGTTGTGATTTGCGCGTCTAAATGTCGAGTATGCTATCTGTGAATGATCTAACATGTTATATGTGTTATATGCATTATTGTATGTTTGCTTATGAGTGGGGAATGGATGAGAAGTATATATGGGCATAAATCGTTAAAGTGTGTACCTGTTATGTGGTAGAAGTAATGTGCAAATAAACCATACGTAGGATACGTGTTATGCATGAGAAACTGATTGTTATCCGTGCCTTATTAGGACGTGATTGACCGACCTTGACTGTTAACTATATTTGAGAATCTAACCGAGCAAACCGAGGTGAGTTCACACTTTTCTACAAAGCATGGTAAATTCCTGGTGGGAATGGGAATGGGTACAGGAATAGGGATTCCTCGTCCTTTGAGACGTGTTCAGGAATGTAAATTCCTCGTCCTGTTGGGACGTGTTAGACTTACTGGACTAGAACTCTATCAGCGAAGTCCCTCCCTTTTTGTATCGACTTAATCGCCGAGGCTATGGCGAGCGGGTCATTAGTTAATAGCGCTATTAGGTTTAACAAACCGCACACCGTGCCAGTTGGACGGGTGTGTACTAATGGACTATGGCACGTCGGTGGTGATAGAACACCGACGCTAGGGCACAATTGATTTCTTTTGTTAGTAGTCGATATGATAAACGAGTCTGGTAGTTTAAAATACTGGGGCAGCTCCCCACGGCCAAAGTGCCGGGCTGGATAGCTAGGGAAGGTGAACATGGGATGGTTAACTAATAAACGTTTTCGAACTATGGGGTAACCCCTACGGCTGGATAGCCGAATGAGATTAAACTATGTTTTTGGAAACAACTCTAAAATGGACAACCAACCGTGAACTCACTCAACTTTGTTGTTGACTCGTTATTACATGCTTTGCAGGTCATTAGATGCTATGGAGCTTGCATATGGAGGTGGTCGTTGTGGGATGCGAACTGATATGTCCCGTACTTAATGAATAAACTTTGTGAACTTAGTAAACCTACGTTTTGGACTTTAAACTTATGAACTACGGACTTATGTTTTGAACTTATGTTTTATTAACCTAAAATCGGTTTACTTCCTTTTGGTCACCAATCGTATTATGTTTGGTTTTATTTACTTAATTATGTTGTTCAATATGATTGGTGGCTCGATCCTGGTCACGTCACGCCTCCAAGCGGTGATACTCCGCATGGTGGATTTTGGGGGTGTGACAGATTGGTATCAGAGCCATTGGTTATAGTGAACTTGGTTTTAAAAAAAAAGGGAAAAGCTTTTTGATAAAACCAGACTATAACCTGTACAGTTCTCAACGATCCACAACGACGCTTCGCTCCACGTGCAAGGCTCAACACACTAGGTGGTATGATTTGAGTTTATATTATCTACTTGCTAGATTACTTTTGCATAGTGTGATGTGATAGTATGCTTAATTAGGAAAGCAGCATGTTGTCTATTAGCCCTATTGTGTTCTTTATGACACACAATTGTTTACTTGAAATTTGACAAACGGTGGTCAAATTCTTTCTTGATTTCTTGTCACCCCGCTACAATGACTGTTTATGCATTCTATCTACTCGCACGTTTACCTCGACATGACGTCGCCATCTGACCCTCCGTACAGGCGGTTCGTACGTCAACATTCGCGAAGACCAGACTTGGCTTGCACGAACTCGGGCTTAGGAGAACAAAACCCACGCATCCCGGTTGACGAACTTTATCACCTTCACCTGTCATCGTCGCCATAAGTGAAGCAGTCACAGTTACACGTGTTTGTCGTTATGCAACACGAAACCTTGCCCTGTTTTGGACGAGTGATACACTTGCGCGACCGCGATGCAACGAACTTCCCTTTTGTGCCATGCTGCCCCGCACCACTACTAGAGGTTACTTCTAGACAACAGAGTAGCTGGTCAAATCCTTCGGTCATTGTTGGACCCCTGTCTTCACTCGATTCTTCGCATGAACCTCATTAATTCCCTATCGCTTCGATTGACAACCGATTTAATGAAACACCAACAACCATACCACGATTTTCACCAATCACAAGACTACCTTATTACCCTGTTGAATGGTTTATTCTTATTCTACTTGATTAGCTCCCTCGTATACCCCACTTAACGAATGGATGCCTTTACTGATGGGATTGCCTTCAGGACATTCGAGGACGGAGTTACGGATCACATAACCTACAGGCGAACACGATGACCTATACGTCTACCCTACCCCTCCTACAATATAAGAGTCATATTTTAAATTCCATGATAGTCTTCTTTAATAGGCAGAATCCTTGCGCTAGCTTTTGCACCGACACATGATTGTTGATTAATGATATGTCCAGTTTCTACCATTGGCTAAGACCAAACCATCACTCTCTTACCACAGTAACATTACGTCCTCGCTTCTCCATGCTGAGGCACCGAAACGAACACCCTCTGGTTTAAGTTGGAAGGCTCGACTCCCGATCATTGGCGACCCCTCCTCGAAACCTTGAGAATGGTGATGTATTGTTGATACGATCATAATCTCTTGAACACGTTTTCGAGTCTTATCTTTGGAACCTTATGACTACGCAGACGTATTTTGGATTCATTCGCACGACCTAAGGAAACTCCTCTAAATTTGGTTGCTTACCGACTCGATAAACTGCAAACTCATCTAAGTTCATCGATCAAGGTGAATTATCTCCCCTTCGCATGTGGGGAGCCCGACAACTTTGATGGAATTTCAGTGAACCTTAACACTACAAACCTGTACGATGGTCATCCTCCTTCAGCTAGTTCTGGTTGTGCCAACCATATCGATGTAACACTCCTATCAGTGAACGACGTTGCGATTAGGATGGATTGGTCATCTCATCAGCAAGCGGAAATTCTTTGCAACGAAAAGATTGTCCGCATCCCTCGTTCTGGTGAAGAACCTCCCGTGCAAGAGTGGTGCGGTCGTGGGCATCATCTCTTTCCTAAAGGCCCAGAAGTGTTTGCGAAAGGGCCACACTGCCATTTTAGCACTCGTTACTGACACATCAACGGAAGAGAAGAGAATTGATGACATCCCTATTGTACGTGACTGTCACGACCCGTGGCCCCGGTTTGACCCAGTCCAGAGCCGCGAGGCAGGAAATCCCGTGGTATCTAATTAACTGACAGCGGAAGTCTTTTTAAACAGGATCGATTATTATTAAAAACTGCTCGTTTATATATAATATAGGGATAAATCCCATAATTTACAAATCATTGATTTCACTGGGAAATCCTTTATTTCTTTAAAACATGTTTCTTTATTTATTTACATTGAGCCACTTTCTAAGCTTGTAGTGCTTCACGGCACTTTTCCTGTGCTCACAACAGATCACCTGAAACATGTTTGAAAAAGGTTTTGTCAGCAAGGAAATACTGAGTGAATCATTCAGTTTTACTAAAATGACACTTTTGTTATAAATTACAGTATTAAGGGAGATTACAATGTTTCAGATATCAAACCAACTACCCACAGTATTTGTCACTCGAACACACATTGGCTATCTCGTTGTCCAATGGTGTCTGTGACTATGGTCATATCACTCATTGGCTAACTCGTTGTCCAATAGTGACGGATATCAAGTAATGTATACAAAACCCCACATACCGGCTGTAACTTGGTGATTACATAAACTTAATCACTGTAATTATAACCTTGAAAACATTTAAGAATTTATAAAATACTTTGATAAAAAGAGAATGACTCATAAACTGTGAGAAAAGGAGAATGACTCACATTGTAGATTTAACGAGCAGAATATAAGCCTACTGATTAGCCTTTGATTAACCTATTTTAATTATCAATGTACACACAATAGGTTAGTAACTAATACAACAGTTACGTCAATTCACGAGATTAAACCTTCACAACAATTTATTAGTGCAATACTTAATAATTCAGTGGATTCACAACGAATGACAGAGTATAGTCCGAATTCGAGCAGTACTCAAACATTCAAGTCGAAATCACAATGAATTAACAAAGTATAACTCAATTTGAGTGGCACTTAAATAATCGTTGGATAGTTATAATCGATCGGACGTTGAATCGTAATAGCGATCGAGTTATTACCCTGATTGTGGCAGCAATTAGTGATTGTGTGTGTTTAGTGAACTGTTTCTGCGATAACTCCTTCTACGAAACTCGAATTCACGTCGTTCCAAAGACAGATTTCAAGTTCCAAGGACGACTATTTATACGTGAAATGTGCACCTCCCGCGTGTCGCGGAAGACGTCGTGACACCTGTCGCGACTCGCCTGGGGTAACACCCTAGCCTAGGGTAGCCTAGTCACTAGTATAGGCTTGCTGAATTGACATTTCGTTAATTCTCGTTATTGACAGCACATTTTCGAAGATAATTATCAATTAGGGTTTACCCCCTTGAGTTTTAGGGGCCCTAATCCTGATTCCAAATATTTTGAAAATTTTAGGGTTTGTGCGAAATTATTTGGGTTTCTCAATTAGGGTTTCCTATTGGTCAAATTAAATAATAATTTAGGACTTTTGATGAGAGTTGTTACAGTGACTTTCCCGAGGTATTTCCTGAGGAATTTCCTGGTCTTTCGCCTCATCGCCAAGTCGAGTTTCAAATCGAGCTAGCTCCTGGAGCAGCGCCAGTAGCTCGAGCACCATATCGTCTAGCCCCATCAGAACTCGAAGAACTGTCTACGCAACTACAAGAACTCTTGGAAAAGGGTTTCATACGTCCTAGCTCTTCGCCCTAGGGAGCTCCAGTGCTATTCGAGAAGAAGAAAGACGGTACCTTCAGAATGTGTATTGACTACCACGAACTTAACAAGGTGACTGTGAAGAATCGTTATCCTCTCCCACGCATTGACGACTTGTTCGACCAGTTGCAGGGGTCGAGCTATTACTCTAAGATTGATTTGAGATCGGGATACCATCAGCTGAGATTCCGAGAGGAGGACGTCTCCAAAACAGCATTCAGAACTCGTTACGGCCATTACGAGTTTCTGGTTATGCCATTCGGGCTGATGAATGCACCAGCAGTCTTCATGGATCTCATGAACCGAGTGTGTAAACCTTACCTGGATAAGTTCGTTATTGTGTTCATCGACGATATCCTGATCTATTCCAAGAGTCAGGAGGAACACGAGCAGCATCTACGACTTATGCTAGAACTTCTTCGAAAAGAGCAGTTGTATGCCAAGTTTTCGAAATGTGACTTCTGGCTTCGCGAAGTCCACTTTCTAGGCCATGTGGTAAACAAGGATGGAATTCATGTGGATCCATCTAAGGTTGAATCGATCAAGAACTGGCCTGCACCCCGCACACCAACAGAGATCCGCCAATTCTTGGGTTTAGCCGGATATTACAGAAGGTTTATAAAAGATTTCTCCAAGATTGCGCAACCTCTCACTTCACTGACTCAGAAGGGTGTCCCCTACCGCTGGGGTGATGCACAGGAATCTGCGTTTCAGCACTTGAAAGATAGACTTTGTAGCGCGCCTATCCTCTCTTTGCCTGAAGGCACAGAATATTTTGTGGTTTATTGCGACGCTTCCATCCAAGGACTTGGTTGCGTATTGATGCAACGTGACAAGGTCATTGCCTACACATCACGCCAACTCAAGGTTCACGAAAGAAATTACACTACTCACAATCTGGAGCTGGGAGCAGTTGTATTCGCGCTTAAGATATGGAGACATTACCTGTACGGTACCAAGTGCACCATTTACACTGATCACAGGAGTCTCGAGCATATCTTCAAGCAAAAGGAGTTAAACATGCGTCAACGCCGATGGGTTGAGCTTTTGAACGATTATGAATGCGCTATCAAGTACCACCCGGGCAAAGCCAATGTTATGGCCGACGCTCTCAGTCGAAAGGATACTATACCTAAGCGTGTACGTGCGTTACAGCTTACCATTCACTCTAGCCTTCCTGCTCAGATTCGCGATGCTCAGGTTGAAGCGTTGAAAGCAGAAAACATCAGGGCTGAGTCCCTACGAGGATCGAGGCAATGGCTAGAACAAAAGGAAGACGGCGCCTACTATGTTAACGGACGCATCTGGGTTCCACTTTATGGAGACCTACGCGAGCTTGTGATGGATGAAGCACACAAGTCTCGTTATTCGGTACATCCTGGTTTGGATAAAATGTACCACGACCTCAAGACTACGTATTGGTGGCCTGGCATGAAAGCCCACATAGCAACCTACGTCAGTAAGTGCTTGACTTGTGCGAGAGTCAAGACTGAATATCAGAAACCATCAGGCCTACTTCAACAACCAGAGGTACCTAAATGGAAATGGGAGCAAATTTCCATGGATTTTGTTACTGGCCTACCCAGATCCCAACGCGGAAACGATACCATTTGGGAGATCGTAGATCGACTGACCAAGTCTGCACATTTTCTAGCTATCAAAGAAACGGATAAGTTTTCTACTCTTGCAGACATTTACCTAAAGGAAGTGGTATCAAGGCACGGAGTGCCAACCTCTATTATATCTGATCGTGACGCACGTTTTACTTCTGAACTGTGGCAAGCAATGCACAAGTCCTTTGGCTCACGTTTAGATATGAGCACCGCTTATCACCCACAGACGGATGGGCAATCTGAACGCACCATCCAAACCCTTGAAGACATGCTTAGGGCATTTGTAATCGATTTTGGTAATGGCTGGGAAAAACACCTCCCGCTAGTGGAGTTCTCATATAACAACAGCTACCACACCAGCATCCAAGCCGCTCCGTTTGAGGCATTGTACGGACGCAAATGCCGATCACCTCTCTGTTGGGCAGAAGTTGGTGACAGCCAAATCACTGGCCCAGAACTTGTGGTAGATACCACCGAGAAAATTGCTCAGATACGACAGCGAATGGCGGCAGCTCGCGAATGGCGGCAGCTCGTGACCGTCAGAAAAGCTATGCTGATAAGGGAAGAAAACCACTCGAGCTCCAGGTTGGGGATCGAGTGCTACTCAAAGTCTCACCTTGGAAAGGTGTAGTCCGCTTTGGCAAACGAGGCAAACTCAATCCGCGTTATGTCGGACCATTCGAAGTCATTGAGAAAATTGGCAAGGTAGCCTACAGGTTGAATCTACCTGAAGAACTCAGCGGAGTTCACAACGTATTTCACGTGTCAAATCTGAAGAAGTGTCTGTCAGATGAGACCCTCATAGTTCCTCTCAAGGAACTCACAATCGACGACCAGCTGCGATTCGTCGAGGAACCAGTAGAGATTACGGATCAAGATGTTAAGATCCTCAAGCATACCAGGATACCTCTGGTCCGAGTTCGTTGGAATGCTCGTCGTGGCCCAGAGTATACCTGGGAACGCGAAGACCAAATGAAACTCAAGTATCCCCAACTGTTTAAGAAAAACGCAACCACTACTGAGGCTGAAGCTACTGCAGAATTTCGGGACGAAATTCCAAATCAACGGGGGGATGATGTGACACCCCAGGAAAATCAGGAAAACAACGCAACTTAACTAGCTTCCTCAGTAACCACGCGCTAAATTTCAGGACGAAATTCTCTTAACAGGGGGAGAATGTGACAACCCTCAAATTTACATGTAACCGTACAGTTTATTAATAATAATTAATATGCTTAACGACTGTGTGGAATCACTTAACTGCTTTCTGATATCTGTGTTATGCTTACATGTATTTGTTAACGTGCTAGTAATATACAGAAAAATTACTAAATAGTCAGGTATGCCTTCATGAGTGTAAAAAAAATAAAAAATAAAAAAAAAATTAAAAACGTTGCAAAAATATATATATAAGGCACCTTACGGATTAATTAAGCAGTTTAACGGAACAGTATCGAACCGAACAACCGGACTTTACCCGGAACATGAAAATATTACCAAACACATTATTTTATTTTTTTCTGAGCTAGTTAGGGTCCCCGAACACCCTAACACACTATATATTATAAAACACTAACTAAACACATGCTACCTAACTAGACCCCTAACTAAACTTGTAATCAATAATTGAAACCCAACCCAACTAGAAACACCCCCCCCCCCCCAACCGATTAGGAGACAAGAAAGGACTCCCCATGATTTTTTATTCATTTGTTTAATTGATGTGCTTAGTATCTACTAGACATATGGTATGTTGGGTAAAAGGAGATTGGTGGTTTATAAGTATATACACAAGATCATGATCCTCATTTTCACTAAACACCCAACACCAAACTTTCTTTCTTCCTTCCTTCTTTGTGATCAGCTGAACACCACCACCCCCATATCTCCACCATCATTTTCCATACTAGCCATTTCTCACACACTCAAAGGTGCAATAGGATCAACAACGAAGCTCGGTGCTTGCGGATTGCTAAGGACCTCCCCACGTTGCTTTTAACCGCCTATTTTTCGTCTAGTTTCTTCCCTAGCCTCGAGCTAGTAGTAAGTGACTCTAAACCTCTTCTTGATCTTATCTAGAGTGGTTAATAAGAGATTTGTCGGATAAAAATCGTGAACACTAAAAATCAAAACTAAAAAGTCTTGCTAGAGTGACGAACTTGTTGGTTAAAGAGTAAATAATGGTGAAACATGGTGATACAAGATGAATCTGAAATATATGAGTTTTAGTCTGCTGTAAATAACTTATAACCTGTTGTAAATCATCATTAGAATGAATGGTAATCATATGTGTGCGTTTTAGTAGCCTTTAGACTGAAAACAGCTTGCTGATGTGTATTTTCAGCGGCCTTTAACAGGCTGTAAACAGGTCGTAAATTCAACGAAAAACCGATATTTTGAATCTAAAATATGTTATTATAAAATACGGTTCTAATGGCACCGGAATCGTAATTTTTGGACTCCGTTTACTATTTTTAAAGTGTTAATTTGTAACAGCAACTTAAGCTGAATTTTGACAGCAATAAATGGGTGTCATACTTTCAGTCATAACCTGAGTTTTGTGATGAATCGGACCATGAAATTTGTACAGTAGATGAAAACCGATGCATTTGTAATTACCCCACTGGAATTTCGTAAATCGGACACTCGATGAATTTTTAATAAATTGTTCCGTGGACTGTGGTCAGAAATACATAAATCTGAGTTCAGTCCGGAGTATGAATTTTTATAAAATATTGGTAATGAACCGGACCCCGATATTTTTACACAATAAAATATAGAACGTTTAAGACATCCTGTAAAAATTTGGGAATTTTTGGAATAGTTTAACTATTTTATTAAAATGTCCGAAAACAGCCGGTTTTGAATATTAATGCTGAAATGACATAAGTTGTGATTTGCGCGTCTAAATGTCGAGTATGCTATCTGTGAATGATCTAACATGTTATATGTGTTATATGCATTATTGTATGTTTGCTTATGAGTGGGGAATGGATGAGAAGTATATATGGGCATAAATCGTTAAAGTGTGTACCTGTTATGTGGTAGAAGTAATGTGCAAATAAACCATACGTAGGATACGTGTTATGCATGAGAAACTGATTGTTATCCGTGCCTTATTAGGACGTGATTGACCGACCTTGACTGTTAACTATATTTGAGAATCTAACCGAGCAAACCGAGGTGAGTTCACACTTTTCTACAAAGCATGGTAAATTCCTGGTGGGAATGGGAATGGGTACAGGAATAGGGATTCCTCGTCCTTTGAGACGTGTTCAGGAATGTAAATTCCTCGTCCTGTTGGGACGTGTTAGACTTACTGGACTAGAACTCTATCAGCGAAGTCCCTCCCTTTTTGTATCGACTTAATCGCCGAGGCTATGGCGAGCGGGTCATTAGTTAATAGCGCTATTAGGTTTAACAAACCGCACACCGTGCCAGTTGGACGGGTGTGTACTAATGGACTATGGCACGTCGGTGGTGATAGAACACCGACGCTAGGGCACAATTGATTTCTTTTGTTAGTAGTCGATATGATAAACGAGTCTGGTAGTTTAAAATACTGGGGCAGCTCCCCACGGCCAAAGTGCCGGGCTGGATAGCCAGGGAAGGTGAACATGGGATGGTTAACTAATAAACGTTTTCGAACTATGGGGTAACCCCCACGGCTGGATAGCCGAATGAGATTAAACTATGTTTTTGGAAACAACTCTAAAATGGACAACCAACCGTGAACTCACTCAACTTTGTTGTTGACTCGTTATTACATGCTTTGCAGGTCATTAGATGCTATGGAGCTTGCATATGGAGGTGGTCGTTGTGGGATGCGAACTGATATGTCCCGTACTTAATGAATAAACTTTATGAACTTAGTAAACCTACGTTTTGGACTTTAAACTTATGAACTACGGACTTATGTTTTGAACTTATGTTTTATGCTTCCGTTGCTAACCTAAAATCGGTTTACTTCCTTTTGGTCACCAATCGTATTATGTTTGGTTTTATTTACTTAATTATGTTGTTCAATATGATTGGTGGCTCGATCCTGGTCACGTCACGCCTCCAAGCGGTGATACTCCGCATGGTGGATTTTGGGGGTGTGACAGGCCCCCTTCAAAGTTAGTCGTTGATTAAAAAAAATGGTCGTGGCAAGTAAGCATGAGAAGCAAATACATTTCATAATAATTTGACAAGCTGGGTAAGAAATTAATGGAATAAAATATGGCGCTAATGTGGATGAGAAGGATGTTGCAACAAGAGAAGCATAAGAAGCAATGATACCTTGCACCCTATAAATGAACCTCAAATCCCATATATATGATGTCATCTTGTTCACAATACGTGACACTTACTTTTATGGTTTCCCCAGTTGTGGAGTCGTATTTAAAACCCTTTAACGGGAAAAACAAGAATAGGCGGGAAAACTGAAAACGTTTTGCCCACTAATACAGCCCCCTAATTAGTAAGGCATAGAAAAACAAACACACACACCTCATTCACAGTTATTTTTGGATAAAATTTAAACATGCAATTTTGATTGCTAGCCTTCAAACCAAGTTCAGTAGTTTTGTATTTTGCTTTTGTGATATCATCCACTTCAATATGTTTCATCAAAGAAGCATAGATGTCTTTCCATCCTTCCACGTCAAGTTGAATATCTGAAATGAGTGTTGCACACATTAACAACGTAGAACTCGTTATTTTGGTAATAATATACAGTATAACCAACAAATGGTTCGGGGTCGTATATGGTGGTGTCGCACTTGTCGAATATTAAGTAAGAAACTTAGACGCAACCTCCAAACAATTCCATTATTGCGTGCTTTCCCAATGCTGATTTCTAAACAAACAAACACACAATGAAAAGTTAATACTAAACATCTTTTTTTTCATAGAACAAAAAGTCATCAAAGTACTAAAACATACCTCCACCCTTTCATCAAGATTCATACCCAGAGTGATAAAACATGATTGACTATTATGGAGCTTGAACGAATCAAGCTCGTCCCATCTAAGAGAGATTTTAAGTTCTTCCGTTGATATATTTGACTCTTTGGACTAAAGTTTGAAAAAAATATGTTGCAAGGCTAAAATAATGCTCCCATTTGCTACATCGTCTAGTGTCGGCAGTTGATAAACCATCTGTTAACGTGAAAAATTATATATACAACATTACAATCTCAACTAATTAACAGATTCTACAAATTTCAATATCGATTCTAACTTCTACAAATTTCAATACATGTCTAAATTTTGGGTGATGAAACAGTGCTTGGATCACTGAATTCAAATAACATGTGGAAGAATACTTTCTTATCCCACCATAACATCCATGCGTGGGCAATGTATCCCCGTCCTTAGTCCTGAAACGACAATATCTACATGTTATGCAAATACAAAAACAAAACGAACAACTTAAGCTATTCAATTCATAACGAACATATTTCCCTAAAATTAAGAACTCACAGATTCGCCATAAGAACCCTCAGATATGAATAGATCGAGTCAAGAACCATAGCAGACAAAAACCCTAATGCTCCAATAAGATTTATGTTAACAAATCATCATGATTATAGATTAAATGATTATTGTTGAAGGTTCTTATGATAATGGGTATAAGTGAGATATTATGTAGGAAGAAAATGATACATAATAACATAATGAGTCATAGATTCCAAGCATTTAGATCGCTGCACACCAAGTGCTCGATGAAATGCATTAGTTGGTAAATGTGTGAATTATGATGACTTTTGGTTATGATTAAGATTTGAATGTGAGAAAACATTGTATGAAATGGAATGGAATCGTTAGAACTAAAGAATGAATGTGTTGAATATAAGCGTGAAAGAAGAAAGTTCAAGCAACCGGAAACCTCAAGGCTCAGAAGACCGAAGTACGTTACTTGTACGATTAAAGTTTACTTGTAGTAATGTTTATTGATATATATTGTGGTATTCGTAATGCGTTAAAGAATGATCATGTAGTTGATCTGGTAAGAACGGGTACGAACTAGAATGGAATGTTTAATATGGTCATACAGTTGATCCAGTACGAACGGGTCAACGGACTAGAATGAAATCTTTAATATGGTCATACAGTTGATCTGGTACGAACGGGTCAACGGACTAGAATGAAATGCTTAATATGGTCAACTATTGATCTGATACTTGTACAATTAAAAACTTATTTCTACCAATGCTTAATATTATATTTTGTAATAATTGTAATGCGTGTAAAACCATGGTCATGAAAATGATCCGTTATGAACGGGTCAAATGAACTAGAATGATATGTAAAAGTATGGTTATGAAAATGACCCGTTATGAACGGGTCAAATGTACTAGAATGATATGTAAAAGAATGGTCATGAAAATGACCCGAAACTGGGCAAACGAACAAGAATGATATGTCAAAGAATAGTCGTCGGACGTTCGTCGGATGTCCACCGTCGCCGGAATCTTGACCGGCATGACCTTTTTTTAAAGAGGGAAAGTGAGGGAGAGAAAGTGAGGAAGAGAGAGAGAGAGAAGGTGAAAATGAGGATAAAATGGAAAATAAGGGTATTTATAAGTGAATTTTTGTGGGTTTGGGCCCAAGGCCCACAAGCCCGTTTCTAGTGTTTTAAGCGGCCAAATCGTGTTTCCAAAGCCGTTTTTGCTTCTGATCTTCATGGAACGTCGTATAATATTTTTTTAAGATAGAGAATGTGTAAAATAGGGTCGGTAATTAACGTTTGACGCGTTCGTTCGTCGGTTGCGTTAAAATCGCGTAAAAGGCCTCAGTTGTCGTTTTTAATCCATTTTTTTATCTGGTTTCGACCGTGGTTACTAAAATTCGATTACGAAGCTAAATATATCATAATATTTCAGTTTTTAAGGTAATACACGCGTCTGATGCTTCCGTTTCATTACCGGTGCGTTCCTGCAGTCGCGTTTTTCGTTCACGTATGCGTTTTGTGACGTTCGAAATCATGATATTTTTGCAAAACCACATTCATATGTAAAAGTTAGAGTTAAATGCTTGGTTGGTCCCTGTGGTTTGCAAAAATTTAATAATTGGTCCTAGTGGTTTACTAATTACACACGTGGTCCTAAAAGTTGTCAAAAATGAACTCGGTTGGTCCCCTGACCTAACCTTTGTTAAATTTCTTAGTTAACTATGTGTGAAATGACTATATTACCCTTGAACAATTAAAAGAATAAAAAAATATATAAAGAAGAACTATTCATCTTCTTTAACCTCCTCCACCTTCACAACCTGCTTCGAAACTGACCACCCCCTCAGCTGCCGCTGCTGCTAATCCGAGTCGCACCACCACCGCCTTGTCTGTCATCACCATCCTTGACATAATCACATCGTCATCATTCATTGACACATCGTCATCATTACTAAAAGAAAAGAAACAGCTGAGACGAAGAGGAACCTGGTTTCACGACTGCCATCTTCATCATCATCGTCGACCACCATCACCGCCGCCGCCCATCTCCGCTCTCTCTCTCTCTTCACGATTTCTCTCTCCCCTTCTTCACTTTCTCTCTCTTTCGAGACCAAATTGGTGCAAGGTGGAAGAAGGTGGGGTAGGTGTGGTCGTCGGTTAACCGCCGGCATCGACGCCAGTGTCCGACGCGTCTGCCGGAAAGAATACAGAGGGAGAGAGAACGAGAGTGGGCAGGGGTTTGGGTGTGTATGTGTTTTGAGAAGGAGGGAAGTGCTCTGATTTTGTGTGGGTTTGTAGTGGAAATCGAAAGGTGGAGGAGATGGTGGTGTTAGAATATATATATATATATATATATATATATTTATTTATTTATTTCTTTTAATTGTTCAAGGGTAATATAGTCATTTCACACATAGTTAACTGAAAAATTTAACAGAGGTTAGGTCAGGGGACCAACCGAGTTCATTTTTGACAACTTTTGGGACCACGCGTGTAATTAGTAAACCACTAGGATCAAGTATGAAATTTTTGCAAACCACAAGGACCAACCAAGCATTTAACTCTAAAAGTTATACATGTAAAACTCGTATTTGTCGACGTTGTCGGTATTTTGTCCGGTGTCAGTTCATTACTTTTTAAAATATACTAAAATACAAGCTTGTATTTATAAACTTTCACGGTATCACATATTTATAAAAATATACTAAAATACAAGCTAATTTATCTAGATAGTACATGAAAAATATACTAAAATACAAGCTTATATTTATAAACTTTCACGGTATCACATAACACACATAACAAAGTAAGTAAGAACGATTGATTGTGAATCAAACCTAAATATCCAAAACCAATAAACATATACAAATGATAAGCCTTAAACATTTTGATCACGCTAGACAATAAAAAGATGCGCGATGCATGTCTTTCCATTGAGATGCCATATGATTCTCGCAATCGACTTACATTTGAAGCTAAAGATTACATCATCTCGAGACATACACACTCCAAGCCTGTTTTGCTTAGCCTTCATGTAACCGACTCTTAACACAAATTCCAAACAATTACTATGCTAAGATCCACATCATAAATCCTTCACAACCTTTTTGATTGAGGAGTAGTTGAAACTTGAAACTTGGTCATATGACTCGTGTTGATTTTTCCGAAACCCTATTTTTGCATTTTTAAGAAAAAAAAATCTAAATTATCAAGTGGCGGAAGACTTGCATTTCTCTTAGGAGACGCAAGTTCAACTCCCACTTGGTGCAAAGTGAGGCAGTGGTAGACAATGATAGGAGGCATAGGGAAACTTGAGTTTGATCCTTGAACCAAACGGGTTTTACCGGTAATTTCACCGTCGTGCCTACGGGGGTTACTAGGTTTTCACCGGAATTGGTGGTGGACTCGGGTTCTCTTGAAGTACTCCGTTTAATCCAGTAGGTACCCCGGGAATGCTCGGGATCACTTCTGTTGGTCGTTGTAAAAAAATGTTTATTTATTTGGTAACCTATCGTGGGGTCCACACACATTAAAAGCATGTTTTACACTTAACGGACCCGTCATGTAGCGTGACGTTTCTACCCTAACAAACACTCACGTCTTAACTCCGGTATAGTTAACGGCTCTCCAAACCTCAAACTTAACGTCGTCTCATTTCACACCAAACCCTAACTCCGATGGCATCTTCCGACGACGACTTCCCGTTAATCACCGCCACCACCGCCGACACAACCACCACCGGCCACCAGTCAAACCCTAACTTTCACCGCCACCAGCTCGCCGCAACCGCTCACCTACTATCCTCCCAAACAAATCAGATAACCGCACGGCCTCCGGCGGAAGCCACCGGCGAGGCGTACGGCGACGGTGCGTACTGTTCACAACAGATTACCGTGGCGGTTCCGTACGATAACGACTCCGATCCGACCAGATCTAGAATCAACAGTGCTCGTAACGACAAGTGGAACGATCGAGAAGAACTTAGCGACGGAGGAACACCGTATAACTATAAAAAACCTAAAGTATCCGGTTCAAATTCTGCCGGAGAGTACAGGAAGGATCGAGAAGAGTGGAGTGATACAGCGATTGCGTGTTTGTTAGATGCGTATTTAGATAAGTTTGTACAGTTGAATAGAGGCAATTTGAGAGGTAGAGATTGGGAAGAGGTGGCGGTGAGTGTGAGCGAAAGGTGCGAGAAGCAGACGAAGAGTGTTGAGCAGTGTAAGAACAAGGTGGATAATCTGAAGAAGCGGTATAAGTTAGAGCGGCATCGGATGTTGAATACGGTGAATGCGAATGGCGGAAATGTTACTAGTCATTGGCCTTGGTTTAAGAAGATGGAGCAGATTGTCGGGAATTCGTTGCCGTTGAAGACGGTGTTAGGGGAGGAGAATTCGGGTAGTGGAATGAGTAGCCCTGGTAGACAGTCTAATAAGAGGTATGTGAAGTTTTGTTCGTTGTTGTTATTTTAATAATGTTCGGTTTTGGTTACTCGTGTGTGAAATAGTAATGTAGTTACAAAGATGTTATGTTATGGTTATCGACTCATTGTACTTGGTTTTGATGCTATTTGGTATTTAAAAGCTAAGTAGTTAATGCGGTAAAAAGTCGGATATTGGTTAAGGACCGATATTTGAGATATCGGTAATCGTGGTGAGATATCGGTAACTTTAATATCATGCTGAATTTATATATGGCAATTTTACACTAACAATTCAGTATACCCTCCTATCATTAACATTTTAACCTTTTGCAACTTGCAAAACACTGACAGTTGTAGCAAGTAGGAACTGATTAAGACTTAAAACACTAACAATTAAGACTTAAAACACTAATAGCAGCAATACGAAGAAAGACAAATGGTAGAACTAAGAAGAAAAGTACTGATATCGGGAAAATCAGTGATATATCGGTCAAAATCGCCAATAATATCGGCACCGATATTTTGCACCGATATCTCACCAGAGGACCGATAACCAATATATCACCGATATTGGCGATATTAACTACATAGTTTAAAAGTATGTTTGTCCGGTTATATTTGTTCCATTTAGGTCTTGAAAAGCAGATGCCATCTTTCGCGTGCAATTAATTAATCAAACAAAGGCCTAAACACGTTTCAGCGGAACACAAATTAGCAAAATGAAACAAAAAGCATATTTTGATGACCAATATGGAACATTTCTGTAAGTTCTTTGAATGCTGTAGTTGTACTTGAAATTGTTTCTCTAATGAGTAATGACCAAATCGTAACAAAATTAATTTCAATGACCAAAATGACAGTCTAATAAGAGGTATGTTACCTTTTGTTCGTTGTTGTTGTTGTTGTTTTAAAGATGTTCGGTTTTGGCTAACTCTTGTGTGTGAAATAGTAATGTAGTCTGATCTTGTTGCTGGTCAATATTCATATGAACGAGTATCTAATTAACGTTGTTCTGCAGATACGCAACAGCAACATCTAGTCCAAGTTGTCAAATCGCAACTATAAAGGCAAAGCCAGTAGCAAATGCTAGATGGAGGAGAGTTGTTTTTAAAATTAGCGGTGCTTCTCTGGCTGGAACTGGTTCTCACAGTGCTGACCCAAAGGTATATTTGTTTCAATTTTTTCGGCAGTTTATGTTCGTCTTAATCCCAAAAAAAAAAAAAAAAAACAAACAAACGTACGCAGTAAAATCCCCTCATAGCAAAAGCTACTCCTTCGGTTGGGCCTGGGGAGTGTGGGATGAGGACAATTTTGTATTCATTCTCTCCTAACAGTGACAAATGTATATACATTCTTCTAATTTGATGAAGTTTTAACTATTTAATAACACTAATAATATCATATTTATCCATTCCCTAGTAAACAGAATATAATTGTTACTTTTAACAGCTCGTTCACTGAATTTCACTGAATAAATGTCAAGAATATTTTTTTTTGAGTGGCTGCAGAATGCGAAGAACATTATGCGCTGAAATGACTCATTATACTCATAGTAGTCACGTTGTTTTTCTATTTGTTTATTCAGTGGAAAAGATAGTTAATATTTAACTGGTTTTCTTTTATTTAATACGTAATGGATTAAGTATGTTACCTTTAGTGTTTTGAAAGGGTACATATGATATTGTGAAACTTAGAAAGATATATATAGTGAAAGTTTTAAATACAATAGCCTCTTAACGTGCAACGGTGCGGGAGTGTGTGTATATATATATGTATATAGATGTATATAAGTAAGTATATACATGGGCACATACAATTTAGAACCAATGGTATGTTGACAACCGGATAATAGACTTATACGCTGTGCATAAAAGATAACCAAAAGCAGTGGGAGAGAGAAACAAAGGTGGTTACATAACCGTCTAACGTATCACGTTCAAAGCAACGTGTACAAGTGAATTATGTAGTTCTCAACATATTAATGGCTTTGATTATCTTTATATCTTTGTATTTTCATAGATGTATACGAAATTAATCATAAATTTTTTTCTTGGGTCTATTACGTTATTTAGGTGGCCATGCTGATTGCTAGAGAAGTATCTATGGCTTGCAATGTTGGTGTTGAGGTGTTAATTTCTGTCTTATTATCATTATCAGATGTTACTTCTATAAAGTGTATATTTAGTTGAATGTGATCTGGAACATGCAAGCCTCTATTTCAGGTGGCAATAGTGGTTGGTGGGCGCAATTTTTTTTGTGGAGACACATGGGTTACATCTACCGGTATGGATAGAAGCACCGCCTATCAAATTGGGTAATATTATTATTCCCTGATATGCTAATTATAACTATCTGATAATACACATGTATGGATTAAACGGATAATCAAGTTGATGCATAAGCGGTTATATGAGTTAGTTTCACGTATATCTTTCTAAAGGTTCAGAATTTTATACGCAACCATCTAAATTTCATAACATGATTAATCTATATCTATACTATATAATAAAAGAAACCATATTTGGGACACTTGTCATCATATTAGGCCATGTCTTATGGATAATTGTTATTTTAATTTAATCTCTTCTAATTAATTATAGATAATCCTCCTACTAAATATTATTTAGTTTAATTATTACTTTTATATTTATCTATTTACTTCAAATTCAACCTTAGTTATCTAATTTGATATTAGAGTAAATTACGATTTTGGCCCCTGTGGTTATATCACTTTTACCCTTTTAGTCCAAAAAAGAATTTTTTTAACATCTGAGCCCTCAACGCCTTTTTTTTAACCTTTTTGGACCCCAACATCTTTTTTTCTAACTCTTTTGGACCCCAACGTCTTTTTTCTAACCCCTTTGGCCACCAAAAGTAAATTGATGGGGTTAGTGTTAGGGGCCAAAAGGGTTAGAAAAAAAGACGTTAGGGGCTCAGATGTTAAAAGATTCATTTTTTGGCCAAAGGGTAAAAGTGATATAACCACAGGGGCCAAAATCGTAATTTACTCTTGATATTAACTATATATTTGAACGTTTTGTTTAGTTTGGTATCAAATATATTTTACGAAACTTAAAATAAAATTAGCTAATATTATTTATCATTTCTACATTTACAAGTTTTAAATAAAGGGTTAAATTTATTGAGACTTCGTTACATTTACAAGTTTTAAATAAAGGGTTAAATTTATTGAGATTTCGTTAACAAATTTTACTACAATAGAATAATCTATTTATATCAATCTAAATATATATATCTATACTCTACTATATAGTAAAACATTAATGTGTGACACCTATAATTCATTGTAAACATTTATTTTATGATTTTCTCACCTCACTTCCAAACTTATCTTATATTAATTAAATAAATAAATGAATAATGAGCCTATATTAAATTTCATCCTACTTTAAATTTTGGATACCCTTCTTTTATTTTTCTAATAAAATATTATTCTAAAATTTAAATTTTTAATTTAAGATATTTTTAAATAAAACAAGTTATTTATCACGAAAACCAAACTTTGTATTAATATATGAAATATTTTTATTTTCAATACTAAAAAAATTATTATATCAATTTTATTACATAATTTATAAATCAATTTGTCGGAATTGGTACCAACATTTTATCACTCAAATAGATGCTGATTTGCTTCTTGAATAACATATCTTCTTTTCAAGAACCATCTTCACAATCACCATATGCATCACGTATCGAGTATTATCCATTAGTATATTGAAAGATATGACTTTTTTATTATTGGTATATAAAATTAGATTTAATAAACCCGTGTAATACACGTGGTTTTTTTAAAGATATACTTTTTTTATTATTTATTATACAAAATTACATTTATTCGACCGGTATAACACGTGAGATTTTTTAATATATAATTTTTTATTATTTGATATATAAAATTAGATTTATTCAATTCGTACAATACACGAGATTTTTTAAGGATATATATTTTTTATTATTTAGTATAGAAAATTACATTTATTCCACCCGTGTAATACACATATTTTTAAAGATGTAACATTTTTATTATTTGGTATATAAAATTACATTTATTCAACTCGTGTAATAAATGAGGTTTTTTAAAGATGTATTATTTTATTATTTGTTAAACAATATTACATTTATTCAACCCGTGTAATACACGTGGTTTTAAAGATATAACTTTTTTATTTGGTATATAAAATTATATTTATTCAACCCGTACAATATGGTTCTTAAAGATATAACTTTTATTATTTAATATATAAAATTATATTTATTCAATCCGTGCAATAAAGGAGGTTTTTAAAGATATATTGTTTTATTATTTGGTATATAAAATTCATTTATTCGACCCGTGCAATACACGGGGTTGTAACCTAGTATCATATATTCTATACTAAGTAATCTAAAATCAAGTTAAAATTACACAAATCAACCTTTGTGTATATCCAAACTTGCACCTTATACCTTTTAGTTTAAAAAGTGCTATAATCAACCTTTTACTTTAATTTTTGTTCCCAGAATCAACGTTTGAGACAAACTCCGCTTGTTTTGTTGGTTAGCTCCCCTCAAATGCTTTGCATGTGAGGGTATTTTGGTATTTTTCCTTTGCCCTTTTTAATGTTGTTTTTTTCAATACAACTAAAAAAGTCTACACGCATATTTTCTAAAAGAAAAATAACTATTTGTACGGATATAAAAAAGATAATTATTTGTATGATATTTTATTATTAAAATGTAGACATGCCCTTGTTCCGAAGGTTGGTTATTGAAAAAAAAGTTAAATAAATATTAAAACGGGAAGGGAAAAAAATAAATATTAAAAAGCGAAGCGAAAAAGACCAAAATACACCAACAAAACAAACGGAGTTTGTCTCAAAGGTTGATTATGGCAACAAAAATTAAAGTAAAAGGTCGATTATAGCGCTTTTTAAACTGAAAGGTATAAAGTACAAGTTTCGCCTTTTGGGTATGCATAAAGGTTGATTTGTGTAATTTTGTCTAAAATCCATTACTTATAACAGTCTGTTTTACTGAACAAACAAATAGGAAAACAAAATTATTACTGAGAATCATCTCATCACATTACGCTCTTGTTTAATCAATGAAACAGACAGTTGTAAATAACAAATATGACATTACGAAATTTAGAATGATATATATGAAACGATCTGTAAAGATACAAGCGTATGAAAAACTAAAATATTGGTATGATGGCATGTTGATGAATATATCCAGTTGTACAATTATCTTGATGAACAATGGGTTTCACATGTTACCAGTATGATGGCAACTGTGATGAATTCCATGTTAATCCAGTCAGCATTGGAGAAACTAGGCGTTCAGACACGTGTCCAGTCAGCTTTTTCTATGCCAGAGGTTTTCGAACCGTACAGTAAGCAACGAGCAATCCGGCATCTAGAGAAAGGGCGCGTTGTTATATTTGGCGGTATCGGTGCTGGCACTGGGAATCCACTCTTCTCTACTGACACAGCTGCGGCTCTTAGAGCATCTGAGAGTATGACATACATTCTATGATTTTCTATTATTATGAATTTTATTATTTAAGTAGTACATGTATATATGCCACATGGCATCTTGTGTGACACTTACCAATTAATGTTTGAAGATTAATTTTAAGGAAAGATCATTTTTGGCAAACCTGAAAATATATTTAAAAGAGTAAAATGCCATTTTCGTCACTGAGGTTTGGCCGATTTTGCGATTTTCGTCCAAAGGTTTGTTTTTTCGCATCTGGATCCAAAAGGATTGAAATCTTGCCATTTTCATCTGGCTTGTTAACAATATCCATTTTTTCTGTTAAAGGAGGGGTAATTCCATCCTTTTGGACATTTTTTTATCAAAAAAAAAAAAAAAAAAAAAAAAAAAAAAAACAATGTTAAGAAATAAAGATCCACCTCTGCTGACTTTCTAGGAATGACTTTTCTTATAAACATTAACAAATAGGTAAAAGGACGAAAATACCCCTGACTTAATGTTAAAAATGGATGGAGTTAACGAGTCGAATGAAAATGGCAAGATTTTAAACCTTTTGGATCCAGATGCAGAAAAGTAAACCTTTGGACGAAAGTCACAAAAGTGGTCAAACCTCAGGGAATGAAATTTACATTTTATTCTTTTTTCAAAATTATTTCATATAAGCATTTTTTTTTGCATATGTGGGTTTGATGTCGAGGCTTGCATGACATTAAGGGCCATATCAGCAAATATTACAAGTTTATGTTAATATATCATATAAAAAGATGATTTTGTATGACATCAACAAGTGTCAATTAAAATGAGGTTGGTTGCTAAAATCAGTAGTAAATAAAAGTTAATTTCCTTTTTACGCCTAATTTATAGTTGGTTACTATTTTGTGCAACTATTTCTGCAGTTATTTATGATGAAAAAATGATTTAAAAAAGAGTATTTGTAAATTAACAGTCTGTTGCGTTCATGCAGTTAACGCAGATGCGTTTATTAAAGGTACAAACGCTGACGGTGTATATGAATGTGACTCCATGAATAATGTTGCATTTGAGCACATTTCCTTTAGGGAGTTGGCTTCTAGAGGCGCATCACCAATGGACATGATGGCTGCAACATTTTGTGAAGAAAACGGGATTCCAGGTTGGTTTCTTCTTATTTCTGTCTTTTCCTTTCGAGTGAAATGCCATTTTCGTCCCTCAGGTTTGGCCAAATTTGCGGTTTTCATCCAAAGGTTTGTTTTTCTGCATCTGGATCTAAAAGGTTTGAAATCTTGTCATTTTCATCCGGCTCGTTAACTTCATCCATTTTTCTTCGTTAAGTCAGTGGTATTTCCTTTTTTTTGTTATTCGGTCTTTTTCAGGGGTATTTGGTGTTTTTACATAAAGTGAAAAAGACCGAATTGCCCTTTAAGTTAACAAAAAAGTCAGAAATGCCCTTGACTTAACGGAGCAAAATGGATGGAGTTAACGAGCCGGATGAAAATGGCAAGATTTAAAACCTTTTGGATCCAGATGCGAAAAAATAAACGTTTTGACGAAAGTCGCAAAACTGGCCAAACCTCGGGGACGAAGAAAATGACATTTTACTCTTTCTTTTCGAAACACTTTTATTCACAGTTACTTTTTAAACGGAAAAATTCACCCAATGGTAACCAAGTTACTCAAGTGGTCCACTAGGCACTAAAGTGAAGTTTTCTTGTTTCTCTAAAGTCACACAATCTTGTGAAACTCATTTATAAGAATAAAGTACACAGATGGTCCTTGTGGTTTACCAAACTTTTGGATTTGGTCTCTAGCTTTCCAATAGCACACGGATGGTCCCTATGGTTTGCACTTTGTAACGCATTTAGTCCCCAGCCAACAAATCTAAAGGTTTTAGCATGTCAAAGTTAGGGACTAAATGCGTTACAAAGTGCAAACCACAGGGACCTTCCATGTACTTTTGAAAAAAAAGGGTAGTAAATGCGTTACAAAATGCAAACCACAGGGACCATCTTTGTACTTTTGGAAAGCTAGGGACGAAATCCAAAATTTTAGTAAACCACAGGGGCCATCCGTGAACTTTACTCTTTTTATAAATGTTAAAATTTAAAACAATTAAGTGACATAAACGTATTTAGTGATGGGTTAATTACTCCCACCTTGATTAATTAGAGGGTGTCAGTTTTAACCCTTTCACTTATGAGCAAGTTGATTTGGGCTGTGTTTTTATCTAGTTGACATGGAACTCGTCAAATCGGTCAACACAGGGAAGTTGTTCAAATTTTTGTCAATTTGCCAATGCTTAAGACCTCCTAAATCGTTTTATTAAAATATTTTGATTATTATTGTAACAACGTTAGTTATTTACAAGAATCTGTATTCAATAAAAGTGCTTGCAAGCCACTTGTAGCCAAAAAATGTATTATTTCAACCAAATCTAACTCGTAACTAAATGACCATTTTTAACCCGATTATGTTTTGCAGTTGTGATATTCAATCTCCACGAGCCTGGAAATATATCAAGAGCGTTGTCTGGAGAACATGTTGGCACATTAATTGATCAAACTGGAAGGATTGACTAACCGTGTGTCTTCTGGTCTGGCTCACTTACTAGACCACTAACGACATTAGCGGTTTGCTTCTTGTATTTGATGTGTAAATTAATATTATTATTATTGTCTCTTCATAGATGTCTTAGTTAGAGTGTTGTAACATCTGTAGTTAAATCTTGGCTATAGTCGGGGTCTTGTACGTGGATTGTGAGTGATGATGCCGCCCATATTTTGTGCTTTGATTGTCAATCAACCACAGTTTTTAGTATGATGCGTGTCTGTATTAATCGTCATCCTAATATATCGGCTCGAGTAGTTAGATGGGTTCAACTAACAAAAGTCCATGTCTGTGGTGGGTTGGGTTATGGTTTAAGGTTTAGGGTTTATTTGATTCACAAAAATTTTGTTACACCTAATATTGCCGATCGATGAAGAATAATACCATGATATAATTTGCTTAATGGGTGTACTAGAAGCAACATCTTGCTAGTATTACTAGCTCAACACACTTAAAACTATATCATCTTTGAGTTGGTCATCAACATCTAAGCACCATAAATGCTTTTGTGCATATGTGTTTGTTCATAGCACAAATTGTGTTAAAGAGTTGTATAACTTTTTGCATATAAGAGTTAGTGTTAGATATATTTGATGCGTAAGTGTTCTGTTTTATGACTTCGTCAGTTTAATTCCCAATTATCATCCATAAATTTATCCAGTTTAGTTTCTAATTTTTTCTTAAATGAGATGTATGCAGAAAGTTTTCAGAGTGTCATGTGACATAGGTAACTTCTTTTGATGTGTTATATATGTACCTGTCATAAACGATATGACATTTTAAAAACATTTTTTTTTTTGTTAGAACAAGCACTTGCTTTTTTAACGGCAAATTTGGATCAATGACGGACTGACAAACTACTGGAGTATCATGCTTGTTGCTTGCTGCCAGTTGGAGCGTTGGGCTCTTGGTTTGTTGTTGGGCAGGCCATGATGGGCTGTTTTGTATGTAGGGATAGGGCAAGCATAGACTCACTCACATGCCAATTGCCAAGACACTGAAGACAACAGGACCACTAGAACACAATCACTACACCATCCCGTGTGTTTACATGTGAGATTTGAATTTGAAAATTTGAAAATATTTCGAATTATAACTCAAAAAACCGATTCGATCTTTAAAATTCTTATCGGTCGAATTCGGATTGATTCAAATAATGCTAGTTTTGAGAGAAAATAATACAAGTAATGTGGGTATGTGTATATGTATAAAGTAAATAAAATATCTTAGCATTATCTATAATACAATTACCAACTTTGTAAATAGTACTTTCATTTGTTTTTTTTTTTTCTCTTTTTTTTGTCTTTTTTTTTTTTTTTTTTTTTTTTAACTTTTACTCCTCAACTTTTAGCATTGATACTTATAACTCCTTGACTTTCTAAAGACTTTGAAATCGAGTTATACATGTTTTTTTATATACATGTCAGTATAAATTCAAGTTGATTTACTTTCGAGGTAAATTTTTCCTGGAAACGAGTCAGGTCAAATGTAATATGTTCTTATACTTATGTACGTTTTCGGTTGTCCTACGTTTTGACGTAAATTTTATTTTTTTTCCGGAAATGAGTCATGTCAAATAGAATACGTTTTCGTTCTTATTTTCATGTACGTTTCCAGTTGGACTATGTTTTGATGTAAAAAAATTTAGAACGCCGTGGCAACGCGCCAGGCAATTTACTAGTTTTATATAAAAAGAAATACAAATTATAATCGATTTGAAAGTCACATATTTGAAGGCTAAGTTCGGAATCCATTCGATAACTCAAAAACTGAATTCGAAACTCAAATCGAAAACTGAATACAAACTCAAATGAATTAGTGCGAGCACTAGTTTCTCCATGATTGCGTACCGGGTTTCTGGATCAGTTAGAGTTCGTGACACATAATAGACCGGCGTCTGGACACCCTGTCGATCTACAAGCAACACTGCTCCTACTGCCCTGTCGGAGGCTGATAAGTATAGCACCAGAGGTTCGCCTTTGACTGGTGCAGTTAAGGTTGGTAGCTTGATGAGGCAGTCTTTCATCTCGCGGAAAGCACTTTCGGCTTCCGGAGTCCACTGAAATTGACTCTTCTTCATGCAGTTTCGGAGAGTTTTTATAAACGGAAATGATTTAGCCGCGTGGTTGGCTAGGAAGCGGTTGAGTGCTGCCAACCGTCCTGCCAATTTCTGCATCTCCTTGATCGTTGATGGTGACGGCATGCGTTCTATTGCTTGTATCTTGTCGGGGTTCACCTTGAAACCATCTTTCGTGACAATGAAACCCAGGAATTTCCCTTCCTCCATGCCGAAGGAGCATTTCGCTGGGTTTAACTTGATGCTGACTCCGCGCAGAGTGTCGAATGTCTTTTGGATGTTCAGCAACATTGTACTTTCTTCTTTGCTCATGATAACTAGATCATCCATATACACTTCTATGTACTTGCCGATGGCGTCGTGGAAGGTTTCGTTCATGAGCCTTTGGTAAGTCGCGCCCGCATTTTTTAAACCAAAAGGCATTTTGGTATAGCAATATAGCCCTGTCGGCGTGCGGAACGCGGTCTTGTCTTCATCTTGCACGGCCATTTGTACCTGGTGGTACCCTTTGTAGCAATCAAGGAAACATTTCCATCGGAATGTGGCAAGTGAATCGATCTTTTCGTCGATGTCTGGTAAGGCGTAACAGTCGCGCGGACATGCCTTATTCAGATCTTTGTAATCAACGCACATCCTCCAGCTGCCATTGTTCTTCTGGACCATCACTGGGCTTGCCACCCATGTTTGGTACCTGACCTCTCTGATGATCCCCGCGTTTAACAGCTCTATCACTTGTTCTTTCATAGCATCATGCTTTATGTCTCCCAAGTGGCGCTTAGCATGTACCACCGGTTTGGCTTCTTCTGATACGTTTAAGCGGTGTTCAGCTATGTGCCGTGGAACGCCCACCATGTCTGCTGGCGTCCAGGCAAAGACATCCATGTTTTGGAACAACAGTTTTTTCAGCGCCGCGCGCGTTAGATCGGACATTGCAGGTCCCAGGGTTACTGTCTGCTCCGGATATGCGTTGTTTAGTACCCACTTTTCTGCTTCTTGGCGTGCTTCTGGTTTCCTTGTCTTTGCGGGTCTTAGCTCATCTGTCGCCAATACTTCTTTGCTTGCATAGATAATGGCTACTCCTGTCTCTGTTGGAAATCCCACTGCGGAGTGTGGACCAGAGCAAATCATGCTGAAATCGCCTTGGGATTCTCTTCCCAGCAGGATATCGTGTCTTGAGTGTGCTGGCAGCACCATGAATGTGACTTCCTCTGTTCTCGAGTTTCTTCCGTCCGAGAGCAACACTGGGAATGATATTTGTCCTAGGGGAAAAACGGCTTCGTTGCAGAATCCAGTGAGCGGGTAATCAACTGGTTCTAAGCGCGCTTTGTCCTCCTGATCAAACTGATTAAAACACTGTTCATATATGATATCCGCGGTGCTCCCCGGGTCGATGAAGATGTAATCCGTTTGATAATGCCCTACGACGCCCGAAATGACTATGGGCCTTCTTTCTCGTGGGCCTCCTCGTACAACTGGAAAAACAACTTGTTTCTCGCGCCATGAGTCGTCCTGCGAGCGCTTGTTATAATTTCTTCTTGGCTTTCGCGGACCCCCTTGAACCATGTGGGTTTCTAACTTCCGGAGCTTTTTGTTGTCCGGCCCTTCTTCTCTTCTTTGAATCTGACGGTAGTCACGCCTTCCACCTTTGACCAGGTGATTTAATTTTCCGTCTCTTAAAGCCCTTTCGATCTCTTGTTTGAGACTGAAACAATCGTCGGTTAAGTGGCCGGTGTCCTTGTGGAAGTCGCAGAAAAGATTTGGGTCTTGGCCTCTCTTGTTGCGCATTTGTAGTGGTGGCTTGAACTGGTGGTTCTCGGTTGCCAAGACTTCTGAAGGGGTTTTCGTTAGGGGTGTCCACTGTCTCTCTCTGTTTTCTTTTTTCACCTCTTTCCGGTGTGCGATTTGGTTGATCGTGTGGCGCGCATCCTCTCTTACCGGGCTTCGTTCCCTGTGACCGGACCCCTTCCAAGGTTGGCTCCTGCCCTTCTTGCTATGCCGGTCGTTATGGTTGTAGCTGCGCTGACGGTGATCGTCACCGGTCAACTGTCTATCCGACTGTGCAATAGTTTTGCCTGCCTCAATGAAGGTTTCCCAATCTTTGGGTCCTCCGTCTCTACCTTTTACACGCTTGATTAAATCATCGCACTTGACTGCCCGCATGAAGTGTGCGCGCATCATTTTCTCGCCGCAGTCGCCAATCTCTAAACATTCTTTGTTGTACCGAGTAATGAAATCTTCTACGCTTTCGTGGTCTCTGCGCCATATGTTCAAACAGTCGGCTGGATCCCTGGTGTGTCGTCGTTGTTGTGAGAAGTGTGCCAAGAACTTCTCTCTGAAATCGATCCAGGATTTGATTTTGCCTGCTGGTAGGCTGTCAAACCAGATGCGCGCCGCGCCTACGAAGGTTTGAGCAAAGAGGTGACACCAGGTTGGCAAGTTCCATCCGCCTGTTGCCCCTGCACCGTTAAAAACTTGGAGGTGATCGTCTGGGTCTGTCAACCCGTTGTATTTGCCCACGTTGTGTGGCAATTTTGTTTTGTCTATGTCAGCCGTGGCGATCTCTCTGATGAACTTTGAATTCTCGGCCATGTCGTCTGGACGATAGCTTAGAGTGTAATCATGCTCAGCCTTTGGGTCATAACCCGCGCGCTTGCGAGGTTTGTACGCTTCGTGCTCTGGTGGTAGCCTACTGAACACTGTGTTCGTCTCGTTGTCATCATTGAATTCGTCGTTTATGTTGCGCGGGCCCAAACGGCTCTGTATTGGCTTCTTCGGTTGTTGAGAATACTGCACGTAATTGCTTTCGGTTTCGCCGTAAGTATCGCGTGTGTCGTGCGCGCTTGGCCTTCTGATATGCGGTGGAGGTATTGACTCAGGACGTAGGTTGAATGCATTGGTCTGTTGAGGCATGGGGGCACTCAAAGGCCTTTGCGGTGGAGTGACGAATGCGGCCTGATTGGCTTGCGCTTGAAGCAGGGCTTGCTGCGCGCTGAGTTGTGCATAAACAAGGTTTATAGACGCCACCTGTTCGGCATACCAGGAAGCCAGAGTTTTCCCTTCGGGTAGCCCTAATAATGCAGAGAAGTTCAGTTGTGCTTGGTCCGATGGAGCTGAGGGGCCAGCTCCATGGCTCTGAGTTTGCACTGGTGGTGTCTGTTGAACTACCTCTGACGGAGGCTGGAACGTAGCTTCGTTTGTTGTCTGAGTGATTATTCTGGGTGGAGTTTGGAAAATAGCACCAGGTGCGTTTTGAGTAGCAACCCTGGATGTACTCCCGAAAATGCTGGGAAACTCCATGTTTGGTGGCCCTTCTTGGATAGCTTCGTTCCTTGGACCTCGTTGGACGTGTATGTTGTCCGAAACGAGTTCGAAGGAAGACGTCTCCATCAACTTGGTGGGAAGGGTTGTTTTCAGCCATTTTGACGAGTTTTTCGAAAGGAAAAAGTGATGAGAGTGGTTTTGCTAAAAGCGGATGGCGCCAATGATGAAACACCGATTAACACTACGGATAATCAGTGGGGTTGCTTCTCCTGTGGGTTCAATCTCTCTTCCTACTCGTAAGATGACCGTCTCCTGCAAAACAGCAAACCGTCAGTCTCGTTAAGAGGGGAATATGGGGGTTTCCCTCTTAACCAGGCTCCGGCGTGAGAATAAGTACTGTTCCGAGGAAGAATAATCAGTGTGTGTTAAGTGTGAGCATAGTGAGAGCAAGATGATCAACCTGGATGGTGAAGGGTCCTATTTATAGCCGGATGGTGAAAGAGGGAGGAGCAACGATGCCAGCTGTAGACGCGCGCCAGCTGTCCGACCAAGGGGAATATCCCCTTGGTCTCCTCTGCTGCGGTCAGTGTAGTGGTACACGTGGCGCGTCTTTATTTGTCGAATGTGGAAACATCGTACTGAAGTTGTCTGGCTGCTCCCTGACCTGTTGCAGGTCTACTTGGCGCTTGATGGTTGGTGACACGTGTTGTCCTTTATGTCGCATGGAGTATCTTTGGTGTCACCTGGATATTTTCTAGAAGCTTCTGGATGGTGCGGCTGATGTCAACGCCATGTAGGATGGAGAAAGTGGTATGGTCCTTGCCATGTTGGCAAGGAATTGGGACCATACCTCTTCAGGTTTGGTTCGAATTCTTTTTAAAGCACGATTCAAATAGAAACACCCTATCCTCATTGCCTTCTATAGCTGATCACAGCCTCATGTAGTTGTGGTCATCAGTATTTCTATTTTTGTTTGTTTCCTTTTTGCTTGATAATATTTGTCTTTCTCCTTTAATTTTGTTTGTCATTTTATATCTTGTTGTTCACTTTTTGCAAAGTCATTTTTGGTTTAGTTTTGCTTGTTTCTTGATGTTGAACTTTTGTATACTTATGCATTAAGTATTTAAGTGAGTTAAAAACATGTGTGCTCTGGTTTGGTTTGGTTTGGTTTGTTTTTCATTTGTTCTAATAATCAGGCTTTATTAAAGTCAGAATCAGAGAAAGTTTATAAGCATGAAAAAACTTGTACCGAGAATTAACATGTCTTAATTCCCTTTGCCTTTAATACTTTAGGTTCCCTTGCCCTTGAAGCTGTTGGTTTCTTAGAGAGAGTGCGGAGGGTTGTGCACAGCAATTTCTCGACGCCGAGGAACCAGAGTTTTGTATTTGGCAGGATTGGATTTTCTATTCAAAATGGGGTTGCAGCGCAGCTTGTTGGCTTCCTATCGTTTATGAAAAAAAAATGGTTATATGATAAAAAAAAAAAAAAAAGAATACCTTGTGCCCAAAAAAAAATATATTTAACAAACATGTGGTAGGATCACTAGCCAAAACCAAGCAAGTAGTTTCTCCATGTATATTTATTTGATATTGTGTTTTACTTATACTTAATGTTGCAAATTTCAGGGGTTACAAATGCACTATCACAAACGTTATAGAGAAAAAACCAAGATATCTTTGAATGTTATTTGGAAGGTGAAATTAACAAAGCACCAATTACAAAAGTTTGTTCTCTTTTGAAACAAATATGAAATCAAATGCGGACTAATATCACCTGTTGTTATTGTTAGAATACCCGTAGTGGGGCGGTATTTTTTAAAAAAAATTGAAAAAAAAACGCCCCCCCCCCCCCCAATTACACTAGGCGTTTTGGGGCATTATTTTTGAAAAAAAAAATTGCTGCAGCGTTATATATAAAACGCCTACAATGGTTTGTCGAATGATTGACTGGGTTTGACCCACCAATGAGAAACTAGTTTTTTTTTTTTTTAATGATTGGAAGGGGCATTATTTGGGCATTATTCCCACTACGCCACTTTTGCAATAACGCCACATGCTGACTGGACTGTCACGTGTCAAATAATGCCCCATGGTGGGGGCAATATTTGGCTAAACCACTACACATGGTCTTATGAGTTTGTTTCATTGTTACAAATCCAAGAGTTTGAGGATTTTTTTTAAGGATATTGAATTTAAATAACCTCAACTTTTATCAATTGGTTGAAAACACTCTTAATTTTTTATTTGTATTACATCACTCTCAACTTTCAATTTATTGGCCGATGGCACTTCCAAACTAACCCAACACTAACCCGGTTTGCTGACATGCGCTGCAACGGCAACACACAAGTACCACATCAGCAAAAAAAAAAAAAAAAAAAGCTAATTGGGTTAGGGTTCAGTTAGTTTGGGAATGCTAACGGCCAATAAGTTGAAAGTTGGGAGTCAGGGGCGTTGCTTTGAAGGGGCCGGGAGGGGCGCCCGACCCCCCGAACTTTTCGCTCAGTAGTGTTATGTATATACGTTTCGTATAGAATTTTTTAGATATAGACGTTTTCGACCCCCCAGTTTTATAAGAAAAAATTTACTTATATAGAATTTTTAGGTCCGGTGACTTCCGACCCCCCGATGAAAATTTTCAAGCTTCGCCATTGTTAGGAGTGGTGTAATACAAATTGAAAGTTGAAAGTACCATCGACCATGAAAGTTTAAATCCAATATCTTTTTTAAAGCGATAACATTTGAATTGCTTATTTGCATGAGGACTTTGAAGTGCACTAACTTTTACAAATTTGTTATATCAAAGTTAGTAAGATTGACTAAGATGTATCTAAACGATTTTGAATTTTTGATTATGATGTGTTTAAAGTGATATGCCAACATTAACTAATGAAAATTTAGTGTAATAGAAAACTTTATACTTTTATTTTTGTTTTAAAGTTGTTTATATTAATTATTTGACAACTTTGGTTATTTAAATCAAGTTATTTATATCTTGAGCTTGTTAGTTGCACGAGTAAACACAAAATTATACACTCTTGTAATAATGATCAGAGAAGATTACATTGTTTGTCCTTTTGGTTTCTATCAAATTTCAATATCGGGTACTAATACTTTTTTGTTGCAAACTTAGGTATTAACGTTCTAATTTATCACAATGTTGAGTACTAAGGGTGTCCGGAGTGGTGCGGTAAAGGGGAGCGGCAAAGGGTTTTGTCGCGCGGCAACACCGCCGCCGACCCCTTTGCCGCTGCGGTTTCAATGTTCATCGGGGAAGGGATGCCGCTGCGGTGAAGGGAGGAAGGAGAGAGAGAGGGCTGCGGTGGGGTGGGGTCCATTCCAATCTCAACCAATCACACCTTTTTCCTTTTTTTAAAAAAAAAGTTTACCACTTCACCAAATGTCTAAACCATTGCCAACACTTTTCACTTATTGACGTGGCGTACTCTGATTGGTTGATTTTTTAGTTTGTCACTCTCAAGTGTTTAACCACTCCTTACACCCTAAGGTCTAAAGATGGGCTTTTTTCCCAAATATTCGTACTCGTACCCGTACCGTACCGTACCGTAGCTGTACCTGTACCCTTACCGATTTTAGGTATTTGGTACATGTATCGGTACCCAGTTTTATTGATTTTGGTGTTCGGTACTTTCCGTATTGGTATGGGTACGGGTAAAAACGGGTACTGGTACCAATTTTACGTATTTGGTACTCGTACTATATTGGTAATCATGTCAATTTCACATATTTAGTACTCGTACAAGGGCTCAAAAACTAAATAAAACAAAATGGTACCAAAACGGGTATCGTATCGAAAATACCCGTACTGTACCTATATATTTGGTACCCAGTTTTATTCAAATTCGGTACCGGTATTTTCGGTACGCTGTACAGGTATGGTACAAGTACTGTACCAATCCCATCCCTACTAAGGTCAAACCTTGTTAACTTTTTTGTTAAGTCTTACTAAAATGCCCTTTAATAACTAGAGGGTCTATTTTTGAATTAATTATATTTGACTAAAATAATTTTGAAGTAATGTTTTTTGTTTTATTTATATTATTTTATAAAAGGGTTATTGGATTTTATCATTCTCAACTATTGTGTATTGGTTGTTGCCACTACCGACTATCACTTTGACTCCCACCACTTATAACTTAGCACTTTGTATGTTGCGTCACTCCGGTTGAGTGGTTTTTGGCTCCCCTTTTGTCTTATAGGAGCAGATTCACCTGCCGTCATTAGTAATTCACAAAGTTTTAGTCTAATATAACCAATAACACAAGTCAAAACTAAGAAATGTTCACATGTAGAATGACACAACGCACAAAGTGTTAAGTTGGAAGCGATGAGAGTCAAAGTGATAGTGGGAGTGGCAGCGGCCAATATCCAATAGCTAGGAGTGATAAAATCCAATAACCCTTTATAAAATTAAATGGATTTGAAGTTTCTTATTTATAAACTTTGAGTTTATAAATAATGTGCTAGTAAAATAAACTTTTTAACTTAATCTAAATAATAAACCAGTTAAGATTTATAAAAATAACTAAAACAAATTTCTGATATAGGAATATAATAGTTTTGTAAGTTAAAATAAATATGGGGCTTTGGTTCTGTATGATGAAACGAACAAATAACATGTAATATTTGTACCAGTTTGCGATGTTATGTATAAGAATTGCATCACCGAAGTTTTAGTATGCCGACGCTGCTCCGATTAATTGCAGAGACGAAATTGGTTATGAAATTGTGTGGAAATGAGATCGCATCGGGTCAAGAGGTGTATGTATATACTCGAATTAAAGATATAACAGATGAGAGGATGATGGGAATTTCGGAGTTAAAAAGGTTAGCAGATAAGTATAATTTGCAGTTTATACGTGATATTTGATTATGATGGAGATAATAATTAACGGAAAAACGATTTAAATGAACAATTTTTACATATCTGATATGGCCGGAATTCGGCGACTTTGCCGGAGAAGACCCCCTAAAAGGCGAGCTTTCTTTTTGTTTGATTTAACAAGTTTGGTTATTTAACACATGTAGTCCGTCCCTATGGTTTTTTACTTTTACAAAATGACTAAAAACTTTAATTATTAGAGGACATTTTAGTCATTTTAGACTTAACAAAAATTTTAACAAGGTTTGTCCTAAATATTCAACATTGTGGTAAAGTTTGGGCTTATTACTCAATATTGTGAAAAATTAGAACGTTAATATCTGATTTTGTAAATACATGACATTGAAAGTTGACAGAAACCACAAATACAAGGTGTAATTTTTTCTAATGATTATCACGTTATTTTTTTTTTTTTTTTTGACCGGCTAATTGTTAGTGAGTTAGTTACACCAAAGGGGATTCGAACTCCCCACCTCCATGTTAGAATTTTATCCACCAAAGTTAGCACCACCACACCACAAGGTATGGGGCATTATCACGTTATTTTTAAATGCTTAATTTAATAGATTGTGGCATATATGTTTCATTGTTTCCAGAAAAAAAGGATCCTACACGCAAAATCCTTGTCTTTTATCTTTTAATAATTAAATTTTAAAAAGATAAAAAATATATGATTAGAATATTTTCTATTAAACTATTGTTAAAGAAGTTTGGTGGGTATATTATATACTTTACCGCTTTCTGTCTTCAAATTTCTTCCAAATTACCAACCACCTTCCTTTTTATGATTGAGTGCACTACATGTCCCATGTGATATTAATTTTTAGGTTCTTTAGAAAAAAATACATATAGTGGGAAAATTAATTAAAAAAAAGTAGATTATCAGATTTACAATAAAACTAATACACATTTTTGTAAGAGAAAACTTTGAGATTGATATTTTACGAATTCATGTTTGTATAAATATTATGTTCTTAAGGATCTCATGTATGAAGTGTATCATGTTTCAAATGCTTACTCGCATGTAAGCAAACAATGTTTGTTTGTTAATTGTTATCTACAAATTTTTCCCCTACTTTTTTTTTCTCACAAATCAGGGGTTGATATAGCTTGTAAACAGGGGTAGCTCCCACTACCCATTTGACGCTTCAGCGATTGTGTAAGTTTTGAAAATTTTGACGTTTTTTTTATTTCGTTGCATTTTTTTTAAACGTTGTCCCTATAAGGATTTCTACACACTATTACTGTCACAAATGATGTATACTTGCTCATTGCTTACATACCTATTTTCAGGTGCCATATACTTTGCTAGCATCTTTGCATGCTAATTACATAACTACAAGACAGAAAATCCTCAATATGATAAATCGAAACCATTTGTTTTGATAGTAGATGATGTCACTACAAACAGTCAAACACAAAGTCTACAGAAAGAAGTGGAATGTGTGAAGTTTATGAAAATACAACTATACAAGTCTATAAAGTGCTAGTAGTTATTTCATTTTACAAACAAAGTACACTAAGTTGGTACATAGAATTTTAATATGTAGCCAATGAGGTGGTGGTGGTAGGGATGAGCAAATGATACCCGGTACCGGTACCGAATTTATCGAATCGGGTACATTTTCTGTAACGATTCGGTACCGACTTTTGACATTTTCGGTACCGGTCCAGTACAGTACCGGTTTTTACCCTCAAATACCGGTACCGAACCGTACCGTACCGGGTATATTCGGTACCGGTACATACTTTTGGGGATTTTCGGTACCAGTCGGTACCGAGCTCATCCCTAGGTGGTGGAGTGGTAAGAGAGAGACTTGGTGTTCTAAGGGACCTAAGTTCGATTCATGCCCTTCTCATTATTTTCTGTGGCACCTGGTGATGATGAGAGACTAGGCGAATAGGTAGAGATCGCTAGTTCGATCCTTGAACAGAGCGAGTTTTACCTCACCGCACTGTCGTGCTTTCGGGCGAGGGCTCACGGGCGGAGACGACGAGTGTATCCCGATGTGGTGAATTTCGCTAGTAGCTCATTTAAAGGAATCGTTGGACGTTAAGAAAAAGAATTTTAATATCCAAAATTGATGTAAATATGTCAACTTGGTTTGAGCCTACCACCCGAAAGTCAAGCAACTGATTATGGTTTAAAATTAAATTATGATTAAATTGTTGCTATCATATATGTGTGGAAGTGATTAATAGGTAAAAGGTCATAATGAGTAACCAAATGGTTTTTTTCTTTTTCGGTTAATTAAATTGTTTCTTCTTTTTTCGGTTAATATATAATTCACGATTTTAGAGTATTCACAATGGATTTTTCACATCTATTTCTATAATTACACTAAAAATTACTAATTTTTCTCTAATTTTTAATTAAATAATATTTTTTATACTTTTATGGTTATCTTTCTCTCTCCTTTACTCACAACTGTTTTCAAAAAATTATTAAAAAAATTTAAAGAGTGAACAATGTCTTACCAAATTTACTTATGAATAATACACTCACAACCACTGTATACTATAGAGAACTCAATCACATAAAAATGAAGGATCGAATAGAGCATCTACATTGGAGCCTCTATTTTATATAATATAGAGAAAAGAATGAGAAAACAACAAAAACACCACCACATTGGAATCACTATAATAGAGAAAAAATATAGAAAGTAAAGTACACCTCGATATTTGGATGTTCATATTCAACTCTCTACATTTTTATTGTGAGTGTGTAAGAAATAGAAATAATAATAATAATAATAATAATAATAATAAAAATAAAATACGTGTTTATGAGTAGGGAATAGATTGAGAAAGAGAGTTGGATGTGAGTTGTTTTTGAACAATTAACAAAATTTAGAGAAAAATGTGTTTTTATATAAATAAAGATAGAGGCTCCAATGTGAATGCTCTTAATTTGACGGGTTAAATTTTTAACTGGGACTTCGTTTGATGTTTATTTGTAAATTTAAGTAAATAAATATATAATAACTTAGTAACAATTCAAGTTTTATCTCTCATTCCCATTGATTAAACGTGTCATTTCGAGTTAAAGTGTTTAATAAAAACGAGCTACATCAAAATATGCTTATTTTTGTGTCAACGTTTGTGTAGTGTCAGAAATTGCCGCCACTAATAAATTCATGTTACGACATTGTTCTCCCAAGTTTTTCCACTCGGTGAGTCTCGTTATTCACTTAACCATAAAACTATTAGGCTTAAAAAAATGTTTAACATCTGGTCAATACCTTATTTTGTGAAAAGTGTGGACTATGAATATAATTTTTGAAAACTTATAAACTAAAATCATAATAGAGTAAACTGTCATTTTGGTCCCTGAGGTTTGGTTACTTTTGCTACTTTAATCCAAAATTCAAACCTTTTGCATCTGGGTCCCTGTGGTTTCAGTTTTATTGCCATTTTGGTCCAAAAATGAAATCAGGTCATAATTGTCTTATAAAATCCTGCAATTTTGTCATTTTCCTCAGGGTAAATCAGGTCATATTTGTCTTATAAAATATGGTATTTATTTATAAAAAATAAATGATCATTTTGCCCCTGCGAAAAATAACAAAATAACAGGATTTTATAAGACAAAGAGTAAACTGCCATTTCGGTCCCTGTGGTTTGGGCACTTTTGCCATTTTAGTCCAAATCTCAAACTTTTTAAATCTGGGTCCCTGTGGTTTCACTCTTGTTGTCATTTTAGTCCAAAATTCAAATTACCTCCTATTTCACTATTAAAAGCTGGTAGTTTTGTCTTCAGGGGTATAATCGTCCAGTTTTTTATAACAGTTAAATCATTAAATTAATTATACTCATTTAATTCATTTATACCCCCCATTTAGCCATCGTCTTCCCAAAAAAAACCCAAACAACAGTTCATCTTCCCCAAAAAACTTTAGATCTGAGAATCAAATCCTGTAGCTGGAAATTATGTCATCTGAAACAAACCCTACGCAGTTAACCGCACAAAATCGATTCGAGTTTTGTAAAAAAACTTTAGATCTGATAATCAAATCCTGTAGTTTCCGATCGAATCCTCTACTGATTCGTTCCTCAAACTCTTCAATCAAATCGACCAACACAAGTTCCTGTTTCGTATCAGATTCAACAGTAACAGTACCTGTATGAACAAGCGTTTGCGTAAGGGTTTTGATAAACTCTCGATCGATCCACGCTTGAATATCGGACTCGATTGCACCGGCGAGTCTGGAAACCTCGTGTGAGTTGACTCGGCGAGTTATGAATGATCTGAGTCCGTATTTACGTTGTTGAGCATTACACGAGTGTTCGATGAGAGTTTTTAACGCGGTTAGGTGCGTAGACAGCGTAAAAAGGTGTGGATTGTTGCGGAGGATTGATTCTTATTCGTGTTCGAGCTCGAGAAGTGCTTTAATGGCGGATTCGGATGCAGATGAGGTTGAAACTGTGTTGTTATCGGTTTGTGAGGGGTTAGAGTTTTGGTGGAGGTTGTGTGAAGCTTGTTTGAGAGCTTTGAGGATGTGGAGGAAGATGAACTGCTGTTAGGGTTTTTTGGGGAAGACGATGGCTAAATGGGGGGTATAAAGGAATTAAATTAGTATAATTAATTTAATGATTTAACTGTTATAAAAAACTGGACGATTATACCCCTGAACAAAAAAGACAAAACTACCAGCATTTAATAGTGAAATATGAGGTAATTTGAATTTTGGACTAAAATGGCAACAAAAGTGAAACCACAAGGACCCAAATTTAAAAAGTTTAAGATTTGGACTAAAATGGCAAAAGTGCTCAAACCATAGGGACCAAAATGGCAGTTTACTCTAAGACAAATATGACCTGATTTCATTTTTGGACCAAAATGACAATAAAACTGAAACCACAAGGACCCAGATGCTAAAAGTTTGAGTTTTAGACTAAAGTGACAAAATTGACGACCAAAATGACAGTTTACTCATAATATAACGTTGTATATGTAAAAAAAAATATGTTGTATTTTTTTATTGTAATAGATAATTGCAAAAGAAAAATAAATAAATAAAAGAGTAAATTTCAAAGTTCGTCCTTTATGTATGTCTAAAATATCAAAGTATGTCCTTTGTCTTTAATAACCTCAGAAAACATACTTAATGTTTGAAAAACCAATCAGGTTATGTCCTTTACCCTAAACCTAGTTTGTTTTCCCAGTTAATTCAGGTCATGTGAGAAGCACATGAGGGTATATTGGTCATTTTACCCTAAATACTAAAAAAATTATAAAAAATTCAGATATCTCTCTCTCTCTCTCTCTCTCTGTGTGTCTGAACGCATATCTTTATTTCATCATCATCTGCACACTCAGCCAATTCATAACTAAACAAAACAACACACAAAATCAAAAACCCAAATCAAGATAAGTCTTTCTCCAAACACCTCAACAGATCTAAACAAATCTGCACAATTCATCTTCAAAAACCCAAATCTGCACACTCTCCAAACACCTCAACAGATCTAAACAAAACCACACACAAAAACTTACTGATTGACCAATTCCACATCTTGACTGACCTCTTGTCCATTCAAATCGGTAAGAGGAGGACGAGACTTGACTGCTTTGGGGGGTTTGTTAGTAACTTTGGAGACCGGAATTGACAATCCAGATGAGGTTTTCCCAGTACCTCCATCCACAATTTCACTTTTCTTTGACGATCCCAACCTAGTAGACATGCGCCGTGGAACAGAATCCACCGCCAAATTTGATACCGCAGGCGAGCCAGGAGATGAATAGAGGTCAGTCACCGCCAAATCTCCATTAGTTTAACACAGATCTGAAGATTTGAGCGATTTTGGCACTTGTTTCTCGCTTCGATTTGAGCGATTCGATTTGAGAAGATTTGATACCGCAGGCGAGCTAGGGCTATGTTTTGGCACTTGTTTCTCGCTTCGATTTGAGCGATTCGGCTCCGGTGAAGTACCGCTGGAAAGAACATTCGGCTCCGGTGAAGTCGGCTCCGGTGGTGGTGGTGGGAGTCCGGTAGAGAGAGAGAGAGGGTTTGAGATGATAGAGAGAGAGTGTGTATATGTGTCTGTATGTATATATATATATTTAGATATATAGATACATGTATATTTAAACAAAGAAATTATTTATTGTTTTTTATGATTTTTATTATAATATTTAGGATAAAATGACTAAAATACCCTTGTGTGGGATTGACTTAGTCAACTTTAACCATGAAAACTAATTGTGTTATGACTAAAGGACATAACCTGATTGGTTTTTCAAACATTAAGTATGTTTTCTGAGGTTATTAAAGACAAAGGACATACTTTGATATTTTAGACATACATAAAGGACGAACTTTGAAATTTACTCTAAATAAAATTTAGTGTTGAGTGAATATGAAGTCAAACGTGTAAAAGCATGAAAAGCAAAAAATTGGAGTAAAGTGATGTCCCTGAGACACCATCATTTCAAGCATGAGATTGCAATCCTCACTTTCTTTACCTTTCATAACTTTAACTTTATTATTTTTAAATTCACTTTTTTTATTTATAAATACATTTTTAAAAAACTAATACATAAATTTAAATTCAAATTCTTAAATTAATTTTCTTGACACTTACATTACAATATCTCACAAAACACTTAACATATGCAAAAAAAAAAAAAAAAAAACAAGCAACAACAAGATCAAACGGTTGATATTTAACAAACTAAGATGGAAGAACCATCCAACGGTTAATCTTCGGTTGTAACCGAAGGCGAGATCGAATTACGTGACTCGTCGTAATCTTCCCCTAACGGTGACTGCTCGACCCGTATCTCCTCGATCATCTTCACAACTTCCGGCATTGTCGGCCTCTTTTCGGGCAAAGCCGCAACACAAGTCATTGCAACATGAAGCATTGAAACAAGCTCTTCTTCAATATTCTTGTACCTTAACAATTCTTGATCAAACACTTCCGCGGTCCACTCATCTCGCACCACGGACCGAACCCATTTCGGTAAGTCCACGGGTTGTTCCTCTTCCTCTACACGAGAAGGTGACGAGTATTGATTTGGAGCCCGACCCGTTAACATTTCCAATAACAAGATCCCAAAACTGTAAACATCTGCTTTTTGTGATAAACGTTTGGTCTCAAATTGCTCGGGTGCTTTGTATCCTCCTAGTCTAGCCGAGGCATGGGCCGGGTTCAAAAGTAGTGAGAGCCCGAAATCAGAAATGCACGCGTTACCATTCTTGTCTAGTAGCACATTTGATGATTTTATGTTTCCATGAGGAATCCTTGACGATTTGTATTCTTCGTGAATGTGGGCGAGCCCCCGGGCCGCTCCTAACACCAAACTAATCCTTGTTGTCCAATCTAATGGAATTCTTCCCGGTCCCCGGTTTCCTGTAACAATATAAAATTCCAAAATTTATATTAAAAATTAAATTTTAACTCGAGATCTCGAATTGGTACTCTTGATCATCAATGTTGATGGGTTTTTTATGAAACCCATCAACGTTGAAAAGCAAAAAAACCTAAATTTCTGAACGATTTAGGGTCAAATCGTTCAGAATTACGGATTAGGAAGATCTAGAATCATGATATGGTCAACAATTTCAAGGTCTCATTATATGGTCAACAATTTCAAGGTCTTATGTAAACCATAGTGAAACCCAAAATCAAGAAATTGATGATGTGATTGATAATTGAGGTTTAGAAAATCTACAATGTTGACGGGTGACTCTATGGTACACTAGCGTCACCCGTCAACATTGAAGGATAAAAAAACCTACAATCCCGAACGATTTATCAAATAAATCGTTCAGAAACTGATGATATGATTGATAATCAAGGTTTAGAAAAATCTACAAATCAACATCAAACCTCAAACCTCAAATCAACAAACAAGAAATAAAATTACCATGAAGGAGCAAATGCAAGCTTCCATTAGGCAAATAATCATACACAAGCAACTTCTCTTCCTTAGCATAATAATAAGCTCTCAACTTCACAACATTCAAATGCTTAACCTTCCCAATCACATCCATATACCGCTCAAACTCCTTCCGCCCACACGGATTCGCATCCTTCAACCGCTTAACCGCCACCACCGTACACCCATCATCCAACATCGCCCTATACACCGTCCCCAACCCGCCTTTCCCCAACATCTCCGCCGACGCTCTCAACAAATCCTCCAACTCAAACCTCTTCTTCTTATCATAAAACACCAACTTATTACTCCCATCACTATCTCCACCACCACCACCAGCACCACCACTATTCGCGTAAACTCGACTCTCACTACCATAACTACTCCTACTCTTACCAATCTCAGACCCTATCTTCGAACTATTCGAAGCTCGTTTTCCGCAATAATACGCTACTAAAAACGAAGCGATTACTAGAATTAAAACCGAATTAGCGATTACAATCGCGACAATTACGCCAGGATGCAATCTCGAATGCGTGATTTTTCTGTTATTATCCTCATCATCGTCTATAACAGAAGTTGTTGGTAATGAGCTAGGGTTTGATTGTACGGTAGGTACAATAGGAGGACTACTTGCTGAACAAGAAACTAACGGACTCGATCCGCATAGTCCTTTGTTCCCTATGAAGCTATTGTAACCGAATTTCTGTACCAAATTGTCCGGTAAGTGACCGTACAACTCGTTGTTCGACAGATTTAACTGTTGAATATGCGAATTGAAGGATAATTGCAACTCACCTGAAAATGCATTGTTTTCGAGTCGTAGAGTGAGAAGACGGTTTAGTTTTGTTAAACCGTCCGGAATTGGACCTTCGAGATTGTTATCGGATAAATCGATACGTAGTAATCGAGTGAGTGAACCGATTTCCGGCGTGATGACGCCGGAGAGGTCGTTGCCGGAGAGGTAAACGAGTTTGAGATTTGTGCAGTTGAATAAAGGTGAAACGGTGCCGTTTAGGCGGTTGTTACGGAGATCGAGAATGCGGAGCTGATCTAGGGAGGAGAGAGAGTGGAGAGGGCCGCGGAGGTTGAGTGACGGGAGGGTGAGGGCGGTGACGCGGTTGTTGGTGCAGTTGACGCCGGTCCAGGCGGCGGAGCAGGCGGTGGAGTGAGAGAGGGAGGAGAGAGTCCAGTTGGAGAGGAGGAGGCCGTGAGTGTCGGTTTGGGAACGAAAGAGAGATAATGCTGCAGTGTCGCTGTCGACGTCGCCGGTGGCGGTGGTGGTGGTTGTTAAGGAGAGAGACGGTGGTAACAGGAGGAGGAAGAAGAGTATGGAACGGAAAATCTCCATAGGAAAATGATGAGAAAATTAAGAAATGTGGGCGGGAATAAATGTTATGATATATTGTGTGTTTTTAATAGTGGAAATTTGGATATAGGATTACAGGACAAAAATATATATATATATATCACTATCGAGTCATAGTTATATTATGCTATGAGATATTATTCAACTTTAAGTTATTTAGCACAATTCGTTAAACGTAGTAGTTGTGCTACAGGGTTAAACTTGTTAAAGTTTTTATTGTGTCATTATATATTTATATAACCCAAACGTGTTTAGTTTTTTATTGAGTAAATATTAGGGGGGACGAAGCGTCCATGCGGGTACCCTCCCCAGGTTTATTGTGGTGCCACAACACTGTCTACAGCTGGCGGGTTGGGTTTGCCTTAAGAAGTACCCGTGAACCGTTTGAGTTGTTTGAGGTTAAAGATGACCTTGGGATTTGTTGGTGGGTTGTGATTGGTTGGGGTATTTGAGTATATATATTTTTTTAAATAGTTTATGCAATGGGAAAGACGTCGCCAATGTTTGTGGCCAAAAGATTGTTTTTAAGTTTTTTTGACACATGGAATTTAATAGGTTGGGGCAAGGGTACTACCCTTGAGTGTCCATTCCCCCTTATGTTAACGAGTCATGACGTCTGTTAACTCAATCTCAAACGATTATAAAATACCTAAAAAGGCGAAGTGATGTAATTAAGGGTTATTGTTGTAAAGAAATAACATTAGCCGTTCAAAAAAAAAAAAAGATTTTTGAAATATAAAACACATATAATCTTTTAACAATTATATAAATGTCATCCTCAAAGGTAGATTACATTGAAATAAAAGGCAAACAAGTAACAAACCCCTCCATTAACCTTTTTTGTAATATGCACATTAACACATCTATGATCCATTATAACTTATTATAACGTAGCACGACTTCTTATCACTTTATCAAAAACCCATTAGAAAAAAATCATATTGTATCTTAGTAGCCATGATTGCTCTTTATAAAACATATTTTATAGTATTTAAGATAAATAAATTTATGTCATTGAATATGGATTAATAAATAAAAATAAATGAAAATTTATATCATGGAAAATTGGTATTTAATAAACCAACATTTGCCCAGTTGGTAAATAATAATCCAACGTACATAATTGGTATATAATAATCCTACCTATCAACATGTTGGCACTCGATGGACCTCCGTTAGTTTTTTTTAACTGAAGTTAGTTTTTAAGTTTTATTTATTACACAAACAGTCCCTGTAGTTGTAATTTACTAGTTTTAACTATGAGTTAATAGCCAAAATGGTCCCTGAGGTTAATAGCCACAGCACCGCCACCACCACCGCCACCATCACCACTGCCACCACCACCACCGCACCGCCACCACCACGATTAACGCGGTAATTTACGACCCTTAATTTCGTGATTAACAAGCGATTAACGTGACATTAGATTTACAAGATCTCTTGAGAGATCTCAATATCTCTATACATAAATGCCTTTTAGTCTCATTCACAAACAAACACAGAGAAGTAATCTTCTCAACTAGAAAACCCTTAGTTTTCTTTGTCTGCATATAGTACATACACACACAAACTTTATCTTCTTCATCTCACAAACAAAACCCTATCTCCTCTCTTTCTCTCGATTACTTTCACAAGCAACAAAGAACAACCCTCAATCTCCATTCCCTCCTCTCGATCTAGGATCCGGCGAACCAAAGAGGAGCCGGCCAGCCGACACTGCCGGTGGTCCCCTCCGATGAGCGACACCCCCCTCCAATTTCCGATTGACAACTGCCACCACCAGATGGTGGTGGCATATGGTGCGGTGGTGCGACACAGAGAAAAACGGGAGAGAGAGAGACTGAGAGGCGAGAGAGACTGAGAGGCGAGAGAGAGAGAGGCTGAGAAGAGAGGAGGGCGGCGGCGGCGGAGGTGAGCAGCGGCATTGATTTGTTGTGGTTAATATTGTTTAACTCAGATCTGAGTTATGTAGGGAAACGGGTTTTTAAACTCGGGTCACGGTTCATGCCAGCATGGTCGGTTTAGTTTCAGTTCGGGTCTCGGGTTTCGGGTCAAGTTTCGGTTCGGCCAAAGCAGTCAAGATCAGCAGGTTCGGGTCAACAAAGACATCTGGTCAGCGGGTTCGAGTCTCGGTTCGAGATACATCAGTTTCGGTTCGGTTGACCCGGTCAAACCGAGTCGACCCGGTCAAACCTGTGGTGGTGGTGGTGCTGTGGCAATGGTGGTGGTGGTGGCGGTGCTGTGGCGGTGGTGGTGGTGGCGGTGCGGTGGTGGTGGTGGTGGCGGTGTTGTGGCTATTAACCTCAGGGACCATTTTGGCTATTAACTCATAGTTAAAACTAGTAAATTACAACTACAGGGACTGTTTGTGTAATAAATAAAACTTAAAAACTAACTTCAGTTAAAAAAAACTAACGGAGGTCCATTGAGTGCCAACATGTTGATAGGTAGGATTATTATATACCAATTATGTACGTTGGATTATTATTTACCAACTGGGCAAAGGTTGGTTTATTAAATACCAATTTTCCATATCATTACAGTTAAATTTAGTGAACTGAATTTATGTCACTAAAGTGGCAGACAAAAATTAAGTTACACACTACTTAGACCTTGGGTATGGTGGGGCGGGGGTTGGGCTTGGGTTTGGGCATTTGCTGACACGTGTAAAGGGAGCCCCCCCACTGCCTGGTTACGTGTCCGCGGGGTATGGCGGGGCGTGGGTTGGGTGCACCGCGTGGCAGAATGGTTTTTTTTTTTTTTTTTAAATACAAAAAATTTATAAAAAATCACACAACATTTATAAAAAAAACCTACAACTTCATTAAAATTTAAAAATTACATAATCCTAAAAATTACATAATTTCTAAAAATTACAAAATAAACAAACCTAGAGCGTTAAAAAATTTCAAAAAGGTCGATCTTGTCGAACGCCTTGTTTTCCTTGCCTCGAAACTCTATGTTCGCCACCGCCACCCGGTCCTCGTGGCTTAACTCGCCAGCGGGAACGGCTTCGTAGTAAGCCTTGAAACGCTCAAGCTTGGGCCGTAGCTTGCGCCATTTATGTTGGCACGCATTGAGGTTGTGGCGGTTGTTACCGACGTTATGTCGGTAGGCCGCGAATGCTTCCATCCAATATTTTGTTTGGCCCGGTGGCGGTTTCGGTTCGTGGGATGGGGGGGACCACTGGGTTGGGGGTTACAAATATATAGAGGATGTTGGGAGACCGGGGTGGCGGTTTGGTGGTATGGGGGGACCGTTAAAATTTTTAAATTCAAAATTTGAATTAGCCGCCTGACGTGGCGGGGTGAGCCAATGAAATACCGCCAGCTCGCTTGGCCATTCCGCCCCACGCCCGGCTTGAAAGCCAAGCCCCAACCCAAGCCCCATACCCCACGGCCTTATGCATAAAATATTGGGGAATTGGCCTGTAATAATTCCAACTAGACGTCATTAGTCACTGTCAGTCTCACCTTTGAATATTTCTCATGTCTGTCCCACCTTTCAATTATTTTTCCTCCACATGCCCTCAGTTAAAAAAACTTAAGTTAAGTTTTTTTCTGAATTACAAGCTGACGTTTTAGGGCTTTTGATCAGAACGAGGATACGAGTCGAATGATGTAAAACTTACATTGAAATTGTGCTCCAAATGATGAAAACGGTGTTTCAATTCGGGTGTTTAAACTTCTAATTAACAAAAATTCAGTCGATTGGAGCACCGTTTTGAGGTAAGTTTTACATCAATAGACTCGTATCCCCATTCTGACCAAAAGCCCTAATACGTCAATTTGTAATTCGAAAAAAAAAACTTAACTCCGTTAAGTTTTTTTAACCGAGGACCGGTGGAGGAAAAATAGGTGAAATGTGGGACTGGCATGAAAAATATTCAAAGGTAGGACTCGCAATGACCAATGACGTCTAGTTAGAATTATTACAGGCCAATTCCCCTTAAAATATTTACACCAAACGCATGAAAGTTTTTTAAGACGTCTAAAAATTAAATGCAAAATTTCATCTTAATTTAAAGAGAAATTTGATGCAAATTGTCATCTTAATTTAAAGAGATGTATTTTACAAAAATATAGATATAGATATTCTTTTTAAATGCCAGACCAGTTTACTCCAAAGGGTCAACATATGCTGTTTAAACTTTAAACCCTTCATCCCAAGTTCGAATCCCTCCCAGAGGTGCTCTCCCATATTTACATAATTTGCACTTAGTAGGAATCGAACCTGAGATCTCCCAGAAACCAGGAGGAAACCGCTTAGAGGAAAATCTCCTGATCAACGGGAGATTTTTATCGTCTTATTTTAAGGAGATTATTTTATAGTAATATAGATATAGATAGATAGGTTTTTTTTTATTTTAAAAATATAATTTGAAATAAATTTAAGTGTAAATGGTAAGTTTTATCTTAATCGTAACATCATTACGCTGATGAACGACAAATTCCCATTCCCATTCCCATATTCTTAATATTTGTTTTTCGTTTATTTTTGCGTTAATAAAAGCATAAATTCTTACTTAATTATTAATAAAATATCAAATAAATAAGAACTGTTTGTTTGATCATCGCAAACAAATAATTTTTTTTTTGTTTTTTATTTTTACATTAGAAGTTTTTAGATACCTTGTAACTTTTATGCTGAATCATTTCCTTTCATAATTAGTTTCCTGTTATCTATCATAATTTCCCAAGAAGAAACATTATAGATGAGAAATAATAAACAATCATTACAATGCATGTGTAAATCTACTCATTTTATATATTATGGTTTACAATTTCAATATATGATTTTTTTTTTTTTTAGAATTGATCATTTTTAATAAATGTTTTATTAAATACAGTCTGACTTCAAATTCTTAAAAGTTATATATAAAGCCATATATTATGTGTCCTTGATTGATTGTAGATAGAAGTATAAAGACATATTAAGAAACTCTGATGGGCCAAGTTATGGGTGTATATGTACTTGAGTTGAATCAACTACACTAAACTATAACAACCTACTTCCTCTCAAACTTAGATCACCTTTGTCCATCCTTGTCTAGGTTAAGGGTGTGTAAACGAGCCAAGCTACTCGTGAGCTATTCGATATCAGGTTCAATAAAAATTCAAAAACAAACCGAACTTAAACGAACTCGAGTCTGTCTTAAGAATTTGGTCTAATGGTAAAGAGGCTTGCCCTTTCTAAAAGGGGACGCATGTTCGATTCCCGCTTGGGCCATTTTCGACGGACATCTGGGTGAAGGGACGAATTTGGGCTTTAATCCCGGGTTCGAGCCTGAAGGGGGCGAGGGCTTACGGATTCCATCCGATTTTCGCGCATCAGGGGGGTACGGTCTCACGGCGGTCGAGGAGTCGACCTTGAGCTCGAGTCTAAGCCCAAGCATAAAAATAAGCTTGTTTACACCCCTACTCAAGGCTTTACCCTATCACATTAAAAATGCCCCTTCTCTCGTCTTCTCACATAATCTGTTTTTGGACGTTTTTAAACAATAACGCCTCTCTTTCCCTCTCATCCATATCAGCCGTGTCTCCTCTCTCCCTTCCAAATAAACTCACCAATGTCCCAAGTCCGCACTACAGATGCTCTAATAAGTTTTATCAATAGAAACAATCATAGAAAAATAGTAGCTAATTAATATCCTGATTAGGTCCTGACAAGTTGGTCTAGTGATTAGTCACTTGGTTTCTCTCCTTGAGGTCCCAAGTTCAACTCCCACTAGCATCACTTTGAAGGACATTGGTGGTGGCAATGAAGTTTAGAACTAGACCTCTCTGGAGTTTGCCAGTTCGAAACCGAGCCGAACCGGGTTTTACCGCAGTGGGCCTTTGGGCGGCGGGTTTTCCCCGGAACTGGTGGCTCGGGTATGCATCCAACTCTGACCGTTATGGAGGAGGGGATGCATTTGCTCGATTAAGGGCATCTCAGGATGCTTATCCGGTGATTTAGTTGGCCGTTAAAAAAATCCTGATTAGGCCAGCTTCTTAAATGTTATTAGAAATCAATCTCTGAATAATTAAAGGACACTTGAGTATGGATAAGAAGGTGGTTGAAGGTATGATTAATGTCTATAAATTTTCCCCACATGGAATACAGGAAAAGTTACCAAAAGCATGCTTCATCTTTTTCTAACTTCCATCATTTTCAACCTTTTACCATGGATAAAAGGCATTTTCTAAAAAAACCCTCCTAATTCATCATTTTAACATAAAATGTTAGCTTCTTACATATAATATATATATTCATATGCCATTCAGGGGCGTAGCGAGGATTCTTTTCATACAGGTTCAAAAATTTTCAAAGGACGGACAACAGGTTGCCTATCACTAAGTTTCGGCTTTTTCTACGGGTTCGATGTTGAAATTTCTTACGGATGCGAAGTCAAAATACACATATATATAACACTAAAAGTATTTTTTGTACGGGTTCGACCGATTCTATACCATTATATGTAGATACGCCCACTGATGCTATTTGCTTTAACAATGCTAAGTGGGTACGACAAAAGCAACCTTACAAATACAAAAAGCAAAAGTTGGATAAAAACCAGACACGTTTTAATTTCACTTGGTATTGAAAAGCAAACTTCGGTTTGGACTATAGGCTTCATACACTTGTTGGATTTTGTACTTTGCAAGTTGAAGTGTTACGTTTTAAATAGTGGAGGGACTATAGTGTAATTGTTCATAGTATAAGGTGACAACTGTAATTTGAACACGTTAAAAATTTATATAAAAAATACAGTTATAATTTACTTATTTTTACATTTTTATCATTAAAATGTTTTTAAGAAACACATAGACCCTACAAACAAAGGAAACTTAAGAAACTTAGCATATAGACCAATAGGCAGAATCATGCTTCTTTTAGTGTTTATAGCATTTAGGGAATGTGTGCATAGATGCAAATCAAACATATAGATACAAATTTAAGGATTTTGGACATGACCCATGGTAGAGAAATGCCTAGATATCAATTTTTTAATTCTTACAACATGAAGAGTCAAATCAATTGGCCAACTTATAAGACCATGTGTATAGTGGTTTGGGTTTCCGTCATTTGGCAGTACAGATAGCAAGGGGCATTATTGGGTGTTTTTCTAAAATGGGTGTAGTGGGGATGTCATCCACTTTTGTTGATTTGTAACCTAGACGGAGGTTGTGTTTTAAAACTTAAATAACAAGTGTTTGTAATACTCAAATTTTATGAATGGATGAACATCGTTTTGATCATGTAGTTGTTTATTACGATTGAATGCAATGATATTAAACCAGTCACACATCATACGCTTCCGCAAAAGACAGGGTGTGACAGTTTCTGTACTAGTCGTGCATGGCGAAACATAGGAGTTACGCCACCCCATTCCACTCGACGAAACATGTAAAGTTTCGCCACACACACCACTGACGAAAGTCAGTGTTTCGCCGTGTGGGCTTGTGGCCCAGGTGAGGCCCAACCACATCAGTTATATATACCTTGTATCCGCATAGCATTACGTAAAAACCACAAACGGCGAAACCCTACTTTGCTCTCTCTTTCTTGACGGCTGTTCCTGTAATTATGATATCGTTGCACACCGACCGGATCGATTTATCCATTCTCACGGTTAGTGCTCATCTTGATTAATGCTAGGGTGTCGATGTTGTGTATGTATGTGCCGTTAGGGTTCATTGTTCATGTTAGTCTTTTGGTTAGAAATTGTAGTGATGTTGATGTGTGATCAAACCTTATGTTTAAATCATTTAACGTATTGCTTGAATTAACAAGGATCATTGTAGAATGAGTGTTATATGGAATTGTGTTGTAATGTATGATGAAAACTGTATGTGACTGTTGAATGGGCATGATTATCGTGATTAGGGTTTGACTCATGATTGGGAAAAAGGGTGATTGATCTGACTTGGGGACTGTTAAATCATGTCGATTATTACTATGACATAGTTAAAACCGATGGGATAACATTGATGAAAAATCTGCAACTGTTTCAGCAACATATAAGGGCGATGAAACCTGATATGTTTCGCCACTCTATAACTCGACGAAACATGAGGAGTTTCGTCACAAGTTGACTCGAAGAAACATAGGGTTTCGTCATTTAGGGTGTTTCGCCAAAGGGGGGAGAGTTTCGCATGAACAGTGGGTTAAGATATTTGTATCAACTGCAGGGATATAGTGATTGGCTATGTTAATTAGACCATGGTAGCTACTCTACTGTTAATGATGTTTACTTATGATCAAATGACATGATTTGGTTTTTACACTTGGTACACTTAACTGATAAGTAATATTACGGAGCATACACGTGAAATGTGGATTTGAATGAGTATGTAACTACTATGTGCCATTCAGGGATCACTGTGTGAAACGCATATTGTCAATTGTATGTGAACATGATGAATGTAAACTGACATTGCATACGTGAATACCATAGGCTGTGACTGTTTGAGTGTGAACAAGTAGTTAATCTTACCGAGCAAACCAATGTGAGTTCACTGCTCTTTTTCCAAGCATGCGTCCCGGGTTGGGGACATCTGGTAAACGTTCCAGGAAGGGAATGTCGGGTAATGGGTTTGACTGGAATGTCAAACCTGGGTTGTTGGTTAATACACGTCTGTATCTATCATTCAAGTCCCTCCTACCGATCGTTGCTTGTAGGGCAACCGGGTACTAGTTAGTAGCGGTACTTAGGTTTGGCACCCTCACACCGCACCGAGGAGGTCGGGAGTGAACTAGTGACCCCCATCTTGACCATTGCTTTGATAGAGGCAATGGGGTTTAGGGCAAACAATCTGGAGCCATCGGCGGTAAGCGTGTGATTAACAACGATGAATCTGTGAAACGTTTTAAACTGATAACTGGTAACTAAACACGATAACAAACTTTGAACTCACCAGCGTCGTCTGACACACTTGTCTGCATGCTTGCAGGTCGTTAGATTCTGGATATGGACTTGCTATCTGGGAGTGCTGGAGTGGTCATGGGTCGAGACTCTTGGATACCTGCTTGCTGATTATGAACATGTTTTGAAACAATTGATTTACTGATTTCATTATGCTTCAGCTGAACATTTATTGTGGTTAAACTTATGACATGGATTTATATTTTGAAATGAATGAAATGTTTTTACTTAAATATTATGAGTAGTTCAATGTGATTGGTGGCTTGGATCCTGGTACGTCACACGTCCCGCGGTGTTTCCGCATGTGGTATTTTGGGGGTGTGACAGGTGTAGTGGGGATGTGGGCATTATGTTAAAAAAGGGTGTTAAACAATTAAATAAAAAAAACATCCAAAAAATGGTATTGCGCAAGCATAGGAAAGAATGCATGTGATTGGCCAAACAATTGGATGTTTGGCGTGATTTAAAAAACACCGGGTGGCTTTTTTTGAGAGAAAAAAACGCTAGAAAACGCCCATGGGGGTGGGGGTGGGGCATGATTGGGCGTGTTTGGGGGCTTTTTTTGAAAATATCACACCCACTACGGACGGTCTAAGTGGTATCCTTTCTTATATTAAGCATTATAGATGCTTTTAAGTATTCTTAAAATAATTCAAGAACAAATATAGCATAAAAAGATATATAGCAAGTAAAGATACATTGTAAAAGTTTACTAAAAGTAACATGTGTATTGATAGATAAATTTGTAGTACTTAATAAATGCAAGCTTACCAACAAGTTAAAAGAAACAAAAACCTACAACAAACTTATCTATTAAAAATCTCATTCATAGCATAACTACTGAATCTAAGGCTATGGGGTATGGTTCCGTTTCCCCCACCTCCACCTCACCACCTTCTTCTTCTCTTTCCTCTTCACCCATCCATAGAAAATGGTATCCCTATCCATCTCCATCCAATCATATCAAGAGAGCGGGGGAGATGTTGATCGGGATAGACGGGAATGAAGCCCTGTGGGCACCGATGATGCTTGCCCGAGGGGGGGGGGTTGCTGATAGGGAATAGTGGTGCACAAAAAACCCGAACCCGGACCCGAAAAAAACCCGGAACCGGGTATTATAAAAACCGGCTTTTCTATACCCGAACCCGACCCTACCCATAGGGTAGGGACCGGGTATTCATATTTGATCTAAAACCCAAACCCGGAACCGGGTTTTTTTATACCTGGTTTATACCCGAAACCCGGTTTTTATAAATACCCGGAACCGGTTTTTATAAATACCCGGAACTAGGTTTTTTTTTATACCCGGTTATATAGCTATGTTTTTTTATCTATGTTTTCAAGCATTAAGACTTCTAGTTCTTATGATTTAACAAAATTATGTATGCATTTTTATGTAATCTTGTTTAATTATTAGGTTTCTAATGATATTTGAAGTATTTGGTCATTATTCCTCTCTATTTGCTGGAAAGATCGATTGGCGCTTGTCTAATACAAAAAAATAAAAAATTGATGGAACTTGGTTAAAACATAACATAGCAAATAAAATATATTGTTGTTTATGTAATCCAAAAGGATTCAAATCAGGACTATTCTTTCGATCTAGCACTATCGAATTTAAATTTAGAAATGTGATTAAAATTTCAATAGGCACCATCCACTAAAACATATAAAGAAGCATTAATACCCGGTCGGGTTTTTTTAATACCCGGTGCGGGTTTTTTCCCAACCCGATGCATACCCGAACCCTACCCGATGAATACCCGAATCAGACCCGAACCCTACCCGAACCTGGGTATATAGGGTATACATTTTTGGTAGAAAACCCGGACCTGGACCCGACCCGGTTTTTAAAAAACCCGATTTTGTAAAACCCGATTTTGTAAAACTCGATCCTGCCCGAACCCGGTTTCATACCCGGAATCAATTTTTAAAAAAACCCGATTTGTGCACCACTATAGGGAAGCCAGCCACGTAGGCTTTCCTATGGTGTTTCCTGGCCCACACCCCTAAGCCTAATGATGGGATAAGGGAAACATTTTATGTATCTCATCTTTCGATAGATAGAGAGATTGCTTTCATAAGGCCCCTGAGAACAAGCAACTTAAAGAATATACTTATAATTTATATTAAGATAACAATGTCAATTAGAGTATATCAACATGAATTTCTTCACTATACATAAGCCTAAATTACACATTTTTATTTACTATAAGACTAGAACACCTAACCTCATGAGACTGGACACTTTTTCAACACCTTGATAATTGATATCACTAGACTACAAGTCTTTAGCAATTCAAACTAGGTTCAGCCACCAAAACCTGTTGAAAACGTCTCTCAAAATCCGCATCTTTCTCCGCATCTTTCCCGAGCCGAGCCGCCACGCTATGTGTAAAGCTAAAATTCCCGTCTCCCACGATGAGCATCTTCTGGTCGTGATGGTACAGACTGGTTCTTCCATAAAAGTTTTGAGCATTAGGCCCTTTACGTCTTACGCGCTCCTCCTCGTTTAATCTCCTGAGTTCCTCGGGGGTTCTCGAGCGACGACCTAATAGATTGAACTCATTTAATTCTATTATTGTTGAATTTGACCCTTTTGGTTTTCTTGTGAAGGATTACAAGACCCGGATCCCCATCCTCCGGTGCAACAGTAGCGGTGACCTTTATCCCCTTCTTCTCGGGCCAGGCAGCACCTCACAATCTACTTTTGTCACGACCCCCGACCCCACCCTGGACGGGAGCCGCAAGCAGTCAAGTGGTACCGGTGGTTATTTTAAAAAACATTACAGCGGAAATGTTCATTAGGACCGTGAGTTAGGAAAAATATCAGAGTTTAGAAAACACCGGATTTTATTTATTAAATAGATGGGGGATAAAATCATGTTTTGAAATGTAGCTTTAATATGGGATATACCCGAATACGTAAAACAACGTTTAATTTAATTTAATTTATTTGATAAAATAAGCCATTTCTTTAAGCCTTTCGGTGCCGTCTCGCCACTCTTGTTCCAATCTACTGTAATTACCTGAAACGCGTTTTAAAAACATATGATCAGCAGGAAATACTGGTGAGTTCATTCATTTTGTACAAAAACACATTTGTTATAATTCACAGCATTAAGAGTTTTTATATTTGCCCCTATCTTATAATTAGTTGGTTCAGTTGTCACTCGACCGGATCTATGACTGTGGACATATCACTAATTAGGCTCGCCCACCTAAAGTGATAAATCATTAGTAGTAATGTGCACATACCCCCACTTACTGCCAGTAATTAAAGATTAGCAAAGACTTAATCACTGCAAAGTATAACTGGAAAATATTTATGGTTTTGCAAACAATTTGGTAAAAAGAGAATGACTCACCTTGTTAGCATATAGTCTTTGATTAAACAAGCCTCCTGATTCTATGCCTTCTGATAACTAAGCATCTACTTTATAGTTCTGAATTTTCTGATGATTAAATATCTTGTTTGATTGTAAGTGTATAGTTTGGAGTTTTCTGATAGTTAAACATTCAGTTTAACAGAGTAGAATACGTATTAGTGTTAAACCCAATCAAACCTAACAATGGTCACGAGATCAGAACCTTAACGAAATTCACAAAGTATAGTCTTATTTAGACATAGGGGTGTTTAAAAAACTCGTGGCTTGCAGCTCGCTCGAAAAAAGCTCGAAGAAAGCTCGGCTGTAAACGAGCCGGCTCGGCTCGGCTCGGTTTGTAAACGAGCCGAGCTCGAGCTTGGCCTGGCTCGGTTCGTAGCTCGTGAGCTGGCTCGATAAGGTTTACATCCTTCATTTTTTTGTCCCACATCGCTTAGAAAACAAAAATTAAGAGAGTATCTCCCCTATAAAAGAAGGTAAAGACAATTGAGAAAGTGAATTAACTATTTATACTTGCATATTTAGCCATATGGTTAAATTAAATGGCAATTATGGCCCTTAGGCTATGAAGAAATTCATTTTTAAGTAATAAATTTTGCGGTTCTTTGTTAGTTCGAGCTAGATCGAGCCGAGCCGAGCTAGCTCGAATTCTAATCGAGCCGAGCTCGAGCCTCAAATCTCAGCTCGATTTGAAATTCGAGCTCGAGCCGAGCCAGCTTGAATCGAGTTCGAGCCGAGCTCGAGCTGGGTCTAGCTCGGCTAGACTCGGCTCGTTTACAGCCATATTTAGACAACACTTTGGCATTCATTAGTTGGTTCCCGAATCGATCGGACAGAATATCGTATCAGTGATTATTGGTTAGAACACCAACGTATAGAGAGAAGAATAGAAGGAATGAGCAAGAAAGAATGAAATCCTAGGCTCTTATTTATAGGTAGGAAACATAGGCTCTTATTTATAGGTAGGAAACATGAAATTTCTAGGAAGTTTCCTATATACTTTCTAGAAAATTACATATACTTTTCTAGGAAGTTACCTATACATTTTCTAGGAAGCTTCCTACCCACATATATATCCTCCTGCACCTTCCTCATATATATCTATTTTCATGTATATTTATTGTTAATGATTTCCATAAATTGACACCCTATCGTTACGATATCGTACCGAACTGAACCGAACAAAATAGGTACCGATATGCATCCATTTTTATAGTATTTTGTTTGATACACTTACTTTGACTGTATCTTAAAAGTAATATAAGAATAAATATGATTAAAATCAAATAAAGTAATAAAATAATGAAAACTAAAAAAATAATATTAAACAAAAGTATTGAAATACTTTCATGGGGAGTTTCTATTAATATAGATAACTAGTTGATTTGTACCGCGCTTCACGGCGGCATTTCAGCCGATATCAATGTGGTTTGTTTTCGTACCGGTACGATACAGACATTCAGTATAGCAATCACCACACGTTTTACATCGACCGAAAACAAAAAAAACGAACATGGTACCGGCATCGATGTTGTTTGGATGATATAGGTTCAGTTGGTCATAGTATAGGTATTGTTTCGCTGACGGAGTTGTATAAATGAAGTATTATCGAAAACAAAAACCATAAAAAAGAATACGGGTACCGCTACCGATGTTGTTTGGTTCTGCTCAGTACATTGCAGTATAATGGTGATATGGTGTTAGTTTATCGAAACTAAAAATCATCAAAGTAAATATTTGTACCGATGCTATTCAGTCAGTTTTCCGTTCGGCATGGTATCGGCGCAACATCCATTTTCAATAAGATTTATATCGGAATATTGGAAAAAAAAATCAAACATAGTTGCGTCTTTGGGTCATTTTAAAAATTTAACATATGCAAGTTATTAGCAAAAATATTATATTAAATAAAAAGTAAAATATTATCAACAAAACTAAAACAAATACTTAAAAAATTATGTACTATTCATGGTCCTTCGTGCCGCTACCAAACCAAGTAAAATACTATTAACAAAACTAAAATAAATACTTAAAAATTATTTACTACTATTCATGGTCTTTCGTGCCGCTACCAAACCAAATCGAAACTGATTGAATTTTTTTTTTGTATTGGTACCGGTTTTATTTTTATTGTTTTTGTTTTAGATAAACTGACACCGTATTGCTACCATATTGTACCAAACTGAACCGAACAACACCAATACCAACATACATTAATTTTTATGGTTTCTTGTTTGATAACAAATACTTTGATCATATGTTAAAAGTTAAAAAAATATGTTTAAAATCAAATTATGTAATAAACCAATATATAATATGAAACTGTAAAAAATCAATATTAAAAAAATTGAACCACTGTTCATCAACTCTTTCTGTTAATTATTGTTTTTGTTTTCGATAAACTGACACCGTATTGCTACCATATTGTACCAAACTGAACCGAACAACACCAATACCAACATACATTAATTTTTATGGTTTCTTGTTTGATAACAAATACTTTGATCATATGTTAAAAGTTAAAAAAAATATGTTTAAAATCAAATTATGTAATAAACCAATATATAATATGAAACTGTAAAAAATCAATAATAAAAAAATTGAACCACTGTTCATCAACTCTTTCTGTTAATTATTGTTTTTGTTTTCGATAAACTGACACCGTATTACTACCATATTGTACCAAACTGAACCGAACAACACCAATACCAACATACATTAATTTTTATGGTTTCTTGTTTGATAACAAATACTTTGATCATATGTTAAAAGTTAAAAAAATATGTTTAAAATCAAATTATGTAATAAACCAATATAATATGAAACTGTAAAAAATCAATATTAAAAAAATTGAACCACTGTTCGTCAACTCTTTCTGTTAATATATATAATAATAGAAGTTAGATGTAAATTTAGTAGCAATGTTATGCATTTTATGTATATACCCCTAGGCGTAGGGGTGGTTATTGTTTTAGGTTTCGTTTCCTTTATATGAATACTTTTAGTCAAAACCGAAAACCGAACCAAATTTGCAGTTGGAAAACTGAACAGAAAACCAAATTTTAATTCGGTTCGATTTAAAAAAAAAAAAAAAAAAAACCAATTTTCACAAGATTGGCATTTCGGTGCAGATGTCGGGTTCCTCACTTTTGTAATAAGCTAAATGTTTAATTGGACGTAGAAATAATCAAAATTGTAGCCCAAATGTTTAATTGGACGTAGAAATAATAAAAAATTATAGCCCAATAAATGCAATTCAGGTACCTCAATTCAAGCCGAATTGAGTGTTTTAGAACGGAAAGTTGAACCAAACCGAAACCGAAACCGAAAATGTAATTTGATTCGGTTATCAATTTAATCATTTCGAAACCGAATAATAAACCACCATACCCGTACTATCACAAATTTGTAGAAGCAAAACAAAAAAAACATCTTGTGAAAATCACAAATATATGTTTTAAACTCTAATTGTCTTGAAAAATAGTTCATAACAATATTTCACTAAAAACATAGAAAATAAACTAAAGTAAAAGAAAAAGTAAAAAGAAATTTTGTTTGTTATACTTTAACTTTTACCAAAGGAAGGAGAATCTAAGCCCAAACCATCCAAATATACAACTCCCCTTTTATACCATTTTGTAAGGATATGTATCTTTTAGGCTAAAATATATTATTTGATAGATCAATAAAATAATAACTAACAAGAGTTTGCAGCTAGAAATCTCATGAAATGATATTAACAGTAAATGTAAAAAATACACACTCAGAAGTCAGGAGTCGGAAGGTGTTTGTGGTACCGTAAGCCAAACCGCCACCGTAAATCAAAACTAAACTGTTAAAAAATGAATGTTCAAACAACAATATTTAAACAATTAAAACTTATAAAATAAACTCTAATGGACCATATTAGTTAAGCAAAGTCCAATCATGTTTATGATCCAAATTAAAATAACTAAAAGACCAAGTAAAATAAAAGACGGTTACATAGCACAAATTCCTACGGCCCGCTTCGTTTTTTTTGTTAGCTTTCGAGTATAAACCATAAACCATACCATTCTATACGGTTTAAAGTTTCTAGAGTGGCTGACCAGAAAAAAGTTAGAAAAATAACCGACTACAAGACCAAACTAATGACTAGAGCCGTTACACGGTTTCGAATGGAACCACCAACACCAACTCTTTCAATCAGGTTAACGTTTTAAGCTATTCTCCCATTTAGCTATATTTTTTTTAATTACAAGTATAACTTTAACCCAAATTTACCCATTAATAAGTAAAATGAACAATTGACATGTGCATATTGACCATTCAAAGAAAAGTCAAACCCAAATCAGATGTGCAATGGTGTTATAACTGAAGGGGCTTATTTCTGAAAATATGGAGTTGCAACAGGGTCAAAACATTTTCAACAACCCCATTTGACAAACCATGAAATGCCCGTTTTGCAGCCAAACGCCGTTCTTCCAGAATTTCAGGACTACTAAGAAGTTTATCTAGATTTTCTTCTAGTTCCAGACCACCACGTACCTGTAATGTATCACCCTTTTTCTTATACAACAATATACATATGACTAAATATATAGCAAATTATACATATACTTAAAAGGCTGCCGGTGGGCCAATTCGACATAGCCAAGTGTCGCTTTGTGGTTGGCCACAAGAATTTTACTCATTTTACACTTAACCTTGGTATTTTACGTGTTTAGTCTTCCAACTTTAACTTTCCTAATATACATATTTAATCCCTCTACTTTAATAAGTTTTTCCCCATTAGTTAACTTTTCCTATGTACATGTTTAGTCCCTCTACTTTTATTCCTTTTAGTATTTTGCCGTTTGGTGTTTTTTTCCTCGCTAACGTGACGAACCAAACCAACTCCAACAGAACAATCTCTTTACCGGTATTAGTATTATTAGAACTGGTATTTTTTTTCATTTTACTATTTCGTCTTTTAGTTTTTTTTTTTTCACGATACGTACGTTGACGTTTCGATGTTCTTTTCCTGTGGTTTTACGTTGTTGCTATACCAAGTGCCGGTACTGCATTAATATTTAATAATCAAACACACGCCACAACGCACGGGGTAAAATTACTGGTTAGTATGTAAATATATATTTATATGATATTATATTACATAAATACTCTTATATTTATATAATAATAGGATCATTAAGGCCCATGAGCCTAAGCAAGCAAGATTTGTGAAGCTCGGGGTCTGAAGCTTGTTTATTAAACAAACGAGCTCCAATTTTAGCTTGAGCTCGGCTAGATTCGAGCTTTTAATAATCCAACATCGAGTAGCACACAAATGGCTCGGCTCGTGTACACCCTAATTGCAACTAACACACCAGATATTCAAGTCTAATAATTGCATAAAAAGATAACCAACTTCGGTTTAATCTAGTTTTTAGGCAACCAGCGTTTTTAGGCCATAACATCAAAGTTTTAGAAAAAATGATCTAGAATAACCAACTTTCAAGAATTCCAATTTAAGGTAATCCAATCTAGTAAGTTAGTAACGGGTCAAAATGATGACATGGCGTGTCATCTGGAAATTGTTTATTTTAAGGAAGAACCCTAAATCATGGGTTGTTTAAATATGGTTACCTTTTTATGCAATAGCCCTTAATCAATTCTAAAAAAGTAAATTTGGTTACAGCATACGCATCTTAAGTAAAGGTGTAAGAGATGCGAGCCGCTCATGAGCTACCCGGAATCGGTTTGTTAAAAGCTCAAATTGAGCCAAGCTTAAATGAGCTCGAGCCCAAACTTCAATTATCGAGCTCGACTAGGCTTGCGAGGCTAAACGAGTTTGTCATTTATTTAAATATTATTTAATACATTAGAGATATATTTACATAATAACCATTATCATATCTAAAATTATGATAAAATAACTAAAAAAATACATATCATGTTATATATAATTAATTATATAGAATCTATAATTATAAATATTCTTAAGTAGAAACAATTAAGAAGCTTAAGTGATTAATTTAAAGAGTCTAACCTGCATTATCGATAAAGGATTCAACCGCTGCATTACCATAACCATATTTGAGAAGTGACCGACATGTTGACCTAACATCGGTCGAATAATAATAAACCTCATACATGTAAGTTCGGAAACTGTAATGAAACGAAAAAATAATAATATAAATAGAAATTTAATGACACAAGCTTACCAGTCAAAACAGCACATCCAGCAGCAGCCGCCTCGGAAATATTATGGCCAGTAAAACCAGGCAAAAAAGAACCTCCAATTACAGCTATAGGTGTTAATCTATAAAATTGCCTCAGTTCGCCTACATAATCATTTAAATAAAAATATTATTCCAATATCAAACGCAAAAATAACTAGGGAAAAAAGAATGAAAGCGTGAGTTTGCAACCTAACGTGTCCACCATGTAAATGCTTGTTTCAGATGTGATCGAGTCACCATGGGATCTCAGTGCCACATTCACTCCTTTTTTCTGCAAGTCCTGCATGCATCATCAACAAACTACATTAAAATCTTGAAATTATTTGCAACGACGTCAAAATGTAAAGTAACTCGAATTCATACCCTCTAATGAAAACATATTATATTTGACCCCACTCGTTTCCAAACAAAATTTACGTCAAACGTACATCAACTGAAAACATACATAAAGATAAGCGCGAAAGACCTTACTCGTTTTCGAAAAAAGTAGTCGAAACGTAAACCAACTTGAATTTATACCAACACGTACATGAAAATAAGCACGTAAGAAAATTGTGTTTTTTTTTTAAGTTAAACAATGGTAAACTTGAAACTTCAAAAACTCAAAGGGGTTAAAATGGCATTTTCCAAAAATTTTTAGAAAGTTGAGGGGTGTAAGTGTCAATTCTAGAAGTTAAGGGAGTGAAGCGAGCAAAATTAAAAAAAACACTAAAAGACAAAAAATGGCTTTTGATGGGGCTTGGTGGTAGTGGTTGCTGGATAGATGGTGGCGGGGATACGGTGGTGATGGTGGAATTATGTTGATGATTTGATTCACGATTTGGGTCAAAATTTGAAATGTTGAGGTTGTGTTTACCATAATCGTAGGCATAGTGCCAAAATTACAAAAATTAAGACTCATGGATTGTATTTGGGTCAAAAAAATGAGATATTAGAGGTTGTGTTTTACTATATAGGTGATGTTACAAAAATCAAGGTTCATGGATTGTGTTTCTTTGTTTTGTATCGGTTTTGCCACATTTTTTAAGGATTTTCGTGATATTTTTTTTTTTTAAAATCAATTGCTTATAACCTGTTAAGACTTACGAGTGAATGGAGTAGATTATTATGGTGGTTGGAGCTCCCTTTTTGACTCAGCTAACGGCTGGCTATGGGGTCAAGGGAAGGATGACAGTGTTTTAGGGTTGGGGAATGGTGTTTTAGAGAGATTGGGGGTAAAAAAGACGTAAATGCCCTCATGTGCATAACATGTGCCATACTTAACTGAAAATTTTAACAATGTTAGGGCTAAAGGACGTAGGGTGTAATGAGTTTTCCAAATAAAGGACTATGACTGTAATTATGGAAGTTAAAGGTCATCTGTTGCAATCCGATACAAACATAAAGGACGAAAAGTGTAATTTACCCATAAAAATACCTAGTGATTTGCAGTTGTTCTTTTGCATGTGTGTAGTTTAGAGGTGAAAACTTTGACCCAGAGTTTAGCTACAATCAAAATGGGTCATATGGGTCCAGGTCAAACGAGTGGAAAGTCAACCAAAGTCCATTTTCAAAGCATACAACATCCAAAATCATTATTATACAAAGATTTGTGTTACTAATGTAACAATGTTGTAATCACAATCAGCGCAATAACTATTTGTAACTTATTTTCAAAATGTATAAAAGTTTTTTGGTCAACCCAACCCGTTTTAGCCCATACTAAAACTGTTTGTTTCAGCTCAAACCTTTTTTGACCCGTCATCCAGCCAACCTAACCCAACCATATTGCCACCTCTAATATATTTCTATTCTTAAGTCTTATATTTTTATGTGCTACATATATTAAATCTTAAAGAGTAAAATGTCATTTGTCTCTGAGGTTTGGTCAGTTTTGCGACTTTCGTCTAAAGGTTTTTTCCGTATCTGGATCCAAAAGGTTTGAAATCTTGTCATTTTAATCCGGCTCGTTAACTACATCCATTTTTCTCTGCTAAGTCGGGTATTTCCGTCTTTTGTGTTAACTTAAAGGGCAATTCGGTCTTTTTTACTTTATGTGCAAGCATTTATATAATGTACAAGTATTCAAAAAACCAAATTGCCCTTTAAGTTAACAAAAAAAAAAAAGACGAAAAATACCCCTAACTAACGGAGAAAATGGATGGAGTTAACTAGCTAGATGAAAATGGCAAGATTTGGACCTTTTGGATCCAGATGCGGAAAAACAAACCTTTCGACGAAAATCACAAAACTGGTCAAACCTCAGAGACAAAAATCGTATTTTAATCTAAATCTTATTAATAAAATACTAAACTGAAAATTTTTAAGTTATTTTACAATATGGAGAAATTTGTGAAGGATTCATACAAAAGCAATCTCCCGTCCGAAATGTGGATGGCGAGGAACAATGATTGCAAGGATATTCGGGTGCTTCTGCATTAAGGCTCTGTGAACACCAAGCATTACTGTAAAAAAACATATCAAGCTATTTTGTAAAAAAAAATGACTCTGTTTGACTTATATAAATATTACCCATTGTAAGGCTAATGTACATCACCTTCTTCTTCACCCCTATGTATTGATGAAGCCATCCAAACACTTCTACCTGCAATATTTTCTTTCAAATCTTCCATGTTAGTCATGTTGAACAACTCTTCAATACCTGATCAAGTCAGCATCGTATAAAGATCAGGAGTTATCAATTTAAAGAGGCCATGATGAGCGGGTCAAGTAACAAGTTAATATGAGTTTTAGTTGAATTGGGCCATCTTTAGTGTGGGGAGAAACGCTTAGATCGAGTTGACCCGCTAGAACCTTTTTATCGAATTTCGAAAATTTTCAAAATAAGTAACGTGAACTCTGATTATAAAAACAATATATCACTATAACTAGGGCTGCAAATGAATCAAAGGTTCAACGAACACTTTGTGAACCGTTAGGCGGGAAGTTAATGTGTTCGTTTGTTTATTAAACAAACGAACACGAACAAGAAATTTCGTTCGTTTAGTTAAATGAACGAACATGAACAGAGGTTGACGTTCATTTATGTTTGTGAACGTTCTGTAACGTGTTCATTTATGTTCGATAGCTCATTAGTATTTTTAGTTTTTATATTTAAATTTGAATACTTCATAGTCCCGACAAATACAATATTTGAGAAGTGTCAGTGTATTATATATTCTGTTCATGAAAGCTTGTTTCTGTCCGTCTGTTTCCATCTATGTTCATGAACATTAGTTTGTGTTCATCAACGTTTGTTTTTGTTCATTGCCTATACAGCTATACTTAACAAACACGAACACATTCATTTCCTTAACAAACAAACACGAACATAAAATCTCGTTCGTAAGTGTTCATGAACAGTTCGTGAACAAAGATATTTCTTACCAAATGAACACGAACAAGGTTCGTTTGCAGCCCAACTATAACAATCAAACTCAAAAGATTTAAAGGTTGTGAGCATTATAACTAGACTTTAGGCAACGTTCACCCAGTTTCCCTTTTAACCAAACTTGTTGATTCGACCCATTTGACAGATGATGGTCAACGAAGTCATAGGACATACCAAGTTTTAAGTCACCAGAAAAGTTAATGATGAGTGGTGAAGCTTGCAGCAGCTGAAAATGAATTGCCTGAATGTTGCTCTACAATAAAACAAAAATACAAAGGTTTTATAACATGTATATAAATTTAATAATGAATTAAAGAGGCCATACCAATGGAACTATCAATGAAAATTTGGACAACATCAATGAAGCAAGTAGCCGAACTACTGGTCTCGACCAATTATTGAATGATTTTATTGACATTCGAGCATTTATTAATGCTAGCATAACCTGCACATTGAAATGTAAACAAAATAGCCCAAAACTATATTCGCAATATCAAATATTAGAATAATATCACAAAGTAAAAAATACGTACACCATTTGCTGAGGCACCAAGAACAAGATTTGGCCATAGTTCACTCTCTACTAGCACAAGAGCATACGGTTTCCAATATTCAAGAAAAGCATTCACAGCAACAGGTGTATCAACTGGAGCAAACTGACATGTTTTTATTGCTCTGTGAAAGTGTATATACACAAAGACAAACTAAAGTACCTAACTGACAGGTCCCACAAAACAAGATAACCAACTACCAACTAGCTTTTTAAGTACTTTGTAACGAACTTCTAAAGATGAAACAGAAAAAAAGGTATATGCGCAAGCATAGGTAGTGCTACTTCTAAACACAAGAACAAATGTGTTGAAAGATAGTCAAATAGCAGAGTGTAATAAGGTTTAATAATAATCAATAAACCGGATATCATACAGAAAGCTTGCAAATAGAACTTGTATTATAAGATACGAGAGAATATACCTGATATATGACATTACAGGGAAGCAAAGGCTTGAGTACTTCACTGTATAACGATAAAAACATATTACTCATTCATGTACAAGATAACAATGGGATACAAGTAAACTATAGGACAAGTAAATCGAATGGAGGTTTACGAAAAGATTTCTAGATTAAGTAAGATTGTTAACAAAAGATATGTATACAGTATACTGAATGAGTATGTAAACTGACAGTGTAAAAGTTGAATTCAATGAGGCCTATCTCATAAACCACAGTGATTGACTACCAGAATATCATATTCTCCAAATTTTCATAGAATTAAACTGAAGGAACAATAGGAAGTAGAATACAATTGATCCTTACAATGCAGATGCTGTAGTTGTAGTCATCAAAACAGTTACATCAGGTCTTTGTTCAACACATCGCTTAATCACAGGAACCACGCACATTCCTTCACCTGTTTGTCGTTTTCATAATCGAAATTAACTCATGAACATCATTACACTTAGAAAATTCCAAAACTAATAACAAGAAACTTCGAAAAATCAAAATCCTACGAATCGATACTACACAGATATTTCAGTTATTGAATTTAAGTAATTAACATATTCAATCATTCATATGTAGATCAAGTTTCATAATCGAAATTAACTCATGAACATCATTACACTTAGAAATTCCAGAACTAACAACAACTTCGAAAAATCAAAATAATACAAATCGATACAACACAGATATTTCGCTTATTGCATTTATAACATATTCAAATTAATCACACTTAGATCTAGTTTCATAACCGTAATTAACTCGTGTTTGTGTGATTGATCAAGGGCCTGATTTTCCAACACAAGTCTCATAACCGCAATTTACACGTGAACATCATTACACTTATATATAACGATAAACTTCAAGAATTCAAAAACTTACAAATCAATAGTACACAATTCAATCATTCATACGTTGATCAAGTTTCATAACTGTAATCCACCCATGAACATCATTACACTTAGAAACTCCATAACTAACAACAATACACTTCGAGAATTAAAAACCTTACAAATCAATGCTACACAATTCAAGTATTCATACATAGATCAATTTTGATAACCGTAACTCACATCACGAACATCATTACACTTAGAAATTCCAAAACTAACAACGAATAAACTTCGAAAATTCAAAAACCTACAAATCAATACAGCAATACTACACAGATATTTCGCTTTATACAGTTAACATACTGAATCATTCAGATGTGAATCGAGTAAGAAAAAGTGGTAAAACCTAATGAAACGGCGTGAAACCAGATGAGTGAGCCAGGAGGGCGACGGTGAGACGGTCGACCGAGACGCTCCGGCCAGCGGAGAGGATGTTCGAGGCCTCGGAACTTGCGCCACCGGAGATGAAGATGTATGAGCGGTGATAGACCGTATGTCAGAGCTTTGTAGATCATGTACACCGTTTCGCCTGCTTTGCTTGCTCCCATTTTCGAATTTGTTTAGCGTCTGTGAAGAAGTCGGTGATTGTGTTATAACGGTCTAAGGGGCTGTTTGGCATGGTTAAGTGATCAAAGTCTGATGAACCAGAAACCATCAGCCCATCAGGAGATCTGAACTATTAAGGTGCTGTTTGTTTTTTTAGAGGTAAAATGTTCGCAGTTGCAGAAGGAATGGACCAAACATCTACAGTTGCAAAAGAAAGACTGTTTGTTTTTTTATCTTCTGCAGGCTGCAGAAATGAACTGAAATCAAGTAAGCATAATCAAACCATTTTAAGCGACAACATAATAGGCACAAATCAATTAAGCATAATCAAACCATTTTAAACGACAAAAAAACACCAACAATATGTGAATAATTACCTAAAGTGTCACCTATACCATATAGAAAATACAAAAATCAATAAACAAATACATCACTTTGAAAGTTGTGGTTGATCTCTTCCAAATATCAAGAACAAATAAAGCAGCTTTTCCACAATTTGATAATGGTTTCAAGAGCCACCACCAGTTGCAAGGCAACAACTCCAGTTCACAATGGCTTCCTTATGAAATCAAATCCATCATACTACCATTAAACCCTAATCCCAATCTCACATTTCACGTAAATCATGGCCACTGTGTTTCACTTTCTTTCAGCACCGTCACTCAATCATCATTCGAACGTAAAACCCCCTTACCATATTCCTCTTGCTCTCTTCTCTCTGATTCCTCAACCTTTAAGCTTCGCACAACGGGGGTGTGGGAGGAGAGGTGGTGCCTGCGGCGGTCTAGGCCAGGAGAGGTGGTGGCGGCGGCGGCAAGATGGGGGTGTGGGAAGAGAGGTGGTGGCGGCGGTGGTGTGGGAGGAGAGGTGGTGGCTGTGGCGGTCTGGGGCAGGTGTAACAATCCTTAAACCGACACCCTTATAATTATTTCCAACACCCTATTATATTTTAAAATATCCCAAAATGTCCCAAAATACACCTCATACGCGAAAACGGGCCTCAAATATATTAAATAGTATTAAAAATAATTAAAAACCTGAAATTTAAGTTGAGGCGGGCCGCGTAAGACCCACCCCAACCCTCATGCGGGCCGCGTGAGCTTAAAACATGGCGCAGCTCGGTGCGGCCACGTGGCCCAACACCCGGCGGAGCTAGTTGCTGACCCGGACAAGCTACACGTTGACCTGAGGTCAACGCGGGCCGCGTAGGCCCTGTCTTTGTGTTACGCGGGCCGCGAGAGGACCGAGATCAGACCCTATATAAGAAAGCATCGGGTTTTCGTTTTTCATCGTTCATTTCTTTCTTTCTTAAGCAAATTTCTGAATATTAGGCATAATACTCGGGTATTATACCCCCTAAATAGCGATGTTCTGCTCCGTTGTAAGTATTATAACCCCTGTATATGTATTAGATACGCTGTCCGATTGATCTAGGGTTCCGTAACGGCTGTCGTGGTTCTGCCCGACGTAGTCGTTGGAATGCCGTCTCGGGGAGGGTATTACTAATGTTAAAATGGGTTATTATACTAACACACGTGCATTTGTGTATATTATAGATTATCACCAGGAAACCCTTACGGAAAATCTAAGACAGCAATGTGAGTTGATCCACTTTTTGTTAACTGTTTTTACAAAACCTTAAATACTTTTCCATGCGAATAACAGTTATTGAGTATTTGTAAGAATACAATTATCATGAGTATGTTGGGGTTTTGTATACAAAATTTGTTACCACTGGTCAAGGAGTAACATTTCCACAAGTCGGGTCTGACAGTACCGTGGATGTTAATTGATATGTTTTGGAAACAAATGTAATTGAGAGATCGCCCTTAATACTTTACACTGGGTTTTTACTTAAACTTGATTAAACTGGGATTCACTCACCAGTATTTCCCACTGACAAATGTTTTTAAAACGCGTTTCAGGTAACAAACTGTGAAAGCCAAATAGAAGCCAGCTGGACAGCACTGAAGGCTTGGAAAAATGGCAATAAAGTTACCTAAAATAAAATAGATGTTTTTATTTAAATAATATAGGATTTATTCCTATAAAAACGTGTGTACTATGAACTTGGGTTTTAACCCATTTGTTTAATGTTATGAAAAGGTGGTATTTTACTCTGATCAATATTTCCTAACTACGGTCCTGATGAAAATTTCCGCTGCCAAATTAGACAATACGCGATACCACCGAAACTGGCTCGCGGCCGCCCGTTCACAGGGATTAGGGATCGGGGGTTGCGACAGAAGGTGGTATCAGAGCTAAGCCACTGATTCAGCCACAGAAGTGTTCTGCTGACATCAAAATGTAAAGTGTTAGGAAATAAATTACGAAAATACGTGCATAACTGTATTTATTGTTATGTGTTATTTGACTATCTGTTAGTTTACAGTATAAGCGACCAAGGACCATCTGACGCGTACCGTCAATTGTCTGGTTCGCCTAGAAGCGAAGGCACCTCCTCTTCTCAGCCTGCCCTCTCAGGGTACTCTGCTGATAGTGTCTGATACAGAAGAAGGAATCTTTGTGTTTACGGCTCAGTCAGAAGAGTCATTTCCTCAGAAAAAGAGGGGATGGTTCAGTCGAGGGGCACACGAGCGTAAAAAACGTATGAAAAAGTTACAAGACCAGAGGGTTCTAGCAGCAGCCAAGAGAGAGACAGATGCCTATGCCCAGGATATGATAAATAGGGGTATAGCAAATATTCACATCCTAGCAACTACTGTAGCTGACCCTAATTTGGAACAAATAATAGCACCCCAACCACAGCCACAAATCCCTGATCAACCCATGGAGATAGAAAACCCTGAAAACCAAGTAGAGATGCATGACTTCAATCCGGAGAAAATACCTAGGGTACCAGCACCAAACCCCCTAGACCTAAATTACGATCCCTGGTGGGATGAAGTTAGGGACTATGTGCAACGCTACCTGATACATGAAGACACACCCATGCAGAACATAGGAGCCTATCCAGTTATGGACCCTTTAAATCCCTATTACCACGATGAATACATTAGGGAGATCTTAGAAGATCCTTACCGATTTCAGGCACCTACACCCCCATATCAGGAACCCGCACCCCAGATTCCGAACCCAGTCCTAGAACCTGCACCCCCAATGAGTGCAGAAAACGTCCAAGAACTTAGGACATTTGGTGAGGAAATTTTAGAGAGCAGTGAGAGAATGAGACAGGTGGGAGAGCGACTCGTCTAGAAGTACGACGAGCGCAATATGGATTTTTGGATGAATCCATATCCGTGAATGTGAGAATGGAGATGGTAATAGTAATAATAAAATAAAAATAAAATAAAATATGTGTGTACGGATGCCTATTATTATTAGTGTAATTTTTATTTCAGTCGGTATTGTAATTTTATTTCAGTACTAGTGTGTAATAGATGCATAGTAGATGAATAGAGTAAAGTCGCAATGATCGACGCTTTTGGCTAGATTGCGTGTCATGTGAATGACTATATTAAATATTATTTTGTGATATTAATACGGGGTAAATGTTTAAAATTCAGATGGCCGACGAAGGAAATCAAGGAAATCTGAATAACGATAATCAGAGTAACATTAACGTGGTTAATGAGAATCCGAGCATCAATAACAATGGAAACCAAATGGATAATAGTGTCGTTCAACACATAGTGGCACAAGGAATCATAGATGCAATGCCATTTATTATTCAAACGATTCAAGAAGCGAATAATAAAAGTAAACATAGCAGTAAGCGACCAATTGAACCAGAAAACAGCGTGAACAATGGACCAGTACTTCAAGTGCCCATTCCCAAAAGAAGAAGAACCATGCCTTATGGTTGTTCTTACAAAGAATTCTGGTCCTGCAAACCAATAGAATTCTCGGGCAATGAAGAACCCATTGCAGCCCTACGCTGGATAGAAAAGACTGAGGCTGTTTTAAAAATAAGCAAATGTGCTGAAGAAGACAAAATAATGTTTGCCTCTAATCTGTTTAAGAACTCAGCCTTAGAATGGTGGAACACTATCCTCCAGTCTAGAGGAAGTGATAGGGTATACAATATGGAATGGGAAGAATTTAGGAACATGGTAGAAAGGAAATTCTGCCCTCCCAATGAAAAGGAACAGATAGCAAATAAGTTCCTAAACATAAGAATGGCCGGGGTAGATAGTAAAGGGTATACAAAGTTATTCTTTGAATATGCTATAATAGTACCAACCCTTGCATCACCAGAGCCGGTATTAATCTCTCGTTATATATGGGGATTTATTGGGGAGATTAGACATGTAGTCAAGGCAGCTAGACCTCAAACTATAGAAGAAGCTGTAGAATTAACAAACACCTTGACTGATGAATTAGTACGAACACGAGAAGAAGACCAGAGGAAAAACCTAGCACAGAGACTTACCCAAGAATTCCGTTCTAGGAATTATAACTGTAGGAATATAGGTTCTACCTCTGCACCATTCTGCAAGGTCTGCAAGAAAAAGCATTCGGGAAAATGCTCCACTCTTTGCAATTTCTGCAAAATGCCATGACACAAGGAAGAAGATTGCAGGAGGAAATCCAGTAATGGATTATGCTACAACTGTGGAGAAAAAGGTCACATCAAGCTGAATTGTCTAAAATTGGCTCCAGCTGTGAACAACAGGAACACTAAAAATGCTAGAGCATTCGTTCTGACTGCAGATGAAGCCAAGATGATTCCAGACGTGATAGCTGGTACGTTTTTAGTTAATGATGTATTTGCTAAAGTACTATTTGACTCTGGTGCAAACCAAAGTTTCATTAATACTTTGTTTTGCAAACTTTTAAATCAGTCGTTAACTAAACTACCACAAGAATGTCTAGTAGAGACAGCTAATAGAGAAACTGTTAGGATTTCTAAAATCTTGCAGGGAGCAAGAATAGAAATTTTAAATCAAAAGTATATTGCCAATCTGTATCCAATGAATCTGACAGGATTTGATGTTGTATTAGGAATGGACTGGTTAATAGCCAATAAAGCCAGTATTTTATGTGATCAAAAGTCAATCCAAGTAAATTCACCAAAAGGTAAAACGATCACAATTAAAGGAGATAAACCATCTAAATCCACAAAATTCATCTCTGTGATGAAAACTGCAAGTTATATAAGAAAAGGTTCTATAGTGTATTTGATTTCTATAATCACTAACACTAAAGGAAAAGAACTAAAAGACACTTCAGTAGTATCTCAGTTTTCAGATGTATTTCCAGAAGAATTACCAGGATCAGAATCCATCTGCTACCAGGAACAGCACCAATTGCCAAAGCATCCTACCGATTGGCACCCGCAAAAACAATTAGATGAATTATTGGAAAAAGGATTCATACAACCAAGTTCGTCGCCTTGGGGAGCACCGATATTATTCGTTAAAAAGAAGGATGGATCAATGCGTATGTGCATTGACTACCGTGAATTAAACAAGGTCACGATCAAGAACCGGTACACATTACCAAGGATTGATGATCTGTTCGATCAACTGCAAGGAGCTCGATTTTTCTCTAAAATCGATTTAAGGTCAGGATATCATCAATTAAAGGTACAGGAAGAGGACATTCCTAAGACCGCATCAGAACAAGGTATGGCCATTATGAATTTACCGTCATGCCATTTGGTTTAACCAATGCCCCAGCCGCATTTATGGACATGATGAACCGAATATGTAAGCCATATTTGGATAAATTCATAATCGTCTTCATAGATGATATTCTCATTTATTCTAAAAATAAGGAAGATCATGCAAAGCATTTGCGCGTACTTTTAAGTCTATTAAGAAAGGAAAAACTTTATGCTAAATTTTCAAAGTGTGAGTTTTGGTTAGAACAAGTACAGTTTCTCGGACACTTAGTGAACCATGAAGGAATTCATGTGGATCCCACAAAGATCGAGGCGATTATCAAATGGAAAACCCCTGAGTCACCAACTGAGGTTAGAAGTTTATTAGGATTGGCTGGTTATTATAGGAGATTTATTCAAGATTTTTCTAGAATAGCCATTCCTTTAACTAAGTTAACCTGTAAATCCATTAAGTTTGAATGGGGCCCAAAACAAGAAGAAGCATTTAAAATTCTTAAGCAAAGATTAACCCATACACCCATACTAGCGTTACCAGAAGGAATTGAAGACTTTGTAGTCTATTGTGACGCTTCTAAGTTAGGTTATGGATGTGTGTTAATGCAGTGCCGAAAGGTTATAGCTTACGCATCTAGACAACTTAAGAATCATGAAGAGAATTATTCAACCCATGATCTAGAATTAGGAGCTATAATTTTTGCGCTTAAGATTTGGAGACATTATCTTTATGGTAGTAAGTTTACCATATTCACTGATCATATGAGTTTAAGGTATGTTTTCGGGCAAAAAGAGTTGAATATGAGACAAAGACGCTGGATGGAGATGCTTAGTGACTATGATTGTGATATCTAGTATCATTAAGGAAAAACAAATGTAGTGGCAGATGCTTTAAGCCGAAAGTATCATGAAAAGCCAAAAAGGGTACGTTCTCTTAAATTAAATATGCAAGTAGATTTAAATGATCAGATTAGAAAAGCACAAGAATCAGTAATCAAAGATGATACTGAAAAGTTAAAAGGTATGCTAAAAGAATTAGAGCAAGGAACAGATGGAATTTGGAGATTCCATAAAAAGAGAATGTGGATACCTAAATTAGGAAACCTACGTTATCGTATCTTAGAAGAAGCCCATAAGTCTAAATATACGATGCATCCATGAAGTGATAAAATGTACCAGGATTTAAGGAAAAATTTCTGGTGGATAGGAATGAAAAAGGACATAGCAGCCTATGTTTCTAAATGTTTAACCTGCTCACAAGTTAAGGCTGAACACCAGAAACCCTCAGGCCTATTGCAACAGTTAGAAATGCCAGTATGGAAATGGGAATTGATAACAATGAATTTTGTTACTAAATTACCTAAAACAAGGAAAGAAAATAATACAATCTGGGTGATTGTAGATAGGCTAACCAAGTCAGCTCATTTCCTACCAATGAATGAAACTTTCAGCATGGAATAGTTAGCTAAATTATATGTAAATGAAATCGTTTCATTACATGGAATACCTTTATCAATTGTTTCTGATAGGGATAGCCGTTTTACCTCTCATTTTTGGTCAAGTTTCCAAAAGGTAATGGGAACTAAGTTAAATCTAAGCACAGCTTACCATCCTCAAACGGATGGACAAAGCGAAAGAATAATTCAGACAATGGAGGATATGCTTAGAGCTTGTGTAATTGATTTCGGAGGTAATTGGGACGATCACTTACCTTTAATAGAATTTTCTTACAATAATAGTAATCACACAAGTATCAATGTGTACACATGGGAGCTTAAATCTGAAATGCAAAGGAAATATCCGCACCTGTTCCAGTATATCTTGAGGACGAGCTCTAAAACAAGGTGGGGAGGATGTAACAATCCTTAAACCGACACCCTTATAATTATTTCCAACACCCTATTATATTTTAAAATATCCCAAAATGTCCCAAAATACACCCCATACGCGAAAACGGGCCTCAAATATATTAAATAGTATTAAAAATAATTAAAAATCTGAAATTTAAGTTGAGGCGGGCCGCGTAAGACCCACCCCAACCCTCACACGGGCCGCGTGATCTTAAAACATGGTGCAGCCCGGTGCGGCCACGTAGCCCAACACCCGGCGGAGCTAGTTGCTGACCCGGACAAGCTACACGTTGACCTGAGGTCAACGCGGGCCGCGTAGGCCCTGTCTTTGTGTTACGCGGGCCGCGAGAGGACCGAGATTAGACCCTATATAAGAAAGCACCGGGTTTTCGTTTTCCGTCGTTCATTTCTTTCTTTCTTAAGCAAATTTTTGAATATTAGGCATAATACTCGGGTATTATACCTCCTAAATAGCGAAGTTCTGCTCCGTTGTAAGTATTATAACCCCTGGATATGTATTAGATACGCTGCCCGATTAATCTAGGGTTCCGTAACAGCTGTCGTGGTTCTGCCCGACGTAGTCGTTGGAATGCCGTCTCGGGGAGGGTATTACTAATGTTAAAATGGGTTATTATACTAACACACGTGCATTTGTGTATATTATAGATTATCACTAGGAAACCCTTACGAAAAATCTAAGACAACAATGTGAGTTGATCCACTTTTTGTTAACTGTTTTTACAAAACCTTAAATACTTTTCCATGCGAATAACAATTATTGAGTATTTGTAAGAATACAGTTATCATGAGTATGTTGGGGTTTTGTATACAAAATTTGTTATCACCTGGTCAAGGAGTAACATTTCCACAAGTCGGGTCTGACAGTACCATGGATGTTAATTGATATGTCTTGGAAACAAATGTAATTGCGAGATCGCCCTCAATACTGTACACTGGGTTTTTACTTAAACTTGATTAAACTGGGATTCACTCACCAGTATTTCCCACTGACAAATGTTTTTAAAACGCGTTTCAGGTAACAAACTGTGAAAGCCAAATAGAAGCCAGCTGGACAGCACTGAAGGCTTGGAAAAGTGGCAATAAAGTTACCTAAAATAAAATAGATATTTTTATTCAAATAATATAGGATTTATTCCTATAAAAACGTGTATACTATGAACTTGGGTGTCACACCCCAATATTTCCACGTATTACCGGTGGGCCCGGTGGGGAGTATTGTGACATAGTTGATATCATCATAGTCAAACAACACAAAATATAAATGCACAGCGGAAGCAAAAAGTATGAATCACATTACAAACCGAATAAATAGTAATATCAAAGTATTACAACAGACTGTAAAGGGTTCACAGGCGGATCAAAAGATAAATAAGATCATTGTTCAACAGACTTTAACTTCTAGAGCTTGCAAGACTTGATTATTGATACCTGGAGTAGCCAGCCTATTTCGTATAGTACCTGCACTTAACCTTTTTGGAAAATACGTCAGTTTACACTGGTAAATACAATTAACTGACTCATTTTGAAAAGAGTTTAAGAAAATTAGTTTGAATGCGCATGGTACAAAATATCTTTTATAACTTGGGATAATTATTTAAAAATAAACTTGTATACAGTTTTACATGTTTGTCGTCCATTTAGGACCCGGTTAGAAGAGCCGGTTTAATAAGATTAATTGACACACCACTTGGTATAATACCCACAAGAAGAATACCCTTCTTGTGGACTACCTTTTTACATACGCATCTGTCAGGTGTATGCCTACACCCCATGCTTAAGTCGTGGCAATTTCTAACGAATGAGCTGAGGATATCCAGGACACGGTCATTAACCCCCCAAAGGCATTGCATCAAACAAGATAGAATAAAACGGGTTATGCATCTTTTTAATCAATATCTGATTGTACGACTTCATACCCGACCAAGCGGTATTATTATAATACCGTACCCCAAGCCCGTATAGGGAAAATAAGTTAAAAGTATTTACCTGAGCAAAGTATAAATCACAACAACAAGTGCACGTAGCTTTTACTGGGCTCCTAATCTGGAACGAAGGTTTTAATAACATATTAGATTTCTAACGGATCTTAATTAAGCCTAAACTTAGACCGGTTAGTTTTAAAGAAAGGTATACGGTTCAAAACGCAAGATTTAGCGAAGACCGGATTAGAATGTGATTTAGTCCCGACAAGTTTGAAGACTTGTATAATATGGGTAAACTAAACACATTATGGATTTTGAGGTGAAAATGATAGGGTTTGACCCGTTTCGGTCAATTTATGCAAACTAGTTACACAAACCGAACCGAACGCGAATAACGCATAACGGGTAACCAAATGAGTCATGAACAGGTTTCCTAAGTTAATATGCTTTAAATATGTTGTGGTATCAGTAGGATACCTTCCATTATGCCCAAAACGAGTTTAATCTCAAATTAAGCCCCGTAGGGGTATTTTGGTCATTTTAAAGATTATAAAAGAGATTAAACGTAATTCAAAGGTTCGGGTCTAAGATAATCAGTAAAACTACTTAATTTAATAGGTTATATCAGTTGGTGATAAGTCTTATATGACAAGAATGGTTTTAACCCATACTATGTGTTTAATACGCGTAAAAAGTCGTTTTAAGCGATTTCCAGGTTATAACAGGAAATCTGAGTTTTCTGATCAGGTTATAAAGTTCAAGATACTTCATTTATCATATAAAATCAGTAGCCAAAGATTTGGTATCAAATTGTTATGTAAAACTCATTTTATAAGCAAAAGGGTATAATCGGTAATAACTGAATCAAGGCGATAATCCTATGTTATGATCAGTTTAAAAATAATTAAAAATCTTCAAAAAACTCAAAATATTATATTACATCAGTGGGTAAAATATTTGGTGTCAAAAATTTGGTTTAGATAGGTTTTACGCTAATTATGCCGTTTAATTAATAAGAAGCTTTCTAATTACGCTATTGAGCATAACTCCTAATCTAGACCTCCAACTGATGTGAAATTTTAGGGACATGTTTATAAATCAGTAACAAAGATTATTGTCCTCTCACATTTCCAAAAATCTCATTTTATTGTCAAAAGGGCATTATGGTCAACTTTTGTTAGTGCACTATGTCTATTGACTTCGTCTTGTATCGAGTCATGTAATGAGATAGGATAGGATAACCAGTGCTCGAGTTGCTAGAAACTGAAATTAGTATGTTTGTGAGTAATTTCGTTTGAAGATGTCAAGGTCAGTTTCAAACGAAATTAATCAAGTTAATTTCGTTTGAAACCAACCATGGCAAGTTCAAACGAATTTAGGATAACTATATATAGGGAAGCACTTGTGTCATTTGTAACGGAATTAGAGTCTTGTGTTTGGTAACGAAGTGCTGCCAAATCGTCTCCAGGTGCTGTAATTCTATCAGATTAATACAAGAGACATTTATAATTACATCAAGTGTCTGTTTCATTGATTCCGCCTCTGATTCGGATAAACAACTCTTCTGATCGACTCATTCGAGTCATACAACGATCCTACAACTTTTAAGCAATTAACGGAAACAATCAACGAGTCAAGTAGTATAATCGCATAGGGTTATACTATCATACAAGCTGGTCCTAATGAAGCTTTAAGGCATTTCTAAATCAAGCTAATATGGGTCAGAATTGAAAGTCAAGGCAATGGTCAATTTATGCGACTTTCGGTTTCGAACCGGTCCTAAACTGAAAATTGTCGAGTCGGTCATGCTTAGACATGTTCTTGCATTGATTACCAAGTTATATGAGTGGTAAAACAGGTTACACATCTTCTACATTGCTAATTATGTGTTAATTCAAAATTTACGTTTCTGTTGACTTTTTATAACTAACTTTGACCCGACAAATGACTTAGTTAGAGCGGGAATCAAAGGGTACCCTTTTGAGGGTTTAATGCCCACATAATTACCAACTTATAACTACTGTTAATTTGACTAATCACTGGACCATTAGTGATTAATCGTTAAGTCAAACCTTAATTACAACGGTTTGACTTTAAGCTAATTAACTAAGTAAAACACAATTAAGGAAGGTTAAGGAAGCTTACCAATGTCCTATGCACGACTAATGACGTTTAGGGACTACTCTTGTGCTCCAGGAAGTTCCACAAGTGAAGCTAGAATGATTGATCAAAAGTTGCAACAAGTGCTCCTTTATATAGTGCTCTATGATTGATCAAGATGGTGCCAAATAAGTCTAGGCATGTTCCCTGATGTATACAAGTGTCCCTAGTGCCTAAAAACATGTTTGTGCAGCCCATGGTATTGAAAACACGCAATCTAAGTCGGTTAAACGGGCTGGACAGACACCTGTCAAGAGTTTCTGCATCTGGACACCTTAGGCGCCCCGCGTAAGGATCTGGGCAACCTTAGGCGCCCCGCGTAAGGATCTGGGCAACCTTACGCGCCCCGTATGGCCTCCCAGAACTGGCCAAACAAGTTTAAAGTTTGCATTTTAGGTCCCTGGTCCTTGTAAAAGTTGTTTTAACCTTTCTTTTTGCACTATAAGCCCTCTAATTTGATTTCCAAGGACTCCAAGACATAACTAATCTTTGTGAAGTCCTTGGTCACTTTATGGTCACACGAAAAGCCTTAAATATTAATGTCGACGCTTTTAACCCCTCGCATACGAATGATAGCATAACTTCCTCATACGGAATCGAAACCTTGTGAATTTTTTACCACTTATTCTTGTGAGTATAATTAGTCATTATAAAGCTTCGAGTTTGCTAAAAGGTCACTCAGAGGTATACCTTAAACATGTTGACACATTTAGCCCCTGTAGTTTGAAATTCCTCACTTTCTTTCACAATTAGCTTCGTTTGATCCATGATTCATTCGTTTAAGGGTATAAACATCATGTGGGGCTATTGAAAGATATATTTATCCGTTGTTGACACTTTGAACCCTTTTATTCATGTACTTTCTCTGTTTATAAACTTTAGTCCCTCTAAATAAATTCTTTACACGTTTAAAGTTCATGACACGTGTCGATATTATATTGGACATGAAATTACGAGGTGTTACATTGGGTTTTAACCCATTTGTTTAATGTTATGAAAAGGTGGTATTTTACTCTGATCAATATTTCCTAACTACGGTCCTGATGAAAATTTCCGCTGCCAAATTAGACAATACGCGATACCACCGAAACTGGCTCGCGGCCGCCCGTTCCCAAGGATTAGGGATCGGGGGTTGCGACAGAAGGAGAGGTGGTGGCGGCGGTGGTGTGGGAGGAGAGGTGCCTGGGGCTGGTGAGGAGGGAGGTGGGTGGCAAACGGACGGTGGGAGGGTTGACGAGGTGGTGGAGAAGATGGGGTGGAGGAGGTGGGAGGAGAAGAAGTATGCAGACCCAAGAAGACATTGAACCATGTCTACACCAAACAGAGGTCTCGCAAACCTTTTTTAGTGAAAGGTATTTGAAAAAACAAACAGTCTTCAGACCCAAAGGTCTGCGCGTGGTCTGCGTGACGCAGACATAAGAGGCCAGAAGAGCTTTTCCTCAAAAAACAAACACCACCTAAAAGTCTGTATAATGCTTAACCGTTCAGAGGCAAATGTCTGATCAATTCAGATTAGAGGTCTTAACCATTCAGACTCTGTATAATGCTTAACCATTCAGATGCAAATGTCTAAACCATTCAGACATCTGCTCGTAAAACAAACCGTCTGAAAACCAGTAAGAGGTCTGAACCGTTAAGAGCATCACCATGCGACCTCTATCAAGGGATTGACATGGCTGATAGTTTGAAACAGCCAGGGCCAATCAATGTCAAGAGTTGGTCTGTACTTGAAACAACCAGTTTTCATCCACGGTCAGCTGTATGTTGCTTTATCCAGAGTAAAAACCAGACAAGGAGTTAATCTTTTGATTTTGGACAACGACGGCAAACCTACTAATAAAACGACAAATGTAGTTTATAAAGAAGTATTTAGTGATTTGTGATTTTCATGTACTTATTTATCTATATTTTTTTATTTCAGTATCATTTTTATACGTTTATATTGAAAAGTTCTTTCATTACAAAGTTCATCTCAATGCCAGTAGATATTATATGTTTGTGTTAAGCCATTCGCGAAACTCGCGGGTTCTTAAACTAGTTCCCTATATTTACATTCAACATGGGCAGCAATAGTAATTGGCAATAATGGGTGGAAAGGGCGGTTATTGGGTGCTATGGCACCGACTAAATAGTATTTTTTTCCCACTACAACAATAGTATGTATACACGCGACGACAAAATAGATCACAAGAAAAGTGTTGTGGTGGGAAAGCCGGTTGGTTTTAAAGCCGTTGGTGCGGGTTCGAATCATGTTTGAGGCAATTCGCTTTGTTTTTATTTTATTTTTTTGTTAGAAGTGTCTAACGAGAACCTTATACTTTAATAATTTACTCTGCTACTGTGACAACCCGTATTGCTAAGGTGTGTCTTAAATTCCAAATCACTTTCTGTTTCGATTAGGTTGCATTGAATTGTGTATATTTATACGTTTACTTGTTGAACTTAGTTTAGCACTCGTGTCTTTCATTAGACGGTTTGTCTAAATTGGGCCGCACCATTACACCTTCCTAATTCTCATTTAGAGTAGCCCAAACCCTTGAAGCCCAACTGAATTACAAGTCCAACGAGTTTAATATATGTACATACGGTTTCCTTATGATACGTGAACACACAAGACACAAACCCTAGCTCTAATCCTCTCTCTGATCGTCGGCGACCCAGCCCTGTCGAAGCTTCTTTTGTTTTGAAAAATCATCATAGTTGCCTTAGTTGCCTTGGAAATCGGTATGTATACTCACCATTCTTGACCCAGTTACATGAACTATGATTAATGGTATGTATATGTGTGATTATTTATGCATGATTCTAGTATTGGTTCATAAATTGTATTAGATCTGGATGTATGTTGTTGTGTTATTAAACGAATAGAGTGGCTGGGCATTAGTGATCTACACACACAATTGGTATATGATAATGTAACACCCTTACTATTATATAACGGTTTTGTACAAATAACGGCTGATTAAATATGTATTTACGAATACACATTCATATAAAGATACGGGCTTATTAAAAAATTTTACAATTTAAAAATAATACTACATAATGAAATTGAGTTCGTCGTTTAAAAATTTCAACGAAACGCAGTGCGGAAGCTTGTATCTTGATCGTGTTCGGTTCTTCGTTGAGCTTGATCTTCATCCGGGAACCCTTGACATTACCTATGATCAAAACCAACTAAAAAGATAGTTTTGATAACTTATAAACGAGTTTAAACAAGTTCCATAGTCAACTAACAAAATAAAATAAAATTTCTAGGTTTTACGTCTCTCGCGCCACGCGAGAGACTACCTTAGATCGTTCGCGTGCCGCGACAGCGCCCGCATGTTATGCCAGTTTGATGGTTTCCCTTTGCGTGGCGCGGGGAAGACCATTTTCCAGCAGGTCTGGTTCTGGGTCTGCATTTTTTTTGCCCAGCTCAAGTTTTTACAAAAACACAACTTCAAAATGCCATAACTTTTTATCTACTTGTCCGTTTTGTACGAATCTTTTTCCTACGCGTCCGTAATTAAATTACGGACCCGTTTATCACCTTGGTTTGCATAAAATCTGATTTATACATGATTGGATCATAAATTTCTTAGGTGATTATTCGACCCGTTTGGCATTATCATCACTCTACATGCTATAGAATCAATAGTTAATTCCTATCATATTTACCCATCCCGGGCTTGTCGAACCTTAACGTTTTCATTCCCCCGATTCATTTGTATCTATCTAAGCATTTAACCACAATTTACTTCTTAGTCTATTTTGACCCGTTTATGGGACTTTTGAGCATTTAAACGTTAAAGTCACTCTTTTCACTTCGCATCTTTTATTCACATACTAAACAACTAATTTTATTCCACCACAACAATTTTGTGGTGGATTTAACATAAGGAATCCAAAATCCCAATTTCTACCATTCAGTTAGACATTTTACGCATAAGACCCGTTTTTAGACATTCGCCCCACGAATGTCATTACCTATAATTTTTATACATATCTACGGACTTCGTAATCATAATACAAATTCCTAAGCAACCTCTAAGGGTTGTTTCACCGTTTTACCCAACAAGGACTTTTTGGTCAATTTTATGTCCTTCATTTTACAGCGAAGGACCGTCACTATCTATTTGACCAAAATTGCACATTTAACTTTAAATTCATTTAGGCGTACCTGGCTCAAGTCATAGGATTGACCCGTTTAAATATCTCTCACTATCAATTTCTAATTAATACCAACGCGAACCATATGATATTTGCTGTAATCACAAAACTCAACAAGCGATCATCAATTAATATTGTTAAATGGTCTTGCCAATGCCATTTGACTTGTTTAGTCCGAACGATCATTTTCCATTATGAGATGATATCTAGTTACCATCTCGCCCTTTTACCCATTCCGGTTTACACCATAACGTAATGTTTCAAAATTTCTTATTAGTTCATCGTCACATGACTAATTTACCAATTTACCCATATTTGCCATTGCTTGTGATTTCTCACCATTGCAAGAGTTCCGAATCATATTATTTGCGTCGAAACATTATAACTCTATTACTAACTTTTCCTTATTCATTTTCAATACACACAACTGATGTATACTAAAAAAGGTGTAAGTTTTTACTTACCTCGCATCCAAATTACGCTTTCCTTTTCGTACTTGCTCCGTTTGACCCGCTTCATTCCCAAGCCTCCATCTAGCTTGTCAAGAGTCAAACTATCCTCATAATTCACAAGGTGGTTAGATTAGTCATTATAACCACGACTATTCCACCTTACGTATTTTTTATGTCAAAACTACTATTCGACCCCGTCCATGGTTAGTTTAACTCTTCAAAAGTTAACTACCCTTAATTATATGATATGTGCATATAAGCTAAATCGACTTCATGATTAAAATTTGTATTACCCCACATCACACGTAATTAGTCGAACTAGGAAATTACGCGTTTGATTCTTAATTTCAACATGTGAACATTGTGGGCATAATTTATAACATCAACAATCAAGTTTCGTATCACTGAAAATAGGCTGTTTTTGGTGACCTGTTTACAAGTCTTCAAAAATTATGATTTTTTTATGTGGCATACCTCTCGGAGGGTTAGACCTTATGTTAAAATTTAAAGATCTAACTCTTTACCAAAAACTCGTAAAAATTCATTTACTAAGCTGCAATCAGATTCGTCACTTCTGACTGCAGCTTACGGAAAAATTCATTTAAAATTCCTCGTTTATCCGATTGACGAAATTCCAATTGGCGATTCTTTTAATCACTTAAAACTTTTTACAGTAAGAATTTGAGATCATAACTCAATTCCTAAATTGAGTTATGAAATTCGTAATGGGCTGCAAATTCTGTCAGAAAACGCAGCTTGAACCTTTGATTCGGAAAAATTCATAAAACGCTCAATTTTCGTCGAAAAATACGATTCCAGTGGGGTTTTAAAGATATTTCCTGAAATTACATTTTAGTCTCAAGAAACACATGTTTTTATCACATTTTGTCTAGGTTACAGCCAATACAAGTCGGCTGTAAATTCTGATCAAGAGCCGTTTGAATTCAGCTTTCAATTTAAGCATGTTCTTGACATCATAACACTATTTTTTAGCAATCAAAACCCCTAAAAGCATCACATACACGAATTTATTCCAAACCCACTTAGCACATGCAAGAGTAATCATCAAATCCCTAGTCTTTAATACTAATTCATCAAGTTTTTTCAACTAGGGTTTGTTTCTAAACATGAATTCATCCTAGTTTCACCCAAACATCAATCATTCAAGCTTGAATTTCGATTTCTCATAAGTTCATCAAAATCTCAACTTCATAAATATCAAAAATTTGACATACCTTACGATCCCCACGACTAGGTGATCGTTTCTATGTATTCATGCATTAATTTGGCCTTGAATTGATCCCTCAGTTTGGAGATTATCTTGATTTAGGGTTTAAACCCCTCTTTTTTCTCCTGGCTCCTCCTGGTCGCTCGAAAACACACATGTGTGTGTGTGTTTTTAATTTTTTTATAAATGATTTAATTAAATCACTTTCCTAGTTACCCACATTTAGCCCTCATGTTTAGAGTTTTTATAAAGAGGGTTATAAGTCTAAACTTTCATTCACTTCCCATTGGTAACCAAGTTAATTATTCCTACTTAACTTAGTAAGTTCCGGGGGTCATAACCCGTTTTACTTTAAGTCTTGTTAACTCGGGCCCTTTTTATATACTTTGTTTCTTTCAAAGTATTTATCCTCCTTTTAATAAATGTTAGATTTATTTATTTAATTCCTAATATTTACCGGGTTAATTTTTACCACTAACGGTATTTTACCCGTCATTACTATTATCGTGGTTTGATTGTCAAACCCGTTTTTGGGGTGTTACAGATAATAATCTGATTTGATAAGAGGGAGATTGCTAGTCAATAATCTGTGATGATATGATCTAGATAATATCCAAATATATTGACTGCTAGATCGGTATAATGTTACAATTTCATGATTGTTAGTGTAGTGTGTGAATGATTCATATAAATGATGAATTTAAATGTTAAACTTTACTAATGTTGGTTGACTCGTATGATGATTAAACTGTGATCATGATGAAACAGTTAGGACGATTAGGGTTTGCAGGTGCACCATGATCTTCAATATTGTTCACGACGAAAGTCTATGTGTTTCGCCAATACTGTTCACGACGAAACTCTATGTGTTTCGCCAATATTGTTCCCGACGAAAGTCTATGTGTTTCGCCAATATTGTTCTCGACGAAAGTCTAGGTGTTTCGTCACCTAGATATTTCGTTGCAGGAAGGTATTTCGTCGGGAGGCCATCTGAGAACTATCTTAACAGAACAATTGATATAGCATGAACTGTGTTTGATGTGAATATTTTAGCTACGTGTTTGACGGAGTTATTGTTTATGTAACCCACGAGACCTGCTAATTGTGTATTGATGATTAGAATAAGTATGGCTATGTGTTTTACTGATACGTTACTTGTGTAATGTGAACGAAGCATATGTGATTGATGTGTTATATGTGACCCAAATAGTTATTGTGACATGATATGTGATGAACGTCATGACATACTAAGTTGATAATTGGGAACATGAATCTGTGTTATGAACCACTACGTGCACTGAATGACTAGGGTGTATCATGAGATTATATGCATAATATGCAAGGTGTTGATTATGTGATTTAAGTATACGCGAACTGATTGTAATGATAATCGTACTAGGACTTGGTTGATCAACGTGAAACAAAGTAATATAACATACCGAGCAATCTCAGGTGAGTTCACTGCTCTTTTTCCAAGCATGCGTCCCGGGGAGGGACATCTGGTAAACGTTCCGGGGAGGAATGTCGGGTAATGGGTTTGACTGGAATGTTAAACCTGGGTTGTTGGTTAATACACGTCTATATCTATCACTCAAGTCCCTCCTACCGATTGTTGCTTGTAGGGCAACGGGGTATTAGTTAGTAGCGCTACTTAGGTTTGGCACCCTCACACCGCACCGGGGAGGTCGGTGATGAACTAATGACCCCCATCTTGACCATTGTTTTGATAGAGGCAATGGGGTTTAGGGTAAATAATCTGGAGCCATCGGCGGTAAGCGTGTGATTAACAACAATGAATCCGTGAAACGTTTTAATCTGGTAACTGATATCTAAACATGTTAACAAAACTTTGAACTCACCAGCGTCGTCTGACACACTTGTCTGCATGCTTGCAGGTCTATAGGTTTATAACATTGGGACTTGCTATCTGGGATGCTAGAGTGATCATGGGTCGAGATACTTGGAATCGCAATACAAGCCTAATGGTTATGTACACATGGTTTATGAAACACTTAACAAATGAGTTATCCTTCCGCTGTATACAATGAATGATATGTAACGTTTTGTTATACTTTATGTTAATGAATGAAAGCTTTGTTTAAATACATGTATGAGTTCAATGTGATTGGTGGCTAAGATCCTGGTACGTCACACGCCCGAGGTGTTTCCGCATGTGATATTTTGGGGGTGTGACAGTTTGGTATCAGAGCCACTCGTTATAGTGAACTTGGTTTTAAAACGTTTTTGTAAAACTAGACTATAACCGAACAGTTCTAAATACGTGAATACGACCCTGACACTCAGCTCCAGATTGCAAGGTTCGTCTTTTTCACCTGTTGCATACATTACTTGACTAGTACACATTTTTTTATGGTGTAGTGTACAGACACACACTCGTCACTATAGCATAATTTCATGAATTGTTTTTTTACTTTATGATGCGTAGTTGGTGTGTTGTAGTCCTTAGATTCTTGTGATCTTATCGTTTTGATAACCTCTGTTTGGCACTCGAGTTTGAGGAACCATTTGACATGAGTTAGGAGGAACTGAGATGAGCATGCAAATCGCAATATTATTGTGGGTGCACACATAATAATAATGTGGGGTGCATGCGAGTCCCAGTGAGGCTTAACGAGTGAAAAAGGGGTTCTGTTCTGTTATTTAAACAGTGAGAAACGTAACAAATCCATAGGAGTCACAGCAGTGATTGTCTCCTACTTGAACATGATCTTTTCACTCCTCTCTGAATCCTTACGAATCTCGAAGCTATCAAGTATTACTTGAACACCCATCTGAATGCCTAGCGAACTGTGTAGAATGTTAGGTGCTAGTACGAACGTCCCTGAGTTGGATGTCACAACGTTGAATGATTGGTTGATACCTTTCTCACTTATCTTCGTTTGCTGGAACTCAATGTATTGACGTCTTAGATCCCGAAGTGCGATCACTTCTGCAACACTCTCGTAACATACCATGTATTACTCAATTAACTTGCTAGATCGATGGACAAGAGGATGAGCGTAGTACTTTACCTGTCCCAGTGTTTGGACAACCCTGATTACCGGCAACGAACACCAGTGAATTGACTTCAATCGAATCCTTAACACTAGTCAACGACTTATGGGAGTCAACTCTTGCAAATCAATTGGGGCATAAGCGATGACAAATGACTATAGTGTGGAATGTGTAGCTGCCAGCCTAGTGAGTAGCGCTTTAGGACGTGACACAGAATGTGAAAGGATGGACCCTGTTGGTGAAAGATCGTAGGGCTCTGTTTCAAGCAACGGCATTAGATGCAACAGTCATGGCAACAACAAGGTACTTTTAATCCTAGCCTACAGTATGGAAATGAAGGTGCCTACGACATGGATTGGCCGTTGTTAAATCAAGACGACAACCACCAAGGGAACGACGACAGTACTGGAAATTCTCGTAACAACAAACACTGGGAACGATGCTTGTGGAAGGGCATTTAGGATTGGCGTGGGCGACGCCAGGATTATAGCAACATGGTAGCTTGTATGGGTAGCTAATCGCTTCGTCTCTATTCAGCTTAACCCTGATGTTTCTTGAAACCGAACCTGTTGAGGAATCGGCTAGTGGCAAGTCAATTGAAACTTCATATGTTCGTTGGGATGCAAACTCGACCTTGTGGGACAAGTGTTCGACATCGAACTTCCTTCTGCTATCCTTGATAGTTTCGATGCAGTAGTAAGTGTGGATTGGGTATCCAGTTAACGCGCGGATATACATTGTGAGGAGAAATTTTGAGTATCCCTCTCCCTAGTGGCGAATCGTCGTCTGTCCTACAGCATCAGTGTGGTGTAAAGGTTGTATCATTTCAGCAATGAAAGCCAGGAGTGTCTACGGAGGGATTACCCCGCTGTGTTGGCAACCGTTACTAATGTTATGGCTAAGGAAAAGAGGATCGAGGATCCACCAATTGTTCGTGATTCCTCTCAGTGTGCTACTTGAGGAACTTTCAGGTTTACTTCCACAACTGATTAGGTAGAATCTCAGTTTGATCTCGCGCCAGAGGCAGCCCTGATTACTCGCATCTCTTACCGTCTTGCACCAGGAGGGTTGCAAGAACTGTCCAATCAACTTCATGAAACTACAGGATGGGAGTTTTATAGATCTAGCCCCTCGTTTTGGGGAAACGTGCTCTATTGCGGAAACGAAGGACGAGTCCGTTCACACGTGTACAGACTACCACAAGGTGGCTATCATAGACCGTCACCCCCTGTCTCGCATCGACAACCTGCTTGACCCGTTGCAATAATCAAGAATCTATCCGGAAACTGACTTAAGACCGGACTGTCATTTGATGGAAGACCATGGGGAGGATGATTCCTAACACGGCGTTACAGATCCAGTATGGCCACTACGATTTTCTGTTCAAGTTATTTAAGATATCCAACACACCGACTGCCTCAGGGGTCACATGAGTAGTATGCGTCAACCTCGTTTCGCCAGATTCAACGACCGCATTTATCTGTGATGTTTAGAATCACTACCAGGGAAAAGGAACTCCATGAACAGCACCTGTATTTTGTCCTATAGCTCCTAGGGGAAGAGCAACTCCACGCTAAGTCTACCTAAGTGTGACTTCAGGATTTCGGAGGTACACTTTCGTGGTCACGTAGTCAACGAAGTGGGGATAGACGTGGATTTTGCTAAGGTCCATTTTATTAGAACTTGATCGGCACCAAAGAGTCTTTCGGGGATACAGTAATTTCTTAGTCACGCTAGATACTATCGCAGATTTATCAAGGGATTTTCGAAGATCGCGCAGCTTTAATCTCTTTAGCACAGTAGGGTGTTGTGCATTCGTGGGAGGCAAAGCAGGAGAACGTCTTTTCAGCTTTTGAGACCCAATACTACAATGCACTGAGCATCGTCTTTACCCGAGGGTACGGGTGATTTAGTGGTATACCATGATGGTTTGAATCAGAGTCCCAGTCACACGCCGATGCAACACGAGAAGGTGATCGCTTATGTGGTGGATTAACAAGAAGAATTGCACGACTCACAACCTGGGGGTGGAAACCATGGTTTTGGATTTAAGTTGGAGGCATTACTTGGACGGTACCAAATGCATTATTTAGACCGATCACAAGGGCCTCCCGTGTACCTTTGTTTTGAGAAAGCTAATTATGTGATGGCAACGCTGGATGAAACTCTCGAGCGAATACGACTATGGAACCTAAACGCGTATGAGCTCGCAACTCACCAATGACTCTAGCCTACCCGATCAGATTCGCCCTGTTCACATCGAAGCGCTGAAGGAAGAGAATTTTCAAGTTGAGTCCATACGGGGCATGGAGGAGCAACTTTTGGCAAGTCGGACGATATTCACTACTTCATGGAACGAATATGGATCCCACCATACGACAATCGTAGGGAACTTGTGTTGAGCAAAGCACACCAGCCTCGTTATTCTAGTCGTCTGGATTTTGATAGGAGATATTAGGATCTATAAATTTGGTACTGGCAACCAGGCGTGAAGGTCCATATAGCAATGTATGTGAACGATGTTTGACTTGTGCGAAAGTCAATGTGGAATATCAAGAACCTTCTAGTTTGTGTCAGCAACCAGAAACACCCATTTGGAAATGAGAACAGACTGCCACGGATTTTGTCACTGGACTACCTAAAACCCAGAACGGAAACAATATCACCTGGGTAATCGTTGATCGTCTCACGTAACCAGCACACTCTCTTGCAATCAAGGAAACTGTCGAGTCTTCACAAGTTGTGAATATTCCTCTTAGAGAGGCGGATTTTTAGGCACGAGGTGCCAACTCCTGTTATCTCTGATTTTGATCTATACCTGATTTATGACAGGCATTGCACAACCCTCTTGGCTCACGTATAGACATGAGCATTACTCATCATCATAGGACAAACGGTTAGAGTAAACGAACCATCCTGACACTTGAAGACATGTTGCGGGCATGTGTGTGATTGACTTAGTAAAATTGGAAGGACACCTACCTCTGGTTGAATTTACTGCAACAACTATCATTCTAGTATTCAGACAGCTCTGTTTGGGGGCATTGCATGGACGATAATACCAATCGTCTTGTTGGACTAAGGTGGGTGATAACCTAATCAAAGATCCAGGACTTGTACTCGAAACTCTTGAAGATTGCTTAGATTAGAAATTGTTTGACGGCAACGTGTGACTGTCAGGAAACACTGGGAGTTCGCTGTAGGCGAACGTGTCATAATCGAAAGTTTCACCCTGGGAGGGTGCGGTACGCCATAGAGAACGTGGCAAGCTTAGTTTACGATGCGTTGGGACATTCGGATTTCTGGAACGAATCGTGACATGGCTCACAAACTCGAGTTAACCGACGAATTGGATAACGTTCGCGATGATATTTATGCCTCGAATCTAAGGCAGTGTCTGTCCGATGAAATACTTCTGATACCTTTACCAGAGTCTAAGGTTAACTGACCAGTTGTATTTATCAGGGACTCTATCGAAAACATGGACCAAGAAGTTAAGGTTAGTTGGCATAGCCAAAGTCCGGTCGTAAGAGTTTGTTGGAACTCAGTACGTGGACTGAAGCCCTTGTGGGAACGTAATAATCAAAGGGAGCTCTAATATCTCCAGTTGTTCGCATGGTTGAATCAACTCCTGATATCATTGAGGAATTTCGGGACGAAATTCCCTTTCAAGTTGGGGATGATGTGGAACCCGCAGAAAATCCACAGTCATCCTGATCCAACACCTTGTTGTTATGGATTACTTATCAAATTTCGGGACGAAATTTCTTTCAAGTTGGGGATGATGTGACAACCCGTATTCCTAAGGTGTGTCTTAAATTCCAAATCACTTTTTGTTTCGATTAGGTTGCATTGAATTGTGTATATTTATACGTTTACTTGTTGAACTTAGTTTTGCACTCGTGTCTTTCATTAGACGGTTTGTCTAAATTGGGCCGCACCATTACACCTTCCTAATTCCCATTTAGAGTAGCCCAAACCCTTGAAGCCCAACTGAATTACAAGCCCAACGAGTGTAATATATGTACATACGGTTTCCTTATGATACGTGAACACACAAGACACAAACCCTAGCTCTAATCCTCTCTCTCTGATCGTCGGCGACCCAGCCCTGTCGAAGCTTCTTTTGCTTCGAAAGATCATCATAGTTGCCTTGGAAATCGGTATGTATACTCACCATTCTTGACCCAGTTACATGAATTATGATTATTGGTATGTGTATGTGTATGTGTGATTATTTATGCATGATTCTAGTATTGGTTCATAAATTGTATTAGATCTGGATGTATGTTGTTGTGTTATTAAACGAATAGAGTGGCTGGGCATTAGTGATCTACACACACAATTGGTATATGATAATAATCTGATTTGATAAGAGGGAGATTGCTAGTCAATAATCTGTGATGATATGATCTAGATAATATCCAAATACGTTGACTGCTAAATCGGTATAATGTTACAACTTCATGATTGATAGTGTAGTGTGTGAATGATTCATATAAATGATGAATTTAAATGTTAAACTTTACTAATGTTGGTTGACTCGTATGATAATTAAACTATGAACATGATGAAACAGTTAGGACGATTAGGGTTTGCAGGTGCACCATGATCTTCAATATTGTTCACGACGAAAGTCTATGTGTTTCGCCAATATTGTTCACGACGAAAGTCTATGTGTTTCGCCATTATTGTTCCCGACGAAAGTCTATGTGTTTCGCCAATATTGTTCTCGACGAAAGTCTAGGTGTTTCGTCACCTAAATATTTCGTTGCAGGAAGGTATTTCGTCGGGAGGCCATCTGAGAACTATCTTAACAGAACAATTGATATATCATGAACTGTGTTTGATGTGAATATTTAGCTACGTGTTTGACGGAGTTATTGTTTATGTAACCCACGGTACCTGCTAATTGTGTATTGATGATTAGAATAAGTATGGCTATGTGTTTTTCTGGTACGTTACTTGTGTAATGTGAACGAAGGATATGTGATTGATGTGTTATACGTGACCCAAATAGTTATTATAACATGATATGTGATGAACGTCATGACATACTAAGTTGATAATTGGGAACATGAATCTGTGTTATGAACCACTACGTGCACTGAATGACTAGGGTGTATCATGAGATTATATGCATAATATGCAAGGTGTTGATTATGTGATTTAAGTATACACGAACTGATTGTAATGATAATCGTACTAGAACTTGGTTGATCAACGTGAAACAAAGTAATATAACATACCGAGCAATCTCAGGTGAGTTCACTGCTCTTTTTCCAAGCATGAGTCCCGGGGAGGGACATCTGGTAAACGTTCCGGGGAGGAATGTCGGGTAATGGGTTTGACTGGAATGTTAAACCTGGGTTGTTGGTTAATACACGTCTATATCTATCACTCAAGTCCCTCCTACCGATTGTTGCTTGTAGGGCAACGGGGTATTAGTTAGTAGCGCTACTTTGGTTTGGCACCCTCACACCGCACCGGGGAGGTCGGTGATGAACTAATGACCCCCATCTTGACCATTGCTTTGATAGAGGCAATGGGGTTTAGGGCAAATAATCTGAAGCCATCGGCGGTAAGCGTGTGATTAACAACAATGAATATGTGAAACGTTTTAATCTGGTAACTGGTATCTAAACACGTTAACAAAACTTTGAACTCACCAACGTCGCCTGACACACTTGTCTGCGTGCTTGCAGGTCTACAGGTTTATAAAATTAGGACTTGCTATCTGGTATGCTGGAGTGGTCATGGGTCGAGATACTTGGAATCACAATACAAGCCTAATGGTTATGTACACATGGTTTATGAAACACTTAACAAATGAGTTATGCTTCCGCTGTATACAATGAATGATATGTAACGTTTTGTAATACTTTATGTTAATGAATGAAAGCTTTGTTTAAATACATGTATGAGTTCAATGTGATTGATGGCTAAGATCCTGGTACATCACACGCCCGCGGTGTTTCCGCATGTGGTATTTTGGGGGTGTGACAACTACCCTTAAACAATTAAACTTACTATATAGTTGTCAACATTTAAAAAAGTACTACCCTCAAACATTAAAACTTACTATATAGTATTCAAGATTTAATAAAACATTTTTTTCTCTATTTTTCTTTTGTTTTTTTTTAATCTTTTACAAACTTAAAGAAAAAATTGATGTACTGTAAGAATCTAAACGATAATTAAAAATGCAAACATTTTGGTTTTGTCTTTTTTTTTTGTCAAAATAATGGTAGTGTTTTGTTTTAATTGGTTGACTCGATTTAGTTTTTATTCGTGCTATGCAGTTGCCTAGGACTCGATCATTGGTCCTGAAGAATTTCAAATTTGCCCTCAGTTTAAAATTACACTCCTACCATCGTTTTAGTTTTTATAGTAAAACTATGATAGTGTTTTTTTAATTGGTTTATTCCATGTAATTTTTATTGAGATTGTCCTACGAGTAATATGTGCAAGTAACTAAAACAAAAGGTGTATATGTTATGAAAGTGCGAAACATTTGGCTTAGCGCCCCGCAACGCCCGCGGGCGTAAAACTAGTTTAATAAACAAATAAGTAGTTAGTATTTTTATTTGATTGAGTTTAGGGTTTTATAAAATAAACTAAAAGATTTGTTTGTAAATTCTCTAATACTCTAGGATAGGATTGGATTTGAAAAATGTAATTAACTAGTTGGACACCCACTGCGTTGTGGCGGCTTAGACAATGTATCTTGCTTGATTATATAATTTGACACTCGGTATTGCAACTTAAAAAAATTATAAAAATATTTTATTTTTTTTCTTGGATTTTGTGTTTCAGCTTTGTTGCTTATAAAAATTATTTGTCCAGAGTTTTGTCCCGAAAAAATATTAAACTTTATTGAATTGCATTTTGAGTTCAAGTTGCTTCATATAGATAATCAAGATTACTCTCCCTTAAAATTCTTTACTATTTTAAGCTTTTACGATCTTGATACCTCAAATAAAGTCGTAGCTTATTGAGTGTTCTAGTAAAATTTCAAAAGAGATTTCAATTAGTTGTCGCTTAGGCCACCAGGTATACTTTAACACCTATAGGTGTTAATCGTAGCTGGCGTCCGTTAACACCTGTTAAACCGCTCCTCAAGGATGTTAAGAGGCATTAAAAGTTTTACATGTTAAGAAGTTAACTAGGAGAGAGAGGGAGGGAATCAAGCATTGCAAAATTTGAACACACACAACATGTTATATATATGTATTTTAATTAATTTTAAGGGGCGTTAATGGGGTTAAACCATTTCCTTGGTGTGCAGTGAAGTGAAAGAGGGTCAAGTAGGTGATGTGGTGCCTACGTGTAGTTAAGGGGCGTGAAAGTATACCCCATAGCCTTATTGAGTGTTTTAGTAAAATTACAAAATAGATTTCAATTAATAATACAGTTTTGTTTGGGCCTACGCGAGCTGCACTTTAAAAATCCAAAGCAATACCAACCTGAGTTAGCTTTAACCATAGAAATGAGTTAAAGAGTTAAGATCATCCCCTACTTTATTTACACTATTTTGAGTTAACTGCCATTTTCGTCCCTGTGGTTTGGTCACTTTGGCCATTTCAGTCCAAAAATCATAACCCAGTTAAGTCGGTTTGTAAATAAGGACTGATTGTGTAAATTTGTAACATAAAGGACCATTTAAGTAAAATGCATAAATATTAATATAATTATAAAATATATAATATATATATATATATATATATATATATATATATATATATTAGTACTAATGTATACACAACACCACCACCTTCACCTCCGGTGGTCACCACCGCCGCCGCCGGAACCACCACCATCACCTTTACCTCTCTACTCCTGTGACCGCAGTAAATCCGGCCATCTTTCCGACACCCCGGTCCCCCACGAACCAAACTAACCACACACCCCTCCACATCTCACAGATCAGACGAGAGAGGGAGAAAGTCGGAGAGAGATAACGACGAGAGAGAGAGAGAGAGAGAAGGAGGCGGGAGAGAGAACCAGCGACGGTGGGGGTGCCGTTTTTCCGGTGAGTTGCAGGCGGCGGCAGTGGTGATGAAGGTCTGATGATGATGATGAAGATCGCACTACCTTTAAAACACTCTAAATCATCATATAAGCAGTCTGTTCATCTCTAAATTTTCGCCGGAATAACCAGTCGCCGGACTTAGCCGTCACGACGATCCAACCGGTACCGGAGCCTTTTCAATCGTTCATTCGGTACACCTTTGTCTACATTACGATCCTGTTAATTTAATTTAAGTATAGACGTGTTTTGATCGGTTAATTTGATCGGTTGACTTCTGTTGACCAGTTTGGGGAAGAAGATGATATTTCAATTTAATTATTTTTCTTATTTTAAAAACAGTTTTATTCAATTAATTCATAATAAATCGATATTAAGCAGTTAAAATCTGAAAATTTTAGCGTAAATAATTTAAATACTGATACATTTATTAAAAATATAAAACCGGCAAAATTTTTATAAAACTGTTTTATTTAATTAAAAACAGTTTTAATGTTTAAAAATTTATATTAATATTTATACATTTTACTTAAATGGTCCTTTATGTTACACATTTACACAATCAGTCCTTATTTACAAACCGACTTAACTGGGTTATGATTTTTGGACTGAAATGGCACCTTTCCAGAACGTCGGGAGGAAAATGGCGCATTTTTGAAAAATGGACTGAAATGGCCAAAGTGACCAAACCACAGGGACGAAAATGGCAGTTAACTCCACTATTTTTGGACAATATGTTTGGGTATTACTTCTCACTCACACGCACGTGGCTGACAAGAAAAGAGTCGGTATAAGGTTAAAGTAGAAGAATAGTAAAAATTAGATAAGAGACTAAAACTGATTACTCTAAAAGTGGAGGAGTCGTAGCAAAGCTGAGAAGCTTGAAATGCAATATTATAAAAGTTTAGGGGTAAGGCAAAGCTGGTGGAAACCCCGCCGACCTTGTATTGTTAAGATAGTATAGAATATCTTCTTGTAAACTAACACTGTGTTCCCTAGTCTCATTTAACAGGGGGAGGCGAAGGAAAATAAATTAAGAGAGAAAATGAAGGGAAAAATGTGATTTTTTTCGTGTTTTCAAGTTTAATAAAAAGTAAAGGAAAAGAGAAGAAATCAAACATTTTAATTAGATATGAGGGCAATTTAGTAATTAGGGGGGTCGGAGTGATTGCGGGGAGTGGGGTTACCGTGGGGGAATGATATCAGGTGTTTGAATGGGGAGTGGAGAGTAGGAGAGAGGATGTTTTTTCGGTGAGTATACACCGAAGGTGAAGAAGAACAAAGGGAGGAGAGAGAGAGGAGAGAGAGAGAGCCAATGAAATTTTTTATTTTTTTAATTGATTGGGTGTTTGAATCACTCCTAGTGTTTGGGTAGAAAATAGGGAGTGAAGGAGGGGAGTTGACATGACTTTTTATCATTGGTTAGAGAAAACTCAAACACCCTAAAGTGTGTGAATCATACCCTCTACCCTTAATAATATTTGAGTAAATTACAAGTTTTGTCCTTTATGTATGTCCAAAATTGCAGGCGCTGTCCTTTGTCTTTAAAATTGATGAGTTTTGTCCTTAATGTTTGCAAATCTTGCACGTTATGTCCTTTAGGCCAAACCCAGTTAGATTTTTTGGTTAAAACTGGTCATGTGCAAGGCACATGAGGGTACTATTGTCATTTCATCTCATCAGGGACCATTGTGTGTAAAAGAACTTGTCTTCAGGGACTATTGTGTAATAATAAAAAGATATTTACTCTAAAAAATATATATAAAAACAAAACCGGTGATAAAAAGAGATTTCATCTCATCAGGGACCATCCCGGCGGTCTTCTCCGGTGACATCACCGTCTTCTCCGGCGAAATCACCGTCTTCTCCGGCGACACCACCACCATCCCGAAGGTCCGTACAGAAGGTAACTTCGCTTCCAAACCCTACCTAACAGGTGATAATACTGTTTCGATTTCAGAAACGAATCTAGATCGGATTTCACCTTCTTTTTCAGATCTGAATCCATCGCTATCGTTTCAAACGTCGCCGGATGCGTTAACCTCACCGAACTCCACCGCCGGTTATTATCAGCTAACGACGTCGTATTCATGTACAGCTTCAACTCTTTACTACCTCTTGATTCAACATCTTCTGCCGCTCTGTAAATATGCTGAATATACGATTGCAAAATCCTTCGTTTATCCTTCTTCATCTTCAACACAAACGTTTTCTTACAATCTTCAACTCTATTTGTCCACCGTGGTTGCTGGTGATTGTTCCCGATCGAAAACACCGCTCTATACCCACCATCTAAACACTGGATACTTCGATTGGGTGGCCTGATGGTGTAAATCTACAAATTCGACAACAGTTGTGGGTTCAAGAGGTAGATTATTTGTTGTATGTTTAGATTAAGTGACCTAAGGCTTGATGACGGCGATAACAGGGGTGTACAGATTCAAAGAGAAGAGTGTGTACAAATTTTCTGAATTAACCTTTTGATTATATAAATGTAGAAAATGAAAATAGTAGGGAAAAGACTGAATTGGTAGTGGTTGATTTGGAGATGGTGGTTGTAGATGATGAATGGTGGTAGAGGTAGTGGTGGTGGTGGAGGTGCAGGATGGTGCTGATAGGTGGGTGCTAATTTCAGAAATATATATATATATATATGGTTATAAAAATAATATTTTAAATTATTTTGTTTTATTTTTACATATTAGCCCCTTGATATAATTTATCTTACACAATTGTCCTTGAACAATGAAATTACAATACTACCCTCACATGACTTGCACATGACCAGATTTAACAAAAAAAATTAACTGGGTTTGGCCTAAAGGACATAACGTGCAAGATTTGCAAACATTAAGGACAAAACTCATCAATTTTAAAGACAAAGGACAGCGCCTGCAATTTTGAACAAACATAAAGGACAAAACTTGTAATTTACTCATAATATTTTCTCTCATAATCTCTCCAATTTGGGAGGATGAATATATGGACAAATTTTCTCCCTCATTTTCCCTCCCCTCCTATCCTTATAAAAACTTGGGAACATGGTTTTTTTATATTTTCATCTCTTTTCTTTCCCCAATGAGACTCCGGAACAGAGTGTAACACTGTGTTTCAGAGTTTACTAACAGAAGGAAAGGAAAACAAACAAAAAGAAAGTAAAAATATTTTGTGTTCTAGAGTTTCATTTAAGGAAGTAAAAAAAAGGAAAATAAAACATATCGTGTTCCCGAGTTTCATCTAAGGAAGGGAAAGAAAGAAAATGAAAGGAAAACTAAGCTAAATTATTTAGTTTTTCTTTCTTTCCGATTTAGAAGATTTTAGAAGGAAACGGTGAGAAAGACATTTTTTTCCCTTTCTCATCCTATCATTTCCTTTCTCACTTGTATTTTTTTTCCGAAACTCAGAGCGTAAGTCTAGAACCGCCGCCATTACGTTTTCACCTCTTGTAACCTCAGCATCATCATCATCATCGCCTATGTTTGTTGTTGCGATTACTCCGCACATAGCTGCACCTCTGTCGGCCACCGCTGCTCCCTTCGCACACCGCTTTCATCCCGTTTCATTCAAATTCAGGTAACTATTCCATCTCCATTCCATTTTATCTACAATATTTAATATTTAATCTGGACTACAACTTCAACTCAGTTTTTTTTAATTAGTAATTGGTGAAAGGTATATGAGATTCCATTACTTCCCAATTACGATGTGTATTTCTAGTATGTGAATTGGGAATCGACATGATGAGCGTAATCCGTGTTTCATGTGTGGAGTTAATAATAATAAGAGTTAATTACTGTTTTCGTCATGTGGTTTGTCAAAAATCACTATTTCAGTTCATTAGTTTAAAAATTGCGATTTCAGTCGTTGTGGTTTCACTTTCGTAACCATTTCAGTCCACTTGGTAACCGTTTCAGTCCTTATACATAACAGAATAAATGGATTGAAATGGTTACGAAAGTAAAACCACAGGGACTGAAATGGTTACGAAAGTGAAACCATAGGGACTGAAATCGCAATTTTTAAACTAATGGACTGAAATAGTGATTTTTGACAAACCACTGAGACGAAAACAGTAATTAACTCTAATGGGTAGGGATCCTGTACTTAATCCAGAAGTGTGAGAAGTGTATTATAACACTATATAACACCATATAACACAGTATAACACTATGTAACACCATATAACACTATGTAACACTATATAACACTATATAACAAATATAACACTATACATCTATCATAGACATGCTATCAGACAAAATATAGTGTTATATTTGTTATATAGTGTTATATATTGTTACATAGTGTTATATGGTGTTACATAGTGTTATACGGTGTTTATATGGTGTTATATAGTGTTATATATAGTGTTATAATACACTTCTCACTCTTCTGGATTAATGTACAGGATCCTCTAGCTAACTCTAATAATAAAGAAATTTAAATATATAACTACTTGGAACAAGAATTCACAGATAGATCCCCTGTTGTATTAAAATCAATCAAATACCTGTTTCCAACCAACATTATCTATCAAGACACACAAATTATAAATAGGGATATTGGCCTATAATAATCCCTACTATACGTCATTTGCCAATGGCAGTCACCTTTTAACTATTTTTCCTCCACCGGACCTCAGTTAAAAAAACTTAACGAAGTTAAGTTTTTTTTCCAACTTACAAACTGACGTTTTAGGGCTTTTGATCAGAACGAGGATACGAGTCTATTGATGTAAAACTTACCTCGAAACGGTGCTCCAAACGACTTGATTTTTGTTAATTGGAAGTTTAAACACCTGAATTGAAGCACCGTTTTCGTCGTTTGCAGCACAATTTCAATGTAAGTTTTACATCATTCGACTCGTATCCTCGTTCTGATCAAAAGCCCTAAAACGTCAGTTTGTAATTCGGAAAAAAACTTAACTCCATTAAGTTTTTTTTAACTCAGTACCGGTGGAGGAAAAATAGTTGAAAGGTGGGACTGCCAGGGGGAATAAAAAAAGGTGGGACTGCCAATGGCCAATGACATCTAGTCTAGTTGGGATTATTAGAAACAATCAAAGTTGTATGGTAGCAAACAGTTTTAAGTGTACTGTTTCTGAAACCAAGTCTTTTTGATGCACACAACCAAGGCTTATGTGAAATCTCTCCCTAACACAACTTGTACCAGCAGCATATGTAATGGAACATCAATCAATATCCACAACATGCTACAAGTGATGTGGCTTTCTTCAAAAACTCCTTTCTTTCAGATGCTTGAAGAAAACATGAAAACAAAACAAATAGTTGTATTTTAATAACATTAACAAAGCAGTTATAACTGCAAGTATTAGATTGAAAACATCATTCTTGTACCAAACAACATTTAAGGTCATTGAGATTCAGCAATATAATTTTGAATACAATGAAAAATATAGGTTCGTGGTGTAACTTGTTGAAGACGACTGATTTTGTGTTGCTTGCTAAATTAAGGTACGGACTCGGTTTCGTTTACATTGTAGAATTCTTATTAATTATTTTTGTCTTTGGTACGGGTTCTTTGGTCTTGCCATTGTAGAATTTTCCTAGTCCGTTACTTCGTAGTACGTATTTTTATCTCTGTTTAAAGTATGATTTCCATGGTTTTGATATGTATAGTTGTATGGTATTTGATACGTTCCTTGATCTAGTCTAGTATTGCCTGGCTATTGTTTAGTACATTGTAGCAGATAGTTTTGTACTCGTTATTGCATGTTCCCTTAGACGTATATCAGTTGCATTTTGGTTATTATACGACCTTTTGTACTCTGTTACCCGAGCATTTTTTTTGACGTGTCATTGGGGCGTCAACGGCATGGCACTCATCGTGACAGTGCGTAACTAACGTTCACGGCGTTTGTAGTTTGTGCTTATGTAGCACCTGGCCCCTAGAGGCGTATAGATCGACCTTAGCTCCGACTCCTGACTCCTGTTTGAGATGGAATAATGTGTGTACGCCACACGCACCGTCTCCTTAGCGCATAGAGTAGCTACCTGTGTACCCCTTTGTTGAGGCTCTGGGTGCTTTTGGGTTACACGACTTATTTATTGAAGATCACTTGTTAATTGTATTATTTGTAACCTAATAAAAAGGTAATTAGGATTATTTTATTTCCTATTATGGATTGGTTTTGGTTTTGATATCTGTAATAGTGACACGTCACAGTTTCAAACTTTCAACCACCGTTGCAACAAACATGAGTCCCGTGGGGAAGATACTGAAGAAATGCTTAGGAGACATGAGTTTCAACACGGGCGGCGGCACCATCAACTGGTACCCGGGCCACATGGCCGCCGCCACTCGCGCCATTAACGCTCGCCTCAAGCTCGCCGATCTCGTCATCGAAGTTCGTGATTCACGAGTAAGCACTTCTGTTGTTTACAACTTACAAGTTCACTGTTTTATATTTTAATTTGTGTTCAGTAATTGTAAAATTTGACAAACAGATTCCGTTATCATCTGCGAATCAAGACCTTCAACCTCGATTATCCTCCAAACGGCGTGTAATTGCTCTCAATAAGAAGGATTTAGCTAACCCCAATATTATGCATGTATGTGTTAAATAACTCTCTGTTTCTTAACCTGTGTTTTTTTTAAGCCAGTAGTATGTTGAGATGCAAAAACCACAACAGATTTAATGACTAGCTATTATTTGGAGATTAGGGAATATATATAGCGAAAGGCGTTTTTTCGGAAACCAATAGTATGTTGAGAACTCCCGTACTTGCCTTAATGGTTGTACTATTAATTGTAGAAATAGACTAGATTTTTGGTTTAAAAAATCAAGAACCAGGGCACAAAGTGTGAAGTGCAAAAGCGGTGCGGTTTTTGTATGCAAAGTACAAAGTGAATATATATATATATATTTTTTATATTTCATTGGCTTTTAGCATCCCGTAACCACAATATAGCTAGCTATATAAGCTTTATATTTGTTTTAACGTATAAATTTTTTACATGTACAACCTAAAAAGCCTGTTGTACATGCGCGCCTCACGTGCGTCTTATGTCACCTGAAGCACATCCGATTGCGCCTTAGGCACACTTTTTTTAAACTGAGACTGGAATGTATATAAAATATTAATTTGTTTAGGGTTTACTTTTGAAAAATGCATGAATGCATATGCAATACATGCACATTTTTATTTTATTTTTTTGTAATAGAAATTAGGAGAGGGGATATAAAATCAAAAAAATAGTGGAGATAGATAAATAAACCATTGTTTTTTAAATTACGGTTTTCATTGAAGCGATATGTATGCATTCTTAGTTGGTTCGCGCGGTTCACAACATACCATTGGTTCTGAAAAGTACGCTCTCTGTCGGTTTTCAGCTTTATGGTTGTGTGTGTGTGAACCTCTTATATGGTTTTTGAATTTTGTCAGAAATGGGTTGATTACTTTGAATCATGTAAGCAAGATTGTCTTCCCATCAATGCACACAGCAGGAGCTCTGTTCAGAAGGTTCGTTTTATTTCCCTTTATTGATGAACTTAACTGAGATGAAGTTTCTCAAGTTCTGCAAGTATAATTTAGACTAAATTACTATTTTGCAACCCCCCCCCCCCCCCCCCCCCCCCCCCCGCGCGATGTTTAGTCGGTTTAATCTTTAGACCCAAAAGGAATCTTTTGACATATCAGACCCTAAGGTTTCATTTTGTAGCGGTTTTGGCTAGGGCTGTTCATGAGCCGAGCTAGGCCAAGCTCGGGCTTGGCTCGGATTCGAAACCGAGCTGGCTCGGCTTGGTTTGGCTCGATTTTAAAAATAAAATTAGTACATAGCTCTAAAAATTAAGTAGTCTAAAATATTATTCAATACTTCAAAAGAAGATATCCAAAATTAGTACAAGCCAAAATCAAGTTAAACAACACAAAATAAGTTTTAAACCTCGACGAAATACAATATTAGTTCATTAGTATGGTAATTGACCTTCAAATAAGTTATAGATATAAAATTACAAACCTAAATCCATGTAAATAATAATAGTTTTTTGTAATATATTAAAATGTATATAAAAATAGAATATATTATAAGTAAAATGATCCGAGCTAAGCCGAGCCGAGCTAACAAGCGAGCCAAACCGAGCCAATCCGGCTCGTTACGAGCCGAGCCGAGCTAGACTCACTTTCTAACCGAGCAGAGCCGGCTCGGCTCATTTTCAAACCGAGCTATATCGAGCGAGCTTTTTCCGAGCTAAATCCGAGCGAGCTCCGAGCCACGAGCTTTCTGAACAGCCCTAGTTTTGGCCCCTAACACTAACTCTGTTACTTTTTTCTGTTAAGTGTAAGGGTATATTAGTGTTTTTACACCTCAAGGGTTGATTATGTAAATCATACAAATAGCCCTTTACATTTAAAACAAAAACTTAGTAATTTACATAAACAACCCTGAAGGTGTAAAAGGACCAAAATACCCTTACACTTAACTAAAAAAAGTAACAAAGTTAGTGTTAGGAGCCAAAATCGTTACAAAAGTCAACCTCAGGGTCTGATATGTCAAAAAATTCCCTTTTGGGCCGAAAGGGTTAAACTGACTAAACCTTAGGGGCCAAAATTGTAATTTACTCTACAATTTATTTTAAACTGCGACCAGTGACTGTTTCTTGCTTAAACATTTACAATATTTATATGAATGTAGTTAATATGGATTACGAATGGAACAAAAATGTAGTTGATCTAATTGGATGAAATTCTTTACTTGTTACATTTGGTAGATATATTTACACATTAATGGTTGTTTTACAAAGGTGTAACTTGTGTTTAAATTCATAAAAAGTAGCTTCTTGAACTTGTTGAGCTGAAACTGAAGGAAAAGATTGCAAAAGAACCTACTCTTCTTGTGATGGTGGTAGGCGTGCCAAACGTCGGGAAGTCTGCTTTGATCAACTGCATTCATCAAATTGCATCATCGCGTTTTCCTGGTAATCTGTTAACTAGTTGGGTCATAAATAGGATTTGACATAGTTGGGTCATGAGCACAGTTGTCAATAGCAAGCGTAGCGATATATAGCGATCGCTATAGCAAATTCATTTTTTTCTACTACATAAACTATACAAGATCTCATAAATGGTCGTGGAATATTATTAGATGGATTATTGCTGAGTAACTTCTTTTTTATTTTTAATCAAAAAGTTCCCATAAGTCCTAATAAAAATAATAGCAATATAGTCATTTAAAGTTTAAACTTAGTTAACCAAATAAGTAATTAATATAGACATCAAGAAATGAAATACAACAAGTTGAAAGGGAACAAATAAAAACTTATGTTTGGTCAACTTGGGTTATGCTTTATATCAACGGGTCAAGGGGGTCAAATAAAAGACCTACGTTAAAGGGAATGAGTCTCAAATGTCGCAACGGGATTAAACTTGTTGATAGTTGATCAAAGTCTAGTATCATGTTGATTATCTATAAAATAAGTTTAAAAGATGGACAAAAAAGCGTTTGCTGGTCAACTCAATCTCAACCGTTCTGGCCCAATCCCATTTTGACACGGGCTTGTTCTTACCACCACCCAGCCAACCCATATCACCTCTAAAGTCTAAAGTTTGTAGGCATGTCATCTCTATCAATAACGTTTTTGGATTTTTCTTAGCGCAGGAGAAGAAGAAACGAGCAAAAGTAGGACCCTTGCCTGGTGTAACTCAGGATATTGCCGGATTTAAGGTCGGTTTTAAATAAAATAAAAATATAAGAATGTATATTTCATAATAACTAGTCGTTGGCTCCCCCGCGTTGCGGTGAGGGGGCGTAAAGTCATGATACCAACGTTGTAGGGAGGGCGTAAAACCATGCTAGTAGCAACCGAACAACCACCAAAACCGGAAAAAAAACCATAAAATAAAACTACAAATTTATAACACCAAGTGACTTACGTGACGTAAAACGTATACGTAGTTGAATTTATACGGACACGTGTTAGAAAGTTGAGGGGGTAAAAAAACTTGAGGAACCAAACGTGACCATCAAACACTGTGCTAAGTAGCAACCGAGCGACGACCAAATTCGAGAAAAAACGTAAAACAAAACTAACAAAAAGTAGAATAATAAACTCATTTAATTTTTGTGGGAAAATAATAAAAAACAAAATTTTTATTACAAAAAAAAAAAAAAAAACCTTAACGTTGCAAAAGAATTAAAAAATAAATAAATAAATAAATAAAACACTAAAGACAAAATCACAAAAAGACAAAAATGTCACTATTCATCCAAATATTATAAATTAATACATATAGATAATAGATAATATCGACGAAAATGCAATTAGGTTTTTTAAGTTGATTTCTTCTCACATGCAGATTGCACAACGACCTAGCATATATGTACTCGATACCCCAGGAGTACTTGTACCCTCCATTTCAGACATTGAAACAGGATTGAAATTAGCTCTTGCAGGATCTGTGAAAGATTCTGTTGTGGGTGAAGAACGTATTGCCCAGTATTTGCTTGCGGTTTTAAATACACGACAAACACCCCTACATTGGAGGAATGTGCATAATAACACCTTGAAAGAGCCTCAAAATGAAACCGATGATAAACGTGATTATAATATTAAGGATCTTTTGCCTAAAAGACAAGCTCTCCCTGTTGCATCCAATGTGCATTATGTGGAGGTAACTTCTGCCTTCATCTCTAACGAGTTAAACATGTAAAATAAAGTAAACGGGTCAAACGTTGCCTAAAGTTATTTTTATGTATGATTCCCTCCAAAAGCAGTTATATTTCAATAAAATTAGATTCTTAGTGAAATAATATGTTTTTTAGTCGTATTTGAGTTTGACGCCCTGATTGATTTACTTTACCCTATCCGACCTCTGTTTTCACCCGTTAGGATGAAATCCACATTTACTTGTTTCATGTGTTTGTGTTTTGACATGAAGGGTATCACGAAAGAGGTACAATGCGCGTTATATTCGACTCTATCAGAATTTAAAGGTGATTTGCAAGATGAAGATGAGTTGGAGATTTTGATTGAAAAACAATTTGAAGCATTGCAGAAGGCATTAAAGATCTCGAATCGAGCAAACGAGGCTCGTATGATGGTATCTAAGAAATTTCTTACTTTATTTAGGGCTGGCAAACTTGGCCCATTTATTCTTGATGATGTTCCTATTGTCACTGCTAAATCTTGAATCTACTAGAACTCAGATGACCCTTTTATGGGCCATTTTTAACTATTTCTTTCTAAAAATATCAGTTTTTATATTAAATATTAAATACATGTCAGAAAATCATTCATACTTGCCATTTTAACTTGTCAGAAAATCATTCATACTTGCCATTTTAACTATTTGTTTTTGTCACATTATCTATAAATTTATGCTCAAGCATTTATTTTTAAATATTTATCAAACTTGTATCCTTCAGTTCATATATTTATCAAACTTGTATCTTAATAAAAACCTATAGATGAACTCAAACACACATGCAAGCGCCCTGGAATATTTAGTAGAATCCCAATCTGAGCTGACATCCCAAATTCTAACTGTGTTGTGACAAAAATAATGAGTTAATTACATAGTTAGTCCATGTGGTTTGCCCAAAGTAACATATTTAGGTACTAATAGTTTAAAATCACATTCTAGGGTATTAACTTTTCATTTTGTAACGTTTGGAGGTATTAACGTTATTTGTAGGTTTAAAATCACATTCTATTAGCACCTAAGTATGTTATTTTGTGCAAACCACAGGGACTAACTATGTTAATACCCTAGAAGTTAATACCCCCAAACGTTACAAAATGAAAAATTAATACCCTAGAAGGTAATTTTAAACTATTAGTACCTAAGTATGTTATTTTGTGCAAACTACAGGAACTATGTAATTAACTCCAAAAATAATCAAGTTCTCAATCTTGACAACTTTGATGTCAAGTATGTAACAGTGTAACACCATTTTTTTACAACTTTTTGAGGTATGCATTGCATATATACATTACATTCTTTGGTCTTAATGACACTGAAAGCCCAACAAGAAACTTCATTACCAAAAACCGAAAGCCCAATAAGAGAAACTGATACGGATCACAGACACAAGAAAAACAAATGAACACAGCTACACAAACAAAACAAAACAAAATTACCATCCCATAAACAAAAAAATGTGCCCCAAATAATCGAATAGCGGTACCGTACTTGTAAAGTATCATATCGGTACCAATCGAACATATACAATACGGCATTCGGTTTTGAAATTAACATAATTTTATCATCGGTACTATGTTGTACAATACTTGTTCGAAACTTTAACGGTACCGTACCATACTTGTGCCAACTGAACATATATGGTACGGTATTTGGTTTTGGTTTGAGCTTTAGCTAAATTTCGGTATCAATATTATACGATATGCTATCGGTTTAATCCAATTCAGCACCGATCTCATCCCTACTTATAATAGTTAGAAAAATAAATACAAAACCAAGCTAAATAACCATCATAAAACATATACTCCTATATTTAAACAACTTTATATTTTCTTTCCCAAAAACCGTTATATATTTTTGAACAACAAATTTGGATCACTAACGGGCCACTGGATTATCATCGTGCCACCAGCGAAGCTACCATATCATATCCATATCCATTAGGCTATAATATCTATACACCAGTTTTAAGAGAAAATTTGAAAAAAACTTACTTGTGGGAATCGAATTTAGGACCTAATAGTTCCTAAAAACCGTTTTATTTTATGGATACCCATAATAAATTTGTACATGAAATGAAATTTATGTTTAGTTCAAACACCAATATAATAAAGAGAGTAAATGCACGGATAGTCCCTATAGTTTGGTAAAATTTCACCTTTAGTCCTCAACTTTTCAAAATTACACTCTTAGTTCCTGTGGTTTGACAAGTTGTTACTCGGATAGTCCCCAAAGCGGATGGAGGTTAGTTTTTCTGGTTAAGTGTGTGTGAAATGACAAGGACTATCCGAGTAACAACTTGTCAAACCACAAGGACTATCCGAGTAACCTTCATCCGCTTTGGGGACTATCCGAGTAACAGCTTGTCAAACACAGGGACTAAGAGTGTAATTTTGAAAAATTGAGGACTAAAAGTGAAATTTGACCAAACCACAGGGACTATCCGTGCATTTTACTCTAATAAAGAGAAACTCAAGAGTCAAAGAAACCGTTGATAATATCTCATTCATTCTATAAATCATACCAGTTACCACATCAAACTCCATCCTTCATCAAAAACCAAAACCATGGCAACCAAAGAGTCCATAACCAAGATCATCGTCGCTGGTTCTGATCACATTCCGGTCACTAAAACAGAAGACTCAGGAATCAAGATCACTGTTGTTGCTTCTGAAGAAAATCATGTTGAAACAGAAGCAGCAAACAACAATGTAGTTGTTGCGCCTGATACTCGTCGTACCCGTGAAAAAGAAGATGATGTTGCTTCTGAAGATGATGATAATGAAAAACAAACAGGAAGTGATCTAAGCATTTCTATGGATAAACTTAACCTTGGTTTGAAAAAGAAACTTATTGTGCTTCCGATAACTGGTTTTTTAGTTCATCGCGCTTTTCGCTTTCGCCAAAACACCATCCCAAAAAACCGCCAGCCTGATTTCTGTTCTGGAAATTTTATGAGTGAGTAAACAATATTATCTTACATTTTTTTCTATGTGGGTATTATTAATTTTTTTTTTGTGGTGTTTCTTGTTCGGTTCGAACAGTTTGTTACCAAATTTCTGTTCGAACCGTTAACTACTATATTGGTTTAGTGGTTTAACGGTTTTGTTTTGATAGTTTGAATTGATTTCTTAATTTTTTTAGAACACATTAGTTTGATTGTAGCTGTTAAAATGATAATAATATGTATGTATGTATGTATGTATGTATGTATGTATGTATGTATGTATGTATGTATGTATGTATGTATGTATGTATTGAGTGAAGATCGTTTCAGAACCCTAAATATTTACAGAACTCGCTGAACTTCTAATAAACAATCTTTTTATTTGTATATTTTTATATTTAGGATAATTTTATCATTTAGTATATGTATATTTATCATTACATACATGTTAAGAGCAACTTTATCATTTTTATACGTAATTTTATGACTACACATATGTAGACTAGTTTTTTTACATATATGTAATTAGTTATTACACATATATAATTTGGCTATCACATATATGTAACCTACTCTTAACATGTATGTAATCATAAAAATACATATAATAAATGATAAAAATACCCTAAATATATAAAAATATATATAAAATAATTGTTTATTTGGAGTTCTGAAAGTTCTGCATTTATTTAGAGTTCTGAAATGAACCCAACCTTATATAATAATATAGATATAGATTAAATGGCTAGTGTAATGTACATGTCCAGTTCAAAAGTTTTGAATCAGGGGAACTTATGAACTGACAAATCGTAAAAAAGTAATTGTGAACCAAACTGTTTGGATATCGAACATACCAAACCGGCTGGTTTTCTTTTGATTTGGAAGGTTATATTAGTTTTAACGGTCTTTTAACGCCCCTAGATTTTATACTATTTATTAACGCTTGAATTTATATATTATATATGTTCATACAGTTTACAAGAGGCCATTCTGTGATGAGTTTTTGAAGTTTTGTTTTGAGAGATTTGAAGTGGGAATATGGTCATCTGCTATGGAGTTAGTATCTCAAATTCTCAATTTGAATTTTTTTTATTTACTTGTTATTATTTATATATATTTGTTAAAGTTAAAATGTGTTTTTTTTTTTTTCAGGCATAACATAGGTGCAGTTCTGACCAATGTAATGGGAGAACACAAAAGCAAGCTGCTATTTACTTGGGTGAGTTCATAATAAGCCGAATTACAAATCAGGCTTGTTTGTTTGTTTACCGCCTGTTATTATCTTTATGACGATTGTGATGTTTTAACGACACTTGTTAGGATCAAAACCAATGCACGAAGACTGATTTCATGTGTTTGGACAAAAAAGACAAACCGGTGTTCTTGAAAGAACTTAATCACTTATGGAGCAAAAAGTATAGCAATCTCCCGTGGTGTGACGGAGAATACTCTGCATCTAACACGTTGTTGATCACCGATCCTGTGAAAGCCCTTATGAATCCTGTATCACTCTCTAATCTATATATACATTCATTTCTTATACTTACAAGATTAGTTAATTATATCTATATGAGTGTGTGTGTGCATGTGCGAGTGTGTCAAGTTGGAGGGTGTTTGGGATTACGTTTTGAAGTGATTATTTGATTATTGCGTTTGTAAAACATAAATAATCTAAAAAATTGTTTGGATGAAAAAGTGATTATCTGCCTCCAAAACGCAGTTTTGAAAACGCAGAATCTATTTTAAAAACGCATAGTCTGTTTTGAAAACGCAACACCAAACACCCCTTTGATACCTTCATTGATGATATGTGTGTTTTATTGCAGCCAAACACTTCGATTTCTCCGGGGAACTATGATCCCGAAAACAAGGAAGATAATCTTCTAGGTAAGTTTATTGATTCTTTATCGTGTTTTGAAAACATTTTCTGACATATATATGTGGAACTTTGATCAGGTCCGAATGGTGAGATACGTGTGTTCTTAGAGGGGCTTGCAGAGGCTAAAGATGTTCAAAGTTATGTGAAAGCTCACCCGATTGGAGATCCAGCTATAACGTCTTCTCATGCTGATTGGGACTACTATTCGAAGATAATTCGTTCTTTCGGAAAGGAAGAATCCAGTGATCACTAGAACTCTATATAATAATTGAGATCAAGAGGCTTTTTTTTGTTAGTTTTCGAATTCAGACATGGTACTGTACTACAAGTTTAGGATCTGAAACTTTTGCTTCTAAGTTTGATTGTTAAATGAAATCAAAATTTATCTAATCTTGTTTTCTACCTCGATTCGAACATCTTTTTCGTAAAGGCAAACTTTACGATTCGAAAGCGCAAGACTAAACATATAGTCGGTTCAAAGAAATCATTCATGGGATCTGTTATACATCATAAATCATATCACATTATAACTCATTACTCATCCTTCATAAATAAAAAAAAACTGGTAAAATCTAACCAATTCTGATTTTTTTAACACGATTGAAAAATTACATAAGAATGACAGATAAACGGACAACTGAAATGACAAACTTATGTTTTCTAAAAAATTGACTTCTAACTTAGGACTGTTTGTTTACCTCTTAATGAGACTCTTAATGGTTCAGACTGCTTGTTTCGTATGCAGATGTCTGAATGGTTTAGACATTTGCCTCTGAATGGTTAAGTATTATACAGAGTCCGAATGGTTAAGACCTCTAATCTGAATTGGTAAGACATTTGCCTCCGAAGGGTTAAGCATTATACTGACTCTTAATGGTTCAGACCTAGCACTTAACCATTCAGAAGTTGCCAAACAGCCCTTTAATAGTTATCCATAACAAAATATAAAAAGAGAGGAAACAAGAGGAACAAAATATGAGGGTTAAAGACTAAAAAGTACCAAATACACAAGTCATCTCTCTTGTCAAACAGAACATATGTTTTGTCACACTTTCAAGCCTCTGTCAATTCATCTTATTAAATCGTTAAGATTTTAATCAGCTTCTTCACTCACAAAATTGAAGTGTGACTCTTGTGGCTAACACGAGTCAATTTTGCTTTACATAAAGTTGTTTCTGAACCGTTGGTTAGATTAGGGTTTGTTACAAGTGTAAACAGTTTTGTTCTATAAATCAAAGTTCTATTTTGAGTTTATCAAACTGTTGTTGCCAATTTGATTAATGATGAAGAAGACTGTTGCATCTGAGAACACTGATCATAACAGTGAAGAACAAGAAGATGAAAAAGAAGAAACAGGAGTGAATTTAGATGTTTCCATGAGTAAACTTAACCTTGGTCCCAAGAAGAAGCTTCTTGTGCTTCCTATGGGCGGGTTTCTTGTTCACCGGGCTCATCGTCGTCGGTCGAACACCATTCCGAAAAACCGCAGGCCTGATTTCTGTTCTGGGAATTTCATGAGTGAGTTATATGAGTAAACATATCATGTTATATGTTTATGTTGACTAATTAATGTGTTTATATGTTATATGCAGTTTACAGGAGGTCATTCTGTCAAGAGTTTTTGGAGTTTTGTTTTCAGAGATTTCAAGTGGGAATTTGGTCATCTGCTATGGAGTTAGTTTCACAATTCTGAGTTTTTTTTTTATTTACTCGTTATTTTGTTAGTGTTTGTTTGTTTTGAGAGATTTATGGTTTTTGGTTTTGGTACTTTTCGAGTTTTCGGTATTTTTGCCCTACCGGTACCATACGTCCATAATTGTTAGTTTGTTACTGTATTCGGTTTGTGTTTTTACTCAATTTCAGTTTTGGTATCGGTGGTATCGTACCACTCTCATCCCTAAATAAATATAATTGAACATACATGAAAAAATATAAATAGTTTAAGAAAAACAGCTTCTTATGTAAGAAATTAAGTTACAATCAATAAATTATTCCTTTTTTTCCTATATAGTTTTTCATGTTGTTCTTTCAGTTGTGTATGTATGATTGAAATTATATGTATACACATCAACATACATACGTAACGGGATAGTTTATAGAATGTAAATGATCAAACGAGAAGCTTTTTTTGTGTTCGTTTATTTGTTTAACTAACTAAGATAAATTTTTTGTTCATTTTATTTGTTTACCAAACAAAAATAAGCGAACTTTCCTTCAAAAGGTTAACGAACAGATTGTTGGATGTTTGATTTGTTTATAGATATACTCATTATTATTTTTATATATTATTAAAAGGAAAAATTACAAGTTTTGTCCTTTATCTTTATACCACTTTTCAGGCGGTGTCCTTTTTAACGAATGTTGACAGGCGGTGTCCTTTACTAGGTATTTTGTTACAAGTTTTGTCCTTTACACCCAACCCAGTTAAAAAACCCTGTTAATTGTTGACAGGCGGTGTCCTTTACTAGGTATTTTGTTGCAAGTTTAGTCCTTTACCTAGGTATTTTGTTGCAAGTTTAGTCCTTTACACCCAACAATTAACATGGTTTTTTAAATGGGTTGGGTGTAAAGGACTAAACTTGCAACAAAATACCTAGTGAAGGACACCGCCTGTCAACATTCGTTAAAAAGGACACCGCCTGAAAAGTGGTATAAAGATAAAGGACAAAACTTGTAATTTTTCCTTATTAAAATTATTTAATGTTTTTTTCAGGCATAACATAGGTGGAGTTCTGACCAATGTAATGGGTACTGAACTCAAAAGCAAGCTTTTGTTTACTTGGGTGAGTTTAAAATCGCCTGGATGACAAATCAGACCAGCTTTCTAGTTAACGTCTATTATTATCTTTTACAACGGCTTTAATGTATTAACAACACTTGTTAGGATCAAGGCCAATGCACGGACACAGGTTTCACGTGTCCAGACAACCAAAAGAAGCCGCTGTTCTTAAAAGAACTTAAACATATATGGAAGAAAAAGTATATATACGGTCCATGGTCTGAAGGAGAATACTCTGCATCTAACACTCTATTGATCACCTATCCCGTGAAGGCCCTTCTAAATCCCGTAACACTCTCTATATATACTTCTTTCATTTTACTTACAAGATTAGTTATATCTATATTACTATATATATATGTGAGTGCGCGAGTTTTATTTATGATAGGGTAAATTACATTTTTTCGTTCTTTATGTTTATACCAAATTTCAGTGGATCTCCTTTACCTTTTAAAATGTCAGGAATCATCCTTTACGTTTTAAAAACCTTGCACAGTTTGTCCTTTGACACTAACTCACTTCAAATTTTCAGTTAAGTTTTGGCAATGTAGTCTTTTTATCCATTTATTTAAAAAAGTATATTAAAAATAAAACATATAGAATAAAAAAAATAAAAGATATAAATGCCCCTTTCCTCTCTAAACCCCATAAAAAGAGTATAAGACTAAACTACCCTCATGTGACCAGGCTTAACTGAAAATTTTAACTGGCTTAGTGTCAAAGGACAGATCGTGCAAGGTTTTTAAAACTTACAAGGATGATTCCTGACATTTTTAAAAGTAAAGGACATCCACCGAAATTTGGTATAAACATAAAAGGATGAAAAGTGTAATTTACCCTTTATGATATATGTGTGTTTTGTCGCAGCCAAACACTTCGATTTATCCTGGGAATTATGATCCCGAAAACAAGGAAGATGATGTTCTAGGTAATTTTATACAATTTATAGCTTGTTTTTTTGGGAACATTTTGCAGTTGGAGTATGTGAAGTTTTGTGAAATTTTGATCAGGTCCGAATAGCGAGTTACGGGTGTTCTTGGAGGGGCTTGCAGAGGCTAAAGATGTTCAGAGTTATGTGAAAGCTCACCCGATTGGGGATCCGGCTATAACATCTCCTCATCCGGATTGGGACTACTATTCGAAAATAATTCGTGCTTTTGGTAAGAGAGTGCAGTGATTACTAGAAGTTATATGAATCATTCAGAACAAGAGGGGGGGGGGGGGGGGGGGGGGGGGTTTAGTGTATGTTTTAATTACTAAATTGTCTTCAGTTTTTATTATTATTATTATTTTTTTATATTAATCGATTTTTTGCTGTTCTGAAAATAATATCGTGAAACTTTTCTACTTATGGAAGTGAGTCGTCCATGTGCGAATAATGTGTTACATATAACTAAAATCACGTTTTAGCATTCGATATTGAGAAACCCATTACTCGTTTGGGTATTTCTGGATAGCGATAGAAAGCCATATGCATTGCTAATGTGTGGTTTGAGGTATGGATCAACAAGACATCTAAAGGGGCTGAATCAAAGAAGATTGGGATCACAAGCACGCCAGTCGCTAGGCACCCATGTACGCCTCGACCAGCAGCCGAGCACACCTCACCCAGATCTTGATCAGTCAATCATGGATTCTCCTAATAGCATAACATTATCTATTGAACCAAAGAATAAATATATATCCAAAAAATCAATATGTATTTTCAAAGGCATATACAAAATTGAGCTAAACAATAATCATAAAACTTATGACTTCATTTAATTGTTAGAGTAAACTTTTGTTTGCTCCCTGTGGTTTGGTCTTTTAACGGTTTTGCCCCAGTCCTTTAAAAATAGCCATTTTACTCCCTCATGTTTCTGTTTTGTCACCAGTCCGCTCCCCGGCTCTTAACTCGGTTAAATCATTCAATAAAGAGAAAGTTGTGCGGCGGGGAGAAAACTGGTGACAAAACAGAAACATCAGGGAGTAAAATGGCTATTTTTAAAGGATTGGGGCAAAACCGTTAAAACGACCAAACCATAGGGAGCAAAACGGAAGTTTACTCTAATTGTTATATACTTTTTTTCTTTGAGAACCGAATATTTACATGGTTTGACCTATCTAATTCACCCTGTTATCTACATCTACAATATACATAACTACCCACTGTTATGTATATCTATATATATTCTAAAGTTTAGTTATATGTTCTATTTTAAAACCAAAATTTATGGTTGTTTTAAATGCATTATCCTATAAAAATCCTATTAATTACATTTAATTTACATTAAATAAATAAGAGATAAGATAAAAAATAAAATAAAATAATTATATATCAATAATCATTAAAATTAATATCAATCAATAACACATTATACTAAATAATATATTATAGATAAAGGTAGATTAGTTTAAAGTTAACTTTGATCTTAATTTTTTTTAATAATTGGTTTAAAGATAATTATTCCAAACTTATGATTATTCTATAAAATGATCTTTGACAAGGTAACCATAAATTTAAATTTCGAAGTAACTAATATATTAAAAGTAGCTCAAATATAATTCGTAATAAAAACACAACAATATATTTTCAAAGAAAACATATAATAAAAAAAATAGGTAAAGGGATCCAAATGATATCAAATATTAAGAACTTATCCATGATATTAGTATCAGAATTTAATAGATTAAGATAAAATTTAAATCGAAAGATCATAAGTATCATAAAAATATCATTAAATTAAAGTTAAAAAGTAAAGAAAAGAATTATTATTATAATATTAAAATAATAAAAATATTTAAAAAACTATATATATTATTAAAATATTAAAATTACTATTTGTACCGATACCAAACAAGACCGTACCGGTATTTTCGATACCAGTACCGGTTGACACCAAGCTTATCCCACCCCGTGATACTAAAAAATCATTAAATTAAAGTTAAACAGTAAAAAAAGGAATTATTATTATAATATTAAAATAATAAAAGTATTAAAATAACTATATATATATATATATATATTCTAATATATTATTAACAAGATTTTGGCTAAATTAATTAGATTATTACAAATAATAATAATAATTTACAAATAAAACAACACAATTTGCAACAAAGCAATGCATGAAACACCATATTAACATATAGTACAGTACATTAATGCTAGAACCTAATCTATACTATATTATAAAGCATTTCATAAGGATACCAACCAAATTTAAGTAATTACAATCTTTTATACTTATGTTACAACAACTTAATGATGTTAGTAAGGGGTGAAATGGTCTTTCTACATTAATATTAAAAAATAAAAAAAATAATTATCTATATCTATATCTATATCTATATCTATCTATCTATCTATACTATATTATAAAGCATTTCATAAGGATACCAACCAAATTTAAGTAATTACAATCTTTTATACTTATGGTACAACAACTTAATGATGTTAGTAAGGGGTGAAATGGTCTTTCTACATTAATATTAAAAAATAAAAAAATAATTAAATGAGAATATAATCACAATTAATTATAATAATACAATAATAAGTTCGGTACTTAAATGCAATTAATAAACGAAACCTATTGGGATAAACCGCAAAAGCACTCCAAAGGTCCAATTTCAATCAATATATACTATATTATAAAGCATTTCATAAGGATACCAACCAAATTTAAGTAATTACAATCTTTTATACTTATAGTACAACAACTTAATGATGTTAGTAAGGGGTGAAATGGTCTTTCTACATTAATATTAAAAAATACAAAAATAATTAAATGAGAATATAATCACAATTAATTATAATAATACAATAATAAGTTCGGTACTTAAATGCAATTAATAAACGAAACCTATTGGGATAAACCGCAAAAGCACTCCAAAGGTCCAATTTCAATCAATATGTAATAAATTTGATCGATTAAGGAATCTCCTATCATTGCTATAAATTCACCATTTCACTCAACATCAACTCCTTTGTCTACTATTGTGCGAGTTAGAGTCGAAAAGAAATAGATAAGAAAGAGATAAGTTGATATGAAATTTATTTATCTTGGTGGAAAGGTGTGTTCTTTTATACCCATTTCAACATTTATTCGAAAAAACTTTGGTTTGTTTCTTAAAATATTCAAATGGGATAACAGTTTTCTTTTACATAATCTATGAGTTTATATTGATGTTTTATTATGTTTGTGGTGATTTAGTGGTTTTTTTTTCAAATTATGATTTTATATTACATATAAAGTATACACACAGGTTATTGGATACAAAAAGACAGACACTTCATACTTCATCAAGGTACCCTTGCATGACTATAGTATCTGGAACCATTTACCAATGTATTGTTTAATTGTTCATAAATTTATAGTATTTTTCCTTTTTTGCAGCTTCATGTATATGGAGGTGTAAAAGGGTGGGTACGAGAAAAGTTATTCATTTGGAGATAGACATTTATTTGGCCTATTGGTATTTCCTTTTTTAATTTCTACTTTACTATTTTTTTTTAAACATATGATGCTTTTGTGTGATTTAATTGATACTATATATAGGCAATATAGATGCAGAGGAAATATTTGAGGAGGTATTGTTTGACAGGATTGGGCAGCAAACTTTAAAGGCTCGGATGTTTTCAACCCGCGCAAAAGATTTAAATTGATTGCGTTTATCTATACTATCGTATAAAGCATTTCACAAGGGTTCCAACCAAATTTAAATAATTGCAACATATTATGCTTATAGTACAACAACTCAATGAAGTTAGTAAAGGGACAAATTAATCTTTCTACATGAGTATAAATTGATAAATACAATTAAATTGATAACTTTATAAATTAAGTATTGTTAAATACTTGATAAAGAATTAACAATGAAAGACAGGGGTCATTGATTTCGAAAATAATATGAGGGTTTCCAATCGGTGTTTATACAAATAATATAGAACCCAATTTTTATGTATGTGTATGCAGTGTGTAGTATGGGGTCTTGCTTACCTCATTCAAGGAATAACAATGAAAGATAGGGGTCATTGATTTCGAAAAACTCCGCCCCTTTGTTCGCCTTCTTCCTGATTTTAAGTTACGGTGAGTCAATTTCCTTTTTTCTGATTCTAATCGATTAAGAACTATACGTGATTAACCAACGAATTGTGGTAGATTTTATGTTTCTATTGCAGTATTTGGATTGAATTGACTGTTGCAATTTAATAATCGTCAGTTATAGTTCGTTTTTTGAATATAGAGAAACACTGACTTATTTAAGGTGCTTGATTTGGGTGAATAGTAGCAATATAAGCTGCTATTGTAATTTGGTGTGATATTCAGTTCAGTATCAGCAACCTAATCAAATTGTTCCCTAAACATAGAGTAAATGTGTTCACCAGCAAGGTAATAAGATGTACTAATTTTCAATTATCAGAGACTTCTAATAAGGAAATATAGCTATTAGGTTATGTCAAGGTAAGCATAGTTTATAAAGAATATGTTGCAGAATAAAGTTAATACAACATTTTAGTAATAAATAATAAACTGCTTTCTTATCTATAAAAGGGAACAAAACCTGCAATTTGACTTTTAGATGTCAAAACTGAATTTATATGTATATGTGTATGTAGTATAATATATATATTTAACATCTATTTTACACCATCTAAAACAATGAAAAAGAAAAAATAAAAATAAAAAAATTTGAAAACTGTGACGTCTTTTGAAGAGGGTTGAGAAACCACACGTCCATAGATTTGAAGTTTTGTGAGACCACATGTGGTGGGGCGCAAACCTCTCTCAAAGCGTCTTAAAAACGCGGGGGAACACTGTACCCTTGGGCGTTTTGGGCCTTTTTTGACTGGTAGTGCTACCACAAAGCGCCGAACGAGGAGTGGACTTTGGTCAAAATAACCATGGTCAAACGGCTAACTTTAAAAAAAAACCGGTTTTTGTTTTAAAAATCTATACTATATTCGCACTTTCGTACCGTGTCACGCACTATCTATATCAGTCGTCGTTCCAGGAAAAAACAATAACTATTGTGCATGTCGTGCATCGCACGGGTGTTCCCCTAGTACCCTTAACAAATTTATACAAGAAATGAAATTAAAATGCATTTACTATTTCAGATTTTAATTAGTACAAACACCAAATTAATAAAAAAAGAAAAAGAAATTCAAGAGTCAGAGGGATGGCAATGTACAATCAGTTAAAAGAAACTGTTCATGAGATCTCATGCATAAATCCCAAAAGTCAGGTGCTCCTGCTATAAATCATACCACATCAAACCACAATTTTCATCATAAACCATGGCAACAGAAGAAGATTGTGTAAGCGAGAATGTAGTTGTCGCTTCTGATAACAGCTGCATTGGTAAAAAAGATGATGCTGAAAAAGATGGACGAACCACGAATGATGTTGTTGTTTCTGATGACAGCCGCGTTAGTAATGAAGATGATGCAGGAGTCAAGAATGTGGTCAGCAAAGAAGAAGAAGATGCTGAAACAAAAGCCGCACTAAACAATGTAGTTGTTGCGTCTGATAACAACGAAAAAGAAGATGGAATGATGAAGAAGGCGGTTGCTTCTAAAGAAGAAGATACTGAAAAAGAAACAGGAATGATCAAGAGTTTTCCCGTTGCATCTGATCACAACACCGTTAGTCTTGAAAAAGATGCAGGAATCAAGAATGTGGTCGTTGGGTCTGATCACAACGCCGTTAGTCAAGAAGACGTTGAAAAAGATGCAGAAATCAAGAATGTGGTCGTTGGGTCTGATCACAACGCCGTTAGTCAAGAAGACGTTGAAAAAGATGCAGGAATATTCAAGATCGTCGATGTTGCTTCTGATGATACCGCTATTAGTAAAGAAGAAGGTGTTGAAACTGAAACAACAATCAACAATGTGGGTGTGTCTGATAACAGTGGTACAAGTGAGAAAAAAGTTAAAGAAGATGGAACGATGAAGAAGGCGGTTGCTTCTGAAGATGAAGATAATGAAAAAGGAACCGAGACCGATTTAGGTATCGCTATGGAGAAACTTAACCTTGGTCCTAAAACTGATGTTGTGAAGGGCAAAGTGGAGAATGTTGAAATATTCGGCCTCCGGAGAAGCCAACGGGTCAGAAAACTTCCATCAAAGTTTAGGGATTATAAGATGTTTTGAAGTTTTGTTTTGAGAGATTTGATGTTACTAATTTGATCATATGCTATAATATGGATTAAGATTATGGAGTATGTATCACAAGTCTGAAAGTGTCTCTTATTTACTTGGATGGAAATGACAATAAAATGGAAATACGAAGGATTCAGATGCACAAAAAAAATCATTTTGGATGAAACAAGCAAATATGACCAAACCTGAGGGATGATTTTGAGATTTTACTCAAAAAGATTACTAAAAATGATGAAAAATTAAAACAAAACAAATTAGAAACTTGTAAAGTTTAAAAAACCATTTTAGCAACCCATCACCCTTCCGATCAAAATATCATATATTGTTGTTGAGATCTCCTTAGGTACACAACAACGTTCCGGAAACGTTGTTGTCGAGATCTTGTCATGCCCATGACTCCACTATGTCGACGATGTTGTCCAGATATCCACTCTGGTTATGATGATGTGCGTATCTTGTAATGTCCATGGTCCAACTGTGGTTAACAACCACGGTCCGTTGGTTCAACCAATAGTTGTCATAATCAGTTGGCCAGTTTGGAGACGACTCAAAAGGGATTAACCGAGTTGTTTGTATCTACGAGTACAGATTGTGAAAATGTTGATGGTAACTTATAACCGTGTACGTGTTAGACTTTATTCCCATTAAAGCATACGTAAATTCGACTAGCAGTCACATATCACACTTTTAGCCGTTTACATCACAACTCGTTGTTGTGGAATCATATTAACTCCAGTGTTGTAAAAATCGCGACTAGTCACCGACTAGTCGGCGATTAATCGTTAGTCGGCCAGTAACTAAGTAATTTTTTGTTAATCAGTCTATTAATCGCTAGTCGGCTCTAGTCGGGCCTTGTCGAACCTAGTCGGCCGGCCAAAAATTGGTGATTCCAGCTAGATTCCGGCAAAAAAACCTATATATTCTGACCAAAACCTCTAAATTCCGTCCAGTTTCCAACCAAACCATTTGAATTCCAACAATTAATCTTGTATACTTAAAAAAATGAGTTGAGTAAGAGTTAAAACCTAGTACTTTAAATATTTACCTATAAAAATGTGTATGTGTATATGTAAACATAAAACTGAAAATTACATATAAAAAACCCGATCCGAGTAATCCTGATCAATCCCGAGTAGTCGCTAGTCCCCACCTCACCGGCCGATTAGCGACTAGTGAGTTCTCCAACCTTGATTATCTCATGTACAAATACAAGACAAAGTATTCTGAACCAGCTGTGGGCCTGTAGTGGAAGCTAAGAAACTGAAGGGACTAACTATTACCTATTTTATAGTTAGAGGGTTAAAGATGAAAAAGAACTAAATACATACACAAGTAAGTCGTCTCTCTCGTCAAACAGAGCATATATTATTTATTTTGTTACTTTTTTGAGCCTCTGTTATCTTCCTAAACTCAAAACTCTTTCATATGAATCAGCATCTTCACTTACAAAATTCTAGTGTGACTCTTGTAGTCAACGTAAGTCAAATCTTATTTTACATATGAACCGTTGGTTAGATTAGGGTTTGTGAAAACTTTAGTTTGAGTTTATCAAACTGTTGTTGCCAATTTGATTAATGATGAAGAAAACGGTTGCTTCTGATCACATCAGTGAAGAACAAGAAGATGAAAAAGAAACAGGAGTCAGTTTAGATGTTTCCATGAATAAACTTAACCTTGGTCCCAAGAAGAAGCTTCTTGTGCTTCCTATAGGCGGCTTTCTAGTTCACCGGGCTCATCGTCGTCGGCCGAAGACCATTCCGAAAAACCGGCAGCCTGATTTCTGTTCTGGGATTTTTATGAGTGAGTGAAAATTAATGTTATTATGTTTATGTTCACTGATTAATGTGTTTTTATGTTATGTGTGTATATGCAGTTTACAAGAGGCCATATTGTGAAGAGTTTTTGAAGTTCTGTTTTGAGAGATTTGAAGTGGGAATTTGGTCATCTGCTATGGAGTTAGTTTCACAATTCCGAAACTTTTTTTATTTACTCGTTGTTTGTAGGTGAATCGAACAAACACAAACAGAGGCATGTTCGTGTTTGTTCATTTTACTTTAACCGAACACGAACATATAATCGAACAAATTTTTGTGTTCGTTCATTAAGAAAATGGGCATGTTCGTGTTCGTTTATGTCCGTTCGTTAGTTCACAAACATAAACAAACAAACTTAAAGGAACATAATTTAACAAATGTAAAATAATGCAAATGAACATAAACAAACATAAACAGACATAAAGTAGTTTTATTATATAAGTTATTGATTAATTACGATTACGTTCTATTGGAAAGCACATTTATATTACTGGAAAGCCGAATTACCAACTAGATTTATGTATATAAGTTGTTAGAAAATCTCTTTTTATGTTTATATTTACAGAAATACAACTCTATATGTATTTGTTAAAATATAAACGAACGTTCATAAACATAAATGAACGAACGTTGATGAACATATATGAACGAACAACATGTGTGTTCATGTTCGTTCATTTAATCATAAGAACAAAAAAATTTGTTCATCTTTGTTCGTTTATAAAATAAACAAACTTCTCGCCAAACAAGTTCATGAACGTTCGGTTCGTTTCAGGCCTAGTTGTTAGTGTTTGTTTGTCTAAATTTAACTGAACGAATAAATTAACATAGATATTTAAACAAATTAATTTTCGTGTTGTTTGTTGAGAAAGTATATTTGTTAGTGTATGTTTATTTGATAGATAAACGAACCAGGGATGGTCCAATCTTTTTGAAGGCCCTAGGCCCAAGCCTGGATTACTTGTACTATAGGTCCGGCCCTTACAAACATTTGTGAAATTGTAAATTTAATAAAAGAAATAAATTTTCATAAAATAGATTATTAAACTTAATTTATATTGTTGTCAGGCATAACATAGATGCAGTCTTGACCAATGTAATGGGTACTGAACTCAAAAGCAAGCTTTTGTTTACTTGGGTGAGTTTAAAAACACCTGGATTACAATTTAGAACAGTTTGTTCATTATTTATTATTATTTTTTGTACTAAGCAGTTAATGCAGTAAAAATTCGGCTTATATTTGAGATATCGGTTATCGCGGTGGGATATCGGTAGTTTTAATATCATGCATAATTTATATATATTAGCAATTTAAAACTACCAATTCAGTATACTCTCCTACCATTAACAAATTAACCAACAATTGTGGCAAGTAGGAACTGATTAAGACTTAAAACACTAACATTTAACACTAACGATTAAGACTTAAAACGCTAATAGCAGCAATAAGAAGAAAGACGAATGGTAGAACTAAGAGGATAAGTACTGATATCGGGAAAATCGGTGATACATCGGTCAATATCGTCGATAATATCGGTACCGATATTTGATACCGGGACCGATAACCGATATATCGGTGATATCACCGATATTAACTGCATAGCTTTTGTATATCTTTTATGATGGTTTTGATTTTTTTAATGACGTATGTTAGGATCAAAACCAATGCACGGAGACGGATTTCAAGTGTTTGGACGACAAATACAAGCCATTGTTCTTAAAAGTTCTTGATCATTTATGGAGTAAAAAGTATATATATCTTTCATGGTCCGAAGGAGAATACACCGCGTCTAACACTTTGTTGATCACTGATCCTGTGAAAGCCCTCCTGAATCCTGTATATATCTTTCATTTACTTACAAAATTATTTATATCTGTGTGCGCCTGTGCACTAGGGATGAGCTCGTTACCAAAAATACCAGTACCAAAAAATCCCTAAAAATTGGGTACTGGTACCGAAAACGCCAAAAGTCAGTACCGAATTGGTACCGAAAATATTTCGATTTGGGAAATTCAGTACCAGTACCGGTATTTGGTACCATTTGCTCATCCCTACTAGTATGCACTAGCATGTGTCAAGGACACCTTAACTTATTGATAATATATGTGTGTTTTGTTGCAGCCAAACACCGCCATTTTTCTTGGAGATTACGATCCAAATAATAACCAAGATGATTTTCTAGGTAAATATGTAGATGTGTTTAGGGCTGTGTTCATAAATCATAAGAAACAGACCAAACTGTCCTGAAAAACAGTTAGGCAGGATTAACAGTTATTTGGTTTGGTTTAAAACATTGAACTGGCTATTTTACCTTTATTATTATTTGAGTTAAATGCCATTTAGTCCCTGTCGTTTGGGTCACTTTGGCAGTTTAGTCCAAAGGTTTCATTTTTCGCCTATGGGTTCAAAAAGGTTTCACCGTTGCCATTTTAGTCCACTAGGTTAACTTCATCCATTTTTCTGTTAACGAGAAGGGCAATTCAGTCATTTTATATATAATTCTGTTAACTAGAAGGGCAATTCGGCCATGTAAAATGACCGAATTGCCCTTCTCGTTAACAGAAATAATGGATGAAGTTAACCTAGTGGACTAAAATGGCAACGGTGAAACCTTTTTGGACCCATAGGCGAAAAAAGAAACCTTTGGACTAAACTAGCAAAATGGCCCAAACCACAGGGACTAAAATGACATTTAACTCTTATTATTTTTATACTTAGAATTTGTAGTTGCATCTGAACTATATCACAAAGACACAAACCATCCATATTATTTTAAAATTATTAATAGAATAAAGTACACGGATGGTCCATGTGTTTTACCAAATTTTGGATTTGGCCCTATCTTTTTAAAAAGTACACATATGGTCCCTGTGGTTTGCAATTTGTAACGCAATTAGTCCCCAACCCCAAATCTAAAGGTTTTAGTAGGTCCAAGTTAGGGGCTGAATACGTTACAAAATGCAAATAACAGGGAGCGTCCATGTACTTTTGGCAAATTTGGGGACTAAATACGTTACAAAGTGCAAACCACAGGTACTATCCGTGTACTTTTGAAAAGCTAGGGACCAAATCCAAAATTTTGATAAACCACATGAACGATCCGTGTATTTCACTCTTATTAATATTAACAAGTAGTTTTGAAAATCTAAAAAATCATTGAAGTTGAAGTTCTGTGAAATATTTGTTAGGTCCGAATAGTGGGCTGCGGATATTCTTGGATGGGCTTGCGGAAGCTAAAGATGTTCAGACGTATGTGAAAGCTCACCCATTCGGGGATCCAGCAATAACACCGTCTCATTCTAATTGGGAGTATTATTCCAACATAATCCGTATCTATGGCAAGAACAAGTGATCTTAATCATTCAGACTAAGACGGGTGTTTGGTGTTTTCTTCACTTTTTTATTACGAGAATTGTTTTTTCTTTTGGTGTTTTCTTCGTAAATACGGTGTTTTTTTTTTTCTGATTCAGAATTTCTGATATTGGTACGGTGCTACAGGTTCATGATCTAAAACTGGGGCGATTGGAGGAAGTTTAATGCATCATCCTAGAAAAATTATGTTTGGTAAATAATTGATGTAATCTTGTACTGATGTAATGAAGTTTTGATGTGATAATAAGAGTTACTAACCTTAAAAAAAAAATAAAAAAATAAAAAAATAAAAAATAAAAAAAAATAAAGAGAGAGAAAGTGCTTGACCAAGTCCAAATCAATTCCGAAAACATGTTACCACTAAAACATTCATTTAATATGTACTTAAAATGGGTACTTACACCGGCAAATACATGATATTGGATTTAGATAACTCCAGTTTTCTCCAATTGGCCGATAGCACTTTCGATGTGTACAACACCTGTCACACCCCCAAAATACCACCTAGGGAGTGTCCCTGTTAGGCGTGTGACGTACCAGCAATGAGCCACTAATCACATTGAACCCATACAAATTTCTAAATAACGTTCTCAATCATTAATAAAATACCATCAACAAGTGTAAATGAAAACCAATATGTTCAGCGGAAGCAAATAGTAAACCAAGTTAAACTGTTTCAAAACCAAAGTATAGTATCAGGAAATCAATCACATAAATCCTTCCTGTCGACCCATGACCACTCCAGCTACTGCAGACAGCAAGTTCCCAAATCCAAGATATCTAACGACCTGCGAGCATGCAACAAGTGTATCAGACAACGCTGGTGAGTTCATAGTTTTACGAAAACATTGGTTACCAAGTGTTTAGTTAATCCATTGAATTTGATTCCGAAAGTAATGTTGTTAATACCCCGAATACAAGACGGCTTCTGATGATTTTGCCCTTTCTCCAATGCTCCTATCAAAGCATTGGTCATGACTAGGTCATTAGTTCAACACCCGTCCTCCCAGGTACGGGGTGAGGTTGCCAAACCTAAGTAGCGCTACTAACTAATACCATGTTACCTCCCCGGTAACCAAACAACATGGAGGGACTTTAAAGGTGATAGGAAAAGTATATTATCCAACATTCCTGTTTTTACCCAAAAGACTTTTTCCTCCCCGGGATACCCACTGACTGTCCCAACCACCGGGACGCATGCTCAAGAGAGATGAACTCACCTTTGGTTTGCTCGGTAGAATTATTTATGTGTTCACAGTTTGATCAACCAAATCCTAGTGTGGTTACCAATAACAGTCAGTCATATGCGCAAAGAGTACATATCCTATACACATACTGTAGTTTAGTTGTAGCATGCATAGATTGCACATAACATTATACAAGTCACCCTAATAATTCATACAACGTGCCAGTCCATTATCATCGTACATTCACATGGCAGGTATTAAGGTCACACGCTGGTTCACATTACAAGTCCATTATTCAATTAATCAATCTAACAGTCCCTAACCTACCTTATGCAAATATGCGGCCCAATCAACTACGGCCCAAAATAATTACATCTACAATCATGAAGTCAAAATAATTTGTTAAGGAATCAAACAAGTTTTATCTGGCCACTATCTAACTAAAGTTGAATTATTAAAAATCCCACATAAAATATTTAATTAAATATTGAATCCATGGAGACATACCGAATATCCATTTATATAACAGTTTTATAATTTATCCAGATCCAATGCAAAACCTTAATGGCTTTCCACATGCTTATAATAATATAATTACATAAAAGTTAAATAAACAAATAGCTTAAATGATAAGACTAGTTTCATATAATTAATTACCTTGACCATCAATGACATCATCATTAGAATATTCATATCATCACAACCGTTTGTGATCGTTGACTATTTCCTTTTTATGAAGTTCCATCGCTACTAACAAAGTGCACAGCAACCGAAGCAATTCAACATCAACGAAAGGCATACTTCAAACCAGGGAGACCACACTTAGATTACATGCACATACGATATCAATCAATACATATATTCATACTCATTCTCGTAGACGTAATGCCATAGTTCATCGCGGACGAGTTTCGTAAGCAATCATACACCACAGATACATGTACTCACCCCTAAGAAATCGAAAAACGGTTGCTTCTTTCTAGTCGCTATTCTCCTATCTCATATACATACACATCACAGTTCTCGCACCACACATATGTTTATGCATATAATTTGTTCTTACATATCATATAGCGCATAATAATTGTAACAGTTGCAAGCATAACCCATTGACTTTCTCATGATTCTACGTTAATAATCATGCACCTTGTTTCTAGCATCACATCATATACATATACACTTCTTGCAAATCAGAATCAATATAAACGAGAGCAACAGTTAAGGAACAACATAAGTATGTATCTACTAACCAATAGCCTGCTCGAATGGGATGATGTCTCGATGAAGATGAGGGGAAAGAACCTACTGCCGTGCGTATACTTGAGGGGGAGGGTAGGGTTTGTAAGAGGTTGTGAGCACCCAATCAGATTGTACATATCAGCATGTACGCAATTAAGAAAGAGGGGAGGTGGGCTCGTAGTGGACTGATGATGTATTAGTCAAATTATAAGCTTATTGGGCCGATTCAATTCAGTGGACAGATACTATATTCAATTGGGCCGATACACTTTTGCAATCACAAGATTGTGAATATATATACACATTAAATCCAAATGTTTATCATTTACTAGTTAGCAACACCATTTAATCATAATTATAAAATCCAATTAACCAAGTTCAACAGGTTTACGGAACGTAAACATAATGACGACGCAGAGTAGAACATGAGTAGTTAGCGAAATTTGACTAAACAAAGCTAACCTTGAAAGTTCGGGTTGTCACATCATCCCCAACTTGAAAGAAATTTCGTCCCGAAATTTAACAAGCAATTCAAAGCAGCACAGTGCTAAATCAGAATGACTGGATTTTTCCCAGGTGCTACATCATCCCCAACTTGAAAGGAATTTCGTCCCGAAATTCGCCAAAGATAATAGAAATTGATACAACCGTTTGAACATCTGACGATATTAGGGCTTACTTCGATCAGTGCATTCCCACGTGAACTCCGGTCCACGTCTTGAGTTCCAACGAACTCTCATGATTAGGATTCGACTATGCTAACGAATCTTGACGTCCAGGTCCATGATTTCCGTAATTTCCTCAACAACCGCAACTGGTCATTAACCTTAGACTCTAATAAGGGTATCACAAGCGTTTCATCGCACAAACACTACCTTAGATTCGAGACAAAAATGACATCATGTGCGTTACCCAATTCGTCGGGTAACTCGAGTTTGTAGGTTACGCTACCGATTCTTCCCAGACTGTTGAATGGTCCATCGTGATGTCAGTTAAACTCGCCATGCTTCCCAAGCATTCCACACCCTCCCAGGGTGAGACTTTCAACACGATACGATCGCCTACAGCGATCTTCCAGCGTTTCCCCAGTTTATCAGCTTTCCTGACGGTCACGCGTTGCCGCCAATCGACTCCCGATCCAAGTAACCTTCCCAAGAGTTTCGAGTACCAGTCCTGGACCAGTAATTAAGTTGTCAACCATCTCAGTCTAACAAGAAGGTTGGCATTACTATCTATGTAATGCCTCAACAGAGTTGTCTGGTTACCAAGATGATAACTGCCGCAGTAGTACTCAACCATAGGTAAGAGTCATTCCAATTTGCACCAAAGCCAATCACACTCATGCTCGCAGCGTGTCCTCATGTGCCAGGGGAGTTCGTTTTCGCTGATCATTTGCCCAACGACGTTAAGCAATGCTCTGGTCCTGACGTGAGCCAAGGGTGTTGCGTACTGCCTTACATAAATCGCGCATAGATCAAATTCAGAGGTAACAGGAGTTGGCACCTCATACCCAAAAGCCGCCTCTCTCAGAGGAACACTCACAACTGTGAAGACTCATCAGTTTTCTTGATTGCAAGAAAGTGTGCTGGTAACTTGAGTCCATCTATGATCACCCAGGTGATAATGTTTCCGTTTCGAGTTGTAAGTAGACTAGTGACCCAATCCATGGCAGTCTGTTCTCATTTCCATACATGTATTTCTGGTTGCTAAAATCCCACCTTGACTTCCCCACATGCCACACTTCGTTCCTATGCGTGGCTATATGGGCTTTCAGGCCCGGTCATTTGTACATGGTCTTCGGGTTTCAATACGTCCTATCAAAACTCAGATGATTAGGATATCGAAACCCATGTGCTTCGCCTACACCAGTTCCCTAATGTTGCTGTATAGTGAGGTCCATATTCGTTCCATGAAGTAGCAAATATCGTCCGACCTGCCAAAGGTTGCTTCCCCATGCCCAGCATGGGTTAGTTTTGAGAACTCTCTTCCTTCAGTTCTTCAGTTTGAGAAGGCGGGTCTGATCAGGTATGTTAGAGTCGATAGCAGGCTGCAAAGCTCGTGCACATCCAGGTTTCCCGGTCGTATTAATCCAATAGCTCCATCCAGCGATGTCGTTACATGTTTAGCTCCTTCGAAACAAGGGTATACGGGAGGCCCTTGTGATCGGTCTAAGTAATGTATTTGGTACCGTCCAAGTGATGCCTCCAGCTCAAATCCGAGATTGTGGCTTCCACCCCAGGGTATGAGTCGCGCAATTGCAGGGTTGGGTTTCAAAAGCCGAAAAGACGTCCTCCTGTTTTGTCTTCCACGAAAACAGCGCCCTGCTGTGCTAAAGGGGTTACAGCGGCACATTTTTCGAAAATCCCTCGGTGAATCTGCGATAATATTTAGCGGAATTAAGGAATTGCTGTATTCCTGCAGGAATCTTTGGTGTCGATCAGTTTCTAACCAAAACGGGTCTCAGCAAGAGCCACGTGTATTCCCACTTCGTTGATTATATGACCAATAAGGTACCCCACGAATCCAAAAGTTACATTTACCAAGACCTCGCGCGGTGTGGCTCCTCCCTCAGGAGCACTCAAATACGATACAAAGCTGCCCATGATGTTCTTTTCTCCTGGCAATAATCAACAAACATGGTCGATTCTGGTGGTCCATAAGCTGCTGGTGTGCTTGCTTAACCCAATGATCATGGTGTACAAAGTCGCAATGGCCATATTGCGTTCGATATGCCGTTTTAGGAACATTCTCCTCTTGGTCTTCCGTCAATACATGGTCGAGGCAAACAGTTCTTGATTGTCACCTTGCTGAGTTCTGGATAATCAGTACACATATGAAAAGGCTTTATCTTCCCAAATATAGCTGGGGCTTCCCAAAGCGAACAAAAACTATGTCCAATAAAACTTCTGTCCAACAGTTCTTGTAGATAGTCCTTGCAACCCTCCTGGTGCAAGACGGTATGTAGCACGAGTAATCAGGGCTGCCCTTGTCGTGAGATCAAACTGAGATTTTGCCTAACAGTGGTGGAAGTAAATCTGTAAGCTCTTCGGGTAGCACACTGAGAGGAATCACGAACAATTGGTGGATCCTCGATCCTCTTTTCCTTAGCCTCAACATCAGTAACGGTTGCTAACGTAGCGGGGTGATCCCTCCATAGACACTTCTGGGCCTTCATAGCTGATATGGTGCTAACCTTTGCACCACTCTGTTGCTTTAGAACAAATAACGATTCTCCACACAAAATTTTCTCCTCACAAGGTATGTCTGCGCGATTTCTGAATAACCAATCCACACCAACTACTGCATTGTAACCATCAGGGGTAGTAGAAGGAAGGTCGATGTCGAACACCTGTCCCCCAAGGTCGAGTTTGCATCCCAGGGAACACATAAGGCTTCAATTAACTTGCATCAGCCGACTCCACAACAGGTTCGGTTTCAAGAAGCATCAGGGTTAAACAGAACAAGGACGAAGCGAATAGCTACCCATCCAAGCTATCGTGTTGCTATTACGCCTGGTGTAGCCTATGCCAATACTAAATGTCCTTCCATGAGCTTTATTTCCAGTGTTGTTTTTGTCACGAGAATTTCCAGTACTGCCGTCGTTCCCTTGGTTGTCGTCACCTTGACTTAACACGGTCAATCCTTGTCGAGGTCACCTTCGTTTCCATACTGTCAGCTACGATCACGAGTAACTTGATGTTGCCGCGACTGTTGCCTCTAATATTGTTTCCTGTAACAGTGTCCTGCGTCCTTTCACCAACAAGGTCCATCTTTTCACATTCCGTGCCACGTCCTAAGGCACTACTCATGATGCGGGCGGTTACATGGTCCGCTCTACAGTCAATCGTCACCGATTTTGTTCCGATTGGTTCGTAAGAGTCGACTCCCATGAGTCGCTGGCTGGGGTTAAGGGTTCGATTGGAGTCAAATCGCTGTTTTTCGTTGCCGGTAACTAGAGTCGTTCAAATGCTTAAGTCGGTGAGGTACCACGTTTACCCTCTTGTCCATCGTTCTTGCAAGTTGACTGAGTAGTACACGGTATGTCGCGAGAGTGTTGCAGAAGTGATCGCACTTCAGGATCTAAGGCGTCAACACGCTAAGTTCCAGTAAACAAAGATAAGTGAGGAAAGTATAGTCCAATCATTTGACGCTGAGCCATCCAACTCAGGGACGTTTGTACTAGCACCTAACATTCTACATAGTTCGCTAGGCGTTCAGATGTGTGATCAGGTGATACTCGATAGCATCGAGATTCACAAGGATTCAGAAAGGGGAGAGAAGATCATGTTCGAGTAGGAGACAATCACTGCTTTGACTCCTATAGACTGCTGAGTTCTAACATAACATCAATTAACAGAGCGGAACCCCTCTCACACTCGTTAAGCCTCACTGGGACTCACATGCACCCCACATTATTATTATGTGTGCACCCATAATAATAAGGCAATTTGCATGCTTATCTCAGTGCCTCTTAACTCGCGCTAAAAGGTTCCCCGAATTCAAGCAATAAGACAGATGACGCCACAACATAGATCATGAAGGTTCAAGAAGAGTCGCACTCTTAACACGTAACATGGGTTGGTAACATAGAAGTTCATACTGCAGTGCTAAGTGTGCATTCACGTGTGATGTTATTCATAAGCAACCACTAGATATACTATGCAATAGTAAACGAGAAACGAACCTTGCAGTCTGGAGCTGAGTGTCATGGTCGATTTCGGTACTGTTCGGTTATAGTCTGGTTTTATAAAAATGCTTTAAAACCAAGTTCACTATAACCAGTGGCTCTGATACCAAACTGTCACACCCCCAAAATACCACCTAGGGAGTGTCCCTGTTAGGCGTGTGACGTACCAGCAATAAGCCACTAATCACATTGAACCCATACAAATTTCTAAATAACGTTCTCAATCATTAATAAAATACCATCAACAAGTGTAAATGAAAACCAATATGTTCAGCGGAAGCAAATAGTAAACCAAGTTAAACTGTTTCAAAACCAAAGTATAGTATCAGGAAATCAATCACATAAATCCTTCCTGTCGACCCATGACCACTCCAGCTACTGCAGACAGCAAGTTCCCAAATCCAAGATATCTAACGACCTGCGAGCATGCAACAAGTGTATCAGACAACGCTGGTGAGTTCATAGTTTTACGAAAACATTGGTTACCAAGTGTTTAGTTAATCCATTGAATTTGATTCCGAAAGTAATGTTGTTAATACCCCGAATACAAGACGGCTTCTGATGATTTTGCCCTTTCTCCAATGCTCCTATCAAAGCATTGGTCATGACTAGGTCATTAGTTCAACACCCGTCCTCCCAGGTACGGGGTGAGGTTGCCAAACCTAAGTAGCGCTACTAACTAATACCATGTTACCTCCCCGGTAACCAAACAACATGGAGGGACTTTAAAGGTGATAGGAAAAGTATATTATCCAACATTCCTGTTTTTACCCAAAAGACTTTTTCCTCCCCGGGATACCCACTGACTGTCCCAACCACCGGGACGCATGCTCAAGAGAGATGAACTCACCTTTGGTTTGCTCGGTAGAATTATTTATGTGTTCACAGTTTGATCAACCAAATCCTAGTGTGGTTACCAATAACAGTCAGTCATATGCGCAAAGAGTACATATCCTATACACATACTGTAGTTTAGTTGTAGCATGCATAGATTGCACATAACATTATACAAGTCACCCTAATAATTCATACAACGTGCCAGTCCATTATCATCGTACATTCACATGGCAGGTATTAAGGTCACACGCTGGTTCACATTACAAGTCCATTATTCAATTAATCAATCTAACAGTCCCTAACCTACCTTATGCAAATATGCGGCCCAATCAACTACGGCCCAAAATAATTACATCTACAATCATGAAGTCAAAATAATTTGTTAAGGAATCAAACAAGTTTTATCTGGCCACTATCTAACTAAAGTTGAATTATTAAAAATCCCACATAAAATATTTAATTAAATATTGAATCCATGGAGACATACCGAATATCCATTTATATAACAGTTTTATAATTTATCCAGATCCAATGCAAAACCTTAATGGCTTTCCACATGCTTATAATAATATAATTACATAAAAGTTAAATAAACAAATAGCTTAAATGATAAGACTAGTTTCATATAATTAATTACCTTGACCATCAATGACATCATCATTAGAATATTCATATCATCACAACCGTTTGTGATCGTTGACTATTTCCTTTTTATGAAGTTCCATCGCTACTAACAAAGTGCACAGCAACCGAAGCAATTCAACATCAACGAAAGGCATACTTCAAACCAGGGAGACCACACTTAGATTACATGCACATACGATATCAATCAATACATATATTCATACTCATTCTCGTAGACGTAATGCCATAGTTCATCGCGGACGAGTTTCGTAAGCAATCATACACCACAGATACATGTACTCACCCCTAAGAAATCGAAAAACGGTTGCTTCTTTCTAGTCGCTATTCTCCTATCTCATATACATACACATCACAGTTCTCGCACCACACATATGTTTATGCATATAATTTGTTCTTACATATCATATAGCGCATAATAATTGTAACAGTTGCAAGCATAACCCATTGACTTTCTCATGATTCTACGTTAATAATCATGCACCTTGTTTCTAGCATCACATCATATACATATACACTTCTTGCAAATCAGAATCAATATAAACGAGAGCAACAGTTAAGGAACAACATAAGTATGTATCTACTAACCAATAGCCTGCTCGAATGGGATGATGTCTCGATGAAGATGAGGGGAAAGAACCTACTGCCGTGCGTATACTTGAGGGGGAGGGTAGGGTTTGTAAGAGGTTGTGAGCACCCAATCAGATTGTACATATCAGCATGTACGCAATTAAGAAAGAGGGGAGGTGGGCTCGTAGTGGACTGATGATGTATTAGTCAAATTATAAGCTTATTGGGCCGATTCAATTCAGTGGACAGATACTATATTCAATTGGGCCGATACACTTTTGCAATCACAAGATTGTGAATATATATACACATTAAATCCAAATGTTTATCATTTACTAGTTAGCAACACCATTTAATCATAATTATAAAATCCAATTAACCAAGTTCAACAGGTTTACGGAACGTAAACATAATGACGACGCAGAGTAGAACATGAGTAGTTAGCGAAATTTGACTAAACAAAGCTAACCTTGAAAGTTCGGGTTGTCACAACACCACTCTCAACTTTCAACTTATTGGCTGATAGAATTTCCAAACTAACTGAACTCTACCCAGTTGGTTTTTCAATGATGTGCCACTTGTGTGTTGACGTGGATTTTTTTGAAGATGTGGCAACTGAGGTGGCTGTTGACATGGCATCTGATTTGGCTTTTTGATGAGGTGGCAGCTGAGGTGGCTTTTTTGATGACGTGACAGTTGATGTGGCACTAGTTTGGTGACGTGGCAGCTGATGTTAGCAAACTGGATTACTGTTGGGGTTAGTTTTGGAGTGTTATTGGTCAATAAGTTGAAAGTTGCGAGTGGTGCGGTACAAATCAAAAGTTAGGAGTGCTATCGACCAATTGATGAAAGTTGAGGTTATTTAAATCCAATATCCCAGCAATTAATACTTATAACTTCATTTAATGTTTTTCTAGATAGTCCCCACCATTTGGTGGAGTGGCGAAGGCACTGAAGATAAGAATTAGGCCTTCTTGGAGGTTGCAAGTTCGAATCCGGGCCAACACGGGTTTTCATCCCACCGTGTGTATTACGCCAGACAGTCTCGGCTCTTGTGGCAGCGCAACATCTGTGAAGTGGCAGTCGGCGGTATGGTTTCCCGTGGAGATATAAAGAGGTCCCGTAAGCCGGTGTTATGCTTCTTCGTGGAGAAACCCGGTGGGTTCCGATTCAGGGCTGGACTAACAGTCATGCCTACAACTACCCACTCCCAACCTCCCAATGGGTGGTAGGTATCTCGATAGTCACTATTCAAAAAAATGTTGAGTAAATTACAACCGGTGTCCTTTAACTAAAGATATTACAGGCGCCGTCCTTTATGTTATAAGTTTTTAACACCCTATGTCCTTTAGTGCTAACCTAGTTTAATTTTTTGGTTAGGTTTTACTATGTGCCTCTCACATGAGGGCAACATGGTCTTTTCATCTAAATTCTACATTTAATAACTAAATAAAAAATCTCTAAAAAAACCATCTCACAACAGCGATTTAACTTCCTTCTGAATAGTTGGCTGTATATTAAACAGCGATTTAACTTCTTTCTTAACAACACCATTTTGAATAGTTGGCTGTACACCATTTTTGACACATACTCGCCAGTTTTTAGTCACATTTAAACAACGATTTAACTTCCTTCTTAACAACATTTTGACATCACCGATATTAGGCATTATGCGTAGTGGAGATGGATATGATCGGGTGGTTCCACTCGTGGCACGATGATACTGCAGTGGTCCCTTAGTGATCCAAATTTGCTGTTCAAAACTATTCAGAATGAAGTTAAATCGCTGTTGTGAGATGGTTTTTTAGAGATTATTTATTTAGTTTTTAAATGTAGAATTTAGATGAAAAGACCATGTTGCCCTCATGTGCGAGGCACATGGTAAAACTTAACCAAAAAATTAAACTAGGTTAGCACTAAAAGACATAGTTTGTTAAAAACTTATAACATATAGGACGGCGCCTGTAATATCTTTAGTTAAAGGACACCGGTTGTAATATGGTACAAACGTAAAGGACACCGGTTGTAATTTACTCAAAAAAGTTTTTCTAGTTTTTTTTTTTTTTTTTATTAATAACCGAATATTTACATGTTTTACACCTCTACCATTTCCATCACTACCCACCGTTATGTATACCCTATGTACCATAAATGAAACTAAACATTATTTATTAATTACTATTTCAGACTTTACTCTAACTCAAAACACCATTTTAATGAAAAGAAACTCAAAGAGTCAAAGGAATGGCAACATACCATCGGTTCAAAGAAACCGTTAATGAGACTTCTCATACCACATTACAATCTCTTGCTATAAATCATACCACATCAAGCCTCATTCCTCATCAAAAACCATGGCAACCAAAGATTCCACAATCACAAATGTCATTGTTTCTTCAGATGATAACATCACCACTAAAGAAAATGATGTTGTAAAAGTCGAAACAACCAAAAATGTTGTCGCGGTTAAAGAAAATGACGTCGCAGGAACCAAAAATGTTGTTGCGGATAGTAAAGAAGAAAAGGATGCTGAAACAGAAGCCGAAATCAACAATGTAGTTGCGCCTGATACTCGTCGTACTAATGAAAAAGAAGATAAAGAAGATGATAATGAAAAAGAAACAGGAAGTGATTTAAATATTTCCTTAGAAAAACTTAACCTTGGACCCAAGAAGAAACTTCTTGTACTTCCTATCGGCGGGTTTCTTGTTCACCGAGCTCATCGTCGCAGGCCAAAGACCATCCCCAGAAAGCGCAAGCCGGATTTCTGTTCAGGAAATTTTATGAGTGAGTGAACAATATAAGCCACTTTTAGTTGTGGGAATTATTTATATTTTTGTTCACTAACATGCTTAATTATATGTTGTGTGTAATAATACACAGTTTACAAGAGGCCATTTTGTGAAGAGTTTTTGAAGTTCTGTTTTGAGAGGTTTGAAGTGGGAATTTGGTCATCTGCTATGGAGTTAGTATCACTGAATTTTTTCTTCTATTTACTCGTTATTTTGTTAGTGTTTCTTCGTTTAAGTTTAACTGAACAAATAAATTAACACGGATATTAATAACGTATTTTGTTTGTTAAGAAAATATATTTGTTTATGTTTGTCAATTTGATAGATAAATGAACATTTATGAAAATGATTTTTATTTAAATGAAATAAATTTTCATGAAAAAATATTATTATGTGACATTTTTTTGTTGTTCTTTGGTAATTTCTTTTTAAAATGATCCATGTAATAAACATACATGGATGGATAGTTTATTAAACTTGCGTAAGTTTCAACTTATTTGTTGAATGTTCGGTTTGTTTATAGAAATATTTTTTATCGCCAGGCATAACATAGGCGAAGTTCTGACCAATGTAATGGGTGAGCTAAAAAGCAAGCTTCTGTTTACTTGGGTGAGTTTAAAAACACCTAGATTACAATTTAATTAGACCAGTATTCTTGTTCACTATCTATTATTATATTTTGTATATGTTACGGTTTTGATGTTTTAATGACCTTTGTTAGGATCAAGGCGAATGCACCGAGACAGATTACATGTGTTTGGACAACAAATACAAGCCACTGTTCTTGAAAGAACTTGATCATATATGGACTAGTAAAAAGTATAGAAATCTTCCATGGTCTGAAGGAGAATACTCGGCGTCCAACACTTTGTTGATCACGGATCCTGTGAAGGCCCTCCTAAATCCTGTAACACTCTTCATTAATATCATCTTTCATTTACTTACATATATATTTATACCTTTATTGCTAATATATGCATGTTTTGTTGCAGCCAAACACTGCGATTTTTGTTGGAGATTACGATCCGAATAATAACCGAGATGATTTTCTAGGTAAATATGTAGATTTGTTTAGGGTGTTCATAAAGCTTAACTGTCCAAAACACTGTTTGGTGGGATTATTGGTTAACATCTATTTGGCTTTTTTTTTTTTTTATGTTCTTAGAATATGTAGTTTCGAAAATATTAAAATAAAAATTCAAGTTATCGAAACCTAACTGCTTAACCACCAACCTAGTAAAACCGGAGATTACCTTGTGTTTGGATATTTTTTTGGGTCTGAAGTTGAAGTTCTGTGAAATATTTGTTAGGTCCGAATGGTGGGCTGCGAATGTTCTTGGACGGGCTTGCAGAAGCTAAAGATGTTCAGACGTATGTGAAAGCTCACCCGTTTGGGGATCCAGCAATAACACCGTCTCATGCTGATTGGGACTTTTATTCCAAAATAATCCGTATCTATGGCAAGAACAATTGATCTGAATCATTCAGACTAAGAGGGATGTTTGACTGTTTGGTTTTTTTTTTTTCGTATTTTGATTACCATAATTGTCGTTCTCTTTTGGTGTTTTCTTCGTATTTTGGTGTGTTTTTTTTTTTAAGATTACGGTACTACAAGTTCAAGATCTAAAACTTTTGCTTCTAAGTTTGATTGCATCATTTCATATCTACAAATTTTATTAAAAGATATGAAATATTACAAAGAAAATAAATGTTACAAAGAATTAAGGATAAAATCAGTTAGTTATTCACCTTGGGACATGACAATAAGCCGTTGTATATAAAGAAGACATACATAGACAAAACTATGTAATAAGCTTAATAGATGATATTTTGTGCATTGTAATTACATTCCTACCCTTACATACGGTTTATTCCTCTAAAAAATATGTTTTTTTTTATGTTTTAACTAGGAGTTAGTATATTTAGGTCCGACCCGAAATTACCTAAAATAATAACCGATAATAAACCGAAATCGACCCCGCCCGTTACAAGCATGTACTATTCGGTTCAAGTATTTAGACATTTTGAAGAAAAAAAAAAAAAACTTCAGATTCACTACCCTCCACGTATTTTTTGTGGGACCCACACTTGTAAAACCAAAGAATAGCTCAAATTGCTTTTAAGACGGGCGTGATATTTGATTTTTTGTCTTCCATAACGCCCCATAACGCCTCGAACACCACGACGGGCGTCGTTATGGGGGCTTTTTGTTGATACATATTTTGTGGACACGACTCGGCTCGGTTCAACTCAGCTCAGTTCGACTTGGTTTCGACTCGAAGACACGAAGATCAAGACAAAGCTACTTGTGTCTGTACTTTGTCTGTATTGTGTCATGATGCAAAACGATGTCTTGTGTTAGGTTTGTTTATATGTGCGTTCGATGTAAGTTTGACCAAGTCTACCATCCTCCGGTTTGACTTAGCCAAACAGTATGCACATTGTTTGTTATCTGTCTGTGTCGAAGGATGGCACATCGAAGGATTGTTCATATCCTTCGATGTGGTCGAAAGATGAACCTTCGATTGATGGACCTCGAAAGGTGCCATCCTTCGAAGTGTATATGGATCCTTCGATGGGATTCTAGTCGACAGATGATCTTTCGATCAGTCTGTCTGATCCTTCGACCAGACCTGCTGTGTCGGGTATAAATACCCATGTGTTGTGTTTATTTCATTTTGAGACTAGAGACAGAAAGATACACTCGAGAGATAGAGAGTATTCTGTCCAGGAACACACACACACACTTTAGAGAGTTTGCAATACAGATTTGTAAACCTGTGCTTGTAACCGGAACCTTTCATACGCATTAATACAAGTGGTGTTAATCGTTGAACCTTGTGTGTTTTGTGTTTTACACTTGTCTCAACTCGGTTTGCATGCTAGCTTGGATTCCGCACTCGCTAGTGTGTTAATATAACAAGGATAAGGTTTGACCTCATCATCCGGGAAGAGGGACCTACAAGTGGTATCAGAGCCTTGGCTCTTCTCCTTGTTAAAACCGAGTGTTTTCGGGTGTGTTTCGAGATTTTGAAGTTTTTATCTTTCTGAAAAATCTGTTTAAAACTTCGAAAATCTGCTTGTTTTGCTTGAAGTTTATATAAAAACCTTGTTGTTCATCATTTTCACATGTTAAAAGTTGGTTTTTATTGAAGTTTCTGCCAAAACTCGTGTTCGGGAGTGTCGGTTTTCTGGAAAATTCAAATTTTTCTGGGTTTGTTCTTGATATCTTCAACTTATATTCAAGTGTTCTTCAAAGTTTTATATATTTTGATCTTGTTTGATTATTTTCGAAAGTTGTTTGTGCATTGGGAAAGGACAATTGGTTAAAATAATCAACCCAAATCTGATTTTCGCAGAAAGTAAGGTCTGAACATACCTTCTGCCGAAAGTTGCGCACCAACCCATCACCTTTCTCACCAACCTGTCAACTTTGTGTCAGTGTGTCTGAGCAGATCGAAAGATACCCTTCGAAGTCGAAAGATCATCTTTCGATCAAGGAGGTTCGACAGATACCCATCCTTCGAACATCTTTCGAAGTCAGTGAGTTATCTTTCGAGCCAAGGAATCTTTTCGAAGGATATATTGTTCGAGCTACTGTTCATTTCGAAAGATAAGGATCCTTCGTCTTGGAGAATCTTTCGAAGTCATCGTTCGAAACTCAACAGTGATCTTTCGAACACTGTTGATCCTTCGAACAAGTGTCTATCTTTCGAACTTGTGTTGATCTTTCGATCCTTAATTGTGTAAGATTAACAGTTTGTGTTTTCAGGTCTTTCGATCAGAGATCCTTCGGCTGGTTGTTATCCTTCGAAATTTTAATATAGTTTGTGAAAATTAATTTTTTTTTAAAATCAATTTTCACTTAATATATTAATTTTTAAAATGGGAACAAACGGTGAGTGGTGGAATCAATTGATTTCGACTGCACAATCATCAGCTTCACAACCTGAGCCAGAATTCGACAAAAATGCATTCTTGCGAGCTATTGCCCCAACTCAAGCTGCAATGATAACTGCAAATCAATGGGCTTTGGTCACAAATCAAAGCAACAGCATTCAATCTATGATGCAGAACGACAGTGAAACTGGTACAAGCACAAAGCCGCCAAAGCTAAATCACATAAATGATTGGGGATGGTGGAAAGAAAGGCTGAGAACTTATGTTCAGGGGCAAGGTCAAGATCTATGGATGTGCTTCTTCACCGCATTTGACAATGAGTTGGAAGTTGCAGGATCTAATCCACAAACTTACAGCACTCTATCTGAAGAAGATAAGAAGAAAATTGAGTTAGAGAAGAAAGCATTCATGATTCTCACACAAGCTCTTCACAGAGACATTTACCACCAGTTTGTTTACTGCACGACAACTAAAAGCTTGTGGGATATGCTCACGTTACGATGTGAAGGAAATGCTCAATCAAGAAAGATCAAGCAAGATTTACTGAAGAAAGAATTTGAAGGATTCACGTGTATGGAGAATGAGACTTTGACAGAGTTATCTACAAGGTTCCATCACTTGATGAGTGAGATGTTTGCTTTTAAAATCACTGCCGCTCAACAAGAAATAGTGAAGAGATTTGCTGATAGCTTACCAGCAAAGTGGAGCAGTTATCTTGAAATTCTCAAAGAAACTGGTGTTTTAGACACAATCACCATTTATGATTTAATTCAAAAATTGGAGAACAAGGATGTGGAAGAAAAACTTAAGGCAAAAAGAACACTCACTCCTCAAAGTCCAGAGATGTATTTTGGGATTGCTGGAGGTATTGGTGGAGAAAAACCAGCTTCTCAACACGCGAAGCTTCAAACAGCTTTCATCTCAAACACTGGCCCATCAACAACAGATCAGTTTGATCCTTCAGCATACTTGATGTATCCAAGATCAGATGTGAAACCGACAGCTCCTCAGCAGCAACAACCGCAACAGCAAGGGTTTTATGGAAACACTTCAAACTTTCAAGCCACCTCCAATCCAAACACTGTCAGATTAGACACTTCCAACTTTTCCAAAATCAGTGTCGAAATAGCCAAGGAGCATATGGAGATGTTGAATACCTTGGTTAGTGCTTACTGTGGATTGATCGCAGGTCAGATTGGGAATATCAATCTAACCAATGAAGATTATCAGCAAGTGGATAGAGATGAGTTTGAAATGATGGATATCAAATGGGCTCTTGCTAGTGCAATCCGAAGAGCGAAGGAGTATATGGAAAGGACCGGGAGAACCAACTTGGAAAGCAAGAAAGACACCAAGTATGGGTTCGACAAGCAAGCTGTAACATGCTTTAACTGTGGTGAACGAGGTCATTTCAAAAGGGAATGCACAAGACCAGCTCAACATGGAAATCAAAATCCCTTCAGAAATCAAGGCAACCAGCAGAACCAGAACAGGAACAATGTTCGTACATTGATACCTGTCAACAACCAAAGCCAACCAGGGTCATCAAATACCAACCGGGGACTCGTGGTTCAAATGGATGAAGGTTGTGATTGGTCGCTTCAGCTTGGAGAAGGAGGAAATGGTGGAACAGCTTGTTATGCTAAAGTGACTGAGAAGGTGGTAGAACCCGTGTCTGCGGGTGAATCTTCAGAAGATGAAGATAGTTCGGGTTATAGTGGGAGCATGGATGGGGAATCACTTGATGTTAGTGATTTATCAAGTGATGCTTTAGATTTGAATTTGAAGGTTGATGAACTTTTGACTGAGGCTGAAGTATTATGCAAGAGGAGATCTATTCTTTGCCAGAAATCTGCTGGAACTTCCGAGAAGCTTGCTAAGTTCTTCTCTGAAGATGGATCTTTTTCTTTCCATTCAGCCTTTACGGCTAATGTCGACAGTTCATCAGGTCAGGTAAGTGTCGATGAACCCACTGTAGTTAGCTGTGAAAATTGTGATAGTTTAAAGGTTCAATATGCTGAACAGGAAAAGCAGTTTGAAATCACAAACAAACACAATCAACAATTGATTGTAGATCTTGCTAAAGCAACTGAAGCTAACTTGTTCTTAACCAGAAATGAAAAGGAATTTAAAACAACAATTGCGTCATTAAGACATGATGTTTCTGAATTACAAAAGGCTGTTTTGAGAAAACAACATGCTAACAATGATTTAATTGACACAATTGAAAAGCAAATGGTGGAGTTAGCAACAGCTAGATGTGAATGTGAGACAATTAAGCAGAAATTGGAAAGCTATTCCAATTCCCGCTATGTTTTGGATCACATTATTGATGTTCAAAAGAAAAAGGGGGATAGGAAGTGTAATGGATTCAAATCATGTCCTCCCCCAATGAATCACAATTACTCCAAATTGCCTGATGACGAGTATATGCCCCGTTTTGAACCTACTGTGCCACTCGGTCTAGATGACTTTGCAGCAGGCCTCGGGTTCACAACTGGTACATCATCCTCGGGTCAATCAGAATCTGAATCTGAGAATGTGACAGATTCATCGTGTGTTAAGGAACAGAGTCCTCCCATTGTTGAGGATGCTGATTCTTCGGATGATGAATCTGAAGTAATTGTGAATCAACAGTCTAACTCGGTTACAACAGATATTCCAATCGAGAATCACATCTTGTGTGATCCACCAGTGGAACCGAGCAAGACTGAAATGTCAAAAGGAATGGAGTCCCTTGTATCTAGTTGTGAAGGGAATAACTTGTTGTACACGCTCATAGGAGATGACAAAATCTACTCTAACAAAGATTTTCCAATTAAAAATGTAAATCAAGATTTAATTGAGCAAATTTTTGAAGGATGTACTGATAAGTTTTTGGGAAACAAAAGTAACAAAGTGACAGTCACTCAATGTGATCCAATTCCGTGTGAACAAATTAGAAAACAATACGGAAACCAAAAACAACCAATTGAGCGAAAACAACAAGTCAACTCCGGAAAGGGTCAGGTACAGGGAAAGAAGGCTCAGAACAAGAATGTTCAAGCACCTAAAGTTCAGCAGAAAAAGGTGCAAAACAAAAGAGCTCCTGTTAAGAAAAGAGAACAGAAAGTGAACTTTGTTGGATCCAAGGGTACAGACAAACCTGAAACATTTCAGGGTAAATCTAACGTTGATTTTGTAAAACAAGTTAGAATTTTAAAACGAAATGATCAGAATAATTACACCCAACACACCAACGGATGTGATTTAGGTACAAGTACATCTAGATCACAAAGTTCATTGTCTGGTTCTCCGTCTGGTCATCAACATGTTTCTCCGAGGTTTGTAGAGCGGAGAATGTGTTTTGAGTGTGGCACAATTGGGCATATTGTAAGATACTGCCCATACCTGCAAAAGTTGAAGGCCAAAGCGAGTCCTCCCCAAGAAACCAATTACCAAAAACAACCTGTTTCCCCGAAACAAGACCCACGTGTCTTGAAAGAAAGGGAAAAGAAGTTAAAACAAAAGAATCAAAAGGTAATTGAGAAGGTCTTAAAATCAGAAGTCAAAGAAGAAAAACCTGTACAAGCTTGGAGACCTAAAACGGATAAAGTTTCAGGGGGAGTCTCACCAGTTCCAGGTCATCGCGAGGTTGAAATAACCTTTGTCGATGATGACGGACGACCCAAGTCTGTTAAGGCTTGGGTCCCTCTCTCCAACTAATCTTTGATTGAGTGTGCAGGATATTCCAGGAGGAACTATCGATAGTCGTAAGATTGTTGATAGTGGAGCATCCATGCACAAAATAGGCGACAGAAGAAATTGTTGCCTTTGATGGAGAGAAGATGAAAAGGGAAACAGAAGTGTCTGTTGAAAGAGTTTGAAAACTTCGAAAAAAAAAAAAATGCAAAGCCTTTAACAGTCAAGCTTTGATCGGGTCCCCAGGGTAGATTCAAATCAAAATGTACGCACCTGCAGCACGTCTGAAGTTCATATTCAACAAGATGAACGTGCAGTGTACATTTCTTCGTGGTGTGATTGAAGAAAAAGTGTTTGTTGAACAAAACAACCGGGTGTGCGGATGCCTTGGCATGGATTGAACAACCGCACACTACTTCTCAAGAGAAAGATAAAGACCTTCGCTGGTGCAATGTGGAAGACCAGCCGGACCCAGAGGTCTATGATCTTGTTGCTGTCAAGAGACTTCTCAGTAGCTACAAAGAATCGACTTTGAAATCCACACCGGGTGGATATCCAGTTTGAGAGAGAACTCAGATTCCTTGCAATGCACGAAGCAGTTGCAGGATACGGTTTTAAAATTTCTAAACCTCTCCTTTACTTGTCGATATTTAAGCTGCTTTATGAATTTGTATTATCTCGTACAGCACTCTTTGGCCAGACAATGTCGTCATGGCCCGCACCGCAAACCGACATGCCAACTGATTTTTCCAAAATTCGATAAATCATTTCTGATTAAAAATTAATTTTGGTAAACGGCATTGAGGTAAAACATGAGTTAACCAACATCGGAAAGTCATTTTTGTAAATACTTTTGTGTTTTTAAATTTTATCTTAGTTTGTTGATTTTAGGGGGAGTAAATCCAATTTGAAAAATCCAAAAACATCGAAAAATTTCAAAAGCACAAAAACAATAGAAAATCAAAAATGAGTTTCCTGGCGAGAAAAAGAGAAAATGATAGTACATCGGTGGTCTATTCAAACCTCTTTAAACCTTATTTGAAAAACGATAAGCAGCTCTATATAAGATGTATCGGTAGGCTCACAATCATTTTAAAGTGTGCAGGGTGATATAAACCTTAAATCGACTGAAGACTGGGTGGGAACCATTCATTGGCATATGGTCTTGGTACCGAAATTTCGTTTGAGAGATTGCCGAGGTTCTGAGATATTCGGTCTTTATGCTGCTTATCATCTGGGTATCATGGTTGTATCTTTTTCCGAAAAATAACGGGGACGCAAGTCTAGATCTTCCATGATACTATACATACGTGTACATACTGCATACTGCATACGACCTCAATAAGTGATCAACAATCACATGTCCCTCAAAATAAGTGATAATATATCACAAATTCTTTCCGGGAGTCAAGTTCGTCTCTCTGCTGTACGAAAGTACTGACCTGTTCACGGACTTGCTCCTGTGCCCTCATGCATCTGAAAATCAAGTTCCTCATCAATAAGTGATTATATCACATAGGGCTTGTTTTCAATCAATAAGTGAGAATCTCACATCATATACGGTCAAACAGATGATAATCGGTATACTCACCGGTAAGATGAACCCTCGTGCATACCTTGATACGGGAATGTGTCGTGATGTGGATGAACACCGGTCGGTAAGTATAAATTATACCTTAACGTATCCCCTCGCCATGACTACAAATGATAAGTTGAGTTTAAGTGGACAACAATACCGATAATTGTTATAGGATGCTTATCTTAATGTTAACTAATAGAACAACAAGAGCGTTTTGGCATGACCGTACACTGATATGATTCTCTTACCCTCGAAACTCGCAAAAAGAATGTTTGTATATATTTATTTATTGCTTTCCGTCTTTACGTTTGAAAAATGAAAAAAATTTCAAAAAGATTTTAGGTGTGTTTTAATGTAAACTTTATAAAATCCAAAAAGATTTTGTTTCTAGTTTATTTTTGATTGACTGATGTTGGAACTCGAGTCTATCCTACCCAAAATCCTGATCGTTAGCCGGAAAACAATTGCATCTTCATAAACAGTCGAAGTTAAAACATTTTGAAAGTTAAAAGATTAAAATTGTACATTTTCTAAACTTTCAAACTGTTGTCGGTTGGTGTTTGATTGAGATTTGATCTCATATGTGTCATTTGTTTAAATGTTAACTATATTCCAAGCGGTTGTTCTCATTATGCGTTTAGCTTTCTTGCATGTGCAGATGCTAAAGGTGAGGAGAACATGGTCGATGACAAGCTTTGGAATGAAGACACGAAGTGGAGGCACTCAAAGGATAAAATGATCGAGTTGCCGCTGACCCTTCATCAACACCACAAGGATCTGAAGAATTGACAAGTCAAAAGATTCACGAGCATGACTCAATGGAGAGTTCAATCTAAGGGGGAGTTTATTGACACACTACCTAAACAAAAAAGGGGAGTTTGTTGATACACTTTCTACCTACGACGCGTGAAGACTTTGAAGATCCTCCGACGTGGAAGACATCGAAGTTGAATCTCACGAATAGCGTTGAACCTCACGAGTAGCGTCCAAGGGGGAGTTTGTTGATACATATTTTGTGGACACGACTCGGCTCGGTTCAACTCAGCTCAGTTCGACTTGGTTTCGACTCGAAGACACGAAGATCAAGACAAAGCTACTTGTGTCTGTACTTTGTCTGTATTGTGTCATGATGCAAAACGATGTCTTGTGTTAGGTTTGTTTATATGTGCGTTCGATGTAAGTTTGACCAAGTCTACCATCCTTCGGTTTGACTTAGCCAAACAGTATGCACATTGTTTGTTATCTGTCTGTGTCGAAGGATGGCACATCGAAGGATTGTTCATATCCTTCGATGTGGTCGAAAGATGAACCTTCGATTGATGGACCTCGAAAGGTGCCATCCTTCGAAGTGTATATGGATCCTTCGATGGGATTCTAGTCGACAGATGATCTTTCGATCAGTCTGTCTGATCCTTCGACCAGACCTGCTGTGTCGGGTATAAATACCCATGTGTTGTGTTTATTTCATTTTGAGACTAGAGACAGAAAGATACACTCGAGAGATAGAGAGTATTCTGTCCAGGAACACACACACACACTTTAGAGAGTTTGCAATACAGATTTGTAAACCTGTGCTTGTAACCGGAACCTTTCATACGCATTAATACAAGTGGTGTTAATCGTTGAACCTTGTGTGTTTTGTGTTTTACACTTGTCTCAACTCGGTTTGCATGCTAGCTTGGATTCCGCACTCGCTAGTGTGTTAATATAACAAGGATAAGGTTTGACCTCATCATCCGGGAAGAGGGACCTACACTTTTTTGGTGGGTGGCGCCATACATATAGTGGCGCTATGTGGATTTTGATTTCAAAATTTGACCAATCATATAAAGTTAAGGGTTTTTATCAATGTTTTAAAAACCGGCTTTTAAATCATACCGGGATGACCTTGAAAATGGTTCAACCAGTAGAACCGGGTTGTACCGGGTGGTTCAACCGGATGAACTAGTTAACTCTATAATTTCATAGAGATACATACGTACATGAATTATATTGACATAATTTATCAGTTTTAATTTTTTTCACTAACATAATAAATTATAATATAACTTTTATCATGTCCTTTTTCTTTTTCAAGTTTCAAAATACAATCTTTCCAATAACATTGCTTTACCCGTATAGACATACATACATACGTACGTACGTACGTATGTAGATACGTACATACTACGTACATACGTGCGCACGCGCACCAAAATAACTCTAGAATACTAAAAACCCAAACCAAAATAACCATGGACCGGTACCGGTATTACGGTTCAAACCGATATACCGGATTTTACCGCCGGTACGAATCTTATGCCGTTTCACTTATTTATAGGGGTGTTTCGTACCGGATTTGCTTCCGGAACCGGTAATACCGGTATAACCGGCCGGTATTTACCGGTTTTTAAAACACTGGTTTTTATAATTAATTAATAAAATTGAAAATTAATAATTAGGTAATGATAGGTAGGGGCTTTACGACTACGGCCTCAAGTGACATAACGCCACATAAAGCCCCTGTGTGACGTGGCACGACACGTGTCGCATAACGCCCACAAAGGGGCTTTATGACTAAGACAATCTGTAGTGGGGCGGTATGGCTGGGCATAGCGCCCCATCGCGCTACCGAACACCACCACAAGGGGCGGTATGAAGGAGAAAGAGAGGTGGGGCGCGACCTCTATAGCGGCGCCATTCTTTGTTTTTTTTTTTTTTGATTTTTTGACCGTTGCAACGGTCATAATCTTAAAAAAAAAAATTCAAAATTTTTGATTTCACTCTATAAATAACTCCCAACTCTTCCATTTTTTTTACAATTCATCCTCAACTATTCTCTTCTTCCCTATATATTTTTTAAAAAGTGTTGAAGCTATTCCCACTCTATTAAAAAAAAAAATGGGTTCCCCGTCGGAAGACTCCTTCACCGATATTTACCGAAGATTTTTTTCACCCGAAGAAGACGCGGAGGAGGAAGAAGCGGTTACGAGTGCATGTACTTTTGTGATACAAGCATTTGAGCACGTTTGGCCTACTCCCCCTCCACGACCCATCTTGCGGCGCACCTATATCTTGCGAGATCGTGAAGCCGCGAACGAGCGTTTGATGAAAGACTATTTTGATGCGACGCCGGTTCACGGATCCAATGTTTTTAGACGGCGTTTTCGGATGAGCCAAAGGTTATTTTTGCACATTAATAATGATTTGGAAAATAAGTATGATTTCTTTAAGCAAAGAATGGACGTGCGAGGATATTTAGGCTTCAGCTCAATTCAAAAGGTCACATCCGCCTTACGCATATTAGACTACGGAAACACGTACGACATCAACGACGAGTACTTGAAGATGGCGGAGAAAACAACTCGAGATTGCTTGGAACATTTTTGCTATGGTATTTTTTATTGACCTTTATTTATTTACTCTTTTTAGTAGCTTACTAGTAAAACTTTTATATATTAAATTATATTTTAGGTATATGCCAGTTATATGGAAAACGTTATTTGAGAAATCTCACTTGGAACGACCTTCAACAAATATATGAGGTGCATCTAGAAAAACATGGAATACCCGGCATGATTGGTAGCTTGGATTGTCGTCAATGGCGTTGGTATAATTGTCCAACCGCATGGCGAGGTCAACATACACGGGGTGATCAAAAAGGGCCAACTTTGCTATTACAAGTTGTTGCGTCATACGACCTTTGGGTTTGGTCGGCGTTCTTTGGTGTAGCCGGGTGTTTTAACGATATTAATACGTTAGAGGCTTCACCATTATTAGAGAGCTACATTTCTGGAACTATACCAAAGGTCGGTTTTCATGCGAACGGGAACGACTACGAGCATGGCTACTATTTGGCTGATGGTATATACCCGGAGTATTCGATTATTGTTAAAACGTTTTCTGAAACGTTCGATGAGAAAATAAAGTATTTTAAAAAATTACAAGAGTCTTCGAGAAAGGATATCGAGAGGTGTTTTGGGGTTCTACAGCAACGATGGCATTTTCAGAAATCCTTGTCGCATGTGGCATAAGGATAGAATACGAATGACCATGTATGCTTGCATCATTTTGCATAATATGATCATAGAGGATGATGGAAGAGCGATATGCCAAAACTATATTCCGGAAGATTTAGTTGAAGGAACCCAAGCAACAATGGAAGAGAGACTCGCAAATGCTCAACTATTGCGATCTAAGGAAATACATAACACGTTGAAGGCGGATTTGGTTGAGCATGCTTGGGCGATTCGCCCAATGCGATACAACGGTGACGACGAAGAAGATTCCGAGGAAGAACAAGGTGAGGAATTCGAAGACGGGAACTTTGAAGACGTAGGTTTGGATGCTGGAGAAAACGAAGAGGAAGAAGGAGAGAACGACAATGAAGACCAAGAATAAATTTATCTTTTTAGGTGTAACTTTTTTTTTTCTTTACCGTTTTTTTTAATTTTAATGTATTATTATATTTAATGCAATGATTTTTAATTTTAAAAAACTTAGAAATTAACTAAAAAATTAAAATTAAAATAATTGAGTAATGATGACAAATGGGCTTTATGACTACGGCCTCAACTTGCATAACGCCCCATAAAACCCCGTGGTGACATGGCATGCCACACGTCGCATAACGCCCCCAAAAGGGCCTTATGACTACGGATGGCCTAAGGATCGCCTAAAAAGATGCATGACATTTATCTTGACTACACTTCCTCGCATGCATTATATGATTGATGTCACGTTGAGAAAATGTTATTCACGTAATCAAAGACATGAGATATATTTGAAGTTAATGATGAAAAGTTTAATCTCTTAATATGTTGCGCTCTATTATTTAATTTTCAATCTTTTTTGTCGGTCATTAACGCTCCGATATTTGTAAAGCTTGTGATAAAGTACAAAATGATAGGATCATCTTCGCAATAATCCAGCAATAACACCGTCTCATGCTCATTGGGAGTATTATTCCAACATAATCCGTATCTATGGCAAGAACAAGTGATCTTAATCATTCAGACTAAGACAGGTGTTTGGTGTTTTCTTCACTTTTTTATTACAAGAATTGTTTTTTTCTTTTGGTGTTTTCTTCGTAAATACGGTGGTTTTTTTTTTTTTTTTTTTTTTTTTTTTGTGATTCAGAGTTTCTGATATTGGTACGGTACTACAAGTTCATGATCTAAAACTGGGGCGATTGGAGGAAGTTTAATGCATCATCCTAGAAAAAGTTATGTTTGATAAATAATTGATGTAATCTTGTAATGATGTAATGGGGTCTGTATGAAGTTTTGATGTGATAATAAGAGTTCCTAACCTTCAAAAAAAAAAAAAAAAGGAAGTGCTTGACCAAGTCCAAATCAATTCCGAAAACATGTTTACCACATAAAACATTCATTTAATATGTACTTAAAACGGGTACTTACAACGGCAAATAGATGATATTGGATTTAGATAATCTCTACTTTCTCCAATTGGTTGATAGCACTTTCGATTTGTACTACACCACTCCCAACTTTCAACTTATTGGCCGATAGCATTCCCAAACTAACTGAATCCTACCCAGTTAGTTTTTCAATGATGTGCCACTTGTGTGTTGACGTGGATTTTTTTGAAGATGTGGCAGCTGAGGTGGCTGTTGACGTGGCATCTGATTTGGCTTTTTGATGAGGTGACAGCTGAGGTGGCTTTTTGATGACGTGACAGCTGATGTGACACTAGTTTGGTGGCGTGGCAGCTGATGTCAGCAAACTGGATTACTATTGGGGTTAGTTTTGGAGTGTTATCGGCCAATAAGTTGAAAGTTGCGAGTGGTGCGGTACAAATCGAAAGTTAGGAGTGCTATCGACCAATTGGTGAAAGTTGAGGTTATTTAAATCCAATATCCCAACAATTAAGACTTATAACTTCATTTAATGTTTTTCTAGATAGTCCCCACCATTTGGTGGAGTGGCGAAGGCACTGAAGATAAGAATTAGGCCTTCTTGGAGGTCGCAAGTTCGAATCCGAGCCAACACGGGTTTCCATCCCACCGTGAGTTACGCCAGAGAGTCTCGGCTCTTGTGGCGGCGCAACATCTGTAAGTGGTAGTCGGCGGTATGGTTTACCGTGGGGATACAGAGAGGCAAGGGCATACCACCCTAAGGCGTGGGTGGGCGGGCGCACCCCTTGAAAAAATAGTTTTAGTGTTATTTTTCGCCGGAAATTTCGACCGCACCCCTTTGAAATTTTCATCCGCATCCCTTGAAAATTTTCAACTGCCTCACTTAGAAAAAAAAATATTATGAATTTATAAAAAAAAAAATTAATACTGGTTATTATTTAATATACAAGTATATAACACAATTTATATAATTATTCTTTAGCCACTTATTCACTTAATTAATTAACCCAATCAAAGCCCAATGTAAAATATATTTTTATTAACCCAAGCCTAAACTCAACCCAAAGAAATTTGAACTAAATAAAATAACCCAAACCCATCCACCCATTCCAATTCCAAATCCCGCCCCAAAAAAACCCCTAGCGACTTGACGCCACTGCTCACGATTGTACGATTGTTTTGCCGGAAAAACCAAAATTCCGGCAAGACCGACCCATATTACGCTAGAACTCCGATATAGAACTAGTATGGTTTCTTTATTGATTTTTTTATGTGATGATTAGGAGAAAATATAAACGTATAAAGGTTTGATCTTTTTATGTTTTTTGGTTGTTCTAGACTTGTAGTAAAATGATTTTGTTGTTTTATTTATAGCTTTGTTTGTTTAAAGAGTTGTTGGATTTTATCACCCTAAACTATTGGCTTTTGGCCGCTGCCACCCCTAACTATCACTTTGACACCCGCCACCCCCAACTTAACACTTAGTGTGTTCTGTCACCATGTCGTTAACTGATCACTAACTTTTGATCATGTTACTATACTTTTGGGGGTGTCTTAAGATCCCTAAAACCTTCCTAAGATCCCTATGACACCCCCAAAAGTATAGTAACAAGATCAAAAGTTAGTGATTAGTTAACGACATGGTGACCTAACATACTAAGTGTTAAGTTGGGGGTGGCAACGGCCAATAGCCAATAGTTTGGGGTGATAAAATCCAATAACCCTTGTTTAAATGATAAGTTACAAGTAATCAACATTTAATACTAGGGGCTTGAATATTTGAAAATAAAATTAAAAATTATGGACTATTATTGAACATGATTGTTTATTTTGTTTAAATTTTTAGTGTTGTTTTATGAACTTATGGAGCGATTTATATGTGATAGGAACCATGAGTAAGAATGTAATGAACTTATAGAGTGTTTAGTATCTCTAGATAATGTTTTGGATAGATTTCAAAAAATGAGAACCTGTAGGGAAAATTTTTAAATACGTTTGTAATGACGTTTGACGTGTTTTTGATGATTATATAAATTTTAGTTTGATGTTCTTTTGTCTTACATGACCCGACTCGATCCGACCTGCTATGAACCGATTTTTTTTATATAGCTAGGAGCCTAAAATCTTTAAAAATATTCCGCACCCCTAGCAAAAAATTCATGTATGTGCCCCGTAAGCCGGTGTTATGCTTCTCCATGGAAAAACCCAGTGGGCTCCGATTCGGGGCCGGACTCACAGTCGTGCCTACGACTACCCTCTCCCAACCGCCCAATGGGCGGTATCTCGATAGTCGCTATTCAAAAAATGTTTTTCTAGTTTTTTTTATTAAGAACAAAATATTTACATGTTTTACACCTCTACCATTTCCATCACTACCCACCCTTATGTATACCCTATGCACCATAAATGAAACTAAACATTCCATATATAAGTTTGCAAGTTTTTTGTGCATAAGAACTTGTACATTGTGCTTTGTGAGTTTTTCAAAAAAAAAGTTGATTTTTTTACTTTTAACTCAAATGTTTTTATCTTTTTCAATTTTAACCCTACATAATTAGTTTTTTAACTTTAACCTATAACTTTTTATTATTTGCAATTTAACTTCGCAACTTTTGTCACTTATACTTTTCATCTTTCGCAAATTTTCGTTTTACGTATAGTTCTAAATTTTTCGACTTAATACGACGCAACGTGCATGTGTGGTTCAATGTTTTTACCTCTATTTTTCCATGTTTGGCAGGTTCGTCGCAACACGCATATCCTAGTTCGAGTCAGTGTTGGTGGTCGATGACGGTTGTGTGACATTAGTACTATTTGACACCGTTTTACGTCCCGCCGCAACGCGGGGTGTGCTTTGGGGGGGGGGGGGTTTCAAAGAAAAAATGGTTATGCATATGGTTGTTGTAACGTTGGCTTTGGGGGTTTTCCAAAAAAATTGATTTTTTTTACTATTCACCAAAAAGTATTTCATAAATTACTTTTAACCCAAAACTATTTGTTTTCTACTTTTAACCCAAAACATTTTATCTTTTGCAATCTATCCTCTTAACTTTTTTTACTTTCAACTTTGTTCCTTTATAGTTTTCATTTTCCGCAATTTTTCGCTTTATGATTGGTTCTAAATTTTGTGCCTTAACACATCGCAACGTGCGTCTTTGGTTTAACGTTTTTACGTTTCATTCTAAATTTTGCGAGCTAACATGATGCAACGTGCGTGTGTGGGTGAACGTTTTTACATCGTCTGTTTTTCCCCGTTTGATAGGTTTAATATAACGTGCGGGTCCTAGATCGACTTAGTTATAATTAAAGAATCCCCGCCGCATTGCGGCAGGTCGCAATCCTAGTTATTTATTAATTACTATTTCAGACTTTACTCTAACTCAAAACACTATTTTAATGAAAAGAAACTCAAAGAGTCAAAGGAATGGCAATGTACCATCGGTTCAAAGAAACCGTTAATGAGACTTCTCACATTACAATCTCTTGCTATAAATCACACCACATCAAACCTCACCCTTCATCAAAAACCATGGCAACCAAAGATTCCACAATCACAAATGTCGTCGTTTCTTCGGATGATAACACCACCACTAAAGAAAGTGATGTTGCAAAAGTCGCGAGAACCAAAAATGTTGTCGCGGTTAAAGAAAATGACGTCGCAGGAACCAAAAATGTTGTTGCGGATAGTAAAGAAGAAAAGGATGCTGAAACAGAAGCCGAAATCAACAATGTAGTTGCGCCTGATACTCGTGGTACTAATGAAAAAGAAGATAAAGAAGATAATGATAATGAAAAAGAAACAGGAATTGATTTAAATTTTTCCTTAGAAGTTGGAGTTATCAAATAATGTAGGTGAGAAAGATTTGATTATGAGGAGGATTAGGGAGTTCAAGTCTGCAATGTAATGTATACTTGATTTTCTTGACCGAAACACTTCTGCTGGTGGTGGTGTTAAGGTGTTGATGCTCAAAGGTGCCTTTGACTGGGACAAGGTTTATTGGATCGATCATCAGGCGTGAGTGCCGGAGGCTTGATGCCGGATTCCCTATTTATGCAGACCGGACCCATATTCTTCGCCAGATACACTCCCAGCAGGTAGTCTTCTTAACACTAATTCTGAGCATTACATTGCTTCATACAATGATCTTTTGTCTCATGAAAGCTTGTGTAAAGGGATGGCAAAGTTAGCCACATGATTGCTTGTTTTTAAGTTGCAGTATTCTGATGTCAAATCTTGTGTAACCCGAATACTTGGTTTGTATCAATACCTGAGAATTTATGGGCCTCTAGGTGTTCCTTTATGGTAGAAAAGTGAGAGAGGGGGATATTACACCATGAACAAACTTTCTGCCATGCTAATGTTGCAATAAAACAGGAACCTAGTAAATGGTCTGAATCCTCCTCGCGCTCTCGCCACATACTTGTATTCCTTTTCTCTACACCCTTGAGTGTAGCCAAGCGATCTTGTATTAGCATTTTTCATAATTACGCACCATGGGGTGTTGCATGAAAGTTTGATGTCACATGAAAAGCATGTTGCTTTACAAACCACATACCCGATCCTAGCTAAAGGCTACGAAGACAGGCCTATCCATTTCTCAAGTTGAAAGTTTACAGGCCTTTAATTACATCTTAGGGAAGCTAGTGTTGTTTTGCTACTTGCTATATATTTCTTAAAAAAACACACACACACACACACACACACACTCCAGAACAATCTTATAATTTAACAATGTCAGGAACTTTTAGTGAATTGCGTATCTTTGTCGGTTATCTTACTAATTTTGTGGACTTGATTCATGGTGCAGGTAATGGTTTTGACGGGAGAAACAGGTTCAGGAAAAAGCACACAGCTGGTTCAGTTCCTTGCTGATTCAGGAGTGGCAGGTCACAAGTCTATAGTTTGCACTCAGCCACGTAAGCTTGCTGCCATGTCATTAGCAAACAGAGTGGCGGAAGAAAGCCATGGGTGTTGCGAGGATAATTCAGTCATTTGTACATCAACGTACTCCTCTTTTCACCAACTGGATTCAAAGGTGATATACCTGACAGATCACTGCTTACTTCAGCACTACATGAATGATGACAGTTTGTCCTGGGCGTCTTGCATCATTGTTGATGAGGCACACGAAAGAAGCTTAAACACTGATCTTCTTTTAGCGTTGATGAAATATCTACTCCATCGGAGGCCTGATCTAAGGCTTATCATAATGTCTGCAACAGCCGATGCACAACAACTGTCTAAATATTTTTACGGTTGCATCACACACCATGTGGTGGGCAGAACTTTCCCAGTTGATATCATATACGTTCCTGAAGCATCATTTAACACACCCTGTGACTCTTATGTTTCTTCTGTGTTGAAGAGGGTGGGTGAGATCCATAGAATGGAGGAGCCGGGGACGATTCTTGCTTTCCTCACTTCCCAAAGGGAGGTAGATTAACGCGTGAGGCGGTTTATAACGCGTTAAAAATACAACACGTTTTAATATTAACGCGTGATACATAGGGGGTGGCGGCGGTGTTTTGTTTCCCACCACGCGTGATGGTGGTTTATAACGTACCACCCCGGGTGGCCTTATATACTTTTTAAACTTGATATATAACTACTTTTCTTATCTTATACTCCAATAAATGTATTTTAACTATTTTTTTTTAATTCTTAAAAAAGTTCTTAAAAACAATTGTAACATTTTATGTCTAACTTATTCAAAAATCAATTTCAATCCATTAGCAACCATTGCAAAACACCCCAATAAGTTTGGACAATATTTTATTGTTTTATACACAGTGATTCAGAAATTTTACTAATAACCAAGTACATGTAGCATTATCCGTATGTGATCACTATTTGCGAATCACCGAAATTCTAATCGATGTGGCTCATTCATCGGATTAAGCAGACGTTATTCGGATGTGATAATCATTTCTTAGTAGTGTGTATGCATTGCCATTATAATAGTAATAATAAAGATTTGACTTATCATCATAATTAGTTTTTCTTTAATTCAAATGATATAACCTTTTTGGGGTATGTTTACTCAAATAATATATCCAAAGTTATGTTTATATTGTATATGGGCCCGGGAGCGCTAAAATGATAACCACATTCAGTTGTAAGAACTGAGAGAACCACTCTCTAGCCACTAGATCAACAAGATAGATGAACAAGATTAAAAGTATTTAAAAATAATATTAAGTATTTTTTGTCTTATTATGTCTTTAATATTTTAATCCAAAAGGGTAGTTTAGTAAAAAAATTTTTTTTTTGTCTTTTTGTCTTTATTGGTTTTCTATTACTTTTTTGTATTATTATATATTAGTTTTTATTTTTTTAAACATAATTTTTTTATTAAAATCATTTTTAAATTCAGATTTTTTATTAAACTTTTTACGTTTTACGTTAAAATTTTTACGTTTTACGTTTTATGTTAAACTTTTTACACTTTACGTTAAACTTTTTACGTTTTTGTTTGAACCCGCCAAAGGTTTAAATTTGAGGATGAAGTATAACTTAAAAGAGTTGAACTTGAGGATGAAGTATAACTTATTGTCAGAATTTTGGGTGTAGCAAAAGGATATCTCTCTATCCCTCCATTTATATGGGAGAAATCTCTTTAACAAAGACCTATCTCATCCATCAATCTCTTTGAAATGACTAGGAGTGAAGTACAATTAGCTTGGCATGAAAAAAACTTAAATTCATGATAATCTTAGGCAATGTTTACAAAATTGAACTGGATCGGTCACTCGAACTGGCCGATTGGACTGAAAATCTGGCATAAACTAGCCCGGTTAAGTCTCTTTGACCTTCTTTGTTTGAACCGGCCAAAGGTTTAAATTTTACAAACATTATAACTCTATATAACTTTAGATGAAAGGTTTGTTTGAACCGGCCGAAGGTTTAAATTTTACAAACATTATAACTCTATATAACTTTAGATTTAGATGAAAGGTATGCACTAGAAAAAGTTAATCAAAGTAATGTTAAGTAATGGAAGCATGCATATAACTTTGGCTTGGTTTTTTGTGTATAGACATGTTAAGTAATGGAAGCATGCATATAACTTTGGCATGGTTTTTTGTGTATAGACTATAGAAGTATATTTAGTATGGAAAGATTATTAAAATTATTATTTACCCCATCGATTTGATAACTAAATTAGAACTTTTTTAAAAGTAAAAAATGATTTTTGATCGATAATGAACAAATCAGACCCCATTGATTAAAAAACATGTAGGGAGATGCATGACCACCCTTCACACATTGTAAGACCCCACTAATCGGGAAAGGATTCTGCCTTAATTAGGCTGTTAATAATTGGGTCAAATGTTGTTATATTTTCCTTAATTTATTCCCGTAATTGTTGTTAGTTCTCCTATATATGGAGCCTGTTTTTCCTGTTCATAAGATAGTGAAAATATAGAGAAATACCATTTGTTTATATGGTATCAGCCTAATTACGGTCCTCCCTTCTCAAACCCTAATTCTTGTCGTCTGTCTTCATCTCCCCTCCAAGCTTCCTTTGCTCCCATGGCTAATTCCTCTATCTCTGATTCCACCCTTCCCATGAACACCCTTCTCCACATGCTCACCCTCAAACTTTCTTCCTCTAATTATCTTCTCTGGAAACGTCAAGTTGAACCCATTCTCCATCTTCAAAACTGGTACCAATTTGTTGATGGTTCCTATCCAGCCCCTTACAAAACCGTTACTACTGATAATAAAGAGACACCAAATCCAGATTACACTTCTTGGTTGGAGACTGATAAAAAACTCTTGCTGTTGATACAGTCCTCTCTCACCGAGGAGTCAATGGCAGAAGTCCTAGGTCTCTCTTCATCTAGGGACGTGTGGTTGGCTCTAGAATCCGCCTACTGCCATGACACCATGGAAAGATCTCAGAATCTCAAGGATACCCTGCGACAATTGAAAAAGGGTGCTCTCTCTGTCTCTGAATTTGGTAAAAAAATTCAAGAGTTTATGCGATCAATTATCGGCTATTGGCACCCCCGTCCCCGACAACGACAAATCTCACTGGTTTCTCTGTGGTTTGGGACCGACTTTTGAAACTTTTGCTACAGCTCACCGAGCCGTCCAGCCACACCCTTCTTTTTGTGACTTGTTGGCACAAGCTGAAAGCCACGAACTCTTTGTTTCGTCACTCCATGGCTCAAGTACCACCACCTCCCCAGTCGCCTTTACGGCTCATCATCAACAACCCCGTTCTTCCTCTCGGGGAAGAGGTCGGTGGGGCAGAAACTCTTCCTCTCGTGGTGGCTCATCTTCTCATGGTCGTGCACGGCGCAACCCTCATTGCCAATTATGCCGACATGATGGTTATTATGCAAATGCTTGTCCAGAATTGGCCTCTTATGCTAACAAGTCTTCCTACTCGGCTGCCAACCTAGCCCAAGTGTTTCATGCCATTGCAACCTGAATGAATACACTCCAGATTGGAATACCAATTCAGGCGCAACCCTACACATGGCCCCCTCTTCTGATGATGTGGACTCCTCTGTTCCATATCGCGGTAATGAAAAGGTCTATGTCGGAAATGGTAATGCTCTCTCTATTTCTCGCATTGGAAATCTCACACTTCATCCGCATTTAAAATTAAAAGATGTTTTAATCGTCCCGCAACTCACAAAAAAGTTGCTATCGGTTAGCAAATTAACCAATGATTATCTAGTTGACTTTGTGTTTTCCAAATCTCAATTTGAAATTCAGGACAAGGCCACAAAGAGAACTCTCGCAAAAGGAATGCTTAAAGATGGACTCTATATTCTCAGTTCCGGTTTTCAAGCTCTTGCTGCCTCTACCATTTTCCCTTCTACAGATAGCGTTGCTTACACCATGTCTTCAAAAGTGTGGGTTTTTTTTTGCATTACTTTTATTGATACACGTATGATTAATGTAATTTAAAACCCAATTCAAAATGAAGTATAGTAATTCCTTTATAAATGTTAATGTGGATTCTTTATATATTTTGTATTTATAATTCAAAATTAAATTAATTATTATAACTTACTCAACCGTAACATTTGTTTATGAGTGGAAATTTGATTTAATTTTTACGAATTCAATTTTTAATTAATAAATTCTCTTCCAATCGCCCATCTATTAAGTAATAATGAAATAATTCTAAATATATGTTTTGTAAAAGTCAGCGAAATATTGGTTCTAAATTAAATACTACAACTAAAGTTATGTTTGCAATCAACTTTTTTCGTATTTAAAATATTCAAAATACAAATATCACATCTTTATATTATTGGTAAGATATTGATGGTTCAACATTTTGAAAAAAAAAAACGGAATATTTGCAATAACTTTGAACAAATATTTAAATGGATTAGTTGATTCTATTAAATAGTAATCAACATTTCAATCGATGGAAATGGGCTAAATTGAATTTATGTTTCAAGTTCATTTTCATTTTACTTATACAAATTAGGTTATTAATATATATATTATGCTTAGTAATACATTATATGTTTCATTCGTTCATACAATGGTTTATATTCCTTTTAAAATGCTACTCTTTGAGATTTTATCCAAGCTAAATGCTATATCAATTCATCGCTTCAAATGTGTATACAGAGAATGGCGAGACGTTCTATCATCCTTTCATCTTGGTATGAATCATTCTACATACGTAGAAAATTATCTGGTAATATGTTGAAAATTATATGGTAATTGTTTCCATTGATAAATCGCATTGTTTGCATATATATATTTATATACGATTAACATTGAATTATTGAATATATATCCTCAGAAATTTTATAAAAAAACCGTTTTAATAAAATTAATAAAATATTAATATCCTTAAAAATAGAGCGACCCGTGGGTACCACGGGTTATAACCTAGTTATGGCATAAACGCCTTGGCCATGTTGGTTTTGATGTTATTTCGATTTTGAATAAGTTTGGTTGTTTACAACTTACGTCCGTGTTACCTAAACCACATGTTTGTGCTTCTTGTGAACTTTCAAAGCAACACAAACTACCATTTTATTTGAATGTTAAACGTGCTTCTCACGTACTTGATTTGGTGCATTGTGACTTGTGGGGACCCGCCCCCATTATTTCAAATGATGGTTATAGGTACTATGCTCTATTTGTGGACGACTACTCATGTTTCCTTTGGTTCTTTCCGTTACGAGCAAAGTCAGAATTTTTTGGTGTGCTTAATACCTTTGTCACATTTGCTCAAACACAATTTTCATGCAAACTAAAGGTATTCCAAAGCGATGGTGGAACTGAGTTTCTTAACCATAAAGTGCAAAAACTATTTCAAGCAAACGGTACACACCATCAAATATCATGTCCTTACACTCCCCAACAAAACGGTCGGGCGGAAAGGAAACATCGGCACCTCACCGAAACTGGTCTCGCTATGTTATTCGGAGCAAATGCTCCTGCAGAATTTTGGGTCGAGGCTTTTTCTTCCGCCGCTCATGTTATCAATCGTCTTCCCACAAAACTATTGGATAACAAATCTCCATATGAGCTGCTCTATTATTCTGTTCCTATTTACAACAATTTTAAAGTCTTCGGGTGTCGTGTTTTCCCATATTTACGGCCGTATGCTCCTCATAAGCTTGCTCCTCGAAGCATTGCTTGCATCTTTATTGGCTATTATACTAAATATAAAGGGTACAAGTGTTTCGATCCGACTACTGGTCGAACATACATCACGCGACACGCAAAATTTGATGAAACTTGCTTTCCTTTTTCAGCACAAAACTCCACTGTTGATATCACCAAACTCTTCCTAAGCTCTTATCATGAAGATTTGGTTCCAACTACAAACACTCCACCACCACCTAAGCCTGCTGTTCCACCAAAATTAAAACCACCCACATCCTCTTCTTGTCCTACTTGTTCCATAGATTCACCTAATGCACCACTTAACCCCACCAGCTTACATCCCACACCTATCAATACACCACTCACCTCGTCAACCACCTCACCATCGCACACCATAACACCACCAACCACTCCCGTAACATCTCAATTAAACTCACCTCCTCCCTAACCCATCCAATCTTCGCACCCTATGGTAACCCGGCACAAAGCCGGTATCTCTAAACCAAGGCATATCATGGATCTTCATGCCATCTGCTCCACACCTCTTCATAGCGCCTTATTAGCCACCCAAGATCCCAAAGGTTATAAAACGGCTTCAAAAGAGCAACACTGGTGTGATGCCATGAACGCCGAAATGATGGCTCTTCACAAAAACCAAACTTGGACTCTGGTGCCTCGACCATCTCGTGCAAATGTGGTCGGATCTAAATGGATATATCGCACAAAATATCATGCTAATGGATCGATTGATCGATACAAGGCGCGACTCGTCACTCAAGGTTTCTCTCAAATACCCGGTTTTGATTATTCACACACATTTAGCCCGGTCGTTAAAGCTACCACAATTCGACTTGTACTTTCTCTCGCCGTTACAAACAAATGGAATTTGCACCAACTCGATATTAATAACGCCTTTTTAAATGGCAATCTTGGCGAAGTTGTTTACATGGAACAACCACCGGGCTATGTTGACTCTCAAAAACCCGATTATGTATGTCGACTTGACAAAGCCCTTTACGGGCTCAAGCAAGCTCCCCGAGCATGGTTTCAACGACTCAGTCAATTCCTTATTCACCAAGGTTTCAAATGCAGCCAAGCCGACACTTCTTTGTTCGTCTTCCATCGTGGCTCTTGTCTTATCTACCTGTTAGTATATGTCGATGACATTATAATCACCGGGAATAATCCGTCATCTATCCAGAATTTCATAACTCGGCTGCAATCAGAATTTGCCATCAAAGACTTTGGCAAATTAAACTATTTTTTGGGCCTTGAAGTTTCTCACACCCATGACGGTTTGTTCCTAACTCAAACCAAATACGCTCGTGACATTCTCACTAGAGCCGGGCTACTTGATTCCAAACCCGTAGCCACACCTCTTGCTACAAATGATGTTTTCACAAGCAAGGGCAAACCGTTTCATGACCCTACTCTCTACAGATCGTTTGTCGGTGCTCTTCAGTATTTAACCATAACTAGACCGGACCTGTCCTACGCGGTAAATCAGGCGAGTCAGTTTCTTCAAGCCCTAACAATTGATCACTTTCAGCTGGTAAAACAGATCATGCGATACGTCAAAGGCACAATAACTTATGGCTTAAAATTCTCCATCCCTACTACCCAAAACCTTATCGGTTACTCTGACGCGGACTGGGCAAGATGCATTGAAACACGAAGATCTACATACGGCTATTCAATATTTCTGGGTGGTAATATTGTCTCATGGAGCGCCAAAAAGCAGCCCACCGTCTCGCGTTCCAGTTGTGAGTCCGAGTACAGGGCTATGGCGAACACTGGAGCCGAACTTATCTGGATCACTCATCTTCTCAAGGACCTAAATGCTCTGCCAAATGAACGGCCCACGCTACTTTGTGACAACCTAAGTGCAATTTTTTTAAGCCAAAATCCGGTGGCACACAAACGAGCAAAGCGCATCGATATTGATTATCACTTCGTTCGTGAGCTAGTCTCCTCCGGCAGATTGCACACAAAATTCGTTCCTACCAAGCTCCAAGTGGCAGACATCTTCACGAAACCTCTACCATGACCATTATTTGAGTCTTTTCGTGACCAGTTACGAGTCTGCCCACCAACTCGCTTGACGGGGGGTAATCGGGAAAGGATTCTGCCTTAATTAGGCTGTTAATAATTGGGTCAAATGTTGTTATATTTTCCTTAATTTATTCCCGTAATTGTTGTTAGTTCTCCTATATATGGAGCCTGTTTTTCCTGTTCATAAGATAGTGAAAATATAGAGAAATACCATTTGTTTACACCCACAAACAACCCTTGATTCCTTCTCCTCTCATCCCACACAAAACTTTCATTTTTTTGCCTTTGTTTTGTGCAAGAAGTTACCATCTCTCCCCCCCCCCCCTCTCCTATTACTTTTCTCTCTCTCTCTAAATTCCAACTTTATTCTCTAGACCTCAGTCTTGAATGCAAACCACACAGCTACTCCAATATCCTCTTGAAAACAATGGGTGATCAACAAGTGAGTACCAACGGAAATGATCAAACCGAAAAGCTCGAAGAGTTCCTATCTCGTCTTGAAGAAGAAAGATTCAAGATTTATGCTTTCAAACGTGAACTTCCACTTTGCATGCAACTCCTCACCAATGGTATAATCTTTGTCTTCATTTCATGCTTATAATTAAATGCACAATCTATATCTTCATGCATGATTGTATATTAAACATATATATGTATATATAGTTTATGTATGTGTTTCAAGGCTCGAGCTTGTTTATTAAATGAGTTGCAATTTAAACTCGAGTTTCAGCTCATTTAATCTTGATTCGATTTGAGTTTCCAACTGAGTTGGTCTTGTTTGAAATCAATGAATTTTAGGGTATCTTGAAAAAAATTAACCTAAAAGTTAGTTTAAGTGTGTGTTTTCAGGCTCGAGCCCGTTTACTAAATAAGCTACGATTAAAGTTTTCCATGAGTCAATCTTGTCTAAAATTCATGAATTTTAGGTTATCTTGAATTAAGCTTATAAGAAGGGATTAGTTAATTAATTAATTTTTGTCTTTTGCTTTATGTATGTGTATGTAACTTTAGTTCATATGCATATAGGCTTTCTTATTTTAAGATCATTTAAAAGTAACACATGATTCAAGATTCACGCTTAATTCCACTTTCAAATTCAAAACTTCATGATTCTATGATTTTTAATTTTTGCATACAAAAAGTATATGAATTTAATTAGTGTGTTTTCCTTATTTTAATTCATCCTTTAACCTCTTTGAAGCCATGGAGTCATCAAGGCAACAATTACAAACTTACCAGGCGAACCAAAGTTCGCCCGTACTTGAAGAATTCATACCTATGAAGAATCCTAACGGTTCGGGGCCTGAAAAGGCCTCGAACTCAGGCATTGACAACAAGGCGAATTGGATGACATCCGCGCAGTTGTGGAGCCAAGCGGACAATACCATCGGCACCACTATCACCACCAACACCGCCACGAATGATCACGTGAAAACCACACAAAATAATGCAACATTTACAACACCAAATGAAACCGATATTAACTTCAACACTAAACAAAGAAATGGTGGAGCTTTTCTCCCGTTTTCTAAGGAGAGAAACTCATCGTGCTCGACTCCGGCGGTAGTGTTGCCGGAAGGAGCTCTTCCCATTAAAGGTGGTAGTGGTGAAGTTAATGATCAAACCACCGTGAAAACCACCACCACCGCCTCCGGTACCGCCACGAGCTCTCAGAGACATCGAAAGACACCGCGGTACTGGTCGCCGGATCTCCACCAGAGATTTGTCAATGCTCTTCAGATGTTAGGTGGTTCTCAAGGTATATATGTTTCTTTAATTTCATTTTGCCATTCAAAAAAGTATAATATTCATTTTGTCCCTTCAAATTTTATGATAATAGTTTCATAATTTTATCATGATTACAAAAATCATTGTGTGACATTTTTTATAACAATATCTCAGTTGCAACTCCTAAACCAATCAGAGAGCTCATGAAAGTTGACGATTTAACCATTGGTGAAGTCAAAAGCCATTTAAAGGTTTAATTCTCTCTCCCCTTTGCCAAAATACATGAATGGAGTCTTTGGACGCTCATGTTAGCATAATAGGCGTGCCTAGAAAATACTTTTAAGGGTAAGAATTGTAAGGGTACGAAAAAGAGGTTTAACCAAATTTTCAAGAGGTACGGGCGAGATTTTGGACGCTCATGAGTCATGATTACAAAAAGAGGTTTGATCATTAACTTTTAAGGGTACGAAAAAGAGGTTTAACCAAATACTTTTAAGGGTACGAAAAAGAGGTTTAACCAAATTTTCAAGAGGTACGGGCGAGATTTTGACCTAAAAAATACATAAATTTTTTTAGGTGGTGCCCCGTCCACCCAAACTTCTTACTAGGTCTGTCCCTGTATATTAGGTGTTTAAAATCAGTTAGAAACCGTTTCAACAGAGCTAGATCGGCTAGTGTGGGGTTGGAAGTAAACTGGTTTTGTTTACGGTTTGAAAAACAAGATTTTATAGTTCGGTTTACGATTTACAGCTTAGAACCATCCAAATATATTAAAATAACAACAATAATAATAAAAATAATAAATTAGTTTTTTTCACGTATAAGAATTTAACATTTATATTAAGTATAAATACTTTAAATTATTATCTGTATATGTTATATATTATATATTATTATTAATTAATTTAAACTCTTTAATACTTTAAAAATAATTTTTTTGTTGTTTTTTAAAACCTAACATGCATGAAGTGTTTGTATGTACATATTCTCATGATCTAAATTTTCCACTACGTATGTACTCGGGTGGGACCCATTTGCCGTCTAGAACCACCAGCTGCGGTGTGGCGGTGCCGGCGGCTTGTGGGGTTGGACTTGGTCTTCTTGTCTGAAGTCTTGTCTGACCTCTATAGTTCTGTAGAATAACATAACAAAAATTAGTTTTTAAAATTTAATAAAAAACTAAAGATTCTTCTGTTTTGTTTGTACTTCTTACGTACAACATAGCATGTTCAATGTTGTTGTACAAAACAAACATTGAGACTTGTTAAAATGAGACTTGTTGTTGTACAAAACAAACATTGAACATGCTATGTTGTACGTAAGAAGTACAAACAAAACAGAAGAATCTTTAGTTTTTTATTAAATTTTAAAAACTAATTTTTGTTATGTTATTCTACAGAACTATAGACGTCAGACAAGACTTCAGACAAGAAGACCAAGTCCAACCCACAAGCCGCCGGCACCGCCACACCGCAGCTGGTGGTTCTAGACGGCAAATGGGTCCCACCCGAGTACATACATAGTGGAAGATTTAGATCATGAGAATATGTACATACAAACACTTCATGCATGTTAGGTTTTAAAAAACAACAAAAAAAATTATTTTTAAAGTATTAAAGAGTTTAAATTAATTAATAATAATATATAATATATAACATATACACATAATAATTTAAAGTATTTATACTTAATATAAATGTTAAATTCTTATACGTGAAAAAACTAATTTATTATTTTTATTATTATTGTTGTTATTTTAATATATTCGGATGGTTCTAAGCTGTAAATCGTAAACCGAACTATAAAATCTTGTTTTTCAAACCGTAAACAAAACCAGTTTACTTCCAACCCCACACTAGCCGATCTAGCTCTGTTGAAACGGTTTCTAACTGATTTTAAACACCTATTATACAGGGACGGACCTAGTAAGAAGTTTGGGTAGACAGGGCACCACCTAAAAAAATTTATGTATTTTTTAGGTCAAAATCTCGCTCGTACCTCTTGAAAATTTGGTTAAACCTCTTTTTCGTACCCTTAAAAGTATTTGGTTAAACATCTTTTTCGTACCCTTAAAAGTTAATGATCAAACCTCTTTTTGTAATCATGACTCATGAGCGTCCAAAATCTCGCCCGTACCTCTTGAAAATTTGGTTAAACCTCTTTTTCGTACCCTTACAATTCTTACCCTTAAAAGTATTTTCTAGGCACGCCTATTATGCTAACATGAGCGTCCAAAGACTCCATTCATGTATTTTGGCAAAGGGGAGAGAGAATTAAACCTTTAAATGGCTTTTGACTTCACCAATGGTCAAATCGTCAACTTTCATGAGCTCTCTGATTGGTTTAGGAGTTGCAACTGAGATATTGTTATAAAAAATGTCACACAATGATTTTTGTAATCATGATAAAATTATGAAACTATTATCATAAAATTTGAAGGGACAAAATGAATATTATACTTTTTTGAATGGCAAAATGAAATTAAAGAAACATATATACCTTGAGAACCACCTAACATCTGAAGAGCATTGACAAATCTCTGGTGGAGATCCGACGACCAGTACCGCGGTGTCTTTCGATGTCTCTGAGAGCTCGTGGCAGTCCCGGAGGCGGTGGTGGTGGTGGTGTTCACGGTGGTTTGATCATTAACTTCACCACTACCACCTTTAATGGGAAGAGCTCCTTCCGGCAACACTACCGCCGGAGTCGAGCACGATGAGTTTCTCTCCTTAGAAAATGGGAGAAAAGCTCCACCATTTCATTGTTTAGTGTTGAAGTTAATATCGGTTTCATTTGGTGTTGTAAATGTTGCATTATTTTGTGTGGTTTTCACTTGATCATTCGTGGCGGTGTTGGTGGTGATAGTGGTGCCGATGGTATTGTCCGCTTGGCTCCACAACTGCGCGGATGTCATCCAATTCGCCTTGTTGTCAATGCCTGAGTTCGAGGCCTTTTCAGGCCCCGAACCGTTAGGATTCTTCATAGGTATGAATTCTTCAAGTACGGTGATGCGTGTGAAGTGTTATATATTTTAGGTGTATATTTTTAGCCCCTTTAACACTTATTTTTAGCCAAGTTTTAAATTTATAAAACACTATATTTTACTAACACTAAACACACATATGGGCAAGTGCACCCATCGTGAGCGTAGTATAGTGTTGGTAAGATACCGAGGTCGTCCAAGGACACAAGAGCTTTTAGTACCGGTTTATCCTCAACGTCTAATCAAAATAAAAAGTTTAGAAAAATGTTTTAAACTAAGAAAAATAAAAACTAACTAAAATGCTGAAAATAAAAATAAAAATAAAAACAGATAGACAAGATGAATAACTTGGTTCCGACTCGTATCTAGTGTAACCTTTGATTATTTCCGCACTTTTGCACATATTTAAGAGATTATCTTAGTTATTGTAGTAGGCCCCTCTTTTGAAGGTGACGTTACCCTCACCCCAGTAGTTTGAGTCAGCAAGGATACAATCCTAAAAGGGTGGATTATTGGAAGATAATTAATTAAGTTATTAATGCAATATTATGGTAGGCCCCTCTTTTGGAGGTGACGTTACCCTCGACTAAGTAGTCTGAGTCAGCAGGGATACAGTCCTAAATAGCCGGGTTATAGTATTAATAGTAGTTAACTTATGAGGGGATCAAAGAGTTTGGACCCCCGCCATCCAATACCGTTAAGTATTGAAGGAGGTCCTACTAAATTTGACCCAGGTCCATCGCAGGACCTCTAAACGCTGAACAATGGCAAGACCTTTACCAAACCATTCCCTTAACCCCCGACCAGGTAGCCAACATACCTCCATATAGACCGTGGAGATATGAATGGTGAAAATCTTTTATTTTATATAGACAGTAAAATAATGCCAAGACACCACGGACAAACGATAAGGAAAGATCACCTTCAACATAAGCAACTAGTTATTAAAGTCATTAATACAAAACCAAGTAAAAAGTGCAAAAGATTAGAAATAAAAAGTATTACACTAGACACTTTGTCTTCACCAAGTGATGTAAGAGACTTAGGCAAACATGGCCTTGATCGTCAAGAACTCTTACGATCAATCTTGGATCCCGAGACGACTCACACACTCTACGATGGACAATGGATGATGGTGGTGGATGATGGTGGTGGGTGGTGGGTGAAGTGTGAGAGAGGTGGTGTGCCAAGGGATGGTTTGAGCTTGAGCCAAGCACTTCTATTTATAGGCTGAACAGAAGCTCGGGCACGGCACCGTGTCCACATCCTCTTTTTCTTCATTTAATGCAGCTTTGTCTTATTAGTTGACCATGCCCCCGTGTCCGCTGAGCACGACCCCGTGTGCAGAAGAATCTTTGTACTATGAAGATTTGCCTGGATTGTGCGAATCTTATAGTTGACCACGGCCCCGTGTCCGCTGAGCACGGCCCCATGGTGGGCAATAGAAGCTTCTACCATTTTGTCTTTTCTGCTGTCACTTGGGCACGCCCCCGTGCTGGCTGAGCACGGGGCGTGTTCAGGCTTCTGATCTCTTGTTTTGCTTGGGTAGATGTTGTTGTGGGGTCGGGCATGTCACGTCTTGTCCTTTTTCTTGTATTTATGTTAGATTTTGATGTCTTTTTGCTTCTTTTGTTAATTTGAGCTCATTTAATCCTGAAAATACAAAAGGAAGACAAAAGCACACTTTTTCTAATATTAGTACTAAAAAAGGGTTAGTTTTATGCCTCATTTGATGAAATTTATATGTTACATTTTGAACACATCAAATACCCCCACACTTGAATCTTTGCTTGTCCTCAAGCAAAACTCTTTAATATGTGGCTATTACACACCCAAATGGAATGGGTAGAGAAGAAGGTTTTTGGGCTTGTCGTAGAGTGTCGGGATTTCCAAGATTCTTTATTTAATTTTATTTTTATTTATTTACAATCCTATTCGTCATGATTTATTTAAAACTTTTCATAAGAGAAATTACTTATTAGGGCATAACATGCCTTTGTAAAATTCTATTTATATACAAGTTCACATACCTCACGGGGATCACTCAACACTCGGCCGAAAATGTATTTTTGTGGATCACTCGAGAGCGGCATGGAACTTACTCCTACCATAGGCTTGCCAAGCAATCAATCCTCCTCCTTTTTAACTTATATATCTTTGTAAATATCAAGAGGACTTTGTGGGTAAAGGGTTAGGCTTAGGTTAAAGGTAGGTGGTTGGGTTGGTGGTTAGTAAAAAGGGCGAAAAGCGTAACAAGTGTCGGTTTTCGTAAGACTTTCTATTTTTTTAACTTTTATTTTGATGAAGCTATTTATTCAAACAAAGTTATTTTTGATGAACTTGTTTGTTTATTTTTGCTTCATCATCAACACAAATTTTTTTTTTTTTTTTTTTGAAGTCATACGAAAAATCGAACTCGTTACTAAAACAAAGGGGTAAAAATGAAAAAGGTTTTGGTGGGTAAAAGGGTGTTTGGTTTGGGTTATGAAATGAAAAGGTTTAGGCTCAAAGGGGCTAACTAGGGGGATTTTGGGTAGGTGGTAAAAAAAATGGTGTAGAAAATAAAAAGGGTTAGTCCTAATGCCTCCATCATTTACTTACTCGGGTTTAAGTTGGTAAGGACCGGGAATGTATCGTCATGGCAAGTTCTAGAGTCGTAAGAACCAAGCGGCTATTCACACAAGAAACGAAAAATGAGCAATTAGTTCCAATGATATGTAATTGTATGCTCAATAAAGGCTCAAAACTCACTTTTGTGGGAATGAGTTTTTATGTGATCAAGTATATATAATCAAATTTTAACTAAGCTTGTCATGCATTTTCATAATTTTCTTATGTTGGTTCTTTTTATCACGACGCTATCGGTTGTAAATTCGTAAAAATATAACCTTTTTAAGAACTTGAATTTCCCGTGTTAAACCTAGACAAGAAGAAAAAAAAAAAATGAAAATTTTTGAAAAATTTGGGGTGATTAGCGGTTCCAATAGAGTTTTGTGTAAGACTTGTATTTAGGACTTGCAAGATTCAAGGTTTTAGCATCCCCCCACACTTAAATTACACATTGTCCTCAATGTGTCCCAAAAATAAGTTTTTAGGTTGATTGAGTGTGCAAAAGGTGTGAAAAAGCAAAAATTTTGTGTTACTGGGCGCTGAACACGGCCCCGTGTTATCCGGGCACGGCCCCGTGTTCAAGTGCCAGTAACAAATTTAAAACAAGAGAAACAGAAGTCTGGACACGGGGGCGTGTTGGGTGAACACGGCCCATGTCCAGTTACCTGAACTGGGTCTTTTTCTGCAGACAGTGCAGCACGGGGCCGTGTTGGGTGGACACGGCCCGTGCCGAGCTTACGGTAAATGAAGAATTTTGTCGGACGGTTCTGTTTTCCTGTATGGAGTGCTGGTTCAAGTTTCCCTTGCATCCTTTGCCATCTCATGTGTGTTTTATTTATTTCAACACCATTCCAAACACCAAATTAACTAAAACCATCATTCATTAATCATAGAGAGAATTACATAATAGTCCTAAAAATTAAAATATTAGCTAGTTAGGTCAAAGGAACACAAGAAATCCAATCCAAGAAGTTTCTAGCCTACTATTTATTCTACTAGCAAAATTTCCGAAAAGATAGATTTCTCGGTTAAAAGTGGCTTGACGCTTCTTCCTTCGGGTATGGGCTCCTCATACATCGGCGAGCCACTCTTCGATCTCCCTAGGGAGAAGAAAAGCGGGCTCATGAGCATTGGTTTGAGGAGGTGTAACTTCCACCGGAATCTCTTGGAGTTCTTCACGGGGAGGCTCCGCCGGGATGTCGTCCCAACCAGTAGGATTTTGGATTCCAAGTGCGAGGTTCCAATCCTCTTGAGGGAGGATTGGTTCCATAGGAGGAGTTACCAGAATGTTTAACCTCTGGTGCAAGAGGTTTATTTACTGGAAACTGTTTTCCAACCCCACCGAGAGATAGTTTATACGGTCAATGAGGACCTCCTCCACTGAAGTCATTTCGTCAAGTGCTTCACGTAGCGCCATTACGTATCTTACGAGAGTTGCTTCAATCGATGGCCTCCTTTCCCGTCGACTGTTCCTTGAGTGTGCAGAAGAGGTTCCGCTGTTTTGGCTAGACATTCTACGAAAACAAACCAAAAACAGTTCGTTTTAATGAAACAGTACCACGGGCACGGCCCTGTGTTCAACTTTCTGCAGATTTTTAGAACAAGGAATCTTGGGGTTTTAAATTATTTTCTTAACTTATGAAGCTTTTTGAGCAGAAATAACTTAAAACAATGTTGTGTAACTTATTTTTAACAAGATTCCTTGAACAAAAATTCAATAAACATCACAACAAAGCTTGAAATCAAGCTTCAATGGAGTTCTTGGTGCAAGAAAGATGAAGAAGAAGGCAAAAGATAAAAGAGGAAAGGACAAGATGCTTGTAAGAACCTTCTTTTAGAACATACCTAGGATGGTAAGTCAGAAAATCCTTTCAAATCTCTGTCCCTAGATGGTCCAAATGTGCAGGGTTCTTGGCTGCATTTATAGAAAACGACAACGTGTTGGACACGGCCCCGTGTCGGCTGGACACGGCCCCGTGTGCAGGCAAGATCCTGACACGTTTTGTCCGTATTCTGACAAAAGTCAGAGGAGAATCTTTTGGTGGACACGGGGGCGTGTTGACCTGGGCACGGCCCCGTGTCGGAAAACTGTTTTATGAAATTTGTCTATTTTTAAGGAACTTTTCCGGATCGGGCGGTTCCTTACTGGATGGAACAACCCCAAAGTGCCTAAGATACCTTAATTGTTCTAGACTGAGACGAGAACGCAAGAGGTTGTCGGTGAGGGTGATTCCTATGCTATATGTAGGTGGACAAGTCCAACCCTTTCCCGGGCTCTCGTTAAAGAAGGTGTATGTCGAATCGCTCAGGTCTATGTATGCATCGAATGAAGTCGATGGGGAGTCCTTCACGGCATAATCGACACAGGGACGACTATCGCTCAAGTCCTCACTAGAGTTAGAAGTATCATTGGAAACAATGAAGTTGTTTGAATGCGTTTCCAACCTCTCTTCTTGGTTGTTGTCTTGGAAAAGATTATTGAAATCTTCCCTAAGTTCTTTTAACCAATTAAAAATTAGATCTTCTAGTTGAAATAATTCATCGAGAAGCATTTCCCCTAGAATATCCGGTTGGGCGCATTCGAGGGAGCGATAGGGATTATTTTTACTTTCGCCCCTCTTAAGGATACTAGGAAAAGATGGGTCTATATAGTGGGGTTTATAATTTAGAAAAAAGCATTCTAATTCTTTATGATTACCACCACATAATTGACACCACATAGTACCATAAGAGTGCCGAAAGTAAAAAGTATCAGTATCACTCATGTTTGTGTCAGAAATTACCAACCGTCGGGATCTTACGGTTCTGTTTTCAGTAACTGAAACTTGGGCACGGGGGCGTGTTGAGTGGGCACGGCCCCGTGTTCAGCCTACTGTCTGACTTAAAACAGGATTGCCAGTTCCAATGATTGGGCACGGGGCGTGTTCAGCAGGCACGGCCCGTGCTGAGTTCTGCAGAAGCTGAAAAACTAAAAAAAAAAAAAAATCCTAAAAAATATGAAAAATAAGAAAAACGATTAGGCCGTTGATTCCTAACTTTCTTAAAATCCTTGTGTCCCCGGCAACGGCGCCAAAAACTTGATGCGTGTGAAGTGTTATATATTTTAGGTGTATATTTTAAGCCCCTTTAACACTTATTTTTAGCCAAGTTTTAAATTTATAAAACACGATATTTTACTAACACTAAACACACATATGGGCAAGTGCACCCATCGTGAGCGTAGTATAGTGTTGGTAAGATACCGAGGTCGTCCAAGGACACAAGAGCTTTTAGTACCGGTTTATCCTCAACGTCTAATCAAAATAAAAAGTTTAGAAAAATGTTTTAAACTAAGAAAAATAAAAACTAACTAAAATGCTGAAAATAAAAATAAAAGCAGATAGACAAGATGAATCACTTGGTTCCGACTCGTATCTAGTGTAACCTTTGATTATTTCCGCACTTTTGCACATATTTAAGAGATTATCTTAGTTATTGTAGTAGGCCCCTCTTTTGAAGGTGACGTTACCCTCACCCCAGTAGTTTGAGTCAGCAAGGATACAATCCTAAAAGGGTGGATTATTGGAAGATAATTAATTAAGTTATTAATGCAATATTATGGTAGGCCCCTCTTTTGGAGGTGACGTTACCCTCGACTAAGTAGTCTGAGTCAGCAGGGATACAGTCCTAAATAGCCGGGTTATAGTATTAATAGTAGTTAACTTATGAGGGGATCAAAGAGTTTGGACCCCCGCCATCCAATACCGTTAAGTATTGAAGGAGGTCCTACTAAATTTGACCCAGGTCCATCGCAGGACCTCTAAACGCTGAACAATGGCAAGACCTTTACCAAACCATTCCCTTAACCCCCGACCAGGTAGCCAACATACCTCCATATAGACCGTGGAGATATGAATGGTGAAAATCTTTTATTTTATATAGACAGTAAAATAATGCCAAGACACCACGGACAAACGATAAGGAAAGATCACCTTCAACATAAGCAACTAGTTATTAAAGTCATTAATACAAAACCAAGTAAAAAGTGCAAAAGATTAGAAATAAAAAGTATTACACTAGACACTTTGTCTTCACCAAGTGATGTAAGAGACTTAGGCAAACATGGCCTTGATCGTCAAGAACTCTTACGATCAATCTTGGATCCCGAGACGACTCACACACTCTACGATGGACAATGGATGATGGTGGTGGATGATGGTGGTGGGTGGTGGGTGAAGTGTGAGAGAGGTGGTGTGCCAAGGGATGGTTTGAGCTTGAGCCAAGCACTTCTATTTATAGGCTGAACAGAAGCTCGGGCACGGCACCGTGTCCAGTGGGCACGGCCCGTGTCCACATCCTCTCTTTCTTCATTTAATGCAGCTTTGTCTTATTAGTTGACCACGCCCCCGTGTCCGCTGAGCACGACCCCGTGTGCAGAAGAATCTTTGTACTATGAAGATTTGCCTGGATTGTGCGAATCTTATAGTTGACCACGGCCCCGTGTCCGCTGAGCACGGCCCCGTGGTGGGCAATAGAAGCCTCTACCACTTTGTCTTTTCTGCTGTCACTTGGGCACGCCCCCGTGCTGGCTGAGCACGGGGCGTGTTCAGGCTTCTGATCTCTTGTTTTGCTTGGGAAGATGCTATTGTGGGGTCGGGCATGTCACGTCTTGTCCTTTTTCTTGTATTTATGTTAGATTTTGATGTCTTTTTGCTTCTTTTGTTAATTTGAGCTCATTTAATCCTGAAAATACAAAAGGAAGACAAAAGCACACTTTTTCCAACATTAGTACTAAAAAATGGTTAGTTTTATGACTCATTTGATGAAATTTATATGTTACATTTTGAACACATCAAATACCCCCACACTTGAATCTTTGCTTGTCCTCAAGCAAAACTCTTTAATATGTGGCTATTACACTCTCAAATGGAATGGGTAGAGAAGAAGGTTTTTGGGCTTGTCGTAGAGTGTCGGGATTTCCAAGATTCTTTATTTAATTTTATTTTTATTTATTTACAATCCTATTCGTCATGATTTATTTAAAACTTTTCATAAGAGAAATTACTTATTAGGGCATAACATGCCTTTGTAAAATTCTATTTATATACAAGTTCACATACCTCACGGGGATCACTCAACACTCGGCCGAAAATGTATTTTTGTGGATCACTCGAGAGCGGCATGGAACTTACTCCTACCATAGGCTTGCCAAGCAATCAATCCTCCTCCTTTTTAACTTATATATCTTTGTAAATATCAAGAGGACTTTGTGGGTAAAGGGTTAGGCTTAGGTTAAAGGTAGGTGGTTGGGTTGGTGGTTAGTAAAAAGGGCGAAAAGCGTAACAAGTGTCGGTTTTCGTAAGACTTTCTATTTTTTTAACTTTTATTTTGATGAAGCTATTTATTCAAACAAAGTTATTTTTGATGAACTTGTTTGTTTATTTTTGCTTCATCATCAACACAAATTTTTTTTTTTTTTTTTTTTGAAGTCATACGAAAAATCGAACTCGTTACTAAAACAAAGGGGTAAAAATGAAAAAGGTTTTGGTGGGTAAAAGGGTGTTTGGTTTGGGTTATGAAATGAAAAGGTTTAGGCTCAAAGGGGCTAACTAGGGGGATTTTGGGTAGGTGGTAAAAAAAATGGTGTAGAAAATAAAAAGGGTTAGTCCTAATGCCTCCATCATTTACTTACTCGGGTTTAAGTTGGTAAGGACCGGGAATGTATCGTCATGGCAAGTTCTAGAGTCGTAAGAACCAAGCGGCTATTCACACAAGAAACGAAAAATCAGCAATTAGTTCCAATGATATGTAATTGTATGCTCAATAAAGGCTCAAAACTCACTTTTGTGGGAATGGGTTTTTATGTGATCAAGTATATATAATCAAATTTTAACTAAGCTTGTCATGCCTTTTCATAATTTTCTTATGTTGGTTCTTTTTATCACGACGCTATCGGTTGTAAATTCGTAAAAATATAACATTTTTAAGAACTTGAATTTCCCGAGTTAAACCTAGACAAGAAGAAAAAAAATGAAAATTTTTGAAAAATTTGGGGTGATTAGCGGTTCCAATAGAGTTTTGTGTAAGACTTGTATTTAGGACTTGCAAGATTCAAGGTTTTAGCATCCCCCCCACACTTAAATTACACATTGTCCTCAATGTGTCCCAAAAATAAGTTTTTAGGTTGATTGAGTGTGCAAAAGGTGTGAAAAAGCAAAAATTTTGTGTTACTGGGCGCTGAACACGGCCCCGTGTTATCCGGGCACGGCCCCGTGTTCAAGTGCCAGTAACAAATTTAAAACAAGAGAAACAGAAGTCTGGACACGGGGGCGTGTTGGGTGAACACGGCCCATGTCCAGTTACCTGAACTAGGTCTTTTTCTGCAGACAGTGCAGCACGGGTCCGTGTTGGGTGGACACGGCCCGTGCCGAGCTTACTGTAAATGAAGAATTTTGTCGGACGGTTCTGTTTTCGTGTATGGAGTGCTGGTTCAAGTTTCTCTTGCATCCTTTGCCATCTCAAGTGTGTTTAATTCATTTCAACACCATTCCAAACACTAAATTAACTAAAACCATCATTCATTAATCATTGAGAGAATTACATAATAGTCCTAAAAATTAAAATATTAGCTAGTTAGGTCAAAGGAACACAAGAAATCCAATCCAAGAAGTTTCTAGCCTACTATTTATTCTACTAGCAAAATTTCCGAAAAGATAGATTTCTCGGTTAAAAGTGGCTTGACACTTCTTCCTTCGGGTATGGGCTCCTCATACATCGGCGAGCCACTCTTCGATCTCCCTAGGGAGAAGAAAAGCGGGCTCATGAGCATTGGTTTGAGGAGGTGTAACTTCCACCGAAATCTCTTGGAGTTCTTCACGGGGAGGCTCCGCCGGGATGTCGTCCCAACCAGTAGGATTTTGGATTCCAAGTGCGAGGTTCCAATCCTCTTGAGGGAGGATTGGTTCCATAGGAGAAGTTACCAGGGTGTGTTAAATGATGCTTCAGGAACGTATATGATATCAACTGGGAAAGTTCTGCCCACCACATGGTGTGTGATGCAACCGTAAAAATATTTAGACAGTTGTTGTGCATCGGCTGTTGCAGACATTATGATAAGCCTTAGATCAGGCCTCCGATGGAGTAGATATTTCATCAACGCTAAAAGAAGATCAGTGTTTAAGCTTCTTTCGTGTGCCTCATCAACAATGATGCAAGACGCCCAGGACAAACTGTCATCATTCATGTAGTGCTGAAGTAAGCAGTGATCTGTCAGGTATATCACCTTTGAATCCAGTTGGTGAAAAGAGGAGTATGTTGATGTACAAATGACTGAATTATCCTCGCAACACCCATGGCTTTCTTCCGCCACTCTGTTTGCTAATGACATGGCAGCAAGCTTACGTGGCTGAGTGCAAACTATAGACTTGTGACCAGCCACTCCTGAATCAGCAAGGAACTGAACCAGCTGTGTGCTTTTTCCTGAACCTGTTTCTCCCGTCAAAACCATTACCTGCACCATGAATCAAGTCCACAAAATTAGTAAGATAACCGACAAAGATACGCAATTCACTAAAAGTTCCTGACATTGTTAAATTATAAGATTGTTCTGGAGTGTGTGTGTGTGTGTTTTTTTAAGAAATATATAGCAAGTAGCAAAACAACACTAGCTTCCCTAAGATGTAATTAAAGGCCTGTAAACTTTCAACTTGAGAAATGGATAGGCCTGTCTTCGTAGCCTTTAGCTAGGATCGGGTATGTGGTTTGTAAAGCAACATGCTTTTCATGTGACATCAAACTTTCATGAACACCCCATGGTGCGTAATTATAAAAAATGCTAATACAAGATCGCTTGGCTACACTCAAGGGTGTAGAGAAAAGGAATACAAGTATGTGGCGAGCGCGAGGAGGATTCAGACCATTTACTAGGTTCCTGTTTTATTGCAACATTAGCATGGCAGAAAGTTTGTTCATGGTGTAATATCCCCCTCTCTCACTTTTCTACCATAAAGGAACACCTAGAGGCCCATAAATTCTCAGGTATTGATACAAACCAAGTATTCGGGTTACACAAGATTTGACATCAGAATACTGCAACTTAAAAACAAGCAAGCAAGCAATCATGTGGCTAAATTTGCCATCCCTTTACACAAGCTTTCATGAGACAAAAGATCATTGTATGAAGCAATGTAATGCTCAGAATTAGTGTTAAGACGACTACCTGCTGGGAGTGTATCTGGCGAAGAATATGGGTCCGGTCTGCATAAATAGGGAATCCGGCATCAAGCCTCCGGCACTCACGCCTGATGATCCAATAACCCAGTCAAAGGCACCTTTGAGCATCAACACCTTAACACCACCACCAGCAGAAGTGTTTCGGTCAAGAAAATCAAGTATACATTCCATTGCAGACCGAAAAAGAAGCTTCTTGTGCTTCCTATCGGCGGGTTTCTTGTTCACCGAGCTCATCGTCGCAGGCCAAAGACCATCCCCAGAAAGCGCAAGCCGGATTTCTGTTCAGGAAATTTTATGAGTGAGTGAACAATATTAGCCACTTTTAGTTGTGGGAATTATTTATATTTTTGTTCACTAACATGCTTAATTATATGTTGTGTGTAATAAATAATACACAGTTTACAAGAGGCCATTTTGTGAAGAGTTTTTGAAGTTCTGTTTTGAGAGATTTGAAGTGGGAATTTGGTCATCTGCTATGGAGTTAGTATCACTGATTTTTTTCTTCTATTTACTAGTTATTAATAATATATTTTGTTAATACGGATATTAATAATATAATTTGTTTGTTAAGAAAATATATTTGTTTGTGTTTGTCAATTTGATAGATAAATGAACATTCATGAAAATGATTTTTATTTAAATGAAATAAATTTCCATGAAAAAAATATTATTATCACTTTTTTTGTTGTTCTTTTGTTTTTAAAATTTAGAATGATCACATGTAATAAACATACATGGATGCATATAAATATTGTTGAATGTTCGGTTTGTTTATAGAAACTTTTATAATATATATACGTTACGAATTTACATCGAGATAGTTGGTAAACGGGCAACAAGCTGCACATAACATAGATAAATTGACATTCATAGAAATTTTTTTTTTTTTTTTTTTGCCAGGCATAACATAGGTGAAGTTCTGACCAATGTAATGGGTGAGCTAAAAAGCAAGCTTCTATTTACATGGGTGAGTTTAAAAACTCCTAGATTACAATTTAGACACCATCTATTATTATCTTTTGTATATGTTTTACGCCGGTTTTGGTGTTTTAATGACGTTTTTAGGATCAAAGCCATTGCACGGAGACACATTTCATGTATGCGGACAATGAATACAAGCCAATGTTCTTAAAAGAACTTGATCATATATGGAGTAAAAAGTATATATACCTTCCATGGTCCGAAGGAGAATACTCTGCGTCTAACACTTTGTTGATCACCGATCCTGTGAAGGCCCTCCTGAATCCGGTATTTTCTTTTACTTGCGAAATATTAATATCTTATGATTATGTGTGCTTGCGCGCGTGTGTCAAAGTTGACGCCTATATTGCTAATATATGCATGTTTTGTTGCAGCCAAACATTTGTTGCAGCCAAACACTGCGATTTTTCTTGGAGATTACGATCCGAAAAATAACCGAGATGATTTTCTAGGTAATAGTACTCATTAACTGTCCAAAACACAGTTTGGTGGGATTAACATCTATTGGGTTCAATTTATATATATATTTTTTTTTATTTTTAGAAAATGTAATCTATACATATAATAAAGTAAATCATATGGGGGACACATGGCACTCTATAAGGTGATCTCAATAATTTTTTCCCGCTTAAATAAATAGATATAGATAACATTTGTTAATAAGAGTTAAATAAAAAATATATTATTTTAATCCCTAAATTTTACTTTTTATCATTTACCCTAAATAAATAGATTGGTTGCATAAAACAAACTTATAATAATAAATCGTTTTCCAGATTTAGTTAACCGCAAATAAATGTCCCAACTAATCATTACGTGATCAATGTGTGTTTTTTAACGTATTAAGCATCTAATAAATAATTCAAAATAAAATGAACTTTTATTATGATATAAATACTTCTTAACATTTTATTTGCTTAGTAACAATTTTTTATAAGTTTAAATAATAATAATAATAATAAGTGTCAGGATTTAGAGAAAACGGTGAAAAGTGTGAGAAGGTGCGAACGATTTTGGTGTTGACATGTGGCATTGATGGTAAATTACACTAAACGTAATATTGTAAAAAAATTCACTCACATGAACTGGGTGTTCAAATAAAACGCCATAAAAACACCCAATTCAGAAAAACGCCATGAAAATACCAGCTAAAAACGCTATTATTAAATAATAAAAAATTATTCTTTATTTGAATCTTATGAAAAATACCCAATTCATTTTGCGTTCTTAATAGAATATAAATTGATTAAAATAATAAAAATTACAAAAAGTATATTAAACTGTTTTATTATTATAGTTTGTTTTATGCGATTAATAGAATAAATTGATTAAAATAATAAAAACTACAAAAAGTATATTAAACCGTTTTATTATTATAAGTTTGTTTTATGCAACCAATCTATTTATTTAGGGTAAATGATAAAAAGTAAAATTTAGGGATTAAAATAATATATTTTTAATTTAACTCTTATTAACAAATGTTATCTATATCTATTTATTTAAGCGGGAAAAAATTATTGAGATCACCTTATAGAGTGCCATGTGTCCCCCATATGATTTACTTTATTATATGTATAGATTACATTTATTCAACCCGTGTAATACACGAGGCTTTTTAAAGATACAGTTTTTATTATTATTTGTTATACAAAATTACATTAAATTTATTCAATCCCTGTAATACACGTTGTTTTTAAAGATATAACATTTTTATTATTTGGTATATAAAATTAGATTTATTCAACATGTACAATACACAGGGGAATTTTAATGATATACAAAATTACATTTATTCAACTTATATAATACATAGGGTTTTTAAAGATATAACTTTTTTTATTATTTGGTATATAAAATTACATTTATTCAACCCGTACACTACACAAGGTTATATAATAAAAGAAATAAAATGGGAACATTTTCCATTGGGTTGAGATGCATGTATTGATACCAAGACTTTTCTTTTCAATAAGTAACACACACAAAATAGTAAAAGTGAGTAAAAAAATCAAAATAGTTGCATGTTTCTTTAGGGAATATTGGATTTCAATAATAACAACTATTCGTCGTTGGCCGCCAATAATCCCAATTTAAAAAGTAACCACTGACAGTCCCAACTATTAACATATTGGCCTCCAATGGACCCTGACTAACAGAACCCTAACGTCGTTACTCTCCGGTCGTCGAAAAAGCGTTTTTGGCCGGAAAACTCGATTTTTTTTGTCTCAAACCTCTTTGTAACCTTATTACTTATTTTAGGAACCTTTTTCTACTAAAAGCCCCAATTATTGAGGTCGCCGTAAATTCTTTCATCGCTAGAAAACTGCTTTTTGTCCGGAAAACTTAAGTTTTTGGCCAAAAAACTCAACAGTTTCGTCTCAAACCTTTTTGTAATCTTATATCGGACCTTTAAGAACCTTTTTCAGGCTAAAAACGTTTTTCCGGCGATCGAATACTAACAACGTTACGGTTCTGTTAGTCAGGTTCTATTGGAAGCCAATATGTTAATAGTTGGGACGACCAATGGTTATTTTTTAAATTGGAACTGATAGCGGCCAACGGCGAATAGTTGAGATTATTAAAATCTAATGTTCCTTTCTTTAATTAACTTTTCCCAAGTTTTGTTGGTGTGAATTTTGATGACTTTGTTTTTTATTTTTAATTTTAGGATGTTTATCTCATGAAATTCATTGTTATTAGAAGTTTGTCCCATGAAATTCAATGTTATTAATGACAACTTATGAATTTATCATGTATGTTCAATTAAAACTATCAAGAGTAGATTAAAAATAATACGTATTTACAAATAATAAATTATATCGTTTTCATTAATCAACCCGTGTAACACACGGGGCCATAACCTAGTTATATCTATAACCTATATCACAAAGACACAAACCATCCGTACTATTTTAAAATTTTTAATATTAATTAATAGTCTTAAAAAAACTAATCGTTTTAAATCATCAAAACCGAACCCAGTAAAACCGGACATGTTACCTTTTTTTGGATATTTTTTGGGTCTGAAGTGGAAGTTATGTGAAATATGTGTTAGGTCTGAATAGTAGGCTACGGATGTTCTTGGATGGGCTTGCGGAAGCTAAAGATGTTCAAACATATGTGAAAGCTCACCCGTTATGTGAAAGCTCACCCGTTCGGGGATCCAGCAATAACACCATCTCATGCTGATTGGGACTATTATTCCAAGATAATCCGTTTTTACGGCAAGAACAAGTGATCCGGATCGTTTCAACTAAGAGAGGTGTTTGGTGTGTTCTTAGTTTTATTACCAGTTGGTCTTTTTCTTTTGGTGTTTCTTCGTGAAGAACCAAAGAATCGAAATAAGGCCGGAGCCTGTTATCGAGGATTTGGGTCTTGTAGGAGAACTTGGAAATCAGTCCTGCAAAACAGAAAACCGTTAGGCTCGCCGCAGAGATGGGAGGGCCCCTCTGCGACCACCCTCCGGCGTGAGGATAAGTATTGGTAGAGAGAGAGTAAAGAAAGAAAATAAGGACGAAGGTTCAGAAAATCGTACTTGGCTTTGTACTTGATGGGGTATTTATAGTGGTCAACTGAGATGACGTCATTCGTCCGTACGCACTTGAATGGAGGTTCATCCTCGGAGTTATAAGGGAACTGATATGTCTGAGATGTCCGTTCCATTGGAGTACGGTTCGTCCTGAGGGATTGTATCCGGCCTCGGATATGTATCTTCACTTCGTATTTTGCTTACGAGAATTGTCTTTTTCTTTTGGTGTTTTCTTCGGATGTTGATGTTTTTATTTCGATTCCGATATTGGTATGGTTATAAGTTCAACTAGTAATAAGAACCGCGCGCGTTGCGGCGCGAGTACATCGCAAACGTCGAACGGATTAGTCCAAGCATTATGTGATGTGTTAATCATATAATAATGAGCGTTTCGACATATCCGACTGAACTCAATGTAACCTATAGATGTGTTGCGATTGGATTAAAATGTAAAGCAAATCAAGTTTATACTGTACAATCATAACGTATTATATGCGACTCGACTAACTTGAATTTATACCATCAAGTCAAAACGTATTATATGTGACCCGATTCATATGTAGGAAACATACAAAATAAAGGCCGAAAGCGTATACCAAATTTACGTCAAAATGTAAAAAAGCAAAGTTTAAAAGTTAAGGGATCGGTATAAAGCATATGTGTAAAAAACGTAAAACACCATGATAGTTTCTTGATATTGGATCAACATTTTAGTGTTTGAATGAAACATTGAATTGTTTGTTTGTTTGTTCCTTTTTAAAAACCCGATGCAACTCTATTGAAATGATGATATTAATATTTGTCAGCTACATGGGAAAATAAACTGATGGTATCTTCAAAGGTAAATGAGCAACTGAGCAAGGATGGTTTATGGTATGATTATTTGTACAACTTATCAGGAAAAAAATCCATTAATATATTTTAACACCCCGATCCAATAGCTAAAAATTTTTCAAGCCCCCGCTGCATCGCGACGGGATACCTTTCTAGTTTAAATATAAATTAAAACTAATGGGTGAGAGTACATTTATATTATGGAATGATACCAATTGAATTTCTCTCACGTCCTTGTGGCAATTCACGGGTTGAATTCTGGTATTTAAAATTAAGAGTTAATTGCTAAATTCGTCCATGAGGTTTTATACAAATTGCTAGATCAGTCTAAAATCAAGATTTGCTGCTAAAACAGTCCAAAATCAAGATTTGTTTTGCTAATACAGTCCAAAAAACAGACGCCGTTAAATATAGCAGTTGGATTGTTTTAGCAACAAATCTTGATTTGGACTGTTTTAGCAGCAAATCTTGATTTTGGACTGATCTAGCAATTTGTGTAAAACCTCAGGGACGAATTTAGCAATTTTCTCAAAAAAAAAAGTGATTTTTTAACTGTTTTTGATATTTAATTTGATATTAATACACCATTAATGAATTTCAATAAAAAAAAGTTCTAGTAATTTCTTCAAATATAATAAGTGATTTTTTTATTTGTTAGTTATTTTTTTCCATGTAATTGTATTATCGTTATGTCATCTTAAACTTTAATTATGATACATATAATGCACTAGGTTAGAACCCCGTGTATTACACGGGTTGAATAAATGTAATTTTATATACTAAATTAAAACAATTATTTTTTAAAAATATCGTTTATTACACGGGTTGAACAAATATAATTTTATATATTAAATGATAAAAAAAAATTAAATCTCTAAGAACCCCATGTATTGTACTGAATAAATGTAATTTTATATACCAAATAATAAAAAACCGTGTATTGTACAGGTTGAATAAATCTAATTATATATACTACATAATAAAAAAGTTATATTTTTAAAAACACTCTGTATTACACGTGTTAAATAAATGTAATTTTGTAACCTTGTATATTACACGAGTTGGATAAATGTAATTTTATAAACTAAATAATAAAAAAGTTATATCTTTATAAACCCCGAGTATTATACAGGTTCAATAAATCCAATTATATATACTAAATCATTATCATCATCATACTCAGTAAATCTCACCAATAGCAAAGCTAACCCCGTAGGAATAGAAATGATGCTTTCAGTGAGAGCCCCGGCTCAATAGTAGTTTTGCATCAAGCCTTGGATATAAGGCACATAACACTCAACAATCGGTACAAAGACCGATTAGTGCATGGTCCCTTTTGTCTTTCTACTATCAACGCCACCACATGATGATGATGCATGATTAACCATCCTCCGCTTATAACGTTATTTTCACGAACTTAGTAAAATAATGTTAAAATTAGTGCAATTTCACTTTTGCCCTCCGAGCGTCTACACATATATACATTATATGTGCATACCGCAAGCGGGACGAATATATACTAAATAATAAAAAAAAAAGTTATATCTTTAAAAACACCATGTATTACACGGGTTAGATAAATGTAATTTTGTATAGTAAATAATATGCTATTGTAATCGTTTAAAAAAGCATAAACTTGGTTAAGTTTAATTCGAATTGATTAGAACCCCAATTTAGAAAATCTAAAACAGAATTATATTATAAGCTATATTTTGTATATTTTTTTGTACTTTAAATTTTATATATGAGTGTATTATTGTTTTTTAAGTTTAAGATTATTGTTTTGTGCTATTATTTAAAAAATCTTTAATTTATAATTTAAATTTGAAGACAATATATTATTAAATTAAATAGAATGATTCTATCCGACACTCAAAGTAAGATAAGATTTAATATTAATTGATTATTTATTATTTAATTAATTGATATAAGATAAGTATGAAAATGCAGGAAATTAAAATGTAGACGCCTTATATGAGTGACACGTGTCCCAAAGTTGGTTTCTTTTATTATATAGTATAGATTTCGAATTTATTAAGTTTTTTTTTTGGTAATTAATATGATATTAATACACCATTTTAGTCCTTGTGGTTTGAGTCATTTAGTCAGTTTAATCCAAAGGTTTCATTTTTAACATGTGGGTCCAAAAAGGTTTTACAATTGCCATTTTAGTCCACTAGGTTAACTTCATCCATTTTTTATGTTAACGAGAAGGCCAATTCGGTCATTTTATATGGCTGAATTGCCCTTTTAGTTAACAGAATTACATACAAAATGACCAAATTGGCCTTCTCGTTAACAGAAAAAATGGATGAAGTTAACCAAGTGGACTAAAATAGCAACTGTGAAACCTTTTTGAACCCACAGGTTAAAAATTAAACATTTGTACTAAACTGGCAAAATGACCCAAACCACAGGGACTAAAATGGCATTTAACTCAAATTTTTTTTTGAACGGCCAACAAATCAATCCCGAGCACTCTCGGGGCACCCACTGGACAAACGGAGTACTCCGAGGGTAACCCGAGTCGTCCACCACCAATTCTGGGAAAAACCCGGTAACCCACCCGCTCGTAGGCACGACGGTAAAATTACCGGTAAATACATTTTTTCTTAAATATCGACGTTTAGTGTGAAAAGAAAAAGCTAAGAAACCAAATTAAATGTCTTATGATGTTGCCAATGACCTCTGGCTGGTAGGAGGACTTGAGTTATTCTTTGAAGACTCAGGTTCAATTCTCATTTGGTGCAAAAATGAGTGAGGCACTGGTGAGCAGTGATAGGAGACCCAGGGAAACCTGGGTTCGATCCTTGAGCCAAACGAGTTTTACCGGTAATTTTACCGTCGTGCCTACGGGCGGGTGGGTTACTGGGTTTTCTCCGGAATTGGTGGTGGATGACTCGGGTTACCCTCGGAGTAGAGGTCATTGGCAACATCATAAGAAATTTAATTTGGTTTCTTAGCTTTTTCTTTTCACACTAAACCACGATATTTAAGAAAAAATGTATTTACCGGTAATGTTACTGTCGTGCCTACGGACGAGTGGGTTACCGGGTTTTCCTCGGAATTGATGGTGGACGACTCGGGTTCGATTCTTGAGCTAAACGGGTTTTCCTCTGTAATCTTATGATGTTGAAAAAATGAATAGTTTTTTTTGTTAAAATTCCATTATGGTGTATTAATATCATATTAATTACCAAAAAAAAACTTAATAAATTCAAAATGCATTATATGTATCATAATTAAAGTTTAAGATGACATCACTTATTATATTTGAAGAAATTACTAGAACTTTTTTTATTGAAATTCATTAATGGTGTATTAATATCACATTAAATATCAAAAACAGTTAAAAAAATCACTTTTTTTGAGAAAATTGCTAAATTCGTCCCTGAGGTTTTACACAAATTGCTAGATCAGTCCAAAATCAAGATTTGATGCTAAAACAGTCAAAATCAAGATTTGTTGCTAAAACAGTCCAACTGCTATATTTAACGGCGTCTGTTTTTTTGGACTGTATTAGCAAAACAAATCTTGATTTTGGATTGTTTTAGCAGCAAATCTTGATTTTGGACTGATCTAGCAATTTGTGTAAAACCCAGGGAGGAATTTAGCAATTTTCTCTAAAATTAAGTACTAAAATACGTTTTAATTTTATCAATGTTGAATGCAATGTTTTAAAATCCAGTTTTTATACTGTACCGGATTTGGCTTAGAAACGGTTTAACCAGTTATATCGGGCGGTTTAACCGGCAGGTTTGAACCAGTTTTTAAAACATTGGTTGAATGTTATATATGTAAAAAATACTACTAAAAAAGAACACTTTCAGGAAAAACTGGTTTTTCTTTTTGTATGTGATATACAAATTTTTTAAGGCTTTTATTTTTGTATATTACAAAAAGGTTATGTCACTTGTCAGCCTTATTTGAGTAATGAAGGGACCATGTCTTTATCTCTTTCAGCTCGTTTAGCACTTTTCTTTTACCAAACCAAGTACCACACCTTCCCTTGAGCAACCTTCCACCACAGATCAACCATTCGCTACCAACCCAAAATCACACCACCACCAAACCCATTCACGATTTCGACCACCAGAAATCAACAAATATTATAGAGTTTTCCACGTAGAGAGAGAATGCGTGTGCAGCCATGGTACCGTACAAATCTGCATCAAAATCATCAGTGTTGTTACCTTCTTTACGGTGCTCTCTCAGCTCCTCCTTCAGTATCATAGGCTAGTGAGGAACATCAACCAGGACGACAATGGCCAGTGCCAATATCATCTACATTCAACAAACTGTTACAGATTTAAGAAGCTTCGGTGACGCCTCATTGTTCTGGTCGTCGAGTTTGTTCCATCCAAATATCAGATTTGTTGCCGTATGCCTTCTCTTTCGCTGGAGAAGTAGCGATGCCGATGGTTTCCTCCAACTCATGTAGAGTGCCATTGGGTTACGTGTGTGTGAGAGATAAGTGTGAGAGAAATTTCCATAATATAAATTAGCAACATATTGTTGCATTGTGTTGTTGTACCCCAAGCATAGGGGGTTTTTCAAAAAAAAAAACTTGTGATTTTTCACTTTTAACCCAAAAGTTTTCATCTTTTATATTTCAACACTTTTAATTTGTTTATTTTTAACCCAAAATTTTTTATATTTTATAATTTAACTCAAAACTTTTTTATTTACAACTTTGGTCTCCCCATACTTTTTATCTTTCACAAGTTTTTCGTTTTACGTTTCGTTCTAAATTTTGCGAGTTAATACGTCGCAACATGCGTGTGTGGTTCAACGTTTTTCGTCTATTTTTTCACATTTGACAGGTATGTCGCAACGTGCCTATTTTCCCCCTTTGGCAACTTCGCCGCAACGGGCGTATCCTATATTGACTTAGTTATTCTTTTCTACGTTATTTTGCGAGTTAACATGTCGCAACGTGCGTGTGTGGTTCAACGTTTTTACGTCTATTTTTTTCATTTAACAAGTTCATCGCAACGCGTGTGTCCTAAATCGACATAGTTATTTTTTTATGTTATGTGTTTCAGTCTTATTTTTCTTCGCATTAACACGCCAACTTCAGCGTTGGTGGTCGCTACCAGCCTACGAGCGGTGTGACATTGATGTTATTTGGCATAGTTTTAGGCCTCCCGCCGCAACGCGGGGGTGCTTAATTCTAGTTAAAAAAAAAGAGGATCTACCGAGGCTAATAATCAAAGCAAAGTAGAAGGGTTAAAGTGTAAATTGTCGGTGGCAAAGGTCACCGACTTTGTACTTTAAGATAGATAGTAATATCTAAAATTTTTGCTTCTAAAATAAAGTTTTAACAATTGCAGTGCATGAATACAAGTAGTCTTTCTGTCTTTCATAAATCCTACAAATTTTTAACAAAATATATAAAATAATACAAAGTGTATATAGAGAACATACATAGGATTACAATCTGGAAAGACACACACTTTATTCCTTTAAATATTATGTTAAAAAATTAGAGATCGGTGTGGAATCTTGGAGAATCTTCAAGTTAACTACCCTCCACGTATTATTTGTGGGACCTGCAATGTAAAACCAAATAATAGCTCAAATTATCTATATTGTTATAAAATCACTGTGAAAAATAGAACTACTCTTGTGTACAACTGATCAAACAAAGGGCTCATTCACATCCCTCACACCTGCTTTAGATGAACACGTCTACTCAACAGGTTGTATGAAAGTTGGCTAGATATTTTGCTCAATAAAATACCAAATGTTTGCAAAGAAGTTTCTTCTATATTTTTCTCTGAATGATCGATATCATATGCATACATATATATACAATAAAACTACTATTTGGAATGTGAGATATATTTGTCTGTTTACAATAATTCATAACACTCCCCCTCAGACATATTATCACCATTCACTTGATCAATAATCCATACGTTCCAAGTTGGATGACAATCTTCAACTTTGGGGTTTAACTATGGAATACTGCCTCGTTAAAAACCTTGCTAGGAAAACCCAATGGGACAAAAACGTAGCTAAGGGAAAAAGAGTGCAGTGTATAGTCTTCTCCTGATATTTCTGGATCATGTATGTTGCCTCATTAAAAACCTTACTAAGAAATGGGATAAAACTTAGTGAAGGGAAAAAGAGTGCAACTTGTATAGTACTCCCCCTCATTTTAATATGTATCATTTATGTGACTTGTCTCTATCTTCCTTGAAAGTTGATCAAAGCTTTATAGACAACAATTTTTCGCTTGATCCTTAGGTAGGCAATCTTTTGCCGATCAGTGTTATATGATCTTCATATGAGACTTCTGGTTCCTTTTTGGAAACAAATATCATAAGATCCACAACTGTGTTTTGTTACATTACCTGCATTTACAAAACTAACCAAACTTGTTTCTATGGGTTAGTAAAAGTATAAATTATACCTTACATACCTCAAGTGTATCAAAAATTTTGTTTCACCTTATAACATTATTTTCTTATTGTATATGATCAATTCTGGGTCTTTGCGAAAAACATTTGAGCCATCAAAAAAAAAATTCATATCATGGTTTTGCATCAGAAGACCCATTTAGCATATTTCACAAAATTAGTTGTATGGACTACCGGTCCTTATAACTTTTCATTTTAATTTATATCATGTCTAGAAATATATCAAATCGAATATCAACGTCGATGATAGAATTGTGTATATTATATAGCGCTTGAAGTGATGAAAATAATGAGGATAAAAGAAAATATGCCTATATATATATATATATATACAGAAATGATGTTAATGAAAAATTTCTAAATTTGTATGGTAATAAAAATAGTGAAACCGGCCGTCCCCGGGATCGAACCCGGGTCTAGGCCACACCCTTTCGCGCACCTAGTCAACCGAGCTAGGTGCCTAGTTTGTGAAATTTTTGGTTTTGGTTAAATATAATCACATGTACAATAACTTCCTATTTTTCAAGAAATTTAATGTTTGAAAAATCAAATGGTCTATTATGCTTCAAACTTTCTATTTCATCTTGATTCCATAATATATGTGTATGACCATAATTGATCGACAATTCTATGTTGGAATCATTTACTTCTTCCTGAGGGAAGGTTTTATCATTCACTCCTTCCTGAGGGAAGGTTTCGATATTTGAATTACCATTTTTTTTATGGTCAATTTCCCTTTCAGGGCCTTTTCTTTTTCGAGGATGTTTTATCCTTTGAACCGACTGGCCTCCCATGTTTCAAACGGGATTCAATAGCCATATTATTATTATCCCTTTGCTTGTCTGTAATATCAACTCGAGCTAAAGCATTAGCATCTGGTATATAAGATTTTCAATATGTCTTTGTCCTTCTTGGACATTAATTTTAACTGGAGCAATTCAAAACTTTTTGGATGAATTTCCTTCTTAATATATCTTTTAGATATTTTACTCGAGGATGCAGATAATACAATGATAACTTCAAAATTTATTTCACTTTTAGTTGTTTTCTATCTCCCCCTCATGTTGGGATTTATAATCAGCAAATGAAGCCTATAAGAAATCTCCCATTTATGGCTATATATTATTTATTCCCAACATGTCATTAAATCTCATCTTTGTGCGTTGTGTTGTAACAATTTCAGTATATATAGTATATATATCGCACACCCAAAGATGATAAATATTTGGTTTCTAAATAACTGTAATGGGGAGTAAATGTTTCAATAATAATACTTGTTCCAATGATCATTGATAATTTAGAATTTATCAAAAATAAATTTTTCAGTCTGGAATAATATTCTTGCTATATTAGCTAAGCCATATGTGCAAACTTTAAGTTGCGAATTGATAACCATTTAGACGATGCATCGATTTAAATACTAAATGGTATCATGCTAGGATATGTGTATCCTTTAATCCTTTTATGACTGTCATATGTGCATGAGGCACATTTATATATAATGCAAACCAGAAAGGATTTTTGGTAGTTTCTTCAATATGTAATCTTTATTTACAATATGTAAATATTTCTTATTTCTATCAGTACTTGACTGAGTATCATATCCATTATGATATATATATATTCTTGAAACTCAAAAAGTTTCTTGTTGATTTTTGGGAAAAATAGAGCGTCCTCTATTTAAAAGCTTTGTACCATTAGGTAATTAGCTTTTCCCATTCTTTCTATTAATTTTGAATGTCCCAGGCAGAACCGTTATTTGCATTATTCGTCTAATTTATGAATAATTCATATACATATATTTGTCATTTGTATTTCCACAAAACATTTGTATGTGTGTATGTATGTACAACCCAAACTTGCATGTTTATCATGCTTCGTCTTTACAATTTAATAGGTATCTTATGCAACTACGTTACATATTAAGGTTATACTATTAAAGTCACTTATATTTTGTAAATATAAACTTGATTTTGTGAATCAAATCAACCTGACAGTTTTCTAACTTCCCAAAAAGAGTTTACAGTTATAGCCAACTCTCTATGATGATTCATTACAAGAATCCATACACTTGAATACAAATATATATTCGTTCCGTAGTGCAAAATAATTCAGTTACATAATTATTAATATGGTGGTGGGATCCATCTAACGGTGATGGGAGTTGTTGTTGGGATGACAATGCTCGTGTTATCTTCCATATCAATGATGTATGTAAACATGTTTCAATTCATATGGCTACTTATCCAGATATGTAGTCTTAAATTTATGCTTATTCACAGACTTATGAATGGTTTAATTTCAGCTATAACAAGTAAGTCTTTTAGTTTGTATGTATTTCCTAGATACTTGTATAGATATATTAAAATAATTGAATCGTAGTAAAATGATTCTAGTATATTGTTATGTTTGCAGACCTCTGTCTGTGTATACAACTGAACTTAATCAAAATCAGAATCAGAATCATGAGGTGATGGAGGTGGCGGAGTAAATTGTTTTGAGATAATACTAGCTACTTGTCTTAGCCTTTCTTCCTGCCACTCATTCTTTTTCGTCAACCACTCTATTTGTCTGGACATTTTCCGGTTCTTTTTTATTAGTTTAGCAACCTTCATTGGATCTAAAGGTGGATTTATTAGAGGCACCGTACTTGGTCTGGCTTCAACAATTGACGGTTGTTGTTGCTCCGGATGTTGTGAAGATTGTTGTTGTAATAGTGGTGACATGGGTTGTTCTGATGCTAACAACTCTTGGAATGTCATGGCATCATTAAATATGGATTGTTGCATCATTTCTCCTTACCCAAAAGGTAAAGGTGAAAGTGTCTGGTAGATGTTTGGTGTTTGTGGTTGAGTATGCTGTGTTTGAGACGTGTTAGTTGAAATATGTTCAAACACGGGTGGTGTTAGCTGCTGTTGAGACAACAAATCATACTGATAAAAAGATGGTTGAGGAAACTGTAACAGTAATTGTTGTAGATTTTGTGATGTATTTTCTGGGATAACCGGTGCTGCCTCAGATTGAAACGATCGTGTTTGTGTAGGAATATCAATAGGTATTATCTCGATATTGTTAAAATTTACCACTCCAGGTAATCGTGGTGGGGATAATTCTTGAATAATCTGATCGTTTATGACACCTAGAGATTTTGCTATTTTTGTTATGTATGATCCTCCCATAAGGTTTTTCGGGGGACGTGTTTTGTATTGCTCAAAGTACATAGCAAGAGAGTAAGCAATATTACAATGGACTGACTCGAATATACTGTATAAGTGGAAGAGATCAGTACCACTAACCCTGTGTAGATTAGACGTGCGCCCCCTGATCGTGTTGGCTAGAACACGGTGCATATATTGATAAAGAGGATCTCTAAATGTTCTTGAATTATTATTTTTACTCCACACTGCTGGTGTAAGTGTAGACCAATAATCTTGTATGCGATCAGGATATTCGGTTAATGCGTTTATAAATATAGGTGATCTAACCTCTTTTTCTGTATAAATACCTAAATGTACTGCGAACTCAGATAATGACAATTTAAAAGTTTCTCTACCGAGTCTAAAATCGATAGAGGGCTCAGATAGGTCTTTATTTCGTGTGAAATGAAAAGTAGACCAGAACTCATATACAAGTTCATCGTATGAAGGTTCTAAGATGTCAAAAAAACGACGCCATGGTGAACCAATTGGTAGTAACCTCGTCAGTCGATCATCTTTGTCTAGTATTCCCGTTATGTTCCAGTCGATACTATTAATAGTATTAACATTAAGCCTCCTGAGGGTTAGACATTTCGTATTGGTGCGTACATCTCCAAACTGAAGAAATTTATGGACTTCGATCTGGGCACGAAATTCTGCTGCGTTTGAAGATTCAGCATGTGCACGAGTAGAAAAATGAATACTCATGATAGTAATATTGGGTTTTGTTTGAGTTCAAAATAGAATTTGAGTATGAGTTGTTTTGGGTATGTGTCGAACTATATCAGAAGTTCAGTTGGTTTGAGGATATACATGAGTGGTGGGTTACTTATATAGATACAAATTAAGCTTACACAATACGCTTGGTTAAGGCTTCCATGATACACCTTGAAAAATAGTTTTACTGTATTAGGTTTGAAAATTTCGGTAACAAACAAAATGTTTAAACTAATATTAGATTCGGTAGGTATCGTGGGTAACGTGCTGATTATCACTGCTAAATGGTTCTGATAACAACAGTGATGATATTAATAATTGGTAATTTTATAGTAAAATATGCATAGTCATTTTTACGGATATATATATATATATAGGGGGAGGTTCATTTGAGAAGAAAATTAAATTGAGAAGAAAAAGAATAAAGGGTACAATTGTAAAACATTAAATAGTTTTTCTCTCATCTCATTTATTATTATTTTTGACTAATTAATTAGTCATAAAGAGTATCATCCTACACACTAAAATTTTTGCCTAGACACATCAAAATTTATCCTACACGTTTTTTAAATTTATCCTACACATACTGAAATTTATCCTACACACCTAATAATTTATCCTACACTTTAAATTAATTTTTTTCTTCTTTGAAATTTTTTTTTTTTTTTTTTAAATAAGTTACAAATTTAATTTAGTTAGCTATTAAAAAGGAAGACTAACAATTAATGATCTATCTAATTTTACCAATATACCCTTACACCCATATTAAATACAAAAATTAAATGAAGTAAAATGAAGCATTATTATTGGTTGAAGTTTGTTCTTTTTTATTCTTACAACAAAATTCTTCTTATTTGAACCCTCCACTATATATATATATATATATATATATATAGGGTAGGGATATGGTAAAAAGTGTCTAAAATGTGAGAAGGGTAAGAAGTGTTTTAAACCATTGGATATTTGATCTAATGGTTGAGATCAATAGGGTATAAAATTTAAATTGTGTTTTAATTAGAAGGACCTTATGTAAAATTAAAGGGCAATAGTGACTTTTCCAACGTTTCAAATATGGTAACCGTTTCAAAATCCCCATCAATCTCATATAAATTAGCGAATTTATGGTAACTGTTTCAAAACCCCCATCAATCTCCTAAAAAATCAGCGAATTTCTCGTACTGAAATAAATTCTTCGATTTCCTTCACAACAACTTTTTATAACACTATAAAGAACAGTATATTACATGATAAAACACTATAGGAAGATATAACACTATCTGTTTACTGTACGACACTATACATAAATAAAACACTGTTGATGGGGGGATAAAACACTATGAAAAGGAACAGTATATTACATGATAAAACACTATAGGAAGATATAACACTATCTGTTTACTGTAAGACACTATACAGAATAAAACACTATTGATGAAGATAAAACACTATGAAAAGGAACAGTATATTACATGATAAAACACTATAGAAAGATATAACACTATCTGTTTACTGTAAGACACTATACAGAATAAAACACTATTGATTGGGATAAAACACTATGAAAAGGAGATTAAAGATAAATGTACATAATATAACACTATTGACTGGGGAATATAACACTACAACAAGAACTTACCGTAGACAATTAAATGTATAGAACAAATCGAATTCGAATCACATCCCTAATATATCGCCTGATATTTTTGGCAGTTATCTTTGGAAATCAATTAATTGATAAGAATGGACAATTACTAATATACCCTTTTGAATTAATTAAGATAAGGGACACTTGTCATTCCCAAATTATTTCTCAAACTTCTCACAAAAGTTGGACTTTTTACAGGATCCTCTACCTATATATATATATATAATTAGTATGCACAATAATAAATAAATAAACGTTATTAAACATTAGATTTTATAAATAAATGTTAGATAACATAAATTTAACTGTTAGGTGCATAAATAAATGTTAGATAACATAAATGTAAATGTTAGGTGCATAAATAAATGTTAGATAACATAAATGTAAATGTTAGGTGCATAAATAAATGTTAGATAACATGAATGTAAATGTTAGGTGCATAAAAGAAATTTAGATTGTTAGTAGTCCCAAAGTTATTATATATCCATAGTATGAGGTCATCTGCACTGATTTAGATTGTTAGTAGTCCCATAGTTATTATATATCCATAGTATGAGGTCTCCTGCACTGATTTTAACTAATAATAGAACTCATATTATATATATATAGATATATACATATGAAAAACTTACTTTGAGCGTTCGTGCTGATAACGTGTTATAAAACCACTGTGAAAAATAGAACTACTCTTGTGTACAACTGATCAAACAAAGGGCTCATTCACATCCCTCACACCTGCTTTAGATGAACACGTCTCCTCAACAGGTTGTATGAAAGTTGGCTAGATATTTTGCTCAATAAAATACCAAATGTTTGCAAAGAATTTTCTTCTATATTTTTCTCTGAATGATCGATATCATATGCATACATATATATACAATAAAACTACTATTTGGAATGTGAGATATATTTGTCTGTTTACAATAATTCATAACATATATGTATTAATTTATAACATTTGGATGAATAGTGATATTTTTGTCTTTTTGTGATTTTGTTTTTAGTGTTTTATTTTTTATTCTTTTTGCAACTTTAAGGTTTTTTTATTTTGTAATAAAAATTTGTTTTTTATTATTTTCCCACAAAAATTAAATTAGTTTATTATTCTATTTTTTGTTAGTTTTGATTTACGTTTTTTTCTCGAATTTGATCGTCGTTCGGTTGCTACTTAGCACGGTGTTTGATGATCACATTTGGTTCCTCAAGTTTTTTTACCCCCTTGACTTTCTAATACGTGTCCGTATAAATTCAACTACCTACGTATACGTTTTACGTCATGTGAGTCACTTGGTGTTATAAATTTGTGGTTTTATTTTATGTTTTTTTCCGGTTTTGGTCGTCGTTCGGTTGCTACTTAGCATGGTTTTACGCCATCCCTACAACGTTGGTATCATGACTTTACGCCCCCTCACCGCAACACGGGGGGGGGGGGGGGCAACGGTTAGTTAATATTATAACCTATAAATAAGCAAGTTACTTGTGCTTTATGTTGTTGTAACTTTAGCTTTGGGAGTTTTCCAAAAAAAAAACTCTTCATCTTCGCCTCTTTTTTCTGTTAGCCAACACATCCCTTTTTCCTAACGTGTTCTTTTATCTGCTTTAACTATAGGACCATAAATCATTCTCTCAGCAGTAGCAGTGGTGCGACATGAGGTGATGGACGACAGAGTTTGGTCGGCGTCTTCTGTCATCGTCGCACCTATTATCGCCGCGTCGACGACCGCAACAACAATCTTAGATCAGTGGATTGATGAACACCACTTCGCAAATGGCGAGTTCGAAAGACGATTCAGCCTCTGATACCGCCAATTTTGCCACCAATCGCCGCCGCACTAACTCCAACACCAAGTTCTTCTCCAACGGCGAGAGAGTTCTCGCTTATCACGGTACCGTATCTACGAAGCAAAGGCATGTGCATTATTTTCATCTCTTTTAACTCGATCTATCACTTTTGTTTATTACGTATCGTTTAATTTTATGTGGTTGAGATTTAGCTATGGAGAATTGAATCGAATTGAGTTAATGAGGACTGTGTTAGAATAGATTCAGCAGAACTATATGTTATTGTCTGAAGTATTCTTATGAGATTGGTTTCGATTACTTTATTCAGTTTATCTGGCTTTATCCTTTATGTCGGCAAGGTTGAAGCTACTGTGATGCCCAAAGATTACAGGCCAAAAAGGTAATGATTCTATGCAGTGACTTTTGTTTATGTAATAATAGTGTTAATTCATGTATCTACTGTTTATATAATCTAATGGTTTTTTTTGCAAAAAAAAAAAGTTACCAGATTTGATTGAGTTGCCTAAGTAATTTTGTGAAAGAAGTTACGGATGATAAGTTGAGAGGGATTGTGAGGTGTCGATTTAGGAATGGGTGCAGCAAACGGATGAATTTCAACATCCTTAATCAGAATCTGATGTTGATGAGTAACATCAGGGTTTAGGGATGGTTTTGTGGAATCGAGTCGGGTCACCAGAAAGGGTGTGTTTGGAAGTGTTTGCAGGAGAATTTTCGGAGAAGATGACTTGGTGGTTGAGGTCACAACATCACTGGCTTGAAGGTATTTGCTTTTCCTTTGTTTTTTTGATAATCAAGGTAGATAATTTGTCTGATTTTAGGTGGTTTCTCGGCAGTATTTTCAGTTACAATTTAAGTTTGGTGATTGGTTAGGTTATTTAGTAAGAAAGGAGGAAGGGAAAGGATATATATTATATTCAAGGATCACACCCGATAGTTCTAGACGTCCGGGTGAGCTCATATGACTCCAAAAGTCCAACTTATATGACATTAATCATATAGGTAATCAAACGTGTTCCTAATTTATAATATATAACTAGGATTAGTACCCGCCGCGATGCGGCGGGCAAACATGCCATAATTTGCAAACTTAGACCCCAAATCAAGTTAACTTGCTCATAAAATTAAAGCCAAAAGCAAATGTAAATTAAGCTATGGCTAAAAAAACATGCATATACACAAAAAACCTATGCAAAACATCATATGATTAAAGAAGCTCAAGGAAGAGGGATAACTTTTACAACTTCGACTTTTATTCTCCCCTATTCTACATTGCATAGTTTAAGAAAAGGGTTCAACGCCAAGTTGGTAATATTTCAAATGATTGTACTGCCTAAAAAATTTAGTGCCTTTTTTTTCTTATTGTATCACGAAGTAGACATGGGTTGAGTCTGTGTGAACTGATTACATATGTGTAATATATTACATATGTGTAATATATAACCAGGCCCGGCTCAGCCATTTTGTTGGCCCAAATCGAAAAAAGAAATTGGGGCCCTTCCCCAAGGTGAGTTTATCTACATTTATGGGTTTATCTATCATAACTAATTCATTATCTTTTATGTTTGCTGCAAATTTGAGTAAAAAAAAACCTTTTTTTGTGGTTCCGTTTTAGTTTCTAATTTCTGTTTGTTTTTCCTTTTTAATGACAGAGCTCTATTTCATACTTTTGATTTTGATTAGAATCAAATAATCAATTTACTATTAATAAGGGAAACATCGATGGAAACATAGAGACTGATGGTCTTACATACATGAGTGTTATATGTAGTGTGTAGAAGCCGCCGCAACTCGCATTTCAGCAGCATGAATGATAGAATCTGCCTCAAATGCTAGATGGTTATATCATAGTCCAGTCTATTCAGATGTAGATGCAAAGATGAGGCGTATTTTGGTTGATTTAGGGAATGCTGATAAAATAATTGGAGTCCAAATGTGCATCACTATAAAAAACAAACTTTTTTATGATTGGATATACTGATCAGTATGACTACTGCCAAACTGTTCGTTGCACTATATATACTTTTGTGCTTTTTAGTTCAGGTTTGTGTGTACAAAGACTGGACAAGTGATACTCGATACTGCAGCTGGAATACTGGGAAATGGTAGCGCTTTTTCATGTTCAAAAGGTATTAATTATTTGGATCATGTTTTATTTCATACGTGTTTAGTTAAATAGTTAAATAACTGTGTACGTCTTTTTGTAGGGATTACTTCTTGAACACAAACCCGAAGAAGCAGCCGCAATAATTCAGTTAGATTTCAGTGGGATTCATTTTGTATAGCTTCGTTTTGTACATCCTTGATATATAGGCTAGGCGATGCGACTATGGAACGTTGATGTAACAAACACTTGGTTTTATTGAGTATGATAAATATGAATGAATCCCCGCCGCATCGCGGCGGGTGATAAATCCTAGTTATATAATATAAATTTACAACAAAGTCTTGTATAATGTATTGTATGCTTTATTGGTTTTTCGTGTTGTATGTTGTTGTTTCTTGTGTATAATGAGTTGTACATGTACTTTTGTTTGTGGATTGTTACGGGTTTAGTAAATTACAGACTCATTGCTTTTAAAAAGATGCCATGACATTTAATCTTAACTCGACTAAAGTCAACGGGAGTGGGAGGACCACTACCCACAATCCGACGGTAGTGTAACTTTTGGAAAAAATTGACGTTTTTTTGATTTCGTTATCATTTTTTTAAACGTTACCCCTATAAGGATTTTCTAGATCCGTCACTGGTCATCAGTAAAAGCAAATCAATTATCAAGCCACTTCTACCTCATTTGAAGGATCAGTGCCGGCTTTGAAGGTGTGCGGGGAGGACCTCCGCACAAGGCCCGTGATTTCAAGGGGCACGCGATTTAAAAAAAATCCGATATGTATATGTTATTTTTTTTAAATAGTAAACACATACCAATTCCAATATAGGCCCATTTACAAATAATTATTTATGATTTAGAATTTAGCTCACTTGGTATTAGGTTTATTGAGCCCAATACTAATTTGATTATTATTTTTTATTTTTTATGGTTTAGAATTTTGTCCACTTGGCATTAGGTTTATTGAGCCCAATACTAATTTGATTATTATTTTTTAAAGAGTAAACTGCAATTTTACCCCCTGAGGCTAGGATCGGGTATGTGGTTTGTAAAGCAACATGCTTTTCATGTGACATCAAACTTTCATGAACACCCCATGGTGCGTAATTATAAAAAATGCTAATACAAGATCGCTTGGCTACACTCAAGGGTGTAGAGAAAAGGAATACAAGTATGTGGCGAGCGCGAGGAGGATTCAGACCATTTACTAGGTTCCTGTTTTATTGCAACATTAGCATGGCAGAAAGTTTGTTCATGGTGTAATATCCCCCTCTCTCACTTTTCTACCATAAAGGAACACCTAGAGGCCCATAAATTCTCAGGTATTGATACAAACCAAGTATTCGGGTTACACAAGATTTGACATCAGAATACTGCAACTTAAAAACAAGCAAGCAAGCAATCATGTGGCTAAATTTGCCATCCCTTTACACAAGCTTTCATGAGACAAAAGATCATTGTATGAAGCAATGTAATGCTCAGAATTAGTGTTAAGACGACTACCTGCTGGGAGTGTATCTGGCGAAGAATATGGGTCCGGTCTGCATAAATAGGGAATCCGGCATCAAGCCTCCGGCACTCACGCCTGATGATCCAATAACCCAGTCAAAGGCACCTTTGAGCATCAACACCTTAACACCACCACCAGCAGAAGTGTTTCGGTCAAGAAAATCAAGTATACATTCCATTGCAGACCGAAAAAGAAGCTTCTTGTGCTTCCTATCGGCGGGTTTCTTGTTCACCGAGCTCATCGTCGCAGGCCAAAGACCATCCCCAGAAAGCGCAAGCCGGATTTCTGTTCAGGAAATTTTATGAGTGAGTGAACAATATTAGCCACTTTTAGTTGTGGGAATTATTTATATTTTTGTTCACTAACATGCTTAATTATATGTTGTGTGTAATAAATAATACACAGTTTACAAGAGGCCATTTTGTGAAGAGTTTTTGAAGTTCTGTTTTGAGAGATTTGAAGTGGGAATTTGGTCATCTGCTATGGAGTTAGTATCACTGATTTTTTTCTTCTATTTACTAGTTATTAATAATATATTTTGTTAATACGGATATTAATAATATAATTTGTTTGTTAAGAAAATATATTTGTTTGTGTTTGTCAATTTGATAGATAAATGAACATTCATGAAAATGATTTTTATTTAAATGAAATAAATTTCCATGAAAAAAATATTATTATCACTTTTTTTGTTGTTCTTTTGTTTTTAAAATTTAGAATGATCACATGTAATAAACATACATGGATGCATATAAATATTGTTGAATGTTCGGTTTGTTTATAGAAACTTTTATAATATATATACGTTACGAATTTACATCGAGATAGTTGGTAAACGGGCAACAAGCTGCACATAACATAGATAAATTGACATTCATAGAAATTTTTTTTTTTTTTTTTTTTGCCAGGCATAACATAGGTGAAGTTCTGACCAATGTAATGGGTGAGCTAAAAAGCAAGCTTCTATTTACATGGGTGAGTTTAAAAACTCCTAGATTACAATTTAGACACCATCTATTATTATCTTTTGTATATGTTTTACGCCGGTTTTGGTGTTTTAATGACGTTTTTAGGATCAAAGCCATTGCACGGAGACACATTTCATGTATGCGGACAATGAATACAAGCCAATGTTCTTAAAAGAACTTGATCATATATGGAGTAAAAAGTATATATACCTTCCATGGTCCGAAGGAGAATACTCTGCGTCTAACACTTTGTTGATCACCGATCCTGTGAAGGCCCTCCTGAATCCGGTATTTTCTTTTACTTGCGAAATATTAATATCTTATGATTATGTGTGCTTGCGCGCGTGTGTCAAAGTTGACGCCTATATTGCTAATATATGCATGTTTTGTTGCAGCCAAACACTGCGATTTTTCTTGGAGATTACGATCCGAAAAATAACCGAGATGATTTTCTAGGTAATAGTACTCATTAACTGTCCAAAACACAGTTTGGTGGGATTAACATCTATTGGGTTCAATTTATATATATATTTTTTTTTATTTTTAGAAAATGTAATCTATACATATAATAAAGTAAATCATATGGGGGACACATGGCACTCTATAAGGTGATCTCAATAATTTTTTCCCGCTTAAATAAATAGATATAGATAACATTTGTTAATAAGAGTTAAATAAAAAATATATTATTTTAATCCCTAAATTTTACTTTTTATCATTTACCCTAAATAAATAGATTGGTTGCATAAAACAAACTTATAATAATAAATCGTTTTCCAGATTTAGTTAACCGCAAATAAATGTCCCAACTAATCATTACGTGATCAATGTGTGTTTTTTAACGTATTAAGCATCTAATAAATAATTCAAAATAAAATGAACTTTTATTATGATATAAATACTTCTTAACATTTTATTTGCTTAGTAACAATTTTTTATAAGTTTAAATAATAATAATAATAATAAGTGTCAGGATTTAGAGAAAACGGTGAAAAGTGTGAGAAGGTGCGAACGATTTTGGTGTTGACATGTGGCATTGATGGTAAATTACACTAAACGTAATATTGTAAAAAAATTCACTCACATGAACTGGGTGTTCAAATAAAACGCCATAAAAACACCCAATTCAGAAAAACGCCATGAAAATACCAGCTAAAAACGCTATTATTAAATAATAAAAAATTATTCTTTATTTGAATCTTATGAAAAATACCCAATTCATTTTGCGTTCTTAATAGAATATAAATTGATTAAAATAATAAAAATTACAAAAAGTATATTAAACTGTTTTATTATTATAGTTTGTTTTATGCGATTAATAGAATAAATTGATTAAAATAATAAAAACTACAAAAAGTATATTAAACCGTTTTATTATTATAAGTTTGTTTTATGCAACCAATCTATTTATTTAGGGTAAATGATAAAAAGTAAAATTTAGGGATTAAAATAATATATTTTTAATTTAACTCTTATTAACAAATGTTATCTATATCTATTTATTTAAGCGGGAAAAAATTATTGAGATCACCTTATAGAGTGCCATGTGTCCCCCATATGATTTACTTTATTATATGTATAGATTACATTTATTCAACCCGTGTAATACACGAGGCTTTTTAAAGATACAGTTTTTATTATTATTTGTTATACAAAATTACATTAAATTTATTCAATCCCTGTAATACACGTTGTTTTTAAAGATATAACATTTTTATTATTTGGTATATAAAATTAGATTTATTCAACATGTACAATACACAGGGGAATTTTAATGATATACAAAATTACATTTATTCAACTTATATAATACATAGGGTTTTTAAAGATATAACTTTTTTTTATTATTTGGTATATAAAATTACATTTATTCAACCCGTACACTACACAAGGTTATATAATAAAAGAAATAAAATGGGAACATTTTCCATTGGGTTGAGATGCATGTATTGATACCAAGACTTTTCTTTTCAATAAGTAACACACACAAAATAGTAAAAGTGAGTAAAAAAATCAAAATAGTTGCATGTTTCTTTAGGGAATATTGGATTTCAATAATAACAACTATTCGTCGTTGGCCGCCAATAATCCCAATTTAAAAAGTAACCACTGACAGTCCCAACTATTAACATATTGGCCTCCAATGGACCCTGACTAACAGAACCCTAACGTCGTTACTCTCCGGTCGTCGAAAAAGCGTTTTTGGCCGGAAAACTCGATTTTTTTTGTCTCAAACCTCTTTGTAACCTTATTACTTATTTTAGGAACCTTTTTCTACTAAAAGCCCCAATTATTGAGGTCGCCGTAAATTCTTTCATCGCTAGAAAACTGCTTTTTGTCCGGAAAACTTAAGTTTTTGGCCAAAAAACTCAACAGTTTCGTCTCAAACCTTTTTGTAATCTTATATCGGACCTTTAAGAACCTTTTTCAGGCTAAAAACGTTTTTCCGGCGATCGAATACTAACAACGTTACGGTTCTGTTAGTCAGGTTCTATTGGAAGCCAATATGTTAATAGTTGGGACGACCAATGGTTATTTTTTAAATTGGAACTGATAGCGGCCAACGGCGAATAGTTGAGATTATTAAAATCTAATGTTCCTTTCTTTAATTAACTTTTCCCAAGTTTTGTTGGTGTGAATTTTGATGACTTTGTTTTTTATTTTTAATTTTAGGATGTTTATCTCATGAAATTCATTGTTATTAGAAGTTTGTCCCATGAAATTCAATGTTATTAATGACAACTTATGAATTTATCATGTATGTTCAATTAAAACTATCAAGAGTAGATTAAAAATAATACGTATTTACAAATAATAAATTATATCGTTTTCATTAATCAACCCGTGTAACACACGGGGCCATAACCTAGTTATATCTATAACCTATATCACAAAGACACAAACCATCCGTACTATTTTAAAATTTTTAATATTAATTAATAGTCTTAAAAAAACTAATCGTTTTAAATCATCAAAACCGAACCCAGTAAAACCGGACATGTTACCTTTTTTTGGATATTTTTTGGGTCTGAAGTGGAAGTTATGTGAAATATGTGTTAGGTCTGAATAGTAGGCTACGGATGTTCTTGGATGGGCTTGCGGAAGCTAAAGATGTTCAAACATATGTGAAAGCTCACCCGTTATGTGAAAGCTCACCCGTTCGGGGATCCAGCAATAACACCGTCTCATGCTGATTGGGACTATTATTCCAAGATAATCCGTTTTTACGGCAAGAACAAGTGATCCGGATCGTTTCAACTAAGAGAGGTGTTTGGTGTGTTCTTAGTTTTATTACCAGTTGGTCTTTTTCTTTTGGTGTTTCTTCGTGAAGAACCAAAGAATCGAAATAAGGCCGGAGCCTGTTATCGAGGATTTGGGTCTTGTAGGAGAACTTGGAAATCAGTCCTGCAAAACAGAAAACCGTTAGGCTCGCCGCAGAGATGGGAGGGCCCCTCTGCGACCACCCTCCGGCGTGAGGATAAGTATTGGTAGAGAGAGAGTAAAGAAAGAAAATAAGGACGAAGGTTCAGAAAATCGTACTTGGCTTTGTACTTGATGGGGTATTTATAGTGGTCAACTGAGATGACGTCATTCGTCCGTACGCACTTGAATGGAGGTTCATCCTCGGAGTTATAAGGGAACTGATATGTCTGAGATGTCCGTTCCATTGGAGTACGGTTCGTCCTGAGGGATTGTATCCGGCCTCGGATATGTATCTTCACTTCGTATTTTGCTTACGAGAATTGTCTTTTTCTTTTGGTGTTTTCTTCGGATGTTGATGTTTTTATTTCGATTCCGATATTGGTATGGTTATAAGTTCAACTAGTAATAAGAACCGCGCGCGTTGCGGCGCGAGTACATCGCAAACGTCGAACGGATTAGTCCAAGCATTATGTGATGTGTTAATCATATAATAATGAGCGTTTCGACATATCCGACTGAACTCAATGTAACCTATAGATGTGTTGCGATTGGATTAAAATGTAAAGCAAATCAAGTTTATACTGTACAATCATAACGTATTATATGCGACTCGACTAACTTGAATTTATACCATCAAGTCAAAACGTATTATATGTGACCCGATTCATATGTAGGAAACATACAAAATAAAGGCCGAAAGCGTATACCAAATTTACGTCAAAATGTAAAAAAGCAAAGTTTAAAAGTTAAGGGATCGGTATAAAGCATATGTGTAAAAAACGTAAAACACCATGATAGTTTCTTGATATTGGATCAACATTTTAGTGTTTGAATGAAACATTGAATTGTTTGTTTGTTTGTTCCTTTTTAAAAACCCGATGCAACTCTATTGAAATGATGATATTAATATTTGTCAGCTACATGGGAAAATAAACTGATGGTATCTTCAAAGGTAAATGAGCAACTGAGCAAGGATGGTTTATGGTATGATTATTTGTACAACTTATCAGGAAAAAAATCCATTAATATATTTTAACACCCCGATCCAATAGCTAAAAATTTTTCAAGCCCCCGCTGCATCGCGACGGGATACCTTTCTAGTTTAAATATAAATTAAAACTAATGGGTGAGAGTACATTTATATTATGGAATGATACCAATTGAATTTCTCTCACGTCCTTGTGGCAATTCACGGGTTGAATTCTGGTATTTAAAATTAAGAGTTAATTGCTAAATTCGTCCATGAGGTTTTATACAAATTGCTAGATCAGTCTAAAATCAAGATTTGCTGCTAAAACAGTCCAAAATCAAGATTTGTTTTGCTAATACAGTCCAAAAAACAGACGCCGTTAAATATAGCAGTTGGATTGTTTTAGCAACAAATCTTGATTTGGACTGTTTTAGCAGCAAATCTTGATTTTGGACTGATCTAGCAATTTGTGTAAAACCTCAGGGACGAATTTAGCAATTTTCTCAAAAAAAAAAAAAGTGATTTTTTAACTGTTTTTGATATTTAATTTGATATTAATACACCATTAATGAATTTCAATAAAAAAAAGTTCTAGTAATTTCTTCAAATATAATAAGTGATTTTTTTATTTGTTAGTTATTTTTTTCCATGTAATTGTATTATCGTTATGTCATCTTAAACTTTAATTATGATACATATAATGCACTAGGTTAGAACCCCGTGTATTACACGGGTTGAATAAATGTAATTTTATATACTAAATTAAAACAATTATTTTTTAAAAATATCGTTTATTACACGGGTTGAACAAATATAATTTTATATATTAAATGATAAAAAAAATTAAATCTCTAAGAACCCCATGTATTGTACTGAATAAATGTAATTTTATATACCAAATAATAAAAAACCGTGTATTGTACAGGTTGAATAAATCTAATTATATATACTACATAATAAAAAAGTTATATTTTTAAAAACACTCTGTATTACACGTGTTAAATAAATGTAATTTTGTAACCTTGTATATTACACGAGTTGGATAAATGTAATTTTATAAACTAAATAATAAAAAAGTTATATCTTTATAAACCCCGAGTATTATACAGGTTCAATAAATCCAATTATATATACTAAATCATTATCATCATCATACTCAGTAAATCTCACCAATAGCAAAGCTAACCCCGTAGGAATAGAAATGATGCTTTCAGTGAGAGCCCCGGCTCAATAGTAGTTTTGCATCAAGCCTTGGATATAAGGCACATAACACTCAACAATCGGTACAAAGACCGATTAGTGCATGGTCCCTTTTGTCTTTCTACTATCAACGCCACCACATGATGATGATGCATGATTAACCATCCTCCGCTTATAACGTTATTTTCACGAACTTAGTAAAATAATGTTAAAATTAGTGCAATTTCACTTTTGCCCTCCGAGCGTCTACACATATATACATTATATGTGCATACCGCAAGCGGGACGAATATATACTAAATAATAAAAAAAAAGTTATATCTTTAAAAACACCATGTATTACACGGGTTAGATAAATGTAATTTTGTATAGTAAATAATATGCTATTGTAATCGTTTAAAAAAGCATAAACTTGGTTAAGTTTAATTCGAATTGATTAGAACCCCAATTTAGAAAATCTAAAACAGAATTATATTATAAGCTATATTTTGTATATTTTTTTGTACTTTAAATTTTATATATGAGTGTATTATTGTTTTTTAAGTTTAAGATTATTGTTTTGTGCTATTATTTAAAAAATCTTTAATTTATAATTTAAATTTGAAGACAATATATTATTAAATTAAATAGAATGATTCTATCCGACACTCAAAGTAAGATAAGATTTAATATTAATTGATTATTTATTATTTAATTAATTGATATAAGATAAGTATGAAAATGCAGGAAATTAAAATGTAGACGCCTTATATGAGTGACACGTGTCCCAAAGTTGGTTTCTTTTATTATATAGTATAGATTTCGAATTTATTAAGTTTTTTTTTGGTAATTAATATGATATTAATACACCATTTTAGTCCTTGTGGTTTGAGTCATTTAGTCAGTTTAATCCAAAGGTTTCATTTTTAACATGTGGGTCCAAAAAGGTTTTACAATTGCCATTTTAGTCCACTAGGTTAACTTCATCCATTTTTTATGTTAACGAGAAGGCCAATTCGGTCATTTTATATGGCTGAATTGCCCTTTTAGTTAACAGAATTACATACAAAATGACCAAATTGGCCTTCTCGTTAACAGAAAAAATGGATGAAGTTAACCAAGTGGACTAAAATAGCAACTGTGAAACCTTTTTGAACCCACAGGTTAAAAATTAAACATTTGTACTAAACTGGCAAAATGACCCAAACCACAGGGACTAAAATGGCATTTAACTCAAATTTTTTTTTGAACGGCCAACAAATCAATCCCGAGCACTCTCGGGGCACCCACTGGACAAACGGAGTACTCCGAGGGTAACCCGAGTCGTCCACCACCAATTCTGGGAAAAACCCGGTAACCCACCCGCTCGTAGGCACGACGGTAAAATTACCGGTAAATACATTTTTTCTTAAATATCGACGTTTAGTGTGAAAAGAAAAAGCTAAGAAACCAAATTAAATGTCTTATGATGTTGCCAATGACCTCTGGCTGGTAGGAGGACTTGAGTTATTCTTTGAAGACTCAGGTTCAATTCTCATTTGGTGCAAAAATGAGTGAGGCACTGGTGAGCAGTGATAGGAGACCCAGGGAAACCTGGGTTCGATCCTTGAGCCAAACGAGTTTTACCGGTAATTTTACCGTCGTGCCTACGGGCGGGTGGGTTACTGGGTTTTCTCCGGAATTGGTGGTGGATGACTCGGGTTACCCTCGGAGTAGAGGTCATTGGCAACATCATAAGATATTTAATTTGGTTTCTTAGCTTTTTCTTTTCACACTAAACCACGATATTTAAGAAAAAATGTATTTACCGGTAATGTTACTGTCGTGCCTACGGACGAGTGGGTTACCGGGTTTTCCTCGGAATTGATGGTGGACGACTCGGGTTCGATTCTTGAGCTAAACGGGTTTTCCTCTGTAATCTTATGATGTTGAAAAAATGAATAGTTTTTTTTGTTAAAATTCCATTATGGTGTATTAATATCATATTAATTACCAAAAAAAAACTTAATAAATTCAAAATGCATTATATGTATCATAATTAAAGTTTAAGATGACATCACTTATTATATTTGAAGAAATTACTAGAACTTTTTTTTATTGAAATTCATTAATGGTGTATTAATATCACATTAAATATCAAAAACAGTTAAAAAAATCACTTTTTTTGAGAAAATTGCTAAATTCGTCCCTGAGGTTTTACACAAATTGCTAGATCAGTCCAAAATCAAGATTTGATGCTAAAACAGTCAAAATCAAGATTTGTTGCTAAAACAGTCCAACTGCTATATTTAACGGCGTCTGTTTTTTTGGACTGTATTAGCAAAACAAATCTTGATTTTGGATTGTTTTAGCAGCAAATCTTGATTTTGGACTGATCTAGCAATTTGTGTAAAACCCCAGGGAGGAATTTAGCAATTTTCTCTAAAATTAAGTACTAAAATACGTTTTAATTTTATCAATGTTGAATGCAATGTTTTAAAATCCAGTTTTTATACTGTACCGGATTTGGCTTAGAAACGGTTTAACCAGTTATATCGGGCGGTTTAACCGGCAGGTTTGAACCAGTTTTTAAAACATTGGTTGAATGTTATATATGTAAAAAATACTACTAAAAAAGAACACTTTCAGGAAAAACTGGTTTTTCTTTTTGTATGTGATATACAAATTTTTTAAGGCTTTTATTTTTGTATATTACAAAAAGGTTATGTCACTTGTCAGCCTTATTTGAGTAATGAAGGGACCATGTCTTTATCTCTTTCAGCTCGTTTAGCACTTTTCTTTTACCAAACCAAGTACCACACCTTCCCTTGAGCAACCTTCCACCACAGATCAACCATTCGCTACCAACCCAAAATCACACCACCACCAAACCCATTCACGATTTCGACCACCAGAAATCAACAAATATTATAGAGTTTTCCACGTAGAGAGAGAATGCGTGTGCAGCCATGGTACCGTACAAATCTGCATCAAAATCATCAGTGTTGTTACCTTCTTTACGGTGCTCTCTCAGCTCCTCCTTCAGTATCATAGGCTAGTGAGGAACATCAACCAGGACGACAATGGCCAGTGCCAATTTCATCTACATTCAACAAACTGTTACAGATTTAAGAAGCTTCGGTGACGCCTCATTGTTCTGGTCGTCGAGTTTGTTCCATCCAAATATCAGATTTGTTGCCGTATGCCTTCTCTTTCGCTGGAGAAGTAGCGATGCCGATGGTTTCCTCCAACTCATGTAGAGTGCCATTGGGTTAAGTGTGTGTGAGAGATAAGTGTGAGAGAAATTTCCATAATATAAATTAGCAACATATTGTTGCATTGTGTTGTTGTACCCCAAGCATAGGGGGTTTTTCAAAAAAAAAACTTGTGATTTTTCACTTTTAACCCAAAAGTTTTCATCTTTTATATTTCAACACTTTTAATTTGTTTATTTTTAACCCAAAATTTTTTATATTTTATAATTTAACTCAAAACTTTTTTATTTACAACTTTGGTCTCCCCATACTTTTTATCTTTCACAAGTTTTTCGTTTTACGTTTCGTTCTAAATTTTGCGAGTTAATACGTCGCAACATGCGTGTGTGGTTCAACGTTTTTCGTCTATTTTTTCACATTTGACAGGTATGTCGCAACGTGCCTATTTTCCCCCTTTGGCAACTTCGCCGCAACGGGCGTATCCTATATTGACTTAGTTATTCTTTTCTACGTTATTTTGCGAGTTAACATGTCGCAACGTGCGTGTGTGGTTCAACGTTTTTACGTCTATTTTTTTCATTTAACAAGTTCATCGCAACGCGTGTGTCCTAAATCGACATAGTTATTTTTTTATGTTATGTGTTTCAGTCTTATTTTTCTTCGCATTAACACGCCAACTTCAGCGTTGGTGGTCGCTACCAGCCTACGAGCGGTGTGACATTGATGTTATTTGGCATAGTTTTAGGCCTCCCGCCGCAACGCGGGGGTGCTTAATTCTAGTTAAAAAAAAAGAGGATCTACCGAGGCTAATAATCAAAGCAAAGTAGAAGGGTTAAAGTGTAAATTGTCGGTGGCAAAGGTCACCGACTTTGTACTTTAAGATAGATAGTAATATCTAAAATTTTTGCTTCTAAAATAAAGTTTTAACAATTGCAGTGCATGAATACAAGTAGTCTTTCTGTCTTTCATAAATCCTACAAATTTTTAACAAAATATATAAAATAATACAAAGTGTATATAGAGAACATACATAGGATTACAATCTGGAAAGACACACACTTTATTCCTTTAAATATTATGTTAAAAAATTAGAGATCGGTGTGGAATCTTGGAGAATCTTCAAGTTAACTACCCTCCACGTATTATTTGTGGGACCTGCAATGTAAAACCAAATAATAGCTCAAATTATCTATATTGTTATAAAATCACTGTGAAAAATAGAACTACTCTTGTGTACAACTGATAAACAAAGGGCTCATTCACATCCCTCACACCTGCTTTAGATGAACACGTCTACTCAACAGGTTGTATGAAAGTTGGCTAGATATTTTGCTCAATAAAATACCAAATGTTTGCAAAGAAGTTTCTTCTATATTTTTCTCTGAATGATCGATATCATATGCATACATATATATACAATAAAACTACTATTTGGAATGTGAGATATATTTGTCTGTTTACAATAATTCATAACACTCCCCCTCAGACATATTATCACCATTCACTTGATCAATAATCCATACGTTCCAAGTTGGATGACAATCTTCAACTTTGGGGTTTAACTATGGAATACTGCCTCGTTAAAAACCTTGCTAGGAAAACCCAATGGGACAAAAACGTAGCTAAGGGAAAAAGAGTGCAGTGTATAGTCTTCTCCTGATATTTCTGGATCATGTATGTTGCCTCATTAAAAACCTTACTAAGAAATGGGATAAAACTTAGTGAAGGGAAAAAGAGTGCAACTTGTATAGTACTCCCCCTCATTTTAATATGTATCATTTATGTGACTTGTCTCTATCTTCCTTGAAAGTTGATCAAAGCTTTATAGACAACAATTTTTCGCTTGATCCTTAGGTAGGCAATCTTTTGCCGATCAGTGTTATATGATCTTCATATGAGACTTCTGGTTCCTTTTTGGAAACAAATATCATAAGATCCACAACTGTGTTTTGTTACATTACCTGCATTTACAAAACTAACCAAACTTGTTTCTATGGGTTAGTAAAAGTATAAATTATACCTTACATACCTCAAGTGTATCAAAAATTTTGTTTCACCTTATAACATTATTTTCTTATTGTATATGATCAATTCTGGGTCTTTGCGAAAAACATTTGAGCCATCAAAAAAAAAATTCATATCATGGTTTTGCATCAGAAGACCCATTTAGCATATTTCACAAAATTAGTTGTATGGACTACCGGTCCTTATAACTTTTCATTTTAATTTATATCATGTCTAGAAATATATCAAATCGAATATCAACGTCGATGATAGAATTGTGTATATTATATAGCGCTTGAAGTGATGAAAATAATGAGGATAAAAGAAAATATGCCTATATATATATATATATACAGAAATGATGTTAATGAAAAATTTCTAAATTTGTATGGTAATAAAAATAGTGAAACCGGCCGTCCCCGGGATCGAACCCGGGTCTAGGCCACACCCTTTCGCGCACCTAGTCAACCGAGCTAGGTGCCTAGTTTGTGAAATTTTTGGTTTTGGTTAAATATAATCACATGTACAATAACTTCCTATTTTTCAAGAAATTTAATGTTTGAAAAATCAAATGGTCTATTATGCTTCAAACTTTCTATTTCATCTTGATTCCATAATATATGTGTATGACCATAATTGATCGACAATTCTATGTTGGAATCATTTACTTCTTCCTGAGGGAAGGTTTTATCATTCACTCCTTCCTGAGGGAAGGTTTCGATATTTGAATTACCATTTTTTTTATGGTCAATTTCCCTTTCAGGGCCTTTTCTTTTTCGAGGATGTTTTATCCTTTGAACCGACTGGCCTCCCATGTTTCAAACGGGATTCAATAGCCATATTATTATTATCCCTTTGCTTGTCTGTAATATCAACTCGAGCTAAAGCATTAGCATCTGGTATATAAGATTTTCAATATGTCTTTGTCCTTCTTGGACATTAATTTTAACTGGAGCAATTCAAAACTTTTTGGATGAATTTCCTTCTTAATATATCTTTTAGATATTTTACTCGAGGATGCAGATAATACAATGATAACTTCAAAATTTATTTCACTTTTAGTTGTTTTCTATCTCCCCCTCATGTTGGGATTTATAATCAGCAAATGAAGCCTATAAGAAATCTCCCATTTATGGCTATATATTATTTATTCCCAACATGTCATTAAATCTCATCTTTGTGCGTTGTGTTGTAACAATTTCAGTATATATAGTATATATATCGCACACCCAAAGATGATAAATATTTGGTTTCTAAATAACTGTAATGGGGAGTAAATGTTTCAATAATAATACTTGTTCCAATGATCATTGATAATTTAGAATTTATCAAAAATAAATTTTTCAGTCTGGAATAATATTCTTGCTATATTAGCTAAGCCATATGTGCAAACTTTAAGTTGCGAATTGATAACCATTTAGACGATGCATCGATTTAAATACTAAATGGTATCATGCTAGGATATGTGTATCCTTTAATCCTTTTATGACTGTCATATGTGCATGAGGCACATTTATATATAATGCAAACCAGAAAGGATTTTTGGTAGTTTCTTCAATATGTAATCTTTATTTACAATATGTAAATATTTCTTATTTCTATCAGTACTTGACTGAGTATCATATCCATTATGATATATATATATTCTTGAAACTCAAAAAGTTTCTTGTTGATTTTTGGGAAAAATAGAGCGTCCTCTATTTAAAAGCTTTGTACCATTAGGTAATTAGCTTTTCCCATTCTTTCTATTAATTTTGAATGTCCCAGGCAGAACCGTTATTTGCATTATTCGTCTAATTTATGAATAATTCATATACATATATTTGTCATTTGTATTTCCACAAAACATTTGTATGTGTGTATGTATGTACAACCCAAACTTGCATGTTTATCATGCTTCGTCTTTACAATTTAATAGGTATCTTATGCAACTACGTTACATATTAAGGTTATACTATTAAAGTCACTTATATTTTGTAAATATAAACTTGATTTTGTGAATCAAATCAACCTGACAGTTTTCTAACTTCCCAAAAAGAGTTTACAGTTATAGCCAACTCTCTATGATGATTCATTACAAGAATCCATACACTTGAATACAAATCTATATTCGTTCCGTAGTGCAAAATAATTCAGTTACATAATTATTAATATGGTGGTGGGATCCATCTAACGGTGATGGGAGTTGTTGTTGGGATGACAATGCTCGTGTTATCTTCCATATCAATGATGTATGTAAACATGTTTCAATTCATATGGCTACTTATCCAGATATGTAGTCTTAAATTTATGCTTATTCACAGACTTATGAATGGTTTAATTTCAGCTATAGCAAGTAAGTCTTTTAGTTTGTATGTATTTCCTAGATACTTGTATAGATATATTAAAATAATTGAATCGTAGTAAAATGATTCTAGTATATTGTTATGTTTGCAGACCTCTGTCTGTGTATACAACTGAACTTAATCAAAATCAGAATCAGAATCATGAGGTGATGGAGGTGGCGGAGTAAATTGTTTTGAGATAATACTAGCTACTTGTCTTAGCCTTTCTTCCTGCCACTCATTCTTTTTCGTCAACCACTCTATTTGTCTGGACATTTTCCGGTTCTTTTTTATTAGTTTAGCAACCTTCATTGGATCTAAAGGTGGATTTATTAGAGGCACCGTACTTGGTCTGGCTTCAACAATTGACGGTTGTTGTTGCTCCGGATGTTGTGAAGATTGTTGTTGTAATAGTGGTGACATGGGTTGTTCTGGTGCTAACAACTCTTGGAATGTCATGGCATCATTAAATATGGATTGTTGCATCATTTCTCCTTACCCAAAAGGTAAAGGTGAAAGTGCCTGGTAGATGTTTGGTGTTTGTGGTTGAGTATGCTGTGTTTGAGACGTGTTAGTTGAAATATGTTCAAACACGGGTGGTGTTAGCTGCTGTTGAGACAACAAATCATACTGATAAAAAGATGGTTGAGGAAACTGTAACAGTAATTGTTGTAGATTTTGTGATGTATTTTCTGGGATAACCGGTGCTGCCTCAGATTGAAACGATCGTGTTTGTGTAGGAATATCAATAGGTATTATCTCGATATTGTTAAAATTTACCACTCCAGGTAATCGTGGTGGGGATAATTCTTGAATAATCTGATCGTTTATGACACCTAGAGATTTTGCTATTTTTGTTATGTATGATCCTCCCATAAGGTTTTTCGGGGGACGTGTTTTGTATTGCTCAAAGTACATAGCAAGAGAGTAAGCAATATTACAATGGACTGACTCGAATATACTGTATAAGTGGAAGAGATCAGTACCACTAACCCTGTGTAGATTAGACGTGCGCCCCCTGATCGTGTTGGCTAGAACACGGTGCATATATTGATAAAGAGGATCTCTAAATGTTCTTGAATTATTATTTTTACTCCACACTGCTGGTGTAAGTGTAGACCAATAATCTTGTATGCGATCAGGATATTCGGTTAATGCGTTTATAAATATAGGTGATCTAACCTCTTTTTCTGTATAAATACCTAAATGTACTGCGAACTCAGATAATGACAATTTAAAAGTTTCTCTACCGAGTCTAAAATCGATAGAGGGCTCAGATAGGTCTTTATTTCGTGTGAAATGAAAAGTAGACCAGAACTCATATACAAGTTCATCGTATGAAGGTTCTAAGATGTCAAAAAAACGACGCCATGGTGAACCAATTGGTAGTAACCTCGTCAGTCGATCATCTTTGTCTAGTATTCCCGTTATGTTCCAGTCGATACTATTAATAGTATTAACATTAAGCCTCCTGAGGGTTAGACATTTCGTATTGGTGCGTACATCTCCAAACTGAAGAAATTTATGGACTTCGATCTGGGCACGAAATTCTGCTGCGTTTGAAGATTCAGCGTGTGCACGAGTAGAAAAATGAATACTCATGATAGTAATATTGGGTTTTGTTTGAGTTCAAAATAGAATTTGAGTATGAGTTGTTTTGGGTATGTGTCGAACTATATCAGAAGTTCAGTTGGTTTGAGGATATACATGAGTGGTGGGTTACTTATATAGATACAAATTAAGCTTACACAATACGCTTGGTTAAGGCTTCCATGATACACCTTGAAAAATAGTTTTACTGTATTAGGTTTGAAAATTTCGGTAACAAACAAAATGTTTAAACTAATATTAGATTCGGTAGGTATCGTGGGTAATGTGCTGATTATCACTGCTAAATGGTTCTGATAACAACAGTGATGATATTAATAATTGGTAATTTTATAGTAAAATATGCATAGTCATTTTTACGGATATATATATATATATATAGGGGGAGGTTCATTTGAGAAGAAAATCAAATTGAGAAGAAAAAGAATAAAGGGTACAATTGTAAAACATTAAATAGTTTTTCTCTCATCTCATTTATTATTATTTTTGACTTATTAATTAGTCATAAAGAGTATCATCCTACACACTAAAATTTTTGCCTAGACACATCAAAATTTATCCTACACGTTTTTTAAATTTATCCTACACATACTGAAATTTATCCTACACACCTAATAATTTATCCTACACTTTAAATTAATTTTTTTCTTCTTTGAAAAAATATTTTTTTTTTTAAAATAAGTTACAAATTTAATTTAGTTAGCTATTAAAAAGGAAGACTAACAATTAATGATCTATCTAATTTTACCAATATACCCTTACACCCATATTAAATACAAAAATTAAATGAAGTAAAATGAAGCATTATTATTGGTTGAAGTTTGTTCTTTTTTATTCTTACAACAAAATTCTTCTTATTTGAACCCTCCACTATATATATATATATATATATATATAGGGTAGGGATATGGTAAAAAGTGTCTAAAATGTGAGAAGGGTAAGAAGTGTTTTAAACCATTGGATATTTGATCTAATGGTTGAGATCAATAGGGTATAAAATTTAAATTGTGTTTTAATTAGAAGGACCTTATGTAAAATTAAAGGGCAATAGTGACTTTTCCAACGTTTCAAATATGGTAACCGTTTCAAAATCCCCATCAATCTCATATAAATTAGCGAATTTATGGTAACTGTTTCAAAACCCCCATCAATCTCCTAAAAAATCAGCGAATTTCTCGTACTGAAATAAATTCTTCGATTTCCTTCACAACAACTTTTTATAACACTATAAAGAACAGTATATTACATGATAAAACACTATAGGAAGATATAACACTATCTGTTTACTGTACGACACTATACATAAATAAAACACTGTTGATGGGGGGATAAAACACTATGAAAAGGAACAGTATATTACATGATAAAACACTATAGGAAGATATAACACTATCTGTTTACTGTAAGACACTATACAGAATAAAACACTATTGATGAAGATAAAACACTATGAAAAGGAACAGTATATTACATGATAAAACACTATAGAAAGATATAACACTATCTGTTTACTGTAAGACACTATACAGAATAAAACACTATTGATTGGGATAAAACACTATGAAAAGGAGATTAAAGATAAATGTACATAATATAACACTATTGACTGGGGAATATAACACTACAACAAGAACTTACCGTAGACAATTAAATGTATAGAACAAATCGAATTCGAATCACATCCCTAATATATCGCCTGATATTTTTGGCAGTTATCTTTGGAAATCAATTAATTGATAAGAATGGACAATTACTAATATACCCTTTTGAATTAATTAAGATAAGGGACACTTGTCATTCCCAAATTATTTCTCAAACTTCTCACAAAAGTTGGACTTTTTACAGGATCCTCTACCTATATATATATATAATTAGTATGCACAATAATAAATAAATAAACGTTATTAAACATTAGATTTTATAAATAAATGTTAGATAACATAAATTTAACTGTTAGGTGCATAAATAAATGTTAGATAACATAAATGTAAATGTTAGGTGCATAAATAAATGTTAGATAACATAAATGTAAATGTTAGGTGCATAAATAAATGTTAGATAACATGAATGTAAATGTTAGGTGCATAAAAGAAATTTAGATTGTTAGTAGTCCCAAAGTTATTATATATCCATAGTATGAGGTCATCTGCACTGATTTAGATTGTTAGTAGTCCCATAGTTATTATATATCCATAGTATGAGGTCTCCTGCACTGATTTTAACTAATAATAGAACTCATATTATATATATATAGATATATATATACATATGAAAAACTTACTTTGAGCGTTCGTGCTGATAACGTGTTATAAAACCACTGTGAAAAATAGAATTACTCTTGTGTACAACTGATCAAACAAAGGGCTCATTCACATCCCTCACACCTGCTTTAGATGAACACGTCTCCTCAACAGGTTGTATGAAAGTTGGCTAGATATTTTGCTCAATAAAATACCAAATGTTTGCAAAGAATTTTCTTCTATATTTTTCTCTGAATGATCGATATCATATGCATACATATATATACAATAAAACTACTATTTGGAATGTGAGATATATTTGTCTGTTTACAATAATTCATAACATATATGTATTAATTTATAACATTTGGATGAATAGTGATATTTTTGTCTTTTTGTGATTTTGTTTTTAGTGTTTTATTTTTTATTCTTTTTGCAACTTTAAGGTTTTTTTATTTTGTAATAAAAATTTGTTTTTTATTATTTTCCCACAAAAATTAAATTAGTTTATTATTCTATTTTTTGTTAGTTTTGATTTACGTTTTTTTCTCGAATTTGATCGTCGTTCGGTTGCTACTTAGCACGGTGTTTGATGATCACATTTGGTTCCTCAAGTTTTTTTACCCCCTTGACTTTCTAATACGTGTCCGTATAAATTCAACTACCTACGTATACGTTTTACGTCATGTGAGTCACTTGGTGTTATAAATTTGTGGTTTTATTTTATGTTTTTTTCCGGTTTTGGTCGTCGTTCGGTTGCTACTTAGCATGGTTTTACGCCATCCCTACAACGTTGGTATCATGACTTTACGCCCCCTCACCGCAACACGGGGGGGGGGGGGGCAACGGTTAGTTAATATTATAACCTATAAATAAGCAAGTTACTTGTGCTTTATGTTGTTGTAACTTTAGCTTTGGGAGTTTTCCAAAAAAAAAACTCTTCATCTTCGCCTCTTTTTTCTGTTAGCCAACACATCCCTTTTTCCTAACGTGTTCTTTTATCTGCTTTAACTATAGGACCATAAATCATTCTCTCAGCAGTAGCAGTGGTGCGACATGAGGTGATGGACGACAGAGTTTGGTCGGCGTCTTCTGTCATCGTCGCACCTATTATCGCCGCGTCGACGACCGCAACAACAATCTTAGATCAGTGGATTGATGAACACCACTTCGCAAATGGCGAGTTCGAAAGACGATTCAGCCTCTGATACCGCCAATTTTGCCACCAATCGCCGCCGCACTAACTCCAACACCAAGTTCTTCTCCAACGGCGAGAGAGTTCTCGCTTATCACGGTACCGTATCTACGAAGCAAAGGCATGTGCATTATTTTCATCTCTTTTAACTCGATCTATCACTTTTGTTTATTACGTATCGTTTAATTTTATGTGGTTGAGATTTAGCTATGGAGAATTGAATCGAATTGAGTTAATGAGGACTGTGTTAGAATAGATTCAGCAGAACTATATGTTATTGTCTGAAGTATTCTTATGAGATTGGTTTCGATTACTTTATTCAGTTTATCTGGCTTTATCCTTTATGTCGGCAAGGTTGAAGCTACTGTGATGCCCAAAGATTACAGGCCAAAAAGGTAATGATTCTATGCAGTGACTTTTGTTTATGTAATAATAGTGTTAATTCATGTATCTACTGTTTATATAATCTAATGGTTTTTTTTGCAAAAAAAAAAGTTACCAGATTTGATTGAGTTGCCTAAGTAATTTTGTGAAAGAAGTTACGGATGATAAGTTGAGAGGGATTGTGAGGTGTCGATTTAGGAATGGGTGCAGCAAACGGATGAATTTCAACATCCTTAATCAGAATATGATGTTGATGAGTAACATCAGGGTTTAGGGATGGTTTTGTGGAATCGAGTCGGGTCACCAGAAAGGGTGTGTTTGGAAGTGTTTGCAGGAGAATTTTCGGAGAAGATGACTTGGTGGTTGAGGTCACAACATCACTGGCTTGAAGGTATTTGCTTTTCCTTTGTTTTTTTGATAATCAAGGTAGATAATTTGTCTGATTTTAGGTGGTTTCTCGGCAGTATTTTCAGTTACAATTTAAGTTTGGTGATTGGTTAGGTTATTTAGTAAGAAAGGAGGAAGGGAAAGGATATATATTATATGCAAGGATCACACCCGATAGTTCTAGACGTCCGGGTGAGCTCATATGACTCCAAAAGTCCAACTTATATGACATTAATCATATAGGTAATCAAACGTGTTCCTAATTTATAATATATAACTAGGATTAGTACCCGCCGCGATGCGGCGGGCAAACATGCCATAATTTGCAAACTTAGACCCCAAATCAAGTTAACTTGCTCATAAAATTAAAGCCAAAAGCAAATGTAAATTAAGCTATGGCTAAAAAAACATGCATATACACAAAAAACCTATGCAAAACATCATATGATTAAAGAAGCTCAAGGAAGAGGGATAACTTTTACAACTTCGACTTTTATTCTCCCCTATTCTACATTGCATAGTTTAAGAAAAGGGTTCAACGCCAAGTTGGTAATATTTCAAATGATTGTACTGCCTAAAAAATTTAGTGCCTTTTTTTTCTTATTGTATCACGAAGTAGACATGGGTTGAGTCTGTGTGAACTGATTACATATGTGTAATATATAACCAGGCCCGGCTCAGCCATTTTGTTGGCCCAAATCGAAAAAAGAAATTGGGGCCCTTCCCCAAGGTGAGTTTATCTACATTTATGGGTTTATCTATCATAACTAATTCATTATCTTTTATGTTTGCTGCAAATTTGAGTAAAAAAAAACCTTTTTTTGTGGTTCCGTTTTAGTTTCTAATTTCTGTTTGTTTTTCCTTTTTAATGACAGAGCTCTATTTCATACTTTTGATTTTGATTAGAATCAAATAATCAATTTACTATTAACAAGGGAAACATCGATGGAAACATAGAGACTGATGGTCTTACATACATGAGTGTTATATGTAGTGTGTAGAAGCCGCCGCAACTCGCATTTCAGCAGCATGAATGATAGAATCTGCCTCAAATGCTAGATGGTTATATCATAGTCCAGTCTATTCAGATGTAGATGCAAAGATGAGGCGTATTTTGGTTGATTTAGGGAATGCTGATAAAATAATTGGAGTCCAAATGTGCATCACTATAAAAAACAAACTTTTTTATGATTGGATATACTGATCAGTATGACTACTGCCAAACTGTTCGTTGCACTATATATACTTTTGTGCTTTTTAGTTCAGGTTTGTGTGTACAAAGACTGGACAAGTGATACTCGATACTGCAGCTGGAATACTGGGAAATGGTAGCGCTTTTTCATGTTCAAAAGGTATTAATTATTTGGATCATGTTTTATTTCATACGTGTTTAGTTAAATAGTTAAATAACTGTGTACGTCTTTTTGTAGGGATTACTTCTTGAACACAAACCCGAAGAAGCAGCCGCAATAATTCAGTTAGATTTCAGTGGGATTCATTTTGTATAGCTTCGTTTTGTACATCCTTGATATATAGGCTAGGCGATGCGACTATGGAACGTTGATGTAACAAACACTTGGTTTTATTGAGTATGATAAATATGAATGAATCCCCGCCGCATCGCGGCGGGTGATAAATCCTAGTTATATAATATAAATTTACAACAAAGTCTTGTATAATGTATTGTATGCTTTATTGGTTTTTCGTGTTGTATGTTGTTGTTTCTTGTGTATAATGAGTTGTACATGTACTTTTGTTTGTGGATTGTTACGGGTTTAGTAAATTACAGACTCATTGCTTTTAAAAAGATGCCATGACATTTAATCTTAACTCGACTAAAGTCAACGGGAGTGGGAGGACCACTACCCACAATCCGACGGTAGTGTAACTTTTGGAAAAAATTGACGTTTTTTTGATTTCGTTATCATTTTTTTAAACGTTACCCCTATAAGGATTTTCTAGATCCGTCACTGGTCATCAGTAAAAGCAAATCAATTATCAAGCCACTTCTACCTCATTTGAAGGATCAGTGCCGGCTTTGAAGGTGTGCGGGGAGGACCTCCGCACAAGGCCCGTGATTTCAAGGGGCACGCGATTTAAAAAAAATCCGATATGTATATGTTATTTTTTTTAAATAGTAAACACATACCAATTCCAATATAGGCCCATTTACAAATAATTATTTATGATTTAGAATTTAGCTCACTTGGTATTAGGTTTATTGAGCCCAATACTAATTTGATTATTATTTTTTATTTTTTATGGTTTAGAATTTTGTCCACTTGGCATTAGGTTTATTGAGCCCAATACTAATTTGATTATTATTTTTTAAAGAGTAAACTGCAATTTTACCCCCTGAGGTTAGGGGTGATTGGCACTCTTACCCCCCCCCCTAAGGAAATAATTGCAAATTTACCCCCCACTGTTTGCTATTATGTTGCAACCTTACCCCCTAAGCTCAATTTTGTTGACTGATCTGTTGACTTGGTGGTGAAATAACCATTTTACCCTTTTATTTTACCCCCCTGTGTTTTGTTTACTCCGTAATATTACCCCCTGCCACCACTGCCACCGCCATTCACCACCACAACCACCACTGCCACCTCCAGCCACCACCCTCAACCACCACTGCCACCGCCATTCACCACCACAACCACCACTGCCATCTTCTTCCTCCCCCCCTGTCACGGCCCCTGACCCGGTTTGACCCGTTTCAGGAGCCGCGGGACAGAAATCCCGGGGTATTTATTTAATTGAGTTTAACAGCGGAAGTTTATCAACAGGATCTTTTTAAAGCTAAAATTTTCCTGATTATTTTATTTCACAATTCGGGATAAAAACCCCGGTTATTTACAATATTATGATTTCACAGAGAAATCTTTATTTTACAAAACACATTTCTTTATTTTATAATGAGCCACTTTCTTAAGCTTGCAGTGCTCCACAGCACATTTCCTGAATCACAACAGATCACCTGAAACATGTTTGAAAAAGGTTTTGTCAGCGGAAAATACTGAGTGAATCATTCTATTTACTAAAATGACCTGTTTGTTATAATTTACAGTATTAAGAGAGATTACAATGTTTCTGATATCAAACCAACTACCCACGGTATTTGTCACTCGACCGGATCTGTGACTATGGTCATATCCCCCATTGGCTGCCCCAATGGTGACGATTATCAAGTAATGTATACAAAACCCCACATACCGGCTGTAACTTGGTGATTACATAAACTTAATCACTGTAATTATAACCTTTGAAAATAAACATGATTTTGAAAGTAATTTGATAAAAAGAGAATAACTCACATTGCAGATTTAACACGAACAGAGTCTAGTCTATAGCTTAGCCTTGGTAACCTAATTTAAATAATAATGCACACAAAACTGGGTTAGTAATCAATACAACATATACGATAACTCACGAGATCAAACCCTCACAACGAATGACAAAGTGCGATACTTAAACATCCATCGAATTAACGACGAATGACAAAGTATAACCCTAATGTGGGCAGCACTTAAACATCCATTGGATATATTGATCGATCGGACAATGAATCGTAGCAACGATTGAGTTAATACCCGGTATTATGGCAGCACCTCGCTATTATAACTGCTATTTTCGTCTTTAGAGTGATGAATTCGTTTTCGAAAGTTATAATTGATGTCTGTCGTTAGTGACATGCAAAAACCAACTAAACTATGTAGATAGGATAAGTCGGATATCGAACCAGAGGAGGATTGTGGAAAGTGTGTAATGCTCAGTTTTGATTAACTACTATTGAAAAAGTAAAACTCAGTTGTTGGATTTGATTGATTATCTAAAAATTACGAACTAAAAGTGAGATTTAAATCAATAGAAAGAACAATGGTTCCTCCAGATTTCAGGTTTTACAGCTAGATTCAATTATGTGTTTAATCGAAACACTCACATAGACATAAGTGTTTAACTTAATTCATCAATTGTGATAACCAACGACTAAGTACTCCGGTCAATACATAACGGGAGGTTATCGAATGATTATCAATTACAATTACAAACCCTAACCCCATGTCAAATATATCCCAATTACTATAACTCTCGGGAACTGAATGCTTAGAAATTAAGGTTTAAATAAAAGCAATTGTTTACAACCAATAAATCAAATCCATGGTGAAAAGCATCGAATGCTTAGATCACCATGTTAAAACGATTGTCACAAACACATAAAATTATCCAGCTTACAAAAACCCTCCATCCAGAGGAAACCATAAAAGACTAGCCGTTCATTAGGGTGAGATGATCTTCACTCGCCTCCTTCTCCCTTCGGTCTGCCGTCGTAAATGATGTATATCGATGATGTGATAATGTTATTTTAATTAATTGCCCTTCAAAAGTCACGTCCCTACTCCCTGAATCGGCCCACTATCGATGATGGATCATGTGATTCTGATTAATCATGAATTCTCAAAACAAAGTCCCAAAAGTCCATGTCCCAAATCCAAGATGTCGGCCCACTGATGTTGTCAAATCCAATATTCACGTGATGCTTGTATATCTTTCTCAATGTCAGCCGCCAAAAAGAGTCCACAAGCCCACGATGATGATGTTGTTGACAATTCCAAACCCAAAGCCCAAAGTCACGAAATTAAGTATGTCGGCTCCCCCTAAGTCACGAGATGATGATGATTATTTTATTGTTCACCAAAAGTCAAGACCCTCACAAGGTCGGCCCACTATGGCTCCACAAATCCAAGATGTCAGTCAACGTGTGTATGTATATATTGACTAAGAGTGATTTTTGATGTTGATGAAATATAATAAATCCTCCAAAAAAAACCTCACGTGAATATGAATATGATTTGATGTTGTTGCCAATGATGATGTTGGCTGATACTTTCACACCAACCCCTCCAAACATTCTTTTATTTCCATTCCTCCCTCACATGTGCGGCCACTTGTGAATCCGTAGGCTACGAGTATTTACCGTGGCTTACGGTCAATGTTGACTGATGCAAACAGAATCCTTCAACCGTAGGCTACGCTGCTGTACCGTAAGGGACGTTTTAACTTGCTGCTGTACATTTGTTTTGATTAATACAGCTTTCATTTAATTACCCAACACCCCCTGGACTACAAACTCTTCCTTTTCTCGCATATTCAAGCCATCTTCTAAATCCGAACAAGTCCCCAACTATGTGAAGTGTCTTGATTATCACCTTTGCTTGTTCCGTTTCATCACTAAGCGTTCCAATTTAACCGAATTAAGCAACTAACCTGCAAAACCATAAGTACTCGTAGTTATCACATTCAATATATATAATCAAGTTCACGACAATAAAACACTTGTTATAATACACTTTAGCACCCGGTTTTTACACACTCCATCAATAATCGACACCAACAGACTGTGCAAGTGAAGGGCTATTTATAGCTGATTTTGAGGGTTCACGCGGCCCGCGTAAACCTTAAGTTAACCTTTACGCGACCCGCGTTGCCGCCCAGTCTACGACTAGCCTTGATTGGTCATCAGTAGGTTAGCCAGGTGTGTCGATACGTGGATCCGGATACTTATCCGGTCAACTTAACATTGACGCGGCCCGCGTAAAGGTCTAGCCATCCTTTACGCGGCCCGCCTGAAACCTAAAATTTTGTTTTTCTTGATTTTTAATATGGTTTATGGTTTCAGGGGTCCGGGTTTTCACTTACGGGTATTCTTAGGATAATTTTGAGAGTCCTTACATCCTCTCCACCTTATTTAAAATCTCGTCCTCGAGATTTATTGGAATAAGTGAGGATACTTTCGCTTCATCTCCGATTCCAGTTCCCAAGTGTACTCGGGTCCTCTCCTGGAATCCCATTTGACTTTGACTAGTACCAATCTTTTGTGCTTGAGGAACTTGATTTTCCGATCTTCAATTTGAAGTGGTTTTTCAACGAACTTCAATTTCTCATTTACTTCTACTTCTTGGAGAGGTACGATTATTGATTCGTCTGATAGACATTTCTTGAGATTGGATACATGAAATACATCATGTATTCCAGCTAATTCTTCTGGTAGTTGTAAACGATAAGCAACTGGTCCTATACGTTGGATCACAGGAAATGGTCCTACATACCTTGGACTTAACTTTCCTTTCTTACCGAATCGAACTACTCCTTTCCAAGGAGAAACTTTCAACAGTACTCTGTCTCCAACTTGGAATTCTAACGGCTTGCATCTATTGTCTGCATAACTCTTTTGGCGATCTCGAGCCGTCTTCAGCCTTTCCTTGATTTGAGTAATCTTGTCGGTCGTCTCTTGTACTATTTCAGGACCTGACAATTGACTTTCTCCTATTTCTGCCCAACAAACTGGAGTTCTTCACTTTCTTCCATACAGTGCTTCAAATGGGGCAGTTTCAATACTTGAATGATAACTATTGTTATAGGAGAATTCGATCAGAGGTAAGTGATCATCCCAATTTCCACCAAAATCTATTACACATGCTCGGAGCATGTCTTCCAGAGTTTGGATTGTCCTTTCACTTTGCCCATCTGTTTGTGGATGATATGCAGTGCTTAAATTTAGTCGAGTTCCCATAGCTTCTTGGAAACTTTTCCAAAAATGAGAAGTGAAACGACTATCTCTATCTGATACAACGGAGAGTGGAACTCCATGTAAAGACACGACTTCATCTACATACAACTTTGCCAGTCTTTCCATGCTAAAGGTTTCTTTCATAGGCAGAAAGTGAGCAGATTTGGTTAATCGATCCACAATTATCCAAATTGCATCATTACCTTTTCTGGTTTTGGGTAACTTAGTAACAAAATCCATTGTTATGAGTTCCCATTTCGATACTGGCATTTCTAATTGTTGGAGTAGACCAGAAGGTTTCTGATGTTCTGCCTTAACTTGTGAACAAGTAAGACACTTAGAAACATATTGGGCTATATCCTTTTTCATACCTATCCACCAAAAATTCTTTCTTAAATCGTGGTACATCTTATTGTTTCCTGGGTGTATGGTATACCTAGATTTATGAGCTTCTTCCAAAATCTTATTTCTTAATTCACCTTGCTTAGGTACCCATATTCTGCTTTTGCGGAATCTCCAAATTCCATCAGCTCTTTGCTCTAATTCTTTTATTCGTCCCTTCATTCCTTCAGCATCATCTTGGATTGCTGTTTCCTGAACATTCTTTATTTGTTCCATTAAATCTATTTGTAGATTTAATCGAAGAATACGAACCCGTCGTTGCTTCTCATGGTACTTACGACTTAAGGCATCTGCAACTATATTTGCCTTTCCCTCGTGATATTGAATATCACAGTCGTAGTCACTTAAGATTTCCATCCATCTCCTTTGCCTCATGTTTAACTCTTTTTGCCCAAATATATATCTTAAACTCTTATGATCTGTATAGATAGTAAATTTACTTCCATACAGATAATGTCTCCAAATCTTAAGGGCAAAAATTACAGCTCCTAATTCTAAATCATGAGTTATATAGTTCTCTTCGTGCTTTTTCAATTGTCTTGAAGCATACGCAATTACCTTCTTGCGTTGCATAAGCACACATCCTAATCCTAGTTTTGAAGCATCACAATATACTTCAAAATCTTCAGTTCCTTCTGGTAAGGCTAAGATTGGAGCATTGGTTAATTTCTGTTTCAAGATTCTAAAGGCTTCTTCTTGTTTAGGTCCCCATTCAAACTTAACTGCTTTACAGGTTAGCTTAGTTAATGGTACAGCTATCTTGGAAAAATCCTTAATAAACCGTCTATAGTATCCAGCTAAACCTATAAAACTTCTAATTTCCATTGCAGTTTGTTGAACCCTCCATTTGGTAATGGCCTCTATCTTAGCAGGATCTACATGAATACCTTCATGATTTACCATGTGTCCTAAAAATTGCACTTCCTTTAGCCAAAATTCACACTTCGAGAATTTGGCATAAAGCCTTTCTTTTCTTAACAAAGTTAAGAGTGCATGCAAGTGCTCACAATGTTCTTGTCTGACTTTTGGAATAAATAAGTATATCGTCTATAAAAATAATTACAAATTTATCCAAATACGGTTTACAGATTCTATTCATCATGTCCATGAATGCGGCAGGAGCATTCGTTAACCCAAAGGGCATGACTGTAAACTCGTAATGACCATACCTAGTTCTGAAAGCAGTCTTAGGTATGTCTTCTTCTTGTACCTTTAATTGATGATATCCAGAACGTAAGTCGATTTTAGAAAAATATCTAGCTCCCTGGAGTTGATCAAACAGATCATCAATCCTAGGTAATGGGTATCGATTCTTAATTGTAACCTTATTCAGTTCTCTATAATCAATACACATTCGCATCGAACCATCCTTCTTCTTTACAAACAACACTGGGGCTCCCCAAGGGGATGAGCTAGGTTGTATGAATCCTTTACTTAGTAATTCATCTAATTGCTTTTTCAGTTCTAACATTTCGGTAGGAGCTAACCGATAAGCTGTCTTAGCTATCGGTGTAGTTCCAGAAATTAGATGAATCCTGAATTCTACTTCCCTATCTGGTGGTAACCCTGGTAACTCTTCTGGAAATATATCTGGGTATTCTGAGACTACAGGAATTTTCTTAAGTTCTTTACCCTTAGTACTAATGATTACTGAAATCATATATACTATTCCTTGTTTTCGTTCATAACTAGCAACTTTCATTACTGATATGGACTTCATGGGCTTACGTGGTTTATCTCCTGTAATCGTGATTATTTCTCCAGTAGGTGCCTGAATTTCTACAGAATTCTTATCACAAAGAATTCGAGCATGGTTGGCTATTAACCAATCCATTCCTAACACAACCTCGAATTCAGCTAATTTCATAGTGTAACGCCCCAAAATCCCTATTTTGACTATGGGCATGTGCTTAAATAGCATGACATGATGTTGGGTAACTAGGGAAACTTAACCTAGTTAAATGTAATGTTAACTTTTAAGTAAAAGTGTAACACCCCAAAAATTATAATAGATTAATTGATGTTAAAGAATCTAATTTAATTTATTAAGTTCAATAATTATGATGTAAGTTTATAAAGAATGAAAAATATGTGCAAACATGACAACAAGGTAACCTTAAGGGCTAAATGTGTAAATTGTGACAAATATTAGCATCAAAAATGAAAACCCAGTGATTGTGGGTGTGGATGTGCGACGCAAGAAGGGCAGGGAAGGAGAAACCCTTCTCCTTTAACCTAGCTCCTAAAATCACTTCAATTGAGGGTGTTATCAAGCAAGAATCGGATGCATGAGTCCAAGAAATATCTAATCTAAGCATATTGAACATAAGGTAAGTTGAAATTTATGGTTTGGTGATCTTATGTGAAGTGGGTTATGATCAATCCATGAAATTGTGTGAAATTAAGCATGAGAATATGTTAGGATCACTATATGGGACACGAATTATGCGAGTTTTAGATGTCATTTGATGATTTAGAATGAAACCCTTGTGTAGGAGTACAAGAATGATTATGATGAACGTGCAATTGTTGATATTATGATTATGTTGTTGCACAAGATGTTATGTGGTAAGTTTTGATAGTAAACATGATGTAGTTTTGATGACAATGTGACCTTGTTCGAATAAAATGGTTCATGAGATGAAATTTGGGAGATCATGCTTAAACTACTTGTACTATGAGCTTAGAAAATGTTATGCACACCAAGTGTATGATGAAATGCCTAAGTGAAGTTAGAAGATAAAATGTGTGTGCAAGAACTTAGTAAATGGGTATAAAATGTGTTAATGGTAAAAGTTGTCAATAAAGATGCGTGATGAAAGTGTGATTAATTGAACCCATATGAGTGACCTTGTTGAAATAGTGTTTTAGTGGAATTTTGCATTAGTAGTTTGTAACATATGATTTGAGGGTGTGATGCACACAATATGGATTGTTTGCTTTGTCCTAATGATGACTTATGATGGTGGATGTGAGGTGTATGCAAATCCTAGAAAAAGGAGTAAATTTGGAATGATGATTGTTATTAGTAATGAAGACATATAGGTGCTAGTATGAACGGAATGGAATGTGCACGTGTATATAATCGGATGATCTTGTAGGTTTACATGTCGTACAATATGAGTGTGAAATGTAAATGATGTTTATATTATGTTCTACCATATTAAAACGGAGTCATGTTCTTGATTTGAATGTAATTATATAAGTAGGATAGTTGACTTTTGGAAGTCAACTATGTATAAATGTCGTAAATGAGCTTTAGGACACAATTGAATAAGTGTATGTATGCTAATAATGATATGAATATGATGACATGTAAGGATAGGAGGCATGTCAACATGGACACAGTCATGGAAGGACAACGGGTCAAGGTAAACACGGAAGCTAAGCATGGACTCGGACGCACAAGGTAAGTGACATTGCGACTCACTTCTTAGTATGCATATAAAATTTTTATGTTCATAAGTGTGGTGAAATTATGTAAGGTTATGTAAAGATGAAAGTTTTAAGTTAAGAAGAGAACTAGTTTAGACGAGGGTAGCTTTCTAAGTCTAAGGTAATTTGATGGGTTTGAACGGGTTGAATAATTATGTATAAGTAAGGTAGCGGTAATGAAATTCGTAAAGATCATGGACCCGAGGCAAGGATTCTTAGTCTAAAATGTGGGGAAAGATTTTACGGACAATTAGAAACAAGTTTCAAGTGAAACGGATAAACGGGTTGAAAGTTATGCGAGTTTTAGTGCGTGCGAACGACGAAACAACACAGCAGGAAAAACCAACATTTGAGAGGTCGTCGCCGACGCCCAGATGGGCCGTCGCCGACGCCCTCTGGAAAAACAGTTTTTGCCGACGGGTTATCTTGCTGCCTACGGAGGTTTTGGGCTACGGGCAAATGCAAGGGCCGTCGCCGACGCCCTCCCCATGTCCAAAAAGCTGAAATTTAGTTATTTATGTTATTTACGCATCGTAGGCTTCGGTATATTATCCGTGGTCTATGGCGAGCCTTCTAAACATGATTTCGAGTGTTCCCTTGACACTTATGAGTTGTAAACCCAAGTCTAAGTACCATGTAATTAATGTATGGATATATAAGAGGTATGTAAGATCCTAAACGTGTACGTAAGAGTGTATGTACATATGTAGACGTGTATTTAAGTATATATGAAGGTACGTATGAGTGTATGCAAGTAAGTAGAGGCATATTAATGCATGTATGTACATAGATGTGTATTTATGTATATGTGAAGATACGTATGTGTATATGAACATATGTAGAGACGTAGTAATGTATGTGCGTATGTAGATATGTATTTGGTATATATGAAGGTACGTATGAGTATATGCAGGTATGTAGAGATATAGGAAGGTATGTACGTAGTAGATGTGTATGTATACATGTAAGAATGTACGTGTGCATGATTTAGATACGTTGAGTAATACGGTATTAATAGTGTGCCTTGAGAATGAAAAGTAATGCAGGTACATTATTGAAGCCTCACCAGAATATGGATATGCAGATGAAATGCTTAAAGATTAGAAAGATAACGCAATGGGAAGTGTACGAGACTGAATCTTGTTTATGCATTGTGTACTAATGTGATGAATGTATGTGGTGAGTGCAGGTTGTACGAATCACGGGCGGTTATCACGAGGAATAGAGATCGAAGACCGAGCCACAAGCTAGATTGTACGGGAATAATTGAGTATGTACTATTAGTAAACAGGACTTATGCTTTATTTTTGTAAAAGACATATATATTAAAACGAAGTTTCAGGTAAGTCAAGAAGTTTGTAATGAAAGAAATTTTATGGCACGAATTTCCACTGCGTCTTTTCAGTTAAAACGTGTTAGGATGTAACACATAGGTAATAAGTTTGCAGAAAATTTATGACCTGAAAGTTCTATTTCTACTTTTTGCAAAACCTGGTCTATTTTAACTGAATTTCCATCTGCGGTTTCAACTGTAAAAATCTGCCTAATGTTGGTTAAAGGTAACTTAAGAGCTTGACAGAATAAAGTATTTATAAAACTTTGGTTTGCACCAGAGTAAAATAATACTTTTGCGTATACATTGTGAACTAAGAACGTACCTGCTATCACATCTGGAATGAGTTCTGCTTCTTGAGTGGTTAGCTGAAATGCTCTGACATTTTTCTTAGTAGCTCCGTCGGTTGCCTTGGTTTTGTTGTCTGCAGGTTTGACCAATTTAGGACATTCTGTTTTAAAATGCCCTGCTTCTCCACAATTAAAGCAGATTGTGGTTTTCTTTCTGCAGTTTTCTTCACGATGTCCTATAGTTTTGCAAAAATTGCAAGTTATATCGCATCTTCCATAATGTTTCTTTTTGCATTTCTTGCAGTATGATGGAGTTGGTGATTGCCCTATTCCTCTTCTCTTGAAGCTGTTATTATTACCCGTACGAAATCCTTGGGTAATTTTCTGGGCCAGTTCCTTTTTCCTGTTTTCATCTTGCGTACGTACCAGTTCGTCAGTTAAGGTATTGGCTAATTCCACCGCATCGTCAATAGTGCGAGGTCTCACAGCTTTAACGATGTTACGGATTTCACTAATCAGTCCCCAAATATAGCGAGAAATGAGTACCGGTTCTGGCGAAGCCAGTGTTGGTACCACCCTAGCATATTCGAAGAATGTCGAAGTATATCCTCGACAGTCCACATTAACCATCCGATGGTTTAGGAACTTATTTGCCATTTGATCTTTTTCATATTCGGGACAGAATTTTCTTTCTACAAGACTCTTAAATTCTTCCCAGTTCATGGCATAAGCCCTATTTCTTCCTTTAGCTTGTAACACCGTGTTCCACCATTCTAACGCCACTTCTTTAAAAAGATTAGACGCATACATAACTTGGTCTTCCTCAGCACATTTGCTTATAGCAATTACTGCCTCAGTTTTCTCAACGTAATGCTACAATAGCCCCTTCATTACCTGAAAACTCAGTTGGTTTACAGGCAAGGAATTCTTTGTAAGTGCAACCAGGTGTTGCAGCTTTCATTTTCTTGAAAATTGGGGCTTGCAGATCATTATTATTATTAACATGATTTCCGCCTCCGTTTATACTATTACTAAAGTTGTCGCCTTGAGTACGTTTACTAGGAATGATTGATTGAGGTTTAACAGGTTTTTGAACAGCAGCAACGATTGCTGGAATAGTATTGGCTATTCCTTGTGCAACAATATCCTCTATATCTTGTCTATTTAACAATTGTTCTTCCTGAATTGGCTCAGATTGATTTACTTCATTTACTGGTTCATTATCAATGTTTGCCATCTGATAATTTATAGATAAATAATTAGTATAAATGAAATAATCCAATATCACAATTAATTGCATATAATCACGTAAACGAATATACAAACAAAATTGTAAATTTTTCTAAAATTTCATTTGTTCTATAATTTATATCATGCCTCTATTTACAACCGTTTTATTATTCATTTTACACATCCTGATTTTACTATTACTATTACACAAATACAAACTCACTACCCACTTCTTTTTCATCACTTGTTTTCTAAAAAACGAAGCTCCCTTTCATCATATTTCCAAGCAATTTGTCCCCCTATCTCCCGGATTCTATTTCCCGCATCCATTAACTCTTCACCAAAATGGCGAAGTTCAGCCATATTCTCGTTACTCATCGGTGGATTCGGTAGGGGTTCTGGATCGAATTGCGGAAGAAAGGAATAAGGACTGTTAATAATGTTTTGAAATTGCCAGTCATTTGTCCACCATTCGTCCATTCCCAGAGGTTGAGGATGGACTATAGGTTCTGGGATGGCTGGTTCTAGGTTTATAGGGATTTGGGTTTCAATAGGACGAGTAAAAACATTTGTATTGACAGGCTGAATAGTATCACAGCTTGCCAATATGAAATCTATTTCCTCCTGAAATGTCATTTCCTGGTTTCGTTTAGAGTTTTCTCCAATTTCCATCTGAATTTGTCTAGTACCTTTTCCAACCTCCATTTCTATTTCCTTAGAATATTCCTCAAACTGTATTCCCATTTGTCTAGCATCTTCCCCTACTTCAATCTCCAATTCCTGCTGTTTCGAATTTTCCCCAGTTTCAGTTTCTTTTCCTTTTGCTAAGGGATTGTTTATGTTAGGAAGTTTCTTAGCTGGCTTTTTCCTACGTATACGACTCCCCCATACGTATCTCCTTCTTTTCTTTGGTTTTTGCTTTTTCAAAGGTGGAGCGTTGAATTCTATATGTTGTTCCACATCAGGAAAATACCCAGTAAATTCTTTAGAGACTTCTATGTTGACAGGGTAAAGGTTGAGATTCTCTAAGGCTCCAGATAACTCATTCATACTGTTTATGTAAAAATAATAAGTTAAAATTTTATAACAATTTTCAAAAATAACCTTCACATATTATTGCATACCATATTTTTACAAAACAACTAAAATTTAAAACACACTTATGTTTTACTGTAATTTATTTATTTACTGGATGGATTTTCTAGTTTGTAGGTGATATGATTTGCTAATCAATTATTTAGAGATCTGCATTTACTGCTACTGTAGCTAACATATAAAGATCTGCCCATTTTTCGTCTAACTTGTCTTCCCATGGTGATTTACTGATTAATTCCTGAGTTTCCTTTTTAACTTTCTTTTCTCGGGCTCTCTTTATTTTCTCCTGACCTTTCCTAAGAATTAAACTTCTTTTATCAGGAGAAAGTGGTTTCTCGTATTGGGCTTTGCGAACAAATATTCCTTCTTCAGGAATTGCAGGGAGTTTTGGGGATTTGGTTCGAGATGAACTTCCTTTCTCGTTGACTGATCTATCGAATTTAAGATAGATGTTTGAAAGCTTTTGCTTACCCATACTGTAACTAACAAATAGTCAGTTAATAACACACATAATTACATAATAGTAATCAGGAAAAAATAAGTATTTCTAAATACTTAATTAGCTTAACTCAGTGGCTCTGATACCACCTTTTTCTGTCACGGCTCCTGACCCGTTTCAGGAGCCGCGGGACAGAAATCCCGTGGTATTTATTTAATTGAGTTTAACAGCGGAAGTTTATCAACAGGATTTTTTAAAGCTAAAATTTTCCCGATTATTTTATTTCACAATTCGGGATAAAAACCCTGGTTATTTACAATATTATGATTTCACAGAGAAATCTTTATTTTACAAAACACATTTTTTTATTTTATAATGAGCCACTTTCTTAAGCTTGCAGTGCTCCACATCACCTTTCCTGAATCACAACAGATCACCTGAAACATGTTTGAAAAAGGTTTTGTCAGCGGAAAATACTGAGTGAATCATTCTATTTACTAAAATGACCTGTTTGTTATAATTTACAGTATTAAGAGAGATTACAATGTTTCTGATATCAAACCAACTACCGACGGTATTTGTCACTCGACCGGATCTGTGACTATGGTCATATCCCCCATTGGCTGCCCCAATGGTGACGATTATCAAGTAATGTATACAAAACCCCGCATACCGGCTGTAACTTGGTGATTACATAAACTTAATCACTGTAATTATAACCTTTGAAAATAAACATGATTTTGAAAGTAATTTGATAAAAAGAGAATAACTCACATTGCAGATTTAACACGACCAGAGTCTAGTCTATAGCTTAGCCTTGGTAACCTAATTTAAATAATAATGCACACAAAACTGGGTTAGTAATCAATACAGCATTTACGATAACTCACGAGATCAAACCATCACAACGAATGACAAAGTGCGATACTTAAACATCCATCGAATTAACGACGAATGACAAAGTATAACCCTAATGTGGGCAGCACTTAAACATCCATTGGATATATTGATCGATCGGACAATGAATCGTAGCAGCGATTGAGTTAATACCCGGTATTGTGGCAGCACCTCGCTATTATAATTGCTATTTTCGTCTTTAGAGTGATATGAATTCGTTTTCAAAAGTTATAATCGACACCAACAGACTGTGCAAGTGAAGGGCTATTTATAGCTGATTTTGAGGGTTCGCGCGGCCCGCGTAAACCTTAAGTTAACCTTTACGCGGCCCGCGTTGCCGCCCAGTCTACGACTAGCCTTGATTGGTCATCAGTAGGTTAGCCAGGTGTGTCGATACGTGGATCCGGATACTTATCCGGTCAACTTAACATTGACGCGGCCCACGTAAAGGTCTAGCCATCCTTTACGCGGCCCGCCTGAAACCTAAAATTTTGTTTTTCTTGATTTTTAATATGGTTTATGGTTTCAGGGGTCCGGGTTTTCACTTACGGGTATTCTTAGGATAATTTTGAGAGTCCTTACACCCCCCCCCCTCTCTCTCTCTAAAAAAACCCACCACCCGCCTTCATCTTCAACAATCACCACCGTCATCTCCACACCCCAGCCCCCAATCATCCACATACATACAGCCAAACCACCACGATCACTACCACCCCTACACCACCCTTCAATCAACACCTGCAACCAGTGATTCATCTCAATTTGTGGTAGAAATTACAAAATTGGATTTATAACAACAAAATTACAAACAGGCGGGCATTATTAAAGAAATCAAACTGCAACTTAGTTATCAGTAGACAAACAACATCTGGGTATCAGTTCAAATAACTAAAAAACATATTTTTAACATCAAAATAACAGTTATAATCACTACCCACTTGAAATTAAGAATCAAGAAACAAAACCCATGATTCTTTACCTTTTTTTTTTTCAGGTTATAACATTAAAGAAATCAAATTACAACTTGAAATTAAGAATCAATGTGGGATCAACACCCACTTGAAATTAAAAATGTATTTTTAACAACAAAATCAAAGGTATAATCAGCACCCACTTGAAATTAAGAATCAAGAGACAATACCCATGATTCTTTACCTTTTTTGGTCTTCCGTCAAGCAATCAGACTGAACCGCCTTCAAAATGGTCGGAGTGGGATGAGGTTGCCGGAGATTTGATGTCAGATCTAAACAACGAAGAACTATATCAATTTGTTTTTGAAAATGATGTCAGATCTAAAGAACGAAGAACTATATCAATTATATCCATTACCCCCACTCACTTGTAAATTAATCAGATCAGATCTGACATCTCACTTGTTTGTTTGTTTGATGGATGTAGCATGGTGGGGATGTGCACGCTGTTGATAAATTAATCAGATCCATCTCCGTCTCCGGTCATCCTCTCCGGCGACCATTGAACCTCCTCTGTCTCCTTCCGGATGGTTGTGGTGGTGGTTGTGTGGCGGCGGCAGTTACGGTGGTTGTGGTGGTGAATGGCGGTGGCATGGTGGTGCCTGGGCAAGAACTATGATGATGATAAACCCATCTTTCGATCTCTGATGATGGTACCTGGGCAAGAACTATATATATAATAACAATAATAATAAAAATAATAATAATAATAAATATAGGGTAAGATTACCAAAATACCCTTACCTATAAGGGTCAAACTATCGTTGACTGAGGCCATGGGGGTAAGGTTGCAACATAACAGCAAACAGTGGGGGGTAAATTTGCAATTATTTCCTTAGGGGGGGTAAGAGTGCCAATCACCCCTAACCTCAGGGGGTAAAATTGCAGTTTACTCTTTTTTTAAATAATAATAAAACATTACGGAAGCAGGGGCGTAGCTTTGTAGGGGACGGGGGCGCCAAACTTTTCGCACAGTATTGTCCGGTATGTAGTTTTCGTATAGAATTTTTTACATATATACGTTTTCGACCCCCCGGTTTTATAATTTTATTCGGTATATACGTTTTCGACCCCCGGTCGGAAACCTCATGCTTCGCCGCTATACGGCAGGGCATATTTTTTCAAGCTCGAACAGCGTACGTGAATTTTTAGAGACACCTCTGTGAAGGATGTAATCTCTATCTCATCCTTCCTCTTATGATTAATTTCATCCTTTGAGGTTGACAATGTTCACATAATCAAACTCGAAGACATGAGAAATCTTTGAAGTTGATGGAAAGTTCGATCTCATAATATGTTACACTTTTTTATTTAACTTTTAACATTTTATCAGAAACGCTCTAATTTTTTTAACGTCTATGATGATATATAATCGATTCGCTTTATGGGAAGTATTCATAGCTAGTTTTATCGATCACATATAAGCATCAACTAATTGATAAAATTCTCTTTAAACATAGCACCGACCCATGCCATAATTTGCTTACTTCATCTTGTGGTTGTGATATTTGTTTAAGAGTTTTAGTGTATTATAGGTGTTGTTTCATGCCAATGAAGTCGTATCCCAACTAACAATTCGAGAGTGGTTTCTTTCATCACGCGTATTATTATTTTAGTATATATAGTTTAAAATAGTCGAGACACTGGTGGGAAATGATAGGAGACCCAGGGAAACCTGGGTTGGATCCTTGAGCCAAACGGATTTTACCGGTAATTTCACTGTCGTGCCTACGGGCGGGTGGGCTACCGGGGTTTCCCCAGAATTGTTGGTGGACTCAGGTTACTCTCGTAGTACTCCGTTTGTTCAGTGGGTACCCCAATAATGCTCGAGATTGATTCTATTGGTCGTTGAAAAAAAGTTTAGAAGTCAATTATACCATTTATTGTAATCTATCAATGGTTATATATTGTCATCCAATATAAAGTCAACTTTTGACTTTTGAGTATCAAGTATATTAATTTTTAACTACTTTTTTAAAGCTCAAAGTTTTATCATAAAAACATTTTCATACTATAAATTAACAACATGTTGGTGCTTCATAATGTTGTAATCTAAGCATAGGGAGGGTTTCAAAAAAAGTTGGCTTTTTCATTTTTAATTTAAAGGTTTTCATTTTTTTTTTTTTAACCTCTTTGATATTGTTTTTTTTTTTTTTTTTTTACTTTTACCTAAACCTTTCAACTTTTGCAAGTTAACCCCTAATATTTTTTGGTTTTCAAATTTGATCACCCATACTTTTCATATTTTTTAAATTTTTTTGTTTTACGTTTGGTTCTAAATTTTGCGAGTGAATACGCCGCAAGGTGCGTGTAGGTTCAATGTTTTTTCGTCTATTTTTTTTCCATTTGACAGGCTCGTTTCTTGATTAAAAAGAAAACAAATTTAACGTTTGGTATTGAACTCTTATCACTTTATTCATTACTAAGATTATAACATTTCAAAATATATATATTAGTTAACGAAGAAAAGGAAATCCTATAATATAGAAACAATTTTAAATATAAATCATGTTAAAGTAACTAACTATTATTTGCACATATGATCAATCAGATGTACTTAAAAAGAGACAAATGCGGTTAAAGCATTCGCGATTGTTATTCCTAAAAACGTTGACATGTCACCACCTATCCAAACTCTCTCTCACTACAAAAACACCTGCAAAAGCGTCTTCTCCCTCTCTCCTCCCTACCAGAGGCGTAGCTTAGTGTAAAGTGAGGGATGCACCCGCCTCCCCCAATGTTTCGGTTAAAAGTGTAAAATTTTATATTTTCCGTCCGAAAAATTTAAAATTATATATGATTGTCCCTCCAATTATTTTGCCTAAATATTTATACAATATATAAATTAGGTCCCATAACTTTCCGCCCGTTCGAAACTTTTGATCAAGCTCCGCCTACGCTCACATAACTCGCCCGACCTCATCCTTAGTAGACAGATAAGGCTCCCAAATATGCCACATGGACAAAACTTAGGTTGTAAATACTCTTAGATGGTTATACACTCGTTTCATAAATCACATCCAGTATAACACGCAAATCACATCCTTTGAACTCTCAACCTCTTTGTTGCCATTGATTAATATTATATATAGGAATAATGAATTTTAATAATCCAAACTATTAGCCGTTGGCCGGCAACGGTCCTAACTTAAAAATTAACCAGTGGTGGTCCCATCTTTTCACATATCGTAAACTAATAGACATTTACTAACATTTACTAACAGAACTTTACTTTCTTTTTGTCCCCTTATCGTTTTTGGTTTAGTAAAGGTTCACTGGTTTACAATATATAAAAAGGTGGGACAACCACCGGTTATTTTTTAAGTTGGGACCGTTGACTGCCAAAGGCTAATAGTTATGATTATTAAAATCCATTATTCCTTGTATATAACATACCAATGAATAATGTCTATTTTGTTTTTTTTTCCCTTTTTTTTTGTTTTATTAGTTTTACTTTAACTTTTAACATTGATACTTGTAGCCCCTAACCTTTTCAAAAACTGTGTAAAGTATCATTTTTACTTCATAGAGTTTTACATGCTTTCTTTTATGTACGCGTCGGTTTAAATACAAATTGGTTTACGTTTCGATGTAGATTTTTCCCCGAGTTCTGTTGGGTCAAATAAACTATATCTTCGTTCTTACTTTTATGTGTGTTTTCACTTGATCACTTAGTGTTATAAATTCGTATATTTGTTTTATGTTTTCCCCGGTTTTGATCATCGATCAGTTAGCACGGTTTTAAGAACCAGTTCTTACATACGTAGCTATTTTTAAGATAATAAAAAAAAAACATGGTTTTATTTGGGAAGTATTTGTAGGTATGGCGACTTTTTCACCAAGAAAACCGGAGGCCTATAAATACCTCAACCCCTACAAATACATGGCATACCTCCATTTACATCACTACTCCAATTTCTCACTTTTGATCAGTTTCTGCATCAACCAACAAGCATAATGGCCACAATCAAATCAGTAATGGCACGACAAATCTTCGACAGCAGAGGCAATCCAACCGTCGAGGTATGTTTCTTTCGTTGTTCATTTTCATAGATCCATATTAAATTATACGTTAGAAACAGTGTTTATTATTGATTTCAAGTGTGACAAGATTGTTGTTGCATTTAAATCTGAATGTTATTTGTTGTTTGTTACTTGTTACAGGTTGATGTTATTCTAGCAAATGGTACATGGGCCCGTGCAGCTGTTCCTAGTGGGGCGTCCACCGGTAAGATCTGTTTCTCTAATGAAAAAGAAAAACTGTTACGACAGTTAGAGAACCCGCAAATGCGGGTTCCATAGACATATAGACAGTTAGAGAACCCGCAAATGCGGGTTCCATAGACATATAGACGAGAGACTGTCTATAGACGTTTTTGGCCAATGTGTTTGTGGGGATCGAGGGGCTTGCACAAGCAAAACGTGGGCCCCTTTTAACTTTTCCCCTTTTCTTTTCCTTTTTATAAATAAATTTTAATTAGTTTGATATTTTTAAGATTTTTGTGAAATTTGTAAAAGCTTTGTATGTATTTATAAGAGTTTGTGAAATTTGTATATTTCGTTTAGGGATTTCTTTTTAAATTTGTGAACTTTAAAAAAAATAAAATTGGAAGATTTATGAAATTTGTAAAGAATTTTTATAAACATCTAAAAGATTTTTTTTTCATTGGTGGTATCGTTTAGGGATTTCTTTTTAAATTTGTGAACTTTTTTTTTTAAAATGGAAGATTTATGAAATTTGTAAAGAATTTTTATAAACATCTAAAAGATTTTTCTTTTTAAAGTTATGCACTGCATATGGTCAAAAGATTTTTTTTTTTTTACTTTGGTGGTATCATTTAGGGATTTCTTTTTAAATTTGTGAACTTTAAAAAAAAATTGGAAAATTTATGAAAGTTGTAAAGAATTTTTATAAACATCTAAAAGATTTTTTTTATAAAAAAAGTCATGCACTGCATATGGTCAAAAATTTTTTTTTTTTTATATTGGTGGTAAATGTATACTATAGTCTTCTGATATATTATATTGATTGTAGCATTCATACATTTAATTTTTTTGTAATTTGTAAGCAACCATAATATTTTTTCTAGAATTTTTAACATCAGAATAAGCTATGCATACAATTCTTGTCCTGTAGGTGTCTATGAAGCACTAGAACTAAGAGATGGAGGCTCAGATTACTTAGGAAAAGGTGTCTCCAAGGTGAGTTAACACTCTTCCGGATTGCGGTTTCGGTTTAAGTTTACTACACGCCTCATGATGCTAATTTAAGTTTATTTTACGTTCTATGATCAGGCGGTTTCCAATGTGAACACCATTATCGGCCCTGCTATCGCAGGCAAGGTTTGTTTCACTTTCATTAGCCTTATCCCTTGATATCAATTTCAGTGTTGTTATTTTCCGCTTTAAGGACCATAAAAACAATGTTTTGGATCATATAATGTGCATGATTCGAATGCATGTTTGTTTAAATTATTTTATAGGACCCGACTGATCAAATTGGTATTGACAATTTCATGGTTCAAGAACTCGATGGAACCAAAAACGAGTGGGGTTGGTGCAAGCAAAAGGTATAGTTCCAAACGTTAAATTGATTTCTTTTCCTGCACAAAAAAATTGACAGTAATCATACTTACGAATGAATCACTTTGTTGTTTAGCTTGGCGCAAATGCCATTCTGGCGGTGTCTCTTGCAGTCTGCAAAGCGGGAGCGAGTGTCAAAAACATTCCTCTTTACAAGGTAACATATGTTATAAAGAATCTTTGCTCATATCAATGTCATACATATATATGTATATATATTGATGTGTTTAGTTTGGAAACTTTGTGCAGCATATTGCAAACTTGGCGGGCAACAAGAAGTTAGTATTACCAGTACCAGCATTCAACGTTATTAATGGCGGATCACATGCTGGAAACAAGCTTGCTATGCAGGTATAAGTCTATATTACATACGCCTTTTCGATATACTTAACGTTTCTTGATATTGAGTTGCGTTTTTTAGGAATTTATGATTCTTCCTACTGGTGCTTCGAGTTTTACGGAAGCCATGAAGATGGGCGTTGAAGTATATCATAATTTAAAGGTGGGTTGAAGCATATTTCTTGAAATTCTTAAATCTGCACCTTTGTTTGTGATTGTTAATCTTTTGCACGCGTTTGCAGTCTGTTATTAAGAAGAAATATGGTCAGGATGCAACCAACGTTGGCGATGAAGGTGGTTTCGCCCCTAATATTCAGGTAATTATGGTTTTAATTTGTCATATATCATTGTGCCATTTAGTTTCGGTTTCTTGATCGTCGTTTAACACGATATTGTCGTCTTGAAATTTAGGAAAACAAAGAGGGCCTTGAGTTGCTCAAGACAGCCATTGCTCAAGCTGGTTACACTGGAAAGGTGATCACATTAAAACCACTCATTTGCATTAGTTTCCTTGGATGAATGATATTTTTTAAAATATTACGGCTATTTTTTATACTTTGAGGGTTAAAATACCAAAATAAATTTAAGAGTAAAATGCCATTTTCGTCCCTTAGGTTTGGCCACTTTTGCGACTTTTGTCCAAAGGTTTGTTTTTCCGCATCTGGATCCAAAAGGTTTGAAATCTTGCCATTTCATCGGACTCGTTAACTCCATCCATTTTTCTCTGTTAAACGAGGGGTGTTTCCATCTTTCTAGACATTTTTTTATCAAAATAAAAAACACTATTAAGAAATAAAGATACACCTATGTTGACTTTCTAGTTATGACTTTTCTTATAAACATTAACAAATAGGTAAAAATGACGAAAATACCCCTGACTTATCGTTAAAACATGATTGGAGCTTTTGTGTCGGATGAAAATGGCAAGATGTTAAACTTTTTGGATACACATGCGGAAAAGCGAACCTTTGGACGAGAGACGCAAAAATGGTCAAACCTAAGGGACGAAAATGGTATTTTACTCTAGATTTAAAAAAAAAAAAAAAAAAAAAAAAAAAAAAAAACTAAGAAGGAAGCGCATTAAACGGGTTGAAGTTGCCCAAAGTGTACTTTTAAAGCATACTAGCCCTCTGTAATCATTTTATCCAGAAAGTTTGATTACTACTAGAAGTCTGGAATAATTTCATAATGTAATCATAATTACTACACTAAACGGGTTGAAGTTGCCCAAAGTGTACTTTTGACCCATTCAAAAAGATTACCGATATTGACCCGTTACTCAACCCACCCATTTACCATCTTCTTAACATTACATTCGTGTAGGTTGTCATTGGAATGGATGTTGCTGCATCTGAATTCTACGGAAAAGACAAGACCTATGATTTAAACTTCAAGGAAGAGGTGCGTTTCTCATTCGTATTCATTATATTTTTTTTATTTAATAATGGATATTTTTTCTTCATAACTGCACTCTGATACATGTTTATTTCATTGATCCCTTTACGTAGAACAACAACGGGTCTCAAAAAATATCCGGAGTGCAGCTCAAAGATCTCTATAAATCATTTGTGAGCGAGTACCCTATTGTGTCAATTGAAGACCCGTTTGACCAAGATGATTGGGAGCATTATGGCAAGATGACTGCAGAATGTGGTGATCAAGTGCAGATTGTTGGTGATGATCTTTTGGTCACTAATCCAACGGTTAGATTTATTGTTTTCAAACTATCAGAACCCAAATTCTGGATTTATTGTGTTTCAATAACCTTTGACCATTTGACCAAAAATAAGATTTATTCGATGTCCAAATTGTGATTTTCAGAGAGTTAAGAAGGCGATCAGCGAGAAGACATGCAACGCCCTTCTCCTCAAGGTATGGGTTAAATTTAGTTGATTCGGGTTATTGTTTCCTCTAACGGGTCAAACTGATAATAGTATAAAGGAGGCTAAACGGGTTCGGGTCATAAGCGGGTCAACACAGTTAGCATGTTTGGTTAATTGTCCCTATGGCTTGACCTGACCAACTTGATAATTTTAAAAAAATTGAAATTTAGTATTAAAACAAGAAGAGTAAAGTACACAGATGGTCCTTGTGGTTTACCGAAATTTTGGATTTGGTTCCTATATTTCCATAAGTACACATATGGTCCCTCTGGTTTGCACTTTGTAACGCATTTGATCCCTAGCCAACAAATCTAAAGGTTTCAGCACGTCTAAGTTAAGGACTAAATGTGTTACAAAGTGCAAACCACAAGGACCATCCATGTACTTTGGAAAAAGTTGGGGACTAAATTCGTTACAAAATTCAAACTACAGGGACCAGTTGTGTACTTTTGAAAAACTAGGGACCAAATTCAAAATTTTAATATTAATTTTTAAAAAATTGAAATTTAATATTAAAACAAGAAGAGTAAAGTACACAGATGGTCCATGCGGTTTATCAAAATTTTGGATTTGGTCCCTATATTTCCATAAGTACGCGGATGGTCCCTCTGGTTTGCACTTTGTAACGCATTTAATCCCTAGCCAACAAATCTGAAGGTTTCATCGTGTCTAAGTTAAGGACTGAATGTGTTACAAAGTGCAAACCACAAAGACCATCCATGTACTTTTGGAAAAAGTTGGGGACTAAATGCGTTACAAAATACAAACTACAGGGACCATCTGTGTCCTTTTGAAAAACTAGGGACCAAATTCAAAATTTTGGTAAACCACATGGATCATCGGTGTACTTTACTCGAACAAGAAAATCAACCAGCTAGAATGTTTTTAATTCATGCTTTTCTTGTATTTTCAATGCACACAACCTTGTTGTTTTTGCATGTTTTTTTTTTCGAATGCCTTTCAACCCGTTACCCAACTCATCTGACCCGCTCATTACGTATCTGCTTAATCATGTACCAGAAATTTGAGTCCGTGAAATAGATATTTGATTGTTCTCATAATGTTTTGTAATCATAGGTTAACCAAATTGGATCTGTAACTGAGAGCATTGAAGCTGTGAAAATGTCAAAGCATGCTGGTTGGGGTGTTATGGCCAGTCATCGCAGGTATGTAAATATATATTATATAATATATAATATATGCATTTTCAGTTGTTTTTCTAGCTCCATTTTTATATTAATTAATAATTTTATATTGTTGTCACAGTGGGGAAACAGAAGACACCTTCATTGCTGATCTCTCTGTTGGTTTAGCAACGGTAATAATTGATTATATATATATATATATATATATGTATATAAAAATATATTGAAAATAATAATAAATAAACTGATAATAACTATACAAAAATATTTAACTTATCAGGGCCAAATCAAGACTGGAGCCCCATGCAGATCAGAACGTCTTGCCAAGTACAATCAGGTGGGTCCCGACTCGTCGATAACGTTTTTAAAACTGTTGAAACCAACTAAACCGTCCAAACTGAAGCAATTCGGGCAGTTTGACTGTTTGATACGTGGATGACACGTAAGCACCTGTCAAAAAGTGACGCGGTACCAAAAAGCGTAGGGTGGGATGGGGCGTGGTGGACACGTGGCATACACTTTTTATAATTATTTTAAATTTAAAAAACAAAGAAAATCAATTAAAAAACCACCACCCAATGAGAAGCATCAACATCACTCATCACCCAACCTCCAGGCCGGTGGAAAACATGCCGCCCTTCCCTCCACGCCCGCCAAAACGCCAACGTGGTGGTGTAGTGGCTTGGTTGAGGCCTCCACACCAAAAACCACGATCTTATAGTGATTAACCACTTTATCATATTCAATGTTTAATACAAACCTAGTAATTTTGAGAGACAAAAAAAGGGTTCAAACTTCAAAACCGAACAACTGGACCCATCCAACCCGACCACTTTGGTTTTTCATTTTCTAAAACCGTAGTTATATTGGCCCAAAATTTTCGTTAAAACTGGTTAACCCGTTGGATATGATTCTTTGACTTGACTTTGACTTAATTAATTTGTGTTCAGCTCTTGAGGATTGAAGAAGAACTCGGGTCAGAAGCAGTGTATGCTGGAGCCAACTTCAGGAAGCCTGTAGAGCCCTACTAGATTTGTGTTTAATACGACTGAAATAAAAACTCAAGGGAAGAGCAAAAGCAGACCTTTTCCTCATAATAATTGTATCTTTAAAGTTTAAAGTGGATTTTGTTTTGTGGTAATTGTATCTTCACAAAGTTCTTTACAACACTTGCTATGTTTTTTTATTTAAATCATGATATGATCGTGTGAGATTAGTAACTAGTTAACTTATATATATACAATGAGATAATTGATGAGAAAAACGCGAAACCTGGTCACAAACGGTAAACAAAACACGGAAGCAATCTTCGCCTGACAAAATTTTTTCCTAAACCACAGGGCTACTAGAGCCGCTTCAAATCCACTATTACAAAATTAAAGCAATACAAAGTCTTCTCTACGTATATTAGAGACAGACAACAAACATCATATACTTGGAATCAACCACTTCAAGCATATGGAATCAAAACAAAGACAAAATAAAGAGATGTCGCCAACAAATCTGTAGTTGCGAGTTGTGCCTATAAAAAGCCAACTTCCGGACGTGATTAACACAAAACCACCGTTGGATAAAGAAAGTGAATGAAATACTTCTTCTCCTTTTGTTTTCTTTCTAAAGCTTGTAACTTTTTCCTCCTATTATTCACGTTTGAAAACCAGTAATAGGCCATATAAGTGTTGGGTTTATCTGCTGATAATTAAGTATGTACTAACTACGAATCATCAATAGGAAAAACTAATACTAAAACAATATATCGTTATCTTTATTATATCCTCAAGTTTTCATTTTGATTAGACAATTTATAAGTGCCCTAAAAAGCTTATTAACTCACGCAAACCACTTATCTTAGAAGAAATCGAAATGTATTTTAATAACATATCCTAGCATTGCAAAGTGTAAACAAAATTATCTGACACTATGGGCATCTGTGATCTCTCAAGACTACTATAAATTCTAATCATACCTCTTACCACTCGTCTCGACCCCCGATTCCCTTTCTGGTCGCTAAACTCTCAATATGCAAGATCTGTGTGGGTCTACTAGTTGAAATTGTTGAGTTTAGTAGTCACGACTTAGGTGTTGACTGAAGAGTCGTCCGAAGGTGGTGACGGGGGTGTGTTGCTTTGCGACTAAGGGTGTAAACGAGTCACGTGCCCAAGAGCTATTGAGATTGGCTAACTGAAATCTTGAATCGAGCCCAAGTTAAAAAGCCCGATGTATCAATATTAGGTAGACTCATGAAGTAGTTTAACATACATATATATACACAAACGAGCTGAGATCAAATTAAAAAAACTACTCTTGAGCTCTTTTAACTTAAATAAAGCAAATTTATTATTTAACAAGAGACAAGCAAAGACTTAACTCATCTCATTTAAACCCAACTCGTAGATGTTAAAGGAGAAGAAATGAATTACAGAGTCTTCCTTGTGAGAGAGGGTCGTGTAATCTAGGTATGAGCAATTGGTATAAAATACCGCCCCGATCCCGATCCCGAATTTCTTCGGTACCAGAAACGGTATCCACTTTTTGGCATTTTCGGTATCGGTATAATACCGAATTTTACCCTCAAAATACCAATACCGTACCATACCGACATATTATCGGTATCGGTACCAAGTTTACACAAAATTCGGGATCGGTATTTTTCGGGATCGGAACGGTATCGGTATTTGCTCATCCCTAGTGTAATCTATAGTTTTTTTTGTTTATTTTCTTTAAAGTAAAAATAAAATAAGTTTTTAGGTTCAAAAATAAAATAAAAAATTATCTTTTAGACCGTGGGGTATGGGGCGGGGGTTTGGGCATGGGTTGGGGGAAAACGCCCAAGCCACCACCCCGGGTGGGCTTGGGGCTTGGCTTTCAAGCCGGGCGTGGGGCGGTATGGCCATGCTAGTTGGCTGAATTTCATTGGCTCACCCGCCACGTCAGGCGGTTGGTTTTTTGAATTTTAAATTTTAAAATTCAAACCGTCCCCCCAAACGGTCCCCCCATCTCCCTGAACCGCCACGCGGGTCACCCAAAGGGCCTATATATTGAAACCCCAACCCACTGGTCCCCCCATCCCACGAACCCAACAACCCCACCAACAACCCCACCGGCTACCACTTCTCGCAAACCCGCTACCCCACTGGTCCACCCCATCCCACGAACCCAACCCCGCTATGGCATCTTGGACTCGTGAAGAGGAAATTGCTCTCGTCACAAGCGTCGTTGACGCTATGAAGGGTCAGCCACCCGGCCAAACAAAATATTGGGTGGAAGCATTCGAAGCCTACCGACTTAACGTCGGTAACGACCGCCACAACCTCAACGCGTGCCAACATAAATGGCGCGATCTACGGCCCAAGCTCGAGCGTTTCAAGGCTTACTACGAAGCCGTTCCCGGTGGCGAGTTAAGCCACGAGGACCGGGTGGCGGTGGCTAACATAGAGTTTCGAGGCAAGGAAAAAAAGGCGTTCGACAAGATCGACCTTTTTGAAATTTTTTTAACGCTTTAGGTTTGTTATTTTGTAATTTTTAGGACTATGTAATGTTTTAAATTTTAATGAAGTTGTAGGTTTTTTTTATAATTGTTGTGTGATTTTTTATAAATTTTTTGGTATTTTTTTTAATTGCTTCTGCCACGCGGTGCACCCAACCCAAACCCAAGCCCAACCCACGCCCCGTCATACCCCGCTTACACGTAACCAGGCGGTGGGGGGCTCCCATTCCACGTGTCACCAAATGCCCCAACCCAAGCCCCACCATACCCCACGGCCTTATGGTATATGGGCTGGTCTATTCGCACACGGCCTTTGTCTTTTTGCACACTCAAAGCGGGGCGCTTTGAGTGTGCAAAAAGACAAAAAGCGTGGGCAGGAGTTTGTGTTGTTTTTTTTTTGAAATAGGTGGGATGTGGGTTAGTTTGGTAGTGTTTTTTGGAGGAAAAAATTGTATTTGAGTTTTATTATTATTATAAAATATTAGTTACATATAATTCATAGTTGTTTTATAATTACGTTTTTTTACGTCATTATTTTTATAGAACGTATATAATATAAGTGCGTCTTTATAAACTGTTAACCTAGTTTATTTTGTTAAATTAAACGAACACGTTAAATAAAATGTACAGAAAGCCATAAGAATTAAACGTAAACAATCCAAAACCAACGTGATGTAAATAGAAGATTAACTGCAATATATATATTTATATATATCAGTTTGTACATACAAAACAAAAAGGTACAACTGAGTACATAATACATAACAAATCACTATACAAACAAACTAAGGTACTAATCCTCGTGCGGTGGGGACGGTGGGAGGGGAAGTGGAGGCAACCCAGCGAGCTCTCGTAGAGCAACGAGCGTCTCGACGATCCAGTCAATGCGTGTGCCCTGGCGTCTGAGGCGTCGGTCGAAGTCCCGAGCCACCTCACGCGCTACCGGAGGCAGGTCAGCGTAAACGTGCTGCGGGTACTGTGGCGACTCAGGAGCTGGCTGAACTGGTGGTACCGGGATCTCCTCGACATGCTCCTCCTGAGCCGGATCCTCTAATACAGGCTGAGCCTGAGCCTGAGCCTGAGCCTGAGCCTCATCCTGAGGCTGGCCCGGGAACTGATCGAGTCCCAGAGCCTGTAGCTGAGCCTGCCGAGCGGCCGCCTGAACATCAGGAGGGGCTAACACTCCAGGCCTCACCTCAATAACAACCGGGATGACCTCCGGCACCACCTCCGGATGCCAAATCAGTCCGTCACGGCCCCTAAACCTCAGACCAACATCAAAGGTACGGGTGATCTGCATGGCAGATACTGACGCGCGACCCAACCTGGCAGACGGGACCGGGTTGGACAGCTCCGGATCATGCTCGGGCACGATCCCTAACGAGCGTGCAATGGCGGTGATGTATGAGCCAGTGTGCACGTACCCGCGGAGCTGCCGGTGGTATGCTGTGGCAAAGTAATCTGCCAGGCAGGCTGCTAGATCGCAGGGCTGGCCCCGCAGTAGGCAGTATAGAAAGAAAAGGTCATTGAGGTTGACCATCTCCCTGCTGGCACCCCGCGGGACGATAGTTGCCGCGATAACATGGTGCAGGTATCGGTACAAGGGGTCTCTAATGGTGGTGGCCTTTTGCCAGGATTTCCCAAAGGGAACCCTGGAAATGGCCCTCCAGAAACTGATAAGCGTCTGCCTGTCCATCGCCGTAACCGCCTGCGTATATAAATCAGTATCAAGCTTGGGCTCAGTGTACAAACCTGTATGGACAGCAAACTGCCGCACACTCATCTGAAACTCCTGACTGGCGAGACGGAATGTAACCTCGTGGACTGGAAAAGCCGGGTCCTCCACGTAATCCGCCGGATGCGGCGCGTATGTAAACGTGGAAAGAAACTCGACCATAAGCTCAGGGTACGAGTCCTCCATCGCTATCTCAAATAGGCGCGACCAAGGAGTATCTAGTCCAACTATATCACGCGCCCGCGCACGTTCTCCCAAGGTCTCCAGCAGGTCCCAGTCTATCCCTACATGCCCCCCAATCTCTATGGTGCGCAACCTAGCGCATCTCCCCCTCGCCCGTGACCCCTGCGGAAACTGCAGGTACGGACATGCCGGCTCTCCCTCCTCTCCCACATCTCCCACCTCTCCCTCAGCCTCCATATGCTCAATCTCGTCATCGGAGGAATCCATCACTGCACGTGGAAAAGATAATATTAAATATAAAATAATAAACAAATAATATTACTAAACAATTTAAATAATATTAAATTTAAATAATAAACAAATAATATAAAATAATAAACAAATAATATTAAATTTAAATAATAAACAAATAATATAAAATATAAAATAATAAACAAATAATATTATTAAACAATTTAAATAATAAACAAATAATATTAAATTTAAATAATAAACAAATAATATAAAATATAAAATATAAAATAATAAACAAATAATATAATTAAACAATTTAAATAATAAACAAATAATATTAAATATAAAATAATAAACAAATAATATTACTAAACAATTTAAACAATAATATTAAACAAACAATATTAAACAAATAATATTAAACAAATAATAAATAATTAAAATTAAAAAAAAATAAACATGAACCAAAGCGCCGCGCTTTGGCCTCGGCGCGGCGCTTTGGTTCTTCGTTATGAAGAACAGCCCCAGCAGCTCGATCAAACCACCCAAATCAAATCAAAATCAAACAAAATGAAACACATAACTTGAACCAAAACAATAAATGAAGTTCGATCTTACCTTTTAGCGGTTGAAAGCTTGAAAACGTTGATTTCCGGCTCAAGTGTGTGTAAATCACACCTTAATGTGTGTGTGTGTTTGTGGTTGAAATGGGGGAGAAGCCACCCCGCTTCAGCTATAGCGAGGGACCGAAGCGCCCCGCTATGGCCAAAGCGCGGCGCTTCAAGGGCAAAGCGCCCCTCTTAGTTCAAAGCGGGGCGCTTTGGACCTTTTTTTAATTTTTTAAAATTGTTTTTAATTCACAAACGCGTCGATAATAGTCTAAATTTTACGTTTTTTCCATTATACATCATTTTTTATTATATATGGACTATACTGCAAGTTCCGGATCAAATCGGTTACGTGTGATGTCTTATTCCGTTATATCATATCATTTTGGTTTGAAAGCACAAGTGCTCCTGTGAGAGGTGTTATGTGTATCAGCCGCCTACCGTACATGAACATGACGTGTTTTTTCATTAATTGTAGTATTATGATGTATATTGTCATTAATTGTAGTATTATGATGTATATTGTCATTTTGGGTCGTGTCGGTGACATTCGGTTTTTAACGTGATGTAACGCATATATTGAACAAACACAAACGTGATTATTATTAAACACATTTAACATACATCGTGAACATATGGGGTTACATTAAGGTCAGGGGCACGATACGTAAGCATTTCGTACGCGTTGATCTGATCCCTGTATAATGTATGCCAGGCTGCTGCGCGCTCTGTTCTGTTCGCTGTCCAGAGTAGGTTTGGGGGAGGCATTGGATAACAGCCTCCAAGCTCTACATGTATGAAATGCCCATGGTCGACGAACACAACCGCAACCACCAGGTGAGGTTGCTCAGCTTCGTTTGGCCCGCCCAGCAGAGGGACCGACAAAGATACTTATGCGCTTTTGGAAAACTTGTTCACACGCGTTCATTAGCGCAAAATCCCTGTCTGTTAAAATCACGCGCGGTTCCATACATCCTACCAGCATAGACTTGATCCTCTGCAACACCCATAGGTTGTTCTCTGACTTCTCAGCGGAAATTACCGCACAAGCAGCCGTAAACGATTTGTTTGTCGACGTCATGCCTACGACCTGAACAAATGGCAGGTTGTACATGTTCGTTTTGTAGGTGGCGTCAATCATTAGCACATGCGGGAAGGCACACCACATAGTGAATGATTTTTCGTGAACAAAGAAGACATCTTCAACTTCGTTCGATATCTCATTCGTGCGCATGTAATAAGTGTAATTTTTTTCGAGAAGAATGTTTTCAAGTTTTTGCATCGGAGACTTACCGACATTTTTTTCGGCGTTGATCTTCTGAACAGCGTTGTGTATATCTTTCGGAATAAGCTTTCTAGCCGGATTGTTTTTTGTCAGCGTTCGCCAGATACTTTGGTTGGGAATGTCTTGCTCTGCCAGCTCCTTAACCAGTTTTTTATCCTCCGAAGAAAGCCTTCTCGCATACGCGTGACCCTCTAAGTTTTCAATAGGAGTGTGGTTATGCTTCGCCTTCGTCACCTCGATCCTCCAAACACTTCCGGATGATTCCGAAAACCCGATCATCTCGAACGGGCAGCCTATTTTCTTGCTACCCGTTTTCCTCTGTGTAGCTATACTCTTATGCTCCCCACCAAAAGTACATTGAAACCAAATCTTGTAATTCTCTCCTCTTTTATTCGACCTCTTAATCACAATGAGGTAACCGTTGTCTTTTGCCGTGTCTTGTACCCAACGCACCAACTCTTTACGTGACGAAAAGGTCTGCATTGTATCAAACGAAAACGTAACCGGGTAACAGCCTTCCTCGTCAACAGACACATCCCCCGGCTCACCATCGTCACCGAGGTCCGAATATACTTGATGTTCAAAGCTCGGTTGACAACCGTAACTGTGGTTTGGATAACACTCCGGCTGTACAAAGTTGTGCTCGCCACCGTAACCGAAATTCGAATAACCTTGTAAGCTCTGTTGACAACCGTAACTGTCGTTTGGACCACACTCCTGCTGTACAAAGCTGTACTCGCCACCGTAACCGAAATTCGAATAACCTTGTTGTGCGTAAGGGTCCTCCACAGGGGTATTCAAATCCAGCGTCACCGTGTTATCACGATAACGAATGCCAGATACAACCTCTGCCTCCCTCAAGTTGGATGAGACCGGTTTCTCATACGAGTCAGAAATAGCGGTCCCCTCGTAAGAATCAGGAACAACTGACTCGTCAGAATATTGACCGAAAAGATAGTTGTTTAACCACGACATCGTTTTTTCAAGAGATGTAACTAATAGAGCAAAGAAAATCGACAAACAACAAAATCACGCGTATGTTGAATGTTCCAAAATCAATATAGTAGAGTAACAATATCGCATAAAACTTGAATGTTGTGTCTGAGCAGGTGAGGCCTTTTTAAAGTGAAAATTTGGGGTCGAAGCGCCGCGCTTTGGCCATAGCGCGACGCTTAGGGTTCACGAGACTCCTGCAACCTCGTATCACCTTTATGTCTCTGCAACTCATGTCAGTCAAACGATCAAATCACCTTTTGTCGACCGAAGCGCCCCGCTATGGCCATAGCGCGACGCTTCGAGGTGTGAAAATAATTTCCTGCGTGTGGAAACAGCATGACCCAAAAATATTTTTGTTTATATAAGGCAAACAGAAACTACCACTTTCCTCTTTTGCTCACTTTCTTCTTCAACAATCACCCAAACCCTAACCCTAGCCGCTGCAACTGCTGGTAACAACAATGGCGGAGCATTTAGCATCCATATTCGGAACCGAGAAGGACAGAGTCAACTGTCCGTTCTACTTCAAGATCGGAGCATGCCGCCATGGCGATCGATGCTCAAGGCTCCACACCAAACCTAGCATCAGCCCTACACTATTACTCTCCAATATGTACCAGCGTCCCGATATGATCACTCCTGGTGTTGATCCGCAAGGTCAGCCACTTGATCCGAGCAAAATACAGGATCACTTCGAGGTTTGTTCATTATTTCTAGCTCAATTTCAATCGTATTGTGTTTAATTTGTTGTGTTTGTTGATTTGTACGGTTTGTGAAGAGATCGTACTGTTGATAGATTGTTTTTGAACACCTAGATGGCTAAATCTGTAGGAATTGGTTCTGATATTTGATGTTTTAGGATGTATTTGTTTTTGTTGTTTGTTAGAGATTCATACTATTACTCATTTAGCTTGCTGCTAACTGAATTATAATCGTATTGTGTTTAATGAAGGTTGAGTTATGATGTTTGTGTGTTAATATGTTGTGGATAGTCGTTTATGTTCGTGTTTGTTGAATGTTGATTTGTACGTTTTGTGAATAGATTGTACAGTTGATAGATTGTTTTCAAATAGCTAGATGGCTGAATCTGTAGGAATTGGTGCTGATATTTGATTTTTTTAGCATGAATTGTTTTTGTTGTTTGTTAGAGATTTATATGTTACCGATTTAGCTTGTGGTTGAGCAAATAGGTTGTAGTTGAGTTTTAATTGTATCGTGTATTCGTGTTTAGTTACGATGTTTGTGCGTTAATCTGTTGTGGATAGTCATTTATGTTCGTGTTTGTTCGTTGTTGATTTGTACGTTTTGTTAAGTGATTGTACGGTTGATAGATAGTTTCTTTCTGAATAGCTAGATGGTTAAATCTGTAGGAATTGATGCTGATATTTGATATTCTAGAATGAATTTTATTATATAATTTAGAGTAAAATGCACGGATAGTCCCTGTGGTTTGGTGAAATTTCACCTTTAGTCCCCAACTTTTCAGAATTACACTCTTAGTCCCTGTGGTTTGACAAGTTGTTACTCGGATAGTCCCTAAAGCGGATGAAGGTTACTCGGATAGTCCCTGTGGTTTGACAAGTTGTTACTCGGATAGTCCCTATGGTTTGACAAGTTGTTACTCGGATAGTCCTTGTCATTTCACACCCACTTAACCAGAAAAACTAACCTCAATCCGCTTTGGGGACTATCCGAGTAACAACTTGTCAAACCACAGGGACTAAGAGTGTAATTTTGAAAAGTTGGGGACTAAAGGTGAAATTTCACCAAACCACAGGGACTATCCGTGCATTTTACTCTATAATTTATTAGATATTCAGAATGTTACTAAGTTTGCTTGTGGTTTAAAAATTAGGTTTTGTTTGTTTTGATTTTGACGCTACTGGCTGTAATTTCAGATGCTGGTTTTCTCTGATCATGATGTGGTGGTAGTGATGGAAACATTAGTGGTACTGTTAGATATGTTATCGATTATTAGTTTCTTTAGAACTGCAATCGTGTTTGAGTTTTATATTGAATTTGTGTTTTTTGCGTTGAAATCCATCTTACTTATGCAAGTACTAATGTACTATATTATTTTGACTCCCCCTGTATTATTTAGAACTGCAATCGTATTCGAGTATTTATATTGATTTTGTTCTTTGGCAATATAAATACTGTTATTTTAAGTGTGTGATGCTTTCTCTGTTTATCTTAAAATTCATGTATATGTGCAGGACTTTTACGAAGATCTGTTTGAAGAGTTGGGAAAATACGGAGAGATTGAAAGCCTAAACATATGTGATAACTTGGCTGACCATATGGTATATATGTTTGAACAACTGTACACATAAAGTCAATTGGTTATTTGTAAATTAAAACGCGTAAGATAAAGTTTCTTCACACGATGCAGGTAGGAAATGTGTACGCACAGTTTAGGGAAGAAGAACATGCTGCAGCTGCTCTCCAGAATCTGAGTGGAAGGTTTTATGCAGGTATAAACCTATCCTTTTTTGATGATTCTGTTCACGTACATATATTATCTATTTGGAGATCATTTGAACCTTTGACTGTGCTGCAACACCTACCACAATCTAATTTATTTTACAGGTCGCCCCATTATTGTTGACTTTTCTCCAGTCACTGATTTTCGTGAAGCTACATGTAGACAATATGAAGAAAACGTATGCAATCGAGGTGGTTATTGCAACTTCATGCATCTGAAAAAGATTAACAAGTAAGTTTACTTTTATAATTTAGATTAAATTTCATATATACCCTTACAAACTTGAAAACTTTCATATACACCCAACCAAAACTAAAAATATCATATACGCCTTTACAAAATAGTTAAAATACCGATTATACCCAATATATTAAAAATAATCTAATAAATAATCATTTTACCCTTATTTTTTAACCTCAAGTTATCATATATGCTCATCTTTTAACTTCATATTTTTTATAAAACACATTGTAAGCTTAAATTTATTTTTACCCATTTTTATTTTTATTTTTTATTTTTCCAGTAAACAATAGTATTCTCCAGATATAATAAATTAAGCTAGAAATGAGTAAATATAATAATCGAAATTAAAGGTCATATATGAGATTTCAAAGTTCTAGAAAAATAAGGGTTAAATTGTCATAAATTAAATTACTTTTAATGAATTGGGTATATATGATATTTCAACTACTTTGTAAGGATATATATGATATTTATAATTTGCATGGGTATTTTAGATATTCTGCAAGTTTGTAAGGGTATCTATGAAGTTGCCCCTATAATTTATACACTTCCACACAGCTCTCAACTTATTGTTTTTACTAATCTATTTATCGCATATTCTTCTTTTAGAGATTTGAGGAGACAGTTATTTGGGAGACGTAGGAGAAGTAGAAGCAGAAGCCGTAGTCCACCAAGGCACCGGAATCACGATGACCGCCCTTCAGGCGGCGGTCGTGGTGGCGGTGGTTACTCTGATCACCGCCACAGTGACAGAAGCAGGAGGCCTAGAAGTAGGAGCCCGGCTAGAAGATCCGGTCGGAGCAGAAGCCCGGACGGGAAGAGAAACCGCAGCCCAGTTAGAGAAGGCAGTGCTGAAAGAAGGGCTAAGATTGAACAATGGAACCGAGAAAAAGAAGCAAAATCAGCTAATGCAACGGATTAAAGTTGCATCAACAATGATCAATGGTAAGGATGGAAATTATCTGGATCGTTATTTTTTCTTGGTTATGCATGTATTTTTTTAAGACACAATATAAACAAGGAGTAAAATGCCATTTTCGTCCCCAAGGTTTGGCCAGTTTTGCGACTTTCGTCCAAAGGTTTGTTTTTTCGCATCTGGACCCGAAAGGTTTGAAATCTTGCCATTTTCATCTGGCTCGTTAACTCTATTCATTTTCTGCGTTAAGTAATGGGTATTTTTGGTCTTTTTTGTTAACTTAAAGGGCAGTTTGATCTTTTAAATATATTATGTACATTATGCTAAATCCTTGTACATAAAGACGAAAATACCCCTGACTTAACGGAGAAAAATGAATGGAGTTAACGAGCTGGATGAAAACGACAAGATCTCAAACCTTTTGGATCCAGATGCGGAAAAACAAACTTTGAACGAAAGTCGCAAAACTGGCCAAACCTCGGGGGACGAAAATAGCATTTTACTCTATTAACAAATCTAAATAATTATGAAACAAATAAAGATGAAAAAGTTTTAAAAAACCTCACTTGGAAAAAATGGCTTATTGCCGGTTTTCCGCTGTGCAGGAGTACAGGTTGACCGGTCAAATTTGTTTTCCTAGTTTTATCCTGTATACCCCTTTTAAGGAAATTGAATAGAGATTACAAGGGAAGACAGAGAGGATTACTAGCTGCTTATTGTCTGTTCTCATAAGTATGATTTTAGTTGATATTAAGGTGACACCGGTTTGCGAAATTCCTGCTGCTTCTAAGTTCTAGGGTTTACCAGAAAAATTCTGCGTCAGGGTTCAAGTTTTTCTAGGTTGGGTTTTCTCACACCGGGTTGGGTTTTTTTTCACAGATGGGTTTATTCGGGTTGGATTTATCACAAATGAGTGAAATATTTTTTTCTTATTAAAGGGAGGCTTGTCAAATGGGTTGAAACTAGAAAGTTGTGTCCAGTGAGGTGTGCAAACGAGCCGAGCCCGAGCCCGAGCTTGAGCTCGATTAACTTATGAGAGCTTGAGCTCGGTTCGTTGGTAGTTTCTCCAGCTTGAGCTCGGCTCATTTATTATCAATTAAATAATATATTAAATAAAAATAATAGACTCGTTTAGGCTTGCGAGCTCGATAAGTGAACTTCGGCCTCAGGCTCGATTATACTAAACAAGCTTATTTTTAGGTTTGACAAGGGTAAATGCTGTTAAATACTTAAATATAAAAAAAGGCTAGGCTCGATAAATAAACGAGCTTCACATGCTACGCTCGATAAATTAACAAGCCTGATTTTAGGCTCATGCTCGGCTTGGACTCGATAAGGCTCGGCTCATTTCAAGCTTTTTCTCGAGCCGCTCGGGTCACTTGGCTTGTTTGCACCCCTAAGTCTATTGTATAATTGACCAGAAAAGCTTTTGTAGGTCAACCCAACCCGGCTTCACTCACTTCAAGCCATAATAAATTTAACCATTTTGACCCATTACCCAACCAGGGCCGATCTTGACACTTATATATTTTGCCTTCACAAAACAAGATATTGTTAGGTTTTTTAGTTTTACAGGCCAAATTTTCCAGCTTTTTTTATCTAAAAATGTGATCTTACTTAATTTACTAGTTTTGCAGGTTCAGGTATTCTGCACAGGTCCTTATATTTTGCCATTTATTATTATATTTTATACAGGTTGTCTTCATCTTAACCTTCATCTTCAGGACAAGAGGATGTAAAGATGTCTGTGTTACCAGAGGTTTATTTCTATGTTTTTTTTATGTATTCTGAAGATTTTATAGATGTTTTTTTCAGAATTGTTAAAGACATTGTATGTTTTTTTCTGTATTTTGATATTGTTAAAGACATTGTATTTTTCTGTATTTTGATATTGTAGACATTGAGAAGATAATGTGCACTTGATTTGTGTGTGATAAGTTATTTTTTGGGTATAATATAATACATTTAAGTTTAGTTTGAACTTGGATTGTTACAAGCTCTATTTTAATGAGTCGAGTATATGAGGATGAAATACAATATTAAGTTTTTGCACATAAGTGAAAGAATTCTAGATCATGAATCACATTTTTTGATGGTTAAGATTATACATGGCAAAGCAAGACAATGAATTTGAAAAGCTTTAGCTTGGTTGTTTTTAGAAATGATTATTTTGGTTTTCTTAGAACGCGTTTTAACAATGGGCATTAGAGGTGAGCTTGGTACTAACCGGTATCGAACCGGTACTGAAAATCCCTAAAAACAGGTATCAGTACTGAATATACCCGGTACAGTACCGGTATTTGAGGGTAAAAACCGGTAATCGCTACCGAAAATGTAAATGTTTCGGTTTGGAAAATTCAGTACCGGTACCCGGTACTATTTGCTCATCCCTAATGTGCATGCCTTTGCCCCTTTAAAACCTAAGGTGGTAAGCCCATGTAGATTGTAGACGCAAGTATATACAATATACAAATATATTCAAGATATATTTTGTTGTTATATGTTTCGCTAATAGACCTCTGCAGTCGAAGCAGTAGTCGGCCCAAGGCAAAGACTGGATTTGAAGCGAGTGAAGAGATGTCGAGGGAGGCCTTTAGTGAAGATGTCTGCATATTGATATTCTGTCGGAACATGTAAAACCCGTACGGCACCAATGCGAATTTTCTCACGAACAAAATGAATATCAATTTCAACATGCTTTGTGCGCTAATGTTGGTCTGGGTTTTGAGTAGGGGTGAGCAAAAAGAAAAACCGACCCTACCCGACCATTACCCAACCCGACCCGAGAACCGATCAAACATAAAATACAGAACCGATTCACTACCCTAAATATAGGGTCGGTTCCGGTCCATAGGTTAAAGTCGGGTTTCACCATGAAAAGAACCGAGAACCGACCTGACCCGACCCGATTTTATATGAAAAATTGGAACCGATCTAAATACCTAGGTACTTGGGTTCGGGTCGGGTTGGGTATATTTTCGGTTCGGTTCTCGGTTATTTTCGGTCCGGACCTAAACTTGCTCACCCCTAGTTTTGAGACAGGTACATGGCTGAGATATTATCACACAATAAATAACAGATGCCTGTCTGACGGGAACATGTAATTCTAAGGGGCTGTTTGGCAATATATGAATGGTTAAGTGCTGAACCAGTAAGAGGTCTGAACCATTAAGTGTTGAACCAGTAAAAGGTTTGAACCATTAAGAGCCTGTATAATGCTTAACCGTTCAGAGACAAATGTCTGACCAATTCAGATTAGAGGTCTTAACAATTCAGACTCTGTATAAATCTTAACCATTCAGAGGCAAATGTCTTAACCATTCAGACATCTGCTCATGAAACAAACAGTCTGAACCATTAAGTGCTGAACCAGTAAGAGGTCTGAACCATTAAGAGCCTCATTAAGAGGTAAACAAACAGCCCCTAATAGAAGGTTGCGTATCCAAGTTAGCTCAGCAGTTGTATTTGCAACGCCTCTATATTCAGCTTCGGCACTCGATCTAGAAATAGTAGCTTTACCTTTAGATAACCAAGAAACCTAATTGTCCCCAATTAGAGCTTGTTTATAAACAAAATGGTTAGTGACCAAATAAGCATGATCCTTTTGGTTTAGCTTATACACCAAATATATCCTAACCAATTACTAAACAACAAGCACACATGGCTCGATGGTTTGCGGCTAACTGCATAAGACTCGGGTCTTCCCAGACCCGAGATCGAGCCTCGAGGGACCTGTTCGGACCCTTTTTTTGACATTTTTTCCTTTTATTTTAAATCTATTTAATATTATAAATTCGTTAAAAATAGATTTTGACCTCTAAAAATCTTACAAAAATTTCAGAAAATACTTTAGAACAATTCCATTAGATTTTTATAAAAATCTTATATTTTTATAAAATCAAGTAATTATAATGAATTTTAAACCAACAATAAAGTTATCCTGAATTGGTGTATAGGCATTATTGTCTAGTGGGGATATGATCGCGTGGTTTTACTGGTGGCACAATGATACTCTAGTGGTCCGTGAGTGATCCAGAAATTTGCGGTTCAAAAAAAAAAAGAGTCATTTTAGAGGAAAAGATCTTACCAAATCTTTTTTCTCTTGTTCCCGCCGTTTGGTTTTAGGTTTTTTTGCTCCCCGAATCACGGGTGTATGGTTTCATACTTTTGGTCCCCAAAGCATGTTTTGGGGATGACACGGGGGTATGCCCCCTTATGATGTAATTTTTTCATTGGTTTTTATATATTTTGCCGGGCCTGGCCCTTTATCCAAAAAAAAAAAAAAAACATGATATAATGTGTCTTATATTACAATGATGTGCCTAACATAACAACGGTACTTCCAAGCATCTATGGCACGTGAAGGAATGGTGAGTCCTTCACTATTGCATTGTGCCATGAATTCTAAAACTATGGCACTTCCAAACATTGTAGTGGTTTTGCTTCTATTGAAGTAGAGTATTGAGCAATTTGCATTGTGCCATGAATTCTAAAACTATTGCAAGTTTTACAGATTTACATATAGTAATAACTTAACCCAAAGAAAGAAGCATATGAAAGTGAATGTTTATAATGTAAAGATAGATCTGTATATAATGTTAAATAGACATCGTTGCGCTTGGTTAATAAGCCAAATTTATAGGACGAATTCCAAGTTAAGAATCGGATGACCAAAGTGATTTTGATGGTACATTTGATGGCGATATATATTTCAAACCTTCGAAGATGAAGTGCTTGTTTGCTATTATGGTGTACAATCTTGTTTTTACAATATTACTGTTCACATGCAAATTTTATGAGTTTCTTGATGCTAATTAAATGTTCTATGTATAATGTTACTATACGCAATTGTAACGTTTAATCTTTTATCACATTTACAAGTTTCGATATAAACTATAACAGATTAAGTCACATATTTTCTCTAAAACAACGCAGTTTATGAGTATATTTAAAGTTTATGAAACAAAACAAAAAAATATACCTGGAACAGAAAAATAAAAAAACTAAAAACCAAAACAAGTAATCACATCAATAGAGTGCAAATTACACATTTATTTTTTTTATTTTATTTGCTATTTTCTCTAGCGTGTTACAAAAATAGCACATCTCAAGTCAAGTGATATGAGTCTTCCAATATCATCCTCACATGTCCCTTTGATACTTCGTGTGTAAACAGTGACAACATAATACTTTTATACTTTAGTTTACTATGTAAGTTTACATAAATCTGAAAAGGGATAATGGATTTAATAATCCCAACCATTGTCCGTTGGCCGGCAACAGTCCCAACTTTAAAAATTCTCACTAGCGGTCCCATCTTTTCACATATTGGCCTTCAATAGACCCTGACTAACAGAACACTAACGTCGTTGATCTTCGGTCGCTAGAAAAACATTTTTGGTCGGAAAAATGTTCCTAAAGGTCCGATCTATGGTTACAAACAGGTTTGGGATGAAAACTTTGAGTTTTCCGACTAAAAAGTTGAGTTTTCCGGCCAAAATGAAGTTTTCCGGCGAAAAAAGAGTTTTTCCGGGACCTTAATAATTGGGGTTTTTTACTATAAAATGTTCATAATAAAGTTACAAAGAGATTTGAGACGAAAATGTTGAGTTTTCCGGTCAAAATGAAGTTTTCCGGCAAAAAATGTTTTTTTCCGGCAAACAGAGACTAACGACGTTTGCGTTTTGTTAGCGTGGGTATATTGAAGGCCAATATGTGAAAAGATTGGACCGTTGCTGGTCAGTGGGCAATAGTTGGGATTATTAAAATTCATTAATCCGTCAAATGTAATTTAAAAATTACATAGAGATGTTGTAACATATAGAAAGTTACATATTAGGTGGTTTTCTAGTTGCGCCATATCAACTCTTTGAAACAACTTTAGAACTGTCGAACGTAGAGATCAAATGATGATGTTTGTAGCAAAAATTTCTTCTATGTTAAACATGTTGCATATTTCAACATGTTAAAAATCTTTACACATAACGTTGTTAACATAAAGTAGATATGTTGTGTGATGTGTATCATCACCATTGAGAAACGCCCATCTACATGTACATTGTAAAATTAAATTGTTACACACTTCATAAATGCTTTTGAAACTATCTCAATCTAAATATGTTCCGTTTTAGTCTTAAACTTGCACTGGTATCTTAACTTTGTCCGCTATTTCAATCATCAACACATTATACTGGTTCATACTCTCTTACAATATCAATACACATTTTATTTGTAAATTATTCTAAGCACTTCATGTTTGTGTAGATACTTTAATCATTTTCTCCATTCAGTTCAAATAAATATAAATCTGAAACATTTTAGAAAAAGTAGATATTTGAAGCAAATAAATCCAACATGTTCTTTCCACATCATTCAAAAACATAATTCTGGTCTGGTGCCTTTTCTGGTACTAAAAAACAACCCTGCTTAAAACTAGCCTCACTCATCCTTCAACAAAATCAGCCACCATTTTCATCTTTTCAAATACCATTTACTTGTGCTTAGCCTGGTTGTGAGATTGAAGAGCACTATCAGACTTGAAGGTCCTACAAAACAAACCACCAAAAGTTAATATATCCATGTTGGCTAGTTTCAAATCAAATGATTTTTTTTCAGTACTGGTGACTATCATGTCAAGTCACGACCCGTATGTGTAGAGGTGCAAACGAGACAAGCAACTCGAGAAAATACTCGAAACAAGCAGAGCTTTATCGAGCCCGAACCAAGCTTAAGCCTATACTAAAACTTGTTTATTTATCGAGCCCAATCTCGTGTCTGGCATTTGAAGCTTATCAGGCTCGTCAAGCCTTAATGTATTATTAGTTATTATTAATATTTAGTAAAATTCAACCCTTATATAAAGTTGTCTAGTAAACGAGTCAAGCCAAGCTTATTTAAACTACTTTTAAACCAAGCCCAAACTTAGAAATAAGCTTGGTTAGTAAACAAGCCCGAGCTTCACTTATCAAGCACGCGAGCCTAAACGAGTTTATTATTTATATTATTTTTATTTATTATAATATTTAAAAAACAAGCCAAGTCCGAGTCCGAGCTCTAAAAACAAAGCACAAACCAAGCCGAGCCTTATCAAATCTGGTTCGGCTCGTTCGCACCCCTATGTGTGTGTATCCGTGTCAAGAACTGTCAGTGGTGGGGTAATTTAGAACAATATATGACAAGATTTAAACATAAAAAAGCGTACCTGTTGCATGGTTTGCAAGAATGTGCACCATCAGTAGAAGCAGAGGCTGGGCTTTTCTGATTTGACTTGTTCGCTGGCGTCTTGGTTTGCTTTGAGGGATGAGGTGTCGCCACATGTCCTCCAGCTTTCTTGCCATCTGTCAAAAATATGCAACTATTTTTATATCATTCTACATTCATACTTGATTAAAATTTTGCAAGTCTAAATTTTACCAGTCTTCTGAGGGGTAGACAGTTTTGCCTTTTTGTCACTTGCAGGGGTCTTCAGTGCAGACTCATTAGGTCTCTTCTTTCCAGATTGTTGCTACAATAATAAAAAAAGTCCAAAACAATGTTAAAACTAAAAATATGCTATTTTGTCCCAGCAACCAACTTTGGACCTTCAACTTTAGCATTAACCAACTTTAGCCCCTCAACTGTAATAGCGACATGTTTAACCCCTCAACTTTTATAGTGACATCCTCAACTTTGGTAATGACATATTTAGCACTTTAACTAAAACAAATAAATAACTTTGGCCCCTCAACTTTACTAATAAATAACTTTAGCCCCTTAACTAAAACATCAAACACCTTAACTCGTGTTTTGCTTATTTTTATCTACGTTGGTGACCCACTAGTTTTACTTAAATAAATGAAAGTAAAAAGAACAGAAACAGATTATTTTACTAACCTTCTTTGGTGTCTCTTCCTCCTCGTCACTGCTGTCTTCGCTATCAGAGGAATCCTCATCATCCTATTTAAAAAAAACAAGTACCAATAGTTGGTAACTAGGATTCAGTGGATCACTATAGTGGAATGAAACGTGATGTGCAATACAAAAACTGCATACCTCGTCTGAACCTTCAGACATTGAATCACTGTCATCAGAGCTGGAATCATCAGAGTCAGAATCTTTCGAAGGTTCTACAATCTGCACTTTCTGCTTACCATCTTTCTTCTTGGACTCCACTGGAATAGCTTCTTTCTTTTCCTCCTGCTTCACCACCACTGGCTTATCTTCTTTCTTGCCTGAAAACCAAAATTACATGTTACGACCAAGACTACTCCAATAACGTATATTAACAGAAAAAACAATTTATAGTTTTATACCATTAACAACTGGAAGTGGAAGAGCATCTTCTTCATCAGAATCTAGAAAAAAACAACAAACATTAAATAACAAAACTAAAAACAATAAAATAGTAAAGAAAATACAGAACAATTTAGAGGTGTGCACGGCTCGGTTCGGTTTTTAGGTAAAACCGTAACCATAAACGTTCGGTTTCAAAAATAAAAATGTGTAATCCATGATTCAAGAATCTTTCTTAAACATTTGCATTTTTATTTAACCTTTTTAATTAATATTGTACACATAAACATACCTTATAATATATTTCTATGTTTCTCTGAAGTTTTTATCAAGACATTTTCTCTTATAATATTTTGAAAATCGTTTAATTTATATGTTACGTTTTGTTATTTGTTGTAGGCAATGGATAAATCATTTCACATATATATATATATATAAACATACTAATGTTTTTATTATACACTAACCAGATTCTTCTTCTGATTCAGATTCATCAATAGGTTGGTCAGCTTGGTATCCATAGAAGTAGACACTGCCATTTTTCCAGTTGTGTGACAAAGTGAAATCTTTGTCAATCACCAAGTCGAATAGCTGTTGAGGCAATCTCTCAGAATTGAGTGTTCCGAGAACAAGCTTTTTGGACTCAATGTTGATGTGCAAGTAAACGGAGTCACTTGGTTTGTTATTCTTGATTTCTCCAAGACAAGCCTACATAAACAAAAAGTTAGTTTGTTTTAGATGATCAAAGCAACAAAAGTGTTGAAAGCCTTTGTATGGAGAAGTTGTATACCTGTGAAAGATGTAAAACTTTGCCTTCACCGAGCTTTACTTCAAATGGTTGACCACTTTTAACCTCAACACCTGCAAACAGAATGATATAGAAAAAATAACCGATCAAATTGACCATAGAACCAACTAGCCGAACACTATGAACTAAATCTAGACCGTTACTTTCAAAAATCACTCTCACGATAATTTGTCTTTAACATAGCAACCAAAATTCTCCTGACATAAACACCTACTGCAACATCTTCTAAAAACCTAAAAAAAATATGATAAACACAAACGTATACATAACTTGTAAATTCATACAAACCTTTTATGCTAAATCTAGACCATCACTTCATAAATCACTATCACAACACTTTATCATAAAAATAACAAGAAAATCACGTACATACAATCACAAATGAAAACAAAATAACAGATAAACACTGAGCAACCAAATCAAGCCTTCAGCAACCAGTGGCAAAGCTTGACCCGAATGACGGGGGGTCGAAAACGTATATACCAAAAAATTTCTATAGAACCGGGAGGTCGAAAACGTATATACCCAAAAATTTCTATACGAAAACTACATATATAACACCACTGAGCAAAAAGTTCGGGGGTCGGGCGCCCCTCCATGCCCCTTCTATACTTCGTACAGCAACATCTTCCAAAAAAACTTAAAAACTGGATAATAATATTCATAAAAACATACATAACAAATACATTCATACTAAATCCACAACAAAAACAAACGTCAAGTCATAAAAATCAAACGAATAACACATTACAATAACAAATCATGTACACACAATCACAAATGAAAACAAAGTAAAACATAAACACCGAGCGATCAAACTTACCACAACATCCAATAAAAAACCTAAAAACAAAATAACATTCGCACATTCATACTAATTTCCAAAACAAAAACGAATAACACATTACAAAATCAAAATCTGATCATCAAACCTACAGCTACATCCTCCAAAAAAAACCTAAAAACAAAACAATACTCGCAAACGCAAACATAACTTTCACATTCACACAAATTTCCACAACGAAAACAAACCTCAAATCATAAAATCGAAAGAATAACACATTACGAAAGCAAATCATCTACACAAAATCATAAACACAAACAAAATAAACAGATACATAACATCAACATCACTACATACAGAATAACAGTTTATCATCGTGAATAATCATAAAATCCAAAATAAGTACGCATTTTCATCCGGTAAAAACCCTAACTATCAGAACGGAAGATGAAATACGATATATGCATGTAGAAATGATAACAGAATACGGAAATATGTGAATCGTTACCCCAAAACTCCATTGTTGACGAAGATTCTAGAGAGAAGATGAGCAGCAGAGATGAGAGTGTTTGAGCAGAAAATGAAAAACGTTAGGGTTTGGGGAAAATGAATGTGAAGTTTATAAAGAGGCAGCGGGATGGAGGTGTGATACGGTGCTTCGCGGACCACGGTAAGTTTTCAAAAATTGAATTTGTCAAGTTTATTACGGGTTTTGATTTGTTTGATGTCGTATTGTATCCTCACGTTTTGTACGTGGAATACGGACATACTTAAAAGGGTAAATTACATTTTTCGTCATTTATGTTTGTATCGAATTGTAATGCATAGCCTTTAACTTCAATAATTACAGTAATAATCCTTTATTTGGAAAACCCATTACACTATACGTCCTTCGACCCTAACAATGTTAAAATTTTCAGTTAAATATGTCATGTGCATTGCACATGAGGGTAGAATGGTAATTTTACTCATTTATTTTATCTAAAATAAATTTAAACAATTAAAACAAATCAGATTTAAAACATAAACACTCCTTTCTCTCTCTAAACTTACCATCCAAAACAACCCCCACTCCCACTGCACGTCTGCACTCCCACTGCCACCACCACACCATCCTACCACTCACAACCTACACATGTGCACTACCAATCTGTTCAATCGCTTCATTCTTACACACAAATCAAAAAATCAATTGAACGAACAAACACACACGCTGACATTCAATTGTTTCATTTACGCACAAATTAATCACTCAATTGACACACGACAATGAATAACACAAGTTCAAAAAACTAAACCATCCTAAAAATACAACTTTACATCAGGAGCAGTTTGGGCATTTGCCACCAATCGAAAACCAAATTCACATTCTGAGAAACAGAAAACGTAAACTATCTAAAACGTCATTTCCGCAGATGATACTCAAGAGTAACTAACAATTAAATAATAAATCGAACGAAGAAACGTTCAACTACAATGAGTAACTGTAACCATCTCAATCCACCGTTGAATCCCACCGTCACAACTTCCGACGACAACTTCCTCCTCGACAGCCCCTACCTCCACCGTCTCCTCCACCATCCCACCCACTCAAACAACCCCACAACCACCACCACACCACGCTACCACTCCCCTACATCCAAATCCCCCATTAACCCCATCCCTACAGTCACCATCACTCCCACACTCCTCCACACCGACCCAATCATTCTCTACGCTAAGTAAAAGAAAAGGAAAGTTATAAGAGAAGTTACCCGGTGAGCTTAAAGGGCCGTTGAACGACTGGACGACGATGTCGCAGATGGAAACTGCAGCAGTGCATCGGAGTTCCGGTTATGATGCGGTCGCGGCAGCAGTCTGCAGCGACGACGCCGATGACGTAACGGTGGTGGTGTGGTGGCAGGGGGTGGTGGGTTTGGTTGGGGAAGAAAGGGTTGAGAGAGAGATAAGATCTCAAATCTGAGATGTGTTATATATATTTTTTTATTGTTTTTTATTAAACTATTTTTAATTTAATTTAATCGATTAAAAGACTAAACTACCCTTATGTGATATGACTTAACTGAAAATTTTAATTGGGTTAATGCTAAAGGATCTAGGGTGTAACAAGTTTTGCAAATAAAGGATTGTAACTGTAATTATTGAAGTTAAAGGATATCCATTGCAATCTGATACAAACATAAAGGATGAAAAATGTATTTTACCCTACTTAAAATGTAGTAAGATAAAAGGCGTAGGCTACGTGTATTCATAACTCATAATCCTCGTAATCTTTTCTAGTAGTCATAATTCATAGCCTAACGGTATCTTAGGGGTGGGATAAGGCTTAAGGATTATTAGGTCCTGAGTTCTAAGGGGGGGTTTTATCCCAGATTTATTCGGTTTCCTCCTGAATTGGTATACATTATCGCCTAGTAAAGATGGATATGATCGGGTTGTTCCACTGGTGACACGATGATACTCTAGTGGTCTGTTAGTGATACAAATTTGTCGTTCAAAAAAAGGAAGGGGTATATAATAAGTGTGTGTAGTGGTCCAGTGGATGGAGTCTCGTAACCCCAACCAACACTTTAAAAGAACCTTGAACTAGTTGTTTAGAAACCTTTAATGAGAATTCGGACCAAAACACTAGTGAAATTACTAGTTTGTGTATCATTCCGCATGTTGGATCAACAATTAATGAAACTCCTCATAATGTTGATATATCTCTGAAAATATTATCAGAACTTTGCTTTGAAAAGTGCATTTAAGCATTTGGGAATATCAAAACAATGAATATCATGCTTCTAAAGAAATATGAAAATTCTGATAAACTTTTGACACAAACTATTAGTTATCAGAAACAGATTTTAAAAGAAAAAGACCAAATCATTTCAAACATAAAACATGAAGCAACCATTCACAAATGCCCAGATTGGGTCACTTTTGGCCAAATACCAAACTTGCCAAAAGAAACTTGAATCTACGAAGTTGCTTTGTTTCTTTATGTTCTGCTGTAATCTTACTTTATGTTGATCGTTAAATCATTGATTGATGTTGATCAGTTAAGATATATTAACTCTAAAGGTTATGCTTTATAATCTCAAGATTACATGTTTTATTTGTTGATAATAGTTGATGAATTAACTTGTTGAGTTAAGGTGGTTAAGAGAGTTTTAGTTTTGATTTATCTGTTGGGACTGGTGAGACATCCTGATCATTACAAACGTATGTGAACTTAAGGAACTTGTTAAAAATATTCTGCTGACCCAATACCAAGCTTTGGGACTGGTGAGACATCCAGATTGGGTCACTTTTGGCCAAATACCAAGCTTTGGGTGCTGTGTATACGAAGTTGCTAGCTCATGGAAGGCATCAAGGTCTTGTTGTTGGGTACAAGGCTTGCGAGGCTGGTGAACCACAAGACAAATCACCCCACTTTCAACCGCAAGCTCTTAAAATTTTTCAAGATTCTGTTCGGGACATGGAGCATACGACTTGGCCTTTTGTTGGTGAGGTTTCCGAGTGTTTTGACAAGCCACTTTCTGTTTTACAGGGTTTGAAACCTCGTGGTCTAAATGAGGTTGTTTGCAAGAAAGTGTTGGAGTCCTTGTCTAGAAAACGCTCATGCTCGGGGGATAGTGAAGAAACCATGTCTGCAGGTGATGAAGCCTCGAAGGAAGGAAGCCTTGAAGCCTCTGAGGCGGCTAGTGAGGGTCGAAAGAAGAAAAAGGCAAAGAAGTCCAAGGATGATGGAGCTGGGGCATCGAAGCCTTCTGATGCTGGTGATGCAAATTAAACTTTCTGAATTTCATTCGTAGATATCTTAGCACTCTGAACAATATTATGTTTTCATGTCTTTTGAACAATTTAGGTTTTGCAGAAACCCTTAAGGTTTCTGTTGATGGTTGTTAGCCCTAGTGGCTGTTTGAACAATTTGCAGGTTTTCAAACCGTTATGGTTTGATTGTTGGTTGTGATGGCTTGTTAAACAGTATGTAGGTTTTGAAGGCCCTTAAGGCTTCTTATGCTATGCTATTAACTTTTTAGTACTTTCCTTGTGTTGCTATTTTTTATGTTGTTGTATATCTTTGTAAGGCAGTTTGGTTAAGCAACTTGTAGCTTGAAGCCTTCGAGGCTTCTGGTTGTTGCTTGATGTTTGTGACTTGGTACTTTACTGTGTATTTTTGGTTCCAAGTTGCATACAACCTTTCATTGTTGTGTTGTTGTTTTGTTCTTTTACTTATGTTTTGTTTATACAATTGTCTTTGTTGGTTTTGTGTTGTCTTTATGTTATTTATACCTTGAAGGGTTCAATGCTGCAGTCACTTAGCCTTGGTATTTTTAACAAGAAGACATAGCACTTATCCTATCTATCATTTTCCTTGGTTTGATCTTGGTTCGTAAGCCTGTTGATTATGATTTGTTTTTTAGAAATTTTCTAAGGCTTAAGGAACATTTGGTGAAGGCTGCTCAGACCCGTCTATGAGACAAGTTTGTTTTTGAAAATTTTATAAATCTCATGGAGTTGTATTGATTTAGGAACTCACCCCTTATATAGGTTCATTCAACCCTTGAACCTATTGAGCGATGTGGCCTGGGAGCTCATCCCCTTACATGACCCTTGTCATGGAGTTTTTTGCTAGGTTCTCAACCTTATCATAAAATAAAAAGACAAGTTTTAACAAGAACCTCGTTGTTCATTCATCAAAGTGTGCAAATTACAAAGGAACAAAAACAACACTTTGCCAAATTTTCTAACACATGTTTTTCTAAACGTGGAACCTTTTAAGGTTTTTGCCATTCCAATGCCTGGGAAGCTTTTTGCCATTTGAATCAACTAGTTTGTAGGATCCTCCCTTGTGAGCTTCGAGGATGGCATATGGTCCTTCCCATTTGGGACCAAGTTTTCCTTGGCTTTCCTTCTTGCTTGCCTCGTTGTTTCTGAGGACTAGGTCACCAGGCTTGAATCGTTTATGCTTGACCCTGGCATTGTAATAAGATTCCATCTTTTGTTTATAGCTTGCTTCTTGAATGGCTGCTTGATCCCGTGCTTCTTCTAGGAGTTCCAAGTTCAACATCTTCTCTTTTTTGTTTGCTTCTAGATCAATGTTGAACGTTCTCTTTGTTGTAACTCCTATTTCTGCTGGGATTACAGCTTCGGATCCGAACACAAAGCTATAAGGTGTTTTCTTGTGACTTGTTTTTTCGGTGGTTCTTATTCCACATAACACGTTTGGGAGTTCTTCAAGCCAATTGGTGTCATGTTTTCCCAATCGTGTTTTGATGCCCTCAATGATGCTTAGATTTGTTCTTTCAACCTGGCCGTTGGATTGAGGGTAGGCTACTGAGCTGAAGACTTGTGTTATTCGGAACTCTTTGCACCATATGCTGAAAGGCTTCTCAGCAAACTGTTTACCATTGTCCGTGACTAATACCCCCGGTAACCCAAATCTGCAAATGATGCTTTCCCACATGAAATCAATGATTTGCTTTCCTGTTATCTTTGCCAATGGCTTCACTTCCGGCCATTTGGTGAAGTAGTCAACCGCTACTAGGAGGAAGTTGACTTCTCCTTTGGCTGGGGGGAACGGTCCAACGATGTCCATTCCCCATTTGTGGAATGGCCAAGCAGATGAGATGGGAACCAAATCATGCTTTGGGCTTTTTGGCACTGGGGCATGTATTTGACAGGCTTCACACTTTTTCAATTGCTTGTTTGCGTCTCGATGCATGGTTGGCCAGAAGTATCCAAGGTTTATCAACTTTGAGACTACTGATCTTGGGCCGAAATGAGCTCCACAAATTCCTTCATGAACTTTCTTGATCAAGTATTGACTTTGTTCCGGGCCGACACAACGAAGCAATGGTGCAATGTACCCCTTTTTTGTATAGGATATTTTCTTGCAACACATATTGTCTTGACTTTATTCGAACCCTTTCAGCTTCTACTTGATCCTTTGGTAGTTCACCACTTGTGAGGAATTTGATCAACGGGGTCATCTAATTTGTGCCTTCTTCGGTAATGACATCTTGTACTTCAAGTTCTTGATGCGATAACTGCTTCAACACTTCAACCAATACCTTTTTCGTGAGATGAGCAAAGGTCAATGAAGCAAGTTTGCTTAAAGCATCAGCCTTTTTGTTTTGTGATCTTGGGACTTGTTTGATTGTGCATGCTTCAAATGAATTCATGAGTTCTTTGGCTTTTTCACAGTATCTTTTCATGTTTGGTTCTTTGGCCATGTAGTTGTCACTTACTTGGTTTGAAACAAGTAATGAGTCTGTGAAGACTTGAAGCTTTTTGACACCCATTTTTCTTGCAAGCTTGAGCCTAACAATCAATGCTTCATATTCAGCTTCGTTGTTTGTAGTCTGAAATTCAAGGCGAAGAGCATACGTGAACTCCAATTCATTTGGGTCAATTAGAACTAGCCCTGCTCCTGACCCTTCAACGCTGTCAGTAAAGAGCTTCCGTGTACAGGGGTTTGAGGGTTCAGTGGAGGCTGTATTAACTTCCGTTATTGTTTCTTTGGGTACTTCCAAAATGAAGTCAACAAAGATTTGGGCTTTTACAGCTTTTCTTGGGACGTAGGTGATATTATGTTCACCTAGTTCTACAGCCCATTTCGCTAAACGTCCAGAAGTTTCGGGTTTTTCAAGCACATTTTGATTGGTTGGTCCGTGACCACTTGTATGAGATGTGCTTGAAAGTATCTCCAAAGCCTTCTGGCTGTTTTGACTAGTGCAAAAGCAAGTTTTTCAAGTGGGGGGTACTTGGTCTCTGCCAATTTTAATGTTTTACTGAAGAAGTAAACAGGTACCTGAGCCTTGTTTCTTTCGATGGTCAGGACTGCACTGATTGCTTCCTCGGTGATTGATAGATAGACAGAGATCAATTCCCCTGTTTCAGGTGCTGCAAAGTTTGGTAGTGAAGCCAGGTGCTGCTTCATTTGGTTGAAGGCTTCCCCCGCTTCTTCTGTCCACTTGAAGTCCCTCTTGTTTGTGCACCCTTGAAGGGTTTTGAAAAAAGAAAGGGACATTTCTGCCAGCTTAGAGGTAAAACGCTTCAAGGCTGCCAACTTACCGTTCAAGCTTTCAACCTATTTCTTGCTTTGAGGGGACTTTGTTTCCAAAATAGCTTTGACCTTGTTAGGGTTGGCTTTTATGCTTTGTTTGCCAACGATATGTCCCAGGAACTTGCCTTCTTCGAACCCAAACGAGCATTTTACCGGGTTTAGCTTCATGTTTATCTTTCTAAGGTTTCAGAAAGTTTCTTGAATGTCGTCAAGCATTTGACCCTCAGTCTTGCTTTTGATTACCAGGTCATCCACATAAGCTTCCATGTTCCTTCCGATTTGCTCAACAAACGCTTTGTCAACCAATCGTTGATAAGTTGCACCTGCATTTTTCAGGCCAAAGGGCATCTTTTGGTAGCAAAAAATACATTTGTCAGTATGGAAGGCCGTTTTTTCCTCATCCTCTTTTTTCATTTGGATTTGGTGGTAGCCTTTGTATGCATCAAGGAAGCACTTGAATGGGAACCCTGTAAGCGAGTCTACCTTGAGATCGATTTCAGGCAGGGGTAACAATCCTTTGGACAAGCCTTATTCAGGTCTTTGAAATCGATACACATTCTCCACGATCCATCGGGCTTCTTAACCATGACAGGGTTGGCTATCCAAGAGTGGTACTTAACCTCTCGGAGTATGCCAGCTTGTACCAACCCTTCAACCTCTTTGCATGCAGCTTCGCTTCGATCAGGGGCAAGGCACCTCTTTTGTTGGACAATGGGTTTCACATTTGGTGGAATTTTGTGTTCATGTTCGGCAACGTCCCTAGGGATGCCGGTCATGTCATCAGGACACCATGCAAAGATGTCCATGTTATGAGTTAGCAGCTTTTTGATGTACGAAAGAGTTTCTTGAGTAAGGTTGGTGTTAACCCTTATCCATTGTTCAGGATATTTAGGGTTAATGGCCCAACCTTGTTCTTCACTTCCATTCTTTCCTGAGCTTTCCCCTTCAACCATGAGGGCTTCAAGGGTTGGTTGAAGGGTTGCGATTCCTCCCCTAGTGGGGAACTTGACAATGCCTTGACCAAAAGAGACAGCCATGCTAAACTCACTTTGGCCCGGTCTCCCTATGATAACGTTGTAGGTAGAAGGCATGTTGATTACGATGAATGTGAGTGGCTTGGTTCTTTCCATTTCACCATCCTCGAAGCAGACGTCCAATGTCAGTTGCCCTAAAGGCTTGATGGGTATGTCAGCAATGCCTTTGATGGACGACTCAGCCGGTTGAAGCCTTGAACACTCCTGATTGCTGAGTAAGTTGTATTACTTTTCGAACATTATTTCAGTCGCTGCACCTGTGTCGATGTATGCTTTGTTCGTCTTCAATGTTCCAACAGTGGCCTCCACAACCAAAGGGTTTGAGCGGAGCCCTTTTTGTGGTGGTGGGAAGCACAAGCATTGAAGCTCCCAAGCTTCCAGACGTTGCCGCTTGGTGGGAGTCCCTTCAGTGACATTTACCATGTTTACTTCTTTGTTCTTTCCATCACCCATTTTATCCTTCACTTCTTTAACAAGGTGAGCGAGTTCCCCTGATTTGACGGCCTCCTCAATTCTCTTTTTGAGTTGGAAGCAATCATTAGTGTGATGCCCCTTTTCTTTATGGAACTCGCAGAACTAGGTGGAATTTTCATTCCTCTTGCTTTTAGGCAGGGGTCTTGGCGGTCTGAAGTTATGCTTGACTTCCTCGGTGGCAAGTATTTCTTGAGGGGTTTTGGTCAAAGCTGTGAAGTTCACGACCTTGTCCTTGCTAGAAGGGTTCCGACCTTCAGACCTTCGAGGGTCTGAGCTTCGAGGGCGTCTATCATAAGAACCGTAGTTGCCTCTTTTTCGGTTGGGGCTATTGTGCCTCCAGCTAGGACCCCTCTTTCTTTGCTCCTTAATGTCAACCGCCTCTTCCCCCCTGATATGAGCTTCAGCCCTTTCAAGGGCTTTTTCCAAGGTTTTGGGCAGGCACTTGTTAAAGTCCCTGGTAAGGTACTTAGAGGTGATTGCATTCATGAAGCCTGCAACCCTCATCTTCTCATCGGCTCCCACATATGTTAAACCTTCCTTTTTGTACCTCTCGATGAAATCCCTAAGGCTTTCATCATCTTTTTGTTTGATCTGGAAGATCACAGTGGCATCCTTCACATATCTCCTTTGTTGTGAGAAATTAGCCAAGAAACCCTTGCTTAGATCATCGAAGGTTTGAATGCTTCAAGCTGGCAAATCATTGAACCAGATCTTGGCAGACCCAACGAGGGTTTGCATGAACATTAAGCAACACTCGGCGTTGGACCATGTCTCTATCCTTGCTGCCCCTATGAAGATCTGAAGATGATCTTCCGGATCCTCGGATCCATCATAGGTTCGTATGTGTGAGGGCATCTTTATCCTGGTTTGAAAGTCATAATCAGCAATTCGCTAAGAAAAGCATGACAAGTTGCTTGGCTTGTATGGTTTGGCCAAATCCTCTTCCATCCTTGCACCCGTGTTGTTGTTGGTGTTCCCTTGGGTGGCCAACACTTGATAAATGAAGTGTTGCCAAGGGAAGCGTGCCATCATTTGAGCCATCATCTGTGGCATGAGGTTGAAGCCTTGAAGGTTTCCGGGTGCAGCTGTACAGTTTACTCCTAAGGGAGCACTCATGGCGGCACTTCGTGCCAAAGGGAGAACGGACAAAGCTTGCTCCCATGTGGTTGTAACCGGAGGTGGAAGGCTTGCAATAGGAGAATGTAAAAGCTGATCTAAAGTTAGCTCGTGCCCCAATGGGGCACCGGTTGCAACTGGCCGAGAAGAAAATAGAGGGAAAGATGTCGGATCTGGCCTCGTGTATGTATATGGACTGGGATTTGGAGGTAGATGGCTGGGACCAGCTTCATTCCTAGACACGGTTGGTTGTGAGCTTGTAAAAGGAAGAACAGGAGGTCCAGGAGAAAACGATGGCTCTAGCTCATCGTAATCCAACCGAATCCTCACTCCCTTGTCCTCTTCCCTGCTCATGTATTGGTTAAGGAGAGACCTTAACTCTAAGAAGTTATTAGCGACCCCTTTAGGGGTAAGGTCAATACGTGAGGGGGTGTTGGAAGCACCGACATTAGGAGATGGAACTCCTGAACGAGACGGGGTCGGTGTTTGGAAGGTGAGAAACTCGGGGTACGTTGCTCCAGTTGGAGTGCTCCCCGGTGTTGAGAAGGAAGTCGGTATAGCCACAGGAGTTTGGCTAGTGCTAGGGGTAGAGGTACGTGGAACTTGGTTTACCTCTGACTAGTGAAAGAGGTTTCCCAAAGGAGAAACCTTTGACTAGTGAATCTGGCTTGCAGTGAGGGACTTACCCTTTTAGGGGTTGAGGCGTTTGGACCTGCGGATAAAAGAGGACTCCCTGTGGACATGCTTGCTTTTGCGGCTGTGGGAGAGTTGTTTAAGTAATCAGTGAAGTGACTGATTACTGTACACGTTCTTTTTGCTGTTCACATTAGTTCCCCGATTTTAAACCCTTTAACCTTTTAACCCTTCAAGCTATTACGTATTCTTAGTCATTTTATTGAGACTTGAGCTACCCCCGTCATCAGCGTGTTTTCTGTTTTTACAGATTGAACCATTGTCAAGAACTCAAGGCGATCAGAATACTCTAATATGTCGAACCTAGTGTAAATAACCCGTTTAGTTTAGTGTTTCTTCAAGTTTGATTGGATTTCTTACATGCATAATTTGTGAGGCGATGATCAAGTCATATTGATTTAGTTTTTTTTTTTTAATATTTTTTTGTCATTTATACTTGAGACATTTTCTAATCTTGAAGTATTGGTTTATTTTTTGATGAAAGATTGATCAATTTCCTAACTGTTTATAAATTCATCAAACTTAATGGACAACAAGTTAATAAATTTCTCATTATGTTGTGAAACAAATAAAAAAAACTGACACCTAATCAATTTATTGTTACACTTGGTGAATAAGTTGACAGAAAAATCACTATACAAACATCTAACTGTGACCGAATGATACAGACATGTCTCTATAACATTAAAGTACTTGAATACAATTTATTTAGTAAAAGTACTGGCGATGATTGTATTTCCATAAAAGTAAATTAACTAATGACACTATAATCAACATGGATTGCTAAATGGTTCAAAAGATATAAGTTGCATAAAACTATGATCTTATTTCAAATAGTTTTTACATACTCGGAAGCAAAACAAGTAAAGGCAATTAGTAATATTATTCTAGAAGGCAACAATCTGCTCTTACTAAGAATAATGATTTCTTAACTACACTGCAAGTTTGATCTTATAAAAAAATTCTACTGATCGTATTATCAAAGCATTGTTTTGATCATATTAGGTTGTCGGGTAAGAGGCTCGCATAGCAATTCCACACCGTCCTTCTGCAACATCCGCATCGCGCTGAATCTTTACATATCCATTATCACCCCACTCAGGGCCCCATGAATTCTTCACTAACCAATACTTTATGCCATCATGTGTTCCATACCCGACTACTGTAACATCATGCGTTAAATTTGTTCCACAATGTCCCGTTAAAACACCACTCAAGTAGTACCCGAATTCAAAACAAGTTGGATCTATGGAAACTGATACCGGCTGTTTGGACACGGCCATCAGCAGTGCTGTTTCATTGTTGGCTGGTACCATTTCGTAACCAGTGATAGTGGCTGCCTGGACTGCCTGGTTAACGGTGTTGCAAATTTCATCTGTTGCATGGTAAGGGTAACCATTTTCGGTATTTATACCAGTTTTCGCAATGTAATCAAAGGCGTTTTCTTTATATCCTCCTAGACAACCTCCACTTCCATTTCTGTTGCAATCTACAAGCTGTTGCTCAGATAGTGACAATAGTTTGCCTGTTGTAAGTTGAGTAATACCTTCTACAGCCGCGATTGCAGAAAAAGCCCAACAACTTCCTGTTAAATAGCAACTTCGCATAAGCTCGACCTTGACTCATTTAACTAACGTGAGCTTGAGCTCAAACCAAGATCATTTTAATTTTCATCTTTTGCAAATTTTATAATATGTATGTATGGATGTATTATATAATTCCCATAACCTTAAGATTTGTTTAAAAAAATGTAGAATTAGGTTATTGAATATTGATTTACCACATGCTCCTTGACCCTTGACTTGAGTAACAGCTCCTTTCTCCCTCCAGTCCATGCTATCTGGCACTTCACTCACACTTTCATACTTAAACGACGTTGCTACATGTGATTTCAAATCAACTGGATCCTTGTGCCCAGTAGCATAGGCTTTTAACTCATCCTTCATTCGGTCTGCAAAATTGTTGATAGCCAGCTTGTAAGACCGATCTCCGAATGAGTTAAACGATTCAATGAACTCCACATTTTTCTTAAAAATGTTGCTGCGCATTTCCTTCTCAGCATTATTTTTGTACACACGACCATATCGAGCCATCCATAGATCATGTTTTTGTGCATCACTTGGAGTTCTTGATGTTATTTGACACAAACACATACCAAGAACTACAAGAGAAAGAATTAGTGTTCTTTCACGTGGCAAACCCATGGATTACTCTTGCTTTGAGTGATGGTAAAATGTTTACTTATTCAAATGATGGGTGTGCATATATTAATCTATGTGAGGTATTTATACAAATGAGGGGTCTGCATATATTAATCTATGTGAGGTAAGCTTCATATTAGTGGAAATGCGTAAATTTTCCCCCATAATCTTGGTGATGATTGATAAATGGGTTGGCAATAATCAGCCTAGAATTTCCACAAGTAAACCATGAATCAATATTATTACTATTATAAATCACTAATATTCCTTTAGCTAAATATTAAGAAAAGTAATTATGTAAATTGCCAAAATCGTTCCTGAGGTTTGGGTATCGTTGTCAATTTCATCCAAAACAATTTTATTGTGCTAAATATTCCTTCACTTTTGAGATTTTTTTGTCATTTTCATCCAAACGTCTAATTTACTTTATTTTTTCTATCAAACATTTGGATGAAGATGGCAAAAATATCCCAAATCTCAGTGATGATTTTGGAAAAAAAAAGTTAGACGTTTGAATGAAAATGAAAAAAAAAATCTCAAAAATGAAGGCAATCTGGTACAAAAAAATTGTTTTGGATGAAACTAGCAAAATGTTCAAACCTTAGGGACGATTTTTGCAATTACTCAAAGTAATATATTAGATTTATGTAAATGGGAATAACAACGTAATATATTAGTTTTATGTAAATGGAAATAAGAAGAATAGCCTTGTTGACCGCGAATATTGTTTCAGTTAGCCTTTGAATTTTCTAAATTACCAATAACTAGGGTTTTTTTTTTTTTTTCGTGTCGCCCCGTTGCGGCTACTTAAATTGAATTATTGCAAACAATAGGAGGATTCAACCCGAACATTGTAGCTGGGGAGATCGGATGTATCGACAGAACCTGCCACGTGGGTGTTTGGCTTGGTGCTACGACACATTATAAGAAAAAGCATCTGTAGATAGATATAAAGATTCTACAAACTGCTTTAATTTTGATACCTTGAACAAAACAATTAGCAATCCAACGACATACAACATATAAATCCTAATGAAAACCACTGCCTTTAGAATCAAATCAATTATATAAATCCGAATGTGTACCACTGCCTTTAGAATCAAATCAATTTACTGGATGAATGCAGAACAATAAGGATAAAACCTCAAAAGATAAATAAAAATAACCAAAAAAATAATTTAATTAATATAATAACTTGAAGCCTTTAACTAAAACAATTTCAAAATTTTAGAGTCAAATTAAAAACACACACAGTCAAATTGTGAATCATGTAAACCCAATCTGACCCATCCAAAGATATACATAAATTTTTACCTGAACTTGTGTTGACATTTGGGACTTTAGCCAATCCATCCAACTTGTAGTATTTGTACTCTTTGAAGTATTTCACTGTGAAAAAACAATACAACACTCTTAGCTTTTTTTTTCTTTCTGAGTCTTGGAACTCGGCATGCTTTCTAGCTGTCGGGCACATGCTCAGTAGCCAAATCAACTGATACTTTGTTATGGATATCAAATTCATATTTTTTAAGTGTATGATACTTTGTTTTGGATATTAAATTCATACTTTTTAAGTGTATCATAGTGTCACATGTACATCACAAGCATGAAAATGAGCGAGAGTGCTATCAGGACCCACGCCCCTTCTAGAAACTTGAGAAGAAAAGCCGAAAAGTACAGTTCTTCAATCATCCTAAAAAACACCACAAAAGCGATTGCAAGAATAACATTTTGGTGCCAGCGTAAGACGACAATAAGAGACATCAAGCAAGTAGTAACCAACATGATCGTTATAACCGCCAAACCTGATCACGATATAGTGAAATCAATTAAAGGTATATTAGGCATTTAACAAACTGTTTAATTTTTTTTCTTAAAACACCATACCTGAAGCATTACCCATGTGTTTGGTATCTCTAAATCTGATGATAACGGCTAAGCATAAGGTCATGAAGATCCAGTTGATCTCACATCAGCTAAATATAGATCATTAATAATCCTCTTTTTCTATTATGAATAAATAATACAAAGGAAAATTGATAACTACATTTTAACCATTATGCTGCATCTAGACTATCGAATAAAGGTGATAAAAGGTCAGGTATGAGCTAATACTAATACAATTTATTAGAGATTGACTTCTTAAAAATAAATATAGACTTTAAAATTCATTAAGTTAAAGATAAATGATACAGTATTCTATATCAAAAAAGCCCACGACCACAAACACTCCGTCGTCACCATCCATAGCCTGCCACCATCGCCACTGACAACTGTCGTCTTGGAACCCTAAAGGGTTCAATGAACAAAACGGTAAGGCAAATAAGATGACACCAAATGGAGGCGGCAACGGATCTGGACGACCGTTGATTATAAACAGCACCTCAAGTTCAAGTTGATTGTTAACATTAGGCAAGCATTGGTATTTGAAGCCCGGGTTAGACCAATATTACCACTTTCTATCAGTTTCCAAACTAAATGAGTCGAACTAATAAAAAGTAAAAGATGAACCACAGTACCTAACCACGGTCCCCTTTCCATAGTAATCTTCCAAAGCCCATCAATATATCAGTTGATTTAAACTGAACCAACATGCCAAAGAATCATCTAAGCTTGAATGTGCTAACATATGAAACATATAAAATTAACACAATTTCAAACTTCAATTGGGAGTATAATGTTAGAAAATTTTGAACAAAGTGAGCACAAATCAAGCAGTTATTAAACAAATCTGAGTTAAAATCAAATGAAAAGATTAACTACCATCCAGAATTTCAAATTCAAAATTTGAAAGGGATACACTAATAAAATTAATAAGCCAGATCTTGTCTTGAGCCAGCAGCGGATGAAGTGGCGCCGACTAATAAAATTAATTCAGATTAACACAAAAATGCATCAAATTTAAAACTAAAGCATTAGGAATAATACATAAAACCTATAACAAAAATATTTGAAAACTTCAGTTTCATAGAAATGCATAAAAGTTTTATCATTATAAAAAGTATATTTGGCCTAACACCACAGTGTCCTCTCTAAACATCTCAAAACACCACTGGTAACAGTCATCACCGTTTACCGATTCCGGCACAAACGTTAACATCTACGCTTACGAAAAGTAAGGGTTTTAAAAGTTTACCTCGTCAATGATACTCCTCAGATTATATTTGTGTCATCTTCGCCACTCACCGTTACAACCACCGTATCGAATCGAGGCTTACCGGAATATTGTCCGGATCTAGACCGGAAAACACCTCGCCGGAATACCAAGCCTTCAAACGGCAGTCGTCACTCCTCTGTCAAAACCCGAACACTTCCACCGTTTTACATCAACCCAAATCGCTACCACCACTGGGCTCGCGGGACCGTCGGTCGTGGTCGTTGCCAGGTCCAACAGCCGGAACCTTAGAGCCAGCACCTCTCTTTGTCCGAAACCCTTTCTTATGCTCGGGCTTTCTTCTTATACCCATATCGTCGCTGGTTGCTCACCACCACAAATCATCATCTCCTGCGCATGTACTTTGTCTTTCCCGTGATGATTGCCACCAAGGTTTTGATCGGAAAAGCGACAATGTTTGTGGTGTTCGAAGGCCTGCTGTGTGCGTCTTGAGAGAGGGTTTTGAAGGAGAGAGACAGGCTGTAAGGTTTTACCTCTCTCTCCTCTGGTAGACCTAAATGGCAAAAAAAAAAATAGATTGTTAAAAGGGGGATGGTTAGAGTCGAACCCAAGTTCACCAGGATAGAGAGAAACATAACTAACCAGTTTACTAATGACAAATATATTTAATAAAACCAACATAAATTATATATATACAGTATTGAAAGTGTTAGTATGTTACTATTCACAAGCTTCTGTTTTTAATATATAATAATAATAATAATATATATATAATGAGTAAACACAAATTTCAATCGCAGCAGCGGATTTATGCGTGGATCAACAAATAAAAATAATCTAAAAAATTAACATTTTAAAAATTAAAATCCACTAGTTTTTATTGGCGTCGCGCATTACGGCAAAACGAAGCAAATGATAATGTTAAATAAACGATATTTGAAAATGAAGAATGTTGTTTCGAAAGCCAAACCAAACGATAGAATTTGTTTAGTTTATTATCGTACCGTAAAACGATACCAAATAAATACTCTAGTTTGAATACAATTTCAATTTTAACAACACTTGTATCAGAATCTCCGGGGGTGGGGAATAAACACAATTGCGTACTTAAGTTTTTTTTAATTAAAAAACGATAGTTATTAGAAAAATATTAAATTGATTGATAAAGGTAATATCATTAAAAAATTATGAAAACAAAAGGTAAATGAAAAAAGCGAATCTGGTTTAAAAAATAAAAAAAAGAAAATATATTGCAAGTGAATATAATAATAATGTATTATAATATTGGGTGGAGATACAATAGGAAGTTTATTTGGCTAAGAAGGCTAGGAAGTGATCTTGACCATCCATTTAGTTAATCAAGGGCTAAGATTAAATGATGGAAATTGAAGGGAACAAAAAAGAGGCGCGTGAGTTTGTTTAGTGGCATTCTAGTCAATACAAGGCAATAGTTTCTCTCTCCTCCAATTCCCCCCCCCCCCCATTTTTTAAACGTTAATAACTCTTTCATACGACATTATTTTTTTATAAAAATTGCACCAAAAACGAGCGTTTTTTTATCTTTAAAACGAGTATACCATTGCTATATTTTCGAATTTTTTTTTGAAAACCTAGTTGCGTAAAACGCAATTGAAAAAAAAACCTAAAAAATGACATTTTTCTAAAACGCAATGCACAAAAAACACAAAGAAATGTCTTATTTGTAAAACGCAATGGCCAGAAAACACAAAGAAATGTGTTATTTCTAAAACGCAATAGCCTAAAAACTCAAAAGAAAGTGTAGTTTCTAAAACGCAATGGACTGAAAACACATAAAAATGTGTTTTACCTAAAACGCAATGCACCAAAAACACAAACAAAATGTCTTATTTTTAAAACGCAATGGCCAGAAAACACTTAAAATGTCTGTTTTTCTAAAACGCAATGGACTGAAAACACATAAAAATGTGTTTTACCTTTTAACCCTTCAAGCTATTATGTATTCTTAGTCATTTTATTGATGCTTAAGCTACCCCCGTCATCAGTGTGTTTTCTGTTTTTACAGATTGAACCATTGTCAAGAACTCAAGGCGATCAGAATACTCTAATATGTCGAACCTAGTGTAATAACCCGTTTAGTTTAGTGTTTCTTCAAGTTTGATTGGCTTTCTTACATGCATAATTTGTGAGGCGATGATCAAGTCATATTGATTTAGTTTTTTTTTTAGTAGAGTAAATTACGTTTTTGGCCCCTGTGGTTATATTAGTTTTACTATATTGGCCTAAAATAAGATTTTTTAACAGATTTGCCCCCATGGTCCCTATAACTAACCTTTTTGGCCCCTAAATTTAACCAACCCTTAACTCAGGTTACTTTATTGGTCACATGTTTATCACATGATGTCTATTTTGGTAATTTTACCTCCCCCCTAATATGTCTCTATAAATAAAACCCTAAACCCCTATTTTTTCACTTCATCTTCTTCACTAAATCATCTTCTTCTTCGACAGTTCATTCAAAACCCTAATTTCATAGCTGACAAAGATGGTGATATGCAGATGTGGGTTGCCTTCTGTCCTTCGAACCTCCCATACTCAAGCGAATCCTGGAAGACGATTCCACTGCTGCCCGATTAGGGTAATTTTTCAATTTTTTTTCTTATCCTTTCCATCCTACCAGATGTCAATGTTGTTAAGAAGACGACTATACTGGGTATTTCAGGGTAGTCGAGGCTGTAGTTTTGTTGCTTGGGCTGACCCCCCTCCCCCCACATGTCCAAACTGTTCAGAAGTGTCAGTAGAGTTAGAGAGGATGATACGAATTAACAAAGATGCACGAAAGACCATTGCTGAAAATAAGAGATTGAAAGTAGTAATTTTGATGAGTTGGATGTTGTTTGTTATATATGTCTTGACCCAGTAATTAGAATCTTGTAATTTACTATTTTGGATGTGTAATGTACTTATGTAATGTTTTGGAATGCAATGTAATGTTGTTTGGCTGTTTCGGATGCAATGTAATGTTGTTTGAGTGTTTCGGATGCGATGTAATGGTGTTTTTTCTGTTTCGGATACTATGTATATGATTTGCACTTAAACAACTTCCAGCTGCAGTTACAAAACTATTGGACCCAAATGACCAAAATTATTCAGCTGCACTTAAACAACTTGCAGCTGCAGTTACATCATTTGACCAAAAATATATTGCAGCTGCACTTAAACAACTTTCAGCTGCTGAATTAAATACCAACCACCAAATACTGTGACCAAACAACCATATTTAATAGATCAAACAACCATAGTTAATAGACCAAACATCCATAAGTTGTTAATACATCTAACCATCCAAAAAGCACCAGTATTTAAAACAGCTAAAACATCCAAAAGGTAATAACACAAAATGACAGACCCAACAAAAGTAACCTAAAACTTAAACTTGTGATGCAGAATCTTCAAACCCAGCAAACTTCAAACCTCCCTTCTCCTTGCATCCTCTCATGTTGTGCCCCTTCTGTTTGCAAACCTTACAAGTGACAGACCCACCTTTCCTAGTAAGCTTCCCCTATTTTTCAATGCTCTGTGAAATCACCTCAGCAGCCTTCTGTTTCTTCTCATAAATTTCCTCAGCACTCTTCTTCCTAGCCTTTTTAGGTCTGCCCACTTGGTTATAGTGTTTTGGTGGTAGTAATGTAGTAGGGCAGTTTGTTGGTTCCCACATTTTCCTACCATTGATTGGAACAATGGTAAACTGGTAGACCTTTTTCCAGTTATCTAACCAATAAACCTCATCCACCCATGCTTCCGGAATATCAACTTCTATACCATACCTAACCATATCCCAATTTACAGCCACTGCATGCTTGCATGGCATGCCTGTAAGTTCCCACTTCCTGCAAGTGCATGACTTTGTGTTCATGTCAACTACACACTGATTATGACCCTCACCACTGACTTCATACCTGTTCTGGCCAGCATACACAACATTTAACTGAGAAGCATCTTTCTTGATTTGGTTCAAGGTAATAGTGGCACCTGGGGTCAAAGGACCATCACATTTGTCCAACATCCTGCTGACCACACCTATTCTCCTCATCATGTACTCTCGGATGTATTCCAAAAAAGTAATAATGGGCTTGTCTCTGCCTCTCACAAGTTGTTTATTGATGTGTGTAAAATGCAACATATAAATTACATCAAATGAGGCATAAAACTAACCCTTTTTAAGTACTAATGTTGGAAAAGGAGTGTTTTTGTCTTCCTTTTGTATTTTCAGGATTAAATGAGCTCAAATTCACAAAAGAAGCAAAAAGACAGCTAAATCCAACATAAATACAAGAAAAAGAACATAAGTGGACTGCCCGACCCCTCAACGGCATCTTCCCAAGCAAAAAAGAGAAGGCAGAAGACTGAACACGCCCCGTGCTCAGCCAGCACGGGGCCGTGCCCAAGAAGCAGCAGAAAAGACAAACCTATAGAAGCTTCTATTGCCCACCACGGGGCCGTGTCCAGTGAACACGGGGGCGTGGCGAAAGTACAGCAGGCGCATTAATTGTAATTACGAATTACAATTAATGAAGAGAGAGAGTGTCAGACAGGCACGGGGGCGTGTCCAGCGGACACGGGGCCATGCCCAGCCTTCTGTTCAGCCTATAAATAGGAGTGCTTGGTTTCATTTCAACTCATCCCTTGGCACACCACCTCTCTCACACTTCATCCACCACCCACCACCACCATAACACCATTATCCACCACCATCATCCATTGTCCATCGTAGAGTGTGTGAGTCGTCTCGGGATCCAAGATTGATCGTAAGAGTTCTTGATAATCAAGGCCATGTTTGCCTAAGTCTCTTATATCACTTGGTGAAGACAAAGTGTCTAGTATAATACTTTTTATTTCTAATCTTTTGCACTTTTTATTTGGTTTTGTATTAATGACTTTAATAACTAGTTACTTATGTTGAAGGTGATCTTTCCTTATCGTTTGTCCGTGGTGTCTTGGCATTATTTTACTGTCTATATAAAATAAAAGATTTTCACCATTCATATCTCCACGGTCTATATGGAGGTATGTTGGCTACCTGGTCGGGGGTTAAGGGAACAGTTTGGTAAAGGTCTTGCCATTGTTCAGCGTTTAGAGGTCCTGCAATGGACCTGGGTCAAATTTAGTAGGACCTCCTTCAATGCTTCACGGTATTGGATGGCGGGGGTCCAAACTCTTTGATCCCCTCATAAGTTAACTACTATTAATACTATAACCCGGCTATTTAGGACTGTATCCCTGCTGACTCAGACTACTTAGCCGAGGGTAACGTCACCGCCAAAAGCGGGGCCTACCATAATTTGCATTAATAACTTAATTCATTATCTTCCAATAATCCACCCTTTTAGGATTGTATCCTTGCTGACTCAAACTACTGGGGTGAGGGTAACGTCACCTTCAAAAGAGGGGCCTACTACAATAACTAAGATGATCTCTTAATTATGTGCAAAAGTGCGGAAATAATCAAAGGTTATACTAGATACGAGTCGGAACCAAGTGATTCATCTTGTCTATCTGTTTTTCTTTTTATTTTTATTTTCAGCATTTTTAGTTAGTTTTTATTTTTCTTAGTTCAAAACATTTTTCTAAACTTTTTATTTTGATTAGACGTTGAGGATAAACCGGTACTAAAAGCTCTTGTGTCCTTGGACGACCTCGGTATCTTACCAACACTATACTACGCTCACGATGGGTGCACTTGCCCATATGTGTGTCTAGTGTTAGTAAATATCGTGTTTTATAAATTTAAAACTTGGCTAAAAGTAAGTGTTAAAGGGGCTTAAAATATACACCTAATATATATAACACTCGACTACGCATCAAGTTTTTGGCGCCGTTGCCGGGGACACAAGGATTTTAAGAAAGTTAGGAATCAACGGCCTAATCATATTTTTATTTTTCTTTTTAATTTTTTTAGGATTTTCTTAGTTTTTCAGCTTCTGCAGAGCTCAGCACGGGCCGTGCCCGCTGAACACGCCCCCGTGCTAAATCATTGGAACTGGCAATCCTGTTTTAAGTCAGAAAGTAAGCTGAACACGGGGCCGTGCTCACTCAACACGCCCCCGTGCCCAAGATTCACTTACTGAAAACAGAACCGTTAGATCCCGGCGGTTGGTAATTTCTGACATAAACATGAGTGATAGTAATTGTTTTTACTTTCGGCACTCTTATGGTACGTGGTGTCAATTATGTGGAGGCGAACATAGAGAATTAGAATGTTACTTTCTAAATTATAGGCCCCACTACATGGACCCACCGAGTCCTTATAACCTTAAGAGGGGCGAAAGTAAAAATAAGCCCTATCTCTCCCTCGAATGCGCCCAGCCAGATATTCTAGGGGAAATGCTCCTTGACGAGTTATTTCAACTAGAAAAGCTAATTCTGAATTGGTTAAAAGAGCTTAGGAAGGACTTTATTGATCCGCCCCAAGACGATGACCATAAAGAAATGTTGGAACCGCATTCCGACAACCTCGTTGCTCCCAAAAATACCTTCATACCTAGCAAAGACTTGGACGATAGTCGTCCCTGTGCCGATTGTGCCGTGAAGGACTCTCCATCGACTTCGTTCGGTGCATACATAGACCTGAGCGATTCGGCATACACCTTCTTTAACAAGAGCCCGGGAAAGGGTTGGACTTGTCCACCTAGAATGAAAATAGGAATTACCCTCACCGACAACCTCTTGCGTTCTCGCCTTAGTCTAGGACAATTAAGGTATCTTAGGCACTTTGGGGTTGTTCCAACCAGTCAGGAGCCACCCGATACTAGTGAGTTCCTTAAAAAAACTAGACGACTTCATAAAACAGTCCCTTGACACGGGGCCGTGCCCAGCCAACACGCCCCCGTGTTCACCAAAAGATTCCCTTCTGATCAGTACGTCAGAATACGGACAAACTGTGTCAGAACTCCACCTGCACACGAGGCCGTGTCCAATGGACACGGGGCCGTGTCCAGGATGCTGTCGTTTTCTATAAATGCAGCCAAGAATTCTGCACATTTGGACCAACTTGGGACAGAGATTTGAAGGAATCTTCTCTCAACTATCCTAGGTAAGTCTAAAAGAAGGTTCCAACAACCCATCTTGTCCTTTCCTCTTTTAGCCATTTCCTTCTTCTCCATATTTCTCCAAGAACTACCATTAAAAGTTTGAATTCTTCCAACTTTGTGGTAGGGATTAATGAGTTTTGTTCAAGGAATCTTGGTAAAAATATGTTATGTAACATTGTTTTAAGTTATTAATGTCTAAAAAGACCCCACAAGTTCAGAAAATAACTTAAAATTTCAAGTTTCCTTGCTCCAAAATTCTACAGAAAAATGAACACGGGGCCGTGCTCAATGAGCACGGGGCCGTGTCCGGTCACTGTTTCATCAAATAAACTATTTTTCAGTTTATTTTTCGTAGAATGTCGAGTGAAAACAGCGAAACATCTTCCGTGCATTCATCAAACAGCCGAAGAGGAAGGAGGCCCTCCGTTGAAGCTACACTTGTGCACTATGTGATAGCATTAAGGGAGGCTCTCGACGAAATGACATCAGTAGAGGAGGTCCTAATCGACCATATTAACGATCTTACGGTGGGACTCGAAAGCAGCTTCCAAGAAATTAACCTCTTGCACCAGAGGTTAAATATTCTTGTAGCACCCCCGATGGAACCAGCCCTCCCTCAACAGGATTGGAACCTGGCACTCGGAATTGACAACCCTACCGGGTGGGAAGATTTGCCAGCGGAACCTCCCGTGGAACACCAACAAGAGATCCCGGTGGAAATCGAAACTCCTCAAACCAATGCAAATGAGCCTTCTTTTCTCCTTCCAAGGGAGGTGGAGGAGTGGCTCGCCGACATATGAGGAGAGCCGCACCCGGAAGAAGGAGTTCTAAAAGGCCTTGTCTAACCAAGATTAGTAGCTTCTTGGAAATTTTGCTAATTAAAATAAAGTAGAGGCCAGAACTCCATGGTTTAATATTTCTTTGTTTTCATATATAGTTTAATATAAATTTAGGACTATGTAAGGTCTCTCTATGATGCAATGAAATGATGGTTTTTAAGTTTGGATGGTTCATAATAAATAAAACACACTCATGGTGGTCAGGGATGAAAAGGGGAACGAGAAAAATGACCCCATGCACAAGAACAAGGCAACCCGGCATCAATCTCTCCATTACAGAAGGTTCAACACGGGCCGTGTCCAACCAACACGGCCCCGTGCTGAACCCCCTGCAGAAAAATGCCCAGTTCAGGTAACTGGACACGGGCCGTGTTCACCAGACACGCCCCCGTGTCCAGGCTTCTGTTTCTTTTCTTTAATTTTTGTTACTGGCACCTGAACACGGGGCCGTGTCCGGTCCCCACGGGGCCGTGTCCAGACTGCCAGTAACATAAATCTTTGCTTTTAACACCATTTTACACATCTAATCAACCTAAAAATTTATTTTTGGGACACATTGAGGACAATGTGTAATTTAAGTGTGGGGGGGATGCTAAAACCTTGAAATTTTGCAAGTCCTAATAACAAGCCTTACACAAAACTCTATTGGAACCGCTAAACACCCCAAATTTTTTCAAAAAAAATTCCATTTTTTTACTTGTCTAAAGTTTAAGTTAGGAATCATAAGATTAATAAGGTTATGTTTTTACGAATTTACAACCGAGAGCGTCGTGATAACAAGAACCAACATAAGAAAATTATGAAACGGCATGACAAGCTTAGTTAAAATTTGATTATATATACTTGATCACATAAAAACCCATTCCCACAAAAGTGAGTTTTGAGCCTTTATTGAGCATACAAATTTACATCTTTAGACTAAATGCTCATTTTTCGTTTCTTGTGTGAATAGCCGCTTGGTTCTTACGACTCTAGAACTTGCCACGACAATTCATTCCCGGTCCTTACCAACTTAAACCCAAGTAAGTAAATGATGGAGGCATTAGGACTAACCCTTTTTATTTCTACACCATTATTTTTCTTTTTTTTTACCACCTACCCAAAATCCCCCTAGTTAGCCCCTTTGAGCCTAAACCTTTTCATTTCATAACCCAAACCAAACACCCTTTTACCCACCAAAACCTTTTTCATTTTTAACCCTTTGTTTTAGTAACAAGTTCGGTTTTTCGTATGATCGGTTGGAAAAAAAAAATGTGTTGATGATGAAGTAAAAGAAAATAAACAAACAAGTTCATCAAAAATAACTTTGTTTGAATAATAGCTTCATCAAAATAAAAGTTACAAAAATAGAAAGTCCTACGAAAACCGACACTTGTTACGCTTTTTCACCCTTTTTCTACTAACCACTAACCCAACCACCTACCTTTAACCCAAGCCTAACCCTTCACCCACAAAGTCCTCTTGATATTTACAAAGGTATAAAAGTTAAAAAGGAGGAGGATTGATTGCTTGGCAAGCCTATGGTAGGAATAAGTTCCATGCCGCTCTCGAGTGATTCACTAAAAATACACCTTCGGCCGAGTGTGAGTGATTTCTCCCGTGAGGTATGTGAACTTGTATATAAATGGAATTTTAAAAAGGCATGTTATGCCCAAATAAGTAAATTCTCCTATGAAACGTTCTAAACAAATCATAACGAATAGGATTGTAAATAGATAAAAATAAAACCCAAAAAGATCTTGGATTCCCAACACTCTATGACAAGCCAAAACCTTCTCTTCTACCCATTCCATTTGGGAGTGTAAGCCACATATTAAAGAATTTTGCTTGAGGACAAGCAAAAGTTCAAGTGTGGGGGTATTTGATGTGTGTAAAATGCAACATATAAATTACATCAAATGAGGCATAAAACTAACCCCTTTTAAGTACTAATGTTGGAAAAAGAGTGTTTTTGTCTTCCTTTTGTATTTTCAGGATTAAATGAGCTCAAATTCACAAAAGAAGCAAAAAGACAGCTAAATCCAACATAAATACAAGAAAAGGAACATAAGTGGACTGCCCGACCCCTCAACGGCATCTTCCCAAGCAAAATAGAGAAGGCAGAAGACTGAACACGCCCCGTGCTCAGCCAGCACGGGGCCGTGCCCAAGAAGCAGCAGAAAAGACAAACCTATAGAAGCTTCTATTGCCCACCACGGGGCCGTGTCCAGTGAACACGGGGGCGTGGCGAAAGTACAGCAGGCGCATTAATTGTAATTGCGAATTACAATTAATGAAGAGAGAGAGTGTCAGACAGGCACGGGGGCGTGTCCAGCGGACACGGGGCCATGCCCAGCCTTCTGTTCAGCCTATAAATAGGAGTGCTTGGTTTCATTTCAACTCATCCCTTGGCACACCACCTCTCTCACACTTCATCCACCACCCACCACCACCATAACACCATTATCCACCACCATCATCCATTGTCCATCGTAGAGTGTGTGAGTCGTCTCGGGATCCAAGATTGATCGTAAGAGTTCTTGATAATCAAGGCCATGTTTGCCTAAGTCTCTTACATCACTTGGTGAAGACAAAGTGTCTAGTATAATACTTTTTATTTCTAATCTTTTGCACTTTTTATTTGGTTTTGTATTAATGACTTTAATAACTAGTTACTTATGTTGAAGGTGATCTTTCCTTATCGTTTGTCCGTGGTGTCTTGGCATTATTTTACTGTCTATATAAAATAAAAGATTTTCACCATTCATATCTCCACGGTCTATATGGAGGTATGTTGGCTACCTGGTCGGGGGTTAAGGGAACGGTTTGGTAAAGGTCTTGCCATTGTTCAGCGTTTAGAGGTCCTGCAATGGACCTGGGTCAAATTTAGTAGGACCTCCTTCAATGCTTCACGGTATTGGATGGCGGGGGTCCAAACTCTTTGATCCCCTCATAAGTTAACTACTATTAATACTATAACCCGGCTATTTAGGACTGTATCCCTGCTGACTCAGACTACTTAGCCGAGGGTAACGTCACCGCCAAAAGCGGGGCCTACCATAATTTGCATTAATAACTTAATTCATTATCTTCCAATAATCCACCCTTTTAGGATTGTATCCTTGCTGACTCAAACTACTGGGGTGAGGGTAACGTCACATTCAAAAGAGGGGCCTACTACAATAACTAAGATAATCTCTTAATTATGTGCAAAAGTGCGGAAATAATCAAAGGTTATACTAGATACGAGTCGGAACCAAGTGATTCATCTTGTCTATCTGTTTTTATTTTTATTTTTATTTTCAGCATTTTTAGTTAGTTTTTATTTTTCTTAGTTCAAAACATTTTTCTAAACTTTTTATTTTGATTAGACGTTGAGGATAAACCGGTACTAAAAGCTCTTGTGTCCTTGGACGACTTCGGTATCTTACCAACACTATACTACGCTCACGATGGGTGCACTTGCCCATATGTGTGTCTAGTGTTAGTAAATATCGTGTTTTATAAATTTAAAACTTGGCTAAAAGTAAGTGTTAAAGGGGCTTAAAATATACACCTAATATATATAACACTCGACTACGCATCATTATTGAAACACTCACACAAGTTGTTAAGGAGAACATCACATTTGGCCCTCCCTACATTACATATAACCAACTGTTATTACATAACCAACTGTTAATACATATAACCAACTGTTAATATATAACCAACTGTTAAGAGATATAAATTGTTACCACTGAAATGGGATCTGGTCCAATGCTTTGGTGGGATTTGTTGCAGCCAGTTGTATAATCCCACATCCTTCTCTTTGATCTCATCCATGTACTTATTGAAGAAGGGTACTGTTGTAGCACTTGCACACTTCCATAACATGTCTTTGTAAAGGTCCCCTCTCCATTGGGACTTCATGTTTTCATGAATATGATGAAGACAATACCTATGCTCTGCTACAGGAAACAGCCTATTGATTGCAGGTATCAGACCCTAAAAACATTTGCAAGTTAGATAACAATTTACTCATTAAACAAATTATAATCACACATAAGAACAGTTATTAGTACCTTCTGTCTATCACTAATAAAGGTGAAGTTGGAATTAGCATGAATATCAAGATCATCACCCAAATATTCAAGGAACCAAAGCCATGAATTTGTATTTTCTGATTCAACTACTGCATATGCTACAGGATAGATTCCATTATTGGCATCCACACCAACAGCTGTTTGGATCTGCCCTGGATAAGGTCCCTTCATAAAGCAGCCATCCAAACCCAAAATCTCCCTACCACCTTGTTTAAATCCTTGTTTCACTCCTTCAAAGCATATGTAGATCCTTTTAAATTGCCTTGTTTCACTATTTGAATTGGGCTCACTTTCAACCTCAAGCTTCACTATTGAACCAGGGTTTGTTCTCAGCAACTCTTGAGCATAATCTCTTAGAAGCAAGTACTGAGCAGTGTAGTCACCTTGTAGTTTTTCAACAGCCATAACCTTTGCCCTGGATATTTTCTGGAAAGACACCTGCACCTGGTTCTTCTTTTCTATCTGATCTTGTAGTGACTTTATGGGTATACTAGGGTTTGACTCAATTGTTGGTAGAATCTCTTTGGCAATAGAGCTTACAGTGTACAGCCTCACCTTCCTGGTTTGAAGACATTTATGTTCATGGTGATAAGTCTTTACCAACCATGTTTGCTCATTTTTTTTTACTTGAAATGTGTAGTGCCTAAGGACAGGTAGGTTTTTCCCTTTTATTGGTAGAAGTGGACCCACCAACATGTGAATTCTTGTTCTCTTTTGCAGCTGAAGATTCCTTACCTTTTTTCTGTTTTTTCTGTTTTTTCTGTTTTTTCTTTGCCCTTCCAAAATTAACTTTCTTCCCTTTTGATCCTCCACAAACAAACACTGGATTTACACCTAAACACACCACCCTAAACCTGTAACTTTCATTCCTCCTGATAACCAGTTGTCTTTTACTTCTCAGGGCATGTAACTTGACCATATTCTTAATGTCCTCTTTCTTTGAAAATGTTTGACCAACAAAGAAAGGTTGTTCTTCAAGACACTTGCCCTTGGTTTCTTTCTTTCTTTTTCTATTCTGCTTACTAGCTAGATTAAGAGCATTTCCACCCTCATCTTCACAACCACTTTCAAAATCATCTAAATCAAAATCAACATCAAAATCCTCATCTACAAACTGGTCTTTACCAACATTGTAATTGAATGAATCCATGTTAACTGGTATTTCCACAACAATGTTATCAACATCCTCTATCCTATCATCTTCAACTTCCTCAGCAGTTGCATGATCATCCATCATGTTGGTATCAACATAAGCTGATGAATGATCATCAGTCCTACAGGTTTCATCATGCCTATTGGTTTCATCATGCATACTGCTTTCATCATGCCTACTGGTTTCTTCATGCCTACTGGTATCAGCATTAACAGTTGAAGTCTCAAACTGTGGAAAATACTCTAGGCATAGTTGTCTTCTTCTAGGGTGTGATGGCTTAGACATAGATGGTTGTGGATCCTCACTTTCTAACTCCTCAATGACCACACTAGATGACTTAACTGGAGATGTAAAATGGTACTCAACCCCCAACCTAGACGACTATTGTTCAGTAAACACATCTATAACTTTAAACTTAGCAACATGCTCAATCAGCGAAAGCACATCTTGATCATTGCCTAATGGTCTTAAACCATCACTAATCTGTGTTTCTGGAACTAAGAAATGATAAAAACATAATTTGTTCCTTCGGATAACCTATTTCAGTAATCATGTGATTTAGCTCAATCACAGAAAATGCATCAGAATCCACCATATCAACATGGTCAATCGTTCCATCAACATACCTTTTAACGGGGGAATTCACAAAGACACCACCATGGTTGATTCTTAGAGTGAATATATTAGGAGAATCCCCTATAATGAAGAAACACACCACCATAAAGTATAAGATTTTAAGAACATTACTGGGATGATCTTAAAGCAATGATTTTTTGAGGTTAGAAACACATACCGTACACTTCGTAAGGATCAAACTTCTCCTTTTTCTCACGAACCCACCAGAGGGTTAAAACCATTGTCGTACTGCTTGATCGTCGTCCTTATTCAGCTGGTTTGATCACTGGAATTTCAATGGAGGTTTGGGGATTTCTTGGAGATGGTGATACGAATTGAAGGGTTTTGGTGTTAATGAGCTTTGATTTGTTTTTATTATGTGTCAGTATGGGGATTGTAAAGGGGGGAGGTAAAATTACCAAAATAGACATCATGTGATAAACATGTGACCAATAAAGTAACCCGAGTTAGGGGTTGGTTAGATTTAGGGGCCAAAAAGGTTAGTTATAGGGACCATGGGGGCAAATCTGTTAAAAAATCTTATTTTGGGCCAATATAGTAAAACTGATATAACCACAGGGGTCAAAAACGTAATTTTTACTTGAGACATTTTCTAATCTTGCAGTCTTGGTTTATTTTTTGATGAAAGATTGATCAATTTCCTAACTGTTTATAAATTCATCAAACTTAATGGACAACAAGTTAATAAATTTCTCATTATGTTGTGAAATAAATAAAAAAAACTGACACCTAATCAATTTATTGTTACACTTGGTGAATAAATTGACAGAAAAATCACTATGTAAACGCGTCCTTAACACAACCCATGAACTATACAAACATCTAACTGTGACCGAATGATACAGACATGTCTCTATAACATTAAAGTACTTGAATACAATTTATTTAGTAAAAGTACTGGCGATGATTGTATTTCCATAAAAGTAAATTAATTAATGACACTATAATCAACATGGATTGCTAAATGGCTCAAAAGATATAAGTTTCATAAAACTATGATATTATTTCAAATAGTTTTTACATACTCGGAAGCAAAACAAGTAAAGACAATTAGTAATATTATTCTAGAAGGCAACAATCTGCTCTTTCTAAGAATAATGATTTCTTAACTACACTGCAAGTTTGATCTTATAAAAAAATTCTACTGATCGTATTAGGTTGTCGGGTAAGAGGCTCGCATGGCAATTCCACATAGTCCTTCTGCAACATCCGCATCGCGCTGAATCTTTACATATCCATTATCACCCCACTTAGGGCCCCATGAATTCTTCACTAACCAATACTTTATGCCATCATGTGTTCCATACCCGACTACTGTGACATCATGCGTTAAATTTGTTCCACAATGTCCCGTTAAAACACCACTCGAGTAGTACCCGAATTCAAAACAAGTTGGATCTATGGAAACTGATACCGGCTGTTTGGACACGGCCATCAGCAGTGCTGTTTCATTGTTGGCTGGTACCATTTCGTAACCAGTGATAGTGGCTGCCTGGACTGCCTGGTTAACGGTGTTGCAAATTTCATCTGTTGCATGGTAAGGGTAACCATTTTCGGTATTTATACTAGTTTTCGCAATGTAATCAAAGGCGTTTTCTTTATATCCTCCTAGACAACCTCCACTTCCATTTCTGTTGCAATCTACAAGCTGTTGCTCAGATAGTGACAATAGTTTGCCTGTTGTAAGTTGAGTAATACCTTCTACAGCCGCGATTGCAGAAAAAGCCCAACAACTTCCTGTTAAATAGGAAACCGTTTCACGAATTAAATAGCAACTTTGCATAAGCTCGACCTTGACTCATTTAACTAACGTGAGCTCAAGCTCAAACCAAGATCATTTTAATTTTCATCTTTTGCAAATTTTATATTATGTATGTATGGATGTATTATATAATTCCCATAACCTTAAGATTTGTTTCAAAAAATGTAGAATTAGGTTATTGAATATTGATTTACCACATGCTCCTTGACCCTTGACTTGAGTAACAGCTCCTTTCTCCCTCCAGTCCATGCTATCTGGCACTTCACTCACACTTTCATACTTAAACGACGTTGCTACATGTGATTTCAAATCAACTGGATCCTTGTGCCCAGTAGCATAGGCTTTTAACTCATCCTTCGTTCGGTCTGCAAAATTGTTGATAGCCAGCTTGTAAGACCGATCTCCGAATGAGTTAAACGATTCAATGAACTCCACATTTTTCTTAAAAATGTTGCTGCGCATTTCCTTCTCAGCATTATTTTTGTACACACGACCATATCGAGCCATCCATAGATCATGTTTTTGTGATATGTGTGCATCACTTGGAGTTCTTGATGTTATTTGACACAAACACATACCAAGAACTACAAGAGAAAGAATTAGTGTTCTTTCACGTGGCAAACCCATGGATTACTCTTGCTTTGAGTGATGGTAAAATGTTTACTTATTCAAATGATGGGTGTGCATATATTAATCTATGTGAGGTATTTATACAAATGAGGGGTCTGCATATATTAATCTATGTGAGGTAAGCTTCATATTAGTGGAAATGCGTAAATTTTTCCCCCATAATCTTGGTGATGATTGATAAAATAGGTTGGCAATAATCAGCCTAGAATTTCCACAAGTAAACCATGAATCAATATTATTACTATTATAAATCACTAATATTCCTTTAGCTAAATATTAAGAAAAGTAATTGTGTAAATTGCCAAAATCATTCCTGAGGTTTGGGTATCGTTGTCAATTTCATCCAAAACAATTTTATTGTGCTAAATATTCCTTCACTTTTGAGATTTTTTTGTCATTTTCATCCAAACGTCTAATTTACTTTATTTTTTCTATCAAACATTTGGATGAAGATGACAAAAAAATCCCAAATCTCAGTGACGATTTTGGCAAAAAAAAGTTAGACGTTTGAATGAAAATGAAAAAAAAAATCTCAAAAATGAAGGGCAATCTGGTACAAAAAGTTGTTTTGGATGAAACTAGCAAAATGCCCAAACCTCAGGAACAATATTTGCAATTACTCAAAGTAATATATTAGATTTATGTAAATGGGAATAACAAAGTAATATATTAGTTTTATGTAAATGGAAATAAGAAGAATAGCGTTGTTGACCGCGAATATTGTTTCAGTTAGCCTTTGAATTTTCTAAATTACCAATAATGAGTAAACACAAATTTCAATCGCAGCAGCGGATTTATGCATGGATCAACAAATAAAAATAATCTAAAAAATTAACATTATAAAAATTAAAATACACTAGTTTTTATTGGAGTCGCGCGTTACGGTAAAACGAAGCAAATGATAATGTTAAATAAACGATATTTAAAAATGAAGAATGTTGTTTCGAAAGCCAAACCAAACGATAGAATTTGTTTAGTTTATTATCGTACCGTAAAACGATACCAAATAAATACTCTAGCTTGAATACAATTTCAATTTTAACAACACTTGTATCAGAATCTCCGGGGGTTGGGGAATAAACACAATTGCGTACTTAAGTTTTTTTTTTAATTAACAAACGATAGTTATTAAAAAAATATTAAATTGATTGATAAAGGTAATATCATTAAAAAATTATGAAAACAAAAGGTAAATGAAAAAAGCGAATATGGTTTAAAAAATAAAAAAAAGGAAAATATATTGAAAGTGAATATAATAATAATGTATTATAATATTGGGTGGAGATACAATAGGAAGTTTATTTGGCTAAGAAGGCTAGAAAGTGATCTTGACCATCCATTTAGTTAATCAAGGGCTAAGATTAAATGATGGAAATTGAAGGGAAGAAAAGAGGCGCGTGAGTTTGTTTAGGGGCATTCTAGTCAATACAAGGCAATAGTTTCTCTCTCCTCCAATTCCCCCCCCCCATTTTTTAAACGTTCATAACTCTTTCATACGATAGTATTTTTTTATAAAAATTGCACCAAAAAAACGAGCGTTTTTTTATCTTTAAAACGAGTATACCATTGCTATATTTTCGAAAAAAAATTTTGAAAACCCAGTTGCGTAAAACGCAATGGAAAAAACCCAGTTGCGTAAAACGCAATGGAAAAAAAAAACCTAAAAAATGACATTTTTCTAAAACGCAATGCACCAAAAACACAAATAAATGTCTTATTTGTAAAACGCAATGGCCAGAAAACACAAAGAAATGTGTTATTTCTAAAACGCAATAGCCTAAAAACTCAAAAGAAAGTGTAGTTTCTAAAACACAATGGACTGAAAACACATAAAAATGTGTTTTACCTAAAACGCAATGCACCAAAAACACAAACAAAATGTCTTATTTTTAAAACGCAATGGCCAGAAAACACTTAAAATGTCTGTTTTTCTAAAACGCAATGGACTGAAAACACTAAAAATGTGTTTTACCTAAAACGCAATGCACAAAAAACACAAAGAAATGTCTTATTTATAAAACGCAATGGCCAGAAAACACTTAAAAATGTCTCATTTCTAAAACGCAATGGCCTAAAAAAACAAAAGAAAGCGTTCTCTCTAAAACGCAATGGACTGAAAACACCTAAAAATGTGTTTTACCTAAAACGCAATGACTAAAAACACTTCAAAATTGTGTTCTACCTAAAACGCAATGACTAAAAACACTCTTGTTTCAGTCCATGACCACTTCATCACTGGTCATCCCGATGGTGAGCACACTATGGCTCCGATCCTCGACGATGCGCCTCCTGTGGACATTCCTTCCGAAGGTTGGCTACTCGACGTTGACATGTTTATTGATGGTCCTCCAGCTGACGCCCATGATGATAGAAAATTAGACGAGAACGTTGTTACTTTTTGAGACCCCTGTTATCAAGCTATCTCCTGAATCTAGTATACACTCGATTTCAGACTCCTTTGAGTTTGTGACATTTGCAGCCTTACAGACGGCCGGATTACAGCTTTCTACTACTGACTCAGACGACGACGCTGTTATAACTACTGCACTATCACCTGCTCGAGGCGCCACACCTTTACACGACCCAGAGCCTGCTCCTGAGCCAGCTCCTGTTCCTTTGGGCCAGCTTGATGTTACACCTGCTGATCCTGACCCTGTTTCTTTTGGTGTACCAGACATTGCATCCCTTATACCTGACCCAGTACCTGTACCTGATGATCTCCTTTTTGGTTGAGACGTTTGTTCCCGCACTTGCACCCGCTAATATTACTCCTATGGAGACCGACGTCCATTACACCGGCATGCCTATCGCTTTCTTTCAGGACATACCCGCACCCCGGAGAGGTACTCCAGGTCGGCACCCGCATGACGATCCTTTCGCTACGGCAGCATTTTCCCCGACCTCACAGGCCGCACCGTCTGCTACTTTCACCTCTACACCGCTGGACGGGCCATTTCGATGGTTCCTATCATACACTATGCTAATTTTAGACCCTTACCATCCCTCACATTATGGAGGCTACACACGCGGGATGAGTTGCTCCTGAAACAACAGCTACAGTTTGAGGATATGAGTCGCAGAATGTTGGAGCTTGAGCTGATACCACGTCCTCCACCCTGTCTATTGCCAGTATACTTTGGTCCTCCACATTTATCAAAGATTCCTTTTGCACACTCACCTGCTGCTATTACACCTTTCCAGGTTTTTGATGCTCAAGCAGCAGATCAGTTAATTACTTCGACGTATATACAAGCTCGAGGAGGAGTTCACGCATGTTAGCAGTTTACTTTTCTTCTTTCCTCCACCTCAGTAACAGTATAGTTGGCGTTTGGCTTTTATGCGGATCGCATTACTTTTGAGTAAAGACACTAATGATAAGCCGAGATTGGGGAGTCTTTTGAAGACCACTTCTGACTACGTAATTTTGATACATTGATATACTTGTTGGACAAGGGTAGGGTGACCCTGTGTCCCTTTCGATGTAATACGTTTTGTAAGACAATGTGATTGTGGTCAGAGAATAATGAAAGCCCAATCATCATTAAACATGCGACGATACTTTGTGACCAATAACCAATTAAAGCTCAGTCGCTATGTCTTCGTTAAGCACGTTGTTGATCTACATGTGTGTGCTATAATTATAATGCTACGTGCTTGCTTACTATGCTCTCATTAAACATAATTTCCAAATTACTTGGTTATGCTATGATTATGATATTGCTTGATTGGTTGATATAAAAATCAAATACGTGTATGTACATATGACCTCTAAACAACTATATGCATTCCCTAAACAAATAAGACCTGACCTAACCAATCTTCTTCTTAGAAGATGTCGATACAAGGGAACATCGATACCAACAACCCTCTGCCGATGACAGCGGCAGAACTACAAGAGCGCATCTCACAGGCCATTGCACAACATGAGGCCCTTCGCTCCGAACGCGGCGGAGGTACCTCAGGAAACAACCCACCCAACGGCTGCACCTACAAGCATTTCTTGAACCACAAACCTCGAGAATTCGACGACACTAGGGGTGCCTTAGCTTTTGTGCGTTGGGTTAAGAAGACTGATTATGTTTTGCGATTAAGTAAATGCGTCCCAGAACATCAGGTCACGTACATAGCTGGACTATTTGTAGATGGGGCTCTGTCATGGTGGAACCTTCAGATTCAGACAATGGGCGAGACCGCTGCGTATGCTTTGACGTGGGACGAACTGAAAGAACTGATGCGTAAAAGATATTGCTCTAGAGCAGAAGTCCAGAAGTTGGAGACTGAACTGTGGAACTTGAAAATGGAAGGTCCGAAGATAACTGAGTATGTGGAGAGATTTCACGACTTATCACAAGTTGCTTCGCATCTGGTGGAACCAGAGTTTAAGAGAATCGAACGTTTCATCGGGGGATTGGCACCTCAGATTCTAAGCCTAGTGACAACATCTAAGCCTCAAACGATCACCGAGGATATCGGAATAAGTGTGGCACTCACTGAAGAAGCGGTTAGACTAGGAGAATTTTCCACTTCGGAAGAGAAAAAGGAAACTCCTGAAGAATCATCTGGAGATAACAAGAGAAAGCTCGTAAATTTCAAGAAGGTTACTCGAGCGAGTAACAAGAAGAAGGCCAAAAAGGAAAAAGACTACATGGGCATCCTACCTAAGTGTGACAATTGTCTACGTTATCATGTCGGGCAATGTAAATATGGAAAATGTGATAACTGTGGCAAGAGGGGGCATCACAAGGAAACTTGTAGGCAAGATACTGAAAGTAGAAATGGAGGCCAAGATGGTAGCGAGAATCACGGAGGAAACAACGACAATGACAATTATCAAGGCAGAACGAGTGACAGACAGAAACGTGCTCAAGGGTGTTTTAACTGTGGAAGCAAAAAGCATTTCAGAAAATATTGTCCTAAAAACAATCAAGCACAAGAATGAAAGCTCAACACCGGAGCTAGGGAGACACGCCAGGAATTCAAGCGTGGATATCAGTACGTCCCATATTAGTCAACATTATGCATCTACGCTGCTAGATACTGTTGCAATTTTTGCTTCGCATCTCTAGAGTTTGAGAGTATGCTTGGTTTAGTAGCAAGTAAGTTAGATAACCCGCACTCGATAGAGCTAACTAATGGGAAGCTAGTGAAAGTCAACAAAGTAATTGGAATCAGCAAGATAGAACCCGGAGAGCATGAATCTACGCTTGATCTACTGCCAGTTGAATTGGAAAGCTTCGACGAGGTAACCTGGATTGATTGAGGGTCGAACGATCGAGCGGAGATTGATATCCACATCCCGATGGAGAATGAAGGAACGATCGTGACTCATGAAGCAGGATACACCTCTATAGATTACTAATTGATTGAAGGCACGAAAGTTGTTGCGTAAAGGATGTGTTGTTTTCTTGGCTCATGTCGTGGACAAGGGAGTCAAAGAACTAAAACTCGAAGATATCCATGTGATAAGGGAATACCCTGAAGTCTTCCCTGAAGGCTTGCCAGAATCATCCCCTCAACGACGAGTCGAATTTCGCATCGATTTAATTCTAGGCGCCGCGCCTGCAGTCAATGCACCTTAGCGACTTACACCTTCGGAGATGCAAGGATTGTCAGTGTAACCTCAGTAGTTGATAGAGAAGGAAGATAACAGACCAAGATTCCCGTTTTGAGTAACCCCAGTCCTGCTCGTCAAGAAGAAGGACGATGATTTTCAAATGAGCATCAACTACCAGGAGCCGAACGAGCTAACCAACAAGAGTTGATAACTCTTGCTGAGGATTAACGAACTTCTTACTTAACTAACTGTGAGGATCCAACTACTATTACACGACTGATCGATGATCGAGTGTCGTTAGCTGTGAATTCAGGAAGAAAGTATACCGGGGAAATTGTGGGACAATAACTTGTTTTAAGCATACACAAAAATGGTGTTTCCTACACAATGCACAAAACAGTTTTACACAGAATACGAAACCTTGAGAATCTAGAAAACATATACTTAGGACCTTTGGGAACCCAGGTCCAAACTCGTAAAGGTTGTTATCGAGAAACCACATCTGTTAACTCAAGCAAACACCATTATCCTGACATACATGCTATTTCAGTTAACCAAACAGAAAGTATTTAAATTTCTTTTGTTGAAATCTCCACTTTCGCTTCTAGCGAGTAGATGTTTGTATCTCTACTCCCCTTTATGGTAGTTGCATCGGGTTGATTTTCTTCGCTGAGAGCGAACGCATATTTGCTTCGATATTTGGTCATTTCTTCATTTTAGCAAATACTCATTGTTTCAGTACTCGGAAACTTATATGTCACACATGCACCATTTGCTACGCATGTTGTTTCATTTCGAATAAACGCTTCATTGAAATTCAAATATTATTCTGCTAAATCTAATTGCTGATTTGTGATTCGAATGACCTACATCATTGTAATTGTTGGCTCTTTTGTTACCAAGTCAACACACTGTCATGAGACTTCTTTCTTTCAAGTTACACTCATGGTTTATCTTCGTAACCATGCTGAGATTCCCTTGTTGATACATACGTTTATTGTCGGATTACGCTGAAACCAAGCTCAATTGCTTGAACTTATCCATTTCGCACATTCAGTTTAAGACGTCATATGATGTATTGAGAGCATCATATTCAAGTATTTTTGCAAAGATTCTTTCATTTCAAGTCGTAGTAGACTTGGTTGGTCTACGACTCCACTAAATCGTTTGTTGGTTTCGATACCTTACGGTGGTACTTTCACAAAATTGAAGCTTGCGCTAATTTGGTTACTCACTTCATACACGGATTTAATTGTTAGCTTACTCTAAAATCCGTCTTGTTTATCATGATTAAAGCGGTCCCAACACGGTTGTGTGATAAGGCAATGGTACATAGATTCATTTCATAGCACGGTGTACCTCCTAACGATTCTTTCATTACAAATTGGATACCTTGCAGTCTTTATTGTTTTCCATCTTCAATAAAAAACAGTGGCTCTTTGATGTTCCGTATTCAACTAAAAACTCTATGACATTGTGTAAATCAAATCTTCAGGCTTGTTTCAGTACACTTTCATTTGATTTCAAACACGGTGAACTTGTTCAGTCACCACTATATTTGAATCTTGTCATTACGACACCTTGTGGTGTCGTTACAAATTTGTAGCTTGTGCTAATCATGGTCAACTGCTTCACACAAAACTACATATACTTTTGACCTGTCATTTAAACATTTCTGATGCAACTACGAATTAAGACAATGATACACCAGGTTCGCTTGTATTTCATTCGGTGTATTTTCGAAATTTAAGAATGTCAACACACTAATCCTTACCATTTATTTATTCGAAGGTTGACAGACCATTTTCATATTCAAGTTGTTGATTTTGAGTTCATATAGTGGATGCTATGGTTTGTGAAAACTCGTTTGCATATTGTGACCGATTGTTTGAGAATCCTATTGGTCAAAACTACTCTTTTTGTGGAACCCCTGTTAACTAGATTACACTAGACTATACGTCTATACATCTCGTGTCCTTTGACATCAATGCTTAAAGCACATACCTTTTAACCATTGGATTCGTGTTGTTATATATTCTTGGATTCACCTGATGTGAATAAGATCTGATTCGGTTTTGTGATTACCTACCTCAATATTATCCATGTACATATACGCATAATGTAACCCTAAGGAGATAAGGTAGTATAAATTTCGAGGACGAATTTTTCTTAACAGGGGGAGAATGTGACAACTGTCAAATTTCTATGTATCCGTACAATTAATTAATATTGATTAGTGCTTAATAACTGTGCTGAATTACAATTAATGACTTAAACTGCTTTCTGATTTCTGTATCTTACATACATGTGCATCACATATTACATACTGTCACATCATTTCACATACAGACTTTAGTGACATAAATGATGCACAAAGCACAGTTAGCACAGTTAGCGGATAACTCAGAAAAATGCTGACGATGTTTAGTACATAGACAGACAGTGTTTTGAGACCCAGTATGAGCCGGAAACCAAGTTCTACACTAGTATGGAGTGTAGGGAAGTAAGGACCATAAAACTGCTTCACTAAGTGATAGTTTAAGTACCGGAAAGTGCCTAAAACCCACATAAAGTGCAGAATTCTGCATATTTCAGCAAAAATCAGCAATTTAACAAGTTTGTTACATGAAAAAATATGGCAAATGGTCCTGTATGCTTTCCTAAGTGTCGGGAATTAAAAGTATCACAAAAGGGTACTTAAAGAACACTAAACGGAATAGTTTGACACTTTAACGAACCGGTATCTAACCAAACAACCGGGCACTACTCGAAACATCGAAATTATGCTAGAAGCACTGTTTTATTATTACTGAGCTAGTTATGATCCCCGAACACCCTAACACCCACTAAATTATCTAGTAACTAACACTTGTAACTATATACTTGGATTTGGATTATAAACTAACTAATTGGCTCAAAGTTACACTTAGACCCCCTTCTCCATCTAGTAATCGGCCCCCACATGATCTAATTACTAGATTTCATGTGATCTCATAAGATTGTGTTAGGAGATATGCCTTGTACCAAGGAGACACATTATCTATTGAGTAAACAAATGTTGGAGAAGCTTTCCTATAAATCTCAAGACTTAACCTACTAATTACCATCATCTTCTTCAACACCAAAACTCCTCCCTCTTCACCCCAAAGCTCACGGCCACACCCCATCACCATACCATCTCCATTTTCACTTAAATTCCTACCATTTTATGGTGATACAAAGGTGTAAGGAGCTAAATTAGGGAGCTTGGAGCTTGTGGAAGTTGAAGGACCTTCTTCATTTGCTATTAACCACTCTATTTCTTCTCTTGAATCATCCCTAGCCTTGAGCTAGTAGTAAGACCTTTGTAACCCTTTGTTACTTCTATATTAGTTGGTTAAAAGATATAGTATGTTGTTAATCACAAGAACACAAAAGAACATAAACATGAATCTTGAACACAAGCTTGAAATATGATGAAATCGTGATGAAATAGTGTTGTTTAGTGTATGAATGATACTTGCTTGTTATTTAATTGAGATTATGATGTTGATCATCATAAGGAGCTTGCTAGATTGTGATTAAACACATGATCTAGCAAGTTAGAGGATGATTATGTGTTAACACAAGAAGATCATCCTCATACATAATCATGAACTTGAATAATAAGATGATTTCTTGAAAAATAATAAACAAAGTAAGCTAGTAATCTTATGAATCTAAGATTTATGAATGGTTTTCCAAAATAACCAAGTTTAAAATATGATTTTTAGAAGATCATGGTTCTTACTTAAACTTATACTATTTTTGGTGATGAAACAAGTGTAGAAACACTAGAGAAACAAAAAGATTTCATAAAGAAACGTTTTTGTGAAACATGTTTACAAGTTGTAAACATCCAAATCTTTCAAGAATGGGATTTCTAAAGAAATAAACACACTTTGAAGGGTAACTAAACCTACTAAAAACACTACCAAGTTCCTACAAGTTTTTAGTAAAAGTTCAAGTTCATGTTGTAGTGCAAATGACATTGCTTTTGCACTTGGTAAGTATAGTTGTTTAGGGATTGATTGTTGATTGTTTGTGGTGATTTTTTTTAAAAGAAAATGATATGCTTTGATAGCATGGACACCTCCATTTTTAGGGGAAACTATGGCAAAATTCTCTAAAAATATAAACACTTAAAGAAATATTTTCTAACAAATATTTACTAGTGTATTTTAACTATGGTTTTCAATATAAGTTTTGCCATAATTTTTGTAACAAAAATACAAGTATTGGAGGTTGGTTTCTATAAATAAAAATGGGTGAATATATATATTTAGAATATATATATATATTTATTAAAGACACTCGTGTGAATATTTGTATACTTTGTGAAATAAACTATGTTATTTTAGGGTAAAATAATATAACTTAACAAATTACCTAGAGAATTACAGTCCAAAAATATTACCAAATATCACAAGGAATAAACATATAAGTTACACACATAATATTGTGGAACCGAACGATGGAACGTAACTAACAAAATATTCCGAAAAATACCGTTATAAATATATTTTTGGTAAATATTATTTTGGATACAAAAGGAATGAAAGTATGATTTTTATTATTATTACAATTATATCAAACTTTGACAAAAGGGAAATATTATTTTTGGGAAGTCAAAATATATTTTCTTGGAATATTTGGAAGATATATGATTTTTGGGAAAAATATATGTTTTCTTGAAATACAATATTTTGACAAAATAAGTTATATATATTTTCTAAGTGAGACTTGGAAATATATTGTTTTGGGAATATATTGGATATTTATTAAGAAAATACGTACACACCGGAATACGACGCCAACACATGGCAAGGTATACCGATGCAAGAATACGAAGATACATGTATAAGATACCCCCATCGTTGGGAAGGAAATATAAAAATAAATACTTGAGAAGTATTGTTACGAAAATATTGTTTAAACAATTATTCCAAAATCAAATATAATTTAAGTTAAAATAATTATTATTTTAACAAGTAAGTATAACTTGGAATAATATTGAGGACTCAAAAGAAACGTAACTCGAAACCATTAATACCAAGACAAGACAAGGCACGACCCGTTCGTCTAATAGATGTTAGAACATTGTAGGTAGTCGTGTTTGCTGAGGAGATTTGAGTTACGAGTACCGAAGACGCAATACTGTGAGTTCATGTCCCCCCTTTTCTTTTAACTGCTTTCAGTTTCATACTTCGGGGGTGCAATACATGTTACAATTATTACAAACGTTTCATACATGGTATGGTTAGCTAAGGAGGGTTACTGCTAGATCATGTGAATGGGTAGGGCGATTAAGGCCTTCAATCCTCGTTGTAGGACCGAGGGGCATGAGTGATAGATCTATTTGGGTGTAGCGAGCCGCACCCCTGAGTCCGCTGAGTGGACCATGTGGTGACTATGTCTTACAGCCGGAGGCCCAGTGCAAAATCTGCTAGGTTTGAGTCTTCCTACATTACTTCACACATACCATTGGCTTTGCAACCCAGTGGTGATCTCTTTTTCCTTATTGCTACATACCAGGGACTTACATACATTCTTACCACGTTTTCAAAGGTTTATACATACACACAAACGAACACATGAACTCGCTCAACTTTTGTTGATGTTTTCAAACTACATGTATTTCAGGGAATTTATAAGTGGATCCGGCGGGCGTTGGAAGTTTTTATGCTGCGTTAAGAACAAAGATGTCATCCATGGTCTTTGAGTTTGGTTAGTGTCTTATTCCTGGACGAGGCACGTCTTCCAAACCTTGGTGTTATTCAATATCTTTTGAAGAATCCTTAATGAACTCATAAACAATTTGTATGGTTTGTAAAATTTGAATTTGAAGTCTACGTTTCAAAACCATGTTGTTATGTTTTAAACTTATTTAATGGATGATAAACCTATGGTTTTATCATATAGTTGATGTTATGATTGAATGCAATGATAATAAGAAAGCCACACCATAATCACGCTTCCGCAAAAGTCAGGGTGTGACAAAAATCACCAGAAAAAACGAGATTTTGTATGAAATTAAACTGGGTTTTCTTCAAAAAAGATGAAGAACACGTTGATCGGGTGTTTGAATCATTGATTGGTGACGAAAATCACACTATAATGTAGTGATTATTGAGATAGAAAGTGAAGAAATGGTTGAAGATGGTGGGTTTTGAAAATGGTGGGTTTTGATGTCACTGGAAAGAAGAAGGAAGAAGAAAAGGATAAGATTGACTAAAATACCCTTCCTCTTTATTTTAAATTTTGCCACATGTCCTAATCCTATTGCTTCTTATACTTTGATGCGTGTGAAGTGTGTATATAAGTTTAAGTATATTTTAAGCCCTTTTACACTTTCTTTAGCCAAGTTTTAAATTTATAAAACACGATATTTACTAACACTAAACACACATATGGGCAAGTGCTGTAAAACCTTAAAGGATCTTGCAATGATATCACTGTCGACTTGTGTAAGTGCGGAATCCAAACACAAGTGGATTCAAGAAAAACTATTAAGAACAATAAGAATAATTATCAAAAACAAACCAATATTGCATTCACCTTTAGTTCGATGACTGATACAAGACTACTTCCTGATCTCGAGTGGCCTTCCTGACTTCTATCCAAGCGATCAACCTCTAAAAGGTTACAAAAGTTTACTTATATACTAACTAAGGTGGGTCGAAACCACCTAGGCCCACTCGAGATCTCTACATAAACCCAATACACATAATTGACCCAAAACAACTAAGTTAAACAATACAAGACCAATCCCAAACTTTAATATCTCTCAATGTATAAACCTTTAGGTTCCAACAATCTCCCCCTAGGTTTATGCATAGAGAGTCTTGAACCTTCAACTATCACCAGCACCACCCAACCGATCTTTGAACCCACCAAAACCTTTTGTGCGAATATGTATCGCTGAAGCCACAGCACCAGTCCATTCTTTCGCAATCTCCTCATATTTCTCAGTAGCTCTAATTTGATGACGAGCTAACACTTCCAGGTCTTCATGAGCAACATTCAGCAAATCAACTGGATCCACCAAGCGAAAATCCACATTATGATCACAAACAATTACAGCCTGCCCTAAACGCTCATCATAAGTCCAAAACTGCAAGGACTTCAAAGCACCTTGTGGAATTTTCCTCACCAAAGGAAGCACCTTTTCCTTATCAGTTACTGGCCAATGCACAATCTTCATTCGCTTGCGTGTATAAGAATCTCTAACTCCTTTAGCTGGTTTAACAATGGACTCTGCTGTACGCATTGAAGGAAATCCCTTAAGAACCTCCCTCTTCAATCTCTCGAAAAACAAATATCCAGGTCCTCCAGGCTTATCATCTACGTAGGGTGCTTTAGACAGATCAGTCAAATCAATCTTAGTAAATGACTGAAACTGGCCTGGATGTTTATACCATTCAACAGGTCCAACCTTCCTTTTTATCCACCACCTTTTACGATCGTGATCAAATCCCCAGCTAACTACACCAGATCTATTTCCAACTTGATCATAGATAGTTTCACCAACATCCATTAAATGATGTGTAGCTTGAGCATCATCATCATCCGGATTAAGATTCCTGTTCTTCAAAATCACAAACTCCCTTTTCTTCTTGATTCTTTCAGCCTTCTCTTTATCAGCAACAGGATCAACAACTCTTTTAAAGTATTGCTCCATTGCAGCACTTCTCTCAGCATCATCCTTTTCAAAGGCTTTTCTTATATTCTCCACATCAGTAGGATCAGAGAATTCATTACCAAATTTCTTCTCAAGCTTTCCACGTAAATCATACACCATATTGAACAGCAAAGTAACATCTCCTTGAAGCTGTTCAATTTGTTGATTCTTTTGCACTAAAGTATCTTCAAGTTGGATGATCTTGGCATCTTTATGAATAGAATCTTGCTCAACCACAATTAATCTTTTCTTCATTTCTCTCATGCTAATGAAATCATCATCATCGCTTGAATCGTCTTCAAAAGGCATTCTAAACAGTTCTTCAGGTCTCTTACCACTTGAACTGCTTGGCATATCAAGAACTGCTCTAGAAGGACCTGCAGATTCAGAAACACCAAGCGGCATTGTCTTAATAACAGTATCAGTATCAACATTTGTAATCTGAACCTCTGCAGTGGTGGACTCTAAAACATTCCCTTGAGTCTCAGTGTTGATCTCAAAGATATCGTCAGTTGTGGTGATGGAATCAGTGACATGCTTCTCAAAATCAAAATCATACAATCCTTCATCATCTTCAGCAATGTTTAAAGATTGATCTTTATTTTGCTCAACGTACATTCCGAGTCGAGGATCCCGCCTTTTTCGCTTCAATGGTAATGAATCAGGATCCTTTGGGTTTTCACTAGGCTCTTCAGTAGATACTGTAAGATTGGAAGGAGGATTTCCCATCTTATCAGTTACAGACTTTAATAACGAAGCCAAATTTTCAGCAGTAATTATAGGAGGAACAGTTGAAACAGCAACATCAGCTTCTTTCTCAGGAGGTAGTTCTTCATCATCCCCTGAATCACACATAATCTCTATGCCTTCATCGTCAGAGTTAATAGTTAAAATCTCTGTCTCAGGCTCATCATCAACAATATTCTGAATATCATGCTCCTCAGCAACCATAGCATTCACTTGAACATTTTGTACTATCACTGGATCAGCAGCTACAACTTCAGTCTCTGAAAATCGACCAAACTTCTCCAAAGGAATACGTCCCTCAAACTTCTTTTCTGTCCCCTTCTTAGTTGTGAGAGCACCAAAACAAGAGGGTCCCATCGGTTTTAATTCCAAGGTATCACCAGATCGAGTCAAATCAGAATAGCGAGCATTGAAAATCATCTGCAAAATCCTTGGATACATAATAAATTTATCCTTTCGGACTCCAGTAACATTTCTCTTCATTCCTTCAAAAACATACTTCGAGTAGTTGAACGACTCATTTGTAATAAGTGCAACAAATGCAGCCGTTTGAGTAATATTCAGTTGATCTGTTCCCCCTCGATTTTCCGTCATACACAACATGAACATATGTGCCAACAAGCGCCAATAAGGATGCAAAAATTTCTTAACAAGTGACGGATACTTTCCTTCATAGCTCAACCGAGGTAACACATCTTCTATAGTATCACTTGAAAGCTCAATTGGATCAGATTCAGTATCGCCAAATTGTAGAACTTCTCTTATCATTTGTTCAGTAACAACAACCTTCTTCTCCTGAATCTCAGCTTCAATCATTCCCTTTCCGTCAGCTCCTTGTGCTTCAAATCTTGCCGTCTTCCAAAAATCTTGCACGAGACTTTCATAAACCACTGGATTCTCTCGCAGAGCATGAACGAGTCGACAGCTATTTAATCCCTTGATCAATGATGTGTATAGTCTCCTGTGCTTCTCAGGTGGTGAAGCTAGATAACCAGCTTGATTGTGTGTTGGAATAAATTTTAGATCCATTTCCTACACCAAACAGAAACACTAAGCATAGAGACATAAATTCAAAACAAATCACACCAAATTCAGCAGTCAAACATCGATTAATACACATGAAGAACTCGAGACTATGAGGTTTCGAGTCGAAACCAAGAGATTTCGAGTCGAGACCTCAGTCGAGACTGAGTTAACTTGACCAAGACCTCAGTCGAGACCAAATCAATTTTGAGTCGAGACCCCAATCGAAACCGATAAGGTTGCGACTCGCAACATTAGGTCTCGAGTCTTCACATGTATTCAGTCGAGACCCTAGTCGAGACTCCACAAACATCCTTAATTCACTGAGTTTTGGATCAAACACCACAAACACTCAATGATTTCTTTGAACACCAAAATATCATCAAGATTAGGGTTTATAAACATCTTCAAACATTCATCAAATCTTCAACCAACCTGCAAAACTTCAAGTAAAACATCATTAAATCTATCAAAATACCTTCAATGAAATCAAATCCCCAAGTCGAGAACGGAGTATCGCCGGAAAAACAAATAATATCGCCGGAGAATGAGAGAATTTTGAAAGTGACAGATGTGTTGTTTCGAGTGCACAGTGAGGGTCTCGAGTCGAGATCCATTTAAATATCTCAAACTTGTGGGCCGGGCCTTTAATAACATGGGCCGAGACCACAGTCTCGAATCGAGACCACTCCAACAATCAGACAATTGGATTTATTAAATAAAAATTTCACTTATTTTCAGCAATCCAATTTTTTAAAACATTTTCTTATTTAACCCATTAAACTTTCTGAGCATATTTTATTAGACTAAAACCTATAAACACAAAAATAAATAATATTGAAATATTATTTACAAAATAAATAAAATAAGGAAATATCATAATTTGCTCAGGGATCAAATCACGGGTTTCGGGCTTGACCACACTTATCAACACTGATCTACTACTGAATGATCTAGACGATTGTCAGTATATTTGTCCACCTAAACTCATCTCCCTAGACCTTTTTCATATAACTGCCTGTAACAAATTTATCATGTTTTAATTTCTTAACAATGAACACTCAAACAAATACTAATCAGATCTCGGAATTATAAACAGCACACCCTATCATGTAAGTAGCTTCCCTACCACATATTTCACAAGTCCAATCCAGATCTCTGAAATCTTAACTGGGAATAAGTTGAGAAGAGAACAGAATAGATCTTTTGCAGAGATGATATAATATACAGAATTAAATGAGTTTTTCTCAATTTGATATAGGTTTCTAGGGTTTCTTTTGGGCACTTGAGGGCCTCTTTTGGGTGTTTAATTGATCTACAGAGCGACAACGTACAGCTAGGTCAGCATGTATCTGGATGCAGCAGAAGCTGACGTTGCCTAGCACCTCCAGGTCAGCATATATCTGGATGCAGCAAAGGAGATACACGACTTTTTCAGAGAAGATTTCAGAGTTAGATCAAAATTGTGTGTATCGGGACAACATACAGACATTCAAATAGAAATGAGCTAATTCCAAGTGATTTTCTTTCCTGAGGTCATGTACTATTTTAGTTCTGAACAGAAACAGCCAATGCTTCCAGCCTAAAGGATAGAGCCTACCAACACATCATACTAGAGTCAAACTATTTCGATACTGGTCTTACATGAGTCAGCCCTCAACCATAATGTGAAAATTCATTTCATTTCCCAGTCATGCAACACCTCTTTTTGTATTTTTCTCTTTTTTAATGTTTTTGTATTTTTTTATTTTTTAATGTTTTTGTATTTTTCAAAATTTCTCCCCCTAAATTTGAGCATAAATAAAAACTACCTAAGAATAGAAAACTTTATGAACAAATTTACCTACGAAAAACAAAAACATGCTCAGTCAGTAAAGCGGATCATTTTCAGAAAATCAACAAGCACTTTGAATTTTGAGCTGCTAACAGGTTTGGTAAACAAATCGGCAGCATTTGCATCTGTGTCGATTTGTTCAAGAGTAATAAGACCTCTGTCAAAGCAATCTCTAATAAAATGAACTTTTATGTCTATGTGCTTGATTTTGGAGTGAAAGACAGGATTTCTAACAATTTGTATTGCAGCATCATTATCGCAGTAAATAGTAGTGTTGAGATAAGTCAAACCGTAATCCTGCAATTGATGTTGCATCCACACCACTTGAGAGCAAGATGCAGAAGCGGCAACATACTCAGCTTCAGCTGTAGAAATTGCCACCGTTTGTTGTTTCTTGCATTGGCATGAAATGAGCCTATCACCCAGAAATTGACATCCAGCTGATGTAGATTTCCTGTCACTATCAGTTCCTCCAAAGTTGCTATCAGAAAAAGCAAACAAGTCAAAATTAGAATCCCTCGGATACCACAGACCAAACCGAGGTCGGCCTTTAAGGTACCGAAAGATTCGTTTAACAGCAATAAGATGAGAAGTTTTAGGATTAGCCTGATATCTTGCATAGTTACAGACAACAAACATAATATCCGGGAGGCTAGCTGTCAGATACATCAATGACCCGATCATAGACCTATACTGACGTTGATCCACAGGAGATCCTTCTTCATCTTCAGTCAATAATGGTCTCTCTGCCATTGGTGTTTCAGCTGATTTTGCTTCTGAAAAATTGAATTTTGCTAGCACGTCATCCACATACTTCCCTTGATGGATAAGAATCCCTTGAGAATTCTGCTTGACTTGTAGACCCAAAAACAGTGTCATTTCCCCAAGAGCACTCATTTCAAATTTCTTCTTCATAACTCTCTCAAACTCCTTGCAAAGTTCCTCACTTGTAGATCCGAAAATAATATCATCAACATAGATTTGAACTAAGATCTGATCCTTGCCCACTTTCTTGATAAACAGAGTCTGATCTATCGTGCCACGTGTGTACCCATGAGCCAGAAGATGTTCAGTTAATGTGGCATACCAAGCTCGTGGTGCTTGGTGTAATCCATACAATGCCTTATCTAGCTTGTAGGCATATTCTGGATGATCTGGATGCACGAAACCTGGTGGTTGCTCAACAAAAATTTCTTCCTTCACATCTCCATATAGAAACGCTGTCTTGACGTCCATCTGATATACAGTAAACCCCATATATGACGCGTAAGCTAAGAAGATTCGGATGGCTTCAAGTCGAGCAACCGGAGCATAAACTTCATCATAATCCAGACCTTCTATTTGTCGAAATCCCTGAACCACCAGCCTTGCTTTATTTCGAACAATAACCCCTGCAGAATCTTGTTTGTTTCTGAACACCCATTTAGTTCCAAGTTTGCGCTTTCCCTTTGGTAACTCGACAAGCTTCCATACTCCAAGTTTCTCAAACTGGTTCAGCTCTTCATGCATAGCATCTACCCAGCCTGGTTCCTGCAAAGCTATATCAACAGTTTTAGGTTTGATTTGTGAGATGTAGCAAGAATATAAACATGTATTAATGATTCCTGATTGGCTCCTGGTTAAAACTCCTGCATCTACAGGTCCAATCACATTCTCTATAGGGTGATTTCGTTGGACACTTGTAGGTATTGCCATGTCAGGTACAGTCTCGTCTTCAGTGGTGTTGCTTGACTCCCCCTCATTAGATGCTGCAGTATGATGAACTACTGGAGTTGTAACAATGCAATCTTCAGGAATAGATTCAGGAAATAGTGCAGATCCTGAACCACTAGGTACAGTACCCCTTGATGTAGCACCTTCAGGGGTGAATGGGACATTTGCTGAGGCGTAGGATGTCAGGTGAAAACCATTCCCGGTGGGTCAATAGTATGATTTCTCGATCTTCCTTCAGCTTGTTCTTCCTCTTCAGAATCACCAAAAGACAGCGGTTGTTTTGGTGTAGAAACACCTGCAACAGTGGGAACACTTGACAAAATGTTAAACGATTTGAATAATTCAGCATAATCATATAACCAATCTGGACCGACTCTAGCGTCCGTAGCATTCTCTTCGAGCCATTCAATGTTGCACGACTCGACGACCTTTTTAGTCACCTTGTTGTATACTCTATAGGCTGAACCTTTAGCATATCCAACAAAGTAACACTCGTCTCCTTTGACCTCAAACTTTCCATTAGCGTCCATAAGTAGTAACACACATGGACAACCAAAGATGCGAAAGTGTGAAACCGAAGGTTTACGTCCTTCCAGAATCTCATAAGGAGTTTTCATATGTCGTTTATTTACTAAAGCCTGATTCTGGACGTAACAAGCCGTGCTAACAGCTTCGGCCCAAAAGAAACTAGGAAGCTTCGAATCGGCCAGCATAGTTCGCGCAGCCTCTATAAGAGTGCGATTTCGTCTTTCTGCTACTCCATTTTGTTGTGGAGTTCGAGGTGCACTGTACTGTTGCTCAATTCCTTTTGCAGCACAAAATGTGTCCATGGTGACATTTTTAAATTCCGTCCCATTATCTGATCGAATAGCCTTGACATTTGTACTGGCTTGATTTTCCACCAAAGTAACAAATTGTTTGATCAACCCCGCAGCTTCATTCTTGTGACTTAGAAAATACACCCAGGTGTAGCGCGAGAAATCATCGACTATCACGAGACAATAAGCCTTCTTGCCTATACTTAACACATTCACTGGACCAAAGAGATCCATATGAAGTAATTCAAGCACAACCTTGGTTGAGGGGGTAGACTTAGATTTATGAGGCTTTCGATGAGCTTTTCCCTTTGCACAAGCAACACACTTTTCCACCAACATAAAATCTTTGATTGGTAGATCACGGACCAGTTGACCTTTGGCAAGACGATTTAAGTTTTTCATATTCACATGTCCAAGACGACGATGCCACAATAAACCATCATGTTCTGATATCTTCGAAAATAGACAAGTAATTTCTTCACACGGTTTTTTGTTCATATCAATCACATACGCATTTCCCTTTCTCTCAGCTGTCATCAAAAACCAATCTTCAGGAATAACAATCCCTGGTTTCAAAACATAGCATCCTTTCTTTGTAAAATGAACAGAATTTCCTCGATCACAAATTTGAGAAATGCTCAGCAGATTGTGTTTCAGTTCTGGGACATAATTCACATTTTCGAAGCTTAACACGCCGTTTTTCACTGTTCCCTTCAACGTGATTCTTCCAGATTCTCCTCCCGCAAAAGAGACATATCCACCGTCAAATTCTTTTACATTGACCAGTTGAGACAAGTCTCCCGTCATATGCCTGGAACAGCCACTATCCATGTACCAGAGGCGCACGGCAGTCCTCCACAGATGTTCCTGCACGATTAGCGGGATCAGTTAGATTTAGGAACCCAGCCCATGGTGGATCTGGGTTTCCCTTGTGCATCAAAGTAAGTCACTCTCTGCCATATCAAATTATCTTTATCTAAGAATTTTGAAGAATTTTTAACAGCAGAATTAAGATGAGATGTATGAGACAAATTGGAATGCATGGTCTTAGTTTTAGGTTTCCAATGCTTATCTGACCATTGAGAATTGTAGTTACCAAACGCTTTAGATTGATCTTTTCGAAAATCCTTTTGTTGATTTTGATTTCTATGTTTGGCCGCATTCCAATCTTGATCAGAAGGCTTAGCCTTACGATAGTCATTCCTCATTGTCTTAGACTTTTGAGTTGTCACTGACTCTGAATAACGATATCGGTTAGGCTTGACTTTCTGATTTTGTGCATATTTATTTTTAGACTGCACACTTGGGAGATGAACACAGTTTCTGGCAATGTGTCCGGCAATTCCACAATTGAAACATGTTTGACGTTTCAATCTGTGGAAGTTTTGATGCTTCATAGCAGGCATGTATCTTTTGGGTTTATGAGAATGAGCTTGATTCATGTTCTTTGCTTGGTTAACTTGTGCCTTTTCTGAGCATTTAGGTACCTGTTGATCAGATGTAGAACTGGCACAAGTATGAGATTTAGATGGATTAGATTTATCTTTATCTGTATCATTATGAAAAGATGTTTCAGACTCAGTGTCAATTTTCTTTTCAGAAACCTTTTCTTGTAATTTTTCATTCAAAACAATCACTTCTTCCTGTTGAAAATCAGATTCAGTTTTAATCTCAGAAGATGTAGGAACTTCATCAACATGTATTTCATCAACACATGTATCATCTGAGTTTGACAAGGGTTCCTTTTCATCCTCGGTTTTTAATGGGGTCCCACTAGGTTCAACATTAGGGACTTCCTCTGAGACTGATTCAGAAGAAAAATCAGAACATGATTGATTCTCTTTAGAAGGAGTTTCAGTGGTTTCACTGAATGCATCCTGAGGGACCTCACCTGTCATACTGTCATCAGCAGAGAAGTTAGAGACATTAGAATTAGAATCACAAGTTTTATCTACTGAAAAACATCCATCGTCATGCACATTATTCAAAGTTTCATCACAAGCATTCACAGTTTTGCCCAAAACAGCAGGCCCAAAAGAAGACGAAACATAACTACGAAACGAGTTCAAAAACGATTGACCAAACACACAACCAGAATTAGTTTTATCAAAAGTAGGTTTAGAAACATCAGAATCTAAAGACGGTTCATCCCCAAAAACATCTCCCCATACTACTTCAGGTACGTTATCTGCACATGATGAAGAAACGTTAGGATCAAAAGTACCTTTGGAAACAAAACTAACTGGTTTAACCACTGGTTTTTCATCAGGTCTGACATTTACTGATGACTTACAGTTTTTGGGACCATAAGTCATTTTGTTTTCGTTCAGCATCTCCTCCTCCGTCATGGGTAAATATGTATAGTTGTGATTGTAAGGAGGAGGAGCCTGATTAAAACCCAATCCCAACCCTTTTCTTTTCTGATATGCCAGCTGTTGATTACACAAATTCTCAACCAATTTGCTGGAGGAATCAAACTTTTTAATATTTAACTCATTTATTTGATACTTATCTCTAACATCCTCCAGCTCTTTAGTCACATTGCATAATTTTTCTTTAACCATGATGAGCTGGGCTGTTGCTACACTAACATCATCCTTGAGTTGGATGATGTCTTTTCGCTGTGCTTCTATTTTTTCTTTAAAAAGTTTTTCGTTATTAGCGAAAGTAAAATTTTTTCTTTTAATTTCATTGTAGTCTTCAATTAGCTCAGCGTTGTGTATTCTATAAGCTTCTACTCGTTCTCTACACTCAGGAGTACAGAAAACAGAAATTACCTCTTCCTTGGTGAGACCTTTGACTGGAGCTGAAAGAATCTGAGTCATGAAAGCCAAGTTCTCAGTCGAAACCTCCTCCTCAGGTGCTGAATTCTCATTTTCAGGAACAGAAGCTTGATCATTAGAGGCCACAAAAGCAATGTTGGTTGAATCAGACTGGTTTTCTGGAGCTGAAATGTTTAGTCGTTCAATTTCCGTATTCCAGTTAAAGTACGAATCAGGTTGGACCACCAAGGCTTGAGCTAATCCAGAGGTTGAGGACTTCCACTGGCAGCAGCATCAGCAGACATGCTCGATGTGGTTACAAGAGCTCTTTCTCGATTAGGTGTAGCAGGAGCAACAGGTTTGGCTGGAGTTTGCTCACTATTTACCCTCGGCTTGGTACAGTTTCTTGCCACATGACCTGGTTCATGACAATTGTAGCAACGAAACTCAAAAGGCATTTTTGTGGGTCCAGTAAAAGTAAGATTTTCCCATTTGTTTCTCCCGGTTTTATTCACAAAGTTTTTGGCTCTAAACGCTGCCATAGCCATCTGCCAAGTTATATCCATTTCTTCTACATCTTCGGGATGAATTTGATCTAAGTCATCCATGGAAAACTTAGGAGGATTGATTTTACCGGCAGTGAAGGCATTCAAGCAATTTATGACAGAAGCAGCTATACTAAGATTTTCTTTCGACTGTTGTGAGAAGAAAGCAATCATCTCATTATTGGCAGTGGTAGTTGACGAAGCAGCAGCAGTAGCGTTAGCAGAAGATGGTGCAGCAGCAGCAACAGCAGGTGCTGAAGTTCCAGAGTAGTAAACATTTGATGAGGTAGGAGCAGTTTTAGCAGAAGCAGAGTTGCTGAACATTTGAAATCCAGCTTGAGACACAAAAGCAGTATTATTGCTTGAAGTTGAAGACGTTGCAGAAAATCCAGCAGCTAACATGCTATTCTTGTGATTTGTTTCCCTTTGTTTATCATCCAGCTCACAGGCCTTAATGTGTGAAATCATTTCAGATAAGCTGCATCTTGCTAGATCTTTGGTCTTCTTGATCATTGCGACGTGATGATCCCAACTCTTTGGTAAGGCATTAAGAAGCTGTCTATTAGATGAAGCATTTGACGTCTGTATTTCCTCCATCTGCATTTGAGTAACCAACTTAACGAATCTCTGAATTTGATTATCCACAGTCTCTCCATATATATGATTAAAATTATTGAAGCTTTGACTTAGCAGATTTCTACGACTCTCTTTCATATCTTCATTGCCTTCATAGACATCAATTAGTGATTCCCACAATTCTTTAGCAGATTTGCAAGTGCGAAAACCAATAGCAATGTCTGGTCCCAATGCCATAGTCAAATACGAAAACGCCATATCGTCTTCCTCAACAATCTTAAAGTCTTCTTCAGTATATCTATCAACTGGCTTCTTTATTTTCACATTTTCATCAGTAGGACTATCCATCATAATCTCTCTTGGGCCTCTAAGAATGCTTCGCCAGATTTTTGCATCTTTAACTTTAACATGTTTTTCGAAACGCCACTTCCACTCAGGGAATTCATTTCCGTCTAACAGCCGGGGAACACGAGTAGTGGTTCCAATAATGGAATCCAATTCTTGATGCTTAGACATAGCAGCCAGGTCAACACTTTGATTATTGGTAGTCATGGTTACTCAATAACTTAATTAATTAGTTGATTAATTATTTAAGTTCAAGAGTCCAAAAGTCCCAAAGTCACGTTGCAGGAGTCGTTGCGAGTTGAGACAGGAGTCGAGACAGATCCAGTAAATGAGTGAACTGAAGACTGAGTCGAGACTGAGGTTTCGAGTCGAGATCAGGATCTATTAAGCTTGAAGTCAGTCGAGACAAACGGTTTCGAGTTAAGGATGCCAACTCGAGACCACAGCAATTTTGAGTCGAGACAAGATCGTGATATCCACTCGAGACGAAAGAGCTTGAGTCGAGACTACGCTGAGTAAGAGTCGAGACCAAGTTGGAATTGTGTCGAGACCCTGCAAAACAGATTTGTGAGATAAAAACAACTACGATTCCTGACTTTTAGCAGCTTCCAAAATTCAAAGATTTGAGATCTTTGAATTCTTATCTTCAACAATCCTCCGATAATTCAGCTAACACCTTTATCACGAATCACAAACCAAAATCAGTAACTTTATGCCAAAAATTATGAAGAACAGTTTGAAGATGCAACTTCCAAACTCAGAATTACACCAACAAACTGAAGATCTGTCAAACACACTTAGCAAAACGATTAGTAATGAAAACAGTCTTCTTGAATCCGAATGATATCAAAAACCAAACCAAGAATTGGTTTCTTGGCTCTGATACCAATTGTAAAACCTTAAAGGATCTTGCAATGATATCACTGTCGACTTGTGTAAGTGCGGAATCCAAACACAAGTGGATTCAAGAAAAACTATTAAGAACAATAAGAATAATTATCAAAAACAAACCAATCTTGCATTCACCTTTAGTTCGATGACTGATACAAGACTACTTCCTGATCTCGAGTGGCCTTCCTGACTTCTATCCAAGCGATCAACCTCTAAAAGGTTACAAAAGTTTACTTATATACTAACTAAGGTGGGTCGAAACCACCTAGGCCCACTCGAGATCTCTACATAAACCCAATACACATAATTGACCCAAAACAACTAAGTTAAACAATACAAGACCAATCCCAAACTTTAATATCTCTCAATGTATAAACCTTTAGGTTCCAACAAGTGCACCCATCGTGAGCGTAGTATAGTGTTGGTAAGATACCGAGGTCCTCCAAGGACACAAGAGCTTTTAGTACCGGTTTATCCTCAACGTCTAATCAAATCAAAAGTTTAGAAAAATGTTTTAAACTAGAGAAATAAAAACTAACTAAAATGCTGAAAATAAAAATAAAAGAAAAAACAGATTGACAAGATGAATCACTTGGTTCCGACTCGTGTTTAGTGTAACCTTTGATTATTTCCGCACTTTTGCACTTATTTAAGAGATTATCTTAGTTATTGTAGTAGGCCCCTCTTTTGGAGGTGACGTTACCCTCAACCCAGTAGTTTGAGTCAGCAAGGATACAATCCTAAAGGGTCGGATTATTGAAAGAGAATTAATTAAGTTATTAATGCAAATTATGGTAGGCCCCTCTTTTGAAGGTGACGTTACCCTCGGCTAAGTAGTCTGAGTCAGCAGGGATACAGTCCTAAATAGCCGGGTTGTAGTATTAATAGTAGTTTAACTTATGAGGGGATCAAAGAGTTTGGACCCCCGCCATCCAATACCGTTAAGTATTGAAGGAGGTCCTACTAAATTTGACCCAGGTCCCTTGCAGGATCTCTAAACGCTGAACAACGGCAAGACTCTTACCAAATCGTTCCCTTAACCCCCGACCAGGTAGCCAACATACCTCCATATAGACCGTGGAGATATGAATGGTGAAAATCTTTTATTTTATATAGACAGTAAAATAATGCCAAGACACCACGGACAAACGATAAGGAAGAATCACCTTCAACATAAGAAACTAGTTATTAAAGTCATTAATACAAAACCAAGTAAAAAGTGCGAAAAGATTAAAAATAAAAAGTATTACACTAGACACTTGTCTTCACCAAGTGATGTAAGAGACTTAGGCAAACATGGCCTTGATTGTCAAGAACTCTTACGATCAATCTTGGATCCCGAGATGACTCACACACTCTATGATGGACAATGGATGATGGTGGTGGATGATGGTGTTATGGTGGTGGTGGGTGGTGGGTGAAGTGTGAGAGAGGTGGTGTGTCAAGGGATGGTTTGAGCTTGAGCCAAGCACTCCTATTTATAGGCTGAACAGAAGCTCGGGCACGGCCCCGTGTCCAGTGGGCACGGCCCCGTGTCCACATCCTCTCTTTCTTCATTTAATGCAGCTTGTCTTTATTAGTTGACCACGCCCCCGTGTCCGCTGAGCACGACCCCGTGTGCAGAAGAATCTTTGTACTATGAAGATTTGCCTGGATTGTGCGAATCTTATAGTTGACCACGGCCCCGTGTCCGCTGAGCACGGCCCCGTGGTGGGCAATAGAAGCTTCTACCACTTTGTCTTTTCTGCTGACACTTGGGCACGCCCCCGTGCTGGCTGAGCTCGGGGCGTGTTCAGTCTTCTGTCTTCTTGTTTTGCTTGGGAAGATGCTGTCGTGGGGTCGGGCATGTTACGTTTGCTCCTTTTCTTGTATTTATGTTAGATTTTGCTGTCTTTTTGCTTCTTTTGTTAATTTGAGCTCATTTAATCCTGAAAATACAAAAGGAAGACAAAAGCACACTTTTTCCAACATTAGTACTAAAAAGGGTTAGTTTTATGCCACAATTGATGTAATTTATATGTTGCATTTTGCACACATCATACTTCCTAGCCAAAATAAACTTCCTATTTGATCCTTTCCCTTATAATATTAAGAATAAATTTACCTTATTCTTAAAATGAAAGGTCGGTGGATTTGTTAATTATTTTGCTCAAACACGTGTCAATGTCATCGCTGCGGTTCTTCGGCTTCCGTTTTCCACCTTTACCAAATTGATCAAATGAACTCCATTCCTCATGAGTGAACTCTAAATTGATCTTCTAAAATCGATCGCATAGCCATCGACAACAACTTCGCTCTAAATTGATCTTCTAACCTGTTTTTATGTTATTAGCATTTTGATTTCTCTCAAAGGATGTATCGATCGTCATCTGCGCTTATTTTTAGGGCTTATTCGATTTATTCGTTCACTTTGAAACACTGTTGGTTATCTCTATATGTGTTAAAAAGTACGGAAGATAAGATTAAACGTGTGTGTGTGTGTACCAGCAGCTTATACTTTTATGTGAACATTAATTTTGAGATGGTGGTGTTTAGGTGATGATGGTAAACAACAAGTGGTGTTCAGATGGTGGATAAAGGTGGTAGACAGTGGTGTTTGGATGGTGATAGTTGTTGATGACGATTGGAAGTAGTGATGGAGGTGTGGTGAATGGTGGCTATTATGGTGGTTACATGCCGATCAGAAGTAGTTAAAGGCGGTTAGGGTTCCTGTGGTGCTCAATGGAGCTTTGGAGTGTAATAGGATGAGTTAGAAATGACTCAAGTAGTGGATCGAGGATGGTGTTGTTCTGTGGTGGTGAGATATCGGTGACTAAATCAACCTGAAAGGCGTCGGTAATGTTCACCTGCAAATCAGATGGATCATGTAAGATGGGGGTTTTGTTTAATTAAAATCGAATTAGGGTTTTTTTTCCGTATCAAATTGACGAGTTTCGTAAGCAGAAGAGGTGGAGATTCTCCAAATTGCGTGTTTTTCTCTCTTCCTTGACTTGATTAAAAGGTTATTTATTATATTTCTTTTTAAATCGATGCATTTTTGTGTTCGGTTTCATCTATATTTGTTGATTTTTGTGCTTTTAGTTTGATATGCTGGATTTTAACTTACATGAGTATATTGTTATCTACATTTGTTGTTCTTTTTTGTAACAGTCAAACATGAGGCTTTTGATATTTTGTCTTTTTCTTCTTTGTCTTCATGTTATACACACATCACATATACACAGAGAGAGAGAGAGAGAGAGAGTTATAGAGAGAGAAACATATAACAGTAAAACACAAGTTTTTAAAGCTTATAGTTTTATAAAAAGTAATGTGAAATGGGTCATCCTTCCGACAAGATAGACACCGCTGCATTGGTAAATTCCGATTGTGACGACTCTCTCAGATTTAAGTGATAATGCAAGCAGAAAACAGAACAAAAGTCACCGGATTTTAACACTGGTCGCCAGAAAAAAAACCATCACAGTTATGAGATATCGGCCAACGGGCCTACTCGCTGTTGGTTTAAACCTCGGCAGTCCACACCGGACAACACTTAACCCGTCTGACCTGGCTGGGTAAGATAACGGGTCAGAATGTGTCATTTTTTATGGGACTTTATGGGTCAAATTTCAGTTATGGGTCACATTTTGTTTATGTGTCAAATTGGTGTCAAAGTCAATTAAAGATTGCAAAATTGTTAAAGGAGCATTATGGGTATTATTGAGAATTGAAGGTATTCTTGAAACAAAGTTGGATATGCAGCTCTTCCATTATCAACACATGCAAAGTAAGTTATTACTTTTTACATACAGTTGCAAACAACATTATTTCTCATAATAGTTTTGACATTTTAAACCAACTTGGGTGTATTTATTGTTTTTGTGTTGGTTCAAGAAAAAGGTGGTTCCACACTGTCATCAAGACATTGGCAAGGTATGCCATATTTTTCTTTGTTAATTTACAGATTTACCTTTCATTATTGTTAATTAACGTATTTGGAAGATGGAACTGTACCTGGTTTTGTAATTGAATAGATCTATTTTTTTTTACAACTTTACATGCAACGTGCGTGACATTATACTCTTTTTATCTATGCCTAACCATGTTAATGTCACTAATGTAACATGTGTAACAAAGTAAAAAACATGTCACGTCTCGCGTGACATCACATGTTAATGTCATCTTTGTAATGCGTGTAACAAAGTCACAAACGTGACGTTGCCGCTGCAACGCGCGGCTCGGGTAAAAACCTAGTAAAATATTAAAAAGCTATATATTATTTTAAATTTAAAATTACTATTAATCAACCTTTATAAAAAAAATATATATATTGAAAGTGAATATAATAATAAGATATTATAATATTAAGAATAATAAAATATTAAAAAAATTGTATATTATTTTAAATTCAAAATTACTATTCATCAACCTTTAACAACAATATATATAATAATTATAGAGTTAACTTCATATTATTTTGACCACTGGGGTTGGTAGTCAAGTGATAAGACAACACTTTTTAATACACTTAAGTATGAGGTTTTTAAGTTCAAGTATCACAAAGAGCAAGAAATTCACCATTGAAAAAACAACTTTATGTTGTGAAACTAGCCTAAAAGCAAAACAATATAGAAGAGATGTATGTAGAGAGAAAGATATTGATATTTCATTGATAGGTCTTGTTATGGGCGAAATTCTGAGCCCATATCCTGAGAAATATCTTGGATTATATCTTGGTTATATGATATCTGTTCACATCCGGGATGCTGATTCAGGATATTGGTAACATCCTGAATGGTATCCTCAGGATCACTAACGGATTATGTGCAGGTACGTGGGTTGGAAGCTAGCAACGTTCACAAGGAATCATTTCGCGGAAGACTCGGTCCAAGTCGTTCAAATAAAGACGTTGAAGCCGCGTTACTCGGTCTACAACGTTTACAATGGAATATTCGGAGTATCCCATATTTTTAGGAATTATCGTTTGTAATTTGTTACTATAAATAGGTGGGTATACCAGATCGAATAGGACATCACATGAACACTCACTACACTCTTACACTTGTTCTCTAACAATTTTCACTCTCGCACAAAAGCATTGTAACACTTAGCGATCTGGTCAATATCCTGCACTGTATCCTGAAGTTTAAAGCAATAAGAAGAACAAGGCAGCTGCGATTGTCAGCTCCCGAGGTTTTATGCCGGCGATCTAGATTGATCAAGGGCTTTCCTCGTATATCTCGTGTCACCCCCTTTACTTTTTGCTCATTGTTTGATCGTAGATACAGCTCAATATCCTGAGCCGTATCCTGAATACTGTTTTTCCAAGCAACTTAACCAGCATATTTTTAACACACTTTTTAGCACACTACCTCACTTAACTAATTTGATCACTTAATTTCTTCGGTAATTTTTGACCAAAACAATTTGGCGCCCACCGTGGGGCAAGTGGTGCTCTCTTTACTAAAAATTTTTGTGAAATCGCTAATCGGTTTTCTGTTTTCAAAACTTTTTGCCACATTGTTTACAATGGCCTCAAGATCAAACATGAGCTCCTCCACTGTGTCTGCTACAACTTCTGCTACTACTGGTCCGGTGCTTCCACCACCTCCTCCAAGGATGCAATCTTCTTCACAACCTCAGGATATTATCCCTACTCGGAGTATTCAGGGATCTGCTCTGATTTTAGCTTCTAATGATGAAATTCTAACCTTATTCGGAAGTGTGCAGGAACAAATGAGGCAGCAACAGGAAACAAACCAAATGCTGTTGAGAGAAACACAGCTCCTGAAGTCCGGCTCGAGCAGATCCGCTGAGGATATTGTCACTCCACTACAACCCAGAACTTTGAACTTCAGTTCGGCTGTGTACACTGAGGATAATAGGGGGAATATTGTGCCCAGCCTTCCTCAGAATCATACTCCTGAAATACCCTCCTCGGTCAGGATGTCAACCATGAGGAGCTCAGGATATGCTTCAGGATATGGGCAGAATCCTTAGACGGGTAACGTGTCGAATAATAATAATACTCATTGTTAGGGGTCATTTTCTTAACGTATATATCCTGACCAATATCCTGCCTATGTTTGTTCATTTGTGACCAGGATGCTGGAAGAGGATATTGCTAACATCTTGGGCGATATCCTGAGGCTTATTGAATTAACCACGTGCAGGTTAAGGGCTGAGACTTGCTAACGGTCAAGAGGACTTCTTCTCCTCAAGACTCGGACGAATTTGTTGAGGAAGAGACGTTGAGCCCGAAAGACCAGGTCTACAACGTTCGAAGAAGGAATATTCGGTGGATCCCGCAAGTTTAGGGTAGTTTGTTATTTCATCTTTACTATAAATAGATGGGGGCGGATCAGCTTAGAACACACAAATTTTTCACTAACACTCTTATACACTTACACTCTCTAGCTCATCGCAAACACCACACTTGTATTCAAGTTTCGTTGTAACACTTAGTCGATCCGTACCACATCCTGCACTGTATCCTGATTTTTGAAGCAATAGAAGAACTAGGCAGCTGCGATTGTCAGCTCCCGAGGTTTTATGCCGGCGATCTAGATTGATCAAGGGCTTTCCTCGTACATCCCGTGTCGTTTACTTTACTTTTGCTCATTGTTTGATCATAGATACAGCTCTATATCCTGAGCCGTATCCTGAAACTGTTTTTACAAATTAACTTGATTAACATATTTTCAACACTCATTTCTAGCACACTACCTCACTTAACTAATTTGATCACTTAATTACTTCGGTAATTTTTGACCAAAACAATTTGGCGCCCACCGTGGGGCAAGTGGTGCTCTCCTTACTAAAAATTTTTGTCAAATCGCTAATCGGTTTTCTATTTTCAAAACTTTTTGCCACATTGTCCATAATGGCCTCAAGATCAAACATGAGTTCCTCTACTGTGTCTGCTGTGACTTCTGCTACTACCGGTTCGGTGCTTCCACCACCTCCTCCAAGGATGCCAGCCTCTACACAATCTCAAGATGTTATCCCTACTCGGAGTGTCCAGGGATCTGCTCCCGTTTTAGCTTCTAATGATGAAATTTTAACCTTGTTTGGCAGTGTGCAGGAACAAATGAGGCAGCAACAGGAAACAAACCAAATGCTTTTGAGGGAAATACAACTCCTGAAGTCTCGCTCGAGCAGATCTGCTGAGGACAATGTCACTCCATTACACCCCAGAGCGTTGAACTTTAGTTCAGCTGTATATACCGAGGATAACAGGGGAAATATTGTGCCCAGTCTTCCTCAGAATCATACTCCTGAAATACCCTCATCGGTCAGGATGTCAACCATGAGGAGCTCAGGATATGCGTCAGGATATGGGCAAAATCCTCCAATGGGTAACGTGTCGAATAATAATAATACTCATGCTACTAACAGTGGTGGATCTTTGCAGGATACAGGTGTAACATCAGCACTTACCAGGGAACTTCAGAAGTTGAAGGACATGATATCTAGTGTACCTGGGGTGGTCCAGCCGATCCCGGAAGTGTCTCAAGACAGCCACAAGATATCTCGTTTTGCATATCCTATCTGTGATGCTGAGATTCCTAAGAGATTCCAAACTCCCAACATGAAGCTTTATGATGGGAGTACGGATCCTGAGGAGCATATTGCTCAGTATAGGGAAAGAATGGAGATTAACCCTATCCCTCCAGAGCTCAAGGAAGCGTGCTTGTGCAAGGGATTTGGTTCTACTCTAACAGGATCGGCCTTAAAATGGCTATTAAACGTTCCTCCTCACTCAATTACTTCATTTGCTCATTTGGTTAATTTATTTAACAGTCAATTTTCTTGTAGTCGGAGTTTTGAGAAACTAACCAGTGATCTTTACAGGATAACTCAAGGGCCTCAGGAATCCTTGAGGGATTATGTGAACAAATTCAGTCGAGAATCCTTGGATATCCCACATCTTGATGTTGCAACAGCTGTGCAAGCTTTTAAGATGGGATTACAAAAGGATTCTCAGTTTTATCAGGATCTTGTAATGAATCCCTGCAGGAATCTCGACGAAGCTCGTAACAGGGCTTTGAGATATATCCGTCTGGAAGATGACAGAAAGATGCAAGAAAGGATGAACTCATCCAACAGTTATGAATCAACTAATAGGAAGTCAGAATCCTCGTTCAAGTCATATCGGCCTAAGCCGTATAGTAGAAATGAAAACAAAAGAGTGAACGCTGTCGAAGATGAGGATCCTGAAGAGTATCCTGAGTTGTCCGAATATTGCTTTTATGTTAATATCCCTGAATTGATGTATGCTATGCAGGGTCTAGGAGACAAAGCTAGGTGGCCTCGAAAAAAATCAACAAAAGGCTGACTGGAAAGATAAGTCAAAATGGTGTGCTTTCCACGAAGATTTCGGACATATGACTGAGGATTGCATTGCCCTAAGGAAAGAAATAAGCTATCTTCTAAGCAAGGGATATCTGAAAGATCTCTTAGGAAGAAAGAAGAATAAGGGTTAGGATACTGAGAAGGATCCTGAACGAGCAGCATCACCTCCCGCGGATGCCAAGATAATCAACTTCATTTCGGGAGGATCCGACATTTGTGGAACTTCGTATTCGGCAGCAAAGAGACATGCAAAGGAAGCCAAGGCCGAAAGGGGAGACAAACCTGTCAGGATGACTACCCTCACAACTGACAAAGTGATCACTTTTGATGCTGATGACAGGGATACTGTCCAAGATCCTCACCATGATGCTCTGGTAATAACGTTATATGTAGCTAACCATTTTGTACGCAGGATACTGGTTGATAATGGCAGCTCCGTCAACATAATCCAACTAGAAACTCTGAAGAGAATGAATGTATCCCCAATGGATATCACTTCAAAGTCTACCGTGCTTGTCGGATTCAGTGGAGAGGCTAGAAACACAGTGGGAGAGATAAAGTTGCCAGTATACGTTGAAGGAGTCAACTCGATACAACGTTTCTGTGTGATGGATTCTCTATCCTGCTATAACATCATACTGGGAAGACCGTGGATTCACGATATGAAGGCCGTGCCATCAACATATCACCAATGCATCAAGATACCTACCCCTTGGGGAGTGGTCAAAGTTGATAGTGATCAGCAGGAGGCGAAAGAATGCTACTCATCCTCAATGAAATCCTCAACCAAACCTAGTGCAGCATAGCAATTAAAGACTCGGGTCCAGGATATCGTGGAGGATCCGGAGCAGGATGTGAAGAAAATTATCCTGGACCAGGATGATCCCGATATTTCGGTACTCGTAGGGACCAATATCCCTCAGGATATTGAAGAACAATTAATTAACTTTTTGAAATGCAGGATGTCTACGTTTGCATGGAAACATGAGGATATGACAGGCATATCCAAAGATATTATCACTCACAAGCTTGGAATTGATAAATCATTCAAGCCTGTGCAGCAAAAAAGAAGGAAATTTGCTCCTGAGCGGAACACAATTATCCAGGAGGAAGTTGAGAGATTATTAAAATCCAGAATGATATGGGAGGTTAAATTCCCAAGGTGGCTAGCAAACGTGGTTGTAGTACAGAAGAAAAATGGGAAATGGAGAGTTTGTGTGGACTACACAGACTTGAACAAAGCTTGTCCTAAAGACCCATTTCCTCTTCCACACATTGATGCAATGGTAGATGCCACTGCCGGGCATGAAATGCTGACCTTCATGGACGCATCTTCAGGATTTCAACAGATCCAAATGGAACCTTCTGACCAGGAGGATACTGCCTTCATGACACCAACAGGTATTTATTGTTATACAGCTATGCCTTTTGGTTTGAAAAATGCAGGTGCAACATACCAAAGATTGGTAAACATGATGTTCAAAGACAAACTGGGGGACACCATGGAGGTATATATCGATGATATGGTGGTGAAATCTAAAAAGGCTGAGGATCACCTCCCGGATATCAAGGGAGCATTTGATATCCTGGATCAATACAACATGAAGCTGAATCCTGCTAAATGTCATTTTGGAGTGGGGGCAGGAAAGTTTCTTGGATATATGGTGACAAAAAGGGGGATAGAAGCAAGCCCAGAGCAGATCAAAGCTATCCTGGATATAAAATCACCCTCAAACATGAAGGACGTACAAAGATTAACAGGCCGAGTAGCAGCTCTAAACAGGTTTATCTCAAGATCATCGGAGAAATGCAAAGACTTCTATGATATCCTGAAAAAGAACAAAAGATTCGAATGGGGGGAAAAGCATGAAGCAGCCCTGCAGGATTTGAAACGGTATCTCTCAACCGCACCTCTATTGATGAAGCCGGAAAATGGTGAACCACTATCCCTGTACCTTGCTGTATCAGGGAATGCTGTAAGTGCCGTTCTTATAAAAGACCATGAAGGTCAGCAGTATCCTGTTTATTATGTTAGTAAAAGTTTGTTAGATGCTGAAACTAGGTATTCTCATTTAGAAAAATTGATACTAGCATTAATCATGGCATCAACGAAACTTACGCATTATTTCGAGACACATAGGATACATGTTAAAACAAATTATCCTATCAAAAATGTGCTTAGGAAACCGGAGATGTCAGGCAGGATGGCCAAGTGGTCAGTAAAGTTGAGTGCTTATGATTTAGTATATGAACCTAGAAATGCCATAAAGTCTCAGGCTTTAGCTGACTTTGTGGCTGATTTTAGTAGTGACATTCAGGACAAGGTAGACCTAGAAGTTCAACAATTAGGAGAATCCTCAAGATCCTGGACATTATATACTGACGGTGCATCTAATGTAAGAGGAGTAGGATTAGGAATACTACTAAAATCGCCACAGGGGGACATATTACCCCAGGCTATTAGGTGTGAATTTCTTGCTACTAATAATGAAGCAGAGTATGAGGCTTTAATTGCAGGATTAGAGTTGGCTAAGAGCATGAGTATCAAAAATTTGCAAGTATATGTTGACTCTTTGTTAATTACTAACCATTTTAATGGATCCTATGCAGTTAAGGGTGAGAAATTAATCGAATATCTCGATATTCTCAAAAAATTAGCAGGATATTTCGATGTTTTTGTACTTAAACAGGTACCAAGGGAGGATAATGCTGAAGCGGATGCCTTAGCAAATTTGGGATCATCGATCAAGATACCTGAAGGGACGCAAATACCAATATTACATGTCCTATATCCTGCAACGAATCCTCAGGATAAAGAAGTAGCTGGTATTCAGGATCCTGGAGTAGAACATCCTGAAGAGGATCCTAAATCCTGGACGGCTCCAATCATGAAATATCTCAAAGAAGGACACATCCCTGGAAATGAAAATCCTAAGGCATTTAGGATGAAGGTATCACGATTCACTATTATAGATAATATTTTATACAAGAAATCTCTTGCAGGACCGTATTTGAGGTGCTTGGAGGATCCTGAAGCCAAGGAAGTACTTCAGGATATACATGAAGGGGATTGTGGTAATCATGCTGGGGGCAGGTCGTTATTCTCAAAAGTATTAAGGACAGGGTATTATTGGCCAACAATGAGAAAAGATGCCGCAGAATATGCTCGAAGATGTGACGCATGTCAAAGACATAGTAACATACTGCATCAACCTGCTGAACCATTGTATCCTATTGTTTCCCCTTGGCCATTTATGAAGTGGGGTATGGATATAGTGGGAAAGCTACCGAAAGCTCCTGGAGGAAAAGTCTTTATGCTAGCCATGACGGATTATTTCTCTAAGTGGGTTGAAGCTGAAGCATTTGTTCAAGTTAGAGACCAAGAAGTAGTATCCTTCATAAAGAGGAATATCCTGACCAGATTCGGAGTACCAGCTGAGATAATCTGTGACAATGGTTCTCAGTTCATAAGTAAGAGGACTACTGACTTTTGCAAGAGTTGGGGAATCAAAATGATCACGTCTACTCCGGTACATCCTCAAGCAAATGGACAAGCAGAATCCTCAAACAAGATAATTGTCAATAACTTAAAGAAGAGGCTTGGAGCCAAAAAAGGAAGATGGGCAGAAGAATTACCCTTTGTTTTATGGGCTGATAGGACAACGGTAAAGAATGCAACAGGCCAAACCCCATTTTCCTTGGTGTTTGGAGCAGAAGCAATGATTCCAACAGAAATGACGATACCTACTGCAAGATCTGTCTTAAGTGATCCTGAGAAGAATCCTGAAGCCTTGAGTCAGGATTTAGATACTATAGATGAAAAGAGAGATGCGGCAAGGCTAAGGATGGCAGCATATCAACAGAGAATATCCAGGGCATATAACAAGAATATTAGAACCAGAAGATTTAAGGTTGGAGATTGGGTGTTAAGAAAGGCTTTTCAAAATACTACTAATCCTGCCGATGGCAAGTTAGCTCCAAAATGGGAAGAACCATATGAAGTTGAATCAGAAGCAGGGAAAGGAGCATACAGACTCAAGAATATGGAGGGGGATATGCTATCGAGATCTTGGAATGCTATACACCTTAAGCTCTATTTCAAGTGAGTTTAGAATTCAATTTCTAACTCGGAGTGGTATGAATTCTATCTTTTTTAAATATGTTTTGGTTTAATTTGTTCTTTGAAACTCAATACTGACTTAAGCATCGGAGGGGTGTTAGCCAAGCTAACACCCACCTTAGTTTACAATTGTTTTGCAAGATATGTTTCAGGATATAGCTCCAGGATATGCACTCAGGATAACTCAGAAGATTAGAGGATTGGCCCCCTCTCTTACGTTTAAGGGATACTGATCCCTTCACAGGTTTAAAGGTATTCACCTTTCTTCGGAATTGGGTTTAAACACCCCGCCTGGAGCGCAAGTTATTCAGGGATAGTTCAAGGTGGCGGGACCAGTCCATGTAAAAGTGGCTGACAATTTCGTTACTGTTGGCTATATCCTGAATCCTAAAGGTATATGAGGATTGATCACCCTCTCTCACGAAAGGGTATTTTCATACTCTCTAAGGTTTAAAGGTTTTCACCTTTCTAAGTCTTGGAGTTTATACACTCCCGCCTGTAGCGCATGAAAAGTTGGGATTTTCCCCAGGATACAAGGGATTTATCTCCAGTACATCTTTGGGTTTTACCCTTGGGACGTCAAAATTTGCTTATGCAATGGAAACTGACATTAAATAGATTTCTAAGATACTTGAAGACATTGTATACAGGGGACATTCCCACCAAGGTGGTGGTGTAAAGCTAAAAGAATGAAGTTTGCAACTAATACACTAAGTACCTTGCACAGGGGACACCTTCATTGGAAGAGTTGCAAAGGGATTGAAGTTTGGTAATAGGTTTATGTCCTATTTCTGGTATGATCTTTCCTTTGTAAGCCTCATTTAAGTTTTTAGTGACATTATGTTGAGTATCCTGATATGTATCCTCAAAGTCCTTTTAAGGATATGTGATTGGGGTGTTTGAAACCAGTATTAGTTTGGAACTCTGATCATTTAAATATCAAAACTTGGTTTTGAAAAGATAAACTATTTTTTACTTTCTAAAGAAATTTTTACAAAGTTGAAGGAACGTTTGGAAGATCTATCTAATAAAAGGCTTTTGCAGTATGTTGCTGAGCATACTGATCAGGATATTTTATAAGATAACAACACAAAATCTTTACAAAGATAAGACTCACACTAAGTAATGCAAAGTAATGCAAGGTAACAGAAAATAAGTCAAAAGGTAGTTATATTATTAACAAGTCAAAAGTTGTGCTTTTGGTTTCACCTAAAACCAAGGCCCATCCGCCAAAAGCACGATCAGTTTTTACCATATTAGTGTAACGGTTGTCGGATGTATCTCAAAATAGAACCTGTTCACCTACAACCGTTATCACATTCAAAACAAGTTATACTAATTGATGACCAAGGGCTTCATCCTAAAACCTAGGACCCATCCACCTTTGGTCATCACATTGTTCTAGTGCAGGAAAAGTACATTGTTCAAAGACAGGAAAAGTAAATTGTCTATGCAACCACAACCATGAAATTAAAAAGTGGGCTCCGGCCTTGGCACGTACATCCATCATCGCCCACTGCGCTGGGGCAGCATCCTCTTGAACAGCAACCTCCTTGCCAGCATTCGCCCCAGCATCAGCCTCAGGATTCTTCTCGGTATCACCATCAGCATTGGCCACCTCCTCTGCCGCCTTCGAAGGCTCTTCATCAGCATGTTTTGCAGAATGAGCAACGGGATGACCTCCAAGACCCTGTAGTTTCTCCTCCCAAGCCTTTACATTCCAGGAGGGGCATTCAAAACCCAAATCCATGGCCTCATAAGCCATCCTTATCCTGGCTTGGAGAAGAGAGACGACCACAGAAGCTTTTAGGCTATCCCGGTATGAGCTCATATTCTGCTGATATTGAAGAAGAGCGGCGTCTAGCTTGGCTTGAGCATCCTCATTAGCTTTGTGGAGGGCAGCTTGATGTTCCTGAGTCATTGCCTTGTATTTGTCTTCATAATGCTGGGATTTGGCAGCCGCGATGGTTCCTTGGTCAGCTATGGTGGCTTGAGCTTTCTCCAGCTGGATCTTTAACATCTTGTTAAGCCCGCAAGCGTCTTCATACAAATGCATAAGACGATCCAGACCCTATCGATAAAGACACAGGTATTAATGTGAAAAATAAGCAGGATAAAGACTAACATACTTGTACAGGATATCGAAAAGAAAATTCTACCTGTTTGAGGAATGAGGTAGCTTCATTGAACCCATGATTCTCAAGAGAGAATGTTTCAGAAACAGCTGGGGAATCAGTCTCCTTTCTCTTCCGAGAGCTGGATGCCCGGGTCCTGGATGCCGGAGGGCCTTTGGGAGCAGAAACAGTTTTCGAGGAGGTAGGCTTTGGTGTAGCAGACGATTTTGGTTTGGATTCTTGTTTGGCGGGTTCAAGGCTAGAATAGCAATCCAATTCGTCAAGTTCGAAACCTTCGAGGTTGACGACTGGTACTACATAAGGGAAGATATTCTTAAAACTCATCATATTTTTGAAAAATAATTAATATATGAAAATGTGCTTACCAGACATTTCTGAGCTTGATTTTTGATGAGAATCTGTAAGAGACAGGGAAAAAGTTCTTTCACTGGCAGGAAGACGGTAGATTTCCTTGATCTTGGATTCGGATTCTGCATTGGGAGGCACTAAGTCTCTGAAATTCGCTGCGTAAAAACATCAGAATATAAGTCCGGGATACAGTTTGAAGATATAATTGGGGATATTCCTAAAACCCTAAATCCTACCCTTGGTTAACCATTTAACCGGTAGATCGAAACCCTTATCAATAGAGTCTCTTTTTACGAAAAAGAATTTTCGTCGCCATCGATCCTCATTCTTGGTGGCTTTAAGGACCAAAGGGTTCTTGATGGAAAACAGAAGATAACGGTGATTGCCATGGGATCTCAACCGGTATGCTACGGGAAGGTCCTCAACAAGTAGGTTAGGAAAATGACGAGATTTGATATGATCCAACACTATCAAGACTCGCCAGACCATTGGCATAACTTGGGCGTAGCTAAGGCCGGTGAGGTCGAAAAAGCTAGAGATAAAGGGTGGAAATGGGTACCGGAGTCCAAGAGAGAAAGGATAAGCGAAAAAACAAACCCACTCGTCGGATGATGCGTCCGATCGGGCTTCCTGGTCGAAGGGGCGAAAGACCGTTCCGGTGGGAAAGGCACCGGAGTCTTTAAGAGCAGCAATGTCAGCATTATTGAAGCAGCAAATCTCCTTTGCTGGATCGGTGATGAAGTTTTGACTTATGAGGGTTGAGGCTGGTCGGTCTGATCGGGATTTCGTTCGTGGTGCCATGAAGAGTATTGAGCAAATTAAGAAAAATTCAAGAAAGGAGATTAGAAAAGAAGATACCTGATGTTTGCTTGCAGATAAGGATAACCGAGACAAAGAGCCCCTCGGTTAATATAGGATGAATATAGGGGGTAAAGAGTAAATAATGCCTTGGAAGTTGCACCGTTGTCATTTCAAGGGTCTAGTCGTATTAGTTACCTTAAGTCATGAGGTGAAATTTTTGAAATATATCCGTTGGATTGGTATCCCAACCGATATATTTGGGGACAATTGTTAGGGGTCATTTTCTTAACGTATATATCCTGACCAATATCCTGCCTATGTTTGTTCATTTGTGACCAGGATGCTGGAAGAGGATATTGCTAACATCTTGGGCGATATCCTGAGGCTTATTGAATTAACCACGTGCAGGTCAAGGGCTGAGACTTGCTAACGGTCAAGAGGACTTCTTCTCCTCAAGACTCGGACGAATTTGTTGAGGAAGAGACGTTGAGCCCGAAAGACCAGGTCTACAACGTTCGAAGAAGGAATATTCGGTGGATCCCGCAAGTTTAGGGTAGTTTGTTATTTCATATTTACTATAAATAGATGGGGGCGGATCAGCTTAGAACACACAAATTTTTCACTAACACTCTTATACACTTACACTCTCTAGCTCATCGCAAACACCACACTTGTATTCAAGTTTCGTTGTAACACTTAGTCGATCCGTACCACATCCTGCACTGTATCCTGATTTTTGAAGCAATAGAAGAACTAGGCAGCTGCGATTGTCAGCTCCCGAGGTTTTATGCCGGCGATCTAGATTGATCAAGGGCTTTCCTCGTACATCCCGTGTCGTTTACTTTACTTTTGCTCATTGTTTGATCATAGATACAGCTCTATATCCTGAGCCGTATCCTGAAACTGTTTTTACAAATTAACTTGATTAACATATTTTCAACACTCATTTCTAGCACACTACCTCACTTAACTAATTTGATCACTTAATTACTTCGGTAATTTTTGACCAAAACACTCATGTTGCTAACAATAGTGGGTCTTTGCAGGATACAGGTGTAACATCAGCATTTACTAGGGAGCTTCAGAAGTTGAAGGACATGATATCCAGCATGCCTGGAGTGGTCCAGCCAATCCCGGAAGTGTCCCAAGACAGCCACAGGATATCTCGTTTTGCATATCCTATCTGTGATGCTGAGATTCCAAAGAGATTTCAAACCCCCAACATGAAGCTTTATGATGGAACTACGGATCCTGAAGAACATATTGCCCAGCATAGGGAAAGGATGGAAATTAACCCTATCCCTCCGGAGCTCAAGGAAGCATGCTTGTGCAAGGGTTTTGGTTCTACCTTAACAGGATCAGCTTTGAAATGGCTCCTAAATGTTCCTCCTCATTCAATTACATCATTTGCTCACCTAGTGAATTTATTTAATAGTCAGTTTTCTTGTAGTAGAAGCTTTGAAAAACTAACAAGTGACCTTTACAGGATAACACAGGGGCCTCAAGAATCCCTAAGGGATTATGTGAACAAGTTCAGCCGGGAATCTTTAGACATTCCGCATCTTGATGTTGCAACAGCTGTGCAAGCTTTCAAGATGGGGCTGCAAAAAGATTCTCAATTTTACCAAGACCTTGTAATGAACCCATGCAGGAACTTGGATGAAGCTCGAAACAGGGCCCTAAGATATATTCGATTGGAGGATGACAGAAAGATGCAAGAGAGGATGAACTCATCCAACACCTATGAGACAACCAACAGGAAGTCAGAATCCTCATTTAAGCCATATCGCCCTAAACCATATGGTAGAAATGAAAATAAAAAAGTGAATGCTGTCGAAGACGAGGATCCTGAAGAATATCCTGAATTATCTGAATATTGTTTTTCTGTTAACATTCCTGAATTGATGTATGCCATGCAGGGTTTAGGAGACAAGGCTAGGTGGCCTCGAAAGAATCAACAAAAAGCTGATTGGAAAGATAAGTCGAAATGGTGTGCCTTCCATGAAGATTTCGGACATGTGACTGAGGATTGCATTGCCCTAAGGAAAGAAATAAGCTATCTTCTGAGCAAGGGGTATCTGAAAGATCTCTTAGGAAGAAAGAAGAATAAGGGTCAGGATACTGAGAAGGATCCTGAACGAGCAGCCTCACCTCCCGCGGATGCCAAGATAATCAACTTCATTTCGGGAGGATCCGATATTTGTGGGACTTCGTATTCGGCGGCGAAGAGACATGCAAAGGAAGCTAAGGCTGAAAGGGGAGACAAACCTGTCAGGATGACTACCCTCACAACTGACAAAGTGATCACATTTGATGCTGATGACAGGGATACTGTTCAGGATCCTCATCATGATGCTCTGGTAATAATGTTATATGTGGCTAACCATTTTGTTGATAATGGCAGCTCCGTCAATATAATCCAACTAGAGACTCTGAAGAGAATGAATGTATCTCCAATGGATATCACTTCAAAGTCCACCGTGCTTGTTGGGTTCAGTGGAGAGGCTAGGAACACAGTGGGAGAGATAAAGTTACCAGTATATGTTGAAGGAGTCAACTCGATACAACGTTTCTGTGTGATGGATTCTCTATCCTGCTATAACATCATACTGGGAAGACCATGGATTCACGATATGAAGGCTGTGCCATCAACATATCACCAATGCATCAAGATCCCTACCCCTTGGGGAGTTGTCAAAGTCGATAGTGATCAGCAGGAGGTGAAAGAATGTTACTCATCCTCGATGAAATCCTCAACCAAGCCTAGTGCAGCATAGCAATTAAAGATGCGGGCCCAGTATATCGTGGAGGATCCGGAGCAGGATGTGAAGAAAATTATCCTGGATCAGGATAATCCTGATATCTCGGTGCTCGTAGGAACCAATATCCCTCAGGATATTGAAGAACAGTTAACTAACTTTTTGAAATGCAGGATGTCAACGTTTGCATGGAAGCATGAGGATATGACAGGTATATCCAAAGACATTATCACTCACAAGCTTGGAATTGACAGATCATTCAAGCCTGTTCAGCAAAAAAGAAGGAAATTTGCTCCTGAGCGGAATACGATTATCCAAGAGGAAGTGGAAAGACTGTTGAAGTCCAGGATGATCAGAGAAGTTAAATTTCCAAGATGGCTAGCAAACGTAGTTGTGGTACAGAAGAAAAATGGGAAATGAAGAGTCTGTGTAGACTACACAGACTTGAACAAGGCTTGTCCTAAAGACCCATTTCCTCTTTCTCACATTGATGCAATGGTGGATGCTACTGCCGGGCATGAAATGTTGACCTTCATGGATGCATCCTCAGGATTTCAGCAGATTCAAATGGAACCCTCTGACCAGGAGGATACTGCCTTCATGACACCAACAGGTATTTATTGTTATACGGCTATGCCTTTTGGTTTGAAAAATGCAGGTGCAACATACCAGAGATTGGTAAATATGATGTTCAAAGACAAGCTGGGGGACACCATGGAGGTATACATTGACGATATGGTGGTAAAATCAAAGAAAGCCCAGGATCACCTCCAGGATATTAAAGGAGCATTTGATATCCTGGACCAATATAATAAATCCTGCTAAGTGTCATTTCGGAGTGGGGGCAGGAAAATTTCTAGGATATATGGTGACCAAAAGAGGAATAGAGGCGAGCCCGGAGCAGATTAAAGCCATCTTGGATATTAAGTCACCCTCAAATATGAAAGATGTTCAACGTTTAACAGGGAGAGTGGCAGCATTAAATAGATTTATTTCAAGATCTTCAGAGAAATGCAAAGAGTTTTATGATATCCTGAAGAATAACAAGAAATTTGAATGGGGTGATAAGCATGAAGCAGCCCTGCAGGATTTGAAGCAATATCTTTCAACTGCACCTTTACTGATGAAGCCTGAGAATGGTGAACCACTATCCCTATACCTCGCTGTATCATGGAATGCTGTAAGTGCCGTCCTTGTAAAGGATCATGAAGGTCAGCAATATCCTGTTTATTATGTTAGTAAAAGTTTGTTAAATGCTGAAACTAGGTATTCTCATTTAGAAAAATTGATACTAGCATTATGTAACACCTCGGAAATTCATGTCCAATAAAATAAAGACACGTGTCATGTTATGCAAACGTGTTATGAATACGGATCCAGATAAAGATGTACGGTAGGATTTAAAAACGTCGACATGTTAATTTATACCTCTGAGCGACCTATTAATAAATCCCTAACCAGGATATATTTTATCAAACATCTGAATTATGATTATAAATCTGGCCATCCAAATAATGGATTTATTTTATAAACTCTAGACATGGATCCTATGCAAGTTCTTAAGAATTTCCGTCAAATTTAACTTCCCACAATGTGCCAAAGTGTGTAAGTGCATGCCTAGACATGCAATGGCTGAAAATATGGTCCCCATACTGATTAAAGTGTTTGAGAATCGGAGATTTAAGTATTGCATGGTCAAAGACTGAATAAAAACAAAAATTTGTCTTCTGGTGACAGCTTACGGACCTCAACACCCAGAACGTTGAGGTGCGTAAGGTTCCTGAATAAAAACAGGATTTTTATCTCTGGCGAAGGCTTGCGCACCTCAACATCGAGAACGTTACGGTGCGCAAGCATGCTTACGGACCTCAACACCAGTAACGTAACGGTGCGTAAGGCTTACAGCTGGGCGAATTTCAGGACAGATGGCTGTTAAAACAGTTACACCGCCTTATATGGGTGGTTTTCGAATTCAGGGGCTCCTATATCTGGTTTTTAGCTTCCTAGGCCACCTGGGATGATCTTATAACATCACTAGAGTTAGTTGGCATCATCCTAGAAGATCAAAGTTAGTATATAAGGGACTTGAAGTGTAGCAACTTAGCTCTTTCATTTGCAACTCTTTTTCTGGAGCTCTCTGGTCAGCAAGCCATCTTCCTAGTGATCACTAATCATAATTAGGACTCTTGTAAGTATACTTAACCTTTCTAAATTCAGTTTAGCTTAGTTAATTAACTAAAAGTCAAACCGTCGTAATTAAGGTTTGACTTCATGATTAATTAAAATGTGCTCAGTCTAATCACGAATTAAAAGTACCTTTAAGTAGGTATTTATGTGGGTAATAAACCCTTAAAAGGGTACTTTCAGATTCTCACTCTAACTATGTTAATTGTCGAGTCAAAGCTTACTTTAAAAAGTCAACAGAATGATTATTTTCAAATTAAAGTATAATTAGCAATGTAGGATACTTGCAACCTGTTTGATCATTAATATAACTTGGTAATTAATGTAAGAACATGTCCCAACATGTTTAACTCGACAATTTTCAGTTTAGGCTCGGTTTGGAACCGAAAGTCGCATAGTTTGACCTCTGCTTTGACTTTCAGTTCTGACCCGTTTAAGCATTGTTTAGAAATGCCTTAGAGCCTTAATTGAACCAGGTTTCATATTAGTGTAACCCCCTGAGGTCACATAACTTGGTTCATTAGTTATCCGATTCATATGCATGTTTCCGATTAATGCTTAAATATTGACTATTATGCCCTTTTGACTATAAAACGTGATTTTTGATAAAGTAAAAGAGTAGAAATCTTAGTTACTGATTTATAAACTTGCACCTAAAATTTGACATCAGTTTGAGGTCTAGATTAAGAGTTATGCTCATTAGCGTAAATTGAAAGCTTTATGTTATTTAAACGGCGTAATTAGCGTATAGCCTATCTAAACCCACTTTTTGATATCAAACTTTTTACCCACTAATGTAATATAATATTTTGGGATTTTTAGAGATTTTTATTTAATTTTTGGCTGAGCATAACATAGGCCTCTAAGTTTGATTCGGTTTAAGACGGTTTTGCCCTTTTAAGCCATAAAATGAGTTTTACAAATCCTTTTGACCCCAAACCTTTTTCTACTGATCTTATTTGATAAATAAAATATTTTGAGCCTTCTGGAACTATAAAAATATCAGCTTTCCTTTGAAAACCCGGAAATGGCTCCAAATCGCCTTATTAAGCATTTTTAACGCATAGTATGTGCTAAAACCATATTAAACATATAAGGTTGATACCTACTGATATTTTTAGTATATTTTTATATAATAACAGTAAGTACAAGTTTTTGAACTCAGGTTCCAGTTTTGACCTTTTAAGCCTAAGTGAAATTACCAATATACCGCTAAAGTGCATAGTTGGGTTTTAAATGTTAAGTTTCAAATATAGGTCATACCCTACTGATATAACATGTTAAATTAAGTGTATTTACTGTATAAATCAGACCTGTAACTCAGATTACAAATTAAACTCTTTTATAACCTTTTAAATGACCAAAATGCCCTTATGAGGCATAAGTTGAGTTTAAATTCGTTTGGGGCATAATAGAATATATCTTACTGATATTATAACATTTAAGGCATATTAACTCAGGGAACTTGCATATGACTCTTATGGTTACCCGTGACGCCCCTTATGCGTTCGGTTCGGTTTATGTAACTAGTTTGCATAAATTGACCGAAACGGGTCAAACCTTATCATCTTTGTCTCAAAATCCAGAATGTATTTAGTATACCTATATTATACAAGTATTCAAACTTGTCGGGTCTAAATCACCTTCTATCCGGTCTTCGCTTAATCGTGCGTTTGAACCGTATCGTCCTTAAAAGCTAACCGGTCTAAGCTTAGGCTTAAATAAAGACCCGTTAGAAATCTAATAGGTTATTATAAACCTTTGTTTCCAGAATAGAAGAACCAGTAAAAGCTACCCGCACTCACTAATTGTGATTTATACTTACAAAGGTAAATACTTTTAACTTATTTTCCCTATACGGGCTTGGGGTACGGTATATAAAATACCGCTTGGTCCGGCATTGAATCTTTAATCGAATAGAGGTTAAATCATTGATATGCTACGTTTTGAAATGTCTTGTTTGTTTAAAGCCTTTGGGGGGTTAATGACCATGTCCCGGATATCCTTGGCATCATCTTACGAGATGGCCACGACCTTAGCACGGGGTGTAGGCGTATACCCGTCAGTGCCTAACCAAATAATGTGGTGTGTCTATTAATCTTTAACCCGTTCTATGGATCGGGCTACTGAACGCATAAGTAACATGTAATTCGTTTACAAGGATTATATTCATATAATTATCCCAAGTTATAAAATGTTTTGTGCCACGTGTATTCAAATCAATTTTCAACCCTTTTTAAAATGAGTCAGTTAAATTGTATTTACCAGTGTAAACTGACGTATTTTCCAAAAGGTTAAGTGCAGGTACTACTCGTACTAGGCTGGCTGTCTTCTAGCGTCCGCAATAAGTCTCGCAAGCTTGGATGTTAATAAAACTGTTGAACAATATCTTCTTTTATTTTGATCCACCTGTGGATCTGTTTCAACTACTCGTGATATTTAATATTACATTTATTTAAAGTTGAAATGAATCTATCTTTGCTTCCGCTGTGCATTTATATATTGTGTTGTTTGACTATGATGATATCAACTACGTCACTATACTCCCCACCGGGCCCACCGGTAATACGTGAAAATATCAGGGTGTGACACATTAGTTATGGCATCAACGAAGCTTAGACATTACTTTGAAACACATAGGATTCATGTTAAAACAAATTATCCTGTTAAAAATGTGCTTAGGAAACCAGAGATGTCAGGCAGGATGGCCAAGTGGTCAGTAAAGTTAAGTGCTTATGATTTAGTATATGAACCTAGAAATGCCATAAAGTCTCAGGCTTTAGCTGACTTTGTGGCTGATTTCAGTAGTGACATTCAGGATGAAGTAGACCTAGAAGTTCAACAGTTAGGAGAATCCTCAGGATCCTGGACGTTATATACTGATGGTGCATCTAATGTAAGAGGAGTAGGATTGGGAATACTACTAAAATCGCCACAGGGGGACATATTACCCCAGGCTATTAGGTGTGAATTTCCTGCTACTAATAATGAAGCAGAATATGAGGCTTTAATTGCAGGATTAGAGTTGGCTAAGAATATGAGTATCAAGAATTTGCAAGTATATGTTGACTCCTTGTTAATTACTAATCATTTTAATGGATCCTATGCAGTTAAGGGTGAGAAATTAATCGAATACCTCGATATTCTCAAAAAATTAGCAGGATATTTCGATGTTGTTACACTTGAACAGGTACCAAGGGAGGATAATGCTGAAGCAGATGCCTTAGCAAATCTGGGATCATCGATCAGGATACCAGAAGGGACCCAAATACCAATATTACATATCTTATATCCTGCAATGAATCCTCAGGATAAAGAAGTAGCGGGTATTCAGGATCCTGGAGCAGAGTATCCTGAAAAGGATCCTAAATCCTGGATGACTCCAATCATGAGATATCTCAAGGAAGGACATATCCCCAGAGATGAAAATCCTAAGGCATTTAGGATGAAGGTATCACGATTCACTATTATAAATAATGTTTTATACAAGAAATCTCTTGTAGGACCGTATTTGAGGTGCCTGGAGGATCCTGAAGCCAAAGAAGTACTTCAGGATATACATGAGGGGGATTGTGGTAATCACACTGGGGGCAGGTCATTGTTCTCCAAAGTATTAAGGACAGGATATTATTGGCCAACGATGAGGAAAGATGCTGCAGAATATGCTCGAAGGTGTGATGCATGTCAAAGGCATAGTAACATACTACATCAACCAGCTGAACCACTATATCCTGTAGCGTCCCCTTGGCCGTTCATGAAATGGGGGATGGATATAGTAGGGAAGTTGCCAAAAGCTCCAGGAGGAAAAGTCTTTATGCTAGCAATGACGGATTATTTCTCTAAGTGGGTTGAAGCTGAAGCATTTGTCCAAGTTAGAGACCAAGAAGTAGTATCCTTTATAAAGAGGAATATCCTGACCAGGTTTGGGGTACCAGCTGAAATCATTTGTGATAATGGGTCCCAGTTTATAAGCAAGAGGACTACTGACTTTTGCAAGAGTTGGGGAATCAAAATGATCACGTCTACTCCGGTACATCCTCAAGCGAATGGACAAGCAGAATCCTCAAACAAGATAATTGTCAATAACTTAAAGAAGAGACTTGGAGCCAAAAAAGGAAGATGGGCAGAAGAATTACCCTTTGTTTTGTGGGCTGATAGGACAACGGTAAAGAGTGCAACTAGCCAAATCCCATTTTCCTTGGTATTTGGAGCGGAAGCAATGATTCCAACGAAAATGGTGATACCTACTGCAAGATCTATCCTGCAGGATCCTGAACAGAATCCTGAAGCCCTATGTCAAGATTTGGATACCATAGATGAAAAAAGGGACGCAGCAAGGCTAAGGATGGCAGCATATCAACAAAGAATATCCAGAGCATATAACAAGAATATAAGGACTAGGAGATTTCGAGTTGGTGATTGGGTGCTAAGAAAGGATTTTCAAAATACCACTAATCCTGCCGATGGCAAGCTAGCTCCAAAATGGGAAGGACCATATGAAGTTGAGTCAGAAGCAGGGAAAGGAGCATATAGACTCAAGAATATGGAGGGGGATATGCTACCAAGATCCTGGAATGCAATACACTTAAAGCTCTATTTCAAGTAAGAATAGAATTTAATTTCTATCTCTGAATGGTATGTATTCTATCTCTTTTAAATATATTTGTGTATTATCTTGAACCCAATACTGACTTAAGCATCGGAGGGGTGTTAGCCAGGCTAACACCCACCTTAGTTTACAGTTGTTTTGCAGCAAATGTTTCAGGATATAGCTCCAGGATATGCACTCAGGATAAATCGAAAGATTAGAGGATTGGCCCCCTCTCTCACGTTTAAGGGATCTTCATCCCTTCAAAGGTTTAAAGGTATTCACCTTTCTTTCGAATTGGGTTTAAACACCTCACCTGGAGCGCAAGTTATCTAGGTATAGTACAAGGTAGCGGGACCAGTTCATGTAAAAGTGGCTGACAATTTCGTTACTGTTGGCTATGTCCTGGATCCTGAAGGTATATGAGGATTGATCACCCTCTCTCACGAAAGGGTATTTTCATACTCTCTAAGGTTTAAAGGTTTTCACCTTTCTAAGATTTGGGGTTTATACACTCTCGCCTGTAGCGCATGAAACTCAGGGTTTATCCCCAGGATATCAGGGTTTATCCCCAGGATATTAAGGGTTTATCCCCAGGATATTAAGGGTTTATCCCCAGTATACTAAGGATTCATTTCAGGATATCAAGGTTTTTGCCTCGGGGTGTTTGAAATTTATTCAAGCCAAAGTGTGAATACATTTGCATTTCTGTGTCATACACAGGGGACATACATTATACTATTCAAAGATTGGATCCAAGTTTGTAAGTGTGCACTGGGGACATTCCTAAGGTGGAAGATTGGAATTGACTCTCTAAGAGCCTTTGGTATGATCTCTCCTTTTTTCAAATGACTTGAGTTTTTAAATGATATGACAATATCTTGACCAGGATATCACTTAGGATATTGGTCAGGATATTCTCAGAATGTGTTCCCATAACACTCCTAAGAATGTTCAAACAAAGCAGTTTTCATAAGTAAAATTTGTACACTAATAACAACAATGGTAAGGTCAAAAGAAAAGTTATATTAACATAGCAAAAGTTTGTGCTTTTGGTTTCATCTCAAACCGAGATCCATCCACCAAAGGCACAATTAGTCTTTAAACATATTTATCCAACAGTTGAAGGTTTCATCTCAAACCGAGACCCATCCACCTCCAACTGTTGTATTGTTCAAAAAGCATGCAGGAAATATAAATTGTTCAGATGCAGGAAAAGTAAATTGTTTAGGGGATTACAGACCAACATTCAAATTTAAAAAGGTGGGCTCCGGCCTTGGCACGTATATCCATCATTGCCCACCTGAATGCCCTCACACAGCGGCATCTTCTCCAACCTTCTCTGCCTTCTCAGCTTCAACATCCTCATCAGCATCCGCTCCAGCATCCTTCTTGTCTCCAGCCTTGTCCACCACTTCTGCCGACTTTGAGGATTCACCAGCTTCAGCAGGAAGTGGCACAGCTTTGCCTCCAAGCTCCTTCAGCTTGGCCACCCAGGATTCAACCGGCCAGGATGGGCATACAAGGCCTGTCTCCTTGGCCTCATAGGCCATTTTGATACGAGCTTGCAGCAGGGAGACGATGGCAGAGGCTTTGATTCCTTCCCGAAACGAAACCATGGCCTGCTCGTGATCCATTTGGACGGTGGCAAGTTTGAGCTCAGCATCTTGGGTGACCTTCTTCAGCATGCCCTCGTAATGCCGGGTCTTTGCTTCAGCAATGGCACCTTGGTCGGCAACGGTGCTTTCGAGCTGTTTGATCCTGGCTTCATGAAGTACAACAGTACCACAGGCATCATTGTACAGGTGGAGCAAATGTTGGAGGCCCTGCACATCAAATTCAGGTACGAGTCAGAATATATTAATCAGGATATCCTATCAGGATATCCTATCAGGATATATGTGCAGGATATGTAGCAGGATATTACCTTGTTGAGGAAGGATGTCATTGGCTCTAAGGAGTCAGAAAGCTGAGTTCATCGTAGGAGAAACCCTCTAGGCTTGGAGCACTGACCTCAGGACCTTTCCTCTTTTTTGCTGTGGAAGCACGAGTTCTCGGATTGGCCTTAGGAGCTGGGAGTGGCTTGGAGCTGGTGGCAGCAGGGGTCTCTTTCTTGACCATGACCGGAGTAGGATAGCTGTCAAGTTCATCGAGGTCTAGATAGACTGGAACCTTGCTGGAGTCTGCATACAGGGAGTAAAAATTTCTCCTAATTATTTCAAATAAAAGACATGTATGTACAGGATATTTTGCAGGATCCTTACCTGACATGTTTGCACTAAAAAGAGAACTTGGAGATGGCGGAGATGGGTTGAAACTTCTTTCAGCCTCCGGAAGGAGTCTGATAGCGTCGATCCTTTTCTTTGAATCAGCAAGGGGAGGAGCAATCTTCCTAAAGTCAGCTGCATGCACAACAGAAAAAATAAAGTTGGTCAGTTCAGGATATGAAGCAGGATAAGAGGCAGGATCATCCTTAAACCCTAAATCCTACCCTTTTTCAACCATTGCACCGGATATTCCGTTCCACCAGGGATTGAGTCTCTTTTTACAAAGAAGAACTTAGATTGCCAGTTATCCTCGTTCCTGGTGGCACGAAGTATCAGTGGGTCGCCGGAAGTGGAATAAAACAGAAATCTACATGATCCGTGGCATCTAAGCCGGTAAGCTAGGGGGAGATCTGTCACACCCCCAAAATCCACATGCGGAGTACCACCGCTTGGAGGCGTGACATGACCAGGATCAAGCCACCAATCATATTGAACATAAGTATGCATATCAAAAGTCATTCCTCAATACGATAGGTGTTTACAAAACCAAATATAAACAAGTGTGTAGCGGAAGCATTTAATGTAAAACCCAACAAAAGTTTTAGTACAAAATGTTATAATGTTTAACAACACATTCACGATCCATATCCACAACGACCGTGCCTCCCGTGCAAGCTCCAAAAGTACCTATGGTCCTGCAAGGCATGTAACAGAGAGTCAACAACTAGTTGAGCGAGTTCACAGTTGGTTATTTAGTTATAATGTTCATTTCGTAAATCGTATGCTCGATTAGTAATCATGTATCGTATGTAATAGCATCGCGGCCCTCAAGGCATGTTTGCGAAGTTTAGTGGGGGTTTCCCATGTTTTCTAGACTAGTTATATTTGTATCGCGGCCCTCCAGGCATGTTTGCGAAGATTAAAGTATAGTTCGCGGCCATTCCAGGCATGTTTGCGAAGATTAAAGTATAGTTCGCGGCCATTCCAGGCATGTTTGCGAAGATTGTTCTAGTATCGCGGCCGATCCCGGCATGTTTGCGAAGAGATGTATAAGTATCACTAGTCTAGTAGTATCTACCATTGACCTTCCTCTCCCGAGGCCTATGGTATGTACTTCCAATAACTCTTAATTAAGCATAAATAATCAATCAACCCATTCCCAACCCCGGGAATCCCATGCCTTGGTAGAAGTGTGAACTCACCTTGTTTGCTCGGTATGCTAAGTTAAGTGCTCACAATAATTCAGTCAAGTCCTATAGTGCACGTATGTTCAGTCAGTTTACGTTCGTAATATTTCACATGTAACTATTATCACAGCAATATAACATAGCGCGCTTGGCAATTAATCGCACATTACATAACAGTTAATCACAGTTTATCATAGCATATTATCCGATAACATACTTGATACAGTTACTGACTTGGCATAGTTAATGAGCCATAACATAGTTGATTAAGAACTAACAGAGTTAACATACAGTCAAGTTTAATAACTCACTGTGTAAATTAAATAAATAGGGTTAACTACTTAACAAGGTTAATAAACCATAAAAGTTAACAACTTACTAGATTAACAGAGTTAAGTAAACTAACTGGGTTATACAAGTGGTTAGTTTATTTGAATAACATATTAAATGACAATAATTATTAACAGTTAACATATTGCCAAACACACCCTAGTGCCGAAATCCAAACATGAGTCGAAAACACATGAGGGCCGAAAACCAACTATGGGCCGAAATCTGTTTTGGGCTTGGAACTGTTTGGGCCGAAATCACTTTAAGTGATTTCGTCCACTTTCTTATGTGTGGTGGGTGATTTCGTTACTAGTCATCTTCTTCAACAACACTTCTGTAACATAAACCCAGTAACTAATAATCGATTTAACAGTTACATGATCAATCATTTGTAGGAACAATCAATCCAACAAAAGATAAAACATTCATTTAAATACTTACCCATCTAAATAATCAGGATTCACATCCAACAATCATCATAATTTTTATCATTTAACAAATACCCACTGTTAAGCAAAATATCAAATATACACACAATTCATGTATGATAATTATCTAACAAGCACACTATGATAAATCACATATTCACATATATACATACATCATGATTAAACATCCACTAATCATACGATGAGCATCTAAACAACTTGAATCATGAAATCACTAACCAAGTTTTAAGCAGAGGTTTGCTTCAAGATGAGTTTTCTTTGTGGGTTTTTAGAGATAGAGAGAAAACAATGTGATAGGATAGTTTTGATAAGTGTGAAACTTCTCTGAGAAGTTTCATGAGATAAATATCTAAAATATCTAAATACTGGGCCATGGGCCAAGCCCATTTGTGTGATTTCGTTGACTATGGCTGGATGAAAACACTTAAGTGTTTTCACCACTTGGTGATTTCATGATACTTATTCACAGTAGAAGTTCCATCTTTCTTTAACATGTTAATTAGTATAAAGCCTTATGAACATACTCTCACATGTTAACAAATACTATGGATTTCCAAGTACAAATATCAGTCGAAATACGATATAACGTATTACAAAGGTAAACGTTGTGACACATCGAGTCGTATCAACAACAACTAGAACAATAATAAATAATAAAAAAAATTAACGTGCACTAAATGCGAAGATAGAAATCTTGGAAACTCGAGCTGTCACATTATCCCCAACTTGAAAGAAATTTCGTCCCGAAATTTAGCATGCGGTTACTGAGGAAGCTAGGTAAGTTATCGTTTACTGGTTTTCCTGGGGTATCACATCATCCCCCTGTTGAGTTGGGATTTCATCCCGAACTTCTGTAGTAGCTTCAGCCTCAGTAGTGGTTGCATTGTTTTCGAACAACTGGGGATATTTGAGTTCCATTTGGTCTTCGCGTTCCCAGGTGAACTCTGGGCCACGACGGGAGTTCCAACGAACTCGAACAAGTGGTATTCTGGTGTTCTTGAGGACCTTAACATCTCGGTCCGTGATTTCAACTGGTTCCTCGACGAAATGCAATTGTTCGTCGATAGTGAGCTCCTTCAGAGGAACTATGAAGGTCTCATCTGACTGCCACTTTTTCAGATTCGACACATGAAAAACGTTGTGAACTGCACTGAGTTCAGCTGGTAAGTTCAGTCTGTAGGCCACTTTGCCTATCTTTTCTATGACTTCAAATGGTCCAACGTAACGTGGATTAAGCTTGCCTCGTTTGCCAAAACGAACAACACCCTTCCAGGGTGAAACCTTGAGTAGTGCTCGATCCCCAACCTGGAGCTCGAGTATTTTCCTGTCTTTATCCGCGTATACTTTCTGACGGTCACGAGCTGCCGCCATGCGTTGTCGTATTTGAGCAATCTTTTCAGTAGTATCAACTACCATTTCTGGACCTGTGATCTGACTGTCACCCACCTCTGCCCAACAAAGAGGTGATCGGCATTTACGCCCGTATAATGCCTCAAATGGAGCAGCTTTAATGCTGGTGTGGTAACTGTTGTTGTACGAAAATTCCACAAGTGGCAGATGCTTTTCCCAGCCCTTGCCAAAGTCAATTACGCACGCCCGAAGCATGTCTTCTAGAGTTTGAATAGTACGCTCAGATTGCCCATCTGTCTGTGGGTGATAAGCTGTGCTCATGTCTAATCGAGAGCCAAAAGATTTGTGCATTGCTTGCCACAGTTCTGAAGTAAAACGTGCATCCCGATCAGAGATAATAGAGGTGGGCACCCCGTGCCTCGAGACAACTTCTTTAAGGTATATGTCTGCTAGAGTGGAGAACTTATCCGTTTCCTTGATAGCCAAGAAGTGAGCAGACTTTGTGAGTCGATCCACGATCACCCAAATAGTATCATTTCCGCGCTGAGATCTAGGTAAGCCAGTAACAAAATCCATGGAAATTTGCTCCCATTTCCATTGTGGTATCTCAGGTTGTTGGAGTGGGCCTGATGGTTTCTGATATTCCGCTTTGACTCTCGCACAAGTCAAACACTTGCTAACGTAAGTTGCTATGTGGGCCTTCATGCTAGGCCACCAATATGTAGTTCTGAGGTCGTGGTACATCTTATCTGAACCAGGATGTACTGAGTAGCGAGACTTATGAGCTTCATCCATTACAAGCTCGCGTAAATTACCATAGAGTGGGACCCAGATGCGTCCTGTTACATAGTAGGCGCCGTCTGCCCTTTGTTCTAACCTTTGCCTTGAGCCGCGTAGAGCTTCAGCCCTGACGTTTTCCGGTTTCAATGCTTCTACCTGAGCATCTCGTATCTGTGAAGGAAGACTAGACTGAATAGTGAGTTGCAACGCTCGTACACGCCTAGGTATAGTATCCTTTCGACTGAGGGCGTCAGCCACCACATTGGCTTTGCCCGGATGATACTTTATAGCACATTCGTAATCGTTCAGTAACTCGACCCATCGACGTTGTCGCATGTTCAAGTCTTTCTGCTTGAAGATATGCTCAAGACTTCTGTGATCGGTGTAGATGGTGCACTTGGTGCCATACAGATAATGTCGCCATATCTTGAGCGCAAAGACAACTGCTCCAAGCTCTAAATCGTGCGTAGTGTAATTCCGTTCGTGAATCTTAAGTTGGCGTGAAGCATAAGCAATAACTTTATCCCGTTGCATCAACACACATCCAAGACCTTGGATAGATGCATCGCAGTAGACTACAAAATCATCCGTGCCTTCAGGCAATGAGAGGATAGGTGCACTACAAAGTCTATCCTTTAAGTGCTGAAACGCTGTTTCCTGTGTATCACTCCAACGGTAAGCAATACCTTTCTGTGTCAGTAATGTAAGCGGCTGTGCAATCTTTGAGAAGTCTTTGATAAACCGTCTGTAATAACCCGCCAAACCCAAGAATTGGCGTATTTCTGTCGGTGTGCTAGGTGCAGGCCAGTTCTTGATCGAATCTACCTTGGATGGATCGACATGAATCCCATCCTTGGTTACCACGTGGCCTAGAAAGTGGACTTCACGAAGCCAGAAGTCACATTTTGAAAACTTAGCGTACAGCTGTTCCGTTCGAAGAAGTTCCAGAATAAGTCGTAAATGCTGCTCATGTTCCTCCCGACTCTTCGAGTAAATCAGAATGTCGTCGATGAAAATAATAACAAACTTGTCAAGATAAGGTTTGCACACCCTGTTCATAAGATCCATGAAAACCGCAGGTGCGTTCGTTAGCCCGAATGGCATAACCAAAAACTCGTAATGACCGTAGCGAGTTCTAAATGCTGTTTTGGAGACGTCCTCATCCCGGACTCTCAGTTGATGGTAACCTGACCTTAGGTCAATTTTCGAGTAATAGCTCGACCCTTGCAACTGGTCGAATAAGTCGTCGATGCGTGGAAGTGGATAACGATTCTTCACGGTCACCTTGTTCAGTTCGCGGTAATCTATGCACATACGAAAGGTACCGTCTTTCTTCTTTACAAATAATACTGGAGCTCCCCAGGGCGAAGAGCTAGGACGTATGAAACCCTTTTCCAAAAGTTCTTGCAATTGCTTAGACAGTTCTTCCAGTTCAGTTGGAGCTAAGCGGTATGGCGCTCGAGCTATAGGTGCTGCTCCTGGAGCTAGCTCGATCTGAAATTCGACCTGGCGATGAGGCGGTAGCCCAGGTAACTCTTCAGGAAACACTTGAGAAAAGTCGCGTACTACAGGAATATCCCCAATCTTTTTCTCTGTCGTGGATGTATCAGTAACGAGTGCTAAAATAGCTATGTGGCCCTTTCGCAGACACTTCTGAGCCTTCAAGAAGGAGATGATGCCACTCACGACACCACTCTTGTCGCCTTGAACTTCGAGAGGTTCTTTTCCAGAACGAGGAATACGAATGATCTTCTCCTTGCACAGGATCTCTGCTTGCTGTTGGGATAACCAATCCATACCGATGACAATGTCGAAACTACTCAGAGTTATAGGAATGAGATCGATAGAGAAAGTCTGACCAGCGAGGATAAGATTACAACCCTGAACTATGTGTGTGGCCTCTAGACTTTTACCGTTAGCTAACTCTACGACATGTTTGGTGTTCAAAAGTGTTGGTGCGCGTTTAAGCATTTGACTAGCTTTCAAAGACATATAACTGGTATCCGCACCCGAATCAAATAATACGGTAACATAAAAGTCGTCGAGAAGGAACTTACCCGTAACCACATTAGGATCGTTCCTTGCGTCACTCTGACCAATCACAAACATACGACCCTTTGCACCATTGTTGTTGTTGTTGTTTCCCCCATTGTTGTTCCCACTGCCCTGATTATTGTTGTTGTTATTCTGATTCTGGTTTAACTGGGGGCAGTTCCGCTTGAAATGACCTTCAGCCCCACACTGAAAGCATACCTTATTTCCTTGCTGTTGTTGCTGTGACTGGTTTCGTGGAACGGGTGGCTGTTGTTGCTGGTTTTGATTCGCAGGCCTTGAGCTCCTGCAATCTTTAGCTTCATGACCTACCCTTAGACATCTTTGACAGCGGCCTTTACGACACTGACCACTGTGGTGTTTGTTGCACCTGTTACATAGTGGATGAGTTCCCCGATATCCACTCTGCCCCTGACCACCAGACGATTGCTGACTCGAACTCTGGTAATCACTAGTCTTGCGCTGTTGCTGTGCTTGAGACTGTACAATAGCTGAACCCCTGCTAGAATCCCCTTCCCATTTCCGCTTGTTGTCACTGGGAATAGCAGGTGTAACTGGAGTGGTAATGGTAGTAGCGCTGATACGTTTAGGCAGCCTGTTCTGTTCCACCGCCTGATCGGTGAGGCGATGAGCTAGCTTGACGATCTGTTGAATAGTGCCAAGATTCGCTGAGGTTACGTGGCTTTGAATCTCCGGCACCAGACCATTGAGATACAGTTCGATACGCTTAATGGGAGGGTCCACCATAGTAGGACACAGAATAGCCAACTCATTCGATCTTCTAGTGTACGCTTCAATTTCTGACCCAGTCATTTTCAAGTGGTAAAATTCTACCTCCAGCTTATGAATATCATCACGGCTACAATATTCCTCCTTGATCAACTCCTTGAAATCATTCCAGGGTGTGGCGTTAGCAACAGCCAACCCTAACATCTGCACTTGCGCATTCCACCAAGTCAGCGCAATGCCTTCTAGTGTACCAGTGGCGTATTTCACCCTGCGAGCCTCAGGGCATTCGCACATTTCGAATACGGACTCGAGCTTTTCAAACCAATGGAGGAGTCCAACCGCTCCTTCCGTGCCACTAAAAGTAGTAGGACGACAGTCCATGAAAGTTTTGAAGGTACAAACAGGTGGCTGAGCGTGCTGACCTGTTGTATATAAGAATCCAGTACAAGATTAAAACACAAGAGTTGGTTTAGGAGTGTAGGATCTAAAGATCCTAGTGTGAGTTACAACTGCAGGGTATACCTCCTGCTTGTGCGGCTGTAAGTGCCTCAGCAATTCGCTCGTTAATGAGAGCCGTCAATTGGGCTTGCGTCATGTTGATACTTCCAGACATGATCTTCATAGCAAATATGACAGAAGTGAGAGAGGTTCGCGAGTAGTGTGATAACAAAAGGGAATAATCACACAAGTGTTCTCATGCAATAGTGTTACGTTAATCTAAGCATACCCTGAGCAAAGTTCTATGCAATTCTAGTAAGTAGGCAACAAAACATGTACCATATTACCTAGGATGTTGAGTCTTGCACGCGGAGCGAGGCGTCGTTGTGGATCGTTGAGCACTGTTCTGGTTATAGTCTGGTTTTAATAAAAAAAAAAAACGTTTTCCCCTTATTAAAACCGAGTTCTCTATAACCAATGGCTCTGATACCAATCTGTCACACCCCCAAAATCCACATGCGGAGTACCACCGCTTGGAGGCGTGACATGACCAGGATCAAGCCACCAATCATATTGAACATAAGTATGCATATCAAAAGTCATTCCTCAATACGATAGGTGTTTACAAAACCAAATATAAACAAGTGTGTAGCGGAAGCATTTAATGTAAAACCCAACAAAAGTTTTAGTACAAAATGTTATAATGTTTAACAACACATTCACGATCCATATCCACAACGACCGTGCCTCCCGTGCAAGCTCCAAAAGTACCTATGGTCCTGCAAGGCATGTAACAGAGAGTCAACAACTAGTTGAGCGAGTTCACAGTTGGTTATTTAGTTATAATGTTCATTTCGTAAATCGTATGCTCGATTAGTAATCATGTATCGTATGTAATAGCATCGCGGCCCTCAAGGCATGTTTGCGAAGTTTAGTGGGGGTTTCCCATGTTTTCTAGACTAGTTATATTTGTATCGCGGCCCTCCAGGCATGTTTGCGAAGATTAAAGTATAGTTCGCGGCCATTCCAGGCATGTTTGCGAAGATTAAAGTATAGTTCGCGGCCATTCCAGGCATGTTTGCGAAGATTGTTCTAGTATCGCGGCCGATCCCGGCATGTTTGCGAAGAGATGTATAAGTATCACTAGTCTAGTAGTATCTACCATTGACCTTCCTCTCCCGAGGCCTATGGTATGTACTTCCAATAACTCTTAATTAAGCATAAATAATCAATCAACCCATTCCCAACCCCGGGAATCCCATGCCTTGGTAGAAGTGTGAACTCACCTTGTTTGCTCGGTATGCTAAGTTAAGTGCTCACAATAATTCAGTCAAGTCCTATAGTGCACGTATGTTCAGTCAGTTTACGTTCGTAATATTTCACATGTAACTATTATCACAGCAATATAACATAGCGCGCTTGGCAATTAATCGCACATTACATAACAGTTAATCACAGTTTATCATAGCATATTATCCGATAACATACTTGATACAGTTACTGACTTGGCATAGTTAATGAGCCATAACATAGTTGATTAAGAACTAACAGAGTTAACATACAGTCAAGTTTAATAACTCACTGTGTAAATTAAATAAATAGGGTTAACTACTTAACAAGGTTAATAAACCATAAAAGTTAACAACTTACTAGATTAACAGAGTTAAGTAAACTAACTGGCTTATACAAGTGGTTAGTTTATTTGAATAACATATTAAATGACAATAATTATTAACAGTTAACATATTGCCAAACACACCCTAGTGCCGAAATCCAAACATGAGTCGAAAACACATGAGGGCCGAAAACCAACTATGGGCCGAAATCTGTTTTGGGCTTGGAACTGTTTGGGCCGAAATCACTTTAAGTGATTTCGTCCACTTTCTTATGTGTGGTGGGTGATTTCGTTACTAGTCATCTTCTTCAACAACACTTCTGTAACATAAACCCAGTAACTAATAATCGATTTAACAGTTACATGATCAATCATTTGTAGGAACAATCAATCCAACAAAAGATAAAACATTCATTTAAATACTTACCCATCTAAATAATCAGGATTCACATCCAACAATCATCATAATTTTTATCATTTAACAAATACCCACTGTTAAGCAAAATATCAAATATACACACAATTCATGTATGATAATTATCTAACAAGCACACTATGATAAATCACATATTCACATATATACATACATCATGATTAAACATCCACTAATCATACGATGAGCATCTAAACAACTTGAATCATGAAATCACTAACCAAGTTTTAAGCAGAGGTTTGCTTCAAGATGAGTTTTCTTTGTGGGTTTTTAGAGATAGAGAGAAAACAATGTGATAGGATAGTTTTGATAAGTGTGAAACTTCTCTGAGAAGTTTCATGAGATAAATATCTAAAATATCTAAATACTGGGCCATGGGCCAAGCCCATTTGTGTGATTTCGTTGACTATGGCTGGATGAAAACACTTAAGTGTTTTCACCACTTGGTGATTTCATGATACTTATTCACAGTAGAAGTTCCATCTTTCTTTAACATGTTAATTAGTATAAAGCCTTATGAACATACTCTCACATGTTAACAAATACTATGGATTTCCAAGTACAAATATCAGTCGAAATACGATATAACGTATTACAAAGGTAAACGTTGTGACACATCGAGTCGTATCAACAACAACTAGAACAATAATAAATAATAAAAAAAATTAACGTGCACTAAATGCGAAGATAGAAATCTTGGAAACTCGAGCTGTCACAAGATCATGGACAGAAAGATCAGGGATGTGGTTTCTCTTGATTTGGTCAAGGACGGACAGAACACGCCAAAGCATTGGCATTGTTTGGCTAAAAGAGATTTTTGTGATGTTGAAGAATTTGGTGATAAAGTCCGGAAAGGGGAATTGTAACCCTAAGGTGAAGGGAAAGGCACTGAAGCATATCCACTCGTTGGAGACCATATCCGACCGGATTTCCCGATCGAACGGCCGGAATACTGTTCCTTCCGGAAAGATACCGGAGGATTTGAGAGCTGCCAAGTGGGCACTATCAAAAGAGCATATCTCTTTCTCCGGTTCTTGGAGAAGATTCTGCTGGATAAATGTAGGGGTTGAATCACCGGAACTAGATCTCGTCTGTCTCGGCATTTGATCGCTTGAATTTTTGACCGGAGAAGAAGAATGAAGATAAAGATGGAGATTAGGGAGAGAATGTTACCTTTTTCCTTATCGATTGTGATTAAAAAAGAGATGAGGATGAGAAGATATAGGGTGCAATGAGTAAATATAGGCTGAGTAGTTGCAAACGGTCACATCATGGGTCTTATCTCTTAATTGCCTCGATCTCTGTGAAAAATGTAACCGTTAGTGGTGAGGATACTAAACGGTAACATTTTTGGGGACAATTGTTATGGGCGAAATTCTGAGCCCATATCCTGATAAATATCTTGGATTATATCTTGGTTATATGATATCTGTTCACATCCGGGATGCTGATTCAGGATATTGGTAACATCCTGAATGGTATCCTCAGGATCACTAACGGATTATGTGCAGGTACGTGGGTTGGAAGCTAGCAACGTTCACAAGGAATCATTTCGCGGAAGACTCGGTCCAAGTCGTTCAAATAAAGACGTTGAAGCCGCATTACTCGGTCTACAACGTTTACAATGGAATATTCGGAGTATCCCATATTTATAGGAATTATCGTTTGTAATTTGTTACTATAAATAGGTGGGTATACCAGATCGAATATGATATCACATTAACACTCACTACACTCTTACACTTGTTCTCTAGCAATTTTCACTCTCGCACAAAAGCATTGTAACACTTAGCGATCTGGTCAATATCCTGCACTGTATCCTGAAGTTTAAAGCAATAAGAAGAACAAGGCAGCTGCGATTGTCAGCTCCCGAGGTTTTATGCCGGCGATCTAGATTGATCAAGGGCTTTCCTCGTATATCTCGTGTCACCCCCTTTACTTTTTGCTCATTGTTTGATCGTAGATACAGCTCAATATCCTGAGCCGTATCCTGAATACTGTTTTTCCAAGCAACTTAACCAGCATATTTTTAACACACTTTTTAGCACACTACCTCACTTAACTAATTTGATCACTTAACTAATTTGATCACTTAATTGCTTCGGTAATTTTTGACCAAAACAGGTCTATCCTACAAGAGATCAGTGGCAGACCCATAATTTTTTTACTGGGGGTGCAGATGAGGTGTTGAACCATATTTTCAAGGGGTGCGGTCGGGTTTTTTTGCCTAAAATATACACTAGATTTTTTTTTCAAGGGGTGCGGGCCGCCCACCCTGGCCAAAGGCTAGGTCCACCCATGCAAGAGATACAATGGGAAATATATATAGGACAAGAAAACTTGGAGAAGAAGCTTAAACTATATTAGGAATTGATAACCACAATAATATATATATTTATAACACTTTAAGATTATTTTGACATCCAAACATATTAGAATTAAATTTTTTTTTGAACGGAAATTTCTTTTTAATTTCTGTCGTATATGGGACTTGAATCCAATACCTCCCCTCTCAAGGCGTTTAAAGGTTTTAACTTTGCTAATGGACCACCACCTCATTGGTTAGAATCACATTTATTTGTATGAGTCTTGACTTCAAGTGTCAATCGTTAAGCTTTCTTACATGCCTAAATAAACATTTTTATCAAAATGCTCATAAAAATAAGCATGATCTTTTGTTTCTCTCGTTTACAAGATGAAATAGACCGATGAAAGCTTGACATGAAGCCCTATTTGTCCATAGTAAACATGTGAGTTGACCCACACTAGCTATATTTTTTTTGTGAAACGGCGAAACTCTATAAAAATATAGAAACGGGCCAGCAGGAAACTGAAAACCTAGAAATTACAACACAACATCTCTAACGTTAAAGTCTTTCCACCTATCCACACACTCGCCATATGTGTTACGTGTCCCCAAGAGTGAACATCTGAATCGACTCCACCTGTTCCGGTTCAATTACACTGGATCCAGGGGCGGACCCAAGCCCACCCCAAGGTGGGCGGGCGCACCCCCGGGGAAAAAAAAATTTAGTGTTAAATTCCGTCGAAAATCCCGTCCGCACCCCTTGAAATTTTTCGTCCGCACCCCTTGGAATTTTCCGACCGCACCTCTTCGGTAAAAAGTGTTATCAATTTATATTTTAAGATTTTTTTTAGTAAACTCTTGTTTTTTTTAAATACTACCTAAATTATATTACTTTTAATATCTAACTAACTAAACACAAATACTCATTACATTTACCCACTTATAATTCCTAACTAACTAGCCCGCTAAGTCTTAGCCCATTAACCAAACCCAACAATATTTCAAACTATAATAAAATAATTTAAGCCCAAAACCCTTAGAAATTCTCTCCCTCTCTCTCTCTCTCTCCCTCTCTCTCTTGTGTCTCTGCACTGCCAGCGAACAACATCACCCAGCGACAACAGTCTAGCAGCCGGTGACCACCGTAATCAGCCACCATACCACCGCCGTTCGACACCAAATCCAACCGGAATCCGAACACGGGTAAGTTTCTTTGTTATTTTAATGATTTTGGTTGATATTATAGGAGAAAACGGGTAATAAAGTTGTTAAATATGTTTGAAATTTTGTGTATTTTGATGTTGTTTATGGTTGTTTAGATGATTTTTAGGGTGATTATGTTGTTTAGATGATTTTTAGGGTGATTACAACTTACATTATGATTTCTAGGGCTTGAATAGTTGGAAATTAAAATTGAAACATTATCTTATGGAGGATTAACTTATATTATATAGAGAAAGACTTGCTTAAAAAAGTAGCTTTATATGATGTTTTGGATAGATTTCAAAAAATGTAAACCCATAGGGCGACGTTTTAATTATGTTTGTAACAAGGTTTGACATGTTTTAGATGATTATATAAAATTAGTTTAGTATTCTTTTGTTTTACATGACCCGGCGGCCGACCCGAATGACCCGATACGAACCGATTTTTTTACTTATGTACCTAGGGGCCTAAAATTTTTAAAAATGTCCCGCACCCCCTGGAAAAATTCCTGGGTCCGCCACTGACTGGATCCACCAGTTTCATCTAATAACGTTGCGCAGCTTGTCCCTAAAGTGAACATTTGCCGACTCCATTGAAAACTCGCCATGAGTTCAGCTAAGATAACACACCAAGTCACCTAGAGGTTATTATTATCTTTAAAGCCCAATTATAAACAAGTTTTCCTCTAATTTTATTTAAACAATATGGTATACAATCTCTTTTGTATGTTATGCCACAAGAAATGCAACTACAAAAGGACAATTGTTGAAGTAACGACTACGATTATATATGCATATAGAGGCCCATGGGCCATGATAGAACATATCCCTACAAGTTTGTGTGGGTAACAAATAAATGATCTCCACACTCGCATAGTCACATGTATGTGTTCACAAACATAATTTCAACTTCATTTCCAAAACGACTTGTTCACTACATAAAACAGTGAACATGCTCGTTTGACTAGACAGTCTTTACTACAAACGTAAACTGTGTGTAGCAAATCATGATCATTAACACTCTTTTTAACCTTTGATGACGTACGTGGGTAGCTCAAAGCTTAATAAACTGATCAGAACACAAAATAGCTTAAATGATTGAAAGCCAAAAAGGTTCGAAAGCAAGCAGCTGTCATAAGCAGCAAAAGGAACGAGACAATGTCCAGTCACATTGTACTTTACGTGTGGACTCTCCCATCAAACAACAGCAGGCGCATGTTGGAGAATACACTCTATTATCCGCAGGTCAAAAGCCTTCTATTAACCAAAATGAGCAAGTCCTCCACTGCAGTCTTGGATCGAGAGTCAAGCACTTCTTCTTATAGAAGATCCTTTCTTCTATAAATGGCAGGCCACTTGACTCAAACAAACATTCCAAAATCCTCTCTCTCTCTAGACCTTGCTTGGTCTATTCTTCACTTCAAACATTAAACAACTGTAAAACATAAACATTTTGGGTTGAAGATACTTCAAATTGAAGAATTCAAAACAATAATAACAACTCGATCCAACTCCACGTACTGCAAACGTAGGGGAACCCCACGACCTGCGCTAGGCTAATTGAAACCCTTGAAACCTTTTACCTCGTAGGTCTCCTTGGTCTTATATTTGTTGTAGCAACAGTTATGGACATATTTTAAGTCGTTGTCGCAAATAATAGATGACATACCAGTATATCGAAAAGTAGGGGTGAGAAAAAACCAAATTCACCGACTCAACCGAATTAACAGACAAAACTGAATCAAGTCAAAAACCGATGGGTCCGTTAATTGTTTTTTTTTTTTTTTTTTGAAAACCAAAGGTAGTAGGTCGGTTATGGTTATCAATGTTTCCATACCAGGGTCGGCTTTTGGGCCGGCCAACCTGTGCCGACGCCCAAGGCCCAAATTTTCAAAGGTCCCGAAAAGTCTATATAAGCGTCTATATGTTTATTAAATTGTATATTTAGTATATTCATCCGTTTAATATTCAAAAAAGTGTTGGTAGTGTACTTGGAAAAACCATCTCAAGATGATGTAAAGGTCTCAAGTTCAAGTCTTGGCTTCAACACTAAAGTTTTATTTATTCAATTCATTTCCCTTTAACCACAATTTTGGGCCCAATTCTTTTTTGCGGCCGATGCCTAAATTTTTTCGAGAGTTTTTGGGGACGGCTCTGTTCCATACCCACCATAATAAAACCGAACCAACACGTAGTTAACCCTTTGTTGGATGTTGGATTTTTCATCATTTTTCAATGGTTCCATTTTTCAAAAGTTGATATTTTTGGTTGAAAGTTTGTTTGAATTGATTGTTTATATCATATTGTTTTGTTTGAATATTCATAAATAATCGATATTAATATTATAGGTAGAGGATCCTGTAAAAAGTGCTCAAAGCGTGAGAAGTGTATTATAACACTATATATAATACTATATAACACCATATAAACGTCGTATAACAATATGTAACACCATATAACACTTTGTATCACTATATATCATTATATAACAAATATAACACTATAGGTTGTCTGATAGCATGTCTATGATAGATGTATAGTGTTATATTTGTTATATAATGATATATAGTGTTACATAGTGTTATATGGTATTATATGGTGTTACATATTGTTATACGATGTTTATATGGTGTTATATAGTATTATATATAGTGTTATAATACACTTCTCACACTTTAGGCCCTTTTTACACTATCCTTACCCATTATATTATTGATTATATAATTTTTAATATGTAATATATTATTACATTTATATACAAAGGTATAATAACAATTCATTCCGTGGTAAAAAAAAAATTGAGTTATTTTTAGCTAGACGTAAATTCAAGGTTAACATCCCATAATCGACCCGTTATAACCTTCAAAACCGATTAACTTAAACTGTCGTTACCGATCGGTTATGATTAGGTACTGGTTTATGGTCATAACTGACCCATACACACCCCTATCAAAAAAGAAAACAATGAAATAAAAGTTTTTATCATTCATAAATATTCACATTACCTACACTACACCAGTTTGAATCCAATTTCCTCAAGGATCCCTTTTACTAGCACTACCATCAACTTGCCAATTCTCACCACCGGAAGTCCCTAAATCCCATAATTCCGACAACTCACCGCCTCCGGCAACTCATAGTTTCCAAGATCACTCCAAATATCTTCCTCTTTCACAGTAATGCCATCTATCCGACCCGAAAGCGGGTCCAATGGGTAATCCAGCACAGCTTCTGAGTGATCATTCTCCACCACATTCTTTCCTTTTGACTCAAACACATCATAGGGTTGATGTTTAACAAACTTCCGAGCGGTTCTAGTAGACGAAACTCGCAGCATTTGCTCGTGTTGTTCTGTCGGGTTTTGGAACATTTTCGCCATAAACAAAAGCATTTGCTTCTGTTTATTCTCAGCAGCTTTGAGTTTTTCGTTTATTGATTCCATATACTTGTGTGTTTCGTGGTTTTCGTGCTTTAATTCGATGACTTGTTGCATCATTTCCGTCTTTTGTTTGTGTAGTCTTTGTATCTCAGCTTCCAGGTTGTTAAATTCTTCATTGGCTAAAAAGCGGGTGCTTGTTGACATCGGTTGATTCGATCTACGCCTTTGAATGTTCTTTAAAAGATGCTTGTGGTCTTGTAAGAAGCTTTCGTTCGCGAACTCCCATTTGTCGGGATCAATCTTGCGAAATCCCTGAATCGAATCACGTTTAAACAATGCTAAGAACAGAAGAAACGATTAACCGAAATGAAACGACTTAACCTGACGAAACCGAACCAAAATAACAACACAGACTAATAACCGATAGTTTGATTTTGTTGTGTTTAATGAAAACCAAAACTGATCGGTTTCGTAAAACCGAAATTCCTGATTTGGTTTGGCTTGCACCTAAAACCGACCTAAACAGACCCATACACACCCTTAACTTGGGGTGGTAGTTCAATTCCGTATTTTGCAACTCCGGAATTTATGTTTTTTTTTTTTTAATATTGCATTTGATATTGCGACTCGAAATGTTAGATTTTTTGTCCACAATGCCTTTGTGCGGATAGGGATGAGCATTTGGTACCCGGTACCGATACCAAATTTCCCGTACCGATTTTTTTCGGTGCTGGTACCCACTTTTAGGCATTTTCGGTACCAGTACCAGTAAAATACCGATTTTTACCTTCAAATACCGATACCGTACCGACATTTTCGGTACCGGTACTCAGTTTTGACGATTTTTGATACTGGTACCACGCTCATCCCTATGTCTGGAGCCACAATTTTTTTCATTAGTTTTTTAGCTTGGTTTCGCAAAATGTGTGTAAAATGTTTTAAAGCTAATATTTACCCACATATGAGTTAAGTTGTCGAACAAAGCTCGAAAAATTGTTGTGTTTGAAGTTCCTCGGCAGGATCATTCTCGAAAACGCCACTGGATCCCAGACCACGAAGCTTTGCCCACTCTTACCCCATGAGATGATCGGGTCTAGTGTCGTGTCGTCCACTAGATCGAAAGTTTTTGACAAAAATGCCGGAATTTGTGTTCCTCCAACGGTCGCCACATTCGTATCTCCTGTCACCAAAAGCACAAAATGAATATAGTTCACAAAAAATGAAAATTAAAAATTACTGAAAATGGGCAACCCGTACACAAGACTACACGAGGTCCAAGTCACATATAGGGGTGTAAACAAGAGAGGCTCGAGAGCTACTCGGGATCGGCTCGGTTAAAAGCTCGAACGAGCCGAGCCTTAACGAGCCCGAGCCTGAAATAGAGCTCGTTTTGTTATAAGCCCGACCCGAGCTCGAGCCTGAAATACAAAGCTTGTTTAGGCTCGCGAGCCTAAACGAGCCCATACAAAATTTTAATTTTTTAATATAATAATATATTAATAATGATGATAACACTATTGAGCCGAGCTAGAGCCGAGCTTTGGTTCGTTTAAGCGATGTTGAAGTGAGCTTGAGCCGAGCTTTTAGCTCGTTTAAGGTTGTTCTCAAAATAGTTCGAGCCGAGTCGAGCCGAGCTCGAGCTTTGGGTTTTACTCGCGAGCCGAGCTCGAGCTCAAAGAAGTAGGCTCGAACCGAGCCGAGCTCGAACTTCATAAAAACCTAATGAGCCGAGCTCGAGCCGGCTCGTTTACACCCCTAGTCACATGATAGAAACCTTAATGGTGCTATTTGCTAAAGATTCACTCCTAAAATAAAATTTACCGAAAAGAACAAACACGGTGCACAAGGCTTCCTTGCATGCCGGTAGGAATGAGCATTTGGTACTGAATACCGATACCGTTTGGTACCGGTACCAAATTTTTTCGGTACCGATTCTATACTCACTTTTTGACATTTTCAGTACAGGTACTTTTGATACTTGTACCGAAACCGGTAAAATACAGATTTTTACTTTCAAATACCGATATCCATTGACGCAACATAGTGGGGGTAGGAGGAGGCGGCCGACCCCCGAACTTTTCGCTAAACAGTGGAGAGTATGTAGTTTTTAGTCGGAAATCTCAAGCTCCGCAACTGCCGGTAATGTACCGGTACGATGAGACTAACCTTGAAAGTTGCTCAATGTTCATCCTAAAATAAAAATAAAAAAATTCTGAAAATTTGTAATAAATACTAAAATACCCACCAAAAGCTGATGAAATCGGGTCGGATCCTGCCGGAGAAAATGAAGAGTGGGGATTCATTGAAGAGACATATAAAATGACTGAATTTTGTGAATGGTCGGTGGGGGACATAGGGAGATTGGGGTGGTGTATATATAGGTAACGTATATAAAAAACTGGTAGGCAAATTGGCAATGGCGGTGTGTCGGCCGGCGTGACCATTGTTGGACTGCCGACATTGGTGGTTCTGTGGAAGATATTTTTAGGGGGAAGGATCCGAAGACGCACGTGTCATCCCCAAATTGGCAAGAACAAAGCTTCCATATTAAGCAACAACCAACCCATGTAAAACAAACATGACGGTTTGGTTTTTTTTTTTTTTTTTTTTTTTTTTTTTTTTTTTAAGAAACTTGTATGTAGATCGGATTTTTTTAAACCGGCCCGGGTTCTTTTTGGAGGAAAAAAACAGTTTCTTTGGTGCTAATTGGTTCGGTTTAAAACCGAAATGGGCTAAAAAAAACCGGTTTAAACCGGTTTCAAAGATCAAGAATACTAACTAGTCTATCAATCGTCGGTTCGGGTTGAAACTAGTTAAACAGTTTAGGTTTTCTGTGGTTTCGATTCCAAAACCGTTTTTTTTACACCTATGCTTGTATGGAGTATATTGACGAGTAGGGGTGTAAATGAGCCAGGCCGAAATGCTGAACCCGAGCTCGACTGGGCTCGAGTTTGGCTCGTTATGTTTTTATGAAGCTCGAGCTCGACTGATAGTTGAGATTATTAAAATTCATTATTTCTTTCAACAGTTGAGTCCACATTTTAATACATAATCTAAAATGTGAAAACTGAAAGCAAATGGAAAAGTTGTTTTTTTTTTCCTTACCTGCTTTTGTTTCCAGGTTAGTGCTTGATCAGGGGCGGACCCAAGCCGAGTCCAAGGTGGGTGGGCGCACCCCCGGGGAAAAAATATTTAGTGCTAAGTTCCGTCGAAAATCCCGTCCGCACCCCTTGGAATTTTTCGTCCGCACCCCTTGGAATTTTTTCACCGCACCCTTGAAATTTTTCGTCCGCACCCCTTAGGTAAAAAGTGTTATGAATTTATATTTTAAATTTTTTTAGTAAACTCTTATTTTTAAAAAAAAATACTACATAAATTATATAACTTTTAATACCTAACTAACTAAACCCAAATACCCATACATTTACCCACTTATAATTCCTAACTAGCTAGCCCACTAAGTCTTAGCCCATTAACCAAACCCGACAATATTTCAAACTATAATAAAATAATTAAATTCCAAAACCTTTAGAAATTCTCTTCCGCTCTCTCTCTCTCTCTCTTGCGTCCCTGCACTGCCAACGAACAACATCACCCAGCGACAACAGTCCAGCAGCCGGCGACCACCGTAATCAGCCACCATACCATCGTCGTTTGACACCAAATGTAACCGGAATCCGAACACGGGTAAGTTTCTTTGTTATTTTGATGATTTTGGTTGATATTACAGGAGAAAAAAGGGTAATAAAATTATTAAATAGGTTTGAAGTTTTGTGTGTTTTGACGTTGTTTATGGTTGTTTAGATGATTTTTAGGGTGATTAGGTTGTTTATATATTTTCAGGGTGATTACAACTTACGGTATGGTTTCTACGGCTTGAATAGTTGATAATTAAAATTAAAATTGAAACATTATGTTATGGAGCGATGAACTTATGTTATATAGAGAAAGAATTGCTTAAGAAATTAGCTTTAGATATGTTTTGGATAGATTTCAAAAAATGAAAACCCGTAGGGCGTCGACGTTTTAATTATGTTTGTAACAAGGTTTTGACATGTTTTTGATGATTATATAAATTTAGTTTGATGTTCGTTTGTTTTACATGACCCGACCCGACCCGATACGAACCGATTTTTTTACTTATATACCTAGGGGCCTAAAAATTTTAAATACCTAGGGGTCTAAAATTTTTAAAAATGTTCCGCACCCGCATGGAAAAATTCCTGGGTCCGTCACTGTGCTTGATACTAAGAAATCTGCAAACCAAAAAGAGGCAGAATATTTAACAAATTTAAACATATAATTTGTCATTTATGGCTCAAGCATACGAAAACCTCAATCCGTATAATATACATAAACCTACTGCTCAATGGACAACCTTTCGTTCAATCCTTAGCATTTCTTTTGACACCAACTTAACACATAATCCTTCTATCTGAATTATTTTTTATATTAAAGTTTGTACCTTCTACACGTTTATATAAGTTAAAATGATAGCAACACTCTTCCATCTAACAGTAAGATTTAACTTTGTTACTGTCAAAGCATGGCTTTTTTGAAAATCACAAAAAAGACCCTATGTGAGATAAAAAAAAATAATTGGGTCCTTATTCTCAAATCTACAAACATTCAAATCCAGACAAATTAACAAATTGGGCCACAAAATCACAAAATCCAAAATTCTAAAAAGGCCCAAAAACGTTTTTGGATCATAAATATAGACCCTTTAAGATTTTTTTTAAACATACAGATTTTTTTTAGATATTTATATAAAAATAATTTAAACATTTTTTCGGACCCTATTTCGATTTGGGCCCAGAGCAGTCGCCCACTTGGCATTTGCTCTGGGCCGGCCCTGTGTCGGGGACCAAAATGAGAAAAAAATGAAAAGTAAAGAGTGCCTTGACAAAAACAAAAAGATTACATACTAAAATCCATATTTTCGACAAATAACAGGGTTAGCAAACAAAATTTGCTCGTAATATTATATTTTTTTATAGTAACCCGTAGACCACCATCCACTTGCAAGTAAACTTTTTACCTATAGATTAAAATAACATTAATAAATGGATATTCGCCGACTGTCAATTTTTTATAGTTTATCATCGTGTCGTCTATCGCTACGCATGGGTTTTCACATTTACTTGACAATACACAAATCCAATAAAAACTTTGTTTGTAGATTGTAATGTTCTTAATTTCTTATGAAGATTTATTAATTCGGTGTGCTACTTTTTTTTTAACCTCAAGCCAATATCAAACAATACTATTTTTGTATAATATATGGTAATTCAAATTTCCATACTATAAACTAGCTTAAAACATCGTGTTTTAGGAGGGACGGGGTTGTTATCACTTGCAAAAATTCATCACTCACAACATCCAATGAAGTTCCGTCATGTCATCAACCATTATTCCATCACTCACAACTTTTTTTAGTGGCAATGGTCATCACTCACAACACCCAACAATAAACCCTCACACCCCCTCACATGTTCCATCACTCGAACCTTATCACGCATGAAGTTTTTCACGGAATCTATCCATCACTCGTTAACATTGCATGGTGGCGGTGAAAAACTTCAAACTTCCACGCGTTGAAGTTTGTCCCATCACGGAGCAAAAGCTACCGCCCCAGTCCCCTTACACGGGTGCATAAATTTAATTTTATATAATAAGTAACATAGTTAAATCTTTAAAATGCCTCGTATTTTGCACGAGTTACATAAATATAGTGTAATCGATTAACGCATATAGTCGTCAAGATATGTATTTAAATGATAAATTCGATGTACTATTTACTTATTAAAATTTTAATTTGGTTTTTTATTTATTATCAGGTTAGAAACATGTGTATTTCAAATTGTATATTATTATTAAGTCAAAGTTATTATCCTTATCTAACTTATATTTAATTAAACTATTGTTTAATGGGAAATAGAAATTGAAAAATAAGATAGGAAGATTATTAATTCAAACTTTGATAAAAAAGTTATTATCTTTATATAAATTATATTTAGTTAATCTATTATTTAATAAGAAAAAAAAGTTGAAAAAAAGGATAAGAAGGCGTCAGAGATTGATACATGTCAAAAAAGATTTTCGTTTATTTGATAAGAGAAAAAAAATTGAAAAATAAGATAAGAAAGAATCAGCGATTGACACGTGTTAAAAAACATTTTCATTTATTAGTATAGAAAGATTAATAACATTTATTGGCTTTATGGTGTTCTACCCTATGTTTAGGGGTATTTCAAAAAAAAAAAAAAGATTTTTTACTTCTAACCTAAAACATCTCATCTTCGCAATTTAACTCCTTTGGTTTTTTTACTTTTAACACAAAGTTTTTCATCTTTTGCCATTTAACTCCAACACTTTTTTACTTTCAACACTTCGCTCAAAACTTTGCGAGTTAACACGCTACAACGTGCGTGTGGGGTTCAAAGTTTTTCGTCTATTTTTTCCGTTTGACAAGTTCGTTGCAACGTGCGGGTCCTAGATCGACTTAGTTATTTTTCTATGTTTTATGGTTTAGCCTAATTTTTTTGCAATAACACGCCGCAATGGGTGTGCGTGATTCAACGATTTTACATCTGCTTTTCATTCGGTTTTATATTTTCATTTTCTATTTATTTTGTTTTTACGAGTTTTTCCAATGTTGATCACTGACAGTGGTATGGAATTGGTGCTACTTTGCATGGTTTTACATCCCCGGCGCAACAGAGGGCTTAATACTAGTTATAAGAAATTAACAAAATAAACCCGAAAGAAAAGTTTTTCCTATAATAAAATATACGACTTTTTTTTAGCATCGTATTACCAAATTGTGTTTCTTTCGTTTTCTTGTTTTATATAATTAAAAACCAAAGTCAACACATTATTTATTGACATACGCAATAAATAAGCAATTCTCAAAACAATAAAAGTTGATAACCATTTATATCTTCAATGGGCCAAAAGTCATACCTCTTTTCTAGACTACACTTATATAATAAATTTTGGTTTTCTAGTTGCACACTATTATATCATATCAATACCAATTTCTCCACTATCATATATGGATCACACTCATATAATCTCTCCCACTTTTCAAAATGTATGATATCCCTTCTGAGTTGACTCGGATATACTCGTTCCTCCTCATCCTCACCGTGTTAACTCACCCAATATCCGCCACCACCGCCACCGCCACCCCCCAAGAGCTTCGAAAAGGTTTTACCGCCACCCCGGATTCATCGGTAGCCTCATTCCAGCCTCTACTCAGTGACTCGGTTGGTAACTACTCGCTGGGTTTCCTCCGAGTTGATAAAAGTCAACTCGCTCTTGTCGTTATTCACAACCCGTCGAAAGAGCAACTATGGGCCGCGGTAAAAGGTCTTTTGAGTCGGTGGTCATCCCAGACTAGGTTGTCATTCAATGGTAGTCTAGTAATTACTGACTCACGAACAGGGGTATTATGGTCAAGTCACACTGACGGCGACCGCGTTCGCCTCTCCAACACCTCTAATTTAATTATAGAGAAAGGAGGAGACAATTTTTCAAGGCGTGGTCTATTCGCACACGGCATTAGTCTATTTGCACACTCAAAGCGCCCCGCTTTGGCCATAGCGGGGCGCTTTGGCCAAAGTCAACAGACAAGGACTGACTATTTGCACACTCGAAGCGCCCCGTTTGTGTTTGTTTATGTTTATTTGCTTATGTTTGTGAACTGTTCGTTTACGATATTAACGAATGACACGTAAGCGAACATGAACACGTTCATTTTCTTATGATCTAGATCTGCAGTTTTAGGTATTTTGCTATAGACGTGAATTTATGATCTAGGTTTTGTCCATTGTTTTTGAAGTGAATAGAGATGCTGAATGTTCATATTATGAAATGACGTTTGTTGATGCAAATAGCTTGTTCAATTTGTTGCAATTAGGAAATGGAATTGAACCAAAATGACACTATTCATACCGAAAATCATTTTAGAGTTAATTACTGTTTTCGTCCCTGTGGTTTGTCAAAAATCACTATTTCAGTCCATTAGTTAAAAAATTACGATTTCAGTCCCTGTAGTTTCACTTTCGTAACCATTTCAGTCCCTGTGGTTTCACTTTCGTAACCATTTCAATCCATTATTCTGTTAAGTACAGGGACTGAAATGGTTACGAGGTGGACTGAAATGATTACGAAAGTGAAACCACAGGGACTGAAATCGCAATTTTTAAACTAATGGACTGAAATAGTGATTTTTGACAAACCACAGGGACGAAAACAGTAATTAACTCATCATTTTATCTGAAAAATATCAAGCAGACAAGTAACAGTTTAGCTTCGATTTAATCATAAACCATAGTTTACAACCGTATTTGTAATTCTGCACAAATTGTTATGGGTTTCATTGTAATGTAATTCTGTATTTTTTTTAATGCTTTGAAGAAGTATTATGTTTGTTGATGCAGTTTTTGTTCAATTTTAGGTGGGTATTTATGGTTATACAGCTTATTCAGCTAGTAAGTTTGGCCTAAGGGGCTTGGCAGAAGCACTGCAGCAAGAAGTTATCGCCGATGACATTCACGTTTCACTTATATTTCCTCCAGATACTGATACACCTGGTTTCGCCGAAGGTTCAACACCTCTCTCTTGCATGCATACATACATACATATATATATACACATGTAGGGATGCTAAATGGGTCGTGTTCGTGGGTTGGCGGTTCAACTCGACCCGAACCCGGAAATTTTAGATGAACCCGAACACGACCCGAACCCGAAAATCGTGTCAGACATATGAACCCGAACAGAACACGACCTGAATATTCGTGGGTTGACCTGAACACGACCCGTTCAACCCGATTTTTTTCTATTTTTTTACTTTATTTCGCAAGTTAATATATTAAAATTTTATTTAATACAAAAAAAACGAATTATAAACTATTATGCTAATTTATCTTTTAAGTTATAATTATTGCATAAAATACATACCCAATTTAATTTATGACATAATTAAAACATATTGTAAAAAAATATAATAAATGGGTTAAACGGGTCAACCTGCCAAATCGACCGGGTTGACCCGAACCTTACCTGTTTAGCTAAACGGGTTCGCGGGTTCAACCTGAAACTGACCCGCACCCGTTTACAATTAACCCAAACCCGCGAACTTTGTGTTAGGTTTGTGTCGTGTCAGAACTTCACACCCCACAGACACACATATATATTGTAATCTTTATAGCTATAGCACGCTTTATTGACCAAACAAAGTCATTTTGACAAGTGTATATGTTTCTTGTAGAGAACAAGAAAAAACCACGGTTGACAAGCATTATAGCGGGATCCTCCGGTGCCATGCAAGCCGATGAGGTGGCAAAGAAAGCACTGAATGGCATCAAATCTGGATCTTTTATTGTTCCCTGCAACTTTGAAGGATTCTTGTTGGCAATAGCTACTGCCGGTCTGTCTCCTCAGAGATCGTACCTCATGGCGTTTGTTGAGGTTGTTTCTGCCGGAATATTACGTATTGCCGGACTGTGTTTTCAGTGGACTTGGTATGGAAGCATTGAAAAGTGGCATGCGCAAAGAAAATAGTAAGTTTTTAATCAAGTTTATTGTTATAATCGAAGAGTTTAATGATCGAACCTATCTATTTGTCTATATATATGTTAAAATATTTAGATTTTTTATGTTGTGCCCATACTGCTGCTACATGATAAACTTTGTTCTTTAAATATGTTTTTGAAGTTTAGGAAGGATTTTAAGCATGGGTAGATGGTAGCTTAAGAATATTTAGGCAAATGTGGATTGCATAAATAATGAGTGTGTTAATTACGATTGAAGAAATGGTTAATTACATGAAAATGTAACTTACTTTCACCTTCTATTTACCATTGTACACAAATAAAAGTGGCGGCGATAATGCAGTTAAAGCGGTCCAAAATCGAATAGCGGTCAAGGTCCGCTACATGATATATAGGTTATAGCGGTGGTATAGCGGTGATATAGTGGTAATTTTTATACCATGCATAATTTATGTATATATATATAAATATATTTGAAAAATATTAATAGTAATATCAAAATTCATAGTAATCATCATCATCATCATCATACTCAGTAAATCCCACCAATAGCAAAGCTAAAGTAGGGTCTGAGGAGGGTAAGATGTAGACAGCCTTACCTCTACCCCGTAGGAATAGAGAGGTTGCTTCCAATGAGACCCCCGGCTCAATAGTAGTTTTGTATCAAGCCTTGGACATGAGGCACATAACACTCAGCAATCGGGACAAAGGCCGATTTGTGTATGTACCCCTTGTCTTTTGGCTATCAACGCCACCACACGATGCATGATTAGTCGCCCGCCGCTAAGCCGCTTTTAACGTTATTTTCACGAAATTAGTAAAATAACGTTAAAGTTAGTGCAATTTCACTAATAGTAATATCATAGTAATATCATTCCATTATCAAAAATCGTTGCAAATCAAATACTAATAGTAACTTTGAAGTATTTAATTTAAGAATTAACACAATCCAACACTGTTACTGCTATAACCGCTATAGGCCACCGCTATAGCGGTATTTAGCGCCGCTAATAGCGGAACTGCTATAGGCCACCGCTATTTGGACCGATACACACCCGGAGGTCCGCTAACCGCTATAGCACCGCTATTGACTGCTTAGGCGGCGACAGTAGGTTGTATGCACTGATAATACACTCTGAACGCTTTCAACCCGCTTGACCGATCTGACTTGTTCTCGTTTTACCTTATTTTTCTTGTTAAAATACAAGCCAAATCGACCCATTCAATAGTAAATAAGTTTTAATTGCAGTTCTAAATAACACCGGCATTTGTATATTTCTTTGAGACCATCAACCATCAATAGTAAAAAAGTCTTTTTGTGTAAGACAGAAAAGTATGTTTTTCTATTGGTATTAACCCTTGGATGGTTATCTTTATTACTAAAAGTTACTGATTTATGTAAAATCCAATATCAACAAAGGTACTAATTTGAACTTATAAATTATTGAATTATAGGAGCATGGATGTATATTGCAGAATACACAAGAATCCTGTCTCATGGACTGAATTTGAGGACAAGCTTTTAGCATCAGCAGTAGGTACCAACTGATGTGAGTGGATTGTGTGCTCACTAAAATTTCCAAATTTTCTGAATTTTGACTATGATCCTTTTAGATGTTTTTATTTTTTGTTTTGTTTTTGTACAATTTATATGTTGGGGTATTAACAAACATTTGACTAAGCTACATGTGTAGTCAAACTTCCTATTTTTTTATTAAAATGATCAATATCTTTGTCATCATATTGGGGACATCTTGAATTGGAGAATGCCTATCAACCTTTTCTTCCCGTGTCATAGACTCATAGTTTTTGTGTTTGTAAGAATCTGTAGGTGGAGGTGGAATATATTATTTTTTTTAGTTTAATTTTAACAACTTTTTAACAAAATTGCTATTATGTTAACCCCGCGTTGCGGGGTCGTTTTTTAATGTGATTTGAGTCTACTGTTTTTTTAATTGCTTATCGATCAAAAGTAGACCAACAAATAAGCACAAAAAACGTATTATATTTGACATGACTTATTTTTGAAAAAAAAAAAAAAGTCAAAATGTAAGCAACTTGAATTTATATTAACACGTACATTAAATTAAGCACGTAAAACTCGAAGTTGTCAAATTGTTATTACGTCGAAACGTAAACAAATTTGAATTTATATCGACACATACATAAATGTCAAAACATAGGCTAACTCAAAATGTATAAAAAAATAAGTACCAAAATGTGTTATATGACATGGCTCATGAAACGTAAAAATATCATGTCAATACGTAAACGAATTTGAATTTACATAGATCGGCACATAAAAACATGTAAAACTCGAGGGGGTCAAATGGCATTTCATTTAACAAAGCTTTTAAAAAGTTGAAGAGGGTGTAAGTGTCAATGTTAAAATTTGAGAAAATGAGATTCAGAAAAGTCAAAGTTACTACTATAGCTAAATGGTCAAACAATTATATTTATACTAATGTTAGTTTTTTCTTTGTTTGTAGGGAATTTTGTATATTTGCTCAATAATAAAAATAAAGTGTTAGAAGGGTTTGGTAGACATCACCGCACAAAATCCAAATATTTATAGTTATAGTTTTTCTCTATTGAACGTCAAATTTATTAAAAACTAGCAAGGTGCTAGGGGAAAGAATACGACAAGGAATTAAAAGTTGAAATAACATTAAACATGCCACTCTAAATTATGCATCTTCCGCACTTCTGTTAATGTATTTATCTTTTCTAGCAAAGAACCAAAAAGTGGCCATGAAATTTGATAAATAGATTGACCATAAGCTTGTTGTCTTTATTTATTGTTAAAGATGTCTTTGCTTATTTGATCCCTTTTGACATTCTTGATCGATGATGGATAGAAATGGAGTATATAAACTTGTGATATATGTATTTAACATTTGATCACATTTTATATTTTTATTGTACTTAAAATAAAGTGCGTATTATTTTCATAATATAAAACCATATATGCGCGAGCCCTTATTCTTATTGAGAAACCCACGGACAATAACTCTAGGGCTCCAAACAATGGCTTAAGCTCTCTTGAAGCTAAGTTGGAGCGATAGTTTGGTGTGCTCAAGCTCGACTCAAGAAAGATTTAAGACAAACTCAATATCACTTAAGGAATGTTATTTTGATTCCCAAACCTATTTCAACATGCTTAAAACTTGATTTTTAGTGTGAAAAAGTATAGTAATATGAAAAGTTCAATCCTAATTTCAATGGGAAATTTAATTTATTTCCCGTAGATGGGCCGGACCTAAAGGTTACTAGTAATGTGAACATATTGGATTGTGATATTGAAGATAAAATGTGGATGGAAACGACAATCTTAGTGAAAATGGGCTTGGGTGCTATGGCCCAACAACTCCAATTCGGTTCCGTTAATCTCTCCAATAGTAAATCTAAGGTTAAATTTTCTTACATTTTCCCTTTTAACTTTGAGTGTGATAAGAATTTGAGGTTTGAGGAAAATAGTCCATATTTTGATCTGATTAGGGGTACTAAACTTAAAAAAAAATGCTTTGTTTATTCAACTCGCACAAGGTAAATATGTGGATAGGAGTGAAACAAGATTGCTTTATGAGGCGTCTAAATCGGATAACAATAGTGAGGTTATTATCAATCTCAATGCCTACTTTATGTCCCAAGAGTTTCAATGCCCATTGTTTAAAACTATATGGATATTTTGTGGGTGCTTCACTTTCCATTTCAAGTTGTAAAAGAGAACTTGATCAAGATGTTGCATAAATATGGTCTTAAATCCATTTATTTGAAACGTTGGGATTTATGTAAATTTGAAAATGATGAAGGATTATTGCAAGTTCTTGAAAGGAATCATTTGTTGGTAAAGCAACATCCCATTGGTATTACAACTTTGGGAACTGAATACAATTTTATCCAAGCCCGATCCTAAGTTGTTCCAGTTTGGGTTTAGGGCTGGCTCAACCATTTTGGTGGCCTAAAGTGAATTAAAAACTCAAAGGCTTTTTCCAAAAAAAAAAAAACCCCACTATTTGAGAAAAAACCCTCTTTTACCCGGCCCAAGACAAATCCGTGACTGATTTGGGTGGTACTATGAATCCACCTTGACCCATATAGAAATTGGTATTCAACCTTTTTGGGTTTTCATACATATCAAATAAAACCTCACGAACAGAGGATAAATACAAGAGAAGGAGCCAAGAATAAAAGGAAACAAATCATGACAGCTAATAACTTGATATCATGACAGCTAATAACTTGGTATATTATTTATTTCCTTTACTCCCCCTCAAGCTGGAGTGTGAAGGTCCCGAACACCGAGCTTGCCAAGAAGGTCTCGTAGAGGTTGAGTTCCCAAAGGCTTGGTAAAGAGGTCGGCAACTTGTTGTTTGTTGGTCACGTGAAGCGGCAAAATCTCATGTGATTCAACACGCTCTCGAACAAAAAAACAGTCCATTTCCATGTGTTTGGTTCTTTCGTGGAAAACTGGATTGTTTGCAATGTGTCTGGCAGCTTGGTTATCACAATAGAGTGGTGTAGCATCTTGTAAGTCGACCGTAAGATCCTTGAGAAGCCAACGCATCCAAAGAATTTCACTAACCGTGGTAGCCATAGCACGGTATTCTGCTTCCGCCGAGGAACGAGAGACCACTGACTGTTTCTTTGTTTTCCAGGATACCGGAGCACCACCCAAGAGTAACAGATAACCCGTCCGCGAGCGTCTTGTAAAGGGACAACCCAACCAATCGGCATCACAATAAGCAATAAGGTTGAGACCACCACTTTTGGGTATAAAAATACCTTGACCAAGAGTAGATTTTATGTAACGGAACATGCGAAGAGCAGCATTCATGTGATCATCTCGAGGATCCGAGACGAATTGGCTATGAACATTAACTGTATAGGCAATGTCGGGGCGCGTGGCTTGAAGATATAATAATCTCCCGATGAGGCGCCTATAAAGGGAGGCATCGACTTTGTGACTTTCATGACATTTATCAAGTTTCAAGTTTTGCTCCATGGGAAAGCTACTGGGTCGGCAGCTGCCCACAATCGGTTAGTATATCCATGGCATATTTATGCTGACTTAGGACAATCCCATCTTCGGTACGAGCGACTTCTATACCCAAAAAATACTTCAATGGGCCAAGGTCTTTAATGCTAAAACTCGTATTTAGGTGATCCTTGGTTCTTTTAATCATATCTTCGTCATCCCCCGTAATAACGACATCATCAACGTAAATTAGAATAGCCACAAATTTACCTCCATGTCGATAGGTAAATAGTGAATGATCAGCATGAGATTGTTTGTAACCGATGTCTAAAAGAGAGATTGTGAACCTTTGATACCAAGTACGGGAAGCTTGTTTCAAGCCGTACAAAGACTTTCTTAGACGACAAACTCTAGTTTCTTCTTTGTTTGAGAAGCCTTGCGGTATCTTCATATACACTTCCTCTTGCAAATCTCCATGAAGGAATGCGTTGTTCACGTCCAATTGGTGCAACAACCAATTTCTTTTTACTGCAACCGTGATGAGAGTTCGAATGGTAACCAGTTTTGCAGCCGGCGCAAAAGTGTCATGGTAATCGACTCCCTCTATTTGGGTGAATCCTCTTGCCACGAGACGGGCCTTGTACCTCTCGATCTCTCCATTGGGTTTGTATTTAATTTTGTAAACCCACTTCGAATCAATGGCGTGTTTCCCTTTCGGTAACGTTTCTAACGTCCAGTTTCGTTTTCTTCAAGAGCTTTGATTTCATGTTGCATGGCATCACGCCAATTCTTATCCTGCATGGCTTCCTTGAAGGACTTCGGCTCATTAACAGAAGTAATGGCCGCTAGAAAAACTTTGTGAGATTCCGAAAATTTGTTATAAGAAACATAATTTGAAAGAGGATGTACCGTAGAAGAAGTTCGATTGGGCATGGGTTTGGCGTGGTCGATGGATGGTGGCAGCGTGGCTTCATAATCTTGTAATCGAGATGGTGGTAGTCTGGTTCTTGTTACTCGTGGAGCTTGAGATTCATTGTGAGGTTCTTCGGTGGTTGTGTCATCCTCACTTTGTACCTCGTCTTCAATGGAATTAGTGGGTTCAATGAGTTCGGTTTCTGGATTGGAAACAGACACAACAGCCTCTTCACAATTTTCCTCTTCCATTGGTGTGGCATAGTCATCTTCATACCACATGGGAACCTCAAAAACGTCAGAGATTGGATTCTTAGATTTAAGGTGAGCAAACGGGAAATTATTTTCAACAAATTTGACATCTTGTGAGATAACCATTTTTCCGTGCTCGAGGTCAAAAATTTTGAAACCTTTCGTTCCTTGTGGGTATCCCAAAAACACTCCTGGTCTCCCCCTGAATTCGAACTTGTCGCCTCCCGTCTCTATGCTGCTATAATAAGCTAAACATCCCAAAGTCCTCATGTGATCATAATCGGGTTTTTGTCCGAAAACAATCTCATAAGGCGTTTGGTTTTTAATAACCTTGGACGGAAGGCGGTTAATAATGTAAATGGCCGCCTCTATGCATTCTCCCCAAAATCGCTTTGGAATGCTCCCTGGAACATGAGAGCCCGAGTGGTTTCGAGGAGATGTCGATGTTTTCGTTCAACCACTCCGTTTTGTTGGGGTGTGTGAGGACAAGTAGTTTCTAGCAAAATACCCTCACGTGCATAAAATTCTTTCATGCGGTTGGAAGTGAACTCGCCTCCGTTGTCACTTCTTATTCGTTTGATGCATTTTGAAAATTGGGTTTTAACTATATTGTGAAAATTTATTAAACAATCACTAGCTTCGCTCTTATGCCTGATTAGAAAAGTCCAAACAGCCCTACTAAAATCGTCCACAACGGTTAAGAAAAAACTTGCATGGGTTGTGGATGGCTTACGATATTTACCCCAAATGTCACAATGGATCAACTCAAAACATTCAGTAGTTTTAATAAAACTCTTGGGAAAAGGAGACCGCGTATGTTTAGCTTTTGCACACGAGTCACAAACATTGTCCTTAAAATTGAAAGAAAAATCCTTTAAAAAAGAAAAATGTGATAACTTTGAATCAGAGGCATGACCTAGTCTTGAATGCCAAACCTTTGCATCAACCTTGATTGCCATAGCTTTCCTTTCTTGAGCCACCATCCCCATCCGATACAGACCTTGAACGCATTTACCCATGCCAATCAACTTCTTCGAGTGTAAGTCCTGCATTATGCAAAAATCCGGAAAGAAACTTACTACACATTGCAATTCCTTTGATAATCTACTGACTGAAAGTAAATTGCAATTGAAGTTAGGAATATATAAAACATCTTTGATCTTAATTCCACCAACTAAGGTGCAGTCTCCTTTAGCTTCAACCGGTATGCTGTCACCATTCGGTATCGTAACGGGCGCCTCTCGTATAGCTCGAGTGCCATTTTCGAGAGATTCCTGTTTATGAACAATATGTTCGGTTGAACCTGAATCCCATATGCAATCATCAATTTCACTCTGCTTACCAGCCATGTTAGCCTTACGAATGGATTCACCTTCTATATTCTGCCCGTTGCCAGCAAGGTGCTTCATAAGAGTTTGGTATTGAGCTTTAGTTAAGCCTGCTAAACTGGTCTCGGTCTCAACGTGGGCTGCCTTCGACTTCATCTTGTCACCTTTGGCTTTACCGGGCCACCATTCGGGATAACCGATCAGATCAACTTGAAGCAGCCTTCCCGTTTATGGCCGTCTCTACCGCAATGAGAACAGTGATCAATTTCATCAGCAACCTGCCTTGACTCTTTTGGGGCCCCTTGTTTGCTTCGTTGGAAGTTTGAGGACCCCTCTCGTCGTCCTTGAGTTCTAAACGCAGCCGGCTCCACTTGTGTCTTCCTCATCATGGTAATCTGCTTCTGTTGTTCTTCTTCTGAAGCAAGACAGTAGGCCTCTCCAAGTGTAGGAGTTGGCTTAATGGAGAGAACATGGGTTCTTATTGTGGAGAAGTCCCTGTCGAGGCCCATCAAAAACTCATACAGTCGCTCTTTTTCTTTGAATTCACTGAGTCTTTTCCCGATGTTGCAAGTGTAGTTTTCACATGTGCATTGCGGGATCGGAAAAACAGATTGTATCTCATCCCATATTCCACGAAGTTTAGTATAGTACGCTGAAACGGACAAAGTATCTTGATGGGTTATTGAGAGGGATTGTTTTAATTCATAGGCTCGAGGTGCACTCTCCTTCCCGAACCTTTCCTTTAAATCTTTCCATATTTCAGAGGAGGCGTTAGCATATTTTATGCTTCCCCTGATGTCTTTATCCATCGCCGTCGTGAGCCATCCGATGATCATGGCGTCACAACGCATCCACTGCATATAGTTATCCGCCGCTTTTTCTGGTTTAGGAATCGTCCCGTCCACGAATCCCATCTTGTTCTTCGCAAATAGAAAATTAGCCATCTCCTTGGCCCAATCGTTGTAGTTTCTGTCGGTTAAGACTTCGTTGACGTGCATTTGTTTGGGTAAATCGGAAGGGGCTAGATAATAGGGTGAGTTGACGTCAATGGCATCGTTTTTGCCACTGCCGCCGGGTTTCTCTCCGGCCATCTTGGATTATGAACGTTGGTTCTTGAGAACCTGCTCTGATACCATATAGAAATTGGTATTCAGCCTTTTTGGGTTTTCATACATATCAAATAAAACCTCACGAACAGAGGATAAATACAAAAGAAGGAGCCAAGAATAAAAGGAAACAAATCATGACAGCTAATAACTTGATATTATGACAGCTAATAACTTGGTATATTATTTATTTCCTTTAACCCAACTATATCGAAGCCATTGGCAAAACCGGTGGGCACGACCCAAGGTAATGTTGATGGGTTTTGTGGACACGAAGAGGAAAATCTACGAAGACTTATGCCTAAAGGGGAGGCCCAAGTTCCTAAAGCCCAACTTGGGGATGTGTTGGAATCGGTTGCTCCCATAATTAGCAAACCGGTTGTTGGGCTTAATGAAGCATGCCATTAATCTCATGATAAGCCATATTGAAATCAAAAGTGGTTGTTTCTAATAGCTTTGAAGTTTTGAATGATGAGAATAGTCACCAAGATAATGTGTTATAGTCTTAATGTTTTAAAGCGTTACGTCAAAAAGTGTTTGTCATATTAGTGTTACGAGGCATGTTTTGTTTCACTTTTTTTTACCTTTGATGTGTAATGAGTTCACAATTTTTAACTACCCACTATCTCATTAAAACAATATATAATTTATGTAGTTAAAAATTGTGTACATATATGATTGGTGGAAATTAAAAGGTGGGACACTTGTTTTTTTGTGATTGGTCCCTCCAAATTAATTCACCCCCTTAGAAAAAGTAACATTAACAATGAGTAGGTTCAGATAATAAGTTTGTTTTGCCTACAAAAAGCTAAGAAAGAATTTAAAAACTCAATATCCTGATCAAAAGAACACCGATTGAACTCACTCGAGCGGTTTTGAAACTGGCTCGTTGAGTTTACTATCTTAACTTTTGGTGTTTAGCTTTTAAGATTTACCGTTTAGTTACAAACCCACTCAACCATATGTTAACAAAACTATTTTTAAGCACGTGTTAAGGTATACGCTTTTGATTGGATTTTGGACGAGCAGGTTAGACTCAAGCTTGGGCTTTATTAGATAGCAATCGATAAAGCTTCCTGCGCGGACTACATTACTTGAGGATTGTTAGACGACTTTATGTAGAGATTCCTTTCGACCAGTGAACTTTTTATCGCAAGGATGCTTCGACGAATGCCATTATTCGTCCCTGCAATTTATGTTGTATTTTTTTGTTCGATGTAAATGTAATTTAAATTAGTATATTTGAATAAACATCAATAATAAATTAATTGTTACTTTTGCTACGCGAGTTTGTTATCCATATGTTAAAATGTCCAACCCCTTAAGCCGAGGTGTGACAAAGGGCCATACCTTGTTTTTCTGGCACCTGGTACTGTAATTCATACTTTGCTTGTTACCTTTTAACAAGAAAAGAATAATTAGAGCTAGCATATTCTTTATGTATATTATTTACTTGCTCTAACTAGCCGTGAAGATACTTTGCTTGTTACTTTTTCGGTACTAGAATAAACAATAGAGTTAATATATTCTTTACGTGCTTTCTAACAATTTGTCTTTCCTCTTTCATAGATAACTAGTAATAATTAAGCCCGCGTGTTTTGCGGTGCGGGCACATCGCAAATATCGAATGAATTAGTCCAAACGTTATGTGATGCGTTAACCATACGAAAACATGTGTGTTCGACGTATTAGATTGAACTCAATATAACCTATATAAGCATTGCGTATGGATCAAAACATAAAATAAATCGAATTAATACCGTATAATCATAATGTATTATATACATATTATATGGGATATATTATAGGTTTAAAAAAAGGAAAAAAAATACAATTTGACTCCACTCGTTTCTGAACAAAATTTACGAAAAACATACATAAAATTAAGCATGAAAGCGTATAATATTTGACCTGACTTGTTTCCCAAAAAAGTTTACGTCGAAACGTAAACCAAGTCGAATTAATACAGACACATACATAAAAATATGCACGTAAAAGTGGTTTTAAACGAAAACGTATTATATTGACCTAACTTGTCTAAAAAAATTTACGTAAAACGTAGACACACTCAAATTTATATTGATACGTACATAAAAATATGCACGTAAAAAAGTTTTTTAAAGTAAAAGAATGATAGAGGTAAACAAAAGAATTTAATAAACAAAAGCTACTGATGGAAAATTAAATTAGTAAAAAGGTAGGGGTTAAAAACGCCAAATACCAAAGTAGAGTGATAATAGAAACATAAAAAAGAGTAAAATAAAGCCGGTGGAAACTCCACCAACTTTGGTTTTTAAGATAGTATACAATAAGTTACATCCAAGTAAAAAGTAGAATTCCTATTTTCAACCGTGATATTTTCGCCTTTTTTGGAATAAAATAATAAGTTAATCGTTTAATACTTTGATATAAAAGAAATATTTAAATTTAATTTTAAGGGGAAAGGGACTATATCACCCCTAACTAAACAAAATTGGCCGTTGCCACGCCTAACTTTCACTTTGACTCCCACCACCCCCAACTGGACACTTGGGTTGCTGTGTCACCCCGTTGTTAACTAGCCACTAACTAGGTTAGTTTTTTTTTTTGCTGACGTGGCTAATTTATCCTATGTGGCATGGTGATGTGGATCTGGAACATACTTATAAATAACAAAAAATAAATATTTATATATGTATATAGATATATATTACATACAAAAATCAATTTACAATTTTCAGTCTCTCTCTCTCTCTCTTAACACCACCACCACCCACCCCACCATCCTACCATCCACCCCACAACCATCCTTTGCTGCCACCCACCCCACCCAGCAGCCAATCGCTGTTCAAAAAATTGAAAAATCGTTGGGTTTACCTTGTCGCTGGAAATCATGTTTGAACCACCAGAATCACTTCGTCAATGTCATCGAACTCCTAAGAACATCACTGTCGCTGTTGTTCCGTTCAACGCAACTTTCTCCGTCGTCATCGAAACCACCGCCACACCATCATGAGCACCACCGACTATCACAATCACCATCGCTCATCACCGAAAACCCCTACCAAATCATTGTTGCTACTAGTAGACACAATCTTTGAAGATTCATCTTCAGAATTAGCATCCCTTTGTTTCCTACGACCACCACTATGATCTGTTACAGAAGATCACTCATTTTCCCCAAACCCACTAACAAAAATGTTAAATTTGATCCCTAAACCCTCATTTGCACCACCATGGATGGATGAAAAAGGCCAAATCTCAGGTTAATAGTAAAAAGAAGGATTGGCAGCTGAGAACAACGTCACGTTGATTATTGGTGGATCCAGTAATAATCCAGCTATGTGATGATACAATGTATGTATATATTTTATATAAAATTGAGGGAACAAGTAATAAATACGAGCTCCTAAGCGTCAGATTTACGATTGGTGTTTCTTGGAAGCAAAGGCCACCAGACACGGAGGTTTATTATATGGATTTATGATTGATTGTGTATGCAACCAGCTGAGTTGTGGGATCTATGGTGTGGCGGATGAATTTGGGGAATGATAAGGGAGAATAGGATCAATGGTGGCCGGTGGTAGGGGTGGGTTTGGGCGGTGGTTGCAGGTGGATGGTGGTGGAGGTGGAGGTGAAGGTTAGGGTTTTGTGATTGAAGATGGATGAAGATGATAGGGGGTATTTTATTTATATAGTCCTTTATTTTTTTTATTTATAAAATATGTTTCAGATCCACATCAACATGCCACATAGGATAAATTAGCCACGTCAGCAAAAAAAACTAACCTAATTAGTGTCTAGTTAACAACGGGGTGACACAACAACCCAAGTGTCCAGTTGGGGGTGGTGGGAGCCAAAATGAAAGTTGGGCGTGGCAACGGCCAATTTTGTTTAGTTGAGGGTGATACAGTCCATTTCCCCTAATTTTAATTTATACATTAAACATGAACATGTTTTTTTGTTAATATGAGTGTGTGATTATTTAACTTTATTTTCATTGTAATTTGTAATAGTATAATATGATAATAGATGTTGTAAAAAAAGGAATTTTATAGGAAGTTTACGAGAGAATTATGACCATAGAGTTGTTTTGCGTAAAAAAAGGAATTTTATATGAAGTGTAGGAGAGAATTATGACCATAGAGTTGTTTTGCTTAATATTTTTTCATACATTAATATTTAAAAAAAAAATAAATCGTATTAACGAGCATTTCATTCTCTTTAATTCGAGCAGTCTATTGCTATAGTGCTCTTAAAAATAATTTACATGACTTTATATACCAATTACGTGATTTTGAATACCTAGTACCCATTATGTGATTTTGAATATTCAGTACCCATTACGTGATATTGAATACTCAGTACACATTACGTGATTTTGAATACCCGGTACATGACTACACTTGTGTTGGTGGGTTAGAGAGAGATGGGGGAGATGAGGGGTGGACCCATCTCTTTTTTTTTAATTGTTCAGAGACAATTTAGTTATTTCACAAAGATTTAACTGGAAAATTTAACAAATGTTAGTGTTAAGGATCACCCGAGTTTAAAAATTGCGACCACTAGGACCAAGTGTGTAATTAGTGAACCCTTGGGACTAAGTTTGCAATTTTCGCAAACCACAGGAACCAATCAGGCATTTAACTCTTTTACACATAACGATAACAAGATGCAAATATGTTAACTTATGTTTAGTATTAATGAAACTATTTCTTTTTTTTTAAACGATAACAAGATGCAAATATGTTAACTTATGTTTAGTATTAATGAAACTATTTCTTTTTTTTTTTTTGAACGGCAAATTTGTATCACTGACGGACCACTGAAGTATCATGGTGCCATGAGTGAAACTACCCGATCATATCCATCTCCACTAAGCTATAATGCCTATACTTCAATTCAGAAAGAAACCCAATAAATCTGGGAAAAACCCCCTTATAGGAATTGAACCCATGACCTTGCATTTGGATGTAAGTAATTAATCTTTTTACATATAACTTATATTAACTTATCTTAATTATACCATTTGTGTATACTACCACAAATAACTAATAAAAGTATTTTGAAAAAGGGACATTCTATATAAATAACTCAAACTTTCAACAATTGGCCGATAATACTCTCAACTTTCAATTTGTACCCTAGCACTCCCAACTTTTAACTTATTTTCCTCTAGCACTCCATAACTAATGGAACTCTAACCCAATTAGTTTTTGGTGATGTGACATCTGATGTGGCCCTTTGTGCTGACGTGGCAACAGATGTGGCATTTTTTTTTGATGACGTGACAGCTGACCTGGCATTTTTGATGACGTGGCTGCTGAAATCAGTTAACTGAGTTAGGGTTTAGTTAGTTAGGGAGTGTCACAGGATGAAACTTGGGAGTGTTGGGGTACAAATCAAAAGTTGGAAGTGTTATCGGTCAATTAGTGAAAGTTGGGGATATCCCTTTAATAACATAAAACTTCATCTATAACACAGTGGTCACACTAGGACATAAGTTCACGTTTAATGTAAAAAAAAACTATGTTATGTTTATATCAGAAGATCGATTATATATTAGATTGTTTTAGAAATTATGGGTGAAAGATGAATCAATGTTAATCATTAATGTCATCTAGGTATATGCAGGAAAGAAGAATAACCAAAACATGCTTTATCATTTGCACGTAAATAATATACCACCTCTCTTTATTCTTTTATTTCTTCCAGCAGTGACAAAGTAACAAGCTAAGTATCATCATGCGTAGCCTTAAATAGGTGCTCACCTTCACCAAGTCTACGTACAACTAGCTTCCATTCCAATATGGATTCCAATGTAGCTACCGGAGAAAAAGGTATGTCCCTAATATGAATTTGTTCACGGTTCATGTATTTTTTTTTATTCAAAACGTACATATTGATCTCATATTCGTACAATCTTCAGTGTCACAACAATATCCATACCCTTCTCAAGTGAATGCCGCCAGCTTTCTGTCTATAGAGTTGTGGGGGGAGCCCAATTATGTGGTATGGCGGGAGCAGATGACCTGGCTTCTGGAAAGCTACGATATGCTCGGTTTTATCGATGGCACGTTAGAGAAACCTGAGGAGGAGAACATGTATAGGGAATGGAAAAGGTCGGACACGCTAGTGAAAGGATGGATTTATGGTTCCTTAAGTGAATATGTGATGAGAACTGTTGTCGGTCTTCAAACAGCTAATGACGTTTGGAATAAGCTAAAGACAAATTACACTACCCCCCCTGCTCCGGCACCCGATGCTGTCAACACCATGAAAGAAGGTATGCCTTTTGTTGTAATTATGCTTTTCGTATGGCAATAGATTTTGGAGAGTACGTCCCACTATGTAGAGCTATTATAAATGGGGACTGGGAGAAAGCTCAAGAATTTTTCAACAATGACAAAGACGCATTGATTGGTAAAATCAACGATTTCGGATTCACAGCACTTCATGTTGCAATTGGTGATCCTAAAAATATTTGGATACTCGGGAAACTACTGCAGCAGATAAACCCAGAGTTACTTCCAACTCTGCTTGATAATAGACAGCAAAACGCTTTGCACCGTGCTGCAACACTTGACAACTACTTAGCGGCAAAGTTGCTGGTTGAGAAAAACCCAGATTTGTTATTCCGTGTCGACAACCAGAACGAGTTGCCAATCCACAGAGCTATAATTGGTTCGCACAAAAAAACTTTTCTTTATTTGCTTCAAGTTTGCAAACAACATATTGGGCTCAGCGAAAAGGATGGAAATCACAATCCCTTTGAGGGCCAAAAGGGTTTTAATCTTCTCGGTAATACAATCATGTCAGGGTTTTTAGGTGAGCTCTCAACTATATATGTCGCTAAAGTGGATGTCTCTAGAAAAGTTGCCATTTTGTCAAATTAATTGTGTATTGTGAATCCTAATTGCAGATGTTGCATATGACTTACTCAAGGACTACCCTAACCTAGCTACAACAGTGGTCGATACTTTAGAACCTCCATTATGGTGTATTGCAAAAAAGTGGGATGCATTTCCAAGTGGCACACGTTACAACTTCTATCAAAGATTTGTTTGTTCTCGTCTGTTTCTTCACTTGCACTAAGTTTATTGAATGAATCCAAAACTAATGACTAATTTGTATTTATTTTCTTTTCTTTCTGAAGATGTGCCAATAGATAATTACAATGTGGACCATACACATGAGAATGAAGATTTAGAGAACCAAGTGACATATGCAACCAATCTTCTCAAAGATTGCACCAAGAGCTACGTCTACCCAGGTTAGTTATTCATAAAGTCTAATTAAATGAACCATAAATATGACACCAAAAAGATTAATTCATAGAACGGAAACTGTTTTTTTTGTAAATTTATTTCCTATTTTTTTTGTAGAACTGAATTTAGTTTTTTTTTTTTTTTGTGTAGTCATCCACAAGTTTTATGTTAAAATTTGGAAGGCTGCATTACTACGTGGTAAACAAAGTTTCTGTCTGCTAATAGTTTTTTAAAATAGATCACCTAATAAATGGATGGTTTATATTTTTTATTAGTTAACTGCAGTGCCACATATTAAGCGCCTACATGAAGATAAAGTGAAACACAATAGAGCTCTCATGATACTCAAGTTTATATGTGAGGAAGTCAGTAAATTAAGATCCAATCATTCTTATTATTACCATGATGCATTTATTGTGGCGGTGAATAATAACACTATAGAGGTGATAGAGCAGATTACCCAAAGTTTTCCACATTCAATTTGGACTATGGAAAATGGTTATTCACTTTCTGGACTTTCAATAATTAATCGATGTGAAAAAGTTCACAACTTTTTAGCGTACGAAGTAACCCAGGATAAGTATTTACATACTATAAGTAAAGACAAAAATAACAATAACCTTTTGCACTTGGCTGGAAAATTGGCTCCTAGACACAAACTCAACATGGTTAGTGGTGCGGCATTACAATTGCAAAGAGAGTTACAGTGGTTTGAGGTATAAATGTTATTTTATATATATATATATATATATATATATATATATACAAATGTGTTTCAACTCGTTTGCTATAACATCTATTGGCCTACAGGAAGTGGGCAAATTTGTGAAACCGGAGTACAAGGAAGCTCTGAACGATAAACAAGAAACACCAATTATGGTATTTAGACAGGAACACGATGATTTGAGACAAAAAGGCGAAGATTGGATGAAAAAGACATCCGAATCTTACACAATCACAGCTGCACTTATTATCACAATAGTTTTTGCTGCAGCCATTACTGTACCTGGCGGAATCAAAGGCGATACTGGAAAACCAACTTTTCAAACCAGGCCAAGCTTCATTGTATTTGCCGTCTCTGATGCAATCTCATTGTTCACATCCACGACCTCCTTGTTGTTGTTTCTATCTATTCTCACAGCACGTTATGCAGAAGAGGATTTTCTCTACAAGTTACCTAAGAGACTAATATTCGGCCTTGTGATGTTATTCATGTCATTAACATCCATGATGATTGCCTTTAGTGCAACATTATATATTATGTTTGGGCAAGAGAAGTCATGGATCTTGATCCCAGTTGCTGCATTAACATGTCTACCAATTGCTTCATTTGTGACATTGCAGTTACCATTGCTTGTTGATCTCATGGTTTCAACATATGGTCGTGGAATATTGGGGAAACAAAGTTATGTTAGGATAACATCATAGGAGATCATTATTTTGTGCATTTTCAAGTATATGTTTTACAATGAACAATAGTTAATAAGATGTGATGATTGATTTCTTTTGGTATTCAATTGAAAATGGCATGAGCTAATGTGAACCTTGGAATTACAAACATATACAATTTAGAATATGCATCAAATTGAAAAAGAACGGTTCTAAATACTGGTGGTTATTTTATTATATTCATATATTTAGAATGCATGTACAATTGTCGATTCACTGTTTCACTCTAAAGTGAAAAGGCAGGTGACGAGTAATATAAAATATTGTTGAATCAGTCCACTCGCATAAAATAGAAATCACAAATAGAGAGAATAATGATTAGGAAAGGTTACCTTATTTATTAGACCGAAAGGCTTTAAATAGTCGATCACAAAGCAATGCGAACAAGAAAAAAAGGATTAAATTAAAACAAATTGTAGGATATAATTGTGCTTAACTTAATATTTGGATGACCCAACTAGCTTCAAATCAAAGAATAACAATGGCTAATAATAACAAGGACATGTCCATATGAATTACTTTTGATATCTTCCCTTTGTTCATATAATCTTGATGCCTAATCTTGCACGTAGATCACTGAATTGTTCTAATCCTAACGCTTTTGGTGAGAATGTCGGCCACCTAATCCTGATTATGAAACGATTCAACTTCAATGTGCTACTCTTCAACTAAGTTATATATGTAGAGGTACTTTATATATGTGTGCTTACTTCTGATCTGAAATGTTGCATGTCTGCTGTAACACCTTAAAAATAATAGACATAAATATTAATGTAAACTTAAAAGTGTATTTGTAATAATAACTTAAGTGTGGTAACTAGGAGTATTTCACCTAGCTAACTACGTGTACTTAAGTCATAAGTTAGTGAATGGCGGTTTTCTTATAACAAAACCAAACTATAAGGGCTGGCAATGAACATGTACTAAACTAAGTTGAATAAAAATAAAACTTTTATAAGATTCACACACGTGTGTGTATCATCGATCCAGAGAGAGAAAGAGAGTGACAAGAGAGCAAAACCCTTGTTCTTGCTCACAAACACAAAATCATCGAATTAAAGCTAAAATCAAAGAGGTTTTGATGCATGATTGAAGATTTGGAACATACTATGTCACTATAAGATAAGGTATGTCATAATTTTATCCTTGGTGAGATTCCCTAGTTGGAGAAATTCATGAAAGAAGGAGGTCTACTGACCCAATCATCATAAGGATGTGTTTAGATAATCGTAGAAACAGTTAGGTAGCGTTCGTTTCATGGAATGGAATTAGGAAGTTTTTCTTTGTAAAATTGATATTGGTTTGGGGAGGGAGGAATTTGAAATCCAATGAATTTCTTTAATCAATGAAATTTGTGACTATTTCAACATTCCATTCCATTCCTTCATTAGAGTGAAGGATTTCTAAGGAATGTTGAAATAGTCACAAATTTCATTAGAGTGAAGGATTTCAAATTCCTCCCTTCCCTCCCCCAACCAAGATCAATTTTACAAAGAAAAACTTCCTAATTCCATTCCATTCCATGAAACGAACGCTACCTTATATTAGTCCTAATTGTTGAATATGTGAATTATTTGCGCTATGACTTGTTTGTATAATCATTCAAGTATGATGTGAAGTAGCTTTTAGCCTAGAAGTGAAGAGCCCCAATTTCATGTGCCATAGTTTGATACAATAGACTTGAATAAATTAACAATTGCATGAAAATTTATTTTTAGTAAAAGTGTTGGTTATATTGTGTTGAAGCATACCACTCTAAATTCTGCTTCCTCGCCCGATGTTTAAGCCAAAAACATGTTTAAAGCAATCTCTTTCGCACTTCTGTTAATGTGTTTATCTTTTCTAGCCAAGAACCAAAAAGTGGGCATGAAAATTGATAAATAGATTGATCATAAGCTTGTTGTCTTTATTTATTGTTAAAAATGTCTTTGCTTATTTGATCCTTTTGACATTCTTGATGATGGATAAAAATGGAGTATTTAAACTTGTGATATATGTATTTAACATTTGATCACATTTTATATTTTTATTGTTCTTAAAAAAAGTGCGTATTTTTTCATATATAAAACCATATATGCGCGAGCACTTATTCTTAGTATGCCTGACCGATTCGGTGCTCGCAAAATTTGAAAACTAATTTAGAAACCCACGGACAAACTCTAGGGCTCCAAACAATGGCTTAAGCTCACTTAAAGCTAAGTTGGAGCGATAGTTTGGTGTGCTCAAGCTCGACTGAGAAAAATTTAAGACAAACTCAATATCACTTGAGGAAGGTTATTTTGATTCCAAACCAATTTCAACATGCTTAAAAACTCGCATATATAAATCAAACAAAACTTGATTTTTAGTGTGAAAAAAGTATAGTAATATGAAAAATTCAATCCTAATATCAATTTTTTCGATAACTTTTTATTAATAAATAGGTAATTTACATCGAGATAGTTGGTAAACGGGCAACAAGCTGCGCCGCTACCCCTTTTTGAATAGCAAAACTAAGCCTTTTAAAAACTACGTCCATAGATCTCGGGGTCATAACATTACTATGCATGACCCTTTGAACTCGACTAAGTAGGTCCACAGCCTCTGGCGCCAGAAAACCAAAAGTATCAAAAGCAAATGGGATAAACACGTGCTGGTTGTCAAGGCACGCTTTCTCATGCTTGATCACTTTACCCGAAGCAGCTTTTAAAGCAGCCTGACCCACTATGAAAGCACTACTCCCTAAGCCCACTAGCGGGGAAACCCCTGTTAGATCCACACAGGCGTGTTTTCCTCCTACCCATCCAAAGACAATAATGTCGGCTGGTCGAAGGGTAGATCTCCCTTCCAACGGGTCTGTTAAGAAATTAACGGGTGCCTCTTTCTTAGCAGAAATACCAGCGCACCTGAATATGTCAAAAAGGACATCCCTAACCAAATCATGTCGGTATTTGAACCCCGGGAGCTCTCTACAATGAATTGCATGCTCACCAAAAGAATCCAAACACGCCTTATGACAAACTGGGCATACCTCGTCAACTGGGAATAAAGGAATCATGAGGCGATACTTAAGGATAGTACGGTACTCCACCGGCGACATATGCTGGCCTAATCCATCTATAGGTATAGCAAGAAGAAAATCTTGTGCATGTGGTGCTCGGAGACACTCAAAAACGGCTTTTTGTCTAACAGTCAAGTCAAACTGCACTTCGATTTCGTGGACAATTTTACTAAAAAGAGCACTCGCCAATGCATGTTGGGCTTTAGGGGGGGCGGTGTCCTTATTAGTGAAACCGCTGAAGTCAAAGCTTGGAATCGCATCACGAAGACAAGCCAAAGCACAAACATAATCAGAATCCATACCGCATATACCACTGTCTCTTAAGATGTGGTCCTGTAGCACCCACGATTGGGCCCTCGAGGCCACAAAAGCATAGGATGAAGCCTCTACAGCCGAATACAACCCCAAACCTCCAAACCTAATAGGTAAAGAAGCAAGTCGCCACTGGAGGTCTCCAAAGAAAGGACCTCCACAAACCACCAATTCCTCAATCGCCTCACGCAAACCTTTGTCAAAGAACAACGCTGCATCTTCCATGTGTACAAGTTGGCATGTCCTCAAGCCAAAGAAAAGTTTGGCAATGCCCATACAGGATCGAAGCAAGAGTAGTTCACTTTGCGGGTCACCTAATTTCGGTAATAGACGCATCAAATCTACTGCCTTAGCAGCTCTTTTCTTTGCCAACCCACTAATAAAGCTTGCGTCTCTACTAACAGCCCCCCCCCCCCCCCCCCCAAGAAGCTTAACCCCCACTAATGGCCTCCCGATGTCCTTAGGAAATAACCCTTCACGAAACTTGCTACCATCACAAGAAGGCCGGACCCAAATGTTACTAACGTGGACATACTGGATTGTGATATTGAAGATAAACCTGGATGAAACGACAATCTTATTGAAAATGGGCTTGGGTGTTATGGCCCAACAACTCCATTTCTGTTCCATTAATCTCTCCAATAGTAAATCTAAGGTTAAATTTTCTTACATTTTCCCTTTTAATTTTGAGTGTGATGACAATTTGAGGTTTGAGGAACATTGTCCATATTTTGATCTGATTAGGGGTACTAAACTTAAAAAAAATTATTTGTTTATTCAACTTGTACAGGATAAATATGTGGATGGGAGTGAAACAAGATTGCTTTATGACGCGTCTAAATCGGATAACAATGGTGAGGTTATCTCAATGCCTACTTTATGTCCAAGAGTTTCAATGCCCATTTTTAAAACTATATGGGTATTTTGTGGATGCTTCACTTCCATTTCAAGTTGTAAAAGAGAACTTGATCAAGATGTTGCATAAATATGGTCTTAAATCCATTTATTTGAAACGTGGGGATTTCTATTTATGTAAATTTGAAAATGATGAAGGATAATTACAAGTTTTTGAAAGGAATCCTTTGTTGGTAAACAACATCCCATAGGTATAACAACTTTGGGAACTGAATACAATTTTATCCAAGCCCGATCCTAAGTTGGTTCCACTTTGGGTTCAGGGCTGGCTCAACCATTTTGGTGGCCTAAAATGAATTAAAAACTCGAAGGCTTTTTCCAAAAAAAAAAACTATATGAGAAAAACCCTCCTTTAGACGGCCCAAGACAAATCCGTGACTGATTTGGGTGGTACTATGAATCCAACTTGACCCAACTATATCAAAGCCATTGGCAAAGCCGGTGGGCACAACCCAAGGTAATGTTGATGGGTTTGTGGAGGCGAAGAGGAAAATACGAAGACGTAAGCCTAAAGGGGCGGCCCAAGTTCCTAAAGTCCAACTTGAGGATGTGTTGTAATCGGTTGCTCCCATAATTAGCAAACCGGTTGTTGGGCTTAATGAAGCATGCCATTAATCTCATGATGACCCAAATTGAAATCAAAAGTGGCCGTTTCTAACAGCTTTGAAGTTTTGAATGATGAGAATAGTCACCAAGATAATGACTATTAGACTATGTGTTATAGTCTCAATTTTTTAAAGCGTCATGTCATAAAGTGTTTGTCATGTTAGTGTCACGACTCACGAGGCATGATCTCTTTCACTTTTTTTTTCCACCTTTGATGTGTAATGAGTTCAGAAGTCTTAACTACCCACTATCTTATTAAAATAATATATAAATTATGTAATTAAAAAGTGTGTAAAAATATGATTGGTGGAAATTAAAAGGTGGGATACTTTTTTTTTGTGTGTGTGTGTGTGATTGGTCCCTCCAAATTAATTCACCTCCTTAAAAAAAGTAACATTAAATAATAAGTTTGTTTTGCCTAAAAAGGCTAAGAAGGAATTTAAAGACTCAATATCCGGTTCAAACAAACACCGATTGAACTCACTCGAGTGGCGTTGAAACCCAACCGGCTTGTCGAGTTTACCATCTTAACTTTTGGTGTTTAGCTTTTAAGATTTACCGTTTAGTTACAACCCCATTCAACCATATGTTAACAAAACTATTTTAAGCACGTGTTTAGGTACACGCTTTTGATTGGATTTTGGACGAGCAGGTTAGACTCAAGCTTGGGCTTTATTAGATAGCAATCGATAATGCTTCCTGCGCGGACTACATTACTTGAGGATTGTTAGACGACTTTATGTAGAGATTCCTTTCGGTGGGCATTTTATCGCAAGGATGCTTCAACGAATGCCATTATTCGTCCCTGCAATTTATGTTGTATTTATTTTTTGGTTCGATGTAAATGTAATTTAAATTAGTATTTGTATAAACATCAATAATAAATTAATTGTTATTTTGCTATGCGAGTTTGTTATCAATATGTTAAAACGTCCAACCCCTTGAGCCGAGGTGTGACAAAGGGCCATACATTTTTTTTTTCTGGCACCTGGTACTAGAATTCATACTTTGCTTGTTACCTTTTAAAAAGAAAAGAATGATGAGAGCTAGCATATTCTTTATGTATATTATTTACGTGCTCTGACTAGCGGTGAAGATACTTTGCTTATTACTTTTTTCGGTACTAGAAAAAAATAGAGCTAGTACATTCTTTACGTGCTTCCTAACAATTTGCCTTTCCTCTTTCATAGATAATAAGTTACATCAAAGTAAAAAGTAGAATTCCTTTTTTCAACCGTGATATTTTCCCTATTTTTGGAGTAAAATAATTTCATCGTTTAATACTTTGAGTAGCCAATGACCTTTAGCTCAAGTGATAGCAGAACTTGAGTTCTTCTTTGAAGACTCAGGGTCTGTTTGGTATAGCGTAATAGAATAGACGGGTGAATGGAATGTATGAGGTAATGGAATGGACGATATAACGGAATGGATCATTAACATTCCATGTCTTGTTTGGTTACCATGTGAGAATGAAATAAATCATTACTTTGTGTTGTTTGGTAGGAAAGAATAGACGAAGGAATAAAACCGGTGATGAGTGATGAGTGACGGTAGTCGGTGGTGGTGGGTGGTGATAGGTGGCAATAGTAGCGATGGTCGGTGGTGGTGGCAGTGGGTGGCGGCAGTGGGTGGTGGCAGGGGCAGAGGTAGGTGGTGGTTACGACAATGGGGGTGGGTGACGGGGACGGTGGTGGGTGACGACGACGGTGGTGGTCGGTGTTGGAGGTGGGTGGCGGTTGACGGCAGAGGCGGGGGTGGGTGGCAGCTGTGGCGCGGTGGTGTCGGGGGTGGTGGGTAGTGGGTGGTGGATGGTGGCGAGTGACGGCAGGGGCGGAGGTGTGGATAGTGGTTGGTAGCAGCGGAGGTGGGTGACGACTGGGGTGGAGGTGGGTGATGGCGGGAGACAGCTGGGGTGGAGGTGGGTGGTGGTGGTGGTGGCGGCGGAAGTGGGTGACAACGACAACGGTAGTCACGGCGGCAGCTATGGCAGTAGTGGTGTCTCCTGTGAGTGAGTTATTAAAACCAATAAGAATAATAATAAGAATAATGGTAAAAAAGTAATAATAATAATAATAATAATAATAATAATAACAAGAGTTAACTGCCATTTTCGTCCCTGTGGTTTGGTCACTTTGGCCATTTCAGTCCATTTTTCAAAAATGCGCCATTTTCGTCCCCCACGTTCTGGAAAGGTGCCATTTCAGTCCAAAAATCATAACCCAGTTAAGTCAGTTAGTAAATAAGGACTGATTGTGTAAATTTGTAACATAAAGGACCATTTAAGTAAATATTAAACACCACCACCACTAGCCCTGCCACCACCACCACTCCGCTGCCACCACCACCACCACCGCCACCACCGCCACCACAACCCTGCCACTACCACCACTCCGCTGCCACCACCACCACCACCACCGCCACCACAGCCCTGCTACCACCACCACTCCGCTGCCACCACCACCACCACAGCCCTGCCACCACCACCACAGCCCTGCCACCACCACCACTCCGCTGCCACCACCACTCTCACAGATCGAAAACAACTCCCCACGCTTTGTAATTGTTCAATAAGCATGCCCGACACCACGTGAAATCAGAGTTTTTATAAAAAAAATTCAAAGTGGAATTAATCCACAGAAGTTTGTCGATTAAGTGTCAAATTATTGTGTTATTTAGAGTCCCTGAACCCATACGAAACTCTCACACCCTTCAAAATCCTTTACCCCTTCGAAAATACCCTCTGTTCATCGTTTGCAAGTCTCGCCGGAATACCCGTCGCCGGAGACTGTCGCCACGCCGTTGCACGCGATACCGGATCGGTTTTAATCACCCAATCGGTATGTTTATACTTGTACAATGTTTCTGCAAGTTTAATTTGAATATTATCTGGTATTGATCGAGAATTAGGCCGTTTGACTTCTGTTGACCGTTTTGGGGAAGACGATGAACAGTAGCATGGTCACCACCGCCGCCGTCGGAACCACCACCGCCGGAACCACCACCGCCGGAACCACCACCATCAACGTCATCATCGTCATCATCTGGGGAAGGCAGTCCCACCGTCGCCGGTTCTCTCTCCCGCCTCGTTATCTCTATCTCTCTCTCCGACTTTCTCCCTCTCTCGTCTGATATGATGATGAACCGGCTGTGGTGGCGGTGGTGGCAGGGCTGTGGTGGTGGTGGTGGCAGGGCTGTGGTGGCGGTGGTGGTGGTGGTGGCAGCGGAGTGGTGGTGGTGGTGGCAGGGTTGTGGTGGCGGTGGTGGTGGCAGCGGAGTGGTGGTGGTGGCAGGGCTAGTGGTGGTGGTGTTTAATATTTACTTAAATGGTACTTTATGTTACAAATTTACACAATCAGTCCTTATTTACTAACTGACTTAACTGGGTTATGATTTTTGGACTGAAATGGCACCTTTCCAGAACGTGGGGGACGAAAATGGCGCATTTTTGAAATATGGACTGAAATGGCCAAAGTGACCAAACCACAGGGACGAAAATGGCAGTTAACTCTAAGAACAATAACAATAACAATAACAATAACAATAACAATAACAATAATAATAATATATCCTCCCATTCCTTGAAGGAATGAAAAAAAAAACACCACCTTACCAAGGAATGAAAATTATTATATTTGGAAGGTTTATATTCCTTGTGAGATTCTCCATTCCATTACCACTTGGCAACCAAACATGTTTCTTTTCATTCCAATAAAATGATGCATTCTGTTCCGCCTTCTATTCCTTCGTACCAAACGCTACCTCAAGTTCAATTCTCATTTGGTGCAAAAAATGAGTGAGGCACTGGTGGGCAGTGATAGGAGAACCCAGGGAAACCTGAGTTCGATCCTTGAGCCAAACGAGTTTTACCGGTAATTTTACCTTCGTGTCTACGGGCGTGTGGGTTACCGGGTTTTCCCCGAAATTGGTGGTGGACGACTCGGGTTACTCTCGGAGTACTCCGTTTGTCTAGTGGGTGCCCCGAGAGTGCTCGGGATTGATTTGTTAACCGTTAAAAAAAAAATTGAGGTAAAATAAATATATAAATTTAATTTAATTTATACATTACATGAACATTTTTTAATTTGAGTGTGTGATTATTTAACTTTATTTTTATTGTAATTTGTAATAGTATAATATGATAAGAGATCATGTACAACAAAGAAATTATGTATGAAGTGTAGGAGAGAATTATGATCATACAATTGTTTTGCTCAATCTAAGGAAGGAAGGGTATGATGGTCTTTTATCCTTTCAACTAGTTTCCTCCTTGAATTTCAAACGCCTATGGGGCTATTTGGTAGCCTCTTAATGACCATTCAGATGCTACCTCTTAATGGTTTAAAACCTCTGAATGAATAAGAGGTAACCTCAAGTCTGAATGGTTAAGAGATAACCTCTGAATGGTAAATTATCACATATCACATTCTTCTACTCTCTCATTAGTAAAATTCTTAATAGTTCCTTTAAGAGATAGCCTCTTAATGACCATTCAGAGGCTACCAAACAGCCATTTTTTCATACATTAATATTTAAAAAAAAATTAAATCGTATTAACGAGCATTTTATCTCTTTAATTCGAGCAGCCTATTGCTATAGCGTTCTTAAAAATAATTTACAGGATTTTAAATACCCATTACGTGATTTTGAATACCCAATACCCATTACGTGATTTTGAATGCCCGGTACATGACTACAATTGTGGTGGTGGGTTAGAGAGAGATAGGGGAGAAGAAGATGAGAGGTGGGTTCATCTCTTTTTTGTTTTATTTTTTAACTGTTTAGGGACAATTTAGTCATTTCACAAAGATTTAACTGGAAAATTTAACAAAGGTTAAGAGTTTAAAAATTGCAACCACTGGGACCAAGTGTGTAATTAGTGAACTCTTAGGACCAAGTTTGCAATTTTTCGCAAACCACATGGACCAACTAGGCATTTAACTCTTTTACATATAACGATAACAAGATGCAATTATGTTAACTTATGTTTAGTATTAATGAAACTATTTCTTTTTTTTAATGGCAAATTTGGATGACTGACGGACCATTGTAGTATCATCGTGCCACGAGCGGAACCACCCGATCATATCCATCTCCACTAAGCTATAATACATATACATCAATTTAGGAGGAAACCCAATAATTCTCGGAAAACCCACTTGTAGGAATCGAACCCATGACCTTGCATTTGGATGTAAGTAATTAATCTTTTTACATATAACTTATATTAACTTATCTTAATTATACCATTTGCGTATACTACCACAAATAACTAATAAAAGTATTTTGAAAAAGGGATTATATAAATAACCCAAACTTACAATTGGCCGATAACACTCTCAACTTTCGATTCGATTTGTAACTTAGCACTCTCAACTTTCAATTTATTTTCCACTAACAGTCCATAACTAACTAGACTCTAACCCATTTAGTTTATGCTGATGTGGCCCTTTGTGTTGACGTGGCAGCAGCTGTGGCATTTTTTGATGAGGTGACAACTGATGTGACATTTTTGATGACGTGACAGCTAAAATCAGTTAACTGGTTAGGGTTTAGTTAGTTAGAGAGTGGCAGAGGAAAATAAGTTGAAACAATTGGGAGTGCTAGGGTACAAATCAAAAGCTGGAATTTTATCGGCCAATTAGTGAAAGTTGGGGTTATTTAAATCCAATATCCCTTTGAAAACATAAAACTTCATCTATAACACACAGTGCTCACACTAGGACATAAGTTCACGTTTAATGTAGAAAAAAATTATGTTATGTTTATATCAGAAGATCGAGATATTAAACTGTTTTAGAAAATTATGGCTGAAAGATGAATCAATGTTAATTGTTTATGTCATCTAGGTACATGCATGCAGGAAACAAGAAGAATCAAAACATGCTTTATCATTTGCACGTAAATAATATACCACCTCTCTTTATTCTTTTATTTTTTCCAGCAGTGACAAAGTAGCAAGCTAAGTATCATAATACGTAGCCTTAAATAGGTGCTCACCTTCACCAAGTCTACGTACAACTAGCTTCCATTACAATATGGATTCCAATGTAGCTACCGGAGAAAAAGGTATGTCCCTAGTATGAATTTGTTCACGGTTCATGTATTTTTTTTATTCAAAACGTACATATTGATCTCATATTCGTACAATCCGCAGTGTCACAACAATATCCATACCCTTCTCAAGTGAATGCCGCCAGCTTTCTGTCTATAGAGTTGTGGGGTGAGCCCAATTATGTAGTATGGCGGGAGCAGATGACGTGCCTTCTGGACTGCTACGATATGCTCGGTTTTATCGATGGCACGTTAGAGAAACCTGAGGAGGAGAACATGTATAGGGAATGGAAAAGGTCGGACACGCTAGTGAAAGGATGGATTTATGGTTCTTTAAGCGAAGATGTGATGGAAACTGTTGTCGGTCTTCAAACAGCTTATGAAGTTTGGAATAAGCTAAAGAAAAATTACACTACTCCCCCTGCTCCGCCACCCGTTGCTGTCAACACCAGGAAAAAAGGTATGCCTTTTGATTGTTTCTCTTATCTTTGTTACTACTTTTCCATGACAGTTGTAATTAAGCTTTTCGTATGGCAATAGATTTTGGAGAGTACGTCCCACTATGTAGAGCTATTATAAATGGGGACTGGGAGAAAGCTCAAGAATTTTTCAACAATTACCAAGACGCATTGATTGGTAAAATCAACAAATTCGGACACAGAACACTTCATGTTGCAATTGGTGATCCTAAAAATATTTGGATACTTGAGAAACTCCTGGAGCAGATAGACCCAGATTCGCTTCCAACTCTGGTCGATAATAGACAGCGAAACGCTTTGCACCATGCTGCAGAACTTGACAACTACTTAGCGGCAAAGATGCTGGTCGAGAAAAACCCAGATTTGTTATTCCGTGTCGACTACCAGAACTACTTGCCAATCCAAAGAGCAATAATTAGTTCGCACAAAACAACTTTTCTTTATTTGCTTCAAGTTTGCAAACAACATATTGGGCTCAGCAAAAAGGATGGAAATCACGATCCCTTTGAGGGCGAAAACGGTGTTTCTCTTCTCAATAATACAATCTTGGCAGGGTTTTTAGGTGAGCTCTCAAATATTTTGCTAAAGCGGATATGTTTTAAGAAAAGTTTCCATTTTGTCAAATTAATTGTGTATTGTAAAATCCTAATTGGCAGATGCTGCATATGACTTACTCAAGGACTACCCTAAACTAGCTACAATAGTGGTCGATCCTTTTAAACCTCCATTATTCTGTATTGCAAAAAAGTGGGATGCATTTCCAAGTGGCACCCGTTACAACTTCTATCAAAGATTTGTTTATTCTCGTCAGTTTCTTCACTTGCACTAAGTTTATTGAATGAATCCAAAACTAATGACTAATTTGTATTTATCTTCTTTCCTTTCTGAAGATGTGCCAATAGATAATTACAATGTGGACCATACACATGAGAACGAAGATTTAGAGAACCAAGTGATATATGCGACCAACCTTCTCAAAGATTGCACCAAGAGCTACGTCTACCCAGGTTAGTTATTCATAAATTCAAATTAAATGAATCATAAATATGATTGATGAAAAAGATTAATTCATAGAACTGAAACTGATTTTTTTTTTCGTAAATATATTTCCTATTTTTTTTTGTAGAACTGAATTTAGTTTTTTTTTTTTTTTTTTTTTTTTTTTTTTTTTTTTTTTTGTGTAGTCGTCCACAGGATTTATGTTAAAATTTGGAAGGCTGCATTGCTACGTGGTAAACAAAGTTTCTGTCTGCTAATAGTTTTTTAAAATAAATTAACTAATAAATGGATCGTTTATATTAATTATTAGTTAACTGCAGTGCCACATATTAAGCGCCTACATGAAGATAAAGTGGAACACAATAGAGCTCTCATGATACTGAGGTTTATATGTGAGGAAGTCGGTAAATTAAAATCCAATCATGCTTATTATTGCCGTGGTGCATTTATTGTGGCGGTGGAAAATAACACTATAGAGGTGATTGAGCATATTACACAAAGTTTTCCACAATCAATTTGGACCAGGGGAAATGGTTATTTACTTTCTGAACTTTCAATAATTAACCGATGTGAAAAAGTTTTCAACTTTTTAGCGTACAAAGTGACTCAGGATAAGGATTTACATACTATAAGTGAAGACGAAAATAACAATAACCTTTTGCACTTGGCTGGAATATTGGCTCCTAAACACAAACTCAACATGGTTAGTGGTGCGGCATTACAATTGCAAAGAGAGTTACAGTGGTTTGAGGTATAAATGTTATTTTATAAAACATATGTAAATGTGTTTCAACTCGTTTGCTATAACATCTATTGACCTACAGGAAGTGAGCAAATTTGTGCAACCAAGGTTCAAGGAAGCTCTGAACAATAAAAAAGAAACACCAATTATGGTATTCAGACAAGAACACAGTGATTTGAGACAAAAAGGCGAAGATTGGATGAAAAAGACATCCGAATCTTACACAATCACAGCTGCACTTATTATCACAATAGTTTTTGCTGCAGCCATTACTGTACCTGGCGGAATCAAAGGAGATACTGGAAAACCAACTTTTCAAACGAGGCCAAGCTTCATCGTATTCGCTGTCTCTGATGGAATCTCATTGTTCACATCCACGACCTCTTTGTTGTTGTTTCTATCTATTCTCACAGCACGTTATGCAGAAGAGGATTTTCTCTACAAGTTACCTAACAGACTAATACTCGGCCTTGTGATGTTATTCATGTCATTAACATCCATGATGATTGCCTTTAGTGCAACATTATATATTATGTTTGGGCAAGAGAAGTCATGGATCTTGATCCCAGTTGCTGCGTTAACATGTCTACCAATTGCTTCATTTGTGACATTGCAGTTACCATTGCTTGTTGATCTCATGGTTTCAACATATGGTCGTGGAATATTTGGGAATCAAAGTTATGTTAGGATGACATCATAGGAGAGCATTATTTTGTGCATTTTCAAGTATATGTTTTGCGATGAACAGTAGTTAATAAGATGTGATGATTGATTTCTTTCGGTATTTAATTGAAAATGGCATGAGCTAATGTGAACCTTGGAATTACAAAAATATACAATTTAGAATGCATCAATACGAAAAAGAATGGTTCTAACTACCGGTGGTTATTTTATTATATTCATATATTTAGAATGCATGTACAATTGTAGATTCGTTGTTTCACTCTAAAGTGAAAAACAGGTGACGAGTAATATAAAACATTGTTGAATCAGACCACTCGCATAAAATAGAAATCACAAATAGAGAGAATAATGATTAGGAAAAGTTACCTTATTCATTAGACTTAAAGGCTTTAAATAGTCAATTACAAAGCAATGCGAACAAGAAAAAAAGGAATAAACTAAAACAAATTGTAGGAGATAACTATGCTTAACTTAATATTTGGATGACCCAACTAGCTTCAAATCAAAGAATAACAACGGCTAATAATAACAAGGACATGTCCATATGAATTACTTTTGATATCTTCCCTTAGTTCATATAATCTTGATGCCTAATCTTGCACGTAGATCACTGAATTGTTCTAATCCTAACGCTTTTGGTGAGAATGTCGGCCACCTAATCCCGATTATGAAACGATTCAACTTCAACGTGCTACTCTTCAACTAAGTTATATATGTAGAGGTACTTATATATGTGTGCTTACTTATGATCTGAAATGTTGCATGTCTGCTGTAACACCTCAAAAATAATAGACATAAGTATTAATGTAAACTTAAAAGTGTATTTGTAATAAATAACACAAGTGTGTGGTAACTAGGAGTATTTCACCTAGTTAACTACATGTACTTAAGTCTTAAGTTAGTGAATGGTGTTTTTCTTATAACAAAACCAAACTATAAGGGCTGGCAATGAACATGTACTAAACTAAATTGATTAAAAATAAAACTTTTATAAGATTCACACATGTGTGTATCATCGACCCAGAGAGAGAAAGAGAGTGAGAAGAGAGCAAAACCCTTGTTCTTGCTCACAAACACAAAATCATCTAATTAAAGCTAAAATCAAAGAGGTTTTGATGCATGATTGAAGATTTGGAACATACTATGTCATTATAAGATAAGGTATGTCATAATTTTATCCTTGGTGAGATTCCCTAGTTGGAGAAATTCATGAAAGAAGGAGGTCTATTGACCCAATCATCATAAGGATGTGTTTAGATAATCGTAGAAACAGTTAGGTAGTGTTCGTTTCATGGAATGGAATGGAATGGAATTAGAAAGTTTTTCTTTGTAAAATTGATCTTGGTTTGGGGAGGGAGGAATTTGAAATCCAATGAATTTCTTTAATCAATGAAATTTGTGACTATTTCAACATTCCATTCCATTCCTTCATTAGAGTGAAGGATTTCTAAGGAATGTTGAAATAGTCACAAATTTCATTAGAGTGAAGGATTTCAAATTCCTCCCTTCCCTCCCCAACCAAGATCAATTTTACAAAGAAAAACTTCCTAATTCCTTTCCATTCCATTCCATGAAACGAACGCTACCTTATATTAGTCCTAATTGTTGAATATGTGAATTATTTGCGCTATGACTTATTTGTATAATCATTCAAGTATGATGTGAAGTAGCTTTTAGCCTAGAAGTGAAGAGCCCTAATTTCATGTGCCATAGTTTGATATAATAGACTTGAATAAATTAACAATTGCATGAAAATTTATTGTTAGTAAAAGTGTTGGTTATATTGCGTTGAAACATACCACTCTAAATTCTGCTTCCTCGCCCGATGTTTAAGCCAAAAACATGTTTAAAGCAATCTTTTTCACACTTCTGTTAATGTGTTTATCTTTTCTAGCCAAGAACCAAAAAGTGGGCATGAAAATTGATAAATAGATTGATCATAAGCTTGTTGTCTTTATTTATTGTTAAAAATGTCTTTGCTTATTTGATCCTTTTGACATTCTTGATGATGGATAAAAATGGAGTATTTAAACTTGTGATATATGTATTTAACATTTGATCACATTTTATATTTTTATTGTTCTTAAAAAAAGTGCGTATTTTTTCATATATAAAACCATATATGCGCGAGCACTTATTCTTAGTATGCCTGACCGATTCGGTGCTCGCAAGATTTGAAAACTAATTTAGAAACCCACGGACAAACTCTAGGGCTCCAAACAATGGCTTAAGCTCACTTAAAGCTAAGTTGGAGCGATAGTTTGGTGTGCTCAAGCTCGACTCGAGAAAAATTTAAGACAAACTCAATATCACTTGAGGAAGGTTATTTTGATTCCCAAACCTATTTCAACATGCTTAAAAACTCGCATATATAAATCAAACAAAACTTGATTTTTAGTGTGAAAAAAGTATAGTAATATGAAAAATTCAATCCTAATATCAATGGGAAATCTATACAACCTAATAAAAGCCTTAATTAGGAGACACATGTCCACCGTCTAGAGGCTCTATTCCTCATTTTCCCGCCAAAACTGGCATCCCTTCATTTTCCCTGTGGTTTAGGGTCACGCGGGATCCATTCACATTCATTCGGGTCAAATTGGTTCTCATATATAAACACATAACCCGGCTTACTCCTCACCTTTTCATCTCGAATTAGGGTTTCTCAAGCCTCTCTCCCTCTGCTCTCTAAGACTCTTCATAGATCTGCGTATAATCCATCTGATTCAAGGTGAGATACTCCATATTTCTGATAAAGGTCATGATTTTATAAATCCAATCTGTAGATCTATGTTTTCCTGCAAGATCTGATTTTCACATTCATTCGTTTTTTCTAGGGTTTCATAACAATCGATCTGTTTACAACTACATCAAGGTATGATTGCGATTTATGTATCCTTTGATTTATCAACACCCTATTCTATAATTGATTTACTTGATTTACATTATGCTCTATTGATTTAGGTTTTCATCAACAGACACATGACCAATCCAGGTCGATTCTCTTCGATCCAGCCTCATTATCGGAGCAAAAGGTTTGATTTTTTGTTAGCAATTGACTTGAAGAGAAGTTCATCTGCAATGATAATTTTGTGTTCTGATTTGTGCATCTTCTAAAATTAGGATTTATATAAGTTTCTTTTATCATTAGTGTGTCTATTTCACTATTCTTTGTTTTGATTTCATGATTGATACGGTTTTTGTAAGTTAGGGTTTGTAAAAAATATAAACATAATCCCTGACTTAGTGTCTCACAATTTGATTTTTTTTATTTATTTTTAACTATTTAGCTAAATATTTAAAAGAGCTTTAACTCCATATGAGAGGTGTGTTGAATGAAGGATGTAGATCTTCTGATGTGTAGAAGCCACATTGAAGGAGTGTATGCAGCTGCTGCATTTTGTTCATGAAGAATGGGAAAAAAAGATTCACGATTACGTGATGAAAACATCACAAGAATATGAAAAACAAGAATTGTTATATGGTTGAAAATCAGTTTTATGAGCTATGTGAAGCTGTGTGACTGAAACCTACCAAGTATGTTTGTCCTATATATCTTAATGTTCTTATTTTTGAAAGTCAATTGCTAAATAAGATCATTCAGTAATCTTTTTATCTTCATTAGTTATTAGTTTTTATACTAATATGATTTTGATTGCACCACAAAATAGGACATATATGGTTCTTGCATACATGAGGATGCTTCGTGACGATAATGCAGAAGTACACACTACGACATCTGCTAAGCTCATCAAATTATCTTAGTGTTTATGCCTGTGTATTATCTGATCTGAATTGCGATTAAGCTTTTAAAATACATGAATATAAAAATCTGTTATTTAAATTGAATGTGTTTACATATGGTTAAAGGAATCAAGTAGATTCGTCCCCAAATTTTGCATCTCCTCATTCGTCCAAGAAGCTTCGTTGCTTTAGTTCGACTTCTTCGGTTAGGGACCGAATCTCAGAGGACACCAGTAAAGGCGGTACCTCCATGTTCCTTTTCTAAACAGATTGGTGGCGGTCATGGCTGTAACACTAAATGCAGTAGTAGAAATTGCGAAGGAGAATTACTTGGCAAGTGATGTATTTGATTTATCTATTAAGTAGATCTAAGAATCTTCAGTTACCTAAATATGTAACGGTTCTTTTTATATCGGATGCTAAATATGCACCGTGGTATGCATCTCTATATGATTACAACGCTCACGCATTCCAACCAAAACAATCTGTCAACGGACGGAGGTAAATTATTCAAGTAACCCTATTATTTGTTACCTTTGCACTCATTCTTCTTTTAAGGATTTTCTCACCGATGTAATATGTATATCCTTTTAGTTGTAGGGTGATTGCATTTGTTATGGCTCTTCTAGATTCTTCAACAACAGATAGGTTACTATTGTTGTCTAAATCCAAAGTGAGGTTGTAGAGACTTTCAGTGCAAAGAGGGCAACAAAAAGTCCAGCTATGCTGTTGGATCTTCTATTCAAGCGTAGGCCAGTTTTTTTTTATTTTGTATATAATTTTGGCCTTACAGTCGCGATATAAAAGCTACAACTTTATTGGTTTTCGTATTACAGAATTAATAGGGTATATGCAATATGGGATGTCACTGATAGAATTACAATTGTTTCCACCAGGGAAATGTAGGTTTGAAGTTCAACGAGGTGTCATCGGTATTCTTTTCATTGCTTTGGAAACAAATGGTTGTGTTTGATTACTGATTATAAAGTACAATATGTTTATAAGAAAAAAAAATTAAAAGTTATAATTCTAGACAACAAGATGCTATCTATTTTAATATTTAATATAATGATGAATGATATTAATATCAACACAGGTAAATCCAGTGGTTGTTGCTCCAGTTTTGAATTGGCCAAGGTCCATCCTCCACAATAAACACTAAACACTGAAGCCAGACCCGAACTAATGTGTATGTTTAAGTGGCAGTGCATAATCCAGGTCCCTGAGCAAATAAATATTATATTGAGAAACATGCATACTATTATAGCGCATTTGCATTTTATCGAGTCAATTCATTTAAAATGTTTATTAAGTGGAAGTGAGACACGTCAAGTGGTTAGAACGGGTCAAAAGTTATCCAAAGTGTGTTTTTATAGCATAAGGCGCCTAATGCTGGACTTTGTTTAGCTTTAAACTCATTTGACCCGTCCGCTTCTATCAATTTTTCTTATATTGACCCGTTTAAGGTAACACATCACCCAAATCAACCCATTCATAAGTAAAAGGGTTGAGATGACCACATGTAATAGCTCTAATATTTTATTTTAGGATCATAAAATATAAATTTTTATATGGTATGATTTAAATATTTTATTTTCTAACATAGGTTGAAATAAATCATACACAGTTATATATATTCATGTAGAATAGGCATAACTATATTCAATACATCTCATGCTTAAATGTCTACACTTTGCCTCAAACATGTAAATATATAAGTTAGCTAATGCAAGGGGTATCCAAGCAATTATAATTGATTCACTTATCAATGGGTTCACTTACGTTTTATATTCTTTTTAATGGGTCAAACGGGTAAATACATAATTCGCTAAAAAGGAAATGTTTGTTCTAATAAAAGGGTTAGTGTTAGGGCTAAACAGGTTAGCGCCATAAGCAAGCCAGCACAGTTAGCATGTTTGGTTATTTTTGTTTGGGTTTTGTAGTTTTAATTATTAGGGTATATGGGATGGGTGCGGGGAATGATGCAGTGAATGAGTTTACCGCTAGGGAACACCGCCGCCGACACCCATATCACCCGCGCGAGTTGGATTTCGGTGATTAATCACCGCACAAGGGGAGATTATAACAACCCTCGGTAAAACAGACATCCTCATAATATTTCCGACACCCTAATATATTTTAAATATCTCAATGTGTCTTTATATGCACCCCGTATGTGAAAACCGAGCCCCAAAATAGATTATACTATATAAAATAAATAAAAACAATAATTATTAAGTTGAGGCGGGCCGCGTAGGGCCTCACCTCAAGTTAAAGCGGGCCGCGCGAGTAGGTACCAGGAGATCGCCAAAACCATAAGCCCAAGCGGGCCGCGTACATGATCGGTTTAGTTGATGTGGGCCGCGAGCGAGCAAGATAGTGGCACAGCCCGGTGATGACACGTGTCATCATCGTGGCGAGTCTAGGGGTTGAGCCGGACAAGCTAGTCCGTTGACCGAGATTGACGCGGGCCGCGTAGGCCCTGCCCAAATGTCACGCGGGCCGCGTGGGAACCAGATTTCACAACTATAAATAGAAGGCAACGGGCCTTCAGTCTGCTCGTTCAATTTTCGATTCTCAATCACAATTTCTGTAGTAGTATTATTATACCCGGGCATTATACCCCCTAAAATAGCGAGGTTCTGCTACGATGTAAGTATTATAACCCCTGGAGACGTATTAGATACGCTGCCCGATTGATCTAGGGTTCCGTAACGGCTGTCGTGGTTCTGCCCGACGTAGTCGTTGGAATGCCGTCTCGGGGAGGGTATTACTAATGTTAAAATGGGTTATTATACTAACACACGTGCATTTGTGTAAATTATAGATATTCACCAGGAAACCCTAAAGAATCACCTAAGACAGCAATGTGAGTTAATCCTCTTTTTATATGCTCATTTTTGTGAGTAATCCTCTTTTTGTTAACTGTTTTTACAAAACCTCACTAAATTAAATATATACAAAGCAGTTATTGAGTATTTGTAAAGAATACAATTATAGTGGGTATGTTGGGGTTTTGTATACAAAATTGGTTACTGGCGTGGTAACATCCCATAAGTTGAGTATGACCGTACCACTGATGTTAATTGTGATGTCTTGGATACAAATGTAATTGCGGATGTGCCCTCAATACTGCAAATTGGTTTTTACTTAAACTTGATTAAACTGGGAATCACTCACCAGTATTTCCCACTGACAAAATGTTTTTAAACGCGTTTCAGGTAACAAAATGTGAAAGCCAAATAGAAGCCAGCTGGACAGCACTGAAGGCTTGGAAAAGTGGCAATAAAGTTACCTAAGAATAAAATGGATGTTTTTATTAAATAAATAGGATTTATTCCTATGAAACGTGTGTATTGAAAACTTGGGTTTTTACCCATATGTTTAATGTTATAAAACATGGTGGTTTACTCTGATTAAAATATTTCCTAACTACGGTCCTGATGAAAATTTCCGCTGCCAAATTGGATAAATAAATAAATGTGATACCACCGAAACTGGCTCACGGTCGCCCGTTCCCGGGAGACAGGGATCGGGGGCTGTGACAGAAGGTGGTATCAGAGCTATGCCACTGATTCAGCCACAGAAGTGTTCTGCTGACATCAAAATTCAAAGTGTTAGGAAATAAATTATGGAAATACGTGTATAATTGTATTTCTTGCTCTGTGTTATCTGACTATTTGTTAGTTTACAGTATGAGTGACCAAGGACCTTCTGACGCCTATCGTCAACTGTCTGGTTCGCCTAGGAGCGAAGGCACCTCCTCTTCTCAGCCTGCCCTCTCAGGGTATTCTGCTGACACAGAAGAAGGGATCTTTGTGTTTAAGGCTCAGTCTGAAGAGCCATTTCCTCAGAAAAAGAGGGGATGGTTCAGTAGGGGAGCGCACGAGCGTAGGAAAAGAATGAAAAAGTTGCAGGAACAGCGAGTGTTAGCCGCAGCAAGAAGAGAAACTGATGCTTATAATCAGGATATGCTCAATAGGGGTATCGCTAATATCCATATTTTAGCAACCACTGCTGCTGACCCAAACCTGGAACAAATGCTAGCACCACAACCACAAAATCCTGACCAACCCATGGAAGTAGAGGACCAGATAGAAATGCCTGATTTCAACCCGGAGGAAATACCTAGGGTACCTGCACCTGATCCTCTAGACCCAAACAATTACGACCCCTGGTGGGACGATGTTAGGGACTACGTGCAACAACACCCAATTCAGGAAAATGTGCCAATACCCAACTTAGGAGCTTACCCAGGGTTAGATCCTCAAGATCCCTACAACATTAGTGATGCATATGTTAGGGAAATTTTAGAGAATCCATACCCGTACCAAGCCCCTATGCCTCCGTATCAGGAACCCGTACCTCAGTTTCCAAACCCAGTCCTAGAACCTGCACCCCCAATGAGTGCAGAAAATGTCCAGGAACTTAGGACTTTTGGGGAGGAAATTTTAGAAAGCAGTGATCGTATGCGACAGGTGGGAGAACGCCTCGTATGGAAATACGATGAGCGTAATATGGATTTCTGGATGAATCCATATCAGTAAACATGATAACAATACGGTAGTAGTAATAATAATATAATAATATATGTGTGTATGTGTTAAAAAAAAAAAAAAACTACGGATGCATACTATTAGTATTGTAGCTTTACATTTCAGTCGGTACTGTAATTTTTATTTCTGTACTGGTGTGTATTGATGCATACTATATAAAAAGAGTAAAAGTCGCAATGCTCGACGTTTTTGGTTAAACGTGCGTGTCATGTGATTGGATATATTCAAATATTAATTGTGATATTAATATTTGGTAAATGTTTAAAATTCAGATGGCCGACGCGGGAAATCAAGAAAATCTGAATAACGATAACCAGAGTAACATTAACATGGTTAATGAGAATTCGGACAATAATAACAACGGAAACCAAATGGATAATAGTGCCGTTCAGCATATAGTGGCACAAGGAATTATAGATGCAATGCCCTTTATTATTCAAACGGTTCAGGAAGCGAATAATAAATGTAAGCATAGCAGTAAGCGACCAACTGAACCCGAAAACAGCGTGAACAATGGACCCATACTTCAAGCGCCCGTCCCCAAAAGAAGAAGAACCATGCCACATGGTTGTTCTTACAAGGAATTCTGGTCCTGCAAACCAATAGAATTCTCGGGCAATGAAGGACCCATTGCAGCTTTACGCTGGATAGAGAAAACTGAGGCAGTTCTGAAAATAAGCAAGTGTGCTGAAGAAGATAAAATAATGTTTGCTTCAAATCTGTTTAAAAATGCAGCCTTAGAATGGTGGAACACTATCCTCCAATCCAGAGGAAGTGATAGGATTTATAATATGGAATGGGAAGAATTCAAGAACATGGTAGAAAGGAAATTCTGCCCTCCCAATGAAAAAGAACAGATAGCAAATAAGTTTCTGAATTTAAGAATGACCGGGGTAGATAGTAAGGGTTACACTACCACATTCTTTGAATATGCTAGGATAGTACCTACCCTTGCATCACCTGAACCAGTGTTAATCTCCCGTTACATTTGGGGATTAATTGGAGAAATTAGACATGTAGTCAAGGCAGCTAGACCCCAAACCATAGAGGAAGCTGTAGAACTAGCCAATACCTTGACAGATGAATTAATTCGTACTAGAGAAGAAGACCAGAGGAGAAACCTAACCCAAAGGCTTACTCAAGAATTCCGTTCTGGGAATTCCAATCGTAGGTATGTAGGTTCTACCTCTGCACCCTACTGCAAAGCCTGCAGAAAGAAGCATTCTGGAAGATGCTCTACTTACTGTAATTTTTGCAAGGCCCCAGGACACAAGGAAGAAAATTGCAAGAAGAAATCCAGTAATGGAATGTGTTTCAATTGTGGGGAAAAAGGTCACATTAGGACAAACTGTCCGAAATTGGCTCCAGCTGCAACCAACAAAAATCCTAAAAATGCCAGAGCATTCGTGCTAACTACAGAGGAAGCCAGGATGATTCCAGACGTAATTGCTGGTACGTTTTTAGTTAATGATATTTTTGCTAAAGTATTATTTGACTCTGGTGCCAACCAAAGTTTTATTAATACTTCATTTTGCAAACTCCTAAATCAATCATTAACTAAACTACCACAAGAATGCCTAGTGGAAACCGCAAATGGAGAAACTGTTCAGATTTCTGAAATCTTGCAGGGAGCAAGAATAGAAATTTTTAATCAAAAATTTATTGCAAACCTGTATCCAATGAATCTGGCTGGATTTGATGTTGTGTTAGGAATGGATTGGTTAATAGCCAATAAAGCCAGTATTTTATGTGATCAAAAGACAATTCAATTAAAATCACCAAGAGGTGAAAAGATCTCAATTAAAGGAGATAAACCTTTTAGATTCACTAAATTCATCTCTGTGATGAAAACTGCAAGTTGTATAAGAAAAGGATCTATAGTGTATTTGATTTCAATAATCACTAACACTAAAGGAAAAGAGTTAAAAGATATCCCAGTAGTATCCCAATTTTCAGATGTCTTTCCAGAAGAATTGCCAGGACCACCGCCAGACAGGGAAGTTGAATTCAGAATCCATCTGTTACCAGGAACAGCACCGATTGCCAAAGCACCTTACCGTTTAGCACCCGCTGAAATGCAAGAACTGAAGAAACAACTAGACGAGTTGTTGGAGAAGGGATTCATACAACCAAGCTCATCGCCATGGGGAGCGCCGATTTTATTTGTTAAAAAGAAGGACGGATCAATGCGTATGTGCATTGACTACCGTGAATTGAACAAAGTCACGATTAAGAATCGGTACCCATTACCGAGGATCGATGATTTGTTTGATCAACTTCAAGGAGCTCAATGTTTCTCTAAAATCGATTTAAGATCAGGATATCATCAATTAAAGGTACAGGAAGAGGATATTCCTAAAACCGCATTTAGAACAAGGTATGGTCATTATGAATTTACTGTCATGCCATTTGGTTTAACCAATGCCCCAGCCGCATTTATGGACATGATGAACCGAATATGTAAGCCATATTTGGATAAATTCATAATTGTCTTCATAGATGATATTCTCATTTATTCTAAAAGCAAAGAAGAGCATGCAAAGCACTTGCATTTACTTTTAAGTTTATTAAGAAAAGAAAAGCTTTATGCTAAGTTTTCAAAATGCGAGTTTTGGTTAGAACAAGTGCAATTTCTCGGACATTTGGTGAATCATGAAGGAATTCATGTAGATCCAACAAAGATCGAAGCAATTACTAAATGGAAAACCCCAGAGTCACCAACTGAAGTTAGAAGTTTCTTAGGATTGGCCGGTTATTATAGAAGATTTATTCGAGATTTTTCTAGAATAGCCATTCCTTTAACTAAGTTAACCTGTAAATCTGTTAAGTTTGAATGGGGACCAAAACAAGAAGAAGCCTTTAGAATCCTTAAGCAAAGATTAACCCATACACCCATACTAGCATTACCAGAAGGAACTGAAGACTTTGTAGTCTTTTGTGATGCTTCTAAGTTAGGTTATGGATGCGTATTAATGCAACGTCAAAAGGTTATAGCTTATGCATCTAGACAGCTTAAGAGTCATGAAGGAAATTATTCGACCCATGATTTGGAATTAGGAGCCATACTTTTTGCCCTTAAGATTTGGAGACATTATCTTTATGGTAGTAAGTTTACCATATTCACTGATCATAAAAGTTTAAGATATGTTTTCGGGCAAAAAGAGCTGAATATGAGACAAAGACGCTGGATGGAATTACTTAGTGATTATGATTGTGATATCCAGTATCATGCAGGAAAAGCAAATGTGGTGGCTGATGCTTTAAGTCGAAAATATCACGAAAAGCCAAAAAGGGTACGTTCTCTTAAATTAAATCTACAAGTAGATTTAAACAATCAAATTAGAAAAGCACAAGAATCAGTAATCAAGGAGGATACTGAAAAATTAAAAGGAATGATTAAAGAATTAGGACAAGGAACAGATGGAATTTGGAGGTTCCATAAAAAGAGAATGTGGATACCTAAATTAGGAAATTTACGTCACCGTATATTAGAAGAAGCTCATAAGTCTAAATATACGATGCATCCAGGAAGTGATAAAATGTACCAGGATTTAAGGAAAAATTTCTGGTGGATAGGGATGAAAAAGGATGTAGCAGCTTATGTTTCTAAATGTTTAACTTGCTCACAAGTTAAAGCTGAACATCAGAAACCCTCAGGTTTGTTACAGCAATTAGAAATACCCGTTTGGAAATGGGAATTGATAACAATGGATTTTGTTACCAAATTGCCTAAAACAAGGAAAGGTAATGATACAATCTGGGTGATTGTAGATAGATTAACCAAGTCAGCTCATTTCTTACCAATGAAGGAAACCTTTAGTATGGAACAATTAGCCAAATTATATGTAAATGAAATTGTTTCATTACATGGCATTCCTTTATCAATTGTTTCTGATAGAGATAGCCGTTTTACTTCTCATTTTTGGTCAATTTTCCAAAGAGCAATGGGAACCAGGCTAAATCTAAGCACCGCGTATCATCCTCAAACAGACGGACAAAGTGAAAGGACAATTCAGACAATGGAGGACATGCTTAGAGCTTGTGTAATTGATTTTGGAGGTAATTGGGACGAACACTTACCTTTAATAGAATTTTCTTATAATAACAGTTATCACACAAGTATCCATGCTGCACCATTCGAAGCACTTTATGGACGAAAGTGCAGAACCCCAGTCTGTTGGGCAGAAATTGGGGAAAAACAATTATTTGGACCTGAGATAGTACAAGAAACAACTGATAAAATCATTCAAGTCAAGGAACGACTGAAAACAGCACGGGATCGCCAAAAGAGCTATGCTGATAACAGCCGCAAACCATTAGAATTTCAAGTAGGAGATAAAGTATTATTGAAAGTCTCTCCCTGGAAAGGAGTGGTAAGATTCATCAAGAGAGGAAAGCTAAGTCCTAGGTATATTGGACCTTTCAAAATTCTTGAAAGAATAGGACCGGTAGCCTATCAGCTACAACTGCCAGAGGAAATGGCAGGAATACATGATGTATTTCATGTATCTAACCTCAAAAAGTGTTTAGCTGATAAATCACTCGTAGTACCTCTTAAGGATATAGAAGTTAATGAACAACTCAAGTTTGTGGAGAAGCCTCTGCAAATTGAAGATAGGAAAATTAAGAATCTCAAACATAAAAGACTAGTTCTGGTCAAAGTGAAATGGAATTCCAAAAGAGGACCTGAGTACACGTGGGAGCTTGAATCCGAAATGCAAAAGAAATATCCACACTTGTTCCAGTAGATCTCGAGGACGAGCTCTAAAACAAGGTGGGGAGGATATAACAACCCTCGGTAAAACAGACATCCTCATAATATTTCCGACACCCTAATATATTTTAAATATCTCAATGTGTCTTTATATGCACCCCGTATGTGAAAACCGAGCCCCAAAATAGATTATACTATATAAAATAAATAAAAACAATAATTATTAAGTTGAGGCGGGCCGCGTAGGGCCTCACCTCAAGTTAAAGCGGGCCGCGCGAGTAGGTACCAGGAGATCGCCAAAACCATAAGCCCAAGCGGGCCGCGTACATGATCGGTTTAGTTGATGCGGGCCGCGAGCGAGCAAGATAGTGGCACAGCCCGGTGATGACACGTGTCATCATCGTGGCGAGTCTAGGGGTTGAGCCGGACAAGCTAGTCCGTTGACCGAGATTGACGCGGGCCGCGTAGGCCCTGCCCAAATGTCACGCGGGCCGCGTGGGAACCAGATTTCACAACTATAAATAGAAGGCAACGGGCCTTCAGTCTGCTCGTTCAATTTTCGATTCTCAATCACAATTTCTGTAGTAGTATTATTATACCCGGGCATTATACCCCCTAAAATAGCGAGGTTCTGCTACGATGTAAGTATTATAACCCCTGGAGACGTATTAGATACGCTGCCCGATTGATCTAGGGTTCCGTAACGGCTGTCGTGGTTCTGCCCGACGTAGTCGTTGGAATGCCGTCTCGGGGAGGGTATTACTAATGTTAAAATGGGTTATTATACTAACACACGTGCATTTGTGTAAATTATAGATATTCACCAGGAAACCCTAAAGAATCACCTAAGACAGCAATGTGAGTTAATCCTCTTTTTATATGCTCATTTTTGTGAGTAATCCTCTTTTTGTTAACTGTTTTTACAAAACCTCACTAAATTAAATATATACAAAGCAGTTATTGAGTATTTGTAAAGAATACAATTATAGTGGGTATGTTGGGGTTTTGTATACAAAATTGGTTACTGGCGTGGTAACATCCCATAAGTTGAGTATGACCGTACCACTGATGTTAATTGTGATGTCTTGGATACAAATGTAATTGCGGATGTGCCCTCAATACTGCAAATTGGTTTTTACTTAAACTTGATTAAACTGGGAATCACTCACCAGTATTTCCCACTGACAAAATGTTTTTAAACGCGTTTCAGGTAACAAAATGTGAAAGCCAAATAGAAGCCAGCTGGACAGCACTGAAGGCTTGGAAAAGTGGCAATAAAGTTACCTAAGAATAAAATGGATGTTTTTATTAAATAAATAGGATTTATTCCTATGAAACGTGTGTATTGAAAACTTGGGTTTTTACCCATATGTTTAATGTTATAAAACATGGTGGTTTACTCTGATTAAAATATTTCCTAACTACGGTCCTGATGAAAATTTCCGCTGCCAAATTGGATAAATAAATAAATGTGATACCACCGAAACTGGCTCACGGTCGCCCGTTCCCGGGAGACAGGGATCGGGGGCTGTGACAGAAGGTGGTATCAGAGCTATGCCACTGATTCAGCCACAGAAGTGTTCTGCTGACATCAAAATTCAAAGTGTTAGGAAATAAATTATGGAAATACGTGTATAATTGTATTTCTTGCTCTGTGTTATCTGACTATTTGTTAGTTTACAGTATGAGTGACCAAGGACCTTCTGACGCCTATCGTCAACTGTCTGGTTCGCCTAGGAGCGAAGGCACCTCCTCTTCTCAGCCTGCCCTCTCAGGGTATTCTGCTGACACAGAAGAAGGGATCTTTGTGTTTAAGGCTCAGTCTGAAGAGCCATTTCCTCAGAAAAAGAGGGGATGGTTCAGTAGGGGAGCGCACGAGCGTAGGAAAAGAATGAAAAAGTTGCAGGAACAGCGAGTGTTAGCCGCAGCAAGAAGAGAAACTGATGCTTATAATCAGGATATGCTCAATAGGGGTATCGCTAATATCCATATTTTAGCAACCACTGCTGCTGACCCAAACCTGGAACAAATGCTAGCACCACAACCACAAAATCCTGACCAACCCATGGAAGTAGAGGACCAGATAGAAATGCCTGATTTCAACCCGGAGGAAATACCTAGGGTACCTGCACCTGATCCTCTAGACCCAAACAATTACGACCCCTGGTGGGACGATGTTAGGGACTACGTGCAACAACACCCAATTCAGGAAAATGTGCCAATACCCAACTTAGGAGCTTACCCAGGGTTAGATCCTCAAGATCCCTACAACATTAGTGATGCATATGTTAGGGAAATTTTAGAGAATCCATACCCGTACCAAGCCCCTATGCCTCCGTATCAGGAACCCGTACCTCAGTTTCCAAACCCAGTCCTAGAACCTGCACCCCCAATGAGTGCAGAAAATGTCCAGGAACTTAGGACTTTTGGGGAGGAAATTTTAGAAAGCAGTGATCGTATGCGACAGGTGGGAGAACGCCTCGTATGGAAATACGATGAGCGTAATATGGATTTCTGGATGAATCCATATCAGTAAACATGATAACAATACGGTAGTAGTAATAATAATATAATAATATATGTGTGTATGTGTTAAAAAAAAAAAAAACTACGGATGCATACTATTAGTATTGTAGCTTTACATTTCAGTCGGTACTGTAATTTTTATTTCTGTACTGGTGTGTATTGATGCATACTATATAAAAAGAGTAAAAGTCGCAATGCTCGACGTTTTTGGTTAAACGTGCGTGTCATGTGATTGGATATATTCAAATATTAATTGTGATATTAATATTTGGTAAATGTTTAAAATTCAGATGGCCGACGCGGGAAATCAAGAAAATCTGAATAACGATAACCAGAGTAACATTAACATGGTTAATGAGAATTCGGACAATAATAACAACGGAAACCAAATGGATAATAGTGCCGTTCAGCATATAGTGGCACAAGGAATTATAGATGCAATGCCCTTTATTATTCAAACGGTTCAGGAAGCGAATAATAAATGTAAGCATAGCAGTAAGCGACCAACTGAACCCGAAAACAGCGTGAACAATGGACCCATACTTCAAGCGCCCGTCCCCAAAAGAAGAAGAACCATGCCACATGGTTGTTCTTACAAGGAATTCTGGTCCTGCAAACCAATAGAATTCTCGGGCAACGAAGGACCCATTGCAGCTTTACGCTGGATAGAGAAAACTGAGGCAGTTCTGAAAATAAGCAAGTGTGCTGAAGAAGATAAAATAATGTTTGCTTCAAATCTGTTTAAAAATGCAGCCTTAGAATGGTGGAACACTATCCTCCAATCCAGAGGAAGTGATAGGATTTATAATATGGAATGGGAAGAATTCAAGAACATGGTAGAAAGGAAATTCTGCCCTCCCAATGAAAAAGAACAGATAGCAAATAAGTTTCTGAATTTAAGAATGACCGGGGTAGATAGTAAGGGTTACACTACCACATTCTTTGAATATGCTAGGATAGTACCTACCCTTGCATCACCTGAACCAGTGTTAATCTCCCGTTACATTTGGGGATTAATTGGAGAAATTAGACATGTAGTCAAGGCAGCTAGACCCCAAACCATAGAGGAAGCTGTAGAACTAGCCAATACCTTGACAGATGAATTAATTCGTACTAGAGAAGAAGACCAGAGGAGAAACCTAACCCAAAGGCTTACTCAAGAATTCCGTTCTGGGAATTCCAATCGTAGGTATGTAGGTTCTACCTCTGCACCCTACTGCAAAGCCTGCAGAAAGAAGCATTCTGGAAGATGCTCTACTTACTGTAATTTTTGCAAGGCCCCAGGACACAAGGAAGAAAATTGCAAGAAGAAATCCAGTAATGGAATGTGTTTCAATTGTGGGGAAAAAGGTCACATTAGGACAAACTGTCCGAAATTGGCTCCAGCTGCAACCAACAAAAATCCTAAAAATGCCAGAGCATTCGTGCTAACTACAGAGGAAGCCAGGATGATTCCAGACGTAATTGCTGGTACGTTTTTAGTTAATGATATTTTTGCTAAAGTATTATTTGACTCTGGTGCCAACCAAAGTTTTATTAATACTTCATTTTGCAAACTCCTAAATCAACCATTAACTAAACTACCACAAGAATGCCTAGTGGAAACCGCAAATGGAGAAACTGTTCAGATTTCTGAAATCTTGCAGGGAGCAAGAATAGAAATTTTTAATCAAAAATTTATTGCAAACCTGTATCCAATGAATCTGGCTGGATTTGATGTTGTGTTAGGAATGGATTGGTTAATAGCCAATAAAGCCAGTATTTTATGTGATCAAAAGACAATTCAATTAAAATCACCAAGAGGTGAAAAGATCTCAATTAAAGGAGATAAACCTTTTAGATTCACTAAATTCATCTCTGTGATGAAAACTGCAAGTTGTATAAGAAAAGGATCTATAGTGTATTTGATTTCAATAATCACTAACACTAAAGGAAAAGAGTTAAAAGATATCCCAGTAGTATCCCAATTTTCAGATGTCTTTCCAGAAGAATTGCCAGGACCACCGCCAGACAGGGAAGTTGAATTCAGAATCCATCTGTTACCAGGAACAGCACCGATTGCCAAAGCACCTTACCGTTTAGCACCCGCTGAAATGCAAGAACTGAAGAAACAACTAGACGAGTTGTTGGAGAAGGGATTCATACAACCAAGCTCATCGCCATGGGGAGCGCCGATTTTATTTGTTAAAAAGAAGGACGGATCAATGCGTATGTGCATTGACTACCGTGAATTGAACAAAGTCACGATTAAGAATCGGTACCCATTACCGAGGATCGATGATTTGTTTGATCAACTTCAAGGAGCTCAATGTTTCTCTAAAATCGATTTAAGATCAGGATATCATCAATTAAAGGTACAGGAAGAGGATATTCCTAAAACCGCATTTAGAACAAGGTATGGTCATTATGAATTTACTGTCATGCCATTTGGTTTAACCAATGCCCCAGCCGCATTTATGGACATGATGAACCGAATATGTAAGCCATATTTGGATAAATTCATAATTGTCTTCATAGATGATATTCTCATTTATTCTAAAAGCAAAGAAGAGCATGCAAAGCACTTGCATTTACTTTTAAGTTTATTAAGAAAAGAAAAGCTTTATGCTAAGTTTTCAAAATGCGAGTTTTGGTTAGAACAAGTGCAATTTCTCGGACATTTGGTGAATCATGAAGGAATTCATGTAGATCCAACAAAGATCGAAGCAATTACTAAATGGAAAACCCCAGAGTCACCAACTGAAGTTAGAAGTTTCTTAGGATTGGCCGGTTATTATAGAAGATTTATTCGAGATTTTTCTAGAATAGCCATTCCTTTAACTAAGTTAACCTGTAAATCTGTTAAGTTTGAATGGGGACCAAAACAAGAAGAAGCCTTTAGAATCCTTAAGCAAAGATTAACCCATACACCCATACTAGCATTACCAGAAGGAACTGAAGACTTTGTAGTCTTTTGTGATGCTTCTAAGTTAGGTTATGGATGCGTATTAATGCAACGTCAAAAGGTTATAGCTTATGCATCTAGACAGCTTAAGAGTCATGAAGGAAATTATTCGACCCATGATTTGGAATTAGGAGCCATACTTTTTGCCCTTAAGATTTGGAGACATTATCTTTATGGTAGTAAGTTTACCATATTCACTGATCATAAAAGTTTAAGATATGTTTTCGGGCAAAAAGAGCTGAATATGAGACAAAGACGCTGGATGGAATTACTTAGTGATTATGATTGTGATATCCAGTATCATGCAGGAAAAGCAAATGTGGTGGCTGATGCTTTAAGTCGAAAATATCACGAAAAGCCAAAAAGGGTACGTTCTCTTAAATTAAATCTACAAGTAGATTTAAACAATCAAATTAGAAAAGCACAAGAATCAGTAATCAAGGAGGATACTGAAAAATTAAAAGGAATGATTAAAGAATTAGGACAAGGAACAGATGGAATTTGGAGGTTCCATAAAAAGAGAATGTGGATACCTAAATTAGGAAATTTACGTCACCGTATATTAGAAGAAGCTCATAAGTCTAAATATACGATGCATCCAGGAAGTGATAAAATGTACCAGGATTTAAGGAAAAATTTCTGGTGGATAGGGATGAAAAAGGATGTAGCAGCTTATGTTTCTAAATGTTTAACTTGCTCACAAGTTAAAGCTGAACATCAGAAACCCTCAGGTTTGTTACAGCAATTAGAAATACCCGTTTGGAAATGGGAATTGATAACAATGGATTTTGTTACCAAATTGCCTAAAACAAGGAAAGGTAATGATACAATCTGGGTGATTGTAGATAGATTAACCAAGTCAGCTCATTTCTTACCAATGAAGGAAACCTTTAGTATGGAACAATTAGCCAAATTATATGTAAATGAAATTGTTTCATTACATGGCATTCCTTTATCAATTGTTTCTGATAGAGATAGCCGTTTTACTTCTCATTTTTGGTCAATTTTCCAAAGAGCAATGGGAACCAGGCTAAATCTAAGCACCGCGTATCATCCTCAAACAGACGGACAAAGTGAAAGGACAATTCAGACAATGGAGGACATGCTTAGAGCTTGTGTAATTGATTTTGGAGGTAATTGGGACGAACACTTACCTTTAATAGAATTTTCTTATAATAACAGTTATCACACAAGTATCCATGCTGCACCATTCGAAGCACTTTATGGACGAAAGTGCAGAACCCCAGTCTGTTGGGCAGAAATTGGGGAAAAACAATTATTTGGACCTGAGATAGTACAAGAAACAACTGATAAAATCATTCAAGTCAAGGAACGACTGAAAACAGCACGGGATCGCCAAAAGAGCTATGCTGATAACAGCCGCAAACCATTAGAATTTCAAGTAGGAGATAAAGTATTATTGAAAGTCTCTCCCTGGAAAGGAGTGGTAAGATTCATCAAGAGAGGAAAGCTAAGTCCTAGGTATATTGGACCTTTCAAAATTCTTGAAAGAATAGGACCGGTAGCCTATCAGCTACAACTGCCAGAGGAAATGGCAGGAATACATGATGTATTTCATGTATCTAACCTCAAAAAGTGTTTAGCTGATAAATCACTCGTAGTACCTCTTAAGGATATAAAAGTTAATGAACAACTCAAGTTTGTGGAGAAGCCTCTGCAAATTGAAGATAGGAAAATTAAGAATCTCAAACATAAAAGACTAGTTCTGGTCAAAGTGAAATGGAATTCCAAAAGAGGACCTGAGTACACGTGGGAGCTTGAATCCGAAATGCAAAAGAAATATCCACACTTGTTCCAGTAGATCTCGAGGACGAGCTCTAAAACAAGGTGGGGAGGATATAACAACCCTCGGTAAAACAGACATCCTCATAATATTTCCGACACCCTAATATATTTTAAATATCTCAATGTGTCTTTATATGCACCCCGTATGTGAAAACCGAGCCCCAAAATAGATTATACTATATAAAATAAATAAAAACAATAATTATTAAGTTGAGGCGGGCCGCGTAGGGCCTCACCTCAAGTTAAAGCGGGCCGCGCGAGTAGGTACCAGGAGATCGCCAAAACCATAAGCCCAAGCGGGCCGCGTACATGATCGGTTTAGTTGATGCGGGCCGCGAGCGAGCAAGATAGTGGCACAGCCCGGTGATGACACGTGTCATCATCGTGGCGAGTCTAGGGGTTGAGCCGGACAAGCTAGTCCGTTGACCGAGATTGACGCGGGCCGCGTAGGCCCTGCCCAAATGTCACGCGGGCCGCGTGGGAACCAGATTTCACAACTATAAATAGAAGGCAACGGGCCTTCAGTCTGCTCGTTCAATTTTCGATTCTCAATCACAATTTCTGTAGTAGTATTATTATACCCGGGCATTATACCCCCTAAAATAGCGAGGTTCTGCTACGATGTAAGTATTATAACCCCTGGAGACGTATTAGATACGCTGCCCGATTGATCTAGGGTTCCGTAACGGCTGTCGTGGTTCTGCCCGACGTAGTCGTTGGAATGCCGTCTCGGGGAGGGTATTACTAATGTTAAAATGGGTTATTATACTAACACACGTGCATTTGTGTAAATTATAGATATTCACCAGGAAACCCTAAAGAATCACCTAAGACAGCAATGTGAGTTAATCCTCTTTTTATATGCTCATTTTTGTGAGTAATCCTCTTTTTGTTAACTGTTTTTACAAAACCTCACTAAATTAAATATATACAAAGCAGTTATTGAGTATTTGTAAAGAATACAATTATAGTGGGTATGTTGGGGTTTTGTATACAAAATTGGTTACTGGCGTGGTAACATCCCATAAGTTGAGTATGACCGTACTACTGATGTTAATTGTGATGTCTTGGATACAAATGTAATTGCGGATGTGCCCTCAATACTGCAAATTGGTTTTTACTTAAACTTGATTAAACTGGGAATCACTCACCAGTATTTCCCACTGACAAAATGTTTTTAAACGCGTTTCAGGTAACAAAATGTGAAAGCCAAATAGAAGCCAGCTGGACAGCACTGAAGGCTTGGAAAAGTGGCAATAAAGTTACCTAAGAATAAAATGGATGTTTTTATTAAATAAATAGGATTTATTCCTATGAAACGTGTGTATTGAAAACTTGGGTTTTTACCCATATGTTTAATGTTATAAAACATGGTGGTTTACTCTGATTAAAATATTTCCTAACTACGGTCCTGATGAAAATTTCCGCTGCCAAATTGGATAAATAAATAAATGTGATACCACCAAAACTGGCTCACGGTCGCCCGTTCCCGGGAGACAGGGATCGGGGGCTGTGACAGAGATGAGGGAAAAAGAGAGAGAGGGAGGTGCATAGTGGGCCCTACTCTCTTCCAACCAATCACACATTTTTCCTCTTTTTTAAAAAAATGGTTTGTGTGAACCACCCTTGTGATTTAAGGGCAAGAGGGGAGTTGACACAACAAGAAACCATTGTATGGGTGGAGACTTTACCTCTCTCCAAGAGGTAACCACCCCTTACACCCTTATGTTATCCATTTATATTATAGTTCTTGATTTATGATCTTTTTAATTCAATAAGAAGTCTTTTCTTAATAGACAATATTAGGGTTCAAGTATTCAGCTCACGGATTATATTAGAATGACAATAAAGATAAACAAAAAATTAAGTAAAAAAATAATGAGTTGTCCTAAAGATAAAGATCTTTATGAGTTTTTTGGTTAATGAACTGGAACAATGTTTTAAAATCTGGTATATCGTACCAGATTTGGCTTAGAAACGTTGGGCGTATCGGACGGTTCAATGGGGTGTATGGGGCTATTTAACCGGTTCAACTGGTACAACCGGCCGGTTTGAACCGGTTTTAAAAACATTGAATTGGAATATAGCATCTGGTCAAATCCAGGGAGCTGAAAACTCTCTTCTACAGTTTCCACAAATATGGTAGGATTTGTTCATTTTTAATAACTGTAACAAACAACTCTATTTTGGAGTTCAAGAATATGGGTGTTTACTGTTATTCGATTTTTGATTGGATTATATGTGAAGGTATTGTGGTTGAATTTTTAAAAATGGGGACCCATTAAAGAAACATGGGTCCTCTAATCAAATGAAAGTGTTTGATATTCTGGGGGTTAATGCAGGTTCAATAGACAACATTAGATCGCTTGCAGCAACAAGTTGTTTAACGTTGTGGGATCTTGGGAGATTTGGTAGTTTGGAGGCACTCCTGGCGTACTGTATTCTTATAATTGGCACAAAGATAACTATGTTATAGTGTTATGGATCAAAGCATCAACTCTAGAACATCATTATTGAAAGTCACCTTATTATTGACCTTCAAAATAGTTATTTGTTATTTTCTTTCATCGGATAATGTGCCTCACATTATTTTAAGAAAGGAATTTTGATACTTTGACTGCTTAGTCAAATGTGCTAATGTTAGTGATAGTAGCTACAAGATAGTGGTAAAGAAAGAACTTGGTAAAGGTTGCATATTGCTATAAGATAGTAGTCAACGAAAGAATGCGAGGTTATTGGTTACGAAGCTTTAAAAAGCAAAAGTATTAGATTAATAGGTTTTCTATTGATATTTCGAACTGCAGAAACGTAATTTCATCACTTATTAATCTTTTCGTTTTATTTATATGAATAATACATTGGTTGTTTTATTTACTTTATGAACCTGAGAGTTCCAAAATAATTTCGTTCTGATCATCATAAACACCTCGAAAACATATTATTTTTTCCAAACCGCGAAGTTCGCGGGTATTAGCACTAGTTTAATGTATTTCCCATGGATGGGCCAGACCCAAAGGTTACTATTATGGACATACTAGATTGTGATATTGAAGATAAATTGTGCATGGAAACGACAATCTTAGTGAAAATGGGCTTGGGTGTTATGGCCCAACAACTCCATTTCGGTTCCATTAATCTCTCCAATAGTAAATCTAAGGTTAAATTTTCTTACATTTTCCCTTTTAATTTTGAATGTGATGACAATTTGAGGTTTGAGGAAAATAGTCCATATTTTGATCTGATTAGGAGTACTAAACTTTAAACAAAATGATTTGTTTATTCAACTCATACAAGGTAAATATGTGGGTGGGAGTGAAACAAGATTGCTTTATGACGTCTCTAAATCGGATAACAATGGTGAGGTTATTATCAATCTCAATGCGGCAATGCCTACTTTATGTCCCAAGAGTTTCAATGCCCATTGTTTAAAACTATATGGATATTTTGTCGGTCCTTCACTATCCTTTCAAGTTGTAAAAGAGAACTTGATCAAGATGTTGCATAAATATGGTCTTAAATCCATTTATTTGAAACGTAGGGTATTCTATTTATGTAAATTTGAAAATGATGAAGGATTATTGCAAGTACTTTAAAGGAATCCTTTGTTGGTCAACAACGTCCCATTGGTATTACAACTTTGGGAACTGAATACAATTTTATCCAAACCCGATCCTAAGTTGGTTCCAGTTTGGGTTCAGGGCTAGCTCAACCATTTTGGTGGCCTACATCGAATTAAAAACTCGAGACCTTTTTCTAAAAAAAAAAAACACTATTTGAGAAAAACCGTCCTTTACCCGGGTTTGGGATCGGCAAAATAAACTAAAAGATTTATTGTTGGTGAAGTTAATTTAATTTTTTTTGTATTTTTATATATGTATATTTTTGAAATTTTATATATTTTTTGTACAGATAAAAGTTCAGCCCAACCTAAATATCAATATAAATTTGAAAATGGTGAAGGATTATTGCAAGTTTTTGAAAGGAGTCATTGATTGGTAAACAACACTCCTTTGGTATTACAACTTTGGGAAATGTTTACAATTTTATCCAAGGCGGATCCTAAGTCGGTTCCAATTTGGTTACTATCAAAGATCTTCCTTTGTGCTCATAGAATGGTGTAAATATAAGTTAAATTGTGAGTTGCTTGGGTCTTCCTCTAATGTTGGATCGAGCTAGATATGAAAGATGTGAGAAAAAAGGACCTTTGAATTTGATAGAGTGTGGGTTGATGCTAAGGCAACTAATGAGCTCCTGGACTAAGTAAAAGTTTAATTTCCAACTTGTAAATATATGTCCAGTAAATTTTCTTATCTTGAACTCTCATATAGGTGGAAACCTCCTCTTTGTCATCTTTGTGAGGTATTTGGTCACTTGACATTGGCCCATTTACCGGCCCAAGACAAATCCGTGACTGATTTGGGTGGTACTATAAATCCAACTTGACCCAACTATATCGAAGCCATTGGCAAAGCCGGTGGGCACAACCCAAGGTAATGTTGATGGGTTTGTGGAGGCGAAGAGGAAAATACGAAGACGTAAGCCTAAAGGGGCGGCCCAAGTTCCTAAAGTCCAACTTGAGGATGTGTTGTAATCGGTTGCTCCCATAATTAGCAAACCGGTTGTTGGGCTTAATGAAGCATGCCATTAATCTCATGATGACCCAAATTGAAATCAAAAGTGGTTGTTTCTAACAGCTTTGAAGTTTTGAATGATGAGAATAGTCACCAAGATAATGACTATTAGACTATGTGTTATAGTCTCAATTTTTTAACGCGTCACGTCATAAAGTGTTTATCACGTTAGTGCCACGAGGCATGATCACTTTCACTTTTTTTCACCTTTGATGTGTAATGAGTTCACAAGTTTTAACTACCCACTATCTTATTAAAATAATATATAAATTATGTAATTAAAAAGTGTGTAAAAATATGATTGATGGAAATTAAAAGGTGGGATACTTGTTTTTTTTTGTTTTGTTTTTTGTTTTTTTTTTGTGTGTGATTGGTCCCTCCAAATTAATTCACCTCCTTAAAAAAAGTAACATTAAATAATAAGTTTGTTTTGCCTAAAAAGGGCTAAGAAGGAATTTAAAGACTCAATATCCGGTTCAAACAAACACCGATTGAACTCACTCGAGCGGCGTTGAAACCGGCTTGTCGAGTTTACCATCTTAACTTTTGGTGTTTAGCTTTTAAGATTTACCGTTTAGTTACAAACCCACTCAACCATATGTTAACAAAACTATTTTTAAGCACGTGTTTAGGTATAGTGTACACGCTTTTGATTGGATTTTGGACGAGCAAGTTAGACTCAAGCTTGGGCTTTATTAGATAGCAATCGATAATGCTTCCTGCGCGGACTACATTACTTGAGGATTGTTAGACGACTTATGTAGAGATTCCTTTCGACCGGTGGGCTTTTTATCGCAAGGATGCTTCAACGAATGCCATTATTCGTCCCTGCAATTTATGTTGTATTTATTTTTGGTTCGATGTAAATGTAATTTAAATTAGTATTTGTATAAAAATTAATTGTTATTTTGCTATGAGAGTTTGTTATCAATATGTTAAAACGTCCAACCCCTTTAGCCGAGGTGTGACAAAGGGCCATACATTTTTTTTTCTCACACCTGGTACTAGAATTCATACTTTGCTTGTAACCTTTTAAAAAGAAAAGAATGATGAGAGCTAGCATATTCTTTATGTATATTATTTACGTGCTCTGACTAGCGGTGAAGATACTTTGCTTATTACTTTTTCGGTACTAGAAAAAAATAGAGCTAGTACATTCTTTACGTGCTTCCTAACAATTTGCCTTTCCTCTTTCATAGATAATAAGTTACATCAAAGTAAAAAGTAGAATTCCTTTTTTCAACCGTGATATTTTCCCTATTTTTGGAGTAAAATAATTTCATCGTTTAATACTTTGAGTAGCCAATGACCTTTAGCTCAAGTGATAGCAGAACTTGAGTTCTTCTTTGAAGACTCAGGGTCTGTTTGGTATAGAGTAATAGAATAGACGGGTGAATGGAATGTACGAGGTAATGGAATGGACGATATAACGGAATGGATCATTACCATTCCATGTCTTGTTTGGTTACCATGTGAGAATGAAATAAATCATTACTTTGTGTTGTTTGGTAGGAAAGAATAGACGAAGGAATAAAACCGGTGATGAGTGATGAGTGACGGTAGTCGGTGGTGGTGGGTGGTGATAGGTGGCAATGGTAGCGATGGTCGGTGGTAGTGGCAGTGGGTGGCGGCGGTGGGTGGTGGCAGGGGCAGAGGTAGGTGGTGGCGACGACAATGGGGGTGGGTGACGGGGACGGTGGTGGGTGACGACGACGGTGGTGGTCGGTGTTGGAGGTGGGTGGCGGTTGACGACAGAGGCGGGGGTGGATGGCAGCTGTGGCGCGGTGGTGTCGGGGGTGGTGGGTAGTGGGTGGTGGATGGTGGCGAGTGATGGCAGGGGCGGAGGTGTGGATAGTGGTTGGTAGCAGCGGAGGTGGGTGACGACTGGGGTGGAGGTGGGTGATGGCGGGAGACACCTGGGGTGGAGGTGGGTGGTGGTGGTGGTGGCGGCGGAAGTGGGTGACAACGACAACGGTAGTCACGGCGGCAGCTATGGCAGTAGTGGTGTCTCCTGTGAGTGAGTTATTAAAACCAATAAGAATAATAATAATAATAATGGTAAAAAAGTAATAATAATAATAATAATAATAATAATAATAACAAGAGTTAACTGCCATTTTCGTCCCTGTGGTTTGGTCACTTTGGCCATTTCAGTCCATTTTTCAAAAATGCGCCATTTTCGTCCCCCACGTTCTGGAAAGGTGCCATTTCAGTCCAAAAATTATAACCCAGTTAAGTCAGTTAGTAAATAAGGACTGATTGTGTAAATTTGTAACATAAAGGACCATTTAAGTAAATATTAAACACCACCACCACTAGCCCTGCCACCACCACCACTCCGCTGCCACCACCACCACCACCACCACCGCCACCACCGCCACCACAACCCTGCCACCACCACCACTCCGCTGCCACTACCACCACCACCACCGCCACCACAGCCCTGCTACCACCACCACTCCGCTGCCACCACCACCACCGCCACCGCCACCACAGCCCTGCCACCACCACCACAGCCCTGCCACCACCACCACTCCGCTGCCACCACCACTCTCACAGATCGAAAACAACTCCCCACGCTTTGTAATTGTTCAATAAGCATGCCCGACACCACGTGAAATCAGAGTTTTTATAAAAAAATTCAAAGTGGAATTAATCCACAGAAGTTTGTCGATTAAGTGTCAAATTATTGTGTTATTTAGAGTCCCTGAACCCATACGAAACTCTCACACCCTTCAAAATCCTTTACCCCTTCGAAAATACCCTCTGTTCATCGTTTGCAAGTCTCGCCGGAATACCCGTCGCCGGAGACTGTCGCCACGCCGTTGCACGCGATACCGGATCGGTTTTAATCACCCAATCGGTATGTTTATACTTGTACAATGTTTCTGCAAGTTTAATTTGAATATTATCTGGTATTGATCGAGAATTAGGCCGTTTGACTTCTGTTGACCGTTTTGGGGAAGACGATGAACAGTAGCATGGTCACCACCGCCGCCGCCGGAACCACCACCATCAACGTCATCATCGTCATCATCTGGGGAAGGCAGCCCCACCGTCGCCGGTTCTCTCTCCCGCCTCGTTATCTCTCTCTCTCTCTCCGACTTTCTCCCTCTCTCGTCTGATATGATGATGAACCGGCTGTGGTGGCGGTGGTGGCAGGGCTGTGGTGGTGGTGGCAGGGCTGTGGTGGCGGTGGTGGTGGTGGTGGCAGCGGAGTGGTGGTGGTGGCAGGGCTAGTGGTGGTGGTGTTTAATATTTACTTAAATGGTCCTTTATGTTACAAATTTACACAATCAGTCCTTATTTACTAACTGACTTAACTGGGTTATGATTTTTGGACTGAAATGGCACCTTTCCAGAACGTGGGGGACGAAAATGGCGCATTTTTGAAAAATGGACTGAAATGGCCAAAGTGACCAAACCACAGGGACGAAAATGGCAGTTAACTCTAAGAACAATAACAATAACAATAACAATAACAATAACAATAACAATAACAATAACAATAATATATCCTCCCATTCCTTGAAGGAATGAAAAAAAAAAACACCACCTTACCAAGGAATGAAAATTATTATATTTGGAAGGTTTATATTCCTTGTGAGATTCTCCATTCCATTACCACTTGGCAACCAAACATGTTTCTTTTCATTCCAATAGAATGATGCATTCCGTTCCGCCTTCTATTCCTTCGTACCAAACGCTACCTCAAGTTCAATTCTCATTTGGTGCAAAAAATGAGTGAGGCACTGGTGGGCAGTGATAGGAGAACCCTTGAGCCAAACGAGTTTTACCGGTAATTTTACCTTCGTGTCTACGGGCGTGTGGGTTACCGGGTTTTCCCCGAAATTGGTGGTGGACGACTCGGGTTACTCTCGGAGTACTCCGTTTGTCTAGTGGGTGCCCCGAGAGTGCTCGGGATTGATTTGTTAACCGTTCAAAAAAAAAAAAATTTGAGGTAAAATAAATATATAAATTTAATTTAATTTATACATTACATGAACATTTTTTAATATGAGTGTGTGATTATTTAACTTTATTTTTATTGTAATTTGTAATAGTATAATATGATAAGAGATCATGTACAACAAAGAAATTGTGTATGAAGTGTAGGAGAGAATTATGATCATACAATTGTTTTGCTCAATCTAAGGAAGGAAGGGTATGATGGTCTTTTATCCTTTCAACTAGTTTCCTCCTTGAATTTCAAACGCCTATGGGGCTATTTGGTAGCCTCTTAATGACCATTTAGATGCTACCTCTTAATGGTTTAAAACCTCTGAATGAATAAGAGGTAACCTCAAGTCTGAATGGTTAAGAGATAACCTCTGAATGGTAAATTATCACATATCACATTCTTCTACCCTCTCATTAGTAAAATTCTTAATAGTTCCTTTAAGATATAGCCTCTTAATGACCATTCAGAGGCTACCAAACAGCCCTTTTTCATACATTAATATTTAAAAAAAAATTAAATCGTATTAACGAGCATTTTATCTCTTTAATTCGAGTAGCCTATTGCTATAGCGTTCTTAAAAATAATTTACAGGATTTTAAATACCCATTACGTGATTTTGAATACCCAATACCCATTACGTGATTTTGAATGCCCGGTACATGACTACAATTGTGGTGGTGGGTTAGAGAGAGATAGGGGAGAAGAAGATGAGAGGTGGGTTCATCTCTTTTTTGTTTTATTTTTTAACTGTTTAGGGACAATTTAGTCATTTCACAAAGATTTAACTGGAAAATTTAACAAAGGTTAAGAGTTTAAAAATTGCAACCACTGGGGCCAAGTGTGTAATTAGTGAACTCTTAGGACCAAGTTTGCAATTTTTCGCAAACCACATGGACCAACTAGGCATTTAACTCTTTTACATATAACGATAACAAGATGCAATTATGTTAACTTGTGTTTAGTATTAATGAAACTATTTCTTTTTTTTAATGGCAAATTTGGATGACTGACGGACCATTGTAGTATCATCGTGCCACGAGCGAAACCACCCGATCATATCCATCTCCACTAAGCTATAATACATATACATCAATTTAGGAGGAAACCCAATAATTCTCGGAAAACCCACTTGTAGGAATCGAACCCATGACCTTGCATTTGGATGTAAGTAATTAATCTTTTTACATATAACTTATATTAACTTATCTTAATTATACCATTTGCGTATACTACCACAAATAACTAATAAAAGTATTTTGAAAAAGGGATATTGTATATAAATAACCCAAACTTACAATTGGCCGATAACACTCTCAACTTTCGATTCAATTTGTAACTTAGCACTCTCAACTTTCAATTTATTTTCCACTAACAGTCCATAACTAACTAGACTCTAACCCATTTAGTTTCTGCTGATGTGGCCCTTTGTGTTGACGTGGCAGCAGCTGTGGCATTTTTTGATGAGGTGACAACTGATGTGACATTTTTGATGACGTGACAGCTAAAATCAGTTAACTGGGTTAGGGGGTTAGTTAGAGAGTGCCAGAGGAAAATAAGTTGAAACAATTGGGAGTGCTAGGGTACAAATCAAAAGTTGGAATTTTATCAGCCAATTAGTGAAAGTTGGGGTTATTTAAATCCAATATCCCTTTGAAAACATAAAACTTCGTCTATAACACATAGTGCTCACACTAGGACATAAGTTCACGTTTAATGTAGAAAAAAATTATGTTATGTTTATATCAGAAGATCGAGTATATATTAAACTGTTTAGAAAATTATGGCTGAAAGATGAATCAATGTTAATTGTTTATGTCATCTAGGTACATGCATGCATGCAGGAAACAAGAAGAATCAAAACATGCTTTATCATTTGCACGTAAATAATATACCACCTCTCTTTATTCTTTTAGTTTTTTCCAGCACTAAGTAACAAGCCAAGTATCATCATGCGGGCCTTAAATAGGTGCTCACCTTCACCAAGTCTACGTACAGCTTGCTTCCATTCCAATATGGATTCCAATGTAGCTACCGGAGAAAAAGGTATGTCCCTAATATGAATTTGTTCACGGTTCATGTATTTTTTATTCAAAACGTACATATTGATCTCATATTCGTACAATCCTCAGTGTCACAACAATATCCATACCCTTCTCAAGTAAATGCCGCCAGCTTTCTGTCTATAGAGTTGTGGGGTGAGCCCAATTATGTAGTATGGCGGGAGCAGATGACGTGCCTTCTGGACTGCTACGATATGCTCGGTTTTATCGATGGCACGTTAGAGAAACCTGAGGAGGAGAACATGTATAGGGAATGGAAAAGGTCGGACACGCTAGTGAAAGGATGGATTTATGGTTCTTTAAGCGAAGATGTGATGGAAACTGTTGTCGGTCTTCAAACAGCTTATGAAGTTTGGAATAAGCTAAAGAAAAATTACACTACTCCCCCTGCTCCGCCACCCGTTGCTGTCAACACCAGGAAAAAAGGTATGCCTTTTGATCGTATCTCTATATATCTTTGTTACTACTTTTCCATGACAGTTGTAATTAAGCTTTTTCGTGTGGCAATAGATTTTGGAGAGTACGTCCCACTATGTAGAGCTATTGTAAATGGGGACTGGGAGAAAGCTCAAGAATTTTTGAACAATGACAAAGACGCATTGATTGGTAAAATCAACAATTTCGGATACACAACACTTCATGTTGCAATTGGTGATCCTAAAAATATTTGGATACTTGAGAAACTCCTGGAGCAGATAGACCCAGAGTCACTTCCAACTATGGTCAGTAATAGACAGCAAAACGCTTTACACTATGCTGCAACACTTGACAACTACTTAGCGGCAAAGTTGCTGGTTGAGAAAAACCCAGATTTGTTATTCCGTGTCGACAACCAGAACGAGTTGCCAATCCACAGAGCTATAGTTAATTCGCACAAAACAACTTTTCTTTATTTGCTTCAAGTTTGCAAACAACATATTGGGCTCAGCAAAAAGGATGGAAATCACAATCCCTTTGAGGGCGAAAAGGGTGTTTATCTTCTCAATAATACAATCTTGGCAGGGTTTTTAGGTGAGCTGTCAAATATTTTGCTAAAGTGGACTACCCTAACCTAGCTACCACAGTTCATACTCGAAAGCCTCCATTATGGTGTATTGCAAAAATGTGGGATGCATTTCCAAGTGGCACACGTTACAACTTCTATCAAAGATTTGTTTATTCTCGTCAGTTTCTTCACTTGCGCTAAGTTTATTGAATGAATCCAAAACTAATGACTAATTTGTATTTATTTTCTTTCTGAAGATATGCCAACGGATAATTACAATGTGGACCATACACATGAGAATAAAGATTTAGAGAACCAAGTGACATATGCGACCAATCTTCTCAAAGATTGCACCAAGAGCTACGTCTACCCAGGTTAGTTATTCATAAAGTCTAATTAAATGAACCACAAATATGATTCACTATAAAGATTAATTCATTGAACGGAAACTGATTTTTTTTTGTAAATACATTTCCTTTTTTTTGTAGAGCTGAATTTAGTTTTTTTGTGTAGTCGTTCACATGATTTATGTTAAAATTTGGAAGGCTGCATTGCTACGCGGTAAACAAAGTTTCTATCTGCTAATATTTTTTTTTAAATAAATCAACTAATAAATGGATTGTTTATATTAATTATTTGTTAACTGCAGTGCCACATATTAAGCGCCTAAAGGAAGACAAAGTGAAACACAATATAGCTCTCATGATACTCAAGTTTATATGTGAGGAAGTCAATAAATTAAAATCCAATCATTCTTATTATTACCACGATGCATTTATTGTGGCGGTGAATAATAACACTATAGAGGTGATTGAGCATATTACACAAAGTTTTCCACAATCAATTTGGACCAGGGGAAATGGTTATTTACTTTCTGAACTTTCAATAATTAACCGATGTGAAAAAGTTTTCAACTTTTTAGCGTACAAAGTGACTCAGGATAAGGATTTACATACTATAAGTGAAGACGAAACTAACAATAACCTTTTGCACTTGGCTGGAATATTGGCTCCTAAACACAAACTCAACATGGTTAGTGGTGCGGCATTACAATTGCAAAGAGAGTTACAGTGGTTTGAGGTATAAATGTTATTTTATAAAACATATGTAAATGTGTTTCAACTCGTTTGCTATAACATCTATTGACCTACAGGAAGTTGGCAAATTTGTGAAACCGAAGGACAAGGAAGCTCTGAACAATAAACAAGAAACACCAATTATGGTATTCAGACAGGAACACAATGATTTGAGACAAATAGGCGAAGACTGGATGAAAAAGACATCCGAATCTTACACAATCACAGCTACACTTATTATCACAATAGTTTTTGCTGCAGCCATTACTGTACCTGGCGGAGTCAAAGGGGATACTGGAAAACCAACTTTTCAAACCAGGCCAAGCTTCATCGTATTCGCTGTCTCTGATGCAATCTCATTGTTCACATCCACAACCTCCTTGTTGTTGTTTCTATCTATTCTCACAGCACGTTATGCAGAAGAGGATTTTCTTTACAAGTTACCTAACAGACTAATACTCGGCCTTGTGATGTTATTCATGTCATTAACATCCATGATGATTGCCTTTAGTGCAACATTATATATTATGTTTGTGCAAGAAAAGTCATGGATCTTGATCCCAGTTGTTGCGTTAACATGTCTACCAATTGCTTCATTTGTGACATTACAGTTACCATTGCTTGTTGATCTCATGGTTTCAACGTATGGTCGTGGAATATTTGGGAAACAAAGTTATGTTAGGATAACATCATAGGAGAGCATTATTTTGTGCATTTTCAAGTTTATGTTTTACAATGAACAATAGTTAATGAGATGAGATGTGATGATTGATTTTTCGATATTTAATTCAAAATGGCATGAGCTAATTTGAACCTTGGAATTACAATCATATACAATTTAGAATGCATCAATACGAAAAAGAATGGTTCTAACTACCGGTGGTTATTTTATTATATTCATATATTTAGAATGCATGTACAATTGTAGATTCGTTGTTTCACTCTAAAGTGAAAAACAGGTGACGAGTAATATAAAACATTGTTGAATCAGACCACTCGCATAAAATAGAAATCACAAATAGAGAGAATAATGATTAGGAAAAGTTACCTTATTCATTAGACTTAATGGCTTTAAATAGTCAATTACAAAGCAATGCGAACAAGAAAAAAAGGAATAAACTAAAACAAATTGTAGGAGATAACTATGCTTAACTTAATATTTGGATGACCCAACTAGCTTCAAATCAAAGAATAACAACGGCTAATAATAACAAGGACATGTCCATATGAATTACTTTTGATATCTTCCCTTAGTTCATATAATCTTGATGCCTAATCTTGCACGTAGATCACTGAATTGTTCTAATCCTAACGCTTTTGGTGAGAATGTCGGCCACCTAATCCCGAGTATGAAACGATTCAACTTCAACGTGCTACTCTTCAACTAAGTTATATAAGTAGAGGTATTTTATATCTGTGTGCTTACTTCTGATCTGAAATGTTGCATGTCTGATGTAACTAGGGGTGTTCAAAATTATCGATATCCGAAAATCTGATCCGAAATATCCGATATCCAAATCCAAAATATCTGAAAATTCGGATTTTAGAATTTTCGGATCCGGATTGTGATTTTAAAAATTTTCAAATATTTTGGATATCTGAAATATTCCAAAATTTAATTTTTATTTTTCGGATATCCGAATATCCGAAAATATCCGAAGTATCCGAAATATCCGGTTCCAAATATAAAAAAATAATAAATAATAAAAATTAAATAAAAAATTGGATATTCGGATATCCGATTCATTATCCGACCGGATATCTGAAATTTCGGATATCAAAAATTTCAGATACGGATTCGGATAGTGAAATATGGTATCCGAAAATTTCGGATATTTCGGATATCCGAATTTTCAGATATCCGGTTTTAAACACCCCTAGCTGTAACACCCCAAAAATAATAGACATAAATATTGATGTAAACTTAAAAGTGTATTTGTAATAAATAACAAAAGTGTGGAGACTAGGAGTATTTGACCTAGTTAACTACATGTAACTAAGTTATAAGTTAGTGAATGGCGGTTTTCTTATAAGAAAACCAAACTATAAGGGCTGACAATGAACATGTACTAAACTAAGTTGAATAAAAATAAATTTTTTATAAGATTCACACACGTGTGTATCATCGATCCACAGGGAGAAAGAGAATGAGAAGAGAGCAAAACCCTTGTTCCTGCTCACAAACACAAAATCATCTAATTAAAGCTAAAATCAAAGAGGTTTTGATGCATGATTGAAGATTTGGAACATACTATATCATTATAACATAAGGTATGTCATAATTTTATCCTTGGTGAGATTCTCTTGTTAGAGAAATTCATGAAAGAAGGAGGTCTAGTGACCCAATCATCATAAGGACGTGTTTAGATAATTGTAGAAACAGTTATAGTAGTCCTAATTTAAGTATGATGTGAAGTGGGTTTTAGCCTAGAAGTGAAGAGCCCCAATTTCATGTGCCATAGTTTGATATAATAGACTTGAATAAATTAACAATTGTATGAAAATTTATTGTTAGTAAAAGTGATGGTTATATTGAGTTGAAACCAATGTTTTAAAAACCGGTAAATACCGGCCGGTTATACCGGTATTACCGTTTTCGGATGTAAATCCGGTCTGAAACACCCCGGTAAGTAGGAGAAACGACATTGACTTTGTACAGCCGGTAAAATCCGGTATACCGGTTTGAACCGTTATACCGGTACCGTCTCAGGTATATTTTTGGGTTAGGATTTTACTTTTTAGCGTCCCATCTCCATGTTTACTCTTAGCTTTAACCTAACAACTTTTAATATTTTATCTCCATCTATCAAAATTCAAAACTTGCTTTATCACTCCATCATTCGTGACTTGTTCCAGACTTCCATCACCCCATCGTTTGATCCAGATTTCCACTTTAATCCAATTTTGGATTATTTTTTGAGTTAATGTTGTAATTTATGAAATTATACAATTAACTAGTCAACCCGGTTGAACCGCCCGGCACAACCTGGTTCAACCAGTTAAACCATTTTTGTGCCTAATCCGGTATGATTAAAAAACCGGATTTTAAAATATTGGTTGAAACATACCACTCTAAATTATGCATCCTCGCCCTATGTTTAAGCCAAAAAATGTGTTTAAAGTAATCTCTTCCGCACTTTGGTTAATGTGTTTATCTTTTCTAGCCAAGAACCAAAAAGTGGGCATGAAAATTGATAAATAAATTGATCATAAGCTTGTTGTCTTTATTTATTATTAAAAATGTCTTTGCTTATTTGATCCTTTTGACATTGGATAAAAATGGAGTATATAAACTTGTGATATATGTACTTAACATTTGATCACATTTTATATTTTTATTGTACTTAAAATAAAGTGCGAATTTTTTTTTCATAATATAAAACCATATATGCGCGAGCCCTTATTCTTATTACGCCTGACCGATTCAGTGCTTGCGAGATTTGAAAACTAATTGAGAAACCCACGGACAAACTCTAGGGCTCCAAACAATGGCTTAAGCTCACGTAAAGCTAAGTTGGAGAGATAGTTTGGTGTGCTCAAGCTCGACTCGAGAAAGATTTAAGACAAACTCAATATCACTTAAGGAAGGTTATTTTGATTCCCAAACCTATTTCAACATGCTTAAAAACTCGCATATATAAATCAAACAAAACTTGATTTTTAGTGTGAAAAAAGTATAGTAATATGAAAAATTCAATCCTAATATCAATGGGAAATTTAATGTATTTCCCATGGATGGGCCGGACCCAAAGGTTACTAATGTGGACATATTGGATTGTGATATTGAAGATAAAATGTGGATGGAAACGACAATCTTAGTGAAAATGGGCTTGGGTGTTACGGCCCAATAACTCCATTTCGGTTCCATTAATCTCTTCAATAGTAAATCTAAGGTTAATTTTTCTTACATTTTCCCTTTTAGTTTTGAGTGTGATGACAATTTGAGGTTTGAGGAAAATAGTCCATATTTTGATCTGATTAGGGGTACTAAACTTTAAAAAAATGATTTATTTATTCAACTCATACAAGGTAAACATGTGGATGGGAGTGAAACAAGATTGCTTTATGACGCGTCTAAATTGGATAACAATAGTGAGGTTATTATCAATCTCAATGCCTCCTTTATGTCCAAGAGTTTCAATGCCCATTGTTTAAAACTATATGGAATTTTGTGGGTGCTTCACTTTCCATTTCAAGTTGTAAAAGAGAACTTGATCAAGATGTTGCATAAATATGGTCATAAATATCCTCTTGATCAAGATGTAAATTTGAAAACAATGAAGGATTATTGCATGTTTTTGAAAGGAATCCTTGGTTGGTAAACAACATCCCATTGGTATTACAACTTTTGGAACTGAATATAATTTTATCCAAGCCGGATCTTAAGTCGGTTCCAATTTGGGTTACTATCAAAGATCTTCCTTTGTGCTCATGGAATGGTGATTGTGAGTTATGCGAGAAAAAAAAAAGCACCTTTGAACTTGCTAGAGTGTTGGTTGACGCTAAGGCAAATAATGGGCTCCTGGGCCGAGTAAAAGTTCAATTTCCAACTTGTAAACATATGTCTGGTAAATTTTCTTTATCTTGAACTCTCATATAGGTAGAGATGGGCATAAAAACCGGTTCCTACCCGATTCCAGTGGACCCGACCCGGACCCGGTTCCGGTTCCTACCCGATGCTCAGAGGAACCGGTCCCAGGTTTAAAAAACCCGACGGGTATTACCCGGTTCCTATTTTTTCTAAAAACATCCACCCGTACCCGGTTCCTCTCTGTATCCGGTTTCTACCCGTACCCGGTTCCTCTCTGTAACCGGTTCCTATTTGTACCCGGTATGTTACCGTTGGAACCGATTCTTATATGAATATTACCGTTAGAACCGAATCTTGATATATATCAACACATTAAATGTAAAATCTGACCGTTGGAACCGGTTCCTATATGACCGTTGGAGCCGATTATAGTATAAATATCACATTTTTTTTATTTTTTTCCCACAAATCATCTTCTTCTTCTTCTATCTATTTCTTCTCCTTCTTTACATATTTTTAATGGCTTCCAAGAACTCTAAAAGCACAAACTCCCCATCCGTAGAGACCAATGATTCCGAAGACGATTGTACCGAAGTGCCCGCACCAAAACGTAGCGGAAGTGAAAGTGCCGCACCGTCCTCAAGCAAACGAGCAAAAAAATAAATTATAGGAACCGATTCTGATAGTCCTGAAGGAACCGATTCTAATCAGTCCTGTGGAACCGATTCTGTTACTAAACAAATGCGAACCGTTTTTAATTACCGAAGGAACCGATTTTGTACTACTTAAACAATTATATATGCGAAATATTTTTCCACAAACAAACTATTATTTCACAAACGAACTATTATTTCACAAACATAACACATAAAACATAACACATCAAAAACATAACACATCAAACATCACACATAAAACATAAGACATCAAACATAAGTAAACAAACGCATCCACCAAAACTACACATTAGAAGAACCGGATCCTTCGCCCTTTTCTTCCTTTTTTGCCTTTGTCACCGGGCAATGTTTGTCGGTATGCTTCTTGAGGGTGGAGTTTGCTGCCGCCTTCATGAACTTCCCACAATTCTTGCAACGAGCCATCTCATGGTTATCCGACATCAAACACAAATCAATTTTTTTCCAAATTGCGGGGTTACACTTGGTTTTTAAAATCAAAACAACTCCTTCTTCCGATGCCATATTGTTCTTCCGGATTTGAATGTGTTTTACAGAGAAAGAAGAGTGATGGATTGGATGATGCAAATTGAAATGTTTGATCCTAAAACTCGATTTTTATATTTGAAAACCGGTTCTAACGGTACAAATTAAAAAAAAACAGCTTTTTCTGTTAAGAACCGGTTCTTAACAGTAGTCGACAACAGCTTTACTGAAATACGCAGTGGAACCGGTTCCAAACAGTACCCGTAACCGGTTCCACACAGTACCCGGACCCGGTTCTATTGTACCCGAAACCGGTTCCACCGGTTATAAAAAAATGATGTGTACCCGGACCCGGTTCCACTGACAACCCGGTTCCGATCACTTGTATCCATACCCGGTTCCGGGTTGGAACCGGTTCCGGGTTTTAAAAATACCCGATAATGCCCATCTCTACATATAGGTGGAAACCTCCTCTTTGTCATCTTTGTGGGGTATTTGGTCCCATGACATCGGCCCATTTACCGGCCCAAGACAAATCCGTGACTGATTTGGGTGTACTATGAATCCAACTTGACCCAACTATATCGAAGCCATTGGCAAAGCCGGTGGGCACGACCCAAGGTAATGTTGATGGGTTTGTGGAGGCGAAGAGGAAAAAACTATGAAGACGTAAGCCTAAAGGGGCGGCCCAAATTGGAATGAAGCATGCCATTAATCTCATGATGACCCAAATTGGAATCAAAAGTGGTTGTTTCTAATAGTTTTGAATGATGAGAATAGTCACCAAGATAATGTGGAGTACTATTAGGCTATGTGTTATAGTCTCAATTTTTAAAGTATCACGTCATAAAGTGTTTGTCACATTAGTGCCACGAGACATGATCTCTTTCACTTTTATTCACTTTTGATGTGTAATGAGTTCACAAGTTTTAACTACCTATGATGCGTGTGTAGTGTAATATATTTTTGATGAATATTTAAGCCCCTTTTTACACTTTTAGCCAAGTTTTAAATTTATAAAACACGATATTTACTAACACTAAACACACATATGGGCAAGTGCACCCATCGTGGACGTAGTATAGTGTTGGTAAGATACCGAGGTCGTCCAAGGACACAAGAGCTTTTAATACTGGTTTATCCTCAACGTCTAATCAAATCAAAAACTGAGAAAAATGTTTTAAACTAAGAAAAATAAAAACTAACTAAATGCTGAAAAATAAAATAAAATAAAAACAGATAGACAAGATGAATCACTTGGATCCGACACGTGTATTAGTATAACCTTTGATTATTTTCGCACTTTTGCACTTGTTTAAGAGATTATCTTAGTTATTGTAGTAGGCCCCTCTTTTGAAGGCGACGTTACCCTCAACCCAGTAGTTTGAGTCAGCAAGGATACAATCCTAAAGGGTCGGATTATTGAAAGATAATGAATTAAGTTATTAATGCAAATTGTGGTAGGCCCCGCTTTTGGCGGTGACGTTACCCTCGGCTAAGTAGTCTGAGTCAGCAGGGATACAGTCCTAAATAGCCGGGTTATAGTATTAATAGTAGTTAACTTATGAGGGGGTCAAAGAGTTTGGATCCCCACCATCCAATACCTATGGGCATTGAAGGAGATCCTATTAAATTTGACCCAGGTCCCAAGCAGGACCTCTAAACGCTGAACAAGGGCAAGACCCTTACCAAACCGTTCCCTTAACCCCCGACCAGGTAGCCAACATACCTCCATATAGACCGTGGAGATATGAATGGTGAAAATCTTTTATTTTATATAGACAGTAAAATAATGCCAAGACACCACGGACAAACGATAAGGAAAGATCACCTTCAACATAAGTAACTAGTTATTAAAGTCATTAATACAAAACCAAATAAAAAGTGCAAAAGATTAAAAATAAAAAGTATTATACTAAATTATCGATATCCGAAAATCTGATCCGAAATATCCGATATCCAAATCCAAAATATCTGAAAATTCGGATTTTAGAATTTTCGGATCCGGATTGTGATTTTAAAAATTTTCAAATATTTCGGATATCTGAAATATTCCAAAATTTAATTTTTATTTTTCGGATATCCGAATATCCGAAAATATCCGAAGTATCCGAAATATCCGGTTCCAAATATAAAAAAATAATAAATAATAAAAATTAAATAAAAAATTGGATATTCGGATATCCGATTCATTATCCGACCGGATATCTGAAATTTCGGATATCAAAAATTTCAGATACGGATTCGGATAATGAAATATGGTATCCGAAAATTTCGGATATTTCGGATATCCGAATTTTCAGATATCCGGTTTTAAACACCCCTAGCTGTAACACCCCAAAAATAATAGACATAAATATTGATGTAAACTTAAAAGTGTATTTGTAATAAATAACAAAAGTGTGGAGACTAGGAGTATTTGACCTAGTTAACTACATGTAACTAAGTTATAAGTTAGTGAATGGCGGTTTTCTTATAAGAAAACCAAACTATAAGGGCTGACAATGAACATGTACTAAACTAAGTTGAATAAAAATAAATTTTTTATAAGATTCACACACGTGTGTATCATCGATCCACAGGGAGAAAGAGAATGAGAAGAGAGCAAAACCCTTGTTCCTGCTCACAAACACAAAATCATCTAATTAAAGCTAAAATCAAAGAGGTTTTGATGCATGATTGAAGATTTGGAACATACTATATCATTATAACATAAGGTATGTCATAATTTTATCCTTGGTGAGATTCTCTTGTTAGAGAAATTCATGAAAGAAGGAGGTCTAGTGACCCAATCATCATAAGGACGTGTTTAGATAATTGTAGAAACAGTTATAGTAGTCCTAATTTAAGTATGATGTGAAGTGGGTTTTAGCCTAGAAGTGAAGAGCCCCAATTTCATGTGCCATAGTTTGATATAATAGACTTGAATAAATTAACAATTGTATGAAAATTTATTGTTAGTAAAAGTGATGGTTATATTGAGTTGAAACCAATGTTTTAAAAACCGGTAAATACCGGCCGGTTATACCGGTATTACCGTTTTCGGATGTAAATCCGGTCTGAAACACCCCGGTAAGTAGGAGAAACGGCATTGACTTTGTACAGCCGGTAAAATCCGGTATACCGGTTTGAACCGTTATACCGGTACCGTCTCAGGTATATTTTTGGGTTAGGATTTTACTTTTTAGCGTCCCATCTCCATGTTTACTCTTAGCTTTAACCTAACAACTTTTAATATTTTATCTCCATCTATCAAAATTCAAAACTTGCTTTATCACTCCATCATTCGTGACTTGTTCCAGACTTCCATCACCCCATCGTTTGATCCAGATTTCCACTTTAATCCAATTTTGGATTATTTTTTGAGTTAATGTTGTAATTTATGAAATTATACAATTAACTAGTCAACCCGGTTGAACCGCCCGGCACAACCTGGTTCAACCGGTTAAACCATTTTTGTGCCTAATCCGGTATGATTAAAAAACCGGATTTTAAAACATTGGTTGAAACAGACCACTCTAAATTATGCATCCTCGCCCTATGTTTAAGCCAAAAAACGTGTTTAAAGTAATCTCTTCCGCACTTTGGTTAATGTGTTTATCTTTTCTAGCCAAGAACCAAAAAGTGGGCATGAAAATTGATAAATAAATTGATCATAAGCTTGTTGTCTTTATTTATTATTAAAAATGTCTTTGCTTATTTGATCCTTTTGACATTGGATAAAAATGGAGTATATAAACTTGTGATATATGTACTTAACATTTGATCACATTTTATATTTTTATTGTACTTAAAATAAAGTGCGAATTTTTTTTTCATAATATAAAACCATATATGCGCGAGCCCTTATTCTTATTACGCCTGACCGATTCAGTGCTTGCGAGATTTGAAAACTAATTGAGAAACCCACGGACAAACTCTAGGGCTCCAAACAATGGCTTAAGCTCACGTAAAGCTAAGTTGGAGAGATAGTTTGGTGTGCTCAAGCTCGACTCGAGAAAGATTTAAGACAAACTCAATATCACTTAAGGAAGGTTATTTTGATTCCCAAACCTATTTCAACATGCTTAAAAACTCGCATATATAAATCAAACAAAACTTGATTTTTAGTGTGAAAAAAGTATAGTAATATGAAAAATTCAATCCTAATATCAATGGGAAATTTAATGTATTTCCCATGGATGGGCCGGACCCAAAGGTTACTAATGTGGACATATTGGATTGTGATATTGAAGATAAAATGTGGATGGAAACGACAATCTTAGTGAAAATGGGCTTGGGTGTTACGGCCCAATAACTCCATTTCGGTTCCATTAATCTCTTCAATAGTAAATCTAAGGTTAATTTTTCTTACATTTTCCCTTTTAGTTTTGAGTGTGATGACAATTTGAGGTTTGAGGAAAATAGTCCATATTTTGATCTGATTAGGGGTACTAAACTTTAAAAAAATGATTTATTTATTCAACTCATACAAGGTAAACATGTGGATGGGAGTGAAACAAGATTGCTTTATGACGCGTCTAAATTGGATAACAATAGTGAGGTTATTATCAATCTCAATGCCTCCTTTATGTCCAAGAGTTTCAATGCCCATTGTTTAAAACTATATGGAATTTTGTGGGTGCTTCACTTTCCATTTCAAGTTGTAAAAGAGAACTTGATCAAGATGTTGCATAAATATGGTCATAAATATCCTCTTGATCAAGATGTAAATTTGAAAACAATGAAGGATTATTGCATGTTTTTGAAAGGAATCCTTGGTTGGTAAACAACATCCCATTGGTATTACAACTTTTGGAACTGAATATAATTTTATCCAAGCCGGATCTTAAGTCGGTTCCAATTTGGGTTACTATCAAAGATCTTCCTTTGTGCTCATGGAATGGTGATTGTGAGTTATGCGAGAAAAAAAAAGCACCTTTGAACTTGCTAGAGTGTTGGTTGACGCTAAGGCAAATAATGGGCTCCTGGGCCGAGTAAAAGTTCAATTTCCAACTTGTAAACATATGTCTGGTAAATTTTCTTTATCTTGAACTCTCATATAGGTAGAGATGGGCATAAAAACCGGTTCCTACCCGATTCCAGTGGACCCGACCCGGACCCGGTTCCGGTTCCTACCCGATGCTCAGAGGAACCGGTCCCAGGTTTAAAAAACCCGACGGGTATTACCCGGTTCCTATTTTTTCTAAAAACATCCACCCGTACCCGGTTCCTCTCTGTATCCGGTTTCTACCCGTACCCGGTTCCTCTCTGTAACCGGTTCCTATTTGTACCCGGTATGTTACCGTTGGAACCGATTCTTATATGAATATTACCGTTAGAACCGAATCTTGATATATATCAACACATTAAATGTAAAATCTGACCGTTGGAACCGGTTCCTATATGACCGTTGGAGCCGATTATAGTATAAATATCACATTTTTTTTATTTTTTTCCCACAAATCATCTTCTTCTTCTTCTATCTATTTCTTCTCCTTCTTTACATATTTTTAATGGCTTCCAAGAACTCTAAAAGCACAAACTCCCCATCCGTAGAGACCAATGATTCCGAAGACGATTGTACCGAAGTGCCCGCACCAAAACGTAGCGGAAGTGAAAGTGCCGCACCGTCCTCAAGCAAACGAGCAAAAAAATAAATTATAGGAACCGATTCTGATCAGTCCTGAAGGAACCGATTCTAATCAGTCCTGTGGAACCGATTCTGTTACTAAACAAATGCGAACCGTTTTTAATTACCGAAGGAACCGATTTTGTACTACTTAAACAATTATATATGCGAAATATTTTTCCACAAACAAACTATTATTTCACAAACGAACTATTATTTCACAAACATAACACATAAAACATAACACATCAAAAACATAACACATCAAACATCACACATAAAACATAAGACATCAAACATAAGTAAACAAACGCATCCACCAAAACTACACATTAGAAGAACCGGATCCTTCGCCCTTTTCTTCCTTTTTTGCCTTTGTCACCGGGCAATGTTTGTCGGTATGCTTCTTGAAGGTGGAGTTTGCTGCCGCCTTCATGAACTTCCCACAATTCTTGCAACGAGCCATCTCATGGTTATCCGACATCAAACACAAATCAATTTTTTTCCAAATTGCGGGGTTACACTTGGTTTTTAAAATCAAAACAACTCCTTCTTCCGATGCCATATTGTTCTTCCGGATTTGAATGTGTTTTACAGAGAAAGAAGAGTGATGGATTGGATGATGCAAATTGAAATGTTTGATCCTAAAACTCGATTTTTATATTTGAAAACCGGTTCTAACGGTACAAATTAAAAAAAACAGCTTTTTCTGTTAAGAACCGGTTCTTAACAGTAGTCGACAACAGCTTTACTGAAATACGCAGTGGAACCGGTTCCAAACAGTACCCGTAACCGGTTCCACACAGTACCCGGACCCGGTTCTATTGTACCCGAAACCGGTTCCACCGGTTATAAAAAAATGATGTGTACCCGGACCCGGTTCCACTGACAACCCGGTTCCGATCACTTGTATCCATACCCGGTTCCGGGTTGGAACCGGTTCCGGGTTTTAAAAATACCCGATAATGCCCATCTCTACATATAGGTGGAAACCTCCTCTTTGTCATCTTTGTGGGGTATTTGGTCCCATGACATCGGCCCATTTACCGGCCCAAGACAAATCCGTGACTGATTTGGGTGTACTATGAATCCAACTTGACCCAACTATATCGAAGCCATTGGCAAAGCCGGTGGGCACGACCCAAGGTAATGTTGATGGGTTTGTGGAGGCGAAGAGGAAAAAACTACGAAGACGTAAGCCTAAAGGGGCGGCCCAAATTGGAATGAAGCATGCCATTAATCTCATGATGACCCAAATTGGAATCAAAAGTGGTTGTTTCTAATAGTTTTGAATGATGAGAATAGTCACCAAGATAATGTGGAGTACTATTAGGCTATGTGTTATAGTCTCAATTTTTAAAGTATCACGTCATAAAGTGTTTGTCACATTAGTGCCACGAGACATGATCTCTTTCACTTTTATTCACTTTTGATGTGTAATGAGTTCACAAGTTTTAACTACCTATGATGCGTGTGTAGTGTAATATATTTTTGATGAATATTTAAGCCCCTTTTTACACTTTTAGCCAAGTTTTAAATTTATAAAACACGATATTTACTAACACTAAACACACATATGGGCAAGTGCACCCATCGTGGACGTAGTATAGTGTTGGTAAGATACCGAGGTCGTCCAAGGACACAAGAGCTTTTAATACTGGTTTATCCTCAACGTCTAATCAAATCAAAAACTGAGAAAAATGTTTTAAACTAAGAAAAATAAAAACTAACTAAATGCTGAAAAATAAAATAAAATAAAAACAGATAGACAAGATGAATCACTTGGATCCGACACGTGTATTAGTATAACCTTTGATTATTTTCGCACTTTTGCACTTGTTTAAGAGATTATCTTAGTTATTGTAGTAGGCCCCTCTTTTGAAGGCGACGTTACCCTCAACCCAGTAGTTTGAGTCAGCAAGGATACAATCCTAAAGGGTCGGATTATTGAAAGATAATGAATTAAGTTATTAATGCAAATTGTGGTAGGCCCCGCTTTTGGCGGTGACGTTACCCTCGGCTAAGTAGTCTGAGTCAGCAGGGATACAGTCCTAAATAGCCGGGTTATAGTATTAATAGTAGTTAACTTATGAGGGGGTCAAAGAGTTTGGATCCCCACCATCCAATACCTATGGGCATTGAAGGAGATCCTACTAAATTTGACCCAGGTCCCAAGCAGGACCTCTAAACGCTGAACAAGGGCAAGACCCTTACCAAACCGTTCCCTTAACCCCCGACCAGGTAGCCAACATACCTCCATATAGACCGTGGAGATATGAATGGTGAAAATCTTTTATTTTATATAGACAGTAAAATAATGCCAAGACACCACGGACAAACGATAAGGAAAGATCACCTTCAACATAAGTAACTAGTTATTAAAGTCATTAATACAAAACCAAATAAAAAGTGCAAAAGTTTAAAAATAAAAAGTATTATACTAAACACTTGTCTTCACCAAGTGATGTAAGAGACTTAGGCAAACATGGCCTTGATTGTCAAGAACTCTTACTATCAATCTTGGATCCCGAGACGACTCACACACTCTACGATGGACAATGGATGATGGTGGTGGATGATGGTGTTATGGTGGTGGTGGGTGGTGGATGAAGTGTGAGAGAGGTGGTGTGCCAAGGGATGAAAGAGAATGAAACCAAGCTCCCCTATTTATAGGCTGAACAGAAGGCTGGGCACGGCCCCGTGTCCGCTGGACACGCCCCCGTGCCCGTCTGACATTCTCTCTCTTCATTAATTGTAATTCGCAATTACAATTAATGCGCCTGCTGTACTTTCACCACGCCCCCGTGCCCGCTGGACACGGCCCCGTGGTGGGCAATGGAAGCTTCTACTGGTTTGTCTTTTCTGCTGCTTCTGTTTTCTCTTCTTTGCCTTGGGAGGTGCCGTTGAGGGTCCGGGCAGTCTACTTTTGTTCCTTTTCTTGTATTTATGGTAGAATTAGTTGTCTTTTTGCTTCTTTTGTGATTTTGAGTTCATTTCATCCTGAAAATACAAAAGGAAGACAAAAACACTCTTTTTCCAACATTAGTACTTAAAAAGGGTTAGTTTTATGCCTTAATTGATGTGATTTATATGTTGCATTTTACACACATCAACCTACTATCTCATTAAAACAACTAGCTTATAGTCTCATTGATGCTAAGGCAAATAATGGGCTCCTGGACCGAGTAAAAGTTCAATTTCCAACTTGTAAACATATGTCTGGTAAATTTGCTTTATCTTGAACTCTCATATAGGTGGAAACCTCCTCTTTGTCATCTTTGTGGGGTATTTGGTCCCTTGACATCGGCCCATTTACCGGCCCAAGACAAATTCGTGACTGATTTGGGTGTACTATAAATCCAACTTGACCCAAGTATATCGAAGCCATTGGTAAAGCCGGTGGGCACGACCCAAGGTAATGTTGATGGGTTTGTGGAGGCGAAGAGGAAAAAACTACGAAGACGTAAGCCTAAAGGGGCGGCCCAAGTTCCTAAAGCCCAACTTGGGGATGTGTTGGAATCGGTTGCTCCCATAATTAGCAAACCGGTTGTTGGGCTTAATGAAGCATGCCATTAATCTCATGATGACCCAAATTGGAATCAAAAGTGGTTGTTTCTAATAATTTTGAATGATGAGAATAGTCACCAAGATAATGTGGAGGACTATTAGGCTATGTGTTATACTCTCAATTTTTAAAGTGTCACGTCATAAAGTGTTTGTCATATTAGTGCCACGAGACATGATCTCTTTCACTTTTATTCACTTTTGATGTGTAATGAGTTCACAAGTTTTAACTACCTACTATCTCATTAAAACAACTAGCTTACAGTCCCGTGTATTACACGGGTTGAATAATAAGACCATCTTTGCTAAGCACAAGCCAACTTTTAAAAAACAAACCAGTTAATATATTTTCTCGCATTCTAATATGATAGTGTAAGAAAATATTCTTTTCTAAATCTTATATATAAATGTACGTAGAAAAATATCAAAAATATCTTATAACAATACCACTTCGTTTTATCCTAAAAATCGAAGCGAGAATTATGGATTTTAAGCAAATCATTTTAATGGTTAGAGTTGACACTTTGGTTCCGTTGAAAGTTACTTACAGCAGAGGGGGTGACAGATGGAATTTGTCATTATGGGAGATGGAATTTGTCATTAGATTCTAAATTTACTATTTGTGAAAAAAAAAGAGAAAGAGTGGGTTGTATAATCTCACTCCTCCCCTATAAGGTTTGGATTAGCATGTTTCACATTTTGGTGTCATTTGGGTTTATTATCCGGCCGTTTATAACTACGGGATTTTTAGTAAGGTTTAATTCATAAATATCATTATCATTCCATTACAAATAAACTCCAACCCGTTTAGGGCTAACGTGTCACTTATACAATAATCATATGACAAAACATCATAACACATTGGGTAGCAATATTCAGTAGTTCATATGGTAGGTTAGTCACCTTTGGTAGTTCACATAATCACATTCGGTAATTCACATTCGATAGGTTAGTCACATTCAGTTTTTCAGTGCGTCACTTTTTAGTCCCCCAGACTCAGTTATATTCAATGTTTGCTAAAAATAATATAACTATACATATATAATACCACATAATATTTAAGAGCACAAAGCATACAATAACAAATTTAAATTCTCGCCTCCATGTATACAATAACGCCATCGCAAAGAGTCGTATTAATCGGATTCGAGTGGAAAAAATTTAGGGAAAACTGTGTTTTAATTGGTTGGGATCAGTTAAAAAATATATCAAAATTTGTTTGTCATCCTTTATATGTAAGCAAAACAATTATAAAAATAATAGAGTAAATTTCCATTTTGCTTCATGTGGTTTGGTCATTTTAACGGTTTTGCCCCAATCCTTTAAAAATAGTCATTTTACTCCCTAACCTATGAAGCTTATCACGATTTCACTCACTGCCCCAAACAGAATCCATTTTAAACGTTAAAAACTGTCAGGATGCAGTCTAGGTATTAGTCTAATTATGGTCATAATTGTCCATCATGTGTTATGCACATGACAATTTTTAACGTTTAAAGTAGATGTTGTTTGGGATGGGGAGTGAAATCGTGATGGGTTTCATAGAACATGGAGTAAAATGACTATTTTTAAAATATTGGAACAAAACCATTAAAACAACCAAACTACAAGAGCAAAATAGTAGTTTACTCAAAATAATAAGATACTCATAAATTGTTTGAGATTTAAAAGATAACAAACCGGAGGATAATCTAATATCTAAATGTATCCTAACTATTCGTATTTTTAGGATAGATTTGTTTATTTTATTATTTTATAAATTCGTATTTTTAGGATATATTTATTTATTTTTATTATTTTATAATCAATTAAAGGTTTATTATATTATTGTAAAATTTTATAAAGATCATCTTAGAAAGTGACATGTGTCCTTTATTTGGTTTCTTTTATTATATAGATAGATAGATATATAAATTATATAATTAAAAAGTGTGTAAAAATATGATTGGTGGAAATTAAAAGGTGGGATACTTTTTTTTATTGGTCCCTCCAAATTAATTCACCTCCTTAAAAAAAGTAACGTTAACAATGAGTAGGTTCAAATAATAAGTTTGTTTTGCCTAAAAAGGCTAAGAAGGAATTTAAAGACTGAATATCCGGCTTAAACAAACACCGATTGAACTCACTCGAGCGGCGTTGAAACCGTCTTGTCGAGTTTACCATCTTAACTTTTGGTGTTTAGCTTTTAAGATTTACCGTTTAGTTACAACCCCATTCAACCATATGTTCACAAAACTATTTTTAAGCACGTGCTTAGGTACACCCTTTTGATTGGATTTTGGACGAGCAGGTTAGACTCAAGCTTGGGCTTTATTAGATAGCAATCGATAATGCTTCCTGCGCGGACTACATTACTTGAGGATTGTTAGACAGACTTTATGTAGAGATTTCTTTCGACCGGTGGACTTTTTATCGCAAGGATGCTTCAACGAATGCCATTATTCATCCCTGCAATTTATGTTGTATTTATTTTTTGGTTCCATGTAAATGTAAAGTATTTGTATAAACATCAATAATAAATTAATTGTTATTTTGCTATGCGAGTTTGTTATCAATATGTTAAAACGTCCAACCCCTTGAGCCGAGGTGTGACAAAGGGCCATACATTTTTTTTCCTGGCACCTGGTACTAGAATTCATACTTTGCTTGTTACCTTTTAAAAAGAAAAGAATGATGAGAGCTAGCATATTCTTTATGTATATTACTAGGTTATAACCCGGGAATACTCCCGGGTTGTTAATCTATGTTTCTAAAAAAATAAATATATACATATATATGAATAAATGAATATTTCATGATGAATAGGGTAGATTAATCAATGATACGAACGTCTGTAGAAGTAAACATTTATAAAATGTAATACTGAGAAAAACATTTATAAACCCTAATACTAATGTCACACCCCGATTTCCACGTGTCACCGGTGGGCCCGGTGTGGGGTACAGTGACGTAGTTGGCATCGTCATAGACAGACAACACAATATAATAATGCACAGCGGAAGCAGAATAGATACATTTCAACTTTAATTAAATGACATAATAAACATCATAAATAGTTGAAACGGATCCACAGGCTGATCAAATAAAAATAAGATAAAATTTGTTCAACAGTTATTTGTCGTCCGAGCTTGCGAGACTATAGTGGACGCTCTTAGGAAACAGCCAGCCTATTTCGTATAGTACCTGCACTTAACCTTTTGGGAAAAATACGTCAGTTTACACTGGTAAATACAAATCAACTGACTCATTTTGAAAATGATTGAAAATTTATTTAAATGCACAAGGCATAAATATTTTTATTAACTTGGGATATTTATGCAATATAAACTTGTGAACGATTTACATGTACCCGTACTTATGGTGGCCCGGGATCTACTGTCCGGGCTAAAGGTTAAATGACACACCACATTAAAGATTTATACACGCCGGGTGTACGCCTACACCCCGTGCTCTGGTCGTGGCCATCTCGTAAGATAATGCCAAGGATATCCGGGACACGGTCAATAACCCCCCAAAGCCTAAAGTAAGACAAGACTGTTTAAACGAGTCGCACAAGCTATTCAAGACTGTACACCCATAAGGTGCAGGACTTGTGCGCCCGATCAAGCGGTACTTTAAATACCGTACCCCAAGCCCGTATAGGGAAAATAAGTCAAAATGTATTTACCTGAGCAAGTATAAGTCACAAATGATAAGTGTAGGTAGCTTTTACTGGGCCTCCTAATCTGGAACAAAGGTTTATAATAACCTATTAGATTCCTAACGGGTCTTTTTATTTAAGCCTAAGCTTTGACCGGTTAGTTTTAAGGATGATACGGTTTACGCACGATTAAGCGAAAGACCGGATAGAATGTGATTTAGACCCGACAGTTTGAATACTTGTATAATATGGGTATACTAAATACATTCTGGATTTTGAGATAAAAATGATAACGTTTGACCCGTTTCGGTCAATTTACGCAAACTAGTTACGTACACCGAACCGAACGCTAAAAGGGCATTACGGGTCGCCAAAAGAGTCAAATGCAAGTTCCCTGAGATAATATGCTTTAAATATGACATAATATCAGTAAGTTATGTTCTATATTGCCCGGAATAGTTTTAAACTCAATTTATGCCTTAGAAGGGCATTTTGGTCATTTGAAAGATTATAAAAGAGTCAAATTAGAAATATGAGTTTCGGGTCTGGTTTATACAGTAAATATACTTCATTTAACATATTATAACAGTAGGGTATGACCCATATACCAAACTTAACATTTAAAATCAAACTATGCACCGTAGGGGTATTTTAGTAAATTCACAAGGGCTAAAAATGCCAAAACTGGAAATCTGAGTTCAAGTAATTATACTTACTGTTATTATATGAAAATATACTAAATACATCAGTAGGTATAAGTCTTATATGTTTAAAATGGATATAACGCTTACTATGGGTTAAAAACGCTTAAAATACGATTTAGAGGCGTTTCCGGGGTTTCGAAAGAAAACTGAGATTTTTATATTTCCATAATACTTAAAATACTTTATTTAACAATTAAAATCAGTAGGAAAAGGTTTCGGGTCAAAAGAATGTATAAAACTCATTTTATGGCTTAAACGGTCAAAACCGGCGTTAACCGAATCGACTAAGCGATCTAAGATACGATCAGCCAAAAATTAAATAAAAATCATCTAAAATCCCAAAATATTATATAACATCAGTGGGTAAAAAGTTTTATATTAAAACGTGGCCTGAAATAGGTTATATGCGAAATACGCCGTTTATTAAACATAAAGCTTTATTTTTACGCTATTGGCCATAAGTTAAAATCTGGACCACCAACTGATCCGAAATTTTCGGTGCAAGTTTATATATTAGTAATAAAGATTTCTACTATTTTACTTTTCCAAAAATCACGTTTTATATCAAAAAGGGCAAAATAGTCAACTTTTAAGCATAATCGGAAACATGCAAATGAATCGGCTAAGTATAGACTCAAGCAACAAAAATTCCAGAGAGTTTTACCAAAATAAAAATGGTCAAAAATACTCTCTAATACAGATCTCAAACATGCATGTACGGATCCGAATCGATAGTCTACGAAATAGTCGTTTTACAAGACTTTCGGTTCCGATTCGTATTTATACCAAAGATTGTCGAGTTGATGATGATAAAACACATTCTTATATCCATTATAAGTTATTTTTGATGATCAAACGGATTGCATGTCATCTACATTACCATTTAAGCTTATTTTTGCAAAAACAACTTCTGTTGACTTTTTAGAAACAAGTTTGACTCGACAATTAGCATGCATAAAGTGGGAATCAGAGAATACCCTTTTGAGGGTTTGTTTCCCACATAAATACCAACATATTTGTGGTTTCAATTTGAGAAATGACTATGTAAAACTCGTTTAATCAGAAAGTGAAAGTATAAGAACAACAGTTTGACTTTTAGCAATTAATCTATGCTAGAACGAATTTGAGGTTGATATAAAGGATTACCAAGGTCCTAATGAAGCCTAGCAAACACTTGGAGTCGGCCTTGATGTTCAGAAATGCTCCAGAAAGTCTTGAGAGCTGTTCTTGCAATTTGAGAGTTCTTGATCACAAAGGAAATGCCAAAGAAATGATCTTTGATCTGTTTTAAAGAGGAAATCAGAGGTTGAGGATAGGCTACTGTTGCCATAGGCATGCATGGATGTTTATTGGAGCTTTTGGAGGTGCCATGAGCTGTTATGCACTTCAAATTCGGACCCAAAATGCAATTTTCGCGAATTTCAGTATCTGATAGTCCCACGCGGCCCGCTTGGGCCTGTCCAGGCGGGTCGCCTGACCTGCTGATCAGCCAAACAACTTTCAAACTTGGCAGCTTTGGTCCCTGTCCTTGCACGTGATGTTTCGGCTACTTATTTTGACTCGTAAACCCCCAAACTTGGTTTTTAAGAACCTTGGGACATTTACCAACATGGTAATGTCCTCGGATAACTTTGCGCTCAACCGAAAAGCCATGAAATTCGACGTTGACGCTTTTAACCCCTCAAGTACGGTTTTGGCCATAACTTTCTCATACGTTAACGAAACTTCATGAAATTTTTACCACATATTCTAGTGAGTATATTTTAGCATTAAAAAGCTTCGGGTCTGCCAAAAGTTCACTCAGAGGTATAAATTCAACATGTTGACACTTTTGGCCCCTATAGATTGTAATTCCTCACTTTTGTGCAATTTCCGCGTCGTATGATCCATGAACCATCCGTTTAAGGTTATAAACATTATGTAGGGTTATCATAGAGTCTATTTATCCATTGTTGACACTTTGGACCCTTACGTTCCATATTTTTCACTGTTTGTCACTTTTAGTCCCTCTAAAGTATGTTTTCACATACCGGAACCTTATGACACGTGTCAAGACATTATTGGACGAAATTTTTTCGAGGTGTTACATCCTCACACCCTTAAAAGAAATCTCGTCCCCGAGATTTACTGAAACAAATGGGGATATTTTTCTTTCATCGTGGATTCCACTTCCCACGTGTATTCGGGACCTCTACGGGCATCCCATTTGACCTTAACAATAGGCACGTGCTTCCTTCGAAGCTTCTTTACCTGTCAATCCTCAATCGACAAAGGTTTTTCCACGAACTTCAAACTTTCGTCTATGTGTATATCTGTATGCGGTATAACCAGTGATTCGTCAGCGAAACACTTCTTCAAATTACAGATGTGGAACACGTTATGAATAGCACTAAGTTCTTCAGGCAAGTTTAACTTATAAGCAACTGCCCCGACACGTTCGATTATCTCGAAAGGTCCTATGTATCTCGGGCCTAGCTTGCCTTTCTTTCCAAATCGCATCACACCCTTCCAGGGCGATACTTTAAGCAATACTTTATCACCTACCTCGAAGTGAAAGTCTTTGCGCTTAGGATCCGCATAACTTTTCTGCCTATCCCTGGCAGCTTTCAAACAATCGCGAATCTGAACGATCTTGTCCGTCGTCTCAAAAACGATATCTGGTCCAGACAATTGGACATCTCCAACTTCTGCCCAACAAATGGGCGATCTACACTTTCTACCGTATAGGGCCTCAAAAGGCACAACTTTTATGCTGGAATGGTAGCTATTGTTGTAGGAGAATTCAATCAGTGGTAGGTTCTTATCCCAACTACCACCCAAGTCGATCGCACATGCACGAAGCATGTCTTCCAAAGTTTGAATAGTACGCTTACTCTGACCATCAGTCTGAGGATGATAAGCCGTACTAAAATTCAAACGAGTGCCCAACGATTGTTGGAAACTCTTCCAAAAATGCGACGTATACCTCGTATCTCTATCAGAGATAATAGATACAGGTATACCATGCAATGCTACAATTTTATCGACGTATAATTGAGCTAACATATCTGAGCTATACGTCTCCTTGATGGGTAGAAAATGAGCTGACTTAGTCAGTCTATCTACTATGACCCATATGGTATCATTTCCCTTCTTCGTCTTCGGCAACTTGGTGATGAAATCCATTGTCACCATTTCCCATTTCCATTTGGGAATTTCAGGCTGTTGAAGCAAACCTGACGGCTTCTGATGCTCAGCTTTGACTTGCGCAAAAGTCAAACATTTAGCTATATGCTCAGCTACTGACTTCTTCAAACCAATCCACCAGTAGTTTGACTTTAGATCCTGGTACATCTTATCAGCTCCAGGATGAACGGAATATTTAGAGCTGTGGGCTTCCTGGAGGATAACATCCCGAAGTCCTCCATAAACTGGAACCCATATTCGTCCGTTTCGTAGCATACCATCTTTGTCGTAGGATAACTGTTCCTCAGTTACTCCTAACTTTTCTGCAGGATAGTTAACTTCCAACACAGCTTCCTTCTGTGCAGCTAACACCCTTTCATTCAAATTATTCCTTATCTCAATGCGCTTGGCATTGATTCTGATCGGTTTCACCCTTTCTTTTCTGCTTAAGGCGTCGACAACTACATTGGCCTTGCCTGGATGGTATCTTATCTCACAGTCATAATCATTTAGAGTTTCCATCCATCGCCTTTGACGCATGTTCAATTCCTTCTGATTGAACAAATGTTGAAGACTCTTGTGATCCGAATAAATTATACACTTGGTTCCATACAAGTAATGTCTCCATAGCTTCAAAGCAAATACAACCGCACCCAGTTCCAAATCGTGGGTGGTGTAGTTCTTCTCATGCACTTTTAACTGTCGAGAAGCGTAAGCAATGACTTTACCTCTCTGCATGAGTACACAGCCCATGCCAGTATGTGATGCGTCACAATACACCACAAATTCCTCTATTCCATCAGGCAATGTCAACACTGGCGCATTGCTCAACTTCTTCTTCAAAATATCGAAGGATTCCTGCTGCTTAGGGCCCCAATCAAAGTTAATCTTCTTACGGGTCAATGAAGTTAGGGGCGCAGCAATTCTTGAAAAGTTCTCAATAAATCGCCTATAATATCCTGCCAATCCGAGGAAACTGCGAATCTCAGTAGGAGTCTTCGGCTCCTGCCAATTCATGACTGCTTCTACTTTAGCGGGATCTACTTGGATACCACGCTCGCTAACTACATGTCCAAGGAACTGGACTTCTCGAAGCCAAAATTCACACTTCGAAAATTTGGCATAAAGCTTCTCTTGATGCAGAAGTTTGAGAATACAACGAAGGTGTTTCTCATGGTCAGCTTGGCTCTTCGAGTAGATAAGGATGTCATCAATAAAGACGATGACGAATTTATCCAAATAAGGCTTGCAGACACGATTCATGAGATCCATGAATGCGGCTGGTGCGTTGGTGAGCCCAAAAGGCATCACTAGGAACTCGTAATGCCCATAACGAGTCCTAAATGTTGTCTTGTGCACATCTTCTTCTTTGACCTTCAATTGATGATAACCTGACCTCATGTCAATCTTGGAGAAGTAGCTTGCTCCTTGCAACTAATCGAACAAATCGTCGATCCTGGGTAACGGATACCTATTCTTGATAGTGACCTTATTAAGCTCACGGTAATCGATGCACAGACGCATCGAACCATCCTTCTTCTTAACGAACAAGATTGGCGCTCCCCAAGGAGATGAGCTAGGTCTAATAAAACCCTTAGCTAATAAATCATCCAACTGCGTCCTCAACTCCTTCATCTCCGTTGGTGCCAATCTATATGGTGCTCTTGCTACAGGCGCAGCGCCTGGAATGATGTCGATCCGAAACTCCACTTGCCTATCCGGTGGCAAACCGGGTAGCTCTTCAGGGAATACTTCAGGATATTCCGAGATAACAGGGATATCTTCAATCTTCGGCTTCGGCTCATCAATGGTGACTTGTGCCATATACATGACACATCCTTTCTGCATACATCTGGATGCCTTGAGCATGGACACTTGCTCAGGCAATCCATGCTGGGTATCTCCTTGAATAGTAAGTGACTCACCAGACGGAGTCTTAACTATTACTTGCTTTCTGTTGCACAGAATCTGGGCTTGGTTACTCGACAACCAATCCATGCCTATCACTATGTCGAATCCAGCTAGCTTAAAGGGAAGCAAGGATAACGGGAAAGAATGATTCCTAATGGGTATAACACATCCATCTAGAATAGTCGAGGCGGTTTCTATGGTTCCATCGGCTAATTCCACCTCATACTTCACACTTAAGGTCTTAACAGGAAGGTTCAACAATTTACAAAACTTATCATCTACAAACGACTTATCAGCTCCTGAATCAAACAAGACTCTAGCAAATACATCATTTACAAGAAACGTACCTGTAATGACGTTGTCGTCCTGAATTGCTTCCTTGGCGTCCATTCTGAAGACTCTCGCATTAGTCTTCTTCCCGTCGTCAGCTTTCTTTGCATTCTTTGGGCAATTTGGCCGGATATGCCCTTTCTCGTTGCAACCAAAACAAGTTGCATCCTTCAGCTTCTTGCAATCTAAGGCTTTATGATCCGTGGACTTGCAGATTCCACATCGCCTTTCTTGAGACTGGGATTTCGTCTCCAAACGACATTTCCCAAAATGGTGTCTCTTGCAGATCTTACATCTGGGTTTCTCACTCGATTGATGATCTCCTTTCTTAGATCCCGACCCTTTCCTATGGTCGTTGTTCCCTCTGTGTCGCTTCTCAGATCTTCGTGAGGCGTCATCCTCACGTTTCCTTTTGTTCTCCTCTGAGCTCTTCATAGCTCTCAATCCGACCACATCTTGAGTGAGGTAGAGGGATAGATGAGCTACTGATCTGAATGTAGTAGGCCTTGAAGCCTTGACGCTTGCCTTTATCTCCGGTGCCAGACCCCCAATAAATCGAGCAATCCTTCGCGGCTCCGGGGTCACCAGATAAGGCACTAACCGAGACAAAGTGTTGAACGTAGTAAGATACGCTTGACAATCGAGGTTTTTCATTACTAAGGATACAAAATCCGACTCAATTCTTTCGACCTCATGCTGCGGGCAGAAATTCTCTTTGATCAGTGCTACAAACTGATCCAAGGTCATGCTATACAGAGCGGCCTTACCGGCAGCTTGCAGAAGTGACTTCCACCATGCTAACGCATCTCCCTTGAACGACTGGGACACGTACTTCACGACGTCCCTATCAGCACACCCGCTGATATCAACCACAGTATCCATCTCATCCAACCATGTCATGCAATCCACTGCTCCTTTTTCCCCAGTAAAATCCCTGGGTTTGCACGATACGAAATACTTGTACGTACAGGACTTGCTGTGCGTATCCTGCTTCAGCTTAACTTCTTGCTTAGGAATGCTGCTGTGGTTGGAGGAGTGATTATCCTCCTCATCCTTTTTCGGCTCACTCTTTTTAGAAAGCGGCTTACTATGAGCCCCTGAATGAGTCTTAGGCTTGACGTGCGATACTGTTCGGGTCCTACTCTGAGTACCGCTAGATTCCCTGAATTGCCTATCCATAGCTTTGGCAACAGCGTTATCTATCAGCGCTTGCAATTCCTCACCAGTGACGTGAATCCTGGTATTATCTGGGTGCTCCCCAGAATGACTGTTGGTTCCTTCCGATTTAGCCATGTAGCTTTAAGCTACAATAAAGGACAAGGTCTATTTAGAAACCTAACAGTATTACCGTTCTAGACGATTTATTAACCATGGTATTAAGAACCATAATAGTTAATTTAATTAATTTCATTCAAGGCTTTTATTAGCAACTATATTATGGAATGAAATATATACATTGGCACAATAGGCCTAGTCACTTCGGACAACTTACTAAATTATAAATTTAGATTTTTATAGGATTATAAATTGTATAATTAAACAAATAATCCTTTACTAGGCAGGGAGTCATAAACCACAACTGCCACTATATGACATAGTCATAACCCGTAGGTATCAAGTCATTATCAGACTTGTATACAGATATAATCTGTAGTTAATTTATTAAAAAGGGTGGCTTGTGTGATTTTACAGATCACGCTTAGCCAGGAATGTTAACATGTTTACAGATGTTAACAGAGATTTGAATCTTTTCAACCAGGTTTTACCATATTGGCTAGGCCTGTTAATAAGGCATTCAAGCTAGGTTCTACCTTACTAAGATTCTTATTAAAATGGCAAATCAAATAAAAATTGATATTTTTCATTTATTTGAATATTATATTCATGCACATAAATAAAATGAGAAATTCAAATTAACCATTTCAAATTTTAAATAAAGTACTAGTACATATTTGCCCTAAACGGGACTTTAATTCAAATAACATGCCCGCGCAGGGGCTAAACCAAGAACAACAACAATAAATAAAACAAAACAAACCCACGCAGGGGTTAACAGAACAACATACCCACGCAGGGGTAGAATAAGAGAAATATACCCACGCAGGGGTAGAATACAGGAATAAATGTCCACGCAGGGACATGAGTAAATGAGATAACAATCAAAGGATTCAATGATCCTTCTTACTCTTACCCTTGAGCAAGTCAAACATCTTCTTGAACATGCCACTGTTGTGTCCGCGATCAGCTCGCATCTCATGTTGCAACTCTCGTCGCACATTGTTTATTCCTTGCAGGATTTCCTGGACCTGCGGTGGCGACATCATAGGCGCCGGCGGTGGTGGCTGGTACTGCTGCGGCTGCGATGGCTGTGGCTGCTGGTAACCCGGAGGGTAACCAAAAGTAGACTGCCTAGCGGCCCAAGTGCCCCCAAATGGGCCATCAGGTGGGAGCGAGCTGTAGTTGGACGCTATCCAATACGGGTCTCTTGTGAAGTCGTAGCCCTGAGGGTATATCTGGTCAAACGGGTTGAATGGCGCTGAGCTGGCGTAAGCCAGAATCGGCTCCCCAAAGTTCTGCGGCGGCAGAGGCGGAATCGGCGCAGAAGTGACCTCCGAGACGGGATGCGGAGACTCTCCCATCTCGGATTCCTCATGAAGAGGCGAGTAGCGGCTGCTACCAACATGCGGAGGGGTGCCAATGCGAATCCCTCCTCGCGTAGACATACGCGCATTCCTCCTTGGCCTCTGAGGCGGAGGAGGCAAAACTGGTGGTGGCGGTGGCGACGGAGTGATCACGTCGCGCCAGAGGGCCTCAGATAGGTCCTGCTGTAAGGGCGGCGACTGAAGCTGCTGCTACTGAGAGTGGTGTTGCGAGTGCACCGGAGAACCATGGTAAGACTGGTGCATCGGAGAGTTATGGTGGCTGGGGGTGTAATACCAATCGTGCTGCCTGAACCTCTCCTCATAGCTATCAACACCATTAAATGGTGATCCCCTGTATGCTGACCCATCCGATATCTCGATGGGATGGTTAGGCGTGCCTGACGGCGGCAGGGAAGGGTCAGTGTCCTCGTCAACCTCCATCTCGTTACCACCAGAGAAGTGGTCTTCCGGTCCTAGTGGATTATGACCCACTGGCTCATCCAAGAAAGCATCAGGGTTATACAGGCCCTGATAAACTGGTGCGGGGTAGTGGTGAGGCGACTGATGAAGAGGTATAAAAGATCCATGGGAATCATGGGGCCCATTTTCCGAGTGGGGCCCAAATGACTGGGGTAGGGATGGCGAAGTGCTCAAAGATACCGAGTGCCTAGCTGGCTCGGCAAATGATCTCCAAAGATCATTGGCTGCAGTGTTGTGCGAAGCTGATGGAGCTCGCCTGTGTGAGGGTCCTGCCTCGTGGTCGTGTGATGTGGCGAATCCTCCTCGACCTCGCATACGTGGCGGCATGATGAACCTGTCAAAAGTCAAACAAGTTGCACAACAAAATATATAAGACAAAGCTAATAATAAATAAAAATAAAATAAACGAAATGTTGAACATTTCCTAAGTTCTTTGTCTAGACTCGAAAATCGAGGAATGTGCAATTGTGTAACTGAGATTAAACACATTAGGATAGTGTTTAATTCACTCAGCGTTGGCTCTGATACCAACCTGTCACACCCCGATTTCCACGTGTCACTGGTGGGCCCGGTGTGGGGTACAGTGACGTAGTTGGCATCGTCATAGACAAACAACACAATATAATAATGCACAACGGAAGCAGAATAGATACATTTCAACTTTAATTAAATGACATAATAAACATCATAAATAGTTGAAACGGATCCACAGGCGGATCAAATAAAAATAAGATAAAATTTGTTCAACAGTTATTTGTCGTCCGAGCTTGCGAGACTATAGTGGACGCTCTTAGGAAACAGCCAGCCTATTTCGTATAGTACCTGCACTTAACCTTTTGGGAAAAATACGTCAGTTTACACTGGTAAATACAAATCAACTGACTCATTTTGAAAATGATTGAAAATTTATTTAAATTCACAAGGCATAAATGTTTTTATTAACTTGGGATATTTATGCAATATAAACTTGTGAACGATTTACATGTACCCGTACTTATGGTGGCCCGGGATCTACTGTCCGGGCTAAAGGTTAAATGACACACCACATTAAAGATTTATACACGCCGGGTGTACGCCTACACCCCGTGCTCTGGTCGTGGCCATCTCGTAAGATAATGCCAAGGATATCCGGGACACGGTCAATAACCCCCCAAAGCCTAAAGTAAGACAAGACTGTTTAAACGAGTCGCACAAGCTATTCAAGACTGTACACCCATAAGGTGCAGGACTTGTGCGCCCGATCAAGCGGTACTTTAAATACCGTACCCCAAGCCCGTATAGGGAAAATAAGTCAAAATGTATTTACCTGAGCAAGTATAAGTCACAAATGATAAGTGTAGGTAGCTTTTACTGGGCCTCCTAATCTGGAACAAAGGTTTATAATAACCTATTAGATTCCTAACGGGTCTTTTTATTTAAGCCTAAGCTTTGACCGGTTAGTTTTAAGGATGATACGGTTTACGCACGATTAAGCGAAAGACCGGATAGAATGTGATTTAGACCCGACAGTTTGAATACTTGTATAATATGGGTATACTAAATACATTCTGGATTTTGAGATAAAAATGATAACGTTTGACCCGTTTCGGTCAATTTACGCAAACTAGTTACGTACACCGAACCGAACGCTAAAAGGGCATTACGGGTCGCCAAAAGAGTCAAATGCAAGTTCCCTGAGATAATATGCTTTAAATATGACATAATATCAGTAAGTTATGTTCTATATTGCCCGGAATAGTTTTAAACTCAATTTATGCCTTAGAAGGGCATTTTGGTCATTTGAAAGATTATAAAAGAGTCAAATTAGAAATCTGAGTTTCGGGTCTGGTTTATACAGTAAATATACTTCATTTAACATATTATAACAGTAGGGTATGACCCATATACCAAACTTAACATTTAAAATCAAACTATGCACCGTAGGGGTATTTTAGTAAATTCACAAGGGCTAAAAATGCCAAAACTGGAAATCTGAGTTCAAGTAATTATACTTACTGTTATTATATGAAAATATACTAAATACATCAGTAGGTATAAGTCTTATATGTTTAAAATGGATATAACGCTTACTATGGGTTAAAAACGCTTAAAATACGATTTAGAGGCGTTTCCGGGGTTTCGAAAGAAAACTGAGATTTTTATATTTCCATAATACTTAAAATACTTTATTTAACAATTAAAATCAGTAGGAAAAGGTTTCGGGTCAAAAGAATGTATAAAACTCATTTTATGGCTTAAACGGTCAAAACCGGCGTTAACCGAATCGACTAAGCGATCTAAGATACGATCAGCCAAAAATTAAATAAAAATCATCTAAAATCCCAAAATATTATATAACATCAGTGGGTAAAAAGTTTTATATTAAAACGTGGCCTGAAATAGGTTATATGCGAAATACGCCGTTTATTAAACATAAAGCTTTATTTTTACGCTATTGGCCATAAGTTAAAATCTGGACCACCAACTGATCCGAAATTTTCGGTGCAAGTTTATATATTAGTAATAAAGATTTCTACTATTTTACTTTTCCAAAAATCACGTTTTATATCAAAAAGGGCAAAATAGTCAACTTTTAAGCATAATCGGAAACATGCAAATGAATCGGCTAAGTATAGACTCAAGCAACAAAAATTCCAGAGAGTTTTACCAAAATAAAAATGGTCAAAAATACTCTCTAATACAGATCTCAAACATGCATGTACGGATCCGAATCGATAGTCTACGAAATAGTCGTTTTACAAGACTTTCGGTTCCGATTCGTATTTATACCAAAGATTGTCGAGTTGATGATGATAAAACACATTCTTATATCCATTATAAGTTATTTTTGATGATCAAACGGATTGCATGTCATCTACATTACCATTTAAGCTTATTTTTGCAAAAACAACTTCTGTTGACTTTTTAGAAACAAGTTTGACTCGACAATTAGCATGCATAAAGTGGGAATCAGAGAATACCCTTTTGAGGGTTTGTTTCCCACATAAATACCAACATATTTGTGGTTTCAATTTGAGAAATGACTGTGTAAAACTCGTTTAATCAGAAAGTGAAAGTATAAGAACAACAGTTTGACTTTTAGCAATTAATCTATGCTAGAACGAATTTGAGGTTGATATAAAGGATTACCAAGGTCCTAATGAAGCCTAGCAAACACTTGGAGTCGGCCTTGATGTTCAGAAATGCTCCAGAAAGTCTTGAGAGCTGTTCTTGCAATTTGAGAGTTCTTGATCACAAAGGAAATGCCAAAGAAATGATCTTTGATCTGTTTTAAAGAGGAAATCAGAGGTTGAGGATAGGCTACTGTTGCCATAGGCATGCATGGATGTTTATTGGAGCTTTTGGAGGTGCCATGAGCTGTTATGCACTTCAAATTCGGACCCAAAATGCAATTTTCGCGAATTTCAGTATCTGATAGTCCCACGCGGCCCGCTTGGGCCTGTCCAGGCGGGTCGCCTGACCTGCTGATCAGCCAAACAACTTTCAAACTTGGCAGCTTTGGTCCCTGTCCTTGCACGTGATGTTTCGGCTACTTATTTTGACTCGTAAACCCCCAAACTTGGTTTTTAAGAACCTTGGGACATTTACCAACATGGTAATGTCCTCGGATAACTTTGCGCTCAACCGAAAAGCCATGAAATTCGACGTTGACGCTTTTAACCCCTCAAGTACGGTTTTTGGCCATAACTTTCTCATACGTTAACGAAACTTCATGAAATTTTTACAACATATTCTAGTGAGTATATTTTAGCATTAAAAAGCTTCGGGTCTGCCAAAAGTTCACTCAGAGGTATAAATTCAACATGTTGACACTTTTGGCCCCTATAGATTGTAATTCCTCACTTTTGTGCAATTTCCGCGTCGTATGATCCATGAACCATCCGTTTAAGGTTATAAACATTATGTAGGGTTATCATAGAGTCTATTTATCCATTGTTGACACTTTGGACCCTTACGTTCCATAGTTTTCACTGTTTGTCACTTTTAGTCCCTCTAAAGTATGTTTTCACATACCGGAACCTTATGACACGTGTCAAGACATTATTGGACGAAAGTTTTTCGAGGTGTTACAACTAAACACTTTAAGCAGCAACTTCTTCATTAACTTCTTCTTTAACTTCTACTTTAACACGTGCAAGACGTCATTCAGGAATACGGACCAAATCTTCTGTGCCTCTAAAAACCATTATATCAAATTTTGACTCCGAAATCATGTCGAAGATAATAAAATGTTCATCTTCAATTTTCATGTCTTCTTTAATTTGATTCCATCCAGTAGTCATATAAATATTTTGACCATGTTTTTCCATAACAACCAACCATGTACGGTTAGGGAAAACGGTTATAGCACATTTGTAAGTTCAGGAAATCTCCTGATCTTATCACACATGGATGCAATTAATGTAGGTTAACATGTAATCTTATAAGATAATGTTGAAGGTGTTTGTGAAGAAGAAATCATGACTCTTTTGTGCTACTGCTTTTATGTATCTTTTTTTTGGACATGCAAGTTCTCTTCTTATCATGTTTTATTTTGGTCGTTGGTAGTTTAAGCTTAAAGACAATTAGTGGTATATCATCATGACAAATACCATATTTTTGAATATATCTAACAGTGGTATCGAATCTAAATGCTTGTTGATTATCGATGTTCAAATATATATATTTATAAATTAAATTGTGGTTGTTTATATGTTTTTTGCATTATTATATAAGTTCTAACTCAATTCCAAAAAAATTAAAGAGGTAAAGTAAGGAGTAACAAAAAATTAAAAATCAATATGGATTAAGTTTTAAAACGTAAGAATACATGTAAAATTGAGAACAATATTGAATTACCTTTCATAACGTAAGAGAACCAACATCTGAAATCTGAAAGATTTTGGGAAAAAAGAATTTCATTAGTCTCTTCAATGTTTTAAACAATAATATATGATAAAACAAAATAAGAAGCAAAGGAACAATCATTAGCGACGACATTCATTGAAAGTTCAGAAGAAGATGAATATAGTTGTTTGAACGCATTATACATTTTCTAAACACCAGCAGAAAGCTAAAATAAAACATCATAACACACGGTTATAATTATAGAATCAAAACTTTTATCTTCTAAAAAAATAATTAAAACTAACATAGATTTATCATCAATGGAAAACATGAAAATACGTAGAAATGATAGTACAATACATGAAAACTTACTGGAAATTTAAAGAGTGATAGAAAAAATATGACAACGTAGAAAAAATCAGAATCAAGATTCAAAGAAACTTGAAGATAAAATGAAGAAGTATGTAATTTTTTTCTATTTATAGACATAACCTATTTAAGGAATAAATAATGACATCATTACAAATCAATTACAATCAAATTAATGAGCTTAATTATAGAAAGGATGTTAAATTTAGAAAGATTAAGAATTTTTTAAATTAGTCAATACTACAATCTAATTTCTATAATCAGGATATTTTATAAACTAAATATAAAATTGTAACTTATTTGTACAAAGAATTTAAAATAAATAATTAGTGTTACTTTCATGAAAATTAACTAAGGATAAGAGTAATATAAAATTTGTAATTTTCGTTTTCTTATTGTATGATTAGATTAGTAAATAAAAAATGTAATCTCATAAAATAAGAAACATAAGTAAACATCATTTCGAACCAAACGCCAAAATCATTTTGCATTAATCACCTGTGACTTCAATTTCCAATCGATTAAGCTCGAGTTTCAACGAATCCAAAACCGTGAAACAACTTTATAAGATTGTCCGTGTCTAAACTTGGCCTCACCGTAGACCCCCTTACAACTTGTAGTACCTAAACCCCTACCTCCTCCACATCAAATAATAGATCCATTCATAAACATTATAATTGAACAAACTTAAATAATCATCAACAACACAAAAAATACATATAAATGATCAAAAAATATTGCGATTAAAGATTTAAAATACATAACAATCAAATCTTGATTATATACATGCAAAATAGGTGGAATGATCTACTTATTTAATGGAATTGCATTATATAATACTTAAGTAACCAGGTATACATGAGATTTATTATTCGGTATCAAAAATTTGTCCAGATCCATCTCAAACTTGCTTTTGACCTTAAAAAAGGTAAAAATATAAATAAAAAAATGTAAAGTAATCCACTTAAATTCATAAAACTATAATTAACTAAGTGAACAAAAACCTTTAAAGTTAGATTTTCATCCACAACAACATTTGATTTCCCCTTCGGATCATCTTAAGAAACATAAAACATTAACCTTTGAAAATGAAAAAATAAAGGTAAAACAATTCAGTTAATTACAAACTCCTATAATTTAGTAAATGAACACAAACCTTTGAACTTTGATTTTCATCACAAAAGAACACTTGCTTTCCCTTTCGGTTCAATTTTTTTATCCCAATCATCTTTGAACTACTTAAAATGGAAAAAATGTTTAACAATCTAATACGAATAGTAATGAAATTTAACAAAATAAGAAAAAAAACAATGACAAAAAAATGATTAGAAAACAAATAAACATACCAAAAATAATGGGTCATCTTCCTCAATAAGCTTTAAAAATGAAGGACATTTGTTACTCTGATCCATATCTGGAAATTAAATACGAAGGCTTTTTAAAAATTAAAACGGTAAACTATTTATAGAAACAAACTTATAATATCGGGAGAAACTTCTAAAACAAATAATTAAAAATGAACTGGTTCAAAAAAATTTTAAACCTATTTATTTTTAGAAACACAATCAATATTCCGTAAATACATTTCACACACTAAAAATTTACATAATCTTTAATGGATTCAAAATTAACACAATATATAATTTATTAGTTAATCATGAAAAAAGAAAAACAGAAATAAAAAACCAAAACAAAAGAATATTAATACATATTAATACAATACAAAATTTATTAGTAAAAAAACAAAGATTTTCAAATTTAAAAAAATATCATAGTTAGATTTGCCAAAAAAAAAAAAATAACTTAAAAATTATAGAGATTAGCATAAACGTTGAAAACTATCATTATACTGGATCTAAAAACACCAAAAAACGATAAAATTAAACTTACCTGTTGTGTTCGAAGAAGATTCAGACTCCTGCAACTGCATAAGTCATCATCAATAAGTTCAAGACATTGACCATATGGAACTTTTCCTCCCCACAATAAGCTTGCAAAATCATACGGTACTTCCTATGAATCGATACAAAAAACATATAAGCTTAAATAACTTATTGTCTGTTGATAAAATGAAAACTAAAGAAACATACCAAAAATATAGGATCATAGTCATCAATCAACTTTAAAAACGATTGGAGCTTTTTTTTAGGATCCATAACTACAAAGGAATAAAGGAATTTTTTTTAAAAAAATATAACGGTAACTTAATATAGAAACAATTTCTAATTACAGAAACCGAGTTATAATTGAGAATAGAAAAATCAACCTTTAAAACAGTAATGTATTTATGGAAACAAAAGCATCTTTAGAAAGAAATTAAAGGTATATTTAAACATAAATAGAAAAACTCATAATTGACAAAACTAACAATATGAACTTCAAAAGATAATGACATAAAGTTTCAAAATTATGCCTAAACAGAAAATTTAATAAGAAATAAGAAAGAGTATACATATCAAAATACAAACAATACCAACAACATTTAACTAACCTGTTTTGGTAGACGAACATTCCGAGTCCGAATTTCAAAAAAGATTGAGGATTCACCATGGGAAAATACAAACAATAAATCATTCAGAACATATATTACTAATTTAAAAAAAATAGTCACACAAAATTTAATAAGAAATAAGAAAGACTATACATCTAAAAACAAACAATACCAACAACATTTAACTAACCTGTTTTGGTAGATGAACATTCCGAGTACGAATTTCACAAAAGATTAACGGTTAACCATGGGAAAATACAAACCATAAATCATTCAGAACATATATTACTAATTTAAAAAAAAATACTGAACATAAAGGATAAAATTAAATATTACAAACTTAAAAAAGATAAAAAAAACTATAAAATTTAACTAACCTCTTTTGTTTGAGGAATTATCGGAGTCCGATTTTTATATAGGATCATAGTCATCAATCAACTATAAAAACGTTTGGAGCGTTGTTTTAGGATCCATAACTGCAAAGAAATAAAGGAATTTAAAAAAAATATAACGGTAACTTATTTATAGAAACAATGTCTAATTACAGAAACCAAGTTATAATTGAAAATAGAAAATTTAACCTTAAAACAGTAATGTGTTTATGGAAACAAAAACATCTTTAGAAAGAAATTAAAGGTATCTTTAAACGTAAATAGAAAAACTCATAATTGACAAAACTAACAATATGAACTTCAAAAGATAATGACATAAAGTTTCAAAATTATGCCTAAACATAAAATTTAATAAGAAATAAGAAAGAGTATACATATAAAAAACAAACAATACCAACAACATTTAACTAACCTGTTTTGGTAGACGAACATTCCGAGTCCGAATTTCAAAAACAGTAAATAAATTTTTTACAAAACATCATTTCATATGAATCATGATGAAAAACAAACAATCTAATATTGATTACATACCTTGACTATATGTCTATTGATCTACAAAAATATAAGAAGAACAACAAACATTAGCAGCTGCCAAAACAGTTTTCAACATCAAAAACATAACTTTTCTTGAATAAATTGAAGATCGAACAACATAAAGAAACAATATTTAACCTTAATCATGTAGTTTTACCTTAAATCTTTTTTATAGATTATTGATTAAATACACCTATAACATGTTCGATCTACATATAAAAAAAAGAAAATTCATCAAAAATTGCCATTAAACATTTACAGTAAATAAATATCTACTATAGATTACATACCTGCAAATTATGTGGACATATCATTTAAAATAAACAAATATCTACTAACATTTACAATAATAAATATCAAAAACCTAAAATACAGACATACACCACTCAGCTAAAGCATCAAATAACCATTGAATACAATCAACTAACCTTGTTAACAAAAGGCCAGATATTTGTAAGATGAGCATTAAGCCATGGCAACTTGAAATAGAAATAATAAAAATATCATAGTAAAAATAACTAAAAAATCACTAACATCCAATCCCGTAAATTATCATACTAAAAATAAATCACTATTTATTTATAGAAATAGAAACCTTAATTCCGGAAAATTATCATACTAAAAATAAGTCACTAAAATTTAAATTTGAGGTTTCAAAAATAAATCACTAAAGAAATTTAAAATTGCTCAAAATTTTAAATTAAAAGTTTGAATTCCGGAAATAGAAATAGAAACCTTAATTCCGGAAATTATCATACTAAATATAAATCACTAACGAAATTTAAAATTGTTCAAAATTTTAAATTTAAAATTTGAATTTCGGAAATAGAAATAGAAACCTTAAAATTTTAAATTTGAAGTTTCAAAAAACGTAACATCATTTATTTATAGAAATAGAAACCTTTATTCCGGAAATTATCATACTAAAAATAAATCACTAACGAAATTTAAAATTTGCTCAAAATTTTAAAATTTAAAATAGAAACCTCAAATTTTAAAATTTAAAATTTGAATTCTGAAAATTAAATAACTATCATCCAATCCCGTAAATTATCATACTAAAAATAAATAACCATTTATTTATAGAAATAGAAACCTTAATTCCAGAAAATTAGCATACTAAAAAAAGGAAATAACGAAATCTTTAATGGATTGATAGTTAATACAATACAAAATTTGTTACTAAGAATACAAAGACATTCAAATTTTAAAAAATATCTTAGTTAGATTTTTAAAAATAAAAAATAATAAAAATAACTAAAAAGTTATACAGATTAGCATAAACGATTTAACCTATAACAATTATCGGATCAAAAACATCAAAACAACCATAAAATTAAACTTACTTCTTCAGTTCGACGAAGATTTTGAGTCCGGCAGTTGCATAAAATTTAGGGTTTCTCAAGAAAAAACAAAAACCAAAATAATAAAATCACTAACAACATCACTCTTTGAAGACATCAAGAATAGATCCATTCATAAGATTAGAATCGGAGAATTAAAATCATCATCAACAACAGAAAAATTACAGAAATAACAACATACCTTTAATTTTTATAAAATCAACTTTAATTTTGATCGAATCTACATAAATAAGAACAAAGAAAACGTTATTAGCAATCGAAACAATTTTTATAAAATCAACTTTGTATACAATCGAATAACATAAATAACAACATACCTTTAATTTTTTTGATCGGATCTACAGAAGTCGGAAAAAAAATTGGTTTTTAGCAATCGAAACAATCTTTATAAAATCAACTTTGTATAAAGTCGAATAACATAAATAACGCAGATCTTGGTTCGATTTGGTCTATTTACCTTTGATTTGAACCGGATTCTTGGTTGAAGATTGTGATCGGAGAACATAAACAAAGACTATTTCGCTTGGATCATGTAGTTTAGCTTTGATTTGTGAAGGATTTCTTGATTTAAGCTTGTGATCGAAGAAGGTAGGTAGAAGAGAGAGAACAGAGAGAATGAAGATCACTGATTAAGAATTGGTATGCACAATAATTTAGTAAAAACAATTTAAAGGACCCATATTCAAAATGGGTAATCTGGAAAACCCGAAACCCGGCCCAAACTTTTTCGGATCCCGCGTATTTCTTTGGTTTTAGGTTTGTGTTTTGTGAAATTGGTTTCTTTATAGAGAATTACATGAATTCCCTCCCAAAATCAAGGTTCACTAAACCAATGGATGCCACATCAGCAAAATGGCTTCACCATCCAAGGACAAATAGCCCAAATCATCTCCTTTATTAATATATATAGATTTACGTGCTCTTTGACTAGCAGTGAAGATACTTTGCTTGTTACTTTTTCGGTACTAGAAAAAAGTAGAGCTAGTACATTCTTTACGTGCTCCCCAACAATTTGCCTTCCCTCTTTCATAGAAAATAAGTTACATCAAAGTAAAAATGATAAATTACACTTTTCGTCCTTTATGTTTGTATCACATTGCAATGGATAGCCTTTAACTTCAATAATTACAGTCACAATCCTTTATTAAGAAAAATCAGTACATCTTTCGTCCTTTAGCACTAACAAGGTTAAAATTTTTAGTTAAGTTTATTCATTTAAGGGCAGTTTAGTCTTTTTACTTAGTTATTTGTAATATAAATAAAAGGAAAATTAAGATGAATATAATTACCCCTCTTCTCTTTCACTCTCACTCTCACTCTCTTTCTCTCTCAAAACAAACAGCACTCATCACCATCAAATCCACCACCACCCACTAACAACCACCATCACCAGTTTTTTTTTTATCCCGGTAATGTATTTTTTCTATGATTTTTTATCAGTTCTAACTTCTAAGTATAATAATATTATAAAAATTAGAGCAGCTCACTTACTTCAGCAACAACCCTAGACCAATACGATGCCATTCTCTGTATAGTTTTCAAATATCCAAAGGCTTCTACAAGCTCTACAATAAAGCTACCAGGTGGCACACCATGAAGGTCTTTTATTAAAGATGCAATTTTTGTATTTATCTTAAATTATTTACGGTGAGTTTTCCTTCCAGAAAAATGCTCTTCTGCAAATATCTTGCAAAAATATTGAGTAAAACATCAAAGAAAATTGGCAAACAATAATGGGTCAATATTCGATTATAAAGTTAAAGATGTAAACTTTACAACATATATGAATGAAATAGATGAAATCAAAAGATTGGTAACCTAGATCAGGGGAAGAATCGGATTTTTTGATGTCAGTGAAGACTTTTTCGGCTTTAGCGGTGGTGGAATGGAAGGCGGTTTTTGCTTTAGAGACGAATCCAGTTCAAGACGCCACCATTTTCTGCAAAATTGGGGTTACGAAAATGAGGGCATGATTGGAGGGAAAGCGTGTGGTGTGGGTTTGTTTGTTTCGCCTAAATTGATTAAATTGATTGAAGGAGTGGATATTGGAAAGAAAACGAAATAAAAAAGAGGCAGTGACTAGTGTATGAGTAGATGTTATATGTGGATTTGGGAAACTGTGGGGGAGTGCGCCACTCTCTGACAGTTGACCGACGCCTCTCCGGTGATGAACTCAGACACACACTCCTGCACCGTCTCCTCTTCCTTCGATATCTTCAGATCTAGTGGTGGGTTGTTGGTGTCAGGCTTCAGATCTTGATGGTGGTTGGTGGTGGGTTTGATGGTGATGACTGGTGGTTTGTTTAGAGGGAGATAGATCAAAGCGTGAGAGAGTGAGAGTGAAAGAGAAAGGGGTAATTATATTTCATCTTGATTTTCTTTTATTTATATTATAAATAACTACGTAAAAAGACTAAATTGTCCTTAAGTGATTAGACTTAACTGAAAATTTTAACCTTGTTAGTGCTAAAGGACGAAAGATGTACTGAATTTTCCTAATAAAGGATTGTAACTGTAATTATTGAAGTTAAAGGCTATCCATTGCAATGTGATATAAACATAAAGGACGAAAAGTGTAATTTATCCAAGTAAAAAGTAGAATTCCTTTTTTCAACCGTGATATTTCCCTTTTTTTTGGAGTAAAATAATTTCATTGTTTAATACTTTGAGTAGCCAATGACCTTTAGCTCAAGTGGTAGTAGAACTTGAGTTCTTCTTTGAAAACTCAAGTTCAATTCTCATTTAGTGCAAAAAATGAGTGAGGCACTGGTGGGCAGTTATAGGAGACCTAGGGAAACCTGAGTTCGATCCTTGAGCCAAACGGGTTTTATCGGTAATTTTACCTTCGTGTCTACGGGCGTGTGGGTTACCGGGTTTTCCCTGAAATTGGTGGTGGACGACTCGGGTTACTCTCGGAGTACTGCATTTGTCTAGTGGGTGCCCCAAGAGTGCTCGGGATTGACTTGTTAACCGTTCAAAAAAAAAACTTTGAGGTAAAATAAATATATAAATTTAATTTAATTTATACATTACATGAACATTTTTTTTAATACGAGTGTGTGATTATTTAACTTTATTTTTATTGAAATTTGTAATAGTATAATTATGACTACATAATTGTTTTGCTCAATCTAAGGAAGGAAGGGTGTGATGGTCTTTTATCCTTTCAACTAGTTTTCTCCTTGAATTTTAAACGCCTATGGGGGTTTTTGGTAGCCTCTTAATGACCATTCAGATGCCACCTCTTAATGGTTTAAAACCTCTGAATGAATAAGAGGTAACCTCAAGTCTAAATGGTTAAGAGATAACCTCTGAATATCACATATCACATTCTTCTACCTTCTCATTAGTAAAATTCTTAATAGTTCCTTTAAGAGGTAGCATCTTAATGACCATTCAGAGGCTACCAAACAGCCCCTATAACTTTTTCATACATTAATATTTAAAAAAAAATAAATCGTATTAACAAGCATTTTATCTCTTTAATTCGAGCAGCCTATTGCTATAGCGTTCTTAAAAATAATTACAGGATTTTAAATATCCATTACGTGATTTTGAATACCAGTACCCATTACGTGATTTTGAATGCCCAATACATGACTACAATTGTGGTGGTGGGTTAGAGAGAGATAGGGGAGAATAAGATGAGAGGTGGGTTCATCTCTTTTTTGTTTTTTTTTTTTTATTTTATAATTGTTTAGGGACAATTTAGTCATAAAGATTTAACTGGAAAATTTAACAAAGGTTAAGAGTTTAAAAATTGCAACCATTGGGACCAAGTGTGTAATTAGTGAACTCTTGGGACCAAGTTTGCAATTTTTCGCAAACCACATGGACCAACTAGGCATTTAACTCTTTTACATATAACGATAACAAGATGCAATTATGTTAACTTATGTTTAGTATTAATGAAACTATTTCTTTTTTTTAACGGCAAATTTGGATGACTGACGGACCATTGTAGTATCATCGTGCTACGAGCGGAACCACCCGATCATATCCATCTCCACTAAGCTATAATACATATACATCAATTTAGGAGGAAACCCAATAATTATCAGAAAACCCACTTGTGGGAATCGAACCCATGACCTTGCATTTGGATGTAAGTAATTAATCTTTTTACATATAACTTATATTAACTTATCTTAATTATACCATTTGCATATACTACCACAAATAACTAATAAAAGTATTTTGAAAAAGGGATATTGTATATAAATAACCCAAACTTACAATTGGCCGATAACACTCTCAACTTTCGATTTGTAACTTAGCACTCCCAACTTTCAATTTATTTTCCACTAGCACTCCATAACTAACTAGACTCTAACCCATTTAGTTTCTGCTGATGTGGCGGCAGCTGTGGCATTTTTTGATGAGGTGACAACTGATGTGACATTTTTGATGACGTGACAGCTAAAATCAGTTAACTTGTTAGGGTTTAGTTAGTTAGAGAGTGACAGAGGAAAATAAGTTGAAACAATTGGGAGTGCTAGGGTACAAATCAAAAGTTGGAAGTTTTATCGGCCAATTAGTGAAAGTTGAGGTTGTTTAAATCCAATATCCCTTTGAAAACATACGACTTCATCTATAACACATAGTGCTCACACTAGGACATAAGTTCACGTTTAATGTAGAAAAAAATTATGTTATGTTTATAATTTTATATCAGAAGATCGAGTATATATTAAACTGTTTTAGAAAATTATGGCTGAAAGATGAATCAATGTTAATTGTTTATGTCATCTAGGTACATGCATGCAGGAAAGAAGAACAACCAAAACATGCTTAATCATTTGCACGTAAAGGATATACCACCTCTCTTTATTCTTTTATTTTTTCCAGCAGTGACAAAGTAACAAGCTAAGTATCATCATGCGTAGCCTTTAATAGGTGCTCACCTTCACCAAGTCTACGTACAACTAGCTTCCATTCCAATATGGATTCCAATGTAGCTACCGGAGAAAAAGGTATGTCCCTTATATGAATTTGTTCATGGTTCATGTGTTTTTTTTAATCAAAACGTACATATTGATCTCATATTCGTACAAGCCGCAGTGTCACAACAATATCCATACCCTTCTCAAGTGAATGCCGCCAGCTTTCTGTCTATAGAGTTGTGCGGGGAGCCCAATTATGTGGTATGGCGGGAGCAGATGACGTGCCTTCTGGAAAGCTACGATATGCTCGGTTTTATCGATGGCACGTTAGAGAAACCTGAGGAGAACATGTATAGGGAATGGAAAAGGTCGGACACGCTAGTGAAAGGATGGATTTATGGTTCCTTAAGCGAAGATGTGATGGAAACTGTTGTCGGTCTTCAAACAGCTTATGAAGTTTGGAATGAGCTAAAGACAAATTACGCTACTCCCCCTGCTCCGCCACCTGTTGCTGTCAAAGGTATGCCTTTTGATCGTATCTCTATCTTTGTTAGTACTTTTCTATTACAGTTGTAATTAAGCTTTTGGTGTGGCAATAGATTTTGGAGAGTACGTCCCACTATGTAGAGCTATTATAAATGGGGACTGGGAGAAAGCTCAAGAATTTTTGAACAATGACAAAGACGCATTGATTGGTAAAATCAACATAGACGGACACACAACACTTCATGTTGCAATTGGTGATCCTAAAAATATTTGGATACTTGAGAAACTACTGGTGCAGATAGACCCAGAGTCACTTCCAACTCTGGTCGATAATAGACAGCGAAACACTTTGCACTATGCTGCAGAACGTGACAACTACTTAGCGGCAAAGATGCTGGTCGAGAAAAACCCAGATTTGTTATTCCGTGGCGACGACGACAACGACTTGCCAATCGACAGTGCTATAATTAGTTCGCACAAAACAACTTTTCTTTATTTGCTTCAAGTTTGCAAACAACATATTGGGCTCAGCAAAAAGGATGGAAATCACGATCCCTTTGAGGGCGAAAAGGGTGGTTCTCTTCTCAATAATACAATCTTGGCAGGGTTTTTAGGTGAGCTGTCAAATATTTTGCTAAAGTGGGTATGTTTCTAGAAAAGTTGCCATTTTGTCAAATTAATTGTGTATTGTAAATCCTAATTGCAGATGTTGCATATAATTTACTCAAGGACTACCCTAACCTAGCTACCACAGTTCATACTCGAAAGCCTCCATTATGGTGTATTGCAAAAATGTGGGATGCATTTCCAAGTGGCACACGTTACAACTTCTATCAAAGATTTTTTTATTCTCGTCAGTTTCTTCACTTGCGCTAAGTTTATTGAATGAATCCAAAACTAATCACTAATTTATATTTATTTTCTTTCTGAAGATGTGCCAATAGATAATTACAATGTGGACCATACACATGAGAATGAAGATTTAGAGAACCAAGTGACAAAAGCGACCAATTTTCTCAAAGATTGCACCAAGAGCTACGTCTACCCAGGTTAGTTATTCATAAATTCAAATTAAATGAACCATAAATATGATTCATGAAAAAGATTAATTCATAGAACTGAAACTGATTTTTTATTTGTAAATATATTTCCTATTTTTTTTGTAGAACTGAGTTTAGTTTTTTTTTTTTTTTTTTTTTTTTTTTGTGTGTGTAGTCGTCCACAGGATTTATGTTAAAATTTGGAAGGCTGCATTGCTACGTGGTAAACAAAGTTTCTGTCTGCTAATAGTTTTTTAAAATAAATTAACTAATAAATGGATCGTTTATATTAATTATTAGTTAACTGCAGTGCCACATATTAAGCGCCTACATGAAGACAAAGTGGAACACAATAGAGCTCTCATGATACTGAGGTTTATATGTGAGGAAGTCGGTAAATTAAAATCCAATCATGCTTATTATTACCGTGGTGCATTTATTGTGGCGGTGGAAAATAACACTATAGAGGTGATTGAGCAGATTACACAAAGTTTTCCACAATCAATTTGGACCAGAGGAAATGGTTATTTACTTTCTGAATTTTCAGTAATTAACCGATGTGAAAAAGTTTACAATTTTTTAGCGTACGAAGTGACTCAGGATAAGGATTTACATACTATAAGTGAAGACAAAAATAACAATAACCTTTTGCACTTGGCTGGAAAATTGGCTCCTAAACACAAACTCAACATGGTTAGTGGTGCGGCATTACAATTGCAAAGAGAGTTACAGTGGTTTGAGGTATAAATGTTATTTTATAAAATATATATAAATGTGTTTCAACTCGTTTGCTATAACATCTATTGACCTACAGGAAGTGAGCAAATTTGTGCAACCAAGGTTCAAGGAAGCTCTGAACAATAAAAAAGAAACCCCAATTATGGTATTCAGACAAGAACACAGTGATTTGAGACAAAAAGGCGAAGATTGGATGAAAAAGACATCCGAATCTTACACAATCACAGCTGCACTTATTATCACAATAGTTTTTGCTGCAGCCATTACTGTACCTGGCGGAATCAAAGGAGATACTGGAAAACCAACTTTTCAAACGAGGCCAAGCTTCATCGTATTCGCTGTCTCTGATGCAATCTCATTGTTCACATCCACGACCTCTTTGTTGTTGTTTCTATCTATTCTCACAGCACGTTATGCAGAAGAGGATTTTCTCTACAAGTTACCTAACAGACTAATACTCGGCCTTGTGATGTTATTCATGTCATTAACATCCATGATGATTGCCTTTAGTGCAACATTATATATTATGTTTGGGCAAGAGAAGTCATGGATCTTGATCCCAGTTGCTGCGTTAACATGTCTACCAATTGCTTCATTTGTGACATTGCAGTTACCATTGCTTGTTGATCTCATGGTTTCAACATATGGTCGTGGAATATTTGGGAATCAAAGTTTTGTTAGGATAACATCATAGGAGAGCATTATTTTGTGCATTTTCAAGTATATGTTTTACAATGAACAATAGTTAATAAGATGTGATGATTGATTTCTTTCGGTATTTAATTGAAAATGGCATGAGCTAATGTGAACCTTGGAATTACAAAAATATACAATTTAGAATGCATCAATACGAAAAAGAATGGTTCTAACTACCGGTGGTTATTTTATTATATTCATATATTTAGAATGCATGTACAATTATAGATTCGTTGTTTCACTCTAAAGTGAAAAACAGGTGACGAGTAATATAAAACATTGTTGAATCAGACCACTCGCATAAAATAGAAATCACAAATAGAGAGAATAATGATTAGGAAAAGTTACCTTATTCATTAGACTTAAAGGCTTTAAATAGTCAATTACAAAGCAATGCGAACAAGAAAAAAAGGAATAAACTAAAACAAATTGTAGGAGATAACTGTGCTTTACTTAATATTTGGATGACCCAACTAGCTTCAAATCAAAGAATAACAACGGCTAATAATAACAAGGACATGTCCATATGAATTACTTTTGATATCTTCCCTTAGTTCATATAATCTTGATGCCTAATCTTGCACGTAGATCACTGAATTGTTCTAATCCTAACGCTTTTGGTGAGAATGTCGGCCACCTAATCCCGAGTATGAAACGATTCAACTTCAACGTGCTACTCTTCAACTAAGTTATATAAGTAGAGGTATTTTATATCTGTGTGCTTACTTCTGATCTGAAATGTTGCATGTCTGCTGTAACTAGGGGTGTTTAAAATTATCGATATCCGAAAATCTGATCCGAAATATCCGATATCCAAATCCGAAATATCTGAAAATTCGGATATCCGAAATTCGGATTTTAGAATTTTCGGATTCGGATTGTGATTTTAAAAATTTTCAAATATTTCGGATATCTGAAATATTCCAAAAATTAATTTATATTTTTCGGATATCCGAATATCCGAAAATATCCGAAGTATCCGAAACTATCTGAAATATCCGGTTCCAAATATAAAAAAATAATAAATAATAAAAATTAAATAAAAAAATTGGATATTCGGATATCCGATTCACTATCCGACCGGATATCCGAAATTTCGGATATCAAAAATTTCAGATACGGATTCGGATAGTGAAATATGGTATCCGAAAATTTCGGATATTTCGGATATCCGAATTTTCAGATATCCGGTTTTAAACACCCCTAGCTGTAACACCCCAAAAATAATAGACATAAATATTGATGTAAACTTAAAAGTGTATTTGTAATAAATAACAAAAGTGTGGAGACTAGGAGTATTTGACCTAGTTAACTACATGTAACTAAGTTATAAGTTAGTGAATGGCGTCTTTCTTATAACAAAACCAAACTATAAGGGCTGACAATGAACATGTACTAAACTAAGTTGAATAAAAATAAAACTTTTACAAGATTCACACACGTGTGTATCATCGATCCACAGAGAGAAAGAGAATGAGAAGAGAGCAAAACCCTTGTTCCTGCTCACAAACACAAAATCATCTAATTAAAGCTAAAATCAAAGAGGTTTTGATGCATGATTAAAGATTTGGAACATACTATATCGTTATAACATAAGGTATGTCATAATTTTATCCTTGGTGAGATTCTCTTGTTAGAGAAATTCATGAAAGAAGGAGGTCTAGTGACCCAATCATCATAAGGACGTGTTTAGATAATTGTAGAAACAGTTATAGTAGTCCTAATTGTTGAATATGTGAATTATTTGCTCTAACTTGTTTGTATAATCATTTAAGTATGATGTGAAGTGGGTTTTAGCCTAAAAGTGAAGAGCCCCAATTTCATGTGCCATAGTTCGATATAATTGTAACACCCCGTGTTTTCGAATGTCAAAGTTAAAGTCAAAGTCCAAGTCAACTTTGACTTCTTTGACTGTAATTAGTCGATTTTGTGTTTTAGTTGTATTCTGTGGAATAAGTGTTGTAATCAGAAAGAATCGAAGTAATCGAATGTTTAATCAATGCGACCGATTTACGACTGTGAATAGTAGGAACTAACAACGCGATAAAGTTAATCAATCTATAATCAAGTGATCAACCAACCAATCAAACTCGAGACTCGAATTATGGGAACTCTGGTTTTTGTTATACGTGTGTGTGTGCCTTATGTGTTATTTGTGCGCGTTTACTTATACGTTCGGTGTGGTATTCAACGAATCAATCGAAACTCGAATCGAACTCGAAAAGTAATCAAACTCAATCGAAACCGACATCGAAACGTGGCCTATAGATGATTGTATGTTAGATATAGTAGTTGGGATTAAAAGTAATTTGATTAGGAACCCTATCGTATTCGTATCATCGTCCATCGAAATCGAAACACCAAAAATCGTCGCGAAATACTCAAAAGGTTCAGCCAATCGAACAGGAAGCATCCTGATCGAACAGGCCAGCCGATCGGCTAGCATCTTCCTAGCCGATCGAGCAGCCCACTCGATCGGAGCTCCTGGCCGATCGGCTGGTACCTTTCCCCTTTTGGAAGCCTATAAATAGGGCTGTCATTGTCTTCATTTCCACTTTTGGAAAGTTCTGACCGGCCAGCTCCTATTCTTCACCTTTTCTCAGATTTCTCTCAACTCCGGCAAGTTTTCACTCTAATTCTTGTACGTTTTTAATCATTGAATGATTCTACACCTTTCTATCTTTCAAAACTTGGATTTTAACCGTGAAATCACCAAGATCTAGGTGTTCTTGGGTGATGTCATCATGGTGTTCTTCAAGAACATCATGTTTTGGCATCATTCAACCGTGAATGACTTAGATCTAACCGATTTCCACATAAACAAACTATGATTCGCAAGAATCTTAACATATCTCACGATGGAAAGGATTGAAAGAAGGATTTTCCCGATTTTCTTTCAACTCTTTTACACTCAATGCCTTAAAACCGATAAAAACGAAGCTTGAACCAACAAACTGACCATTCTAACAAGTCAAGAGGTTCTGGATTCGGATTCTACCTATGAGGTTCACCGATTCCGGGTTAAACGTTAAACCAACGTTCCAAACAGTTCACCGGCCGGATTTGGGTGATTCCTGTCCGAACCAGTGGAACAAAGTAAGGACCCGTGTTCTATGGTTCAACTCGTTGTCAAAACACCTCAAAATCATAACAAAACAACAGCCAAGTGTTAGACGAAAGGCCGACCAGGTCAGAAGTGCTGGCCGAACGGCTAGGCTGTTCGAACGAACAGCCCAGCCGATCGAACATACCAGCCGATCGGCCTGGGCCAGCCGATCGGCTAGCACATGGCCCCACACTTTTCAAGTTTATGAAGTATGTTATTGACGAAGTGATGTTCGATCGAATACGCTACTCGATTATAAACATTACTATTCGGGTCATGAGATACTAAACTTCAACACTTAACCAACTTTGCAACTCGTTCGTAGTATGGTGTGCCAGCCGATCGAACAGCCCCGTTCAATCGAGTGACATCCCACAGAGAACTACTTCTGAAGTCCTAACCGATCGGCTAGGACCGGCCGATCGAACAGACCGTTCGATCGATCGACCGACCTGAAAGGTAAGAACACTTCAGTGTTCTCAAATGCTGCAACGAAAACTTCAAAAGTTCAAATCCTCAAACACAAACACACCAGAGGAAGAAACAATCCACTCGAATGGCCCAGCCGATCGAGCCTACCGGCCGATCGAACAGGAGTGACCGATCGGATATACCAGCCGGTCGAACAGACCGTTCGATCGAACCTGCCGTTCGATCGACCAACCTATTCGATCCATCCACCTTTGTCTTTTGTTCCACGTTACTTATTGTTGTGCTATCGAACTATTCAGGCTAACCCTACTCTCAGCGCTCACTTCAATCCATAATCAATCACTGTGAGTATACTCGATCCCTTTTTGCTTTCAGCACTTTTGGGTGTTACATACGTTACCTATTAATTCACAATCAAACACAAACTATCTGAACGCTAACCATTCGCATGTGCTACTTGACTAAGTGAATGTTGTTTATTATGTTTACACGTGGAGTGCTATCTACCTGCCTTAGCAACATAGTACTATAGTTTGGACTCAGCACCCGTTTACACGGGGGTTGTTAAGGACAATTACTTGCATGGATTACGGTGGTATTCATGTATTGCGAACTGTCTCAGACAGTCAACCCGCAGTCGTTGGTACCGATGGTCCCATGTCGATAATTAACATGCATCGTTTTCCTCTGTGTATGTGCCTGGTTATGCGTAAACTATTCGAACTCTATATGCTACTAACAAACTTGTATGCTCACCTTTACATTATGTGTATTGACTTTATTTTAATGTATGTGACAGGTGCTTAAGTTGCTAGGATGCTTAGGTGCGTGGTGATGAAATCGAGGCTAGGGAGTCTAGAAATAATAAACAATTGTCTGTAATAACATTTGAATCTGAGTTGTCGGAACGGAATTTCTTGTTTTGTCGGAACGGAATTTCTTGTTTGGATGTTTATCTGTAATGACATGTTTGTTTATTCGGGATACGGTATGGGACGTATCTTTAACTAAATTATATGAATAGTTGTTATGGAAACTTCTGAACAATCTGTTTCGCTCAGTGCTGCGCCCCGATGATTCCGCCATCGGTTGGGGTGTGACAGATTGGTATCAGAGCCATAACTATAGGGAATTAGGCAAGACACGACCTAGTCCGGGTCGCTGTCTTAGAGACCTAGACTATAGTTAGGAACCAACAGACCAAGTTTATGTGCTTTATTCTGCAATTCTCCACTATCACTGCACTCGAAATTCCAATTTAACTTAAGCAATTTGGTCAGGAATAGGTGTGAAAACCGCAAACTCCCGACTAAATTGCCTAACTTATGGTGATTTTATCTATATGCAACTCCTTATTTCGATTAACGAGGAGAATTATGCCAAAAGAGGGGTGAGACCCATATTTTGATGAATAATCTCCTCAATCTTTCTAAAAATAAAGAAGAGATTGCTAAGCCAGGGGTGAAACCCTAACCTTGGCAGTCTGTTCCGAACGTTATTTCATCTCACCAAGGCATTCGACGGACTCCCGCGACCTGAACTCACAAGTATGACCTAAGGGATACATGTGGAATGCCCGAGAATCGAGGTAGAAGCACGACCTCTAGAGTCGAAAGTGACGACAAGTCCACTGTGAATAATCGGACTGCCTTGGTTAGTCGATGTCTAGTAGCCGCAGACAATCTATCTCTTGATTTTACGTATTTCAATTTTGAGTTATCAAGTACGCTCGTTGATTTTATGTGTTTCGTGTACTTTGCCTGTTTACGTGTTTATATTTTGGGTATCATTCAATTTTGCTATCCTTTCAATCAACACACACGACTCGTATTGCCATTCTATCTCAATTCGATCCCCAGTTGATGCAATTTAGATAATATTATACTACGCTATGCTATACGACTAAGTTAGGCTATACTATACAATGCTATTCGATATACTGTACAACGACACGCGAACCTCGAAGGATAGGTTTCTGTTTCCTGACTACCTCTGTGCTTAAATGCGTATGTGCCTTTCATGACTATGTGCTTCTGTGCGTTACTTGCTTATGTGCTCTTGTGACAACGTGAGTTCTGTGCTTTTTACGTGATGTATGTTTCGACGTGATTCTAAGCTTTAGATAGTAGTAGACGTGTGAGGTGAGATTCGATTACATTGTGTTGAGTCATGTGACGATGTCTACTGCAGACCATGTCGTCATCCGGACACCGAACCCCACTGACTCGCCAGGAAAAGAGAGATCGACGCCTCGCTGCTATCATCTCCAAAACCGTGGCAAAAGCTGTGAGTGAGGTGTATGAAAATGCTAGCAAGTCGTCAGAAGAATCCCGAGCTGAAATCCCTAAGGATTCAAGCAAGGCTGCTTTCAGCTTCAAGCAGTTCAAGGCATGCGGACCGAAAGAGATCACTGGCGAAGATGGTCCTACAGCCATGTTTCACTGGTTTGACTCAGTCGAAGTCACTCTGCGCCAGAGCGGATGCCCCGAAAATCTCCGCACTCTCAATGCTACTGGCGTCTTCCAGTCCCGCGCTCTAGACTGGTGTACTGCTGAACGAAACAAGCGTGGGAATGATGCAGCTTATGCGCTGACATGGAAGGAATTGAAGGCAATCATGATCAACGAATTTTGCCCTCCCCATGAACGCCAAAAGCTGGAGGACGAATTCTGGGGAATCAAGCAAAAGGACGGAGACAACGCTGCTCTCACTGCTCGCTTCAAGCAGCTCAGTATCATATGTCCCGATCAAGTCAAGAACTCAGATCAAGCCATCAAGAAGTACATTCGAGCTCTGCCAGACTGTGTAGCCGATTTTGTTCACGCCTCTAAGCCAGCAACAATCGAGGAAACCTACCTGCTAGCCGCTGAGATCAATGACAAGCGGGTAAAGGCTGGTTACTGGGATAAGCAAACCAAGTCTCTACACCAAGCCACAACAGCACCCACCGACACCGCCTCTGCTCAATCCTCAAGGTCTTCAAGAAGGAAGAAGAAGAACAAGAACAACAGCTCCAGCAACAAGAACTGTGCTGCCGCAACAACTGCTGCTCCTCTACAAGCTGTACTAGCTCAGTAGCAGCAGCACCACCGCTCAGCTCCAGTGATCAATGCACCGCCAGCAAAGCGTGCATACACAGGCCCTCACCCACTCTGCCCTACATGTTCGTATCACCATCCAGTGGGTCTGGCTTGTCGATTCTGCGCTCACTGCAACCTCTACGGGCATTTCACTGCAAACTGCCGTTATGGTCCCCGTCAAGCCCCAGTTCAAGCTACTGTCAACCAAGCTCTACTCCATGCCCCTCAAGGCCAACAAGCGGCTCAAGCACCAGCAGTCAATGCTCGAATCTGCTTTGCATGTGGTGACCCTAACCACTTTGCAAACAGGTGCCCGAACAGGGTGGTTAAGCAAGAGCCCCTGCAACAACAACCACAACAGCAGCCTCAGCAACAGCAGCAAGCAGCCCATGCCCGAACCTTCAACATCAACGCCCGTCAGGCTCAGGCGGATAACAACGTGGTTAATGGTACGTTCCTTGTGAATGGTATATATGCATCATGTTTGTTTGATACTGGAGCCGATAACTGCTTTGTGTCATTTGAATTCGAGAAACTCCTTAGTCGTAAGCGCTCTTATCTGTCCTCGTCATTCGAAGTCGAAGTCGCTACTGGAAGAACTATCGCAGTTAACTCTATTCTTCGTGATTGTACTCTAGAGCTCAACAATCACATATTCCTAATCGACCTTATTCCGATGCAACTCGGAAGTTTCGATGTCATAGTAGGCATGGACTTTCTCCGCGAAAACCATGCTGAAGTGGTGTATTTCGATAAGATGATTAGATTCTCACTCGCGAATGGTGATCTTCTATGTGTGTACGGTGAAACAGCATCGAAGGGTCTCAAGCTCATGTCATGCGTTCAAGCCAGTAAGTATCTCCGCAAGGAATACCGAGCCTTCTTAGCCAACATCATAGTAGCAGAGGGGGAAAAGAAAAAGAAAGTTGAAGTCGAAGACGTTCCAGTGGTTCGTGAATTTCCTCAGGTGTTCCCTGACGATCTCCTTGGATTACCACCAAGTCGTGATATCGACTTTCGTATTGACCTCATTCCTGGAGCTAACCCCGTTGCTAAAGCTCCGTATCGACTCGCTCCATCCGAAATGCGGGAACTCTCGAACCAACTCCAAGAATTACTCGAAAAAGGCTTCATTCGCCCGAGCACTTCTCCTTGGGGCGCGCCGGTCCTTTTCGTCAAAAAGAAGGATGGTTCGTTCCGGATGTGCATCGATTACCGGGAATTGAATAAGCTAAACATCAAGAACCGATACCCCTTGCCCCGAATCGACGACTTATTTGATCAGCTGCAAGGTGCCCAGTGTTTCTCGAAGGTCGATCTAAGCTCTGGTTATCATCAATTGCGGATTCAAGAGGAAGACATCCCCAAAACCGCTTTTCGAACCCGATACGGCCACTATGAGTTCGTTGTTATGCCTTTTGGTTTAACCAGGGCACCCGCGGTTTTCATAGACCGTTTCGTCATTGTGTTCATTGACGACGTCCTGATCTATTCCAAGTCGAAGACCGAACACGCGCAACATCTACGTTTAGTTCTCAAGTTACTTCAGGGGAACCAACTCTATGCCAAGTTCTCCAAGTGCGAATTCTGGTTAGAGGAAATTCAGTTTCTGGGTCACATCGTGAATAGTCAGGGTATACACGTCGATCCCGCGAAGGTTGAAGCAGTCAAAAGTTGGATTACGCCTAAGAACCCGTCTGAAGTTCGTTCCTTCCTCGGACTAGCGGGCTATTATTGACGATTTATCAATGGGTTCTCCAAGATCGCTGTGCCGCTTACCACTCTTACTCATAAAGATAAACCTTTTGTGTGGGGAACCGCACAAGAGATTGCCTTTCAAACTCTTAAGCATATGCTGTGCAACGCACCGATTCTTACACTGCCCGACGGAAGCGACAACTTTGTTGTCTATTGTGATGCTTCCAACCTTGGTCTTGGTTGTGTTCTTATGCAACGGGACAAGGTTATAGCATACGCATCTCGACAGCTCAAGATCCACGAGAAAAACTACACGACCCACGATCTCGAGCTAGGCGCAGTTGTCTTTGCATTAAAGATTTGGCGACACTACCTGTATGGTACCAAGTGTACGATCTTCACTGATCACAGGAGTTTACAACATATCTTCAATCGGAGGGAACTTAATATGCGTCAACGCCGATGGGTAGAACTCCTCAACGATTACGACTGTGAGATTCGCTATCACCCAGGCAAGGCAAATGTTGTTGCTGACGCACTCAGTAGGAAGAATTACGTGCTCAGTGTTCGAAACATTCCAGCTCAGCATAACCTCGAAACCCTTATCCGCGAAGCTCAACATGCTTGCTTTAATGAGCGTACATTGAAGAAAGAGAGAATCTATCACGATGGAGCTCATTTAGTAAGCAAATCTGATGGGATATTCTACTATCTGGACCGAATTTGGATCCCTAGGCGGATCGATTTGCGAAAGATTATCATAAACGAAGCCCATAAATCCCGGTACTCCATTCATCCCGGTGCTGACAAGATGTACCAGGATCTTCGTTATAAGTACTGGTGGCCGGGCATGAAACGGGATATCGCCCTATACGTTGGAAGCTGTTTAACTTGCGCAAGAGTCAAGGCTGAACATCAAAGACCTTCTGGCTTACTTGAACAACTGCCGATACCTATATGGAAGTGGGAGAGTATAGCTATGGATTTCATAACGAAGCTCCCACCCACGCCATCAGGTCACGACAGTATTTGGGTTATAGTTGATTGTCTGACCAAATCAGCCCACTTTTTGCCAATACGGGAAGACTACAAGGTGGAACGACTAGCCCAAATCTACACCGACGAGATCATTCGTAATCATGGTACACCTCGCGACATCATCTCTGACCGTGATGCTCGGTTCACTTCTCGGTTGTGGGAAACGTTTCAAGCGGCTCTTGGTACGTCGCTTAATCTGAGTACTGCATTCCATCCACAAACCGACGGACAGACTGAAAGAACGATCCGTACTCTTGAAGACATGCTCCGTGCGTGTGTCATAGATTTTGGTGGTAGTTGGAACAAACACCTGCCACTAGTCGAATTCTCGTACAATAACAGCTATCATGCCAGCATCCAAATGGCACCTTTCGAGGCTTTGTATGGTAGAAGATGCCGATCGCCTATTGTGTGGCACGAGATCGGTCACTCGCAATTAACCGGTCCCGAGATTCAACAGGAAACGACTGACAAAATCCACCAGATTCGAGACAACTTGGTGAAAGCCCGGAACAGACAGAAAAGTTACGCCGATAGAAGACGCAAGCCCCTTGAATTTGAAGTTGGTGAGTACGTACTCCTAAAGGTATCACCTTGGAAGGGTGTAGTCTGGTTCGGCAAGAAAGGGAAACTCGCGCCTCGATACGTTGGACCTTTTAGAATTCTGGAAAGAATCGGAAAAGTCGCCTACAGACTCGAACTACCGGAGGAACTAAGTAACGTCCACCCGACTTTCCACGTCTCTAACCTCCGAAAATGCCTTGCTGATCATGATCTAATCGTACCACTCGACGATCTTCAGGTCAACGAAACTTTACACTTCGTGAAAAAGCCTTTCGAAATCATGGATCGCCAAACTAAGCAACTCAGGCGCTCACGCATCCCCATCGTGAAAGTCCGATGGGAAGGCAAGCGAGGCGCGGAGTTCACTTGGGAACTCGAAAGCGACATGAAGGCCAAGTACCCGCAGTTGTTTAAATAAATAGATCTGAAGCATCAAATTGGTAAATCACGGCGTTGTGTAGCCTTCGACCTAATTTCGGGACGAAATTCCCTAAACAAGGGGAGGCTGTAACACCCCGTGTTTTCGAATGTCAAAGTCAAAGTCCGAGTCAACTTTGACTTCTTAGACTGTAATTAGTCGATTTTGTGTTTTAGTTGTATTCTATGGAATAAGTGTTGTAATCAGAAAGAATCGAAGTAATCGAATGTTTAATCAATGCGACCGATTTACGACTGTGAATAGTAGGAACTAACAATGCGATAAAGTTAATCAATCAATAATCAAGTGATCAACCAACCAATCAAACTCGAGACTCGAATTATGGGAACTCTGGTTTTTGTTATACGTGTGTGTGTGCCTTATGTGTTATTTGTGCGTGTTTACTTATACGTTTGGTGTGGTATTCAACGAATCAATCGAAACTCGAATCGAACTCGAAAAGTAATCAAACTCAATCGAAACCGACATCGAAACGTGGCCTATAGATGATTGTATGTTAGATATAGTAGTTGGGATTAAAAGTAATTTGATTAGGAACCCTATCGTATTCGTATCATCGTCCATCGAAATCGAAACACCAAAAATCGTCGCGAAATACTCAAAAGGTTCTGCCAATCGAACAGGAAGCATCCTGATCGAACAGGCCAGCCGATCGGCTAGCATCTTCCTAGCCGATCGAGCAGCCCACTCGATCGAAGCTCCTGGCCGATCGGCTGGTACTTTTCCCCTTTTGGAAGCCTATAAATAGGGCTGTCATTGTCTTCATTTCCACTTTTGGAAAGTTCTGACCGGCCAGCTCCTATTCTTCACCTTTTCTCAGATTTCTCTCAACTCCGGTAAGTTTTCACTCTAATTCTTGTACGTTTTTAATTATTGAATGATTCTACACCTTTCTATCTTTCAAAACTTGGATTTTAACCGTGAAATCACCAAGATCTAGGTGTTCTTGGGTGATGTCATCATGGTGTTCTTCAAGAACATCATGTTTTGGCATCATTCAACCGTGAATGACTTAGATCTAACCGATTTCCACATAAACAAACTATGATTCGCAAGAATCTTAACATATCACACGGTGGAAAGGATTGAAAGAAGGATTTCCCCGATTTTCTATCAACTCTTTTACACTCAATGCCTTAAAACCGATAAAAACGAAGCTTGAACCAACAAACTGACCATTCTAACAAGTCAAGAGGTTCAAGATTCGGATTCTACCTATGAGGTTCACCGATTCCGGGTTAAACGTTAAACCGACGTTCCAAACAGTTCACCGGCCGGATTTGGGTGATTCCTGTCCGAACCAGTGGAACAAAGTAAGGACCCGTGTTCTATGGTTCAACTCGTTGTCAAAACACCTCAAAATCATAACAAAACAACAACCAAGTGTTAGACGAAAGGCCGACCAGGTCAGAAGTGCTGGCCGAACGGCTAGGCTGTTTGAACGAACAGCCCAGCCGATCGAACATACCAGCCGATCGGCCGGGGCCAGCTGATCGGCTAGCACATGGCCCCACACTTTTCAAGTTTATGAAGTATGTTATTGACGAAGTGATGTTCGATGGAATACGCTACTCGATTGTAAACATTACTATTCGGATCATGAGATACTATACTTCAACACTTAACCAACTTTGCAACTCGTTCGTAGTATGGTGTGCCAGCCGATCGAACAGCCCCGTTCAATCGAGTGACATCCCACAGAGAACTACTTCTGAAGTCCTAACCGATCGGCTAGGACCGGCCGATCGAACAGACTGTTCGATTGATCGACCGACCTGAAAGGTAAGAACACTTCAGTGTTCTCAAAAGCTGCAATGAAAACTTCAAAAGTTCAAATCCTCAAACACAAACACACCAGAGGAAGAAACAATCCACTCGAATGGCCCAGCCGATCGAGCCTACCGACCGATCGAACAGGACTGACCGATCGGATATACCAGCCGATCGAACAGACCGTTCGATCGAACCTGCCATTCGATCGACCAGCCTATTCGATCCATCCACCTTTGTCTTTTGTTCCACATTACTTATTGTTGTGCTATCGAACTATTCAGGCTAACCCTACTCTCAGCGCTCTCTTCAATCCATAATCAATCACTGTGAGTATACTCGATCCCTTTTTGCTTTCAGCAATTTTGGGTGTTACATACGTTACCTATTAATTCACAATCAAACACAAACTATCTGAACGCTAACCATTCGCATGTGCTACTTGACTTAATGAATGCTGTTTATTATGTTTACACGTGGAGTGCTATCTACCTGCCTTAGCAACATAGTACTATAGTTTGGACTCAGCACCCGTTTACACGGGGGTTGTTAAGGACAATTACTTGCATGGATTACGGCGGTATTCATGTATTGTGAACTGTCTCGGACAGTCAACCCGCAGTCGTTGGTACCGATGGTCCCATGTCGATAATTAACATGCATCGTTTTCCTCTGTGTACGTGCATGGTTATGCGTAAACTATTCGAACTCTATATGCTACTAACAAACTTGTATGCTCACCTTTACATTATGTGTATTGACTTTATTTTAACGTATGTAACAGGTGCTTAAGTTGCTAGGATGCTTAGGTGCGTGGTGATGAAATCGAGGCTAGGGAGTCTAGAAATAATAAACAATTGTCTGTAATAATATTTGAATCTGAGTTGTTGGAACGGAATTTCTTTTTTGGATGTTTATCTGTAATGACATGTTTGTTTATTCGGGATACGGTATGGGGCGTATCTTTAACTGAATTATATGAATAGTTGTTATGGAAACTTCTGAACAATCTGTTTCGCTCAGTGCCGCGCCCCGATGATTCCTCCATCGTTGGGGTGTGACAATAATAGCCTTGAATAAATTAACAATTGTATGAAAATTTATTGTTAGTAAAAGTGTTGGTTATATTGAGTTGAAACATACCACTCTAAATTATGCATCCTCGCCCTATGTTTAAGCCAAAACGTGTTTAAAGTAATACCTTCCCCACTTCTGTTAATGTGTTTATCTTTTCTAGCCAAGAACCAAAAAGTGGCCATGAAAATTGATAAATAGATTGACCATAAGCTTGTTGTCTTTATTTATTGTTAAAAATGTCTTTGCTTATTTGATCCTTTTGGCATTCTTGATGATGGATAAAAATTGAAAACTTTGGTATCAAAAGCCAAAATCACTGATGCAATAGAACGTAGGGAACATAAATACAAAAAGAGGTCCGACAAACTAGTAGGGGAAAAAGGAAAACAAATAAACCCCATAATAATTTCCTAATCGGTAGGTAGAATAAATATAAACTATATAAATAAAAGATAATTCCAATACTCCCCCTCAAGCTGGAGCATGAAGATCATGAATGCCCAGCTTTTTAAGTATAAACTGAAGTTGTTGAGCTCCTAAAGGTTTAGTTAGAAGATCGGCAAGTTGGAGTTTTCAATCAACATGAATAGGCTAAATTTCTTGAGAGACCACACGTTCACGGACAAAGTAGCAATCCATCTCAACATGTTTTGTGCGTTCATGGAAAACATGATTGTTAGCTATGTGGCGAGCAGCTTGGTTATCACAGAACATGGGAGTAGGACCGGCGATATGAACATTGAAGTCTTGTAATAGCCATCGAAGCCAAAGGACTTCACTAACGGTGGCAGCCATGGCCCTATATTCCGCTTCTGCTAAGGAACGGGAAACAACAGACTGCTTCTTTGTTTTCCATGATACTGGAGAGCCACCTAAAATCAAAATATATCCAGTACGTGACCGTCGAGTGGTGAGACAGCCAAGCCAATCAGCATCACAATAAGCAACAAGCTGAAAATCATCATGCTTCGGAATGTAAATTCCTTAACTCGGTGTAGCCTTGAGATAACGGAGGATTCTTGTGACAGCCTCCATGTGTTCCTTCCGGGGATCGGATACAAACTGGCTCAAAATGTTAACCGAGTATGCAATATCGGGTCTGGTGACTTGTAAATACAATAAACGACCAATAATCTGTCGATATTGTGGAGCATCAGTTCGTGGACTAGCCGGAAAATCATCGATCTTAGCATTATGTTCCATTGGGAACGAGCTCGGACGGCTGCTAAGAAGGCCACAATCTTGAAGAATGTCAATGGTATATCTTCGTTGGCTTAAAACGAGACCATCGGACGTCTTGGCGACCTCAATTCCAAGGAAATATTTAAGAGGACCTAAATCCTTTATGCTGAAAACAGTGTTGAGATGTTGCTTGGTTGAATCAATCTTGGAGCGATGGTCTCCCGTGATGATAACATCGTCAACATAAATAAGAATGGCAACGAACAACTCTCCCTCTTGAACCGTGAAAAGTGAGTGATCGGCCCTTGACTGCTTGTAACCAAACTCAATCAAGGCATTAGTGAATTTTTGGTACCACGTACGGGAGGCTTGTTTCAAACCGTAGAGCGACTTTTTCAATTTGCAGACACGAGTGTTGTTCTTTTTGGAGAATCCGTGGGGAATCTTCATATAGACTTCTTCTTGCAAGTCTCCATGCAAGAATGCATTGTTAACGTCTAACTGGTGTAAGAGTCAGTTTCTTTTAACAGCCACAGTTAGAAGACACTGAACCGTGACTAATTTGGCAACTGGAGCAAAAGTGTCATGGTAATCAACACCTTCAATTTGTGTAAATCCCTTTGCCACCAAAAGTGCTTTGTACCTCTCTATGTCTCCATTAGGCTTGTATTTGATTTTGTAGACCCACTTGGAGTCGATGGCATGTTTTCCTTCAGGGAGATCCTCCAAGGACCAGGTGTCATTTTCTTCGAGAGCCTCGATTTCCTTTTGCATGGCCTTTCGCCACTCAATATCCTGCATGGCTTGGTAAAAATTTTTAGGCTCATTATTTTTAGTAATGGCCGCCAAGTAAGTTTTGTGAGTATCAGAGAATTTATCATAAGAAACGTAGTTAGCAAAGGGATGTACCGTCGAGGAAGGCTGATTGGAGTCGGGTCGCGTGCGGTCTATCGAAGGAGGCAACTCAACATCAAAATCTCGGAAGCGCGCTGGTTGACTCTTGTCACATTTAGATCTGGCCGGTTGCTCCTCATCATTTACAGTTGGTTCAACAACAGATGGATCCTCCATAGGTGGACTTGATTGCTCTTGTTCAAAAATAGGTTGCATGAGAGGGCTAGAAGGCCTAGAGGTGTCATGAGAATTTCCATTGTCACTTGTTGGGCTTGATGATTCGGTGGAAGGTTGGGATGACCCACCTTCATGAGAATTTAATTGATTGTTCCTTTCTTCATCAGTGTCCTCAAACCATGTGGGAATTTCAAAGGCACTCTTATCAATACTTTCTTCCTTTAACTTTATGTAAGGAAATATTTTCTCAAAGAACCGAACATCACGTGAGACCACGAATTTCCCATCTTCTATGTCAAAAATTTTGTACCCCTTTATGCCAACGGGGTAACCAATAAAGACGCCTGGTTTACCCCTCGGCTCAAATTTATCTCCCCCTGTCACCGTACTATGATAATATACTAGACATCCCATAGTTCTCATTTCCTCATAATTAGGCATTTTACCCATGATAATTTCGTGGGGTGTTTTATGGTGAATAACCTTGGAAGGCAACCCGTTGATGATGTAGACGGTCGTTTCAATGCACTCACCCCAAAATCTCTTTGGGAGGCTTCCTTGGAACATGAGGGCTCGGGTCGTTTCAAGTAAGTGACGATGTTTACGTTCAACCACCCCGTTTTGTTGGGGTATGTATGGGCACGTAGTTTCAAGCAATATACCCTCTTGTGAATAAAAGGTTTTCATTCTGTTAGACGTGAATTCCCCTCCGTTATCACATCTAATTCTTTTTATCCGTTTTCTAAATTGAGTTTCAATCATTTTATGAAAACTAATCACGCAGTCACTTGCTTGGTCTTTATGTTTAATGAGATAAACCCACACACCCCGGCTATAATCGTCGACAATAGTAAGGAAGAAATTAGCAAGACCGGTAGATGGTTTTCTATATTTAACCCAAATATCACAGTGAATAAGCTCAAAACATTCATTAGATTTAATAAAGCTTTTAGGAAAAATAGATCGAGTGTGTTTCGCCTTCATACATGCATGACAAACATCGTCTTTAAAACCAAAAGAAACATTTTTCAAAGACTCGATGTGACTAAGTTTCGAGGTAGAAGCATGACCTAATATAGAATGCCAAACTTCCGCATCAGTCTTCAAAGTCATGAATTTTCTATCGTCCCTCCGCACACCCATTCGACAAAGACCATGCACGCATTTACCCGCTCCAATCAACTTCTTCGAGTGTAAGCCCTGCATAACACAAAAATCCGGGTAAAAACTTACAACACAACTTAGTTCTCGGGATAATCGACTTACAGAAAGAAGATTGCAATTAAATTTGGGGATATATAAGACTCCTCCTATTTTGGTGCCGCCCATCAGAGTGAAGTCACCCGTAGCCTCGACAGAGATACTTTCTCCATTGGGAATGACTACGGGTGTTTCAGAATGTGCCTTGGATGCGTTTTCGAGTATACCACGCTTATGGACTATATGATCTGTGGAGCTCGAGTCAACGATCCAATCATCGTTATTAATATTAACCGTACCTGCCATGTTGGCCTTGCGTGAAACATCACCTTGTGTTTTGTCATTGTTTTCTGAAAGATGCTTTAGCAATGTTTGATATTGTGTATCGGTTAGTCCTCCCACAGTGGATCCTTCGCCATCGACATGGGCCACCTTCGGTTTAGCCTTTTCGTTCTTCAATTTTCCGGGCCACCAATCCGGATACCCAATGACCTTGAAACACCCTTCTTTCTTGTGACCGTCTCGACCACAAACGGTACAATGCTCTTGACCATCATTGTTCCGCTTGTAATCCCTTCGCAAGACCTTATCTCCAGAATTCCCACGCCTGTTGGTGCCATCTCGCCGTCCCTGAGAGTAAGTTTGAAACGCAGCGGGTTCGATGTGACCTTCTTTAGACGCAGTTATGGATCGCTGCTGCTCATCCTCGGACGCGAGTCTATAAGCTTCTCTAAGCGTGGGACAGCACCTGTGTGCGGATGGTTGAGAAGCCACCATCCAATCCCATAAGGAACTGGTACAAACGTTCCTTTTCTTGAAAATCATTCAACCGTTTTCCGATTTCACAGGTGCAGTGACCACAAGTACAACGAGGCATGGGCAGCACGGACGAGATCTCGTCCTAAAGACTCCTAAGAGCTGTATAGTAAGTCGAGGCACAATTATTATCTTGCTTTATAGTGAGTTTTTGCTTCAACTCATACGCACGTGGAGCGCTTTCTTTCCCAAACCGTTCTTTCAGGTCGGCCCAAATTTGTGCCGATGTGTTTGCGTATTTAACGCTGCCTCTGATCGTCTTCTCCATGGATGCCGTCAACTAGCCTTTGATCATTGCATCACAGCGCATCCACGTCGTGTATGTGTTGTGTTTCTCGTCGGGTTTCGGAATGGTTCCGTTGACAAAACCCATCTTATTCTTGGCGAACAAAAAGTTTTCCATCTCTTGAACCCAATCACTATAGTTGCTGTCAGTGACGGGGTCATTAGTTTGCCTCTGCCTTGGCGAATCGGAGGCATGGGTGTAATAAGGGGAGCTACTGTCGATAGCTTCAGTTTTCTGGTTTTCTGGTTGTTCGCCAGCCATGTCGATGGCTTGGTAGTTGAGGATCTTCAGAGTTTCAAACTTTTAGAACCTGCTCTGATACCATGAAAACTTTGGTATCAAAAGCCAAAATCACTGATGCAATAGAACGTAGGGAACATAAATACAAAAAGAGGTCCAACAAACTAGTAGGTTAAAAAGAAAAACAAATAAACCCCATAATCACTTCCTAATCGGTAGGAAGAATAAATATAAACTAAATAAATAAAAGATAATTCCAATAAAAATGGAGTATATAAACTTGTGAGAGCATTCTCATCCACTCCATCAAATTAACCCTTATCTTTAAAATATAAAAAAACCTTCTAAAAACGAACTCCAACCTGTCCACTATATCTATACCTTAACCTTAAATATTAATAAAAAGGTACAGTAGCTTTTTAAACATAAAAAGCTTGTGTAGCTCCCCCATCTCCAACAACCACACATCTCCCGCCTCTCTCTTTCCCCTGCACATCGATTACCATCAACAAATTAAGCAAAACTACCAGCAAGTTCCCACTTCCCAGGTTCTGATTTGTAAAGTGTTGAGGGTTCCGAGTTGAAAACACTTCCGATTTCACAGGCAATGATGCGGCTTCTATTGGAAACTAGGGTTCCGATTTGAAAATGATTTTTTCTATCGGTGGAAATATTAATTGATTCATCCTTCACATCTCCATCCATCTGCGTTCTGTAAGCTTATTTTATTCAATCTTTTGTTGGATTTTGAGTTTTGATTGTTAATTCATAAAGGGTTAGAACCGTTTTGGCAAAAGGGTCGGTTAAACCTTTAGATCATTGATAGGCTAAACTTTTAGATTTGTACAATGGAGATCACTACTGTAATGCTTATAATTTAGGTGACCATTGATCTTAGATTCTTGTTAATTATCTGTTACAACACAAGTGATATCTAGTGTTTCTAACAATGTCTTTGACTACTGAATATGGAGCTTGATTTGGATTATACACCAGAGCTCTACTTTGTAGATCCAACACCATGGTAAGTTGTATGATCCCGTAGGAAGTTATTAAAATGAGAAAAGATTCAGTGACTACATATACCAAAATACTACTCTTCAACCCACATTCTAAAGAGTGTTAACAATCCAGTTTGGCTAATTTTGACAAAAATTCTTGGTTGAATGCCTGAACCGCTAACTATGGTTTTGGAAAACAACAAGACCTTGTATGTATATCGGCAAACATGGTGTCTATGTGTCAGCAATTTTTTCTTGTTGGTTTCTGATGATATAATTAGTATTTAAAGTAACCCAACCCGAAAAACCCAAAAATAATAATTAGTAGTATAATTTCTATAAACATAGTTATTAGAATCAATTTTAGAAGAAAAAATATAATAAGACAAAATAGATAGTAGTTAAAATTGTAAGTGGAAGAAAGAGATGAAATAATAATAAAAAAAAGAATATAGAGATAGGTATAAGGAGTTGAATGTAGGACATTTTTTAAAATGTGAGATAAATTTTAAAAAGTTGTATTTTTTAGTTAAATTATAGGGTTAAAGATGATGGAGTAGATGAGAATGCTCTAATATATGTATTTAACATTTGATCACATTTTATATTTTTATTGTACTTAAAATAAAGTGCTTTTTTTTTCATAATATAAAACTATATATGCTCAAGCACTTATTCTTATTACGTCTGACCGATTTGGTGCTCGCGAGATTTGAAAACTAATTGAGAATCCCACAGACAATAACTCTAGGGCTCCAAACAATGGCTTAAGCTCACTTAAAGCTAAGTTGGAGCGATAGTTTGGTGTGCTCAAGCTCGACTCGAGAAAGATTTAAGACACTCAATATCACTTGAGGAAGGTTATTTTGATTCCCAAACCTATTTCAACATGCTTAAAAACTCGCATATATAAATCAAACAAAACTTGATTTTTAGTGTGAAAAAAGTATAGTAATATGAAAAATTCAATCCTAAATATCAATGGGAAATTTAGTGTATTTCCCATAGATGGGCCGGACCCAAAGGTTACTAGTAATGTGGACATACTGGATGGTAATATTGAAGATAAACTGTTTCCACAATCTTAGTGAAAATGGGCTTGGGTGTTACAGCCCAACAACTCCATTTCGGTTCCATTAATCTCTCCGAATCTCCAATAGTAAATCTAAGGTTAAATTTTCTTACATTTTCCCTTCTAATTTTGAGTGTGATGACAATTTGAGGTTTGAGGAAAATAGTCCATATTTTGATCTGATTAGGGGTACTAAACTTAAAAAAAAATAGTTTGTTTATTCAACTCGTACAAGGTAAATATGTGGATGGGAGTGAAACAAGATTGCTTTGTGACAAGTCTAAATCGCATAACAATGGTGAGGTTATTACCAATCTCAATGCCTACTTGATGTCCAAGAGTTTCAATGCTCATTGTTTAAAACTATATGGATATTTTGTGGGTGCTTCACTTTTCATTTCAAGTTGTAAAAGAGAACTTGATCAAGATGTTGCATATATATGGTCTTAAATCCATCTATTTGAAACGTGGGGTATTCTATTAATGTAAACTAGCCTAAGATCCCGCGACTTTCACGGGTGGCTTAACACAAACATATAATATCTACCGGCATTGAACCCCATGTAGGTCATCATTTTTTTATAGGCCTTTCCAAGTTAAAACATAATGTATGATAACTACACGCAATAAACATACATTCACAACCCTTATCTATTGTTGTGGTTTCACTTATTCCTGTAACAAATGAAGAAATGTTGTACCTGCTAAATAAGTTATTAAGATTATATATTTTTGGTTAAAAAAAATATTATTCACAAAACATATAAAGATGAAATGTTGGGTTCTAAGAGGAGATTCACCTAAACCTATGTTAAATGTCCACTACGGATGGTGGCTAAAATTGATGCGCCATAATTCAACATATTTGTTTCTCATACGCATTATTTCTTGAGCCAACCAATTTATCAGCAATCCCATAATCAATATCATCTTGGGCCTGAAAATACAAATGCCGCATAATGATAATCGAATAATATCAATATTTGAATCAAGAATAAAAGATATATTTAAAAATAGATAACATACATGATGAATTTGGTTGTAAGGCACGATATCCTTTGGACCAAAATCAGTTACTGGGAAAAGTAAAGAAAATCAATTTCTTTGGCATAAAGGGTTTCTCTAACTCTATAAGTTTATTAAAACACCCGTATAGAGAAGATTTGGGTATAACATGACATAGCAAAAAATCACATACAGAAAAAATAAAATACCATACATGATCTTACGAAATAAAATGATTTTTATTATCACTAAGCATGGATAACTTCATTTATCATTCAATCAAGATAATCAAGTTACGAACATCAGAAAACACAATAAAAATTTAGTACGAATTTCAAGCGCACCTGAAGAAGGTCAAATGCATTACAAACTTGTTTTGATTGAGTTGGAGTCAAAATTGGTGGTGACAGAATATGGTATGTTGAAACTATTTCTTGCAAGAATGCAATACTTGCCTTGGTTTTTAAAAGCGCTCCTAGGTGCGAGATGCACTAAGGCGCAAGGACCGGTGCCTTTTGTTACTTGAGGCACGCTTTTTCCAAGAAGTGCCAAAAAAGCGCATTTTTGGGGGGTTTTTTTGCATGAGACACGCGCTTCATGTGCCAAGGTTGTTTTTATGGTATTTTTATGCATCAGACTGTTGTACCTTGGGTTTTTTGGCTTGTACATGTAGGCAAAATCATATAAAAAAACTCATTTATACCTATATTTTGGGTAGGGGAACTTATTTATAGCAAAAAAACCCTATGGGATATATATAATCATATAATCGTCTTGCACATCGGGTATAAAAGGCCACCGCCTTTGCGCTTTGCAACACGATTATAGACCACATCGCTTTTGTGCGCTTCATGCTTTTTGAAACCAAGATACCTTGCATCAGTTGTGTTGTAAATATTCACAGAATGATGGTGTAACCAAGGGCCGTATTCATAAGAAATAAAATTCTTCATTCAAAGAGACCAAAACCAACAATACGATCACGGTAACCACACCAACATGACTATAGAATCTGAAATGATCAAAAAAGTAATTAGTATTTCATTAGACACATGATAATCTTAACACTTAATGGAATAAAGTATTAACCATCAACATAGAGCCCTCAACAAACTATACCATAAAATAATCTACACACTTGTAATGAAGTAAAAAGGACAAATGGGAGTTAACTTGTTACAAAAGTATAATACGGTTGATAAAATTTATTAAATTAAATTAAATTGTTAATAACACATATACAAAGTATATATATTTTATAACCAAACTCTAAACATATTTAAACATAAACATTAAAATCACGTTTTTTTAATAAAAAGTAAATTGAATACTAAACTTAATTATCAGGTGTGCCTTTTCAAAACTAACTGAGAAACCTAACTAATGGCATTCATCCTTTAATTTATCATTGGCTTTTGAAAAATCATTGCCCATAATACTGCATAAACTAACCAAACTCTATATTCCTATAGTACACGGACTAAACTATGTGAGGTTTCTTTTCAATCTCTATAAATAGCATATCAGAACACAAATATGCTTATACATTAACTGCATCCTACAGTCCTTTTATAATAGCTAAAAAACTGATGATTTTATTATTAAAATTGAGTGACAAATGGGCTTAACTGAAGGAAAGAACGCGTCATTGTCTTTCACTTTGTATCGCTGTCACTATATTCATCGGAAGAACACAATTTCTGATCGACGTTTCTCAGCATTTGCTTCTGATCAGATAATCGCCTAATTCGGTTTGGCGCAAATCGACGCTAGGCCTGAACAGTTGCAGTTGAGGTTATGAATAAGGCTTATTAATTTGTTATTTATTACTAACCTCCCCCTTGGAACCAATAAGGCAACATTGTTGATGCTCACCAAACCCGAAATCTTCTAAAACAACTATTAAAAGCAATTAAAACCATCAGATCCTAATAAGTAGATGAAAACTTGTTTGTACTTGATTGATATATACATCTGATCACTAAGACGACGAATGGACATTATATCAGAAAACATCACATACCAAGTTTAGTACTACACAGAACATTATATCAACAAACATGACATACCAAGATTCAAATGTTACCTGTTACAGATAAACATGTGTATTGCATCTTCAACATCCACATTGCAAGATCCCACCTTCCAAAATCTCATTTTTGGCAATTTCTTAATCTTCTTGGTTTGCATAACTCCTGAAAACAATAGAATCATTTCATCGAACACCTTGAAGACAATTATGTGATTGTAATGGCATTTGGTTATGAATACCAGGTATTTTCCTTCAAAATAGAGCTCTGTAACTGCTGCAAAGACACTTTCAGTCCATTGAGGTTGAAAATCAATGACCAAAACCTACCAAACATGAAGAAATTTAAAACAAAACATCTAAAATCAGGGTCCCTATAAATGAGGTAAACAAAGTAATACCCGTCAAAGCTAGAACTTTAAACCCAAAATTTTCAGCAAACAAAGCAATACACATCAATGCTGGATTTATAAACCAAACACTAAATTCCACTAAATCAAAATAATACAACTTAAAGTTAAAAAAAACCTGGTGCACTGGGCGAATGGTAAAACTTCAACTTCGTCATTACGAAGATTGGTTTGATTCATTCCGGGTTTTGACATAAAGATCTGCGTTTCTTTGCTTAGAATTCGATGAAGAACTCTAGTTATGACTGACCGATTCCAAGAGGGTTTTAGCCATCTTCTCTAGCATCAAAGAAAACTACGATTTAGAAACAAAGAGAGATTTCCAATCTTCAACAAAGAACCATCAATTTTAGGGTTCCAAACAGAACATGGAATTAAGATCGCATATTCAAAATAAATGATACAACGATTGTTACCTGGATGCCAAACAGCAGAATAGGAGAACAAATCGACACGAATTCAAGTAACGATCGTTGTTATGGAGGAACTGTTGGGAGGAAAAGAGCGCCGATTGATAAATTAGGGTTTGTGAATCGTATTGTGGAAGGAAGAGGCGTGTGAGGAGTATATTGCCGCTCAAATCACAATTGTGAGGATTATTAAGTTGCCAGGTGGCAATAATAGGTTTTAAATAATGCGAAGTGGCACCAAAGTGTTTTGTTTTAATATAGATAATAGATTTGAAAATGAAGAAGGATTATTGCAAGTTCTTGAAAGGAATCCTTGGTTGGTAAACAACATCCCATTGGTATTACAACTTTTAGAACCGAATATAATTTTATCCAAGCCGGATCCTAAGTCGGTTCCAATTTGGGTTACTATCAAAGATCTTCCTTTGTGCTCATGGAATGGTGGAAATATAAGTCAAATTGTGAGTTATGTGAGAAAAAAAAGCACCTTTGAACTTGCTAGAGTGTTGGTTGATGCTAAGGCAAATAATGGGCTCCTGGTAAATTTTCTTTATCTTGAACTCTCATATTGGTGGAAACCTCCTCTTTGTCATCTTTGTGGGGTATTTGGTCACTTGACATTGGCCCATTTACCGGCCCAAGACAAATCCGTGACTGATTTGGGTGTACTATGAATCCAACTTGACCCAACTATACCGAAGCCATTGGCAAAGCCGGTGGGCACGACCCAAGGTAATGTTGATGGGTTTGTGGAGGCGAAGAGGAAAAAACTACGAAGACGTAAGCCTAAAGGGGCGGCCCAAGTTCCTAAAGCCCAACTTGGGGATGTGTTGGAATCGGTTGCTCCCATAATTAGCAAACAGGTTGTTGGGCTTAATGAAGCATGCCATTAATCTCATGATGACCCAAATTGGAATCAAAAGTGGTTGTTTCTAATAGTTTTGAAGTTTTGAATGATGAGAATAGTCACCAAGATAATGTGGAGGACTATTAGGCTATGTGTTATAGTCTCAATTTTTAAAGTGTCACGTCATAAAGTGTTTGTCACATTAGTGCCACGAGACATGATCTCTTTCACTTTTTTCACCTTTGATGTGTAATGAGTTCACAAGTTTTAACTACCTACTATCTCATTAAAACAACTAGCTTATAGTCCCGTGTATTACACGGGTTGAATAATAAAACCATCGTTTGCTAAGCACAAGCCAACTTTGAAAAATGGATTTTTACATATATCCCCTTATTAAGACCCTTTATTACATATTTACCCAACCTTTAAAATCAATTACATATTTCCCCTTTTCTTTATGAAATTACCCATTTACCCCTCTTCCTAACCTTACAAGAAACTATAGTCTTCTTTCTCATTTCTGGCTTCTGATTATCGCCGTCAACCCTAACCGCCAGCAAGTCATTTGAGTCTCCGTTTTTACGTTATAAGCCGGCTTCTTTATCATCTTCTATATGTTTATTTGGTGAAGTCAAGAATCTGTTTCCTTCAAATCTAGGATTTTGACATTAGAAACTAGATCTGGGATGTAATTTTGTCATTCTCTTCATAAAATAGGTTGTATAACCTAATTTATGTAGTTTCCTGACTAGTGCAGCGAGTTGATTGAGATTATATCTGATAGCATTAGCGAATCATGTTTCATACGGATGAATAAGTTTTCAACTTTCTAGAGTATCTTGAGTTGATTTTTAGTCTTGAGTATTTATTTATTTATATTTTTAGTCTTGGTGAATGAACTTAAAGGAGCCAGATGAATGATGATGATGGTGGTTCTGTTGTTCATGGTGAATTCTATGAAAAAAAGGCCCGAAAGTAAAAGAAAAACAACAAAGAAATTACGATTGAACCAATTAAAATAGCACTAAAAATTGATTAGGGGTAGAACGGTAATTTAAAAGAGTAATTTTAATAAAATGGGTAAATATGTAATATATGTGGTTTAGTAAGGAGAAATATGTAATTGATTTTAAGAATTAGGTAAATATGTAATAATTGATCTTAATTAGGGGAAATATGTAAATGACCCTTTAAAAAACAAACCAGTTAATATATTTTCTCGCATTCTAATATGATAGTGTAAGAAAATATTCTTTTCTAAATCTTATATATAAATGTACGTAGAATAATATCAAAAATATCTTATAACAATACCACTTCGTTTTATCCTAAAAATCGTAGCGAGAAATTATGGATTTTAAGCAAATCAATTTAATGGTTAGAGTTGACACTTTGGTTCCGTTGAAAGTTACTTACAGCAGAGGGGGGGGGGGGGGGGGGGGGGGGGGTGACATATGGAATTTGTCATTAGATTCTAAATTTACTATTTGTGAAAAAAAAAAAAGAGAAAGGGTGGGTTGTATAATCTCACTCCTCCCCCATAAGGTTTGGATTAGCATGTTTCACATTTTGGTGTCATTCGGGTTTATTATCCGGCTGTTTATAACTACGGGATTTTTAGTAAGGTTTAATTCATAAATATCATTATCATTCCATTACAAATAAACTCCAACCCGTTTAGGGCTAACGTGTCACTTATACAATAATCATATGACAAAACATCATAACACATTGGGTAGCAATATTCAGTAGTTCATATGGTAGGTTAGTCACCTTTGGTAGTTCACATAATCACATTCGGTAATTCACATTCGATAGGTTAGTCACATTCAGTTTTTCAGTGCGTCACTTTTTAGTCCCCAGACTCAATTATATTCAATGTTTGCTAAAAATAATATAACTATACATATATAATACCACATAATATTTAAGAGCACAAAGCATACAATAACAAATTTAAATTCTCGCCTCCATGTATACAATAACGCCATCGCAAAGAGTCGTACTAATCGGAATCGAGAGGAAAAAATTTAGGGAAAACTGTGTTTTAATTGGTTGGGATCAGTTAAAAAAATATATCAAAATTTGTTTGTCATCCTTTATATGTAAGCAAAACAATTATAAAAATAATAGAGTAAATTTCTATTTTGCTTTATGTGGTTTGGTCATTTTAACGGTTTTGCCCGATCCTTTAAAAATAGTCATTTTACTCCCTAACCTATGAAGCTTATCACGATTTCACTCACTGCCCCAAACGGAATCCATTTTAAACGTTAAAAACTGTCAGGTTGCAGTCTAGGTATTAGTCTAATTATGGTCATAATTGTCCATCATGTGTTATGCACGTGACAATTTTTAACGTTTAAAGTAGATGTTGTTTGGGATGAGGAGTGAAATCGTGATGGGTTTCATAGAACATGGAGTAAATTGACTATTTTTAAAATATTGGAGCAAAACCATTAAAACAACCAAACTACAAGAGCAAAAAAGTAGTTTACTCAAAATAATAAGATACTCATAAATTGTTTGAGATTTAAAAGATAACAAACCGGAGGATAATCTAATATCTAAATGTATCCTAACTATTCGTATTTTTAGGATAGATTTGTTTATTTTTATTATTTTATAAATTCGTATTTTTAGGATATATTTATTTATTTTTATTATTTTATAATCAATTAAAGGTTTATTATATCATTGTAAAATTTTATAAAGATCATCTTAGAAAATGACATGTGTCCTTTATTTGGTTTCTTTTATTATATAGATAGATAGATATATAAATTATATAATTAAAAAGTGTGTAAAAATATGATTGGTGGAAATTAAAAGGTGGGATACTTTTTCTTTTTATTTTTTTATTGGTCCCTCCAAATTAATTCACCTCCTTAAAAAAGTAGCGTTAACAATGAGTAGGTTCAAATAATAAGTTTGTTTTGCCTAAAAAGGCTAAGAAAGAATTTAAAGACTGAATATCCGGCTCAAACAAACACCGATTGAACTCACTCGAGCGGCGTTGAAACCGTCTTGTCGAGTTTACCATCTTAACTTTTGGTGTTTAGCTTTTAAGATTTACCGTTTAGTTACAACCCCATTCAACCATATGTTCACAAAACTATTTTTAAGCACGTGTTTAGGTACACCCTTTTGATTGGATTTTGGACGAGCAGGTTAGACTCAAGCTTGGGCTTTATTAGATAGCAATCGATAATGCTTCCTGCGCGGACTACATTACTTGAGGATTGTTAGACGACTTTATGTAGAGATTCCTTTCGACCGGTGGGCTTTTTATCGCAAGGATGCTTCAACGAATGCCATTATTCGTCCCTGCAATTTATGTTGTATTTATTTTTTGGTTCGATGTAAATGTAAAGTATTTGTATAAACATCAATAATAAATTAATTGTTATTTTGCTATGCGAGTTTGTATCAATATGTTAAAACGTCCAACCCTTAAGCCGAGGTGTGACAAAGGGCCATACATTTTTTTTTCTGGCACCTGGTACTAGAATTCATACTTTGCTTGTTACCTTTTAAAAAGAAAAGAATGATGAGAGCTAGCATATTCTTTATGTATATTACTAGGATTTTGACTAACGCCGCGCGTTGCGGCGGCAACATTACGTTTGTTATTTCGTTACACGCATAACAGTGTGTTGTGCCCGCATATGACCTTACGTTTTTTTTTACTTTGTTGCAGACTTTACGTTCGTTGTGCACATTACTAAAGGAAATAAAAAATTAAAAACAATTTAGTCGTGACATACCTAAAACGTGTTTATCTGATTTTCATTAGATTGTTACATGAGAAAACCATTTTAAAAATTATTACAAAATGCTTAGTTGGTTATAATTAAAGTTAGATAGTAAAAACTAAAAAAAAAAACTTGTAAAATTAAACAGTAAAAAGTAAAAAAGAAAACATGTGAATATAAATTATAGGAAAGATAGATGGGATCAACCATACAGTTTTATTGTGACAGAAAAAAGTAATACAGTGAAAAGTAAGGTAAAAACAAATATTGTGTAGAAGAAACAAAACGGTTTATATCATCTTTTTTTTTTTTACGAAACTATACTTCATCTTGTTTTTTTTTTTTTTTTCATAATAATAAACTCAATACGATTACAAACTAATGGCAGGTAGACGAGCAACAAGCTGCGCCGCTGCCCCTTTCAAAACAAAGATTCGAACCTGGGTTGATGTGACAGCCACCGACATTTGTTTTTAAGATATATATAATTTACGTGCTCTGACTAGCAGTGAAGATACTTTGTTACTTTTTCATACTAGAAAAAAAATAGAGCTAGTATATTCTTTACGTGCTTCCTAAAAATTTGTCTTACTAGTAATAAGTCCACGTGCGTTGCGGCACGAGTACATCGTAAACATCAAATAGATTAGTGTAAGCGTTATGTAATGTGTCAACCATATAAAAACGTGTGTTTTGACGTATCCGATAGAAATCAATGTAACTTATATAAGCATTTAAATCAAATAACAAAATCCAAACTGGGTTGGTTCATTTAGTGGGGTTCCACCTAATTACTAAACAACCCTTACATTTTCATTAAGACTTAGTGGCATCAATACGCATAGTGACTCGTATGTCAAATCATAAACCAACTATAATAATAAGCACGAAAACATATTATATTTAACCATGTTCATTAACATGAATTTATATTGACATGTATATATAAAAATGAGCATGTGAGAAAATAAAGTGTTTACATCATAACGTATAACAACCTAAAACATACATAAAATAGGCATGAAGACGTATTATATTAGACCCGACTCATTTTTAGGAAAACTTTAGGTCGAAACTTTAATGTGTATTGTTTACGTCCAATGCTGATACATGAATATGTACCGAAATGTCCATAAAAATAAGCACGTGATGAAATGGTTTTTTATAGTTAAAGAATGAAAATAAGGTGCTCGCACGTTGTGGCATGACATTTAAGGGCATATTATCGTTCGTTAAGCGCGTTGGCACGGTGACATTAATGTGTTTAAGCACATGAAAGAAACGTATAAAGATACGGTACAATTAAACGAAATGTATTAAGTTGTGACGAACCAACTACCCGTTTCGAATTTATAGCAACATGTAAACGTGATATAAACTAAAAACACAAAGGGAAAAAAAAAGAAAAAAAAATAAAAACTAAGGAAGTAAAAGTGAAAAGTTAGAAAATTAGATGATAGATTTATTATTGTGTAAGTTTTAGGAGGAAAACAAATCAGTTAAAAAAATGATGGAGCCAAAATGAAAAATTTTGAAGAGTTAAATGCCCGGATAGTCCCTGTGGTTTGCCCTTTTTCACCTTTAGTTCCTAACTTTTTAAAATTACAGCTATAGTCCTCAACTTTTCAATTTTCGTTCCCGGATAGTCCATGTGCCTAACATCAGTTAGTTTTCCCAGTTAAGAGGGTGTGAAATGACAAAAATACACTTTCCTTAAAAAGAGCAAACTACAGGAACTATCCGGGCATTTAATAAATAAAAAACAAAAAACTAATTAATATGTCAAATTTCAAGTCACAACCTACCCCACCCTAACCCTAACCCCTGTCATCTTCTCCTTCCATGACCCACCTGCAATGTCGAGAGTGGTACTTCCCTCAAATCACCACCACCGCCATAAACGACAGTTTCATCAAATTAGGCTTAAATGTCGGCTTCTTCTGCTCCTCTTACAGCAGGGTCCATGGGGGTTTTCTTTTTAGTTCCCTTAATTTTCTTTTTTTTTAGGTAACCGGAGCAGTCACGATGCGTTGACTGTAGACGATGCCGTTGGCTATACTGGATTTTTTTTTACCAAAACAGAGCCTTGTCTGCCCCATTGATTTTGATCCCAGTTCACTACAATTCGCAATAATGATGAACAGTTCATATCGTTCTGTTGATTAACTCGTCTTGAACCAATATCGGAAACTTTTTTTCTTACCAAAATAGAGCCTTGTCTGCCATTTAAATTTAAATACAATTCATTACAATTAATAAATAATGAATACAAGCTTTAAATATACATATGTGTTCCAGTGGACCATTATGGCTTCCGAATAGAATACAAATTTTAGCAATCATGTTGCTCTAGGATGACGAATTTCATATTATATGGAACTAGGGAGATCGGTACGATAGGTACCGTACTAGTACTGATACCGTAAATACCGTTACCGAAATTGAGGAAATGTGGATACCGATTACCGTACCGTATGTACCGGTATCGGTACCGGTATTTCGGTACTTTACCACATTGATACCGCTTTGGTGTCATCCATTGTTTTACCTAAAAAAATTTTCATGTGCAACCTATCCATTCATTATTAACTAAACTAGAGTAATATATAGAGGAATGTAAACAAAAGGTATACATATTAAGTAGTCAAAAAAATCAAAAGGTAAACATCCATGGGTTCGACTTTTAACATCCAAATTCCAACATATCTAAAAAATCATCATAATTGATTAAAAATAACCAAACAAAAGAAATTTAATACTGGTTTTTGTAAAACAATGTTCAAGAAAATATAACTTCATAGTGGGATCTAAGATAATAGCAAAATATATAAAGTCATTATTAAATTCGGTATTAATACCGGTATTTACCGAAAAATACCGGTACCGATACCGTTTTTTACCGATACCGAATTTAAAAAAATCTATTACCGCGATACCGGTGTCACACCCCAACCGATGGCGGAATCATCGGGGCGCGGCACTGAGCGAAACAGATTGTTCAGAAGTTTCCACAACAACTATCATACAAATTCAGTTTAATGATACGTCCCATACCGTATCCCAAATAAATAACAAGTTATCATAGAAAGCAACTAAACAAGTCAAAGTTGTTCCGGCAACTCAGATTCTAATTATTACAAACCGAATTAAATATTGTTTGATGTTTCTAAGACCCCTAATTGTGGACCCCTCTGGCTACAGGTGCCAGTGGCAAGGTCTACAGACAACTATGGCCCTGGAGCAGGTACGTGGGCAGGGACCATAGGTTACGGGCTCCTAGAAGCTTATTATTGCCTCGCTTCCCTAGCAAGCTAACACATTAAACACCTGTCACATACGTTAAAATAAAATTCAATACATATAATGTAAAGGTGAGTACACAAGTTTGATATAGCGTATAGAGTTTGAATAGTTTACGCATAACCAGGCACGTACACAAGGGAAAACGATGCATGTAAATTATCAACATGGGACCATCGGTACCAACGACTGCGGGTTGACTGTCCGAGACAGTTCGCAATACATGATTACCACCGTAATCCATGCAAGTAATTGTCCTTAGCAACCCCCGTGTGAACGGGTGCTGAGTCCAAACTATAGTACTATGTTGCTAAAGCAGGTAGATAGCACTCCACGTGTAAACATAATAAACAGCAATCATTTAGTCAAGTAGCACATGCAAATAGGTTAGCGTTCAAATAGTTTGTGTTGATTGTGATTTTGATAGTTTACGTATGTAACACCCCAAAAGTGCTAGAAGCAAAAAGGGATCGAGTATACTCACAGTGGTTGATGTGGATTGAAGGGAGCACTGAGAATAGGTTAGCCTGAATAGTTCGATAACATAACGATGAGTAACGCGGAAAAGTAAACAATGGATATTGGATCGAGTAGGCCATTCGATCGGACGGCTGGTTCGATCAGATGGGCTGTTCGACTGGTTTGAAAGTCCGTTTGAACATCCCCATTCGATCGGCCGGCTGGCTCGATCGGCTGGTTCTTTCAAGTGGATTGTTTCTTCCTTTAATGGGAAGGATGTGTTTGTGTATGATGGTTTGAACTTTTGAAGTTTTTGCAGCATTACCTTTCAAGTTGGCCGATCGAACGGTCTGTTCGATCGGTTGGCCCAACCGATCGGTTAGCAACTTCAGTGGATTAAATTTGTAATGTGTCATTCGATCGGGTGGCATGCTCGATCGGGTGACATTCCAATGTTTCGAAAAGGTTAAGTGTTGAAGTGTAATATCTCATGATTTGATGAGTAATGTTCACAATCGAGTGGCTCGATCGATCGAACATCACTTCGTCAATATTACACTTTGTGAGTTTGTGGGCCCAGGTGCTAGTCGATCGGTTAGCCCGGTCGATCGGCTGGTGTAGTTCGTTCGGTTGGGCTGTCCGATCGGACAGCCTAACCGTTCGGCCAGCATTCTGACCTGGTTAGCCTATCTCTTAACACTTGGTTATTCCCGTTACTTGGTGTGATTTGGAGATAGTTTGATTACGAGCTGAACCACAAAAACCTCAGTCTTTACTTGGCTCACTGATTCAGGTAGGAATCACCCAAGTCCGGTCAGTGGCGTTTCAGGACCTAAGCTTAACGTTTAACCCGAAATCGGTAAATCTCGTGGTAGAACCCGAATCTTGAACCATGTGTTTGTTTAGAATGATTTATAAGTTGGTTCAAGCTTCGTTTTCACCGGTTTGAGTGTAAAAGAGTTGAAAGATAGATGAAAACCCATCTTCCAATCCTTCTCCACCGTGAAATGTTAAGATCTTTGGTAGATTTTAAGTTATTTATGTGGAAATCGGTTAGATCTAAGCTATTCATGATGGAATGATGCCTAAACTTAGTGTTCTTGAAGAACACCATGATGACATCACCCAAGAACACCTAGATCTTGGTGATTTCACGGTTGAAATCCAAGTTTTGAAAGATAGAAATGTGGAGAATCGATAGATGAACAAAAACGTACAAGAATCAGAGCAAAATACTTACAGGATTGAGAGAAATCTGAGATTTAGCGAGAAGAAGGGGCTGGTCGGTCAGAGCTTTTCCAAAAGTGGAAAGTTTGACAAAGACAGCCCTATTTATAGGCTTCCAAAAGAGGAAAGGGTCATCTGATCGAGCAGCATTCCTGATCGAGTAGGCTGCTCGATCGAACAGCCTGTTCGATCGGCTAGCCTGCTCGATCAGGTTGCCCCGTTCGATCAGAGTGTCCTGTTTTGAGCGTTTCGTGACGATTTTTGATATTTCGATTTCGATGGATGAGGAGTAGAGTAGGATAGGGTTTCTATTCAAATTACTTTTAGTTCCAACTATTATATCTAACATACAAGCATCCTTACAACCTATTTTTAAAGTCGGGTTCGATTGAGTTTGATTATCCTTCGAGTCTCGATTGATTTGATTGATTCACCACACCACATTACTTAAATAAACATGCATAAGTAACACGTGAGGCACACACACACGTATAAAAGTACTAAAATTCCCACATTTGAATTCGATGATTGATTCGATTAACTTGATTACTGATTGGTTAACTTTATTGCATTGTTACTTCCTGCTATTCACAGTCGGTCGTCGATTTGCGGTTAGATTATCGGTCGATTAGTTTAGATTATACAACACTTACTCAACATAATATGAAAATCAAAATGAAACTAAAATAAAATATCTTAAATTATCTTTAATTTCAATCACAGTCAACGCTTGACTTTGACTTTGACTTTTGGGAAACACGGGGTGTTACAGTCTCCCCTCCTTTAGGGAATTTCGTCCCGAAATTAGGCTGAGAGTCGTACATCACCGTGTGATTTCACCAATTTGATGCTTCAGATCTATTTAAATAACTGCGGGTACTTGGCCTTCATGTCACTTTCGAGTTCCCAAGTGAACTCTGCGCCTCGCTTGCCTTCCCATCGGACCTTCACAATCGGAATGCGAGAGCGTCTGAGTTGCTTGGTCTGTCGGTCCATGATTTCGACAGGCTTTTCCACGAAGTGTAGTGTCTCGTTGACCTGAAGATCGTCAAGCGGTATTATTGCGTCGTGATCGGCTACACACTTCCGAAGGTTCGATACGTGGAAAGTCGGGTGGACATTGCTGAGTTCCTCCGGTAATTCGAGCTTGTAGGCGACTTTTCCGATTCTTTCCAGAATCTTAAAAGGTCCAACAAATCGAGGCGCAAGTTTCCCTCTTTTGCCGAATCGGACTACTCCCTTCCAAGGGGATACCTTTAAAAGTACATAGTCACCAACTGCAAATTCGCGGGGCTTGCGTCGTTTATCGGCGTACATCTTTTGTCTATCCCGGGCCTTTACCAAGTTTTCCCTGATCTGGTGGATTTTGTCGGTAGTTTCTTGTAGAATCTCAGGCCCGGTCAATTGCGAATGACCGACCTCGTGCCACACAATAGGCGAGCGACATCTCCTACCATACAAGGCTTCGAAAGGTGCCATTTCGATGCTGGAGTGGTAGCTATTATTGTACGAGAATTCAACCAATGGTAGGTGTTTGCTCCAACTACCACCAAAATCGATAACACACGCACGGAGCATGTCTTCAATAGTACGGATCGTTCTTTCAGTCTGTCCGTCGGTTTGCGGATGGAATGCGGTACTCAAATTCAGCGTCGTACCAAGAGCCGCTTGAAAAGTTTCCCACAATCTCGAAGTGAATCGAGCGTCGCAATCAGAGATGATGTCTCGAGGCGTACCATGATTCTTAATGATCTCGTCGGTGTAGATTTGGGCTAGTTTGGCCACCTTATAGTCTTCTCGTATTGGGAGAAAGTGGGCTGATTTGGTTAGACGGTCGACTATGACCCAAATACTGTCGTGACCTGATGGCGTGGTCGGGAGCTTAGTTATGAAATCCATAGCTATGCTCTCCCACTTCCATACGGGTATCGGCGGTTGTTCGAGTAAGCCGGAAGGTCTTTGATGTTCAGCCTTGACTCTTGCACAAGTTAGGCAGCTACCAACGTATAGAGCGATATCCCGTTTCATCCCAGGCCACCAGTACTTGTAGCGTAGGTCCTGGTACATCTTGTCTGCGCCGGGATGAATAGAGTATCGGGATTTGTGGGCTTCGTTCATGATGATCTTTCGCAAATCTGTCCTCCTCGGAATCTAGATTCGGTCCAGATAATAGAATATCCCATTGGCCTTGCTTACGAGATGAGCTCCATCGTGATAGATTCTTTCTCTCTTCAACGTACGCTCGTTGAAACAAGCGTGTTGTGCTTCACGGATGAGATCTTCGAGGTTATACTGCGCTTGGATGTTTCGAACACCTATCACGTAATTCTTCCTGCTAAGGGCGTCTGCAACTACATTCGCCTTGCCTGGGTGGTAACGAATCTCGCAGTCGTAATCGTTGAGGAGTTCTACCCATCGGCGTTGACGCATGTTGAGTTCTCTCTGATTAAAGATGTGCTGTAGGCTCTTATGATCGGTGAAGATCGTACACTTTGTACCGTACAGGTAGTGTCGCCAAATCTTTAACGCAAAGACAACAGCGCCTAGCTCGAGGTCATGGATTGTATAGTTCTTCTCGTGGATCTTGAGCTGTCGAGAAGCGTAAGCTATAACCTTGTCTCGTTGCATGAGGACACAGCCAAGACCAAGGTTTGAAGCATCACAGTAGACAACGAAGTCATTGCTTCTGTCGGGCAGTGTAAGAATCGGTGCATGGCACAGCATGTGTTTGAGGGTTTGGAAAGCAGTCTCTTGTGCGGTTCCCCACACAAAAGGCTTGTCTTTATGAGTAAGGGCGGTAAGCGGCACAGCAATCTTCGAGAATCCTTCGATGAACCGTCGATAGTAACCTGCTAATCCGAGAAAAGAGCGAACTTCTGACGGATTCTTGGGCGTAATCCAGCCTTTAACTGCCTCGATCTTTCAGGATCAACGTGTATACCCTGACTATTCACAATGTGACCTAGAAATTGAACCTCCTCCAACCAGAATTCACATTTGGAGAACTTGGCGTAGAGTTGATTCCCCTGAAGTAACTCGAGAACCAACCGCAGATGCTGCGCATGTTCGGCCCTCGATCTGGAATAGATCAAGACATCGTCGATAAATACAATGACGAAGCGGTCTAGGAAGGGCTTACACACGCGATTCATCAGATCCATGAAGACCGCGGGTGCGTTTGTCAAACCAAAAGGCATAACAACGAATTCGTAATGGCCATATCGAGTTCGAAAAGCGGTTTTGGGTATGTCCTCCTCTTGAATCCGCAACTGGTGATAGCCTGAACGTAGATCGATCTTGGAGAAGCACTGAGCACCTTGTAACTGGTCAAACAAATCATCGATTCTGGGCAAGGGGTATCGGTTCTTGATAGTCAGCTTGTTCAACTCCCGGTAATCGATGCACATCCGGAACGATCCGTCCTTCTTTTTGACGAAAAGGACTGGCGCGCCCCAAGGAGAAGTGCTCGGGCGAATAAAGCCTTTTTCAAGTAATTCCTGGAGTTGGTTCGAAAGTTCTCGCATCTCGGAGGGAGCGAGTCGGTAAGGAGCTTTGGCAACAGGGTTGGCTCCAGGAATAAGGTCAATTCGAAAATCGATATCACGACTTGGAGGTAATCCAGGAAGATCATCAGGGAACACCTGAGGAAATTCTCGGACAACTGGAACATCTTTGACTTCAACTCTCCTTTTCTTGTCCTCCTCCGCTACCACAATGTTGGCCAAGAAGGCTCGATATTCCTTGCGGAGATATTTGCGAGCTTGAAGACACGACATGAGTTTGAGACCTTTCGCAGCAGTTTCACCATACACACATAGAATATCACCACTAGCTAACACAAATCGAATCATTTTATCGAAGCACACAACTTCAGCATGGTTTTCGCGAAGAAAGTCCATGCCTACTATGACGTCGAAACTTCCGAGCTGCATCGGTATGAGATTGATTGGGAAGATATGATTGTTGAGCTCGAGAGTACAATCACGGAGCACGGAATTTACAGCAATGGTTCTTCCGGTAGCGACTTCAACTTCGAATGACGACGAAAGATAAGAGCGCTTACAACTAAGAAGCTTCTCAAATTCAAATGACACAAAGCAGTTATCGGCTCCAGTATCAAACAAACATGATGCATATATACCATTCACAAGGAACGTACCATTGACCACGTTGTTGTCAGCTTGAGCCTGACGTGCGTTTATGTTGAAGGTTCTGGCGTGAGCTGCTTGCTGTTGAGGCTGCTGTTGTTGTTGCTGGGGCCGTTGGGCTTCTTGTTTTACCACCCTGTTCGGGCACCGGTTTGCAAAGTGGTTAGGGTCACCACATGCAAAGCAGGTCCGAACATTTGTTGTTGGGGCCTGAGCGGCTTGCTGAGCTTGAGGAGCAGGGAGTAGAGCCTGGTTGACAGCGGCTTGAGCTTGCGCTTGACGGGGACCATAGCGACAACTCGCATTGAAATGCCCGTAAACATTGCAGTGAGCGCAGAATCGGCAAGCCACACCCATCGGATGATGATAAGAACACGTAGCACAGAGTGGGTGGGGGCCGGTGTACGCACGCTTAGCTGGCGGCGCATTGATCACTGGAGCGGCACGCTGTGGTTGTTGCTGTTGTGGTGGCACTGATTGAAGAGGAGCAGCATTGGTTGCGGCAGCGCAACTCTTGTTCTTCTTTCTTCTTCTCGAAGACTTGGAGGCTTGAGCAGTAGTGTTGTCGGTTGACGCGGTGGTGACTTGATGCAGCGACTTGGATTGCTTATCCCAGAAACCAGCCTTCACCCGCTTGTCATTAATCTCAGCGGCGAGCAGGTAGGTTTCCTCGATTGTTGTGGGCTTGGAGGCGTGAACAAAATCCGTGACACAATCTGGAAGAGCACGGATGTATTTCTTGATGGCCATGTCAGGAGTCTTGACCTGGTCGGGACATATGATGCTCAACTGTTTGAAACGGGCAGTGAGACCAGCATTGTCGCCCTCCTTCTGTTTGATGCTCCAGAATTCATCCTCCAACTTTTGGCGCTCGTGGGGAGGACAGAACTCGTCCATCATGATCGCTTTCAATTCCTCCCACGTTAGCTCATAGGCAGCGTCGTTCCCGCGCTTGTTCCTTTCGGCGGTCCACCAGTCCAAAGCACGCGACTGGAAGACACCGGTAGCATTGAGAGTACGGAGGTGATCTGGACATCCGCTTTGTCTGAGGGTAACTTCCACTGAGTCAAACCAATGAAACAGCGCCGTAGGGCCATCTTCACCGGTGAACTCCTTTGGTCCACATGCCTTGAATTGTTTGAAGCTAAAAGGAGCTTTGTTGGAATCCTTGGGCGTGAGGGTTCGGGATTCCTCAGATGACTTACTTGCGTTCTCGAACACATCGCTGACGGCTTTGGCTACCGACCTGGAGATGATCGCGGCGAGACGTCGATCTCTCTTTTCTTGACGGGTAAGGGGTTGACGAGGCCTTGATGACGACGACATGGTCTGCAATAGACATCGCCACAGGGTTCAACACAACGAATTCGAATATCACGCGTCCTAGATTACTAAAGCTTAGAATTACGTCGCATCTCACATCACGCAACACATATAAGCATATAAGCACAGATTTCACAAAGTCCACGTAATCACATAAGCTCATAAGCATATAGGCAAGTAGAGCACATAATGTCCTAAACACATACGCATTTTAGCACAGAGGGAGTCAGAAAACAGAAACCTATTTATCACAAGTCGAATGTCGTTCGTATTGTATATCGGGTAACATCACATCGTATCGTATCGTCTAACTTAGTCGTTTAGTGTAGCATAGCATACTGATATCGTCTAGATCACGTCAACAGGGAATTGAATCGAGGTAGGATAGCAATACGGGTCGTGCAGATCGATGGTAAAATCAAATATTCAACGGAAAATTTAAACAGGTAAACAGGCAAAACATATAAAAATCAGCGAAGCAACACTTAAAATCGAAAGGTAGATTGTCTGCGGCTACTAGACTTTGACTAACCATGGCAATTCAACTATTCACAGTAGACTTGTCGTCACTTTCGGCTCTAGGGGTCGTGTTCCTGCCTCAGTTCTCGGGCATTATGCACGCGTGTCCTAGGTCATACTCGTGAGTTCAGGTCGTTGGAGTCCGTCAATTGCCTTGGCGAGATGAAATAAGGTCGGAATAACTGTCAAGGTTAGGGTTTCACCCCTAGCTTAGCAATTTCTTCCTTGTTTTAAGAAAATTTAGAGGAAAATTTGCATTAAATTCCGGGTTTCAGCCCTAATTTGGTCCAATTCTCCCCGTTTGTTGATAGAAAATTACATATAAATGATTGGCAAAATTCAACAATTTAGGCAGGAATTTACGGCTTTCACACCTAATCCCGTCCAAACTGCAGATTTTGGCTTGGAGTTCGAATGCAATGTCAGAATAGAATGAATGACAGAAATAGGCACATAAACGTGGTCTCTTGGCTCTTAGCTATAGTCTAGGTCTCTAAGACAGCGACCCGGACTAGGTCGTGTCTAACCTAATTCTCTATAGTTATGGCTCTGATACCAATCTGTCACACCCCAACCGATGGCGGAATCATCGGGGCGCGGCACTGAGCGAAACAGATTGTTCAGAAGTTTCCACAACAACTATCATACAAATTCAGTTTAATGATACGTCCCATACCGTATCCCAAATAAATAACAAGTTATCATAGAAAGCAACTAAACAAGTCAAAGCTGTTCCGGCAACTCAGATTCTAATTATTACAAACCGAATTAAATATTGTTTGATGTTTCTAAGACCCCTAATTGTGGACCCCTCTGGCTACAGGTGCCAGTGGCAAGGTCTACAGACAACTATGGCCCTGGAGCAGGTACGTGGGCAGGGACCATAGGTTACGGGCTCCTAGAAGCTTATTATTGCCTCGCTTCCCTAGCAAGCTAACACATTAAACACCTGTCACATACGTTAAAATAAAAGTCAATACATATAATGTAAAGGTGAGTACACAAGTTTGATATAGCGTATAGAGTTTGAATAGTTTACGCATAACCAGGCACGTACACAAGGGAAAACGATGCATGTAAATTATCAACATGGGACCATCGGTACCAACGACTGCGGGTTGACTGTCCGAGACAGTTCGCAATACATGATTACCACCGTAATCCATGCAAGTAATTGTCCTTAGCAACCCCCGTGTGAACGGGTGCTGAGTCCAAACTATAGTACTATGTTGCTAAAGCAGGTAGATAGCACTCCACGTGTAAACATAATAAACAGCAATCATTTAGTCAAGTAGCACATGCAAATAGGTTAGCGTTCAAATAGTTTGTGTTGATTGTGATTTTGATAGTTTACGTATGTAACACCCCAAAAGTGCTAGAAGCAAAAAGGGATCGAGTATACTCACAGTGGTTGATGTGGATTGAAGGGAGCACTGAGAATAGGTTAGCCTGAATAGTTCGATAACATAACGATGAGTAACGCGGAAAAGTAAACAATGGATATTGGATCGAGTAGGCCATTCGAACGGACGGCTGGTTCGATCGGATGGGCTGTTCGACTGGTTTGAAAGTCCGTTTGAACATCCCCATTCGATCGGCCGGCTGGCTCGATCGGCTGGTTCTTTCAAGTGGATTGTTTCTTCCTTTAATGGGAAGGATGTGTTTGTGTATGATGGTTTGAACTTTTGAAGTTTTTGCAGCATTACCTTTCAAGTTGGCCGATCGAACGGTCTGTTCGATCGGTTGGCCCAACCGATCGGTTAGCAACTTCAGTGGATTAAACTTGTAATGTGTCACTCGATCGGGTGGCATGCTCGATCGGGTGACATTCCAATGTTTCGAAAAGGTTAAGTGTTGAAGTGTAATATCTCATGATTTGATGAGTAATGTTCACAATCGAGTGGCTCGATCGATCGAACATCACTTCGTCAATATTACACTTTGTGAGTTTGTGGGCCCAGGTGCTAGTCGATCGGTTAGCCCGGTCGATCGGCTGGTGTAGTTCGTTCGGTTGGGCTGTCCGATCGGACAGCCTAACCGTTCGGCCAGCATTCTGACCTGGTTAGCCTATCTCTTAACACTTGGTTATTCCCGTTACTTGGTGTGATTTGGAGATAGTTTGATTACGAGCTGAACCACAAAAACCTCAGTCTTTACTTGGCTCACTGATTCAGGAAGGAATCACCCAAGTCCGGTCAGTGGCGTTTCAGGACCTAAGCTTAACGTTTAACCCGAAATCGGTAAATCTCGTGGTAGAACCCGAATCTTGAACCATGTGTTTGTTTAGAATGATTTATAAGTTGGTTCAAGCTTCGTTTTCACCGGTTTGAGTGTAAAAGAGTTGAAAGATAGATGAAAACCCATCTTCCAATCCTTCTCCACCGTGAAATGTTAAGATCTTTGGTAGATTTTAAGTTATTTATGTGGAAATCGGTTAGATCTAAGCTATTCATGATGGAATGATGCCTAAACTTAGTGTTCTTGAAGAACACCATGATGACATCACCCAAGAACACCTAGATCTTGGTGATTTCACGGTTGAAATCCAAGTTTTGAAAGATAGAAATGTGGAGAATCGATAGATGAACAAAAACGTACAAGAATCAGAGCAAAATACTTACCGGATTGAGAGAAATCTGAGATTTAGCGAGAAGAAGGGGCTGGTCGGTCAGAGCTTTTCCAAAAGTGGAAAGTTTGACAAAGACAGCCCTATTTATAGGCTTCCAAAAGAGGAAAGGGTCATCTGATCGAGCAGCATTCCTGATCGAGTGGGCTGCTCGATCGAACAGCCTGTTCGATCGGCTAGCCTGCTCGATCAGGTTGCCCTGTTCGATCAGAGTGTCCTGTTTTGAGCGTTTCGTGACGATTTTTGATATTTCGATTTCGATGGATGAGGAGTAGAGTAGGATAGGGTTTCTATTCAAATTACTTTTAGTTCCAACTATTATATCTAACATACAAGCATCCTTACAACCTATTTTCAAAGTCGGGTTCGATTGAGTTTGATTATCCTTCGAGTCTCGATTGATTTGATTGATTCACCACACCACATTACTTATATAAACATGCACAAGTAACACGTGAGGCACACACACGTATAAAAGTACTAAAATTCCCACATTTGAGTTCGATGATTGATTCGATTAACTTGATTACTGATTGGTTAACTTTATTGCATTGTTACTTCCTGCTATTCACAGTCGGTCGTCGATTCGCGGTTAGATTATCGGTCGATTAGTTTAGATTATACAACACTTACTCAACATAATATGAAAATCAAAATGAAACTAAAATAAAATATCTTAAATTATCTTTAATTTCAATCACAGTCAACGCTTGACTTTGACTTTGACTTTTGGGAAACACGGGGTGTTACAACCGGTACCGTTTATGATCGGTACGGTACGGTATCGGTACGGTACGGTACCGGTATGGTACCGCTATTTCGGTAAAAATATCTCATCCCTATATGGAACTGATGTGAACATAAAATGGAAATAACGATTAGATTATAGAAGGAACTGTTGCAGGTGTGGGTTTGGGTGGAGACAGAAGTGGGTGGTTGCAGGTGTCGGTTTGGGTGGACACAGAAGTGAGTGGTTGCAGGTGCGGTGGAGGTGGAGCTGGAAGTGAATGTGGGTGGTGGTGTGGAGAAGGAGGGGTTGGGTGGCCACTTGAAATTTCACTTATTAATTAGATTTTTAGTTTTTTTATTTATTAAATGTTTGGATAGTCCCTATAGTTTGTCCTTTTAAGGAAATGATATTTTTGTCATTTCACACCTTCTTAACTGAGAAAACTAATTGATGTTAGGCACAGGGACTATCCGGGAATGAAAATTGAAAAGTTGGGGTCTATAGCTGTAATTTTAGAAAGTTTAGATTGCTTTTCATATAAGTGGTAAGTAAATTGTATTTCGTTTGAATGAGGTTTTATATACACAACTTCTTTTGTTTTCTTTTTTGTCTTTTTCCGTAATGAATTAATTGTAACATGTAAAATTAACTTGGATATTTAAATTATTGATGAGTAAATGCTATCAAATCCTGTAATCAAACCGGTATCGTATTGGTACCAAATTTACTATACCATATCATTCTTGGTACCAATTTCGTACCCACCTTTTGGCGTTTTCAGAACCGTTACTTTCAGTTCGACACCGGTCTAGCACCATACCTGTATTTACTTATTTTTACCTTCAAATACCATATCATACAGTACCGAGCATTTTTGGTGCCGGTACCTAATTTTGATTATTTTCGGGATTGGTACTTTGGATGTCATTACCGGTATCGAGCTCATACATATTTTAACGGGTTAGTAACGTTATAACTGAACTGAAAACAAACGAATTTTCTACGTGTAGGACGTGTGGGTCCTACTATTATATACTAGATTATTTAAAAACCATTTTTTCTATGTTTTAATATTCGGTATCCGCTTGCCGTTGTCGGCACGCGTTTTGCAGACATTAGATCCCCGTCGCAACGCGAGTTCGGAAAATCAACTAGTTAAAGTAAAAAATACAATTCGTTTTTTCAACTGTGATATTTTCCCTTTTTGGAATAAAATAATAATTTCATCGTTTAATACTTTGAGAAACTTTGAGGTAAAATAAATATATAAATTTAATTTAATTTATACATTAAATGAATATGTTTTTTTTAATACGAGTGTGTGATTATTTAACTTTATTTTTATTGTAATTTGTAATAGTATAACATGGTAAGAGATCATGGTCTTTTACCCTTTCAACTAGTTTCTTTCTTAATTTTCAAATGTCTATAACTTTTTTCTATATTAATATTTTTTTTTAAATTACAACGTATTAACGAGCATTTAATTCTCTTTAATTCGAGTAGCTTATTCCTATAGTGTTCTTAAAAATAATTTACATGACTTTAAATACCCATTACGTGATTTTGAATACCCGGTACCCATTATGTGATTCTGAATGCTCAGTAACAATGACATGATTTTTAATACTCAATGCCCATACATGATTTTGAATACCCGGTACATGACTACACTTGTGGTGGTGGGTTAGAGAGAGAGAGAGAGAGAGAGAGAGAGAGAAGAAGAAGAAGAAGAAGATGAGGGGTGAGCCTATCTCTTTTTTGTTTTTAATTGTTTAGGGACAATTTAGTCATTTCACAAAGACTTAACTGCAAAATTTAACAAAGGTTAGTGTTAATGACCACCCGAGATTAAAAATTGCAATCACTGGGACCAAGTATGTAATTAGTGAACCCTTGGGACCAAGTCTGTAATTTTCGCAAACCACATAAACCAACCAGACATTTAACTCTTTTACAATTACGATAACAAGATGCAAATATGTTATAACTTATGTTTAGTATTAATGAAACTATTTTTTTTTTTTTGAACGGCAAATTGGGATCACTGACGGACCACTGGAGTATCATCGTACCTCGAGTGGAACCATCCGATCATATCTATCTCCACTAAGCTATAATGCCAATACATCAATTCAGAAGAAAACCCCAATAAATTTGGGAAAACCCGACCTTGCATTTGGATGTAAATAATTAATGTTTTTACATATAACTTATATTAACTTATCTTAATTATACCATTTGTGTATACTACCACAAATAACTAATAAAAGTATTTTGAAAAAGGGATATTGTATATAAACAACCCAAACTTTCAACAATTGGCCGATAACACTCTTAGGGGCTGTTTGGCAACATCTAAACCAATAAGTGCGGAATGAATAAGAGGTCTGAATGGGTAAGAGGCTCTGAACCAGTAAGTGTTGAACCAGTAAAGTGATGTTTGGTTGCACTTCTGAATGCCTGTGTAAAATTACATTTTTACCCCTCTGAATTTCTTTGTACAATTCAAAACCTCAAAACTACTGCATAAGCCACACAATTTGTACAATTCAAAACCTACGAAATTTCTAATTTTCAACTGTTATAAGCCACAAATTCTCAATAAATAAACCTCAAAAACGACGAAACCCACAATAAACAAAACCATAAAACTACTGCAAACATGGAACCTACAAAACTTCTAATTCTAAACTAACATAACCACAAATTCTAAACTGCTGCAAACATGGAACCAGTAGGCAAGCCTTGACAGTCTAAATCTGCAATGTGAGTCATTCTCTTTTTACCAAATTGTTTTCAAAACCCTACTTGTTTTCAAAGTTATAATTACAGTGATTAAGTCTTTGTAATCTACAATTACTGCCGATATGTGGGGTTTTGTATACACTACTTGATAAGCTTCACCATTGGACAACGGGTTAGCTAATGTGTGATATGACCATAGTCACAGATCCGGTCGAGTGACAAATACCGATTTGGGGTAATTGGTTGATATAAACATTGCAATAGCTCTTAATACCGTATATTATAACAATGTGTCTTTTGTATAAATGGAATGCACTCGCCAATATTTTTTGCTGATCACATCTTTTTAAAATATGTTTCAGGTGATTTACTGTGAAGAAAAGGAAAAGTGCCCCGTAGCACACCAGCTTAAGTAAAGTGGCTCGGTAAATAGCAATAAACATGTTTTCTGTAATCAGAGGATTTCCCAGTGAAATTCCTTTCTTGTAAAATACGGGGTTTATCCCGAAATTTATAATAAAATAATTCAGTGTTTTCTTTTAAAACTCTAATATTATTTTTCTGACAAACGGTACTGTTGAAAATTTCGCTGCCAATTAAATACCGATACCACAGGGTTTCTGTCTCGCGGCTTCCGAACCAGGAAAAACGGGTCGGGGGCCGTGACATCACTCGCCCCTTTTCAATGATCTGTAAATGGTGTTGGACATAAAGGAGCATTTTTTTTGTAAATGATGTTGAATACTTGCATGGGTACTATCTTGTTGATGGAATTTACCCTGAGTGGGCAGTTTTTGTGAAATCTTTTTCAAGAGATGGAACCCTAGATCCTAAAAGAATAAAGTTTAACAAAGTTGAGATTGCGGCACGCAAAAAAATCGAGCGAGCATTTGGTGTTTTGTAGAAAAGGTGGCGCATTTTGATACGCATGCATGTCTTATCAAACCAAACTACATCTCACTGTGCATCGCATTTACTTTATTTACAAATGTCATTTTCAAATAAAGGAATCAATTTAAATTAAACTAAAAACAACTATTGAGGGGTGTTAAACCATGATGGGTTAAGAGTCACAAGGCCGGCCATTGGGCCAGTGTCGTCGCCAAAGCCCAAATTTTCAAAGGGTCAAAATGTTTTTATAAGCTCTTATATATATATTATATATATAGTAAATTATTATTTAGTATATGTATACGTTTATTATACATAAAAATGTTGGTGGTAAAGTGGGAAAAACAATCTCAAGACAATATAGAGGTCTCAATTTTCAAGGCTTAGCTCTACCATCATATCTTTTTTTTATATTCACTGCCCCCTTGACCACAATTTTGGCGTAGCTTTTTTTGTCGCCCATGTCGTAACTTTTTTTTTAGAGTTCTTGGGGACGGCCCTGAGGAGTCACATAAAGCCTCACTGCCTACATGATGCGATGCTTTAACTAGCCCCTTCTTGTTAAACCACAACTCCCGGTTTCTTTATCTTTTTATTTTCCGATGCAACATGTAACTATTTGTTAATCACTGTAAAATCGTTAAATACTACTTAAATTGGCATATTTGCATCTTTATATCATGAAACCTAAAATCATCAAAACAAAATTCAGTTTCCAATATAGGGTCTAGGGACATTAAATCAGTCCACCATGGAGACTTATAAATCGTATTCACATTTGTAAGTGAATAATATATGTATTTTTTTCGATGCCTGTAGGTGTAAGTGATATTGGAATTTATGAAGACAGGGAATTCACGTGGGCAACATGGGAGTACATCTTAGAATATTCTATTATTCTAAGTTTTATTATTTCTGCATTTGTTTCTGGGTCAAATAAACCGGGTCTTTAGGACTCTTCTTGTTTACGTTAGTGGGTAGGCTAAGTCTTGTTTTCTGTTGAGTCTTCCTAGTTTTTCGGTTAAGTGGTTTATGAACGTTGTATTTGTTTGGCTATTTAAGCCTTGGTTTCTTAGTTAATGAAGTATCCATTCAGAAATATTGTGTTTTGTATGCACTTGACACTTCAAGTGGTATCATAGCACAATTGTGAGATCCATTAGAGAGTGAGTGTGATCATTTGTTCGAGAAAAGGAAGAGCTGCTGCACAAGAACGATGACAGAAGAGAGTCATTTCCAGGCAACCCATGTACCAAAGTTTGACGGAGATTATGACCACTGGAGTATGGTCATGAAGAATCTCATTCAATCAAAGGAATGTTGGAGTGTAGTAGAAGATGGGTATGCAGAGATCAAGGCCGGAGAACAAGCAACACCCACCCAGAGGAAGAACTATGAAGAAAACAAGCTGAAGGATAGGAAAATCCTGAATTACTTCTTTCAGTCAATTGATAGATCAATTCTGAAGACAATCACACAGAAGGAGACATCCAAGCAGATTTGGGATGCTATGAAGACCAAGTATCAAGGAAGTGCTGGAGTAAAGAAAGCTCAATTACAACGACTCAGAAGAGTTTTTGAAACTCTTGAAATGAAGCCAGGAGAGAGTGTCAATGATTACTTTGGAAGGGTTATGATCACTGCAAATGAGATGAGGACATGCGGAGATGATATGACAGATGTCAAGATTGTTGAGAAAGTGTTGAGAACCCTCACAGAGAACTTTAACTTCATTGTGTGCTCCATTGAAGAATCGAAAGATACCGATGAGATGACTGTAGATGAGTTACAAAGAGCCCTCTTGGTCCATGAACAAAAGTTGTTGAAAAAGACTTCCGAAGATCAAGTATTGAAGGTGGAACAAGAAACATCTTATGGCAGAGGAAGAGGTAGAGGACGATCTTCATATGGTAGAGGAAGAGGCAGAGGACGAGGAAGGAGTTCATTTGACAAAAGTACAGTTGAATGCTACAAATGCCACAAGATGGGCCACTTCCAGTATGAATGTCCTACTAATGAGAAAACACTAAACTATGCTGAATATGATGAGAGTGAAGAATTGCTGCTGATGGCTACAGTTGATGTTGAGAAATATGAACAAGAAGAGAAGGTGATAAAAGCAACTCATGAATCTGTAAAGTATGGAAAAGAAAAGGTATGGTTTTTGGACTCTGCATGTTCCAATAATATGACAGGAGATAAATCTTGGTTCACTAAACTTGACATGAGTTTCAATCACTCAGTCAAGTTAGGGAATGACAAAAAGTTAGAAGTGAAAGGAATTGGTGATGTGAAATTGAGAGTTAATGGAATAACTCAGATCATAACTCAAGTGTACTTTGCACCTGAGTTAACCTCTAACTTAATTAGCGTGGGACAGCTTCAAGATAAGGGAATAACATTTGTCTTTAAAGAAGGTTATGCCAGAGCTTATCATCCAGTGAAGGGATTGATCATAGCTTCTAAGATGACAAGAAATCGAATGTTTCCTGTCCTGGTTACTAGAGATGAATCAAGTAGCTGCATGATAATCACCACAGGAGATGATTTATGGCATAGGAGGTTTGGTCATGCAAATCACAAAGCCCTCAGAATTATGCAATTCAATAACCTGGTTGATGGTTTACCCAAGGTGGCTCAAAAGACCGAAGTGTGTGAAGTTTGTGCCATTGGCAAGCAGAATCGAGTAGAGATTCCAAAGCAAAGTACATGGCGTGCATCAGAGAGGCTGCAACTTGTGCATACAGACATTTGTGGGCCTATAAAACCAATATCTCAAGGCAACAAGAGGTATGTACTTGTTTTCATTGATGATTATTCAAGAAAGACTTGGGTTTATGTATTGGGCACAAAAGGAGAGGCATTTGAGCACTTTAAAAATTTCAAAACGTTAGTTGAAAATGAAACTAATAATAAACTCAAATGCCTAAGAAGTGATAGAGGGGGAGAGTTCACTTCTCAAGAGTTCAAAGAGTTCTGTGAAAAGGAAGGAATAAAAAGGCAACTTACAGCTGCTTACACACCCCAGCAAAATGGGGTGGCAGAGAGAAGAAACAGAACTCTTATGAACATGGTAAGGTGCATGCTCAATGAGAAGAAAATGCCTAAGTTTTTCTGGGCTGAGGCTGTGATGTGGGCTTGCCATATCCTTAACAGAACAGTTACTCGGGCCTTGGATAAAAAGGTTCCTGAAGAACTATGGTCAGGTGTCAAGCCTAGTGTGAGACACTTCCGAGTATTTGGAAGCATTGGGTATGCTCATATTCCAACTCAGTTAAGAACAAAGCTGGATGACAAGAGTCACAAGTGTATCTTTCTTGGTGTGAGCATAGAGTCAAAAGCGTACAGACTTTATGACCCATCAAGCAAGAAACTTGTGATAAGTAGGGATGTTACTTTTGATGAAGAAAAGAGTTGGGATTGGGTGTCTAGTAAGGAAATAGAAGAAGAGTTGATTAGTGAAGAAGAAGCTGTGATAGCTGGCATGAGTGAACCTGATAACACCACAACACAACCAGGAGAGACACAAGCAGAAGAAGCAAGTGAAAATAATGAAGAAAATCACTCACAAACTGATGAAGAAGAAGGCAGCGATCATGAAATTCCCGAAAATGACATTCATGCCCCTGAACAATCTAATGCAGCTGCAACCAGCAGAGTTAAGAAGACACCAGCTTGGATGAAAGATTATTATGTCAGTTATGCTGAGGAAGATATAATGGCCTTATACAGTTCAATAGAAGATCCTACAAGCTATGAAGAAGCTGCTCGTGATAAGAAATGGATAGTGGCAATGAAAGCAGCAATTGAAAGTAATCAGACGTGGGAGTTGGTTAGAGCAGTTCCAGGGATAAAACCAATAGGGGTGAAATGGCTGTTGTCACACCCCAACCGATGGCGGAATCATCAGGGCGCGGCACTGAGCGAAACAGATTGTTCAGAAGTTTCCACAACAACTATCATACAAATTCAGTTTAAATGATACGTCCCATACCGTATCCTAAATTAATAACAAGTCATTACAGAAAGCATCCAAACAAAAGTCACTGTTCCGACAACTCAGATTTAATTATTACAAACCAAATAAAATATTGTTTAATGTTTCTAGACCCCTATTCTGTTGACCCCTCTGGCTATAGTGCCAGTGGACAGGATCTACTGACAACTATGCCCCAGGAGCTTGTTCAGGGCCGACAACCATTTGTTGGGGGCTTCTAGAAACTTATTTATGCCTCGCTTTCCTAGCAAGCTAATACCTTAAACACCTGTCACATACGTTAAAATAAAGTCAATACAAATAATGTAAAGGTGAGTACACAAGTTTGATATAGCATATAGAGTTCGAATAGTTTACGCATAACCAGGCACGTACACAGAGGAAAACGATGCATGTAAATTATCAACATGGGACCATCGGTACCAACGACTGCGGGTTGACTGTCCGAGACAGTTCGCAATACATGATTACCACCGTAATCCATGCAAGTAATTGTCCTTAGCAACCCCCGTGTGAACGGGTGCTGAGTCCAAACTATAGTACTATGTTGCTAAAGCAGGTAGATAGCACTCCACGTGTAAACATAATAAACAGCAATCATTTAGTCAAGTAGCACATGCGAATAGGTTAGCGTTCAAATAGTTTGTGTTTGTTTGTGATTTTGATAGATAACGTATGTAACACCCAAAAGTGCTAAAAACAAAAAGGGATCGAGTATACTCACAGTGGTTTGGTATGGATTGAAAGGAGCACTGAAGTAAGTTAGCCTGAATAGTTCGATAGTATAACGATGAGTAACGCGGAAATGAGAAACAGTGATACTGATTCGATTGGGCGGTCGATCGGACAGCTGGTTCGATCGGACGGGCTGTTCGTCTGGTTTGAAAGTCCGTTTGAACATTCCCATTCGATCGGCCGGCAGGCTCGATCGGCTGGTCCTTTCAAGTGGATTGTTTCTTCCTTTAGGAAAGGATGTGTTTGTGTATGATGGTTTGAACTTTTGAAGTTTTTGCAGCATTACCTTTCAAGTCAGTCGATCGAACAGGCCGTTCGATCGGTTAGTCCAACCGATCGGTTTGCAGAAATTGGCAATATGCCACTCGATCGGGTGGCATGCTCGACCGGGTGACATTCCAATGTTTCGAAAAGAATGGTTAAGTGTTGAAGTATAGTATCTCATGATTCGATCAGTAATGTTACAATCGAGTGGTAGGCTCGATCGAACATCACTTTATCAATACTACACTTTGTGAAGTTGTGGGCCCAGGTGTTAGCCGATCGGCTGGCCCGGTCGATCGGCTGGGTAGTCCGTTCTGGTGGGCTGTCCGATCGGACAGCCTAACCGTTCGGCCAGCATTTCTGACCTGGTTAGCCTATCTTCTAACACTTGGTTATTTTGGTTATCTTGGTGTGATATTGAGGTAGTTTGATAACGAGTTGAACCACAAAACACAAGCCCTTACTTGGTTCACTATTCCGGGCAGGAATCACCCAAGTCCGGTCAGCGAGCGGTTCAGAGCCTTAGTTTAACATTTAACCCGAAATCAATGAATCTCGTGGTAGAATCCGAATCTTGAACCATGTGTTTGCTTAGAATGATTTGTAAGTCGGTTCAAGTTCCGTTTTCACCGGTTTGAGTGTAAAAAGAGTTGAAAGATAGATGAAAATCCGTCTTTCAATCCTTTTTCACCGTGAGATGTTAAGATCTTTGGTAGATTTTAGGTTATTCATGTGGAAATCGGTTAGATCTAAGCTAATCATGGTGGAATGATGCCAAAACTTGATGTTCTTGAAGAACACCATGATGACATCACCCAAGAACACTTAGATCTTGGTGATTTCACGGTTAGAATCCAAATTTTGAAAGATAGAAAGGTGTAGAATCATTAAATGAACAAGTTCGTACAAGATTTAGAGTGAAAACTTACCGGATTGGAGAGAAATCTGGGAAATAGTGAAGAACAAGGGGCTGGTCGGTCAGAGCTTTCCAAAAGTAGAAAGAGTGATGTCACACCCCGATTTCCACGTGTCTCACCGGTGGGCCCGGTGGGGGATTACCGTGACGATGTTGGCAACAATATAGTCAAACCACACAATTATATAATGCACAGCGGAAGCATAAGATAAATATATATATTTCAACCTCTGGTGATAATATCAATGTATTACAGAAGTTGAATATCCACAGTGGATCGTAAATAATCATAAAGTATTGTTCCATCAGATACTGCAATCAAGCTTGCGAGGCTTATCCCGACGCTAGGGAGCTAATACCAGCCAATTTACGTTTAGGTACCTGCACTTAATCTTTTTGGGGAAAATACGTCAGTTTACACTGGTAAATACATTCAACTGACACATTTGAAAATGTTTATTTAAAATTGATTTGAATGCACAGGGCACAAACTCTTTTATAACTTGGGAAAATTCATAATGATCTTGTGAACGTTTTACATGTTCTTTTATGCGTTCAGTAGCCCGGGTCGTGCCGGGTTAAAGATTTATAGACACACCACGTTTGCGTAAAACCGTAGTATAAAAACCAACGGCTACCTCTTTTAATTTTAATGTCGACACTTTATACCGGGTGTACGCCTACACCGGGATGTCGATGGTCGTGGCCATTTCGTAAAATGATGCCGAGGATATCCGGGACAACGGTCATTAAACCCCCCAAAGGCTTATAAGCAACAAAACTGTTTAAATGAGCCGATCATATTTAATCAATTAACCACCTAAGCGATGGAATTATATAATGCTCAATCAAGCGGTATTAATATACCGTAACCCAAGCCCATATAGGGGAAATAAGTTAAAGTATTTACCTTTGCAAGTATAAATCCTTAATTTAGATCAAGTCACCGATAGCTTTTACTGGGGCTCCTAATCTGGAATGAAGGTTTTAATTAACCTCTTAGAATCCTAACGGTCCTTGTATTAGCCGTAGCTTAAACCGGTTGATTCCGATATATAGATATGGTTAATTCGCACGAAAAGGCGAAAACCGAGAATGGAGTATGATTTTGGACCCAACAAGTTCAGTGACTTGTTTTATATGGGTTTATAGTTCATACTCTGGATTTTGGGGTTCAAATAATATAATTTGACCCATATCGGCTATTGCACGAAAACTAGTTCCATGAGCCGTACCGTGTGCGCAAATAGGCGAAACGGTTAACCATAAGTGTCCTACGCTTATTTCCTAAGTCAATATGCCTTAAAAGTATTTTGGTATCAGTAGGATACCTTCCGTAATGCCCGTAACGAGTTTAAGTTAATATTATGCCCCGTAGGGGCTTTTCGGTCATTTTAAAGACTTTTAAAGAGCTTTTCGGGTTCTACAGGAAATCTGAGTTTCCTGAACAGTTTATAAAGTTTAAAATACTTTATTTATTATTTAAAATCAGTGGCAACTGGAATCGGGTCAAAAGACCTTGTAGAACTCCCGTTTTGGCCAAAAAGGGCATATTCGGTATTTACCGAACCGTAGCCATAACCGCAGGTTATGAGCAAGGTAAAATTTATTAAAAATCTTTAAAATTCCCAAAATATTATTTTACCACAGTGGGTAAAAGTTTTGGTGACGAAAACTTGGGTTAGATGGGCGTTATGCTAATTGCGCCGTTAATTACAAAACTTTCTTAAAAGTGCGCCTTTTAGCATAACTCTCATTCTAGACCTCGGATTGATGTGAAACTTTAAGGACACGCTTATAATTTAATAAACAAGGTTTTGGTCCGTTCACGTGTCCGAAATACTCGTTTTAATTTTAAAAGGCCGTTACGGTCAACTTTTAGGCGAATGACGGAATTGCGCAAAAGACTCGGATAACTCATGAACCGACCACAGAGGTTTATACCAACATGTGACCTGGTCCTAAGAGAGTCCTAAGGTATATTTATACCTCACTAAAACGGGTCAGAACTGAAGTCAAAGCAAAAGTCAAACTTTTGCGACTTTCGGCTCCGAACCGGTTCAATATAGTAAATGATCGATTCAAACGAGCGCAAACAGGTTTATATACTTATTATCATGTTTTATGATTGTCAAAACAGGTTCCATAACATATACATTACAGATTATGCATAAATCGCTAAAATAGCTTTCTGTTGACTTTTTAACCGCACGTTTGACTCGATATTTGACATAGTTAGAGTGGTGATCAGGGGGAACCATTTTAGAGGTTTATTACCCACATAAATACCAACTCATAACCACTTTTGATTCGTCATAAGACTGAACCATTATTGATTTATTGTAAAGTCAAACCGTATTTACGACGGTTGGGTTCTTAGCCATTTACTAAGGAAATGTGGAACCACAAAGGGTTAGATCACTTACAGAGGTTGTGTTCTTGCTTATGGAGCAGAGATGAAGACTTGAGAGCACTTAGAATGATCAAGGATGTGAGTTTGAGTTGTGTGAATTGTTATGAGCTTAAGGCATGCTATTTATAGCCAATGCCAAGCAAACATGATCATTACAACACTTACAATCAGACCAGAGGTGATGGTAGGTGTCCCCTAAGTGTTATGGGTTGAGCATAGGGTGCCCATGCCCCATTTGTTGGTTATGATCGTTCAAAAGCTCCAAAAGCCAAGTAGTTACAACAATTCTGCATCTGGGCACTTTACGCGGCCCGCATGGGAGTTCCCATGCACTATAATGCGGGTCGCCTGAGTTTGATAAATCAGATGCGTAATTGAGGTGGCTCGCGGCCCGCCTCAACTTAAACATAACCTTCACGCGGGTCGCGAGAGGTTAAGATTTCAGAATTTTTAAATCTTTTGTTATGATTACAGAATCTGGCCATTAATAACGAAATCTTTCGTAATGATTTACCTGACCTTTCGGTTTTGAAGGGGTAACTTTGCGGTTTGGCCCTCGGTTATTTACCGATAGGGGCCTCGTGTTATTTACCCGCATTATTAAGTCCCTGGTTAGTTTATTAATTATTCAGAAAGCCTTAACTTTCATTGTTGGCGCTTTTAACCCTTCTCATACGAATTTGAGTATAACTCTTTCGTTTTAAAACGGAACTTCGCGGAAGTTATACAGTATATTCTAGTGAGCGTATAATACTGTTACGAAGTCTTGGGAACGTTAAAGGGTCACTCAGAGGTATTATTAAACATGTTGACACAGTTAACCCCTGTAGTTCGTAATCTCTCACTTTCTTCCGCGTTTCGCTTCCGTACGTTTTATGATTTATTCGTTTGAAGGTACAAGCATTTATTTAGGGTTACTATACAGTATATTTACCCTTGTTGACATTTTATAACCCTCGAATTTATATACTTTCAAGGTTTGTCAAATTTAGTCCTTTATTTATTATAGATGCCACGTGTAAACAAATGACACGTGTTAACACATCATTGGACACAAAAATTCGAGGTGTTACAAGTGACAATGACAGCCCTATTTATAGGCTTCCAAAAGAGGAAAGGTCCAACCGTTCGAACGAGATTCCTGGTCGAGTGGGCTGCTCGATCGAACAGCCTGTTCGATCGGAGGTCCTGTTCGATCAGGATGTTCCTTTTTGATGGTTTTCGCGATGATTTTTGGTATTTCGATTTCAACGAACGATGATTTGAGTATGATAGAGTTCCTAATCAAATTACTTTTAGTCCCAACTTCTATATCTAACATCCAATCATCCTTACACCACAATTCGGATTGAGTTTGATTAACCTTCGAGTTTCGATTCGATTTGATTGATTCACCACACATACGACGTAAAATAAACATGCACAAGTAACACGTAAGGCACACACACACGTATAAAAGTACCAAAATTCCCGTATTCGATTCGATGATTGATTCGATTTGCTTGATTGTTGGTTGATTAACTTTATTGCATTGTTACTTCCTGTTATTCACAGTCGATTATCGGTTCGCGGTTAGTTTATCGATTGATTAGTTTGATTATACAACACTTACTCCACATAATAAAATAAAATAAAATATATTAACTTTAATTCCAATCACAGTCAACATTTGACTTTGACTTTGACATCAGCAAAACACGGGGTGTTACAGCTGTACAAAACAAAGTCGAATGAAAAGGGTGATGTGGAAAAATACAAGGCCAGGTTGGTGGTTAAAGGCTATGCTCAAAAACAAGGTATAGATTATATTGAAGTCTTTGCTCCTGTTGCTAGATGGGACACAATAAGAGCCTTCCTAGCAGTTGCAGCAAGAAAAGAATGGCTGGTGTACCAACTTGATGTAAAGACTGCTTTCTTAAATGGTGAGTTGAATGAGACAGTCTATGTCGAGCAACCAGAAGGCTTTGTGAAGAAGGGAGAGGAAGAAAAGGTATATAAACTTAAGAGAGCATTGTATGGGTTAAAGCAGGCCCCAAGAGCCTGGTATCACAGAATTGAATCATATTTCAAGAAGGAAGGATTTAAAAGGAGTGATCATGATCACACACTATTCATTAAAATGTCTGAAGCAAAGGTTTTGATGGTGAGTTTGTATGTAGATGATCTAATTTATGCAGGAAGTGACAAGAGGATCTGTGAAGAGTTTAAAAGATCCATGATGAAGGAGTTTGCAATGACTGACTTGGGTCTCATGAGGTTTTTCTTAGGAGTTGAAGTGAAGCAACTAAGGATGCTATAGAGATTAATCAGAACCAGTATGCTAAAGAAATAATGCGGAGATTTGGCATGGAAGAAGCTAACTCGGTGTATATCCCTATGGTTCCTGGAACAATATTGACCAAGCGTGGATCAGGGGAGGATGTGGATGAGAAAGTATACAAAAGTTTGGTTGGAAGCCTCATGTATTTGACAGTTACAAGACCAGACATTATGTATGTTGTAAGCCTCATCTCCAGGTTCATGTCAAAGCCAAGGGAGGATCACTATCTAGCTGCAAAAAGAATCCTGAGGTATGTGAAAGGTACGTTGAATTATGGGTTAAAGTATGACAAAAGGAAGAAAGAAGGGTTAATGGTGTTCGCAGACAGCAATTATGCTAGAGATAATGAGGATAGAAGAAGCACTTCAGGTTATGTGTGTCTATTGAGTAGTGCAGCTATATGTTGCTGTTCAAGGAAGCAAGAGATAGTCACTTTGTCCTCAACTGAGGCTGAATATGTAGCAGCTGGGATATGTGCATGTCATTGTGTTTGGTTGAAGGGTCTCCTTGAAGAAATGGATGGAAAAGTGGGTACAGTCAAGATCAATTGTGATAATACGTCTACAATAAAGATGTCCAAAAATCCAGTCATGCACAGAAGAACCAAGCATATAGATATTCGCTATCATTATTTAAGGGAACTAGTTGAGAAACAAGTGATTAAGCTGGAATTTTGTGGAACAAAGCAGCAGTTAGCTGATGGGATGACCAAGCCAGTCAAGCAAGAGACATTCAATGAGATAAGAGAGGCTTTGGGAGTGAAGTTAAACAGGATGCTTAATAGAGTTCCTGTTTAAGGGGAGGATATTGGAATTTATGAAGACAGGGAATTCACGTGGGCAACATGGGAGTACATCTTAGAATATTCTATTATTCTAAGTTTTATTATTTCTGCATTTGTTTCTGGGTCAAATAAACCGGGTCTTTAGGACTCTTCTTGTTTACGTTAGTGGGTAGGCTAAGTCTTGTTTTCTGTTGAGTCTTCCTAGTTTTTCGGTTAAGTGGTTTATGAACGTTGTATTTGTTTGGCTATTTAAGCCTTGGTTTCTTAGTTAATGAAGTATCCATTCAGAAATATTGTGTTTTGTATGCACTTGACACTTCAAGTGATCTGTCAACATGTATATTTTCTTGTTTAGTTAACGTTCGCAACTGTCAACATTTGCACTAGGGTTGAAAGGACATTTAGAAACGCCTATTTTTTTTTTTTTAACTCTAAGGTGAAGCATGGAGTCTACAATTGTACATGTATTTAAGATGTGTACTTCGCTTGTAGGAAAGACATTTAATTAGAGAGATCCAATCAACAATCAACAATCCACAACGCAATCAACAATCCACAGCACCACACACTTGACACCGTAGCAGGGTCGGTCCTTTAGGCTTTCCACCCTAGGCACAGGCCTAGGGCCACCGAAAAATAACATCCATTTTTTAGGCTATAGGGTGTGGGGATCATGGTTGGGACATGATTTGCCAACTAGGAACATGAATGGAAGGTTACACCACCCCCTTGATATTGATCCACCATGGTTTGCATGGATTAAACCATGACAACCATGGTCCTCCTTTCCAATTTTCAACAAATCATTTCCTTTTTGTTTAGACAAAGATAATAAATAAGGGGCTAATGGTTTGGGTCATAACCACACCTTTAGGGTAGTGGTTTTGGATGGTGGATTAAATATGAGTTAGATGGCACTAACATGGAGGGTCATGGTGGTCATGAGGGTCATGACCACACCCTATAGCCTTAGTAAGTTACTAGATATAGTATGTGTCTTAAGTCCCAAAATAATAAATTAATTGGAAAATAAAACCAATTTTCTATTAGAAAAACAAAATGCCAATTTCAAAGGCCCACTTCTCAATTAAAAACTCTAGCTAACATGCATAACTGCATTTCCATATGTCTACTGTTAGCGAATCGATATACCGTTATGACTTACGGTGATTTTAGTTTATATTCTTAGATGCATGGTTTTTTTTTTTTTTTTTTTTTTTTTTTTGTAAAATTATACAAATTTAAAGGCCTCCACGTATTTGCAACCCAATTTTATTTCATAATTTTACATATAACGATAACAAGATGCAAATATGTTAACTTACGTTTAGTATCAATGAAACTATTAACTATCAAATAGTTATATGTTGCATTTGGATGTAAGTAATTAATCTTTTTACATATAACTTAAATTAACTTATCTTAATTATACCATTTGCGTATACTACCACAAATAACTGTAAAAAGTATTTTGGAAAACATAAAACTTCATGTATAACACAGTGCTCACATTAGGACATAAGTTCACGTTTAATGAAGAAAAAAATATGTTATGTTTATATAAGAAGATCGATTATATATTAAATTGTTTTAGAAATTGTGGTTGAAAGATGAATCAATGTTAAATCATTTATGTCAAGAATCAAAACATGCTTAATCAATTGCACGTAAAGAATCAATTCATGCTTAATCATGCAGGAAAGAAGAATCAATGTTAATCATTTATGTCATTAAGGACAAAGTAACAAGCTAAGTATCATCATGCGTACCCTTAAATAGGTGCTCACCTTCACCAAGTCTACGTACAACTAGCTTCCATTCCAATATGGATTCCAATGTAGCTATCCGAGAAAAAGGTACGTCCCAAATACGAATTTGTTCATGGTTCATGTATTTTTTTAATCAAAACGTACATATTGATCTCATATTCGTACAATCCTCAGTGTCACAACAATATCCATACCCTTCTCAAGTGAATGCCGCCAGCTTTCTGTCTATAAAGTTGTCCGGTAAGCCCAATTATGTGCGATGGCGGGAGCAGATGACGTGCCTTCTTGAAAGCTATGATATGCTCGGTTTTATCCATGGCACGTTAGAGAAACCTGAGGAGGAGAACATGTATAGGGAATGGAAAAGGTCGGACACGCTAGTGAAAGGATGGATTTATGGTTCCTTAAGTGAATACGTGATGAGAACTGTTGTCGGTCTTCAAACAGCTAATGACGTTTGGAATAAGCTAAAGACAAATTACACTACTCCCCCTGCTCCGGCACCTGTTGCTGTCAAAGGTCTGCCTTTTGATTGTATCTCTATATATCTTTGTAACTACTTTTCCATGACAGTTGTAATTATGCTTTTCGTATGGCAATAGATTTTGGAGAGTACGTCCCACTATGTAGAGCTATTATAAATGGGGACTGGGAGAAAGCTCAAGAATTTTTCAACAATTACCAAGACGCATTGATTGGTAAAATCAACACGTTTGGATACACAACACTTCATGTTGCAATTGGTGATCCTAAAAATATTTGGATACTTGAGAAACTCCTGGAGCAGATAGACCCAGATTCGCTTCCAACTCTGGTCGATAATAGCCAGCGAAACGCTTTGCACTGTGCTGCAGTACTTGACAATTACTTAGCGGCAAAGATGTTGGTCGAGAAAAACCCAGATTTGTTGTTCCGTGTCGACCGTGAGAACTACTTGCCAATCCAAAGAGCTATATTTAATTCGCACAAAGCAACTTTTCTTTATTTGCTTCAAGTTTGCAAACAACATATCGGGCTCAGCGAAAAGGATGGAAATCACAATCCCTTTGAGGGCGAAAAGGGTGTTATTCTTCTCGATAGTGCAATCTTGGCAGGGTTTTTAGGTGAGCTGTCAAATATTTTGCTAAAGTGGATATGTTTCTAGAAAAGTTGCCAATTTTTTCAAATTAATTGTGTATTGTAAATCCTAATTGCAGATATTGCATATGACTTACTCAAGGACTACCCTAACCTAGCTACAACAGTGAACGATATCAAAACTACTCCACTATGGTGTATTGCAAAAAAGTGGGATGCATTTCCAAGTGGCACACGTTATAACTTCTATCAAAGATTTGTTTATTCTCGTCAGTTTCTTTACTTGCACTAAGTTTACTGAATGAATCCAAAACTAATGACTAATTTGTATTTATTTTCTTTCTTTCTGAAGATGTGCCAACGGATAATCACAATGTGGACCATACACATGAGAATGAAGATTTAGAGAACCAAGTGACATATGTGACCAAGAGCTACATCTACCCAGGTTAGTTACTCATAAAGTCTAATTAAATGAACCATAAATATGATTCACCAAAAAGATTAATTCATAGAACGGAAACTGATTTTTTTTGTAAATATATTTCCTATTTTCTGTAGAACTGAATTTAGTTTTTTTTTTTTTTTTTTTTTTTTTTTTTTTTTTTTGTGTGTGTAGTTGTTCACAGGATTTATGTTAAAATTTGGAAGGCTGCATTGCTACGTGGTAAACAAAGTTTCTGTCTGCTAATAGTTTTTTAAAATAAACCAACTAATAAATGTATGGTTTATATTAATTACTAGTTAACTGCAGTGCCACATATTAAGCGCCTACATGAAGACAAAATGGAACACAATAGAGCTCTCATGATACTTAGGTTTATATGTGAGGAAGTCAGTAAATTAAAATCCAATCATTCTTATTATTACGAAGATGCATTTTTTGTGGCGGTGGAAAATAACACTGTAGAGGTGATTGAGCAGATTACACAAAGTTTTCCACAATCAATTTGGACCAGAGGAAATGGTTATTTACTTTCTGAATTTTCAATAATTAACCGATGTGAAAAAGTTTACAATTTTTTAGCGTACGAAGTGACTCAGGATAAGTATTTACATACTGTAACTGAAGACCAAAATAAGAATAACCTTTTGCACTTGGCTGGAAAATTAGCTCCTAAACACAAACTCAACATGGTTAGTGGTGCGGCATTACAATTGCAAAGAGAGTTACAGTGGTTTGAGGTATAAATGTTATTTTATAAAATATATATAATGTGTTTCAACTTGTTTGCTATAACATCTATTGACCTACAGGAAGTGAGAAAATTTGTGCAACCGAAGTTCAAGGAAGCTTTGAACAATAAACAAGAAACACCAATTATGGTATTCAGACAAGAACACAATGATTTGAGACAAAAAGGCGAAGACTGGATGAAAAAGACATCCGAATCTTACACAATAACAGCTGCACTTATTATCACAATAGTTTTTGCTGCAGCCATTACTGTACCTGGCGGAGTCAAAGGAGATACTGGAAAACCAACTTTTCAAACCAGGCCAAGCTTCATCGTATTCGCTGTCTCTGATGCAATCTCATTGTTCACATCCACAACCTCCTTGTTGTTGTTTCTATCTATTCTCACAGCACGTTATGCAGAAGAGGATTTTCTCTACAAGTTACCTAACAGACTAATACTCGGCCTTGTGATGTTATTCATGTCATTAACATCCATGATGATTGCCTTTAGTGCAACATTATATATTATGTTTGGGCAAGAGAAGTCATGGATCTTGATCCCAGTTGCTGCGTTAACATGTCTACCAATTGCTTTATTTGTGACATTGCAGTTACCATTGCTTGTTGATCTCATGGTTTCAACATATGGTCGTGGAATATTTGGGAATCAAAGTTATGTTAGGATGACATCATAGGAGAGCATTATTTTGTGCATTTTCAAGTATTGTTTTGCGATAAACAATAGTTAATAAGATGTGATGATTGATTTCTTTCGGTATTTAATTGAAAATGGCATGAGCTAATGTGAACCTTGGAATTACAAAAATATACAATTTAGAATGCATCAATACGAAAAAGAATGGTTCTAACTACCGGTGGTTATTTTATTATATTCATATATTTAGAATGCATGTACAATTGTAGATTCGTTGTTTCACTCTAAAGTGAAAAACAGGTGACGAGTAATATAAAACATTGTTGAATCAGACCACTCGCATAAAATAGAAATCACAAATAGAGAGAATAATGATTAGGAAAAGTTACCTTATTCATTAGACTTAAAGGCTTTAAATAGTCAATTACAAAGCAATGCGAACAAGAAAAAAAGGAATAAACTAAAACAAATTGTAGGAGATAACTGTGCTTAACTTAATATTTGGATGACCCAACTAGCTTCAAATCAAAGAATAACAACGGCTAATAATAACAAGGACATGTCCATATGAATTACTTTTGATATCTTCCCTTAGTTCATATAATCTTGATGCCTAATCTTGCACGTAGATCACTGAATTGTTCTAATCCTAACGCTTTTGGTGAGAATGTCTGTTGGTGCACTTGTGTCTGTACTTTGTCTGTATTCGGTCTACATGTAAAACGATGTCCTTGTTGGTCTGTAAGTTGACCAAGTCAACCATCCTCCGGTTTGACTTGGCCAACAGTTTGTAAATGGTTGTCTATTGTTCTGTGTCGAAGGTTGGTCTATCGAAGGATTGATTCTATCCTTCGATGACCTCGAAAGATATGTTTCGAAGGACACTGTGGACTTCGAAGGATATGCAATCCTTCGAAGTATATTTAGGATCCTTCGAACACTTTGTCATCGATAGATGATCCTTCGACCATCTATCGAATCCTTCGGACAGGACATGTTGAGCTGGGTATATAAATACCCATGCAGTGTGTTGTTTTAGACAGATTCAGCAGACACCTTCGATAGAAACACACACACTCTTTGAGAGAACCTGCTGTGAGAACACACACACTTAGAGAGTTTGCAAAACACATTTGTGAACATTGTGCTTGTAACCGGAACCTTCATTCGCATTAATACAAGTGGTGTTAATCGGTGAACCTTTGTGTGTTTTGTGTTTGTACTTGTCTAATCCCGGTTTGCTTGCTAGCTTGGATTCCGCACTCGCTAGTGGGTTAGTATAACAAGGTTTGAGGTTCGTCATCCGCCGAGAGGGACCTACAAGTGGTATCAGAGCTTGGCTCTTTACCTTGTTTAAAACCGGGTTTGTTCAAGTTCTTGGTGTGTTTGGACACTTGGTTTAGCACCCGTTTTTGGTGGCTTTCTTACATTTTTAAACTGAAAAACGAGTTCTAAACCTTCGGGAGTGTTCAAGGTTGGGTTGGGTAACTTGAAAACTTGTTTTTTAAGTATTTTGTGTGTTTTCCGGCAAAAATTCCGGTCATTATTCCGGTGACTGGTTCAGGATAAGGTTGTCCATTTTAGGTAACTTTTTCAAAGTTGGTGGGAAAGTACATCTGACCATATCCTTTCTGCCGAAAGTTGACTTACCAACCCATCACCTTTTCACCAACCTTTCACATCAGCGTCAGTGTGTCAGTGGGTCTCGAAAGATATCCTTCGACCTCGAAAGACCATCTTTCGATCAAAGACATCTCGATAGATAAGCATCTTTCGAGAAGTCTTTCGAAGTCTAAGCATTATCTTTCGATCAGGGAATCTATTCGAAAGACAGGTGTCCGAAAGATAAGGATTTAACTCGAAAGATAGGGATCTTTCAAATTGTGAATCCTTCGAGTTCTTGAATCTTTCGAAATCATTGTTCGAGATTCAACAGTGATCTTTCGAGCACTGTTGATCCTTCGAACAAGATTTGATCTTTCGATTGTGGTCTGTTTATTGTTAACAAGTTTCTGTGATTTCAGATCTTTCGAACAGGATCCTTCGGCTGTTGTGTGATCTTTCGGGACATTGATATAGATTTTATTCTTATTATCAATCATGAATCCGAATTGGTGGAATCCGGCTCCTGATAGTGGAAAATATACAAGTTCAGGTTCCACTCCTTCATGGTGGGGTACACCGGCTCCAGACAGTGGAAAGTACACGTCTACAAGCCTATCGCCTTCATGGGCCGAGTCTCCGGTGTCGACATCTTCTCAGGGAAATCAATGGGCATTAGTATCGAATCAAACTCCAAGTATTCAAAGTATTCTCTTAAGTGAAAGCGAAACAGGAAGTTTGAATCGACCTCCGAAGCTGATGCATTTAAATGAGTATCCGGGTTGGGCTGATCGTTTCCGTACATATGTTCTTGGCCAAAACACAGAGCTGTGGATACGTTTCACCACAGACTTCGATCAAGCCATAGAAGTTGCTGCTTCATCAACTGCTACTTTTGCCGATCTTCCAGAGGATCAGAAGAAAACATATGATCTGGAGAAGAAAGCATACGCCATTCTCACTCAGGCGTTAAGCAAAGACATCTATCATCAGTTTGTCAGCTTCAAGACTACAAAGAAGTTGTGGGACGGTTTAAAGACCAGAGGAGTAGGGAATGAGGCAACACGTCAATTGCGTCATGATCTACTCAAGAAGGAATTTGACGGTTTTGCATGCTTGGATAAGGAGTCTTTGGGAGATATGACAAGCAGATTTTATCATTTGCTTACTGAGTTGAACAATTTTGGTGTAGCAACAACTCAGACAGAAGTTGTGAAGAAGTTTGCTGATGCATTGCCACCCCAATGGAACAGTTTTCTGGAGATTTTGAAATATAATGGGGTTATGGCTACTACAAACATCAACGACTTCGTGCAGTTGTTGGAGAACAAGGATCAAGAAGAAACCTTGAAAGCAAAGAGAGTTCCAGTGCCACAAAATCCAGAAATGTATTATGGAACTACAAATACTTCTTCTTCAAGAGCCATTGTGCCAAGCAACCATGGTTCACATGCTCCACTGCAGACAGCCTTTGTCACAAGCACAGATATGTATGGCAATACTGTGCAAGTCCCTGTTAAGCCTCCTCCAACCACAGACATGTATGGAAATCCAATTTCACCACCTCCTCCTGCTCAAGCTTGTTATGGAGGTACATCATCTGCTGGTCAGCAGTCAAAGCCAGAAACAGTCCGGCTCAACACCTCAAGCTTTTCTAAAGTTAGTGTGGAAGTAGCTAAGGAACACATGGAGCTGCTTAACACTTTGGTGAGCGCGTACTGCGGGTTAGTTGAAGGTCAGATTGGTAACATTAATCTGACACAAGAAGACTATCAGCAGATTGATAAAGAGGAGATGGAGATGATGGATATTAAGTGGGCCTTTGCCAGTGCTGTTAGACGTGCAAAGGATTTCATGGAGAGAACTGGCCGAACCAGCTTGGAGAGCAAGAAAGACACCAAGTATGGGTTCGATAAACAGGCTGTGAAGTGTTTTAACTGTGGAGAACGTGGCCATTTCAAGCGAGAATGTACGAGGCCATCACAACATGGGAATCAAAATCCCTTCAGAGGTCAAGGAAACAGGGCAAACCAGAACCAACCGAGGAACAACGAGCGCACATTGGTACCGGTTAGCAACCAAGCAGGACCATCAAATGCCAATTAGGCACTTGTGGTTCAAGTTGATGAAGGTTGTGACTGGTCTATTCAGTTAAGCAGTGATGCTCCGGATGGTACTGCATGTTTTGCTAAAGTTATGGAGGATACTGTTCACACCAGTGGTGGAGAATCTTCCGCCAATGGTGGTGAATCTTCTGAGGATGAAGACTCCTCCGGTGATAGTAGGAGTTCTGATGAAGAATCCTCAAGGTCAGGTGATGAGAATGTGGGTGAGACATCTGGTGTTTCGGTTGATGCTGATATTGACGAACTTTTAGAGGAAGCTGCAGCAAGAACTGATAGAAGATCTATTTTAGTGGATCAAGCTGCTTATGCTTCGTCTTCTCTTTGTTCAGCCTTTATGGCTAATGTGGGCAGTTCATCAAGTCAGGTATGTGTCGATGAACCCACTACTGCTAATTGTGTTAACTGTGATAATTTACTTGCTAAATGTGCTGATTTGGAGGCAACCATGTCTGAGTTGCAAGGCAAACATGATGCTTTACAAGCTAGTTTGTTTGACTTGCAAGACAAACATGGTTCCTTGAGTGCTGAGTGGTGTGAATTGCAAAGCAAACACGAGGCTTTGCAAGAGAAATATGATGTGACATTCATCCACAATCAGAAGTTGACTGTGGATCTCTCCAAATGCACAGAAGCCAACATGTTTTATGAAAACCATGAAAAAGAGTTTAAGTCAGTAATTGAAACATTAAAGAAAGATAAAACTGAACTGACTAAAATGGTTTCAAGAAAACAAACTGATATTAATTTGTATATATCTCGCCTTGAGATTATGCAAAAGGAGATGGCATGTGTAAAAACTGAAAGTGATGCGATCCAGCTTAAGCTAGACAGTTATTTGAGCTCTAGCTATGTGTTGGATCACATCATTGACGTTCAGAAAGAGAAGAGAGATGTCACATGCATAGGCTACAAGAAATGTCCACCACCAGTTAGACACAATTATGATGCCATGCCTGATGAAGAGGATAGAGTGTTCTTTGAACCATCTGTTCCTCTAGATGTGAAGGAGTTTGCCTCTGGGCTCGGATACAGGAAAGAAGTATCCTCAGATTCAGATGCGTCAGCAGATACGAGTGTGTCTTCTGCTGAACTGAATCAGGATCCTCCTGTCATTGAGGATGCTGATTCTTCTGATGATGAATCTGATGATGCTGTCACAGCAAAGTCTGATGCGGTGGTAAAGGATGAGGACATACCTCTCGAGAATTACATTCTATGTGATCCTCCTGCAAAACCCGCTAAGACTGTTGCGATCGAGCCCACTGCTGAGAAAGAGTCGGAGAGTGTGAGTTTGCTGTACACTCTGGTTGGTGATGATAAAATTTATTCAGACAAAGATTTTCCCATTAAGAATGTTAATCAATCCTTAATCTGCAAAGTCTTTGAAAATTCAACGAGTAAGTTTTTGGGAAAGGTAGGACCTAATGTTACAGTTACACAGTGTCCTACTATTCCAAAGGCTGAAATTCGAAAACAATTTGGCAACAAGAAATTACCAGCAGTGCCAAAACAGCAAAATCACACCAAGCCCAAAGGAAAATCACCGGCTCAAGCCCAAAAGAAGCCGAACCAAAAGAAGAAGAAAAATGTTAACTTTGTGAAGTCGACGGGAACAGACAAAATTGAAAAGTTTGAAAATCAATCTAACTTAGATTTTGTCAAGAAAGCGATTGTACAGAAAAGAAATGAACCAAGTAGTTCAAAACCTAGTACCTCGGGTTCACAAAGTTCAACATCATCGGCTAGACGAACACATAATACTTCGGGGTTTGTTGAACGAAGATCATGTTTTGAATGTGGAACCATTGGGCATATAATTCGAAATTGCCCATATCTTCATAAGCAAAAGGAAAAGGTTGATGCTCCCCGTGACCACAATGACCGTAAGCGATCTGTTTCTGTGAAACAAGATCCCCGCCTTGTAAAAGAAAGGGAAAAGAAACAGAAACGCCAACAGGTCAAAAAGATTGAAAAAGCGATTAAAACCGATGTGGTTCAAAAACAATCTGTTTCTGTAAAACCAGATAATTCAAAAACTTCCAACAACAAAGAAGTTAATATTTTAAAGAAAAACACTGGTGAAACAAAACAGACCTGGAAACCAAAAACGGTTACTAAATCAGGGGGACCATCACAATTCACCAATCATCAAAGACAAGAGGTTATTGTTATTGATGAAAACGGAAGACCCAAGACCACAATGGCTTGGGTCCCCATCTCCAACTAATCATTTGAGTTCATGTGCAGGGTGTTCCAGGAGGAACTATCAGTAGTCATTGGATTGTTGATAGTGGGGCATCCAGGCACATGACGGGCGACATGAAGCTTCTCTACGACGTAATATCTATTAGAGGAGGTTATGTTGCTTTTGCTGGAGATAAAGGTGGATATATAACGGGTGAAGGAATGATATCCAACGGGATTGTCAGCTTTGACAAGATCAATTTCGTGCAACAACTTGATCACAATCTTCTTAGTGTTTCTCAAATTTGTGACAAGCAATTCTCAGTACACTTTGATGCTAATGGATGTTATGTGCTGAAACCCGGCTTCAAAATTCCGAAAGAATGGATTCTCTTGTCAGCTCCAAGGATAAATGATTTGTACGTCCTTGATATGAGCCAGGCTATTACTACGTCTGCACAAGCAACATGTTTCGTTTCTAAAGCCACAGAAAAAGACACTATCTCTTGGCATAGACGTATGGGTCACATTCACTTGCGCAAAATGAATCATTTGGTTTCAAATGAATTGGTGAATGGTGTTCCTCTCAAAAATTTCCATCTTCAAGACGTCTGTGTTTCGTGCCAAAAGGGTAAACAAACAAAGAAGAAGCACCCTACAAAGAAGATCAACACGGTGGCAGTTCCCCTTGAACGCTTGCACATGGATTTGTTCGGTCCTGTCAAGCACAAAAGTATTCGGGGTGATCAATATTGTCTCGTGATTACAGATGATTATTCAAGATTTTCTTGGGTGGCGTTCATGGCACACAAGAGTGAAACCTTTGGAATTATCAAGAACTTGATCGTACAGATTGAGAATTTGTATAAATTGAAGGTTAGGCGGATACGTAGCGACAATGGTACTGAATTAAAAAATCATGCCATGGCGGAGTTTTGCACTGAAAAGGGTATTCTTCATGAGTTTAGTGCAGCTTACACTCCTCAACAAAATGGCGTCGCTGAACGTAAGAACCGCACATTGATCGAGACTGCAAGGACAATGTTAGTAGAGTCGCAGCTACCCATTCCATTCTGGACTGAAGCTGTGGCCTCTGCATGTTATACATTGAACCGAGTCCTTACAGTAAAAAGGCACAACAAGACCTGCTTTGAGCTTATCAACAAACGGAAACCAGATTTGTCTTATCTTGAACCGTTTGGAGCTCCTTGCACAATGATCGATCCTAATGGAAAGTTTGGGGCAAAAGCAATTGAGGGATACTTTCTTGGGTATGCCACCCCTAACTTACGAGTCTGGAATCTAGAGACAAAAAGGGTCGAAGAATGGTCTGAGGTCAGAGTACAAAGGCACACTTTACCAGTCAAATGTCCTGGTCAGCCTTGGATGTTTGAGTACGATGACTTTTTCAATTCGATCAATGTTGAAGCCGTTGAAGAAAATGCTGCGGCTAGGATGTTTTTCGAGAGTGACAATGCAACAGTTTCACCGGTGGTTCGTCCAATTCTTGTTAATCAAGAACCATCTTCTTCGGTGAACAATAATTCTCTCAACAATGAGGATTTTCATGATGCAACCGAGTTGAACGAATCTTCAGAGGATGATGAATTTCTAGATGCAGATCAAGAAGTCCCTACAACAGCAGTTCATGGTACTTCAGAAGGTACTCCTCCAGTAGATACCACCAGAACAACTGAAGCTACTGCATCATCCTCTTCGTCAATTCCGGGCCTTGATTTGGTTGTTGATCTCAATCTCAACAACCTGGGTGTAAATATTCCAGTCAGAGATAATCCTGAGACAAGGATTCATAATACCCATCCTCAAGAAAACATCATTGGAAATGTGCAAAGTGGCATTCAAACAAGAAACATGTTGCGGAACAACAACAATGCAGGCCTGTATGCAGCTATTAGAGAATCCGGGCAACAAAACGATTGGTCTTTCGCGTGTTATGTCTCACAGGAAGAGCCACGAACTTGGAAAGAAGCCTTAAAAGATAACTCGTGGGTGGAAGCCATGCAGGAAGAATTGCAACAATTCCAGAAGCTGGGTGTCTGGAAACTTGTAGAGAAACCTGCTGGATACAAGAAGATTGGTACCCGTTGGGTTTTCAAATGCAAAAAGGATGACCGCGGAGTTGTTATCCGAAACAAAGCGCGTTTAGTCGTTCAAGGTTTTCGTCAGATTGAAGGCATCGACTACAACGAAGTGTATGCACCAGTGGCACGTCTCGAAGCAATTCGAATCTTTCTAGCCTATGCGTCCTACAAAGGATTCAAGGTTTATCAAATGGACGTGAAAAGTGCATTTTTACATGGTGTGGTAGAAGAGGAAGTGTATGTCGAACAGCCTCCAGGTTTTGAAGATCCTATCCATCCCGATCGGGTTTGGTTGCTCAACAAAGCTCTCTATGGTCTTCATCAAGCACCGCGAGCTTGGTACGCAACCTTATCAAACTATCTGCTGGAAAATGGTTTTCGACGTGGTCTTATCGACTGTACTCTCTTCATCAAAGAACAAGATGGAGATCTTCTTCTGGTACAGGTATATGTTGACGATATTATTTTTGGTTCTACTAATGATATTTTGTGTAGGAATTTCGAGCGCATAATGCAGGATAAATTCGAGATGAGTGCTATGGGGGAAATGAACTTCTTCTTGGGCCTACAAGTGCAACAAACGGAGTCTGGGATCTTCATCCATCAGACTAAATATGTTGGTGACATCTTGAACCGGTTTCAGATGTCTGATGCAACGCCCATTGGTACCCCATTAGCAGTAAATCACGGAATTACTCCAGATTTGAAGGGAGAAGCTGTTAGCCCTTCATATTACCGCGCTATGATCGGATCTCTTATGTACCTCACAGCATCAAGGCCAGACATAATGTACCCAACGTGCCTGCTTGCCAGATATCAAGTCAATCCGAAGGACTCTCATCTTGCAGCTGTAAAAAGGATCTTTCGTTATTTGAAGGCTTACCCAGACACCGGTCTGTGGTACCCTAGGGATAATAACTTTGAATTGGTCGCATTCAGTGATTCTGATTTTGGCGGATGTAAGATCGACGGCAAATCCACAACGGCTGGATGTCAGTTTTTAGGAAATCGCCTAGTCACATGGCAGTGCAAGAAGCAGACGTGTGTCGCAACATCAACATGCGAAGCTGAATACATTGTTGCCTCAAGTTGTTGCTCCCAAGTTCTGTGGATCCAACAACAATTGCGGGACTACGGTTTTGAATTCCTAACTACACCTATTTACGTTGATAATTCTGCTGCATTACAGATCACTAGAAATCCTGTGCAGCATTCAAAAACCAAACACATCGAAATCAAGTATCACTTTATACGTGATTGCTTTGAGAAAAGATTAATCGATGTTGTTAAGGTCCACACCGATGACCAACGTGCCGACCTTTTTACCAAAGCGTTTGACAAATCAAGATTTGACTTTTTATTATTGGTAAACGGCATTAAGGTCAAGCAAGAATAAAACCAACATCGGAAAATCATTTTTGTAAATATCTTTGTGTTTTAAATTTCTCTTAGTTTATTGATTTTAGGGGGAGTAAATCCAAAAATATGAAAATCCAAAAACATCGAAAAATTTCAAAAAAAAAAAAAAAAAAAAAAACAATAGAAAATCAAAAATGAGTTTCCTGGCGAGAAAAAGAGAAAATGATAGTACATCAGTGGTCTATCCAAACCTCTTTAAACCTTAAATGAAAAACGATAAGCGGCCCTATATAAGATGTATCGGTAGGCTCACAATCATTTTAAAGTGTGCAGGGTGATATAAATCTTAAACCGACTGAAGACCAGGTGGGAACCATTCATTGGCATATGGTCTTAGTACCGAAATTTCGTTTGATAGATTGCCGAGGTTCTGAGATATTCGGTCTTTATGCTGCTTATCATCTAGGTATCATGGTTGTATCTTTTACCGAAAAATAACGGGGACGCAAGTCTAGATCTTCCATGATACTATATATACGTGTACATAAATACATACTGCATTCGACCTCAATAAGTGATAAACAATCACATGTCCATATCAAATAAGTGATAAAATATCACATTATCCGGGAGTCAAGTTCGTCTCTCTGCTGTACGGAAGTACTGACCTGTTCACGGACTTGCTCCTGTGCCCTCATGCATATGAAAATCAAGTTCCTCATCAATAAGTGATTCTATCACAAAGGGCTTGTTTTCAAATCAAAATAAGTGAGGATCTCACATCATATACGGTCAAACAGATGATAATCGGTATACTCACCGGTAAGATGAACCTCGTGCATACCTTGATACGGGAATGTGTTGTGATGTGGATGAACACCGGTCGGTAAGTATATATCATACCTTAACGTATCTCCTAAACATGATTACATCTGATAAGTTGAGCTTAAGTGGACAACAATACCGATAATTGTTATAGGATGCTTATCTTAATGTTAACTAACTGAACAACAAGAGCGTTTAGGCATGACCGTACACTGATATGATTCTCTTACCCTCGAAACTCGCAAAAAGAATGTCTGTACATATTTATTTACTGCTTTCAGTCTTTACATTTGAAGAATTCAAAAAGACCAAAAAGATTTTATTTCTACTTTATTTTCGATCGTACGATGTTGGAACTCGAGTCTTCGTTGCCTGAAACCTGAACGAAAACCGAATTGACTGAATCTTCATAAACGGTCAAAATTTGCAAGATTTTGAAAGTTGAAAACTAAAATTGACAAATTTGTAAAACTTTCAAATTGTCGGACGGTGTTTGATTGTGACATGGTCATTCGTGTATGCTAACTATATTCCAAGCAGTTGTTCTCATTACGCGTTTAGATTTCTTGCATGTGCAGATTCTAAAGGCAAGGAGAACATGGTCGATGACAAAGCCTGGAATGAAGACACGACGTGAAGGCACTCAAGTGATGAAGATAATCGAGTTGCCGCTGGCCATCATCAACACCACAAGGATCTCACTTCATAAAGATCAAGTATTTCACGAGCATAACTCAAGAGGGAGCTTATGTTAAGGGGGAGTTTGTTAACACACTTCCTACATGATACGGGTAGTTTGTTGATACACTCTCTGCTTTCAAGACGTGAAGACTTTGAAGATCCTCCGACAATGAAGACTTGAAAGGACATCAGAGTTTTGAAGACTCGAAGATCAAAGACCATCGAAGTTCGAGACAAAGCTACAGCCAAGGGGGAGTTTGTTGGTGCACTTGTGTCTGTACTTTGTCTGTATTCGGTCTACATGTAAAACGATGTCCTTGTTGGTCTGTAAGTTGACCAAGTCAACCATCCTCCGGTTTGACTTGGCCAACAGTTTGTAAATGGTTGTCTATTGTTCTGTGTCGAAGGTTGGTCTATCGAAGGATTGATTCTATCCTTCGATGACCTCGAAAGATATGTTTCGAAGGACACTGTGGACTTCGAAGGATATGCAATCCTTCGAAGTATATTTGGGATCCTTCGAACACTTTGTCATCGATAGATGATCCTTCGACCATCTATCGAATCCTTCGGACAGGACATGTTGAGCTGGGTATATAAATACCCATGCAGTGTGTTGTTTTAGACAGATTCAGCAGACACCTTCGATAGAAACACACACACTCTTTGAGAGAACCTGCTGTGAGAACACACACACTTAGAGAGTTTGCAAAACACATTTGTGAACATTGTGCTTGTAACCGGAACCTTCATTCGCATTAATACAAGTGGTGTTAATCGGTGAACCTTTGTGTGTTTTGTGTTTGTACTTGTCTAATCCCGGTTTGCTTGCTAGCTTGGATTCCGCACTCGCTAGTGGGTTAGTATAACAAGGTTTGAGGTTCGTCATCCGCCGAGAGGGACCTACAATGTCGGCCACCTAATCCCGAGTATGAAACGATTCAACTTCAACGTGCTACTCTTCAACTAAGTTATATAAGTAGAGGTATTTTATATCTGTGTGCTTACTTCTGATCTGAAATGTTGCATGTCTGCTGTAACTAGGGGTGTTCAAAATTATCGATATCCGAAAATCTGATCCGAAATATCCGATATCCAAATCCGAAATATCTGAAAATTCAGATTTTAGAATTTTCGGATCCGGATTGTGATTTTAAAAATTTTCAAATGCTTCGGATATCTGAAATATTCCAAAATTTAATTTTTATTTTTCGGATATCCGAATATCCGAAAATATCCGAAGTATCCGAAATATCCGGTTCCAAATATAAAAAAATAATAAATAATAAAAATTAAATAAAAATTGGATATTCGGATATCCGATTCACTATCCGACCGGATATCATCCGAAATTTCGGATATCAAAAATTTCAGATACGGATTCGGATAGTGAAATATGGTATCCGAAAATTTCGGATATTTCGGATATCCGAATTTTCACATATCCGGTTTTAAACACCCCTAGCTGTAACACCCCAAAAATAATAGACATAAATATTGATGTAAACTTAAAAGTGTATTTGTAATAAATAACAAAAGTGTGGAGACTAGGAGTATTTGACCTAGTTAACTACATGTAACTAAGTTATAAGTTAGTGAATGGCGGTTTTCTTATAACAGAACCAAACTATAAGGGCTGACAATGAACATGTACTAAACTAAGTTGAATAAAAATAAAACTTTTATAAGATTCACACACGTGTGTGTATCATCGATCCAAAGAGAGAAAGAGACTATCAAGAGAGCAAAACCCTTGTTCTTGCTCACAAACACAAAATCATCTAATTCAAGCTAAAATTAAAGAGGTTTTGATGCATGATTGAAGATTTGGAACATACTATGTCATTATAAGATAAGGTATGTCATAATTTTATCCTTGGTGAGATTCTCTAGTTGGAGAAATTCATGAAAGAAGGAGGTCTACTGACCTAATCATCATAAGGATGTGTTTAGATAATCGTAGAAACAGTTATAGTAGTCCTAATTGTTGAATATGTGAATTATTTGCGCTATGACTTGTTTGTATAATCATTCAAGTATGATGTGAAGTAGCTTTTAGCCTAGAAGTGAAGAGCCCAAATTTCATGTGCCATAGTTTGATATAATAGACTTGAATAAATTAACAATTGTATGAAAATTTATTGTTAGTAAAAGTGTTGGTTATATTGAGTTGAAACATACCACTCTAAATTATGCATCCTCGCCCGATGTTTAAGCCAAAAACATGTTTAAAGTAATGTCTTTCGCACTTCTGTTAATGTGTTTATCTTTTCTAGCCAAGAACCAAAAAGTGGGCATGAAAATTGATAAATAGATTGATCATAAGCTTGTTGTCTTTATTTATTGTTAAAAATGTCTTTTCTTATTTGATCCTTTTGACATTCTTGATGATGGAAAAAAATGGAGTATTTAAACTTGTGATATATGTATTTAACATTTGATCACATTTTATATTTTTATTGTTCTTAAAAAAAGTGCGTATTTTTTCATATATAAAACCATATATGCGCGAGCACTTATTCTTAGTATGCCTGACCGATTCGGTGCTCGCAAGATTTGAAAACTAATTTAGAAACCCACGGACAAACTCTAGGGCTCCAAACAATGGCTTAAGCTCACTTAAAGCTAAGTTGGAGCGATAGTTTGGTGTGCTCAAGCTCGACTCGAGAAAAATTTAAGACAAACTCAATATCACTTGAGGAAGGTTATTTTGATTCCCAAACCAATTTCAACATGCTTAAAAACTCGCATATATAAATCAAACAAAACTTGATTTTTAGTGTGAAAAAAGTATAGTAATATGAAAAATTCAATCCTAATATCAATGGGAAATTTAATGTATTTCCCATGGATGGGCCAGACCCAAAGGTTACTATTATGGACATACTGGATTGTGATATTGAAGATAAATTGTGCATGGAAACGACAATCTTAGTGAAAATGGGCTTGGGTGTTATGGCCCAACAACTCCATTTCGGTTCCATTAATCTCTCCAATAGTAAATCTAAGGTTAAATTTTCTTACATTTTCCCTTTTAATTTTGAGTGTGATGACAATTTGAGGTTTGAGGAAAATAGTTCATATTTTGATCTGATTAGGGGTACTAAACTTTAAACAAAATGATTTGTTTACTCAACTCATACAAGGTAAATATGTGGGTGGGAGTGAAACAAGATTGCTTTACGACGTGTCTAAATCGGATAACAATGGTGAGGTTATTATCAATCTCAATGTGGCAATGCCTACTTTATGTCCCAAGAGTTTCAATGCCCATTGTTTAAAACTATATGGATATTTTGTGGGTCCTTCACTATCCTTTCAAGTTGTAAAAGAGAACTTGATCAAGATGTTGCATAAATATGGTCTTAAATCCATTTATTTGAAACGTAGGGTATTCTATTTATGTAAATTTGAAAATGATGAAGGATTATTGCAAGTTCTTGAAAGGAATCCTTTGTTGGTCAACAACGTCCCATTGGTATTACAACTTTGGGAACTGAATACAATTTTATCTAAACCCCATCCTAAGTTGGTTCCAGTTTGGGTTCAGGGCTAGCTCAACCATTTTGGTGGCCTACATCGAATTAAAAACTCGAGGCCTTTTTCCAAAAAAAAAAAAAAAAACACTATTTGAGAAAAACCCTCCTTTACCCGGGTTTGGGATCGGCAAAATAAACTAAAAGATTTATTGTTGGTGAAGTTAATTTAATTTTTTTGTATTTTTATATATGTATATTTTTGAAATTTTATATATTTTTTGTACAGATAAAAGTTCAGCCCAACCTAAATATCAATATAAATTTGAAAATGGTGAAGGATTATTGCAAGTTTTTGAAAGGAGTCATTGATTGGTAAACAACACTCCTTTGGTATTACAACTTTGGGAAATGTTTACAATTTTATCCAAGCCGGATCCTAAGTCGGTTCCAATTTGGTTACTATCAAAGATCTTCCTTTGTGCTCATGGAATGGTGTAAATATAAGTTAAATTGTGAGTTGCTTGGGTCTTCCTCTAATGTTGGATCGAGCTAGATATGAAAGATGTGAGAAAAAAGGACCTTTGAATTTGCTAGAGTGTGGGTTGATGCTAAGGCAACTAATGGGCTCCTGGACCAAGTAAAAGTTTAATTTCCAACTTGTAAACATATGTCCAGTAAACCTCATATAGATGGAAACCTCCTCTTTGTCATCTTTGTGAGGTATTTGGTCACTTGACATTGGCCCATTTACCGGCCCAAGACAAATCCGTGACTGATTTGGGTGGTACTATGGATCCAACTTGACCCAACTATATCGAAGCCACTGGCAAAGACGGTGGGCACAACCCAAGGTAATGTTGATGGGTTTGTGGAGGCAAAGAGGAAAATACAAAGACGTAAGCCTAAAGGGGCGGCCCAAGTTCCTAAAGTCCAACTTGAGGATGTGTTGGAATCGGTTGCTCCCATAATTAGCAAACCGGTTGTTGGGCTTAATGAAGCATGCCATTAATCTCATGATGACCCAAATTGAAATCAAAAGTGGTTTCTAACAGCTTTGAAGTTTTGAATGATGAGAATAGTCACCAAGATAATGACTATTACACTATGTGTTATAGTCTCAGTTTTTTAAAGCGTCATGTCATAAAGTGTTTGTCATGTTAGTGTCACGACTCACGAGGCATGATCTCTTTCACTTTTTTTTTTCACCTTTGATGTGTAATGAGTTCAGAAGTCTTAACTACCCACTATCTTATTAAAATAATATATAAATTATGTAATTAAAAAGTGTGTAAAAATATGATTGGTGGAAATTAAAAGGTGGGATACTTTTTTTTTGTGTGTGTGTGATTGGTCCCTCCAAATTAATTCACCTCCTTAAAAAAAGTAACATTAAATAATAAGTTTGTTTTGCCTAAAAAGGCTAAGAAGGAATTTAAAGACTTAATATCCGGCTCAAACAAACACCGATTGAACTCACTCGAGCGGCGTTGAAACTGGCTTGTCGAGTTTACCATCTTAACTTTTGGTGTTTAGCTTTTAAGATTTACCGTTTAGTTACAACCCCATTCAACCATATGTTAACAAAACTATTTTTAAGCACGTGTTTAGGTACACGCTTTTGATTGGATTTTGGACGAGCAGGTTAGACTCAAGCTTGGGCTTTATTAGATAGCAATCAATAATGCTTCCTGCGCGGACTACATTACTTGAGGATTGTTAGACGACTTTATGTAGAGATTCCTTTCGGTGGGCTTTTTATCGCAAGGATGCTTCAACGAATGCCATTATTCGTCCCTGCAATTTATGTTGTATTTATTTTTTGGTTCGATGTAAGTGTAATTTAAATTAGTATTTGTATAAACATCAATAATAAATTAATTGTTATTTTGCTATGCGAGTTTGTTATCAATATGTTAAAACGTCCAACCCCTTAAGCCGAGGTGTGACAAAGGGCCATACATTTTTTTTTTCTCACACCTGGTACTAGAATTCATACTTTGCTTGTTACCTTTTAAAAAGAAAAGAATGATGAGAGCTAGCATATTCTTTATGTATATTATTTACGTGCTCTGACTAGCAGTGAAGATACTTTGCTTGTTACTTTTTCAGTACTAGAAAAAAGTAAAGCTAGCACATTCTTTACGTGCTTCCTAACAATTTGCCTTTCCTCTTTCATAGATAACTAGTATTTTAGCCGCCGCGCGTTGCGGCGGCAACGCGTGACAGGTCGAAACGTACACTGTCTCGAAGCAAAATTTACGTCGAAACATAGTTCGCGTAGACTAATTGAAAACGTATGTATTTTAGAATTTGTATTAATTTTTTTAAAGGCAATGTTAACCATTCATAGAATATAATCATACCAGCAAGTAGCTGGCAACGTACAAACAACATCATGAGCATAGTTTTACAAACCTTCGAGACATAAACATAGTTTGAGACTTCACAGTACATTCCCTGAACTAAAGTTAATCTTGTCTTCGCATTGTGTACTCTAGCAGCCCTTTATACAAAGAGTGACTATAACTGAGTCGATATATCTCGAATCAGCAGCATGTGATGGTTTTTTTTAACCTTATTAGTCATTTTTACAAATCCATGTTCAATATGCCCAGACCGCTTATGTTTCTTGAGCTATGATCGACGGATGCTCCTTGTTTAAGCCTCTTACCACCTAGTTTTCTTCATCCTCAGTCTTCGTTCTACAATGGGTGTTTTCGATTGCCTCTTTCATATGTGATTTGAAAATTATGTTGAATACCCACCCTTTCCTCATTTCAACAAGTTTTTATAACAGTTCTTTAGGAGACCCACTTGCCAGATATGTGTGTTTCTTGACCTACTGTCAACTGATGCTCCTTGTTTAAGCCTCTTAAATAATTTGACACTAAAAATACAAAGAGAGCTCCTAAAGACTACTGCAAATGTGCTGATTCAATGCACCATTTACTGTACCTTGTGATATGAAAGATCGATGTAGTATCTCAACTAATAACCAAAAGAAATTACTCCGGCCATCAAAGCTTAACTTGGAAATGATTTTTACTTGGAAATTTTCTAAGACCGTGTAACTATTAGTATTGAAAATAAACAACGATCAATCACAGCCAATGCAGGAGTCCAAGTCCAGTTAGCTAGTTACAGTAAGAAACAAACTAAATAAGTCTACAAACGCCTACACGTGCACCCCATTGTTCACTGCACTCAATAACCACGGCTACTCGCTTTTACAACCACTCATAACCCAAAACAAAAAGCTCCAATGACCTATAGCATCATCAAAACTCCATGCTTAAAAATAACAAAAAACAGAACAACCTTACTTACACTCAAGACCATTAAATCAACTTTTATGCATGCATTCAATCGAATTGCACCAACACAAACCTGCAATTGCATTTATACACATAAAATCCCAACAGCAAGCCCTAAAAACATCTTCTAACCACTACCGACCCTAGGGTTTTAACTGCACACAACAATTCATCCAATTCTAGGGTTTCTGAATAAAATACCTGAACTCTTCAACAATTTGAAGCTTACAAATGTCCCCCCTGCTATTATGATTCTCATTTGATGTGTGTAGCGTCAATTTCAAATGATGAATACGAATCTATGACTTGCCGGCGGACCTTCATTGAACCGGTCGCCGCCGAAGCGGCCACCTCCGCCGCGTCCGCCACGGCCTCCGCCGTCCCTGCCGCCCCTGAAACCCCCGCCTCCGCGACCACTGCTACTGAATCCGCCAGCTGTGTTGCGGTGGTGAAAGCACATCGCTATTGTATTGTACGTAGGAGGGACAATGGTAAATGTCAAAGTAGAAAATAGCAAGCAAAAAAGAGGGACTAAAGATTTGATAAAAGAACAGGGTGTGAGTATTGTCGGTGGCAAAGGCCACCGACTTTGTAATTTAAGATAGTATATATAATAAGTTACATCGAAGTAAAAAGTAGAATTCCTTTTTTCAACCGTGATATTTTCCCTTTTTTTGGAGTAAAATAATTTCATCGTTTAATACTTTGAGTAGCCAATGACCTTTAGCTCAAGTGGTAGTAGAACTTGAGTTCTTCTTTGAAGACTCAAGTTCAATTCTCATTTAGTGCAAAAAATGAGTGAGGCACTGGTGGGTAGTGATAGGAGACCCAGGGAAACCTGAGTTCGATCCTTGAGCCAAACGGGTTTTATCGGTAATTTTACCTTCGTGTCTACGGGCGTGTGGGTTACCGGGTTTTCCCCGAAATTGGTGGTGGACGACTCGGGTTACTCTCGGAGCACTGCATTTGTCTAGTGGGTGCCCCAAGAGTGCTCGGGATTGATTTGTTAACCGTTAAAAAAAAAAAAAAAAAAAACTTTGAGGTAAAATAAATATATAAATTTAATTTAATTTATACATTACATGAACATTTTTTTTAATATGAGTGTGTGATTATTTAACTTTATTTTTATTGTAATTTGTAATAGTATAATATGATAAGAGATCATGTACAATAAAGAAATTGTGTATGAAGTGTAGGAGAGAATTATAACCACACAATTGTTTTGCTCAATCTAAGGAAGGAAGGGTATGATGGTCTTTTATCCTTTCAACTAGTTTCCTCCTTGAATTTCAAACGTCTATGGGGCTGTTTGATAGCCTCTTAATGACCATTCAGATGCTACCTCTTAATGGTTTAAAACCTCTGAATGAATAAGAGGTAACCTCAAGTCTGAATGGTAAATCATCACATATCACATTCTTCTACCTTCTCATTGGTAAAATTCTTAATAGTTCCATTAAGAGGTAGTATCTTAATGACCATTCAGAGGCTACGAAACAGCCCCTATAACTTTTTCATACATTAATATTAAAAAAAAATTAAATCGTATTAATGAGTATTTTATCTCTTTAATTCGAGCAGCCTATTGCTATAGCGTTCTTAAAAATAATTTACAGGATTTTAAATACCCATTACGTGATTTTGAATACCCAGTACCCATTACGTGATTTTGAATACCCGGTACATGACTACAATTGTGGTGGTGGGTTAGAGAGAGATAAGGGAGAAGAAGATGAGAGGTGGGTTCATCTCTTTTTTGTTTTTTTATTTTTTAATTGTTTAGGGACAATTTAGTCATTTCACAAAGATTTAACTGGAAAATTTAACAAATGTTAAGACTTTAAAAATTGCAACCACTGGGACCAAGTGTGTAATTAGTGAACTCTTCGGACCATGTTTGCAATTTTTCGCAAACCACATGGACCAACTAGGCATTTAACTCTTTTACATATAACGATAACAAGATGCAATTATGTTAACTTATGTTTAGTATTAATGAAACTATTTCTTTTTTTTAACGACAAATTTGGATGACTGACGGGCCATTTTAGTATCATCGTGTCACGAGCGGAACCACCAGATCATATCTATCTCCACTAAGCTATAATGCATATACATCAATTTAGGAGGAAACCCAATAATTTTCAGAAAACCTACTTGTGGGAATCAAACCCATGACCTTGCATTTGGATGTAAGTAATTAATCTTTTTACATATAACTTATATTAACTTATCTTAATTATACCATTTGCGTATACTACCACAAATAACTAATAAAAGTATTTTGAAAAAGGGATATTGTATATAAATAACCCAAACTTACAATTGGCCGATAACACTCTCAACTTTCGATTTGTAACTTAGCACTCCCAACTTTTAATTTATTTTCCACTAGCACTCCATAACTAACTAGACTCTAACCCATTTAGTTTCTGCTGATGTGACCCTTTGTGTTGACGTGGCAGCAGCTGTGGCATTTTTTGATGAGGTGACAACTGATGTGACATTTTTGATGACGTGACAGCTAAAATCAGTTAACTTGTTAGGGTTTAGTTAGTTAGAGAGTGACAGAGGAAAATAAGTTGAAACAATTGGGAGTGCTAGGGTACAATTCAAAAGTTGCAATTTTATCGGCCAATCAGTGAAAGTTGGGGTTATTTAAATCCAATATCCATTTGAAAACATAAAACTTCATCTATAACACATAGTGCTCACACTAGGACATAAGTTCACGTTTAATGTAGAAAAAAATTATGTTATGTTTATATAGAAGATCGAGTATATATTAAACTGTTTTAGAAAATTATGGCTGAAAGATGAATCAATGTTAATTGTTTATGTCATCTAGGTACATGCATGCAGGAAACAAGAAGAATCAAAACATGCTTTATCATTTGCACGTAAATAATATACCACCTCTCTTTATTCTTTTAGTTTTTCCAGCAGTGACAAAGTAACAAGCTAAGTATCATCATGCGTAGCCTTAAATAGGTGCTCACCTTCACCAAGTCTACGTACAACTAGCTTCCATTCCAATATGGATTCCAATGTAGCTACCGGAGAAAAAGGTATGTCCCTAATATGAATTTGTTCACGGTTCATGTATTTTTTTATTCCAAACGTACATATTGATCTCATATTCGTACAAGCCGCAGTGTCACAACAATATCCATACCCTTCTCAAGTGAATGCCGCCAGCTTTCTGTCTATAAAGTTGTCCGGTATGCCCAATTATGTGGTATGGAGGGAGCAGATAACATGCCTTCTGGACAGCTACGATATGCTTGGTTTTATCGATGGCACGCTAGAGAATCCCGAGGAGAACATGTATAGGGAATGGAAAAGGTCGGACACGCTAGTGAAAGGATGGATTTATGGTTCCTTAAGCGAAGATGTGATGGAAACTGTTGTCGGTCTTCAAACAGCTTATGAAGTTTGGAATGAGCTAAAGACAAATTACACTACTCCCCCTGCTCCGGCACCTGTTGCTGTCAAAGGTATGCCTTTTGATCGTTTCTCTATCATTAATTGTTAGTACTTTTCCATGACAGTTTTTGTAATTAAGCTTTTCGTGTGGCAATAGATTTTGGAGAGTACGTCCCACTATGTAGAGCTATTATAAATGGGGACTGGGAGAAAGCTCAAGAATTTTTCAACAATGACGAAGACGCATTGATTGGTAAAATCAACAAATTTGGACACAGAACACTTCATGTTGCAATTGGTGATCCTAAAAATATTTGGATACTTGAGAAACTCCTAGAGCAGATAGACCTAGAGTCACTTCCAACTCTGGTAGATAATAATCGGGCAAACGCTTTGCACTATGCTGCAATACTTGGCAACTACTTAGCGGCAAAGATGCTGGTCGAGAAAAACCCAGATTTGTTATTCGGTGTTGACTACCAGAACCACTTGCCAATCCAAAGAGCTATAATTAGTTCACACGAAACAACTTTTCTTTATTTGTTTCAAGTTTGCAAACAACATATTGGGCTCAACAAAAAGGATGGAAATCACAATCCCTTTGAGGGCACACATGGCGTTTGTCTTCTCAATAATACAATCTTGGCAGGGTTTTTAGGTGAGCTGTCAAATATTTTGCTAAATTGGATATGTTCCTAGAAAAGTTGCCATTTTGTCAAATTAATTGTGTATTGTAAATCCTATAATTGCAGATGTCGCATATGAATTACTCAAGGACTACCCTAACCTAGCTACAACAGATGAGGATACTACTCCTCCACTATGGTGTATTGCTAAAAAGTGGGATGCCTTTCCAAGTGCCACACGTTACAACTTCTATCAAAGATTTGTTTATTCTTGTGGGTTTCTTCACTTGCGCTAAGTTTATTAAACGAATCCAAAACTAATAACTATTGGCACACCCTTGGTGTCTATTTGCATACTTTAGGGTTTATGTACGCAGGCCTTTACATGACGTATAGGGTTGCATCAAAATCAGTGTCTGAGTGTCAGTTCTGATCGTTGCTCCTATACGCCATATATAGACCTATACGCGGCGTATATGAAGGATCATTTTACCCCTGGTTTGGGCTGCGAATAGGCCCTAAACCAGGGGTAAAATGGTCTTTTTTCTATACGCCTCATATAGGTTTGTACCCGACGTATACAAGGGGCAGGTTTGGTAAAAAGACAATTTTACTCCTGGTTAGGGCCCATACGCAGCCCAAACTAGGGGTAAAGTGATCTTTTTGCCCTTTGTATACAAGGCGTATATCAAGGTGTTTTTTACATTTATATGTAATATTTATCGTTTTAGCAAACTCATATAATAAGTACTTTTCTAAAAAAAACATTGTTAAGTATCGTATTGTAAAGTATGATATAGGTCTTGTGTAGTGTAGTATTGTATCCTATGCAATCCTATCCTACCGTATCATATAGTACAAGTCTCGTATAGGTCCCCAGTATGTCTTGTATACGACTTTAGGCCTATATGGGACCTAAACTACACCTATAGGCCTATATAGGACCTAAACTACACCTATAGGCCTCTATGGGACCTATACTACACCTATAGGTCTATACGGGTGTTGTATCGTATCCTTTAGTATCGTATCACATAGCGTAATATAAGTCTCAGGTAGGTCCCCAATAGGTCTTGCATATGTCTCTAGGCCTATACGGGACCTAAACTACATCTATAGGCCTATATGAGACCTATACTACACCTATAGGCCTAAACATGTGTTGTATCATATCCTATAATATCGTATCGTATAGTGTCGTATAAGTCTCGGGTAGGTCCCCTATAGGTCTTGTATAGTCCTCTAGGCCTATACGGGACCTAAACTACACCTATAGGACTATATGGGACATATACTTCACCTATCGGTCTAAGTACTTTTCTAAAAAAACATTGTTAAGTATGGTATTGTAAAGTATGATATAGGTTCCGTGTAGTGTTTTATTGTAGCCTATGCAATCCTATCCTACGGTATCATATAGTATAAGTCTCGTATAGGTCCCCAGTAGGTCTTGTATAGGCCTTTAGGCCTATACGGGACCTAAACTACACCTATAGGCCTCTATGGGACCTAAACTACACCTATAGGCCTATATGGGACCTATACTACACCTATAGGCCTAAACATGTGTTTTATCGTATCCTATATTATCAAATTGTATATTGTAGCATAAGTTTCGGGTAGGTCCCCTATAGGTCTTGTATAGGCCTATACGGGACATAAACTACACATATAGTTCTATTTGGGACCTATATACCTATATGGGTGTTGTATACTATCGTATCCTATCCTATTGCATCATATCATATTGTATAATGTAGTATAAGTCTCGGGTAGGTCCCATAGGGGTAGAATCAAAATACAAAACAATCTTAACCTACAAAGTGTAGGAAACCGGGTCAAACGAACTCCGATTAACCTCATTCCAGCAGCGTTATAACCGGCTTGTCGAGTCTTATTCAAATATATACAGGGTTTAGCTTTTAGGGTTTAGAGTTTAACTTTTAGGGTTTAGATTTAGATTTTAACTTAAGGGTTTAGCTTTAGGGTTTAGTTTTAGGGTTTGGCATTAGTATTTAGGATTTAGTTTTAGAGTTTAGCATTTAGGGTTTAGCTTTTAGGGTTTATAATTTAGATTTTAGGGTTTAGCGTAGAGTTTAGCATAGGTTTAGCCTTAGGGTTTAGATTTAGGGTTTAGCTTTAGGGGTTAGAATTAGGGTTTAGGGTTTAGGTTTAAGGGTTAGGGTTTCCGGTTAGGTTTCGACGAGCCGGTTCCAACACCGCTGGAATGAGCTCAATCGAAGTTCGTTTGACCCGATTTCCTACACTTTGTAGGTTAAGATTGTTTTGTACCGGATCTTTACCCAGGTCCCATATAGGTCTTGTATAGGCCTCTAGGCCTATGGGACCTAAACCACACCAATAGGCCTATACGGGTGTTGTATCCTATCCTATCCTATCCTATCCTATCCTATCCTATTGTATAGTGTAGTATAAGTCTCGGGTAGGTCCTCTATAGGTCTTGTATAGGCCTATAGGCCTACACGAGACCTAAACTACACCTATAGGCTGATACGAGACCTATACTACACCTATAGGCCTATACGGGTGTTGTATCGTATCCTATAGTATCGTATTGCATAATGTAGTATAAGTCTCGGGTAGGTCCCCTATAGGTCTGGTATTGGCCTATGCAAGACCTATACTACATTTATAGGCCTATACGGGTGTTGTACATATCCTATCATATTCTATCGTATAGTGTTGTATAAGTCTCGGTTAGGTCCCCTATAGGTCTTGTATAGGAATCTAGGCCTTTATGGATCCTAAACTACACCTATAGGCCTATATGTACTACACCTATAGGCCTATACGGGTATTGTATGGTATCTTATCCTATCCTATTGTATAGTGTAGTATAAATCTCGGGTAGGTTCCCTATCTGTCTTGTATAAGCCTATAGGCCTATACGGGACCTATATTACTCCTATAGTCCTATATAGGACCTATTCTACACCTATAGGCCTATGCGGGTGTTGTATCGTATCCTATAGCGTCGTGTCGTATATTGTTGTATAGGTTTCATGTAGGTCCCTTATAGGGCTTATATAGGCCTATACGTGACCTAAACTACAACTACATACCTATATGGTATCGTATCGTATCTTATCGTATAGTATCACATAGTTTGGTATTGTATGGTATCATATGGTGTAGTATAACTCTCGTGTCGGCTACCTATAGGGACCTATACTATACCAATAGGCCTATACGGAACTTCTACTACAACTACAACTAATACTACACGATACAATGCTATAGTATACTATACTACGCTATAATACACCTAAAGACATATGTGGGACCTATCGTATACCTATACGATACTATACGATACGATACAACACTATATGATAATATATGATAAAATAGGACATGATATGATACTATACTACACCTATAGGCCTATATGGGACCTATACTATACCTATAGGCCTATACGAGACCTCTACTACATCTTACGATATGATGCTATAGTATACTACACTATAATAAACCTATAAGCGTATATGGGACCTATACTACACCGATAAGATATGATACTACACCATACAATATGATAAGATATGATCCTATACTACACCTATAGGCCTATACAAGACTTATACAACACTATATGATAAGATACTACATCCATAGGCCCACACGAGGCCTATACGAGACTTATACCATACCATATCATACCATACGATGCTTAACAATGTTCTTTATTTTTTTAAAAGTACTTATTATAGAACTTTTCTAAAATGATAAATATTATATAGAATCCTAAAAACACCTTTATATATGTTCCATATAGGCCTGTTCGTGGCGTATACAAAGGGAAAAAGATAATTTTACCCTTGGTTTGGGCTGCGTATAGGCACTAAACCAGGGGTAAATGGTCTTTTTTTCCTACACGCCGTGTATAGGTCTGTACGCGGCGTATAGGACCATGATATGACACAATCAGAGATTCTCTTGGAAATTGGAAAAGGTGGTTATACGCCACATATAGGTTTGTACGTGGCATATATATAGCCCCAATGAGTGTGCAAATATGCATTAAGGTATGTGAATATCCACAGCCTAACTAGTTTGTATTTATTTTCATTCTGAAGATGTGCCAATGGATAACTACAGTGTAGACCATACATATAAGAATAAAGATATTGAGAACCATGTGACATATAAGGCTAATCTTCTCAAAGATTGCACCAAGAGCTGCATCTATCGAGGTTAGGTATTCATAAAGTGTAATTAAATCAACCAAAATATGATTTAACATAAAGATTTCTTCCTATAATGGAACCTGATTTTCTGTAAATATATTTCTTGATTTTTCGTAGAACTGAATTTAGTTTTTTGTGTAGTTGTCCGGAGGATTTATGTTAAAATTTGGAAGGTTGCATTGGTACATGGTAAACAAAGTTTCTTTCTCCCAATAGTTTGTTAAAATAAATTAAATAGTAAATGAATGATCTATATTAATTATTAATAATCAACTGCAGTACCACATATTAAGCAACTCTACGAAGACAAAGTGAAACACAATATAGCTCTCATGACACTAAGGTTTATATGTGAGGAAGTCAGTAAATTAAAATCAAATCATTTTGATCATTACCATGACGCGTTTATTGTGGCTGTGAAAAATAACACTGTAGAGGTGATAGAGGAGATCATCCAAAGTTTTCCACATTCAATTTGGACCCAGGACAATGATTCTACTACAATTTCTCAACTTTCAGTAATGAACCGTTGTGAAACAGTTTACAACTTTTTAGTGCACGAAGTGACTCAGGATAAGTATTTACATACAACAGAGTTTGATAAAAATGGAAATAACCTTTTGCACTTGGCTGGAAAACTGGCTCCTAGACACAAACTCAATATGGTTAGTGGTGCGGCATTACAAATGCAAAGAGAGCTACAATGGTTTGAGGTGAATGTTTTATTCTATAAAAATTATATATAAATATGTTTTCAACTCATATGCTATAAAATTTATTGACCTACAGGAAGTAAGCAAATTTGTGCGACCGAAGTACAAGGAAGATTTGAATAACCAACAAGAAACACCATTTATGGTATTTAGACGAGAACACAACTATTTGAGACAAAAAGGAGAAGAGTGGATGAAAAAGACATCCGAATCTTACACCATCACAGCTGCACTTATTATCACAATAGTTTTTGCTGCAGCCATTACTGTACCTGGAGGAATCAAAGGAGATACCGGGAAACCAACTTTTCAAACCAGGCCAAGCTTCATTGTATTTGCTGTCTCTGATGCAATATCATTGTTCACATCCACCACCTCCTTGTTGTTGTTTTTATCTATTCTCACAGCACGTTATGCAGAAGTGGATTTTCTCTACAAGTTACCTAACAGACTAATACTCGGCCTTGTGATGTTATTCATGTCATTAACATCCATGATGATTGCCTTTAGTGCAACATTATATATTATGTTTGGGCAAGAGAAGTCATGGATCTTGATCCCAGTTGCTATGTTAACATGTCTACCAATTGCGTCATTTGTGACATTGCAGTTACCGTTGCTTGTTGATCTCATGTTTTCAACATATGGTCGTGGAATATTTAGGAAACAAAGTTATGTTAGGAAAACATCATAGGAGAGTATTACTTTGTGCATTTTCAAGTACATGTTTACAATGAACAATAATTAATAAAATGTGATGATTGATTTCTTTCGGTAAAATTTTGTAAGATGTGATTATTGATTTCTTTCACGTAAAAATCAAGTGTCAACACAAAGGATTCAAGGAAAACTTCCTTATTTGACCCTTTAATGATCTGTAAACACTTTCACTTTTAAAGACATTTTCATGTGTTTAAAGATAAGACATCCATTTTAATAAAATAATGTCATTGTAGTATGATATGAAATTTGGAATGCACCCTATTTCATATCAAAATCTCATGGAAGGTTTCATTCGAAATAGCTCCGCAAGCCTGTTTCCGATGAAAACTTATACTCATGACTTTGATTAATTAATATTAAATTCTCGTTATGATTTCCGTTTCGTATGTTTGCAAGACATTACCAGCTATATAATATGATTGACGAATTAATCCATGCTAGACTATTAATGTAATGCGAATTCGTCGCTATGTAGATCGGACCGACCGATCACGACGGGGTAGTCAACCCGATAGATCTATCAACGATTCCACATGTATTCTTAAGAGATTAAAATGGCTATGATGCATCTAATGTCTGTCCTCGATGCACTATATATAAACTACTGAATAACAATTTAATGTTGAATGTTGTACAAATCCTTGTTGTCTCCATGTGATGTAAGTCTATTCCGTTACTTACACTCTCATGTGATGTAAGCCTAATCCGTTACTTACACTTTAAGGACTAGTGAATTTGTTCCAACTTAGATTTAAAATTTTGTTTTTAAATATTTACGATCGTCATACCCCTAACGTCGTCTATTCACCCAGTTTCCTCCCCGAAACCAGTATAATACATTTTAAACTCGTTTTCTCGAAAACAGTTTAAGTCATTCGTCTTTTGAGTTCAAAAACGCATTATCATACTCTAAAAATTGTATTTCTCGATGAAAATACATTTTTATATAATTTAAAAGCATATTTTATATGAAAACATATACTTAGCTTTTAATAACATGTTTTTCTCTGAAAACAGTATATAAGATGGTAAAATGACGTTTTAGTGAATTCTCACTAAAATACATTTATTTGCAATCATGTTTTATACGAAAACGTATATTCATTCTTATTAAAGACGTGTTCTTTAGCCCGTAAACAGTTAATAAAACAGTAAAAAGTGAGGTTCTGTGACACTCACTAAATCACATTTATTCAAGAGTATGTTATATACACAAAAACATATTTACATTCTTTTAACGACGTGTTCTTTCCCCAAAACGTTTATAAAATAGTAAAAAGTGGGGACATAGTGATATTCACCTTTGGGTGCGTTTTTATTATCGCAGTCCCTTGGTTTTGAATCTTCACAATTTAGTTTCTAATTTAGATAGGAATAGTTTAATAACTAATTGTTCGTTAACAATTTAGTTTCTCATATACTTTGAATCTTCACACATCTCTTAGATTTTCATAAAAATCTTCATTTTGATTATGTTGGCAATAATTATATATATGTATGTTTATACACATATATATGTCAACATTTTTTCGTTTTGAATGATTGTATAAGTGACCTTTTATTAATATGTGTAACACCCCGAAAACGGGTTTGTTAATCAAACCCCATTAATACTAAAAGACGGGTAAAATACCGTTAGTGGTAAGATTAACTTTGTAATTATTAGGATTTAAATAATTAAACCTAATATTAAATAAAAAGAGAATAAAAGTTTTGAGAAAAACAAAGCTTATGACAAGCCGACTTAGCGGGACATAAATAAGATGGGTTATAACTCCCGGAATCCAATAAGTTAACTAGGAATAATAATAACCTAGTTAGATAAAAGTCTTGTAGTAACTCATAAGAAAGATAAAACACCAAAAATAAGAACTAAACAATAGTAGAGGGACTAAAAGTGTTTAGTTCGAAACTAACAATAATAAAACATAAATTAAAACTCAAAACACACACTTGTGTGTGTTTGAGTTCGATCAGAAGCACAAGGCGACCAGGAGAAACCCGCCCACAACCCTAGTTCTTGCCTAATCTCTCAAATTGAAGGTCCAAATCAATTCTAAATCAAAATCTGAGCACGAATTAGTGATCTCCACTGAAAAAGGAGTCACAAGGTATGTAAATTTCATGAGAAATTTCTAGTTGAATTTCTGAGTAAACTTAGAGAATTCGATACTATGGTTGCATGTTTGTTATATAGGTGATATAGGAACACTATAGTGTCTAGGGTAAACCCTAGACAAGTATATGATGAAGTTAGGCCTAATTCTTGTGAATTTATGATCACCATTGAAGGTGATAAGTGGGTTTTTGTATGAACATGTTAAATACTAGAAATTGATAGTTGTTCTAGTGTAATTTGAATTTTCGTAAGTAAATTCTGATGTTGTAGATGCGAAAAATTGATATGAACATGTTGATTGATGTTAAAACTTGGTTAAAACAATAACCATAAACTTGATAAAAGAAGAATACAAATGATGCACATTAGGTGTTTGTTTAAGTGCCTAAAATGAGAACTAAAGTGTTGAAATTTAGAATGAAAACGCGTATTTGAATGATATGTCAATTACGCGTAATATGAAGTGATAAGGGTTCTAAATATTATGTTGATTTAGACCTAATGCTGTAAACCATGTGATTGAAAGTAGTTAACTTTGATAAACTAAGTTAACTAATCATGAAGTCGAATAGTAGCTTCGACATAGAAAATAAGAGGGGTGGAATGATCGTGATTGTTAATGACTAGTTTAACCGCCTTATAAATGATTGAAAATAGTTTGACCCTTAAACGAGCTAGGTGGAGGCTTGGGAAAGAAGCAGTCAAATAAATCAAGTACGAGAAGAGAAGTGTAAACCGAATGAGAGGTAAGTGAAACTTACACCCCCTCGTAGAATATTTGCTTATTTTATGAGTATAAATACGATAAATATAATACGGGAAACATCGAATTCCGACGCAATTGATGCGGGTCGGACTAAAATAAACAATAAAAAACATGGGTTATGGTAAAAAGGGCGATAAGGTAACTTGGTCATGAAAGGACTAAGAAATTATGAGTTTTCGATGAAATTACCTTGTAGTGTATTCTAACTTTAAGAAAAAGGGATCAAATGAAAGGAAAATCCAAAATGGGTCAGATGGGCATATTGGTAACTAAAAACCATGTTTTTGCTATACATGTAAAGGTTTGGCCATCTAGGACAAGCGGGTCAAATGGTGGTGGTAACACCATTTGACAATATCGACTAATGTGGTTGTCAAGCCTTATGTTAACAGGAACGATTAGCAATTCGGATGATTGCGTTGCCATAGAAATGGTGATAATAAAAGCAAGGTATAAATCAGGTCTACTTGTTGACCCTGGCCAGATACGCATATTTAGAATTATACTTTAAAAGCGATATTTTGGTCAAATATTAGCGAAAGTCCTTCGTCGTAAATGAGGGACTAAAATTGACCAAAAAGCCATTGATGGGTAAATTAGGCAAACAACCCATAAAATTTGTTTAGTAACTTGCATTTGATTATGGAATCATTAAATTTGAATTAAAGTTAAAGGTATGCACAAAAGTGGGTCAATTGCGTAATATGACCAACCGAAAGGTAAAATTTGGGAAGATTGGTTAATTATGTTAAATCCACCACAAAAATTAGTTGTGGTGGAATATAAGTAGTCATCCTAATATGAGAATGCAAAGTGTGAAATGGAATGAGCTAGTTAGATGCTTAAATTTATGAAAACTTCTAAACGGGTTAAAATAAAGTAGGTTGTAAAATGTTGGTTTAAGTGTTACGAAGTTACAAAGTAAACCGGCTAAAGTAAACGTGTACGCAAACCATGTAATGGGAGCGAAAACGCTAACGTTTGACAAGCTCGGGAATGGGAAACTGACAAGAAATAATATTCGTTAATAATCATGTAGTATGGCGCTAAATGAAATGGGTCAAATAATGGCATAAAGAATTGATAAGCCGTTTGCTTATAAATCAGCTTTTATTGTGAATCAAGATGACAAACGGATCCGTAATTGTATTACGGTCGCGTAGGAAAAAGAATTTCGTAAAACGGACTTGTATAGCAAAAATTCGTGCAGCAACAAGAAAATGAACCGGCTGTGAAAAATAGGCAGTCGCGCTACGCGACGGCAAGTCAACAATATGGTCGCGCGACGCGAAGGATGAGTCAAAAACGGTCGCGGGGCGCTAAGTTTTTGTAAGCTCACATTTTTTTAATATAAAATGTGTGCAATATTATTATAAATGCGTTAAAACATGACGAGCGTTACATTATGTCTACTTATTCGCAATATATCTGCGATTTGCGCTTCACAATATATGTTCATAAGTATAGACATAGTCGGTGTGCCTATATATATATATATATAGAGAGAGAGAGAGAGAGAGAGAGAGTATAATGTACAAAACTGCTTAACGTACATTAACCTACGCGACCAAATACATAACGTGCGTGATTATTTTTTTTACCATCATAACGTGCGTGATTAACATACCCATGCGTGATTATCACCTCCCATGCGTGATTATCACCAAATAACTGCTCCCATGCGTGATTAACTGATCCATGCGTGATTATGGCCCTGATCTGATGGTTAAGCTTGTCGCGTACGTGAAGTACGATAAGGCTTTTTGTATGTTAAGCTTCCTCTATATATATATATATATATATATATATATAGGGTGAAGATCATTTCAGAACCATTATTTTTTTCAGAACTTACAGAACTTATTACAACCCTTAGATTATATAATCAGTGGTTCAAAATAATAGTGGTAGTATCGTAATTAAAGGATGTCTAATCTATATCTATATATCTATATATCTATATAACTATATAAAGCATCTTCTATGTACAAAATAGTAATTTACATCCAATTTTTTAAGATGGCATATGAAAGGTTACCTTAAGATGCCAATTTTTTACGGTATTCTTCCCTTTCTGCCCTTCTCACACAAAATAGATACACAATTCTTCAATCTCGATCTCTCTACACCCGTTCCTTTCTCCTTGCCATTATTATCAGTTTCTTCAACTCAACCGTTCCTCTTTCAATGCAATCATCAGATTCTTTAATTCAATTGTTCCCTTCAATAACACTGTCCGTTTCCAGCCACCCCACATACTAAGATAACCTCCTGAGATGACGACGGGTCAGTGATGATGGTGTTCGGATGATGGCGGTGGTGGGTTGTTTAGGGCTCTGTCGCAAGTCAGTCATGGGGTTCTTGTGGTAGACGATTGTTCTTCAATACCATCATCAATTTATGCAATTGAATGTTTCTCCTTCAATCTCCCTATTAAGAGGCACATCAGGTTCCTTTTCTTGAATGGCGCCATCATCCTCTGACCTCTGTATGTTCTTATGGAAATCAGAGACATGAAGCTTAAGTAAATCGATGAGGCTTACAACCTGGTAAGACAATCTAAACCTAATCGATCATTTAGTTTGTATGCATACTCTCGCTCCAAGCAACAATTTGTTCCTTCTGATGATTTGTGTTTGTTATATTTTGTTTGTTTATATTTTTTGGATTCTGATGATTCAAGTTATATGGATTTATGTGATATGTTTAACATCATCTCACAGTCTCACATTGAATTCAACTGTAACATCTCTTCAAAAACTCCGATTGAGAAGAAAAAACACCCAAAAAACTCTCGATTCAAGTTAATCAGTTGCGTTCATCTTTGAAATTCGCGCAAACGATCAGCACTTTCTCCCTCTAACATTTCTCTCACAAGAACAGAGATGGTGAAAAATACAGGTCTCTAACCTGATATCAACAAGAAAGCCAGAGGTAATTCATCAGTTTTTCAGCCTATTTTTATATCGATTTATCTGCGTGTTTGTTGACTTGCATATGAATATTCGGTTTCTGATTAATGTTCGTATGTGCAACGAGTGTGTGTGTTGTTTTGCATCTGTTAATTATTGCAGAATCGGTGTTTTCACATATGTATTTCCACTTGTGTATGCCAAATGCGCCTCACATGTCTCTTGCCTCGGCATCGTGGACCCTATTAGCGTGTGGTGCTTTATAAAACACACCTTGCATCAAATGTGTCCTGCAAAATTTAGGATTTCTGTAGCTTTATCTCCAGTGATCATTCAAAGCTTATTCTAAGAAGTGGTAAATTATTTCTAAATTTTATATATTTTTACTTTTTTTACGTGTGTGGTGCATATTGGAACTATTTTTTGTCCGTTTCATGGTTGGTAGGTGATGAATTTCTTATTAAGGGTCAAGCGTGCCAAATTTGTCCTTGATAAAGCTCGAAGATGGATGTGGAAGGTGGGGTAGTAACGGAATATGTTATGTTTTTCTATTGTATTTTTTTTTGTAACTGAAAGACGGTTATGTTCCAGGAACGAGGCACAACGACAGTTAACCAAAAGCATAGGTGGTTGGTTGAGCAAAAACTTCTTCATTTTGTTGACGCGTTTCATCAATACGTTATGGACAGAGTAATAACCGCCTTACACGTTCGCAAATGAAAATGTTATTATCTTTCCTTACTGATGTTCATTTACGGTTGGTGTACTGTATATGTAGGTGTACCACAGTTCATGGAACGAGTTATGTGAAGGTATGGCAGCAGCTAGATCTCTTGATGAAGTGATTCAAGTGCATGAGGCCTACTTACTCTCAATTCACCATCAGTGCTTTGTAGTTCCGGACAAACTCGTCAGTAACATCTTTCTTTCTTTTGCAGGTTACAATGATCCGTGTTAAAGATAGAACGAGTTATCGGCTTTGTTTCTTTTTTTTATAGTGGGCATTGATAGCAAGCCGGATCAACAAAGGTACTCTCTTTGATCGATTTCGAATTGGGTTGTGGTGGCAGCCAATCTTTACCTGCAATAGAAGTCCCTGGTGTTTCTTCGTGACTGCTACTGAGTTCTTACTTTACAATTTTTTTTTTACGAGACACCATTATATGATGATAGTATATACATTGAACTCTTTAATGTAACGGGTCGGTTCGGATCGGATTCGGGCCAATACGGGTTTCCGGACGGGACGAGTTTCGGATCGCAACAGGTTTTAGGCCGACATGGGTTTTCGCACGGGACGGGTTTCGGATCGCAACGGTTTTTAGGCCGACACGAGCTTCCGCACGGGACGCGTTTCGGGTCGGGACGGGTTTCGGTTTGGTCGGTTTTTTTGGTTTCGTTTCGAATCGGTTTCAATATTTCCAGTTTTTTTGGTTTCATTTCGGTTTTTTGTTTTCATTTGGTTGGTTTATTCGGTTGAGTTTTATTACTAATACCTGAAAGACAACAAAAGCATCCAGCAGCTAAGATCTTTAATGCAAGAACAGTGTTGAAGTTCATGATTCGGATTTAGAACATCAACTGCAGTAGCTTTATTCATTTTGAACTGGGATCATTGATTCCGAAAGTTGACTCATTAGAAACAGAAGTCGGAAACGAGCGTGCTTTATCGGGAAAGATGATAGACAGATGTTGGGTACTAGAAGGCGAGTTGGAATCATTAAATATGAAAGTTGATTCGCTAGAAACAGATGATGAAAAGGAACATGCCTTATCGAAGAAGATGGGAGCCAAATGTCGGGAATTAGGTGAGTTGGAATCCTTGAATCTGAAAGTTGATTATTTAGAAACCGAGACAAAAAGGAGCGCGCTGTATCAGGAAGATGGGAAACAGGTGTCAGGAATTAGAACATTAATTGGAATCCTTGGTTTTGAAAGTTGATTCTCTAGAAACGGAGGTTGAGAAGGAGCGCGCGTTATCGAAGAAGATGGGAGTTAAATGTCGGGAATTAGAAGGCGAGATTTCAAGATTACAATGTGAAAATCAGTACCCAATACCCGCTATCCCAAATCCGGAGCTCACGATGAAACAGGTTAGTTTACTTGATAAGCAACTTATATCTTTGAATGTTATTCAGTTAATATCGGTATAGAGTTATTTTTTAGTTACCAAACTTGAATATTGTTTATTCTTGATAAATGAATATATACTTTTGTACACTTTTTCTTGTGACAGGGAACAGTTGTGGAGGGTACGATTCAGCAGTTATTTGAAGGACACCGTATGACTTATATTGAATGTATAAATGCTGACTATAAATCAACAAGAAAGGAGTCTTTTTATGGTAAAAATCTCACTTAAATGTTAAGAATGGCAATTTTTGTATGGACTTCTGATTTCTTACTAATCTATATATTGTGTCAGACCTTCAGCTTGATGTCAAAGGTTGCCGAGATGTGTATGCCTCATTTGACAAGTATGTTGAAGTAGAAAGGCTTGAAGGTGACAACAAATATCATGCTGAACAACATGGGTTACAGGTTGGATGCTGAACAACATGTGTTATAATTATCGGAGCTTTCAAATTTATATCTGGTGCAGAAATGGAGACCGCCAGCAAGGTCGCACTGAGCCAGTGGCTCAGCTCGGACTATCTGGTTCCGTGGAAGTGTCAAACTGAACAGTTGAGAAAACCAAGTCAAGTCTGGTCAACCGGGTTCCGTACACTCACTGAGGTAAATATGTTAATTTTTTTCTTTAGAATATATATTTATACCTTTGTTTTCATTGGGACTAAATTTGGGATTTTGTGTTGTCTGGATTCATTTAGAGCTACAAGCACCGACTCTTGCTTTGATTAATCAAAATCACGCCTTAGATGATGATAAAGATGAGCCTTTGAATGAAAATGATGATGTGCACCAAGGTGAGGAACTAAATACTCGACATTTGGTTCTCAACTGACAGACTACACAAAGTTGACCAAAACCTCAACACTCATGTTGTTTCAGTGAGTGGAGTCACGACAGATTCCGTATAATTATAACTTAAAAGTGAAATTTTGTTGCAATTATTAATTCGTTTACATACAAAAAGATCTTACAAAAGGTGATTCTGTGAGTATTGTGAATGAAATTCACTTGTTTTGGTCCTTTGTTTCGAACCCTTGAGAGTAGATTCGGCAGTGAAAACCCCAGCTGCTGCTAGCAATGACGGTGGGAACTTCAGCATTTCGTATTCCACCAAACATAGGTCAATCAAGTAGAAACACAATTGCTCCATCTATACAAATAAACACAATGATTATCAAAAAAGAAAAATCAATTGGTTGCTAGCAATGAATATATTATTCTTTAAAATCTTGCAGACCTCTTTGTAAGCTCTTGCAGCTTTGAGAAAACGCTTCACAAACACGAATGGCATTAGAACCGAGAGGTTGAATTCAAGGGTATTCATCATTTCTTTCTCCTGGAAACATCAAAACAAGAACAAATATGACGTTATAATTATATAATAATAACAATAATAAGGTAGATAAATAAAATTTTGTTCATCAGTTACCATATCAAGAACTTCAGATCTTGTGTAAGCTTTATCAGAAAGAAATTACGATAAAATCATCAAATCATCGACAATCAGCACCGTGACTTCTTCATATTTACAAGCGAGAAGCATTGCGGTTATTCCAACGAGTTGAATATTCTTCCTTACAACGGGTCGGCGCGACAGGAACCGGTCAACAAGATTGACAGTTAGATACAAAGTCTCTTCCGTAAGTTCAAACTTGTAATGAACCTATTATTTTTCATCATAAGTTGTTATAAACATTAATTCTGCATTTGGTATGGTATCATAAGTTATTATAAATTTTAATAATGTAGCTCAATTAGCCAATCGATGAGAATGCCTCTCATTCTATCGGTTATGTCACGCTGTTGGAAAACGAGTATGTCACTATAAATTGTGGATACCGCAGCAACGCGCGGGTTCCCCACTAGTAGACAATTAATAAAGTAAAAAGGGTAATTTGGGGAAATCTAAAAAATAAACTCCTTATTTACCTCCATGTATTTCTCAATTTCTCTCTTTAATCCCTTTGTTTCTTACTGATGAGTTGATATCAATTCATATCCATTACTCCAGAGCAAGAGAAACGCTAACATAGTGGGTTTGAGGTTCGCTTTCGTTGTTGGTTGTAGTCACAAACCTTAGGCCGGTAAGCCATTTCTTAGACTTTTAGATCTAAGTTGCACATTATTTGCATATTAGAATAGTGGAGACCGAATGCTTTAGTTTCTTTATTTTATTAATGGCATTTGTAACCCTATTTATCAACAAAATAAAATCATTTCATAACCAGATTAAAAAGGATTTATTTTAATAAAAAAGTAAGCCACTGATTATAAGATTGGAGATAATTAATAAATTGAGAAAATTACCAAAATAGCCAAGAAAAAGTTTGACTTACCAAAATAACCACTTCATGAGTCTTTGGAAAGAGGCATCACGAATTCAAATGCGCGGGATGCCTCTTTCAAGACCCCTCATGCGTCTTTAAATATGAAAGTGACACGTGTCTCAATGATTAGGTAGATTCCTTCAATGCCTCAGGCAGACTCATCCAATTCCTCAGCAGACTCATCCAATGCCTTCATCCAATGCCTCAGCAGACTCTTCAATGCCTCAGGCAGACTCTTCCAAATATTTTAGGAAAATACTTTAAAATATTTTAAAAAATACTAAAAATATTTTTTTAAATATATATTTTTTAATTTAAAAAAAATATTTTTTAAATTTATATACGTAAAGTATTTTAAATTTATATACGTAAAGTGTATTAAATTTATATACGTATAGTATTTTTTAAGGATTTTAAAGATATCTTTACGTATATAAATTTAAAATATTTTTTAATTTTAAAAAAATAATTGAAAAAAATAAAATAAATATTTTATTAAAGTATTTTTTTAAATTTTTTTATGTATTTTCTTAAAATTAGCCAAGATATCTTTACGTATATAAATTTAAAAAGGTAAATTTTTTTTAAATTTAAAAAAATATTTTTAGTATTTTTTTAAATATTTTAAAGTATTTTCTTAAAGTATTGGAGGAGTCTGCCTTAGGCATTGGAAGAGTCTGCTGAGGCATTGGATGAAGGCATTGGATGAGTCTGCTGAGGCACTAAATGAGTCTGCCTGAGGCATTGGAGGAGTCTACCTAATCATTGAGACACGTGTCACTTCCATATTTAAAGACGCATGAGGGGTCTTGAAAGAGGCATCCCGCGCATTTGAATTCGTGATGCCCCTCTCCAAAGACTAATGAGGTGGCTATTTTGGTAAGTCAAACTTTTTCTTGGCTATTTTGGTAATTTTCTCTAATAAATTTGTATGGGTTGAAAAAGGTTGAGAGCTAAGTAATAGTGTTTTGAAATAGTTATATAACAAATGCAGACTTTGAATGGCTGATTTATTAATTTATATTGCTTTTCACTAAATAAGTTTTCTTAGTAAAAATCTTTTATATGGGATTGTTGTTTTAGGCTACAGGTCTTGAGGTGTTCATTACTGTTTGGGAAACACCACAAAAATCAACGGAAAAAGAGCCAGTTGAAGATGCATAATGAATGTGTAGGTTAAAAATAATTTGTATATTTTTTAATAGTTTGAACGTGCACATATGTAAATACCTATTCTTTCTTATATACACGTGTGTAAAAATCTATATACGTATGTGTAAATATTGATTTGAATGTGTATATATCGATTTGAATTATGTTTGTTGATATAGATTTCTTATATATGTTTTTTTTTTTTGTTACACACATATGTGTAAACATTTATTTTTAGTTACATGCATATATGAAAATGCATGTAAATAGTATAGATAAGCATACATAGAGTATTGACATGTATGTAAATAGACAGTTCATTATGTTATCATTTAAAAATTTAATGATCAATTTAAGGATTTACATGTATGTAAATGGGAATCAATCTGTAAATATAATATAATAATTGTGAAGATTTACATATATGTAAATACATTACCTTTGAAAATCACTATGAAGATTACTTGCCAAAGAATTACATATATGTAAATAATATACTTACATATGTATAAATATGCACTTAGTCAGTATCATCGTAACCAGTTTAAAAAAACAAATGATTGTATTAAAGATGAGTTTTGTTGTTAACATTGTTTTGGTCAAAAATTACCGAAGTAATTAAGTGATCAAATTAGTTAAGTGAGGTAGCGTGCTGAAAATATGTGTGAAAAATATGTTAACCAAGTTAATTACAAAAAACACTTTCAGGATACGGCTCAGGATATAGAGCTGTATCTATGATCAAACAATGAGCAAAAAAGTAAAGGTTGACATGTGATATACGAGGAAAGCCCTTGATCAATCTAGATCGCCGGCACGAAACCTCGGGAGCTGACAATCGCAGCTGCCTTGTTCTTCTATTGCTTCAAATATCAGGGTACAGTGCAGGATGTGGTGCGGATCAACTAGGTGTTACAAGGTAATTCGAGTACAAGTGATTGTGTATAGTGTTTGCAGTGAGCTAAAGAGCAAAAGTGTTGGAGAATGTGTGTGTAAAATTGCGTGCCTTAATCTGATCCGCCCCCATCTATTTATAGTAAAATAAACGCAACAAACTATCCTATATAACCGGGATCCGGCGAATATTCCCCACTCGAACGTTGTAGACCTGGTCTTCCGGGTCCAACGTCTCTTAAACAACTGATTTGCCCGAGTCTTTAGGAGAAGAAGTCCATCTGACCGTTAGTGACTTGTAGCCTCTTATCTGCACGTGGATTATTAAGTTAACACAAGGATATCGCCCGGGATGTTAGCAATATCCTAATCCAGTATCCTGATCAGAAACAAAAAACCAAAAGCAGGATATTAGTTAGGATATCTATGCTCAGAAAATGACCCACAACAATTGTCCCCAAATATATCTGTTGGTATACCAATCCAATGGATATATTTAAAAATTCTATCTCGTAAATCAAGGCAATTAAAACGAAACGATGGTTGATATGACATTGTGCCATTTTCAATGCAATATATACTCTTTACCCCCTATACTCAGCCTATAATTAGCTGAGATATTTCTTCTTGTTATCACTTCTCTCCAAGCAATCTTCAGGTATTCGTCCTCTCTCTGATCATCTATTTTCTTTGAATTTCTTGTAATTTGCTTGATACTTTTCATGGCATCACGGACAAGATCTCACTCGAATCAACCGGTCCCAACCCTCATGAGTCAAAAACTCATACGAGAACCAGAAAAAGAGATCTGCTCCTTCAACAATGCTGATATCGCTGCTCTGAAGGATTCCGGCGCTTTTCCCACCGGAACAGTCATTCGCCCTTTTGATCGGGAGGTCCGATCAGACGCGTCATCAAACGAGTGGGTTTGCTTTTTTGCCTACCCCTTTTCTTTAGGACTCCGGTACCCATTTCCACCCTTCATTTCTCGTTTCTTCGAGCTCACCGGTCTTAGTTATGCCCAAACCATGCCAATGGTCTAGCAAGTTTTGATGGTGCTCGACCAAATCAAATCTCATCATTGCCCTGACTTGTGTATTGAAGACCTTCCCATAGCATATCGATTGAGATCTCATGGAAATAGCCGTTTTCTCTTGTTTTCCACTTCCAAAAATCCCCTAATCCTTAAAGCCACCAAGAATGAAGATCAGTGGCAACGAAAGTTCTTTTTCGTAAAAAGGGACTCCATTGACGGGGGTTTCGATCTGCCAGTTAGATGGCTAACCAAGGGTAGGATTTAGGGTTTTAGGAACATTCCCAAATATATTCTTAACTGCATCCTGACTGATATCCTAATATTTGTGCAGCGAATTTCAGAGACCTAGCATCCCCAAGTGCAGAATCACAATCCAGGATCAAAGAGATTTACCGACTTCCTGCCGCTGAAAGAACTTTCTCCCTGTCTCTCACAAACTCAAGTCAGAAATCTAGTTCAGAAATGTCTGATAAGTATAGGTGAACAAATTGACTATAGGATATAAATGACATAAATTAAATACTTATCTCTTGACACAGTGCCGGTCATCAACCTTAAAGGCTTCCAACTTGATGAGTTGGATAGTTATTCCAGCCTTGTACCCATCAAACAAGAGATTAATCTGAAGCCAACTGATACCCCAAAGCCCAGTAGCTCAAAGACTATCACCGCTCCCAAAGCTCCTCCAGCATCCAGGACCCGGGCCTCCAGCTCTCGGAAGAGAAAGGAAGGGGATCATCCTACTACTCCCCATTTATTCCCATTTGAGAATCATGGGTTCACGGATTCCAGCAAATTCATGACAGGTTTCCTTAACCAGGTTAGTATTCTGGCCTATACCCTGCACCATATGCTAATTACAAATGTTAGTTTAGGCTGATACCTGTTTACCTACCTTACAGGGCCTTGAACGCCTGGTATTCCTCTACGAGGACGCATGTGGCTCGAATGTCATGTTGGAGAGCAAACTGAAGAAGGCTGAGGCTACCATCGCAGATCAAGCAGCAATCGCCACCGCCAAATCAGAACATTATGAAGCCAAGTACAAGGCCATGACCCAAGACTACCAGTCTACCATTCAGAAGATCACCCAAGAGGCTCAAGCTAAGTCCGACGCGGCTCAGGTTCAACATGAGCAAGATATAGCTTCGTACCGGGAGAGCCTTAAGAATTCAGTTATCATTTCCCTCCTCCAGGCCAGGCTGAAAATGGCTTACGAGGCTAGGACTTTGGGCTTTGAATGCCCTTTATGGAATATCAAAGCCTGGGAGATGAAATTGAAGGAACTCGGTGGCAATCCTGTGGAGCCCCCTCAAAACCTGCTGCAGAGAAATCCGCTAAGGTGACCGAGAAGGTTGTTGATGCTGGTGTTGCAAACGATGGTGGTGGAGATGCTGCTGATGAGGCTGGGATGAATGCTGGAGAGGATGCTGCTGGAGAGGATGTGATGGAAGAGGGAACTGCCCCTTAAGCACAGCAATGTGGGCGATGATGGATGTATGTGCCGAGGCCGGAGCCCACTTTCTTAGATTTGGTTGTTGTGGTCTTGTTTAAATAATTTACATTTGCTGTCTTTGAACACATTATATTTCCTACATTAAAACAATATGATGACCAAAGGTGGAAGGGTCCTGGGTTTCAGGATGAAGCCCTTGGTCATCAGTTAGTATGATGCAACGGTTGGAGGCGGATGGGTCTCATTTTGAGATGAAACCTTCAACCGTTGCATAAATATGGTAAAAACTTAACTGTGCTTTTGGCGGATGGGCCTCGGTTTGAGGTGAAACCAAAAGCACAACTTTTGACCTGGTAATAATATAACCATCTTTTGACTTATCTGTTGTTGCCTTTTAATTCCTGTCATGCCTTACTTAGTTTAGATTTTGCAAAATTAGTCTTACCATTTCCTTGAAAATATCCTGATCAATATACTCAGTGTTATCCTACGAAGACTTTTGTCAAATAGGACTTCTCAAAATCCAAACAATTTAGAAAATAGTTCACTTTTCAAAATATCCAATAATTTAAATAGAACTTTTAAAGGAAAAAAATAATTTTCCTAGAATTTATAAATAAATCCAACACTGATTTTCAGGCCCAAGTAACGTATCCCGAACAAACATCCTGAATCATATTTCGAGGGTATATCTCGAGAATATACCCTAAAATATATCCTAGTCAGGGTACCTAAACTTTAAACATGGTTTCAAAAGATCAAACAAATTGTGTAAGATCCACAAAGGAACGATCATACCAGGAATTGAGCGTAACCTTAGTATCAAACTCCTTCCCCTTTTGCAACTTTTCCCACTAAGATGTCCCCAGTCCGAGACACTTAGCCCAACCTTGATCTTTTGAGCTTCACATAATTGCTTTAGAAGGAATGTCCCCTGTGCATGAAGTCTTTAAACACTTAGAATAATTTAGAACCTTAGTTCCAATCGTATAGACAATTCTTGTATTACAGGGGTAAAACCCAAAGATATATTGGGGATAAATCCTTGGTATCCTGGGGAAAATCCCAAATTTTCATGCGCTACAGGCGGGAGTGTATAAACTCCAAGACTTAGAAAGATGAAAACCTTTAAACCTTAGAGAGTATGAAAATACCCTTTCGCGAGAGAGGGTGATCAATCCTCATATACCTTAAGGATCCAGGGCATAGCCAACAGTAACGAAATTGTCAGCCACTTTTACATGAACTGGTCCCGCCACCTTGAACTATCCCTGGATAACTTGCGCTCCAGGCGGGGTGTTTAAACCCAATTCGTGAGAAAGGTGAATACCTTTAAACCTGTGAAGGGATCAGGATCCCTTAAACGTGAGAGAAGGGCCAATCCTCTAATCTTCCTAAGTATCCTAAGTATGTATCCTGATGCTATATCCAGAATCATATTCTGCAAAACAACCTTAAACTAAGGTGGGTGTTAGCTTGGCTAACACCCCTCCGATGCTTAAGTCAGTATTGGGTTCAAATAAAATAAATTATATTTGAAAGAGACAAAATTCATACCGTCCTGAGTTAGAAATTAAATTCTAAACTTACTTGAAATAGGCTTTGAGATGTATAGCATTCCAGGATCTTGGTAGCATATCCCCCTCTATATTCTTAAGTCGGTATGCTCCTTTCCCTGATTCTGATTCAATCTCGTAGGGTCCTTCCCATTTTTGAGCTAATTTTCCATCAGCAGGATTGGTAGTATTCTGAAAAGCTTTTCTCAATACCCAATCTCCGACTTGAAATCTCCTAGTCCTTATATTCTTGTTGTATGCTCTGGATATCCTTTATTGATATGCGGCCATCCTCAGCCTTGCTGCATCTCTTGTCTCATCAACAGTATCCAATTCCTGGCATAGGACTTCAGGATTCTGGTCAGGATCCCGTAGGTTAGATCTCGCTGTAGCTGATGCCTTGGCAAATCTGGGATCATCGTCAGGATACCGGAAGGATCCCGAATACCAATATTACATATCCTGTATCCTGCGATGAGTCCTCAGGATAAGGAAGTAATAACTATTCAGGATCCTGAGGACAAGTATCTCGACAAGGATCCTAAGTCCTGGACGGCTCCAATCACTAGATATCTCAAGGATGGACACATCCCCGAAGATGAGAATCCTAAGGCCTTTAGGATGAAGGTTTCACGATTTACTATTATAAATAACGTTTTGTACAAGAAATCTCTTGCAGGTCCGTATCTAAGATGCCTGGAGGATCCCGAGACCAAAGATGTACTCTAGGATATACATGAAGGGGATTGTGGAAACCATACTGGGGGCAGGTCATTATTTTCGAAAGTACTGAGGACATGATACTACTGGCCGACGATGAAGAAAGACACCGTGGAATATGCTCGAAGATGTGACGCATGTCAGAGGCATGGCAACATTCTGCACCAACCAGCTGAACCATTGTATCCTATAGTTTCCCCTTGGCCATTCATGAAATGGGGGATGTACATAGTAGGGAAATTACCAAAAGCTCCAGGAGGAAAAGTCTTTATGTTGGCTGTTTTGGTCAAAAATCACACAAGGATAATGTAACCAAACTTTATGTAAACGGGGTATGATGCTTGGTTAATTAGAAAAGTAAAGGATCACTTTTGTAAGAAGTATGCAAAGACACAATGATTTATACGAGGAAAAAGCCCTTGATCAAAGTATGATCCCCGGCATAAAAAACCTCGGGTGATGGCAACTACCGATCACCAAACTTCAATATAAGAAAAATGATTACAACTTCGGATGATAATGAGCTGAGTACAAGGATCACTATAGTTTCGAGTGTCTAAGCGTGTGAGAATTGTGTTGTGTGTTCTTCCGAATGAGGAAGAGTGATTTATATACAAGTGTTGGTGACCTATTTTAGGTAAAAAGACTAATAATCAGCTCATTACCCCTTTAGAAATAAAAGACAATCTAGCCTAAATTGTCGCCCTTAAATTATGCTAAGTTTCCATATCCTTTGCAACGTCCATCTCCGATTAAGCACATGCTATATTTGTAAAGACGCGTCCCTTGATGATGATGCTAAGAGCGGATCCTGCCGGGTGTTCCTGCAAAATAACATTTAATTCAATGAAGGTAACTGTTAGCATGAGGATCCTATGATGGTCCATGATCCTGATCCTGAAGTCCTGCTGAGGATCACTATCTGCCAAAGAAACAAGGATCACTGGTTAGGATCACGTGTAAGGATCATGTATGATAAAAATCCAGCCCTAACAATTGCCCCCAAAATATAAGGAGTTTATTGTAAATTAACGAGTTGTATTTTGTTTTGATCTTATCTCCAACGGGCGACTCGGATAACTAGCCGTTATATCCGGACTAGCCGTTGCAACCTTTACGTCACTGAAGTGACATCCCTGCAATATCATGATTATAAATAGGAGATAGGATTGGGATCAATATTCATTCAAGACATCTTCCCTTTATAACCTCTACCAAAGATCGATCAGGTATTCTCTTCTCTTCTCTTTTCTTTCTTCCTTCTCTTGCTCTGTTTTTTCTGCTCCGTCAACAGTTTCTCGACTATGTCAATGAGGTAAGGATTATTGCCCCTGTTGGTTATCCTTCTTGAATATCCTGCTTGTGTATTCTGCCTGTATATCCTGCTTCTTTGTGGATCACCTGATCCTGAACTTACCTTTTTTCTCTTTTGCAGAAACTTGCTGAGATTGAGACCTATCTTGGCCATGTCGAGGATCAGGAAAGCCAAATCGCCGACCTCCAACAAATGGGCGTGTTGAAGGATCTCAAGATAGCAGATCTTGAGAAGGAACTCCGGGCTACAAAGGATGAGGCTGCTCAAAGGCTGATCGACATGGATGGCGAGAAGCAGGAGATCACCCAGGGTGCCAAGGTCTCTGCGGCAATTGCCATGTACAAGATACAACTACAGATGCCTGCGGAGGCTCAGGATCCTGCCTTTGACAAAAGCTCATGGGACGTGGAGGGTTGGAAGGCGAGATTGGCAGAGCTGGAGGATGAGGACGAAGCTGAGGAGATCCCAATGCTGGAGGGCGGTGATGCTGAGAAGGATCAAGGCGGAGAAGCTGGTGGTGATGGAGCAGCAAAAGTTTGAGCTGCATGATTGGGCGATGATGGATATTTGCGACTAGGCCGGAGCCCAATTTTTTAAGCTTGGTAGTGGTTTTTTTTGTGGTTGTTGATGTTTGAAACAATTATGGTCTGTAATCTTTGAACAATAGTTTTTAGGGTTAAGGATCCTGGATCCTTTGAACAATAGGTAGGATCGCAAATGGTGGAGGGATCCTCTGTTTGGGGAATGAAGCCTTTGTGATCCTGCCGCCTTTAATTTCCTGCACCTGCTAAGACCGCATAGACAATGGACACCCTTTGCCAACCCATGTGGACGGGCCACGTTTTGCTGGTAGAAATGTGGGTTGGCAATTTTGACAACTTTTTTGAAAGGGTTTAAAATCCTTTTGTTAATAATATAACTTTAATCTTTCTGGCTTATCTCGTGTTGCTATCCTTTATTCATCCTCTTATTTTCCAATTGTTTTAGAAATATATTTTTTAGAATAATGGAAGTTGGGCAAATCATGTTCGATAAATTTAGGATATGATCCTAGATCAAATATCCTAATTCTGAAAATTTTCAAAGTAGTTTAGTTCAAGGATCATAGGTTTAGTTGTCAAAGTGTAAGGGTTGTTCAGGATAATGAGTATAATCAAAATAGTCAAGGATCATACCTGAGGATCCAAGTTAGGATCTTAACCTTTAATCAAGATAACCGTAGATTTTAATGGATAATAAGGATTAAGGATCCTTATGTATTTAACTTTGAAAACCTGAAAAATGAAACATAACTTGGGACTAAGCCAATGTAAAAGATAAGTTAGTAGCTGGGGACATGCCCAAAGGATAACTGAGGATGATTCCAAAGGATCACTGGGGACAAGCCCAAAGGATAACTGGGGACAAGCCCGAAGGATAACTGGGGACAAGCCCAAAGGATCGTATGTAAACTGGAGTATGGCCCTTACTGGCGACTATTCAAACTTAGTGACATGAAAATGTCAAAACCTTAGCTAACGTGAAAACGTTAGAAACCTTAGGAACGGATGTATGGTACGTCTACCATTATACGTAGGATCCTAAATATAGCCAGTACGATGAGGTTGTCAGCCCCGGAAGTGGGTACTGGTCCCAAAGACGTGAACTATATCAGGATCATCGTGCGCTGCTGGCGGAAACTGGGGATAATCCCAAGGATAACTGGGGTTGGACCCAAGGATCTGCGGTGCTTTTGAAGATCTTTGACGATATGCTGAAGATACCTGAACTATCATAACTCAAATGGTTCGTGAGAAGAGGATGAAGGATACATGATCCTTATCCTTAGGTAAAAAGTAAGAAAATGTAATAGTTTTAGGATAAGCACATTACCAGAGTAAGGATCACTGATATCACCGGGATCCTTCAAGGATACTTCAATGTAAGGATCACATGCTTGAAGGATCATGTTCACATGAAATATTTCTTTAAGTGAACAGCATTCCAGGCTCTTGGTAACAAATTTCCTTCCATGGTTAGCAACCTGTATGCCCCCTTTCCTGCTTCAGCTTCAATCAAGTAAGGGCCTTCCCACTTTGGTGCTAACTTCCTGTTTTGGTCAAAAATCACACAAGGATAATGTAACCAAACTTTATGTAAACGGGGTATGATGCTTGGTTAATTATGAAAGTAAAGGATCACTTCTGTGATAAAGATGCAAAGACACAATGATTTATACGAGGAAAAAGCCCTTGATCAATGTATGATCTCCGGCATAAAAAACCTCGGGTGATGGCAACTACCGATCACCAACTTCAATATAAGAAAAATATAGTTACAACTTCGGATGATAATGAGCTGAGTACAAGGATCACTATTGTTTTGAGTGTCTAAGTGTGTGAGAATTGTGTTGTATGTCGTGTGTCCTCTTCCAAATGAGGAAGAGTGGTATTTATACAAGTGTAGGTGACCTATTTTAGGTAAAAGGACTAATTATCAGCTTATTACCCCTTTAGAAATAAAAGACAATCTAGCCTAAATTGCCGCCCATAAATCAAGCCAAGTTTCCATATCCTGTGCAACGTCTATCTCCGATTAAGCTCTTGCCATAATTGTGAAGACGCGTCCCTTGATCATGATGCTAAGAGCGTATCCTGCTAGATGTTCCTACAAAATAACATTGCATTAAGCGGAGGTAACCGTTAGTATGAGGATCCTATAATGGTCCATGATCCTGATCCTGAAGTCCTGCTGAGGATCACTATCTGCCAAAGAAACAAGGATCATTGGTTAGGATCACGTGTAAGGATCATGTATAATAAAATTCCAGCCCTAACAATTGCCCCCAAAATATAAGGAGTTTATTATAAATTAATGAGTTGTATTTTGTTTCGATCTTATCTCCAACGGGCGACTCCGAATAACTAGCCGTTACACATGGACTAGCCGTTGTGATCATTACGTCATAGATGTGACAATCCCTGCAAATCATGATTATAAATAGGAGATAGGGTTGGGATCACTCTGCATTTAAATTCGGGATATCTTCCCTTTATAATCGCTGCCGAAGATCGATCAGGTATTCTCTTTTCTTCTTTTTTCATTCTTCCTTCTCTTGCTCTGTTTTTCTGCTGTGAGAATGTTGCTCCGAAACTCTCCCCATAAGGATCACGAGAAGAGCAGTCCCCTGAAAGGCCAAGGGATCATTAAGGATTCTCCTACGGAGAGATGTTGCTTTACCGATGCTCATGTAGATAGGATTCGTCATTGCTTCCCGGCGGATGCTGTTTTCAAATCCTTCACATCCACTGCTTTGAGTGATTTTGTTTCAGACACCTGGGTGATCTTTCCTGCAACTCCATTTACCATAGGATATTCGTATCCTTTTCCGGCCTTCACCCAATCTTTCTTTTCTCTGACCGGCATATCTTATATCCAAGCTATGCCGATGATCTGGAGGGTCTTGTATACCTTCGAGAGGATCATCGAGCAGGAGGGGATTGATTTAGGGATGGCAGAGCTGGCCGCGCTTTATGATCTTACCACGTTTGGTTCTCATCGATATTTGTTGAAACGGAAGGCCGGGGAGGATCACCCTGTTTTGAAAGTTACCAAAAATGACACAAATTGGAAGCGTCGTTTCTTCTTTGTGAGAAGGGATTCCCTCCCTAATGGGAATGATCTGCCCAAGGAGTGGGCCACTCATGGTAGGGTAGAGGATCCTCGAAGGATCACTATCAGTCCTGTCTCATATGATGAAGATCACTAATGTCTTTTTTCCTTTGTCTTTTGTGCAGCTATTTCCGTTGCTCACCTAAAATTGACCCCTGCTGCAAGAGAAAGAGTGTTAGCTTTTAAAAAGCTTGATCCTGAGGTCAGAAGTTTTCAAGTCACCATCCAAGATTCACAAGAAGTATCCTCCGCATCTGCCACAATGTCAAGTAAGTATCCTTACCAAAAAGTAAGTTCTATGCAAAAATATTAAATAAGTTAGGAAACTTATCTTGTTTTGATTGTGTAGGTGCTGGGAAATCTGCTAAGTCTGCCAAGTCTGCCTCCTTGTTTGGGATTGATGATCTTGCCAACGTCAAGTCTTCGAAGAAGAAGACTTCTGCTGCTAGTCCTTCTGCTTCAGCCCCTAAATTACCCATTAGGGGTAAGGGAAAGAAGAGGAAGGTTTCTGAGGTTCTTCAAGGATTTCCCCTAATTCGCCAGCAGTTTCTTGATTCTGTCAACGAGGTTAGGATCACTGCCCCTGTTGGTTATCCTGATGGTTTTTGAGGATCACCCGTGTCTGACGTCATATCCTGTTGTTTTTGCAGAAACTTACTGAAATAGAATCTTATGTTAGCCACGTTGAAGATCAAGATCGCCAGATTGCCGACCTTCAACAGATGGGTGTGCTGAAGGATCTCAAGATCGCTGATCTTGAGAAGGAGATCCGGGCTGTTAAGGATGAGGCTGTCAAGGCATTGATCAAGTTTGATTATGAGAAGCATGACATTACTCAGGACGCTAAGGTCTCTGCCGCGATAGCTATGTACAAGATACAACTGCAGATGGCTACGGAGGCTCAGGATCCTTCCTTTGATAAGAGCACATGGGATGTTGAAGGCTGGAAGGCAAGGCTAGCAGAGTTGGAGGATGACGATGATGCTGAGGATATCCCTATGCTTGAAGGTGGAGATGCTGGTAAGGATCAGGGGGAGGCAAGTGGAGCTGGTGGTGATGGTGCAGCGAAGGTTTGAGCTGCAAGATTGGGCGATGATGGAAACTTCTAGACATAGCCGGAGCCCAGTTTTTTTAAATTTTGATAGTAGTTTGTGGTATTTGAAACAATTATGGTCTGTAATCTTCGAACAATAGTTTTTAGGGTTAAGGATCCTGGATCCTTTGAACAGTAGGTAGGTTTGCAAAAGGTGGAGGGATCCTCTGTTTGGGGGATGAAGCCTTTGTGATCCTGCCGCTTTTAATTTCCTGCACAATGCTAAGACCGCATAGACAATGGACACCCTTTGCCAACCCATGTGGACGGGCCACGTTTTGCTGGTAGAAATGTGGGTTGGCAATTTTGACAACTTTTTGAAAGGGTTAAAGATCCTTTTGTTTAATAATATAACTTTAATTTTTCTGGCTTATCTCGTGTTGTTATCCTTATCTTCTTGTTTCTTGATTGTTTTTGTAGTATATTTAAAGTAACAAGGGTTGAAAATATGTTATCCAAATTTAGGATATGATCCCAGATCAAATATCCTGATATTGAAAATTTTCAAAGTACTTTAATTCAAGGATCATAGGTTTGGTTGTCAAAGTGTAAGGGTCGGTTAGGATAGTGAGTATAATCAAAATGGTCAAGGATCATACCTGAGGATCCAAGTTAGGATCCTAACCTTCAATCGAGACAATCGTAGATAAGATTTTGATGGATAATAAGGATTAAGGATCCTTATGTGGTCTAACTTTGACAATCCTGAAAAACGAAGCACAACTTGGGACTAAGCCAATGTAAGAAATAAATTAGTAACTGGGGGCACGCCCAAAGGGTAACTGAGAATGATCCCGGAGGATCACTGGGGACAAGCCCATAGGATAACTGAGAATGATCCCGGAGGATCACTGGGGACAAGCCCAAAGGATAACTGGGGACAAGCCCAAAGGATCGTATGTAAACTGGAGTATGGCCCTTTCTGGCGACTATCCAAACTTAGTGACATGAAAATGTCAAAACCTTAGCTAACGTGAAAACGTTAGAAACCTTAGGAACGGATGTATGGTACGTCTACCATTATACGTAGGATCCTAAATATAGCCAGTACGATGAGGTTGTCAGCCCCGGAAGTGGGTACTGGTCCCAAAGACGTGAACTATATCAGGATCATCGTGCGCTGCTGGCGGAAATTGGGGATAATCCTAAGGATAACTGGGGTTGGACCCAAGAATCTGCGGTGCTTTTGAAGATCTTTGACGATATGCTGAAGATACCTGAACTATCATAACTCAAATGTTTCGTGAGTAGAGGATGAAGGATACATGATCCTTATCCTTAGGTAAAAAGTAAGAAAATGCAATAGTTTCTAGGATAAGCATATTACCAGAGTAAGGATCACTGATATCACCGGGATCCTTCAAGGATACTTCAATGTAAGGATCACATGCATGAAGGATCATGTTCACATGAAATATTTCTTTAAGTGAACAGCATTCCAGGCTCTTGGCAACAAGTTTCCTTCCATGGTTAGCAACCTGTATGCCCCCTTTCCTGCTTCAGCTTCAATCAAGTAGGGACCTTCCCATTTTGGTGCTAACTTCCCGTCAGCAGGATTGATAGTATTTTGAAATGCTTTTCTCAACACCATATCTCCGACTTGGAATTTCCTTAATCTGACATTTTTGTTGTAGGCACCAGCCATTCTTTGTTGGTAGCTTGCCATCCTTATCCTAGCTAGATCCCTGATTTCTTCAATAGTATCCAAATCCTGAGCTAGAATTGTAGCATTTTCTTCAGGATCACGAGCACTTGTTCTAGCAGTTGGGATCACCATTTCTGTTGGGATCACTGCTTCTGCCCCAAATACTAAAGAGAAAGGTGTTTGACCAGTAGCATTCTTGGGAGTTGTTCTATCAGCCCATAGCACATAAGGTAACTCCTCTGCCCATTTCCCTTTCTTGGATCCTAGCTTCTTCTTCAGATTGTTGATGATGATCTTGTTGGATGATTCTGCTTGACCATTGGCTTGTGGATGAACTGGTGTTGATGTTATCATCTTGATTCCCCAACTGTCACAAAAGTTAGTGGTTCTGCTTCCAATGAATTGGGAGCCATTATCACATACAATTTCAGAGGGAATGCCAAATCTAGTTATAATGTTTCTTTTAATGAAGGATATGACTTCCTTTTCTCTGACTTGGGCGAAGGCTTCAGCTTCTATCCACTTAGAAAAATAGTCAGTCATGGCAAGCATAAATACTTTTCCACCAGGTGCTTTAGGAAGCTTGCCAACTATATCCATTCCCCATCTCATGAATGGCCAAGAGGATGGTATTGGGTGTAAAAATTCAGCTGGCTGATGGAGGATATTGCTATGTTTTTGGCAAGGATCACACTTCTTAGCATACTCTACAGCATCCCTTTTCATGGTTGGCCAGTAGTATCCTGTTCTAAGGATCCTCGAGAACAATGCTCTGCCCCCAGTGTGGTTTCCACAATCTCCTTCGTGGAAATCTTTCAATACTTCTTCAATTTCAGGATCCTCAATACATCTCAAATATGGTCCTGCAAGAGATCGCTTATATAATACATCATTCAAAATTGTGAACTGAGATACCTTAATCCTGAAAGCTCTAGGATTTTCTTCCATCGGAATCTCCCCGTGTTGCAAGTATCTCATGATTGGTGAGATCCATGATCCTGAATAAGGTTGAGCTTCTTCACTAGGGATCATCGCAGTATCCTCTTCTATTTCCATGGCCACCTGATTTTTGATAGCAGGAGCCAGGATATGGATGATAGGGATACTTATATCTTCTGGAATCTTCAAGGATGATCCTAGGTTGGCCAATGCATCAGCCTCTGTGTTTTCCTCCCTTGGTACCTGTGTCAAGCTGAAAGAAACAAAGGAGAGTGCCAATTCTTTGACTATCTCTAAATACTTGGTTAGTTTTTCACCTTTAACAGCATAGGACCCATTAAAGTGATTAGTGATCAACAATGAGTCTACATATACTTCGAGATATTTTACCCCCATATCCTTAGCGATTTGCAAGCCAGCAATTAAGGCTTCATATTCAGCCTCATTGTTAGTTGCTTGGAATTCACAGGCTATGGAGTGGGGTATTATGTCCCCCTGTGGCGATTTTAGTAGGATCCCGAGCCCTGTGCCCTTGACATTTGAGGATCCGTCAGTGTGTAATATCCAAGGATCCTTGGTTTCATCCAGCTGCTGGACCTCCAATTCTGCTTCTTTTTGTAGATCACTACTGAAATCAGCCACAAAGTCAGCTAAGGCTTGTGATTTAATGGCTGTTCTTGGTTCATATCTTATATCATGGGCACTAAGCTTCACTGCCCACTTAGCCATTCTCCCTGACATCTCCGGTTTCCTGAGGACATTCTTAATTGGAAAATTAGTTTTAACAACAATAATATGGGTTTCAAAATAATGCCTTAACTTAGTGGATGCCATGATTAATGCAAGAATAAGTTTTTCGAGGTGTGAGTACCTGGATTCGGCATCAAGTAAACTTTTACTTACATAGTAGATAGGATATTGTGTACCTTCGTGATCCTTGACAAGGACAGCACTTACAGCGGTTGAGGATACCGCCAGGTATAAGGATAACACATCTCCTTTTTCCGGTTTTGCTAATGCTGGTGCTGAGGACATATATTCTTTAAGGGCTTGTAAAGCGTTCTCATGCTTCTCAGTCCATTCAAACTTCTTGTTCTTCCTTAGGATATCGTAAAATTCTTTGCATTTTTCTGAGGATTTCGATATGAACCTGTTCAGAGCTGCTATCCTGCCTGTCAGTCTTTGAACATCCTTGGCATTGGCAGGAGATTTGATATTTACTAATGCTTTGATTTGTTCCGGGCTTGCTTCAATGCCCCTCTGAGTTACCATGTATCCTAGGAACTTTCCTGCCTTAACACCAAAATGGCATTTTGAAGGATTAAGTTTCATGTTGTAATTATCAAGGATATCGAATGCTTCTTCCAAGTCCCTTAGGTGATCCTCAGCTTTCTTTGACTTGACCACCATATCATCTATGTACACCTCCATAGTTTTTCCAATTTGATCTTTGAACATCATATTTACCAGCCTTTGATATGTTGCACCTGCATTTCTTAGTCCAAAAGGCATGGCAATATAACAATATAAACCGGTTGGGGTCATAAAGGCTGTATCCTCTTGGTCAGATGGTTCCATCTGAATTTGTTGGAATCCAGAGGATGCATCCATAAAGGTCAATAGTTCATGCCCCGCCGTTGCATCCACCATGGAGTCAATGTGGGGTAATGGGAAAGGATCCTTGGGACATGCCTTATTCAAATCAGTGAAATCGACACATACCCTCCACTTTCCATTTTTCTTTTGGACAACAACCACATTGGCTAACCATTTTGGATATTTTACTTCTCTGATCATACCTGCTCGAAGTAGTCTCTCTACTTCTTCTTGGATAATGGCATTCCTTTCTGGTGCAAACTTCCTCCTTTTTTGATGGATTGGTTTGATAGACCTGTCAATGCCAAGTTTGTGAGTAATAATATCCTTAGATATACCTGTCATGTCTTCATGTTTCCAAGCAAAGGTGGATTTTCGTCTTTTGAGGAAGGATAGTAAATCTTCTTTCATCTTGCCAAGGATCCCTGACCCGATATAAATTTTTGACTCAGGATCACTAGGATCCAAAAGGGTTTCGTCCACATCCTGTTCCCTTGCCTCCAAGACGTTCCTCGGAGGATACTGTAATTGCTATTGCTCCCTTGGCTTCGAGGTTGGCTTCATAGATGAGGTATAACAATCCTTAGCCTCCTGCTGATCACTGTCGATCTTGATTATCCCCCATGGGCTAGGGAGCTTCACACATTGATGGTAGGTAGATGGGACTGCTTTCATATCGTGTATCCAAGGCCTGCCAAGGATAACGTTGCAACAAGATAAACAGTCAATAACACAAAATTTCTGATAATTATGTAATCCTTCCATGTAGATTGGGAGTTTGATGTCCCCCAGAGTTTTCTTCGTTTCTCCACTGAATCCTACAAGCACGGAGGATCTCGGTGTGATGTCTGATTCTGGGATACCCATTTTCTTCAGAACATCAAGCTGGATGATGTTCACTGAGCTTCCTCCATCGATAAGGATCCTGCGGACAAAATGGTTAGAGATAAAGAGAGTAATAACTTAACTATCATGATGAGGATCCTGAATGTTAATGCGATCATCCTCATCAAATGTTATCGTCTTCCCTTCTGAAACACTTGATGTTCTAATAGGCCTCTCTCCATTATCCATTTTTGATTCTTTTGCATGTCTTTTGGCCGCCGAGAAGGATGTACCACAGATGTCTGATCCTCCGGATATAAAGTTGATCACTTGTGCATTTGCCGGGGGTGCTGGAGCTTTTTCGGGGATCCTTTCAGGATCCTGGGTCCTTTGCTTTTTTCTCCCCAGCAATTCTTTTAGATGCCCCTTGCTTAGCAGGTATCCAATTTCTTTTCTTAAGGCTATGCAATCTTCAGTTAGATGCCCGAAATCCTCGTGGCATGCACACCATTTTGACTTGTCTTTAGTCCCGGATGGTTTATCATTTTTCCTGGGCCACCTAGCTTTTTCACCTAGGTTCTGCATTGCAAGGATCAGTTCATGATTATCAACAGAAAAACAATATTCTGAGATTGGAGGATATTCTTCATCATCCTCTTCCTGGTCAACAGCATGCACATTCTTATTTTCATTTCTATGGTAGGATTTGAATTTGTTGCTCTTGAAGGAGGATCCTTGCTTATCTTGTTTTGAAGATCCTACTTGTCTCTCCTGGATCCTCTTGTCATCCTCTAGCCGGATGAACCTGAGTGCCCGAGTTCTTACTTCATCTAAGTTCCTGCATGGTGTCATAACAAGATCATCATAGAATAATGAATCCTTAAGCAGTCCCATTTTGAAGGCTTCAACAGCCGTAGCCGTATCCAAGTTGGGAATGTCCAAGGATTCTTTACTAAATTTAGTTATATAATCTCTTAATGATTCATTATGACTTTGGGTTACCCTATATAAATCACTGGTTAATCTTTCAAATTTTCTACTACAAGAAAATTGGTTGTTGAATAAATTAACTAAATTAGCAAATGAAGTAATAGAGTAAGGGGGAAGAATTAGTAGCCATTTAAGAGCTGATCCAGTAAGAGTGGATCCAAATCCTTTACATAAGCATGCTTCCTTCAATTTTTCTAGGATAGGATTGATCTCCATCCTTTCCCTGTATTGTGCTACGTGTTCCTCTGGATCCGTTGTACCGTCATACAGCTTCATAGTAGGGATATGGAACCTTTTGGGTACCTCTGCATCACAGATTGGTGGTGCAAAACGAGATACCTTATGGCTCCCATCTGCAATTTCAGGTATAGGTCTAACTACTCCCGGAACACTCGAGATCATGTCCTTTAGTTTCTGTAATTCCCTGGCCATAGCATGATTGACACCTGTATCCTGCATTAATCCATGGTTAGTGGCAAGATAATTATTTAAAGTGTTACCTCCCATTGGGTTCAAATTAGGAACAGTGGTTATGAATCCAAGTTGCTGGGATTCAGGGACAATGGAGGGACCAGTGGAGGCTATGGTCTGCATCGGAATGAAGTCCCCTTGATGGACATCCGGATTTCCTGTTTGCAAACTTCTTAGGGATCCTGGCATTGGGAAGGATCCTGGTATCTGAGACGATCCTGGAACAAAGGAGGATCCTTGAACCTGGAGTGATCCTGGAACAAAGGAGGATCCTTGAACCTGGGATGATCCTGGGACAAAATAGGATCCTTGAAGTTGCTGTGTTCCAGGATAGACTCCTGAATTCATGAAGGATCCCATATACTGAGGATAGGATCCTGCTGGCTGAAAATGTGAGCCTGATGTCTGAGTCATTGCTGCCGACTTGAGATGTAATCCTCTTGACTCCCCTATGATTTGTACGTCCGGGGTCCCCGATGGCTGGGAAGTGATCATTGGAGTCTCGAAGCTCAAGGATTTGGGCATCAGTGGGGAATGATCCTCTGCCGCTTTCTTTTGTCTTTTGAGGTCTCCAATTTCCCTGAGGATCCTGTCATTAGTCTCATCCTGCCGCTGCATACGATCCTTCATCTGCAAAATTAAAGCAAACACATCACTAGTACTGGGAATAGAAGAATTCATAGCAGAAGAAGATGGAGGTTTAGAGGAAGTAGGAGTTGGTCTCTTCTCAGTATTTTTCTGAGATCCTGCCGGTGGAGGAGGCAGAGTGGTCTGTGATGAGGTGACTGCAGACATCGCCGTGGACGTGTTCTTCAACGATGAAGCCATGTAACTCTTCGAAATGATTTCGAACAAAAGATTTTCTTATGAATGAAGCACCAATTGCCCCACGGTGGGCGCCAAACTGTTTTGGTCAAAAATCACACAAGGATAATGTAACCAAACTTTATGTAAACGGGGTATGATGCTTGGTTAATTATGAAAGTAAAGGATCACTTCTGTGATAAAGATGCAAAGACACAATGATTTATACGAGGAAAAAGCCCTTGATCAATGTATGATCTCCGGCATAAAAAACCTCGGGTGATGGCAACTACCGATCACCAACTTCAATATAAGAAAAATATAGTTACAACTTCGGATGATAATGAGCTGAGTACAAGGATCACTATTGTTTTGAGTGTCTAAGTGTGTGAGAATTGTGTTGTATGTCGTGTGTCCTCTTCCAAATGAGGAAGAGTGGTATTTATACAAGTGTAGGTGACCTATTTTAGGTAAAAGGACTAATTATCAGCTCATTACCCCTTTAGAAATAAAAGACAATCTAGCCTAAATTGCCGCCCATAAATCAAGCCAAGTTTCCATATCCTGTGCAACGTCTATCTCCGATTAAGCTCTTGCCATAATTGTGAAGACGCGTCCCTTGATCATGATGCTAAGAGCGTATCCTGCTAGATGTTCCTACAAAATAACATTGCATTAAGCGGAGGTAACCGTTAGTATGAGGATCCTATAATGGTCCATGATCCTGATCCTGAAGTCCTGCTGAGGATCACTATCTGCCAAAGAAACAAGGATCATTGGTTAGGATCACGTGTAAGGATCATGTATAATAAAATTCCAGCCCTAACACTTCCCGTCAGCAGGATTGATAGTGTTTTGGAATGCTTTTCTCAACACCATATCTCCGACTTGGAACTTCCTTATCCTGACATTTTTGTTGTAAGCACCAGCCATTCTTTGTTGGTAGCTTGCCATCCTTATCCTAGCCAGATCCCTGATTTCCTCAATAGTATCCAAATCCTAAGCTAGGATTGCAGCATTCTCTTCAGGATCACGAGTACTTGTTCTAGCAGTTGGGACCACCATTTCCGTCGGGATCACTGCTTCTGCCCCAAATACTAAAGAGAAGGGTGTCTGACCAGTGGCATTCTTGGGAGTTGTCCTATCAGCCCATAGCACATAAGGTAACTCTTCTGCCCACTTCCCTTTCTTGGATCCTAGTTTCTTCTTCAGATTGTTGATGATGATCTTGTTGGATGATTCTGCTTGACCATTGGCTTGTGGATGAACTGGTGTTGATGTTATCATTTTAATTCCCCAACTGTCACAAAAGTTAGTGGTTCTGCTCCCAATGAATTGGGAACCATTATCACATACAATTTCGGAGGGAATGCCAAATCTAGTTATAATGTTTCTTTTAATAAAGGATATAACTTCCTTTTCTCTGACTTGAGCAAAAGCTTCAGCTTCTATCCACTTAGAGAAGTAGTCGGTCATGGCGAGCATAAATACTTTTCCACCAGGTGCTTTAGGAAGCTTGCCAACTATATCCATTCCCCATCTCATGAATGGCCAAGAGGATGGTATTGGATGTAAAAATTCAGCTGGCTGACGAAGGATATTGCTGTGTCTTTGGCAAGGATCACACTTCTTAGCATATTCTACAGCATCCCTTTTCATAGTTGGCCAGTAGTATCCTGTTCTAAGGATCCTTGAGAACAATGCTCTGCCCCCAGCGTGGTTTCCACAATCTCCTTCATGGAAGTCTCTCAACACTTCTTCAATTTCAGGATCCTCGATACATCTCAAATATGGTCCTGCAAGAGATCGCTTATATAATACATTTTTCAAAATTGTGAATTGAGATACCTTAGTCCTGAAGGCTCTAGGATTTTCTCCCATAGGAATCTCCCCGTATTGCAAGTATCTCATGATTGGTGAGATCCATGATCCTAAATAAGATTGAGCTTCTTCACTAGGGATCACTGCAGTATCCTCTTCTATTTCCATGGCCACCTGATTTTCAATAGCAGGAGCCAGGATATGGATGATAGGGATACTTATATCTTCTGGAATCTTCAATGATGATCCTAGGTTGGCCAATGCATCAGCCTCTGTGTTCTCCTCCCTTGGTACCTGTGTTAAGCTGAAAGAGACAAAAGAGAGTGCCAATTCCTTGACTATCTCTAAATATTTGGTTAGTTTCTCACCTTTAACAGCATAGGATCCATTAAAGTGATTGGTGATCAATAATGAGTCTACATATACTTCAAGATACTTCACCCCCATATCTTTAGCAATTTGTAAGCCAGCAATTAAGGCTTCATATTCAGCCTCATTGTTGGTTGCTTGGAACTCACAGGCTATGGAATGGGGTATTATGTCCCCCTGTGGCGATTTTAGTAGTATGCCGAGCCCTGTGCCCTTGACATTTGAGGATCCGTCAGTGTGTAATATCCAAGGATCCTTGGTTTCATCCAGCTGCTGGACCTCCAATTCTGCTTCTTTTTGTAGATCACTACTGAAATCAGCCACAAAGTCAGCTAGTGCTTGGGATTTAATGGCTGTTCTTGGTTCATATCTTATATCATGGGCACTAAGCTTTACTGCCCACTTAGCCATTCTTCCTGACATCTCTGGTTTCCTGAGGACATTCTTAATTGGAAAATTAGTTCTAACAACAATAGTATGGGTTTCAAAATAATGCCTTAACTTAGTTGATGCCATAATTAGTGCAAGAATAAGTTTTTCAAGGTGCGAGTACCTGGATTCGGCATCAAGTAAACTCTTACTTACATAGTAGATAGGATATTGTGTACCTTCGTGATCCTTAACAAGGATAGCACTTACAGCGGTTGAGGATACCGCCAGATATAAGGATAACACATCTCCTTTTTCAGGTTTCGTTAATGCTGGTGCTGAGGACATATATTCTTTGAGGGCTTGTAAAGCATTCTCATGTTTCTCAGTCCATTCAAACTTCTTGTTCTTCCTTAGGATGTCGTAAAATTCTTTGCATTTTTCTGAGGATTTTGATATGAACCTGTTCAGAGCTGCTATCCTGCCTGTTAGCCTTTGCACATCCTTGGCATTGGCAGGGGACTTGATGTTCACTAGTGCTTTAATTTGCTCTGGACTTGCTTCAATTCCCCTCTGAGTTACCATATATCCTAGGAATTTACCTGCCTTAACACCAAAGTGGCATTTCGAAGGATTAAGCTTCATGTTATAATTATCAAGGATATCAAATGCTTCTTCCAAATCCCTTAGGTGATCCTCAGCTTTCTTTGACTTGACTACCATATCATCTATGTATACCTCCATAGTTTTTCCAATTTGATCTTTGAACATCATATTCACCAGCCTTTGATATGTTGCACCTGCATTTCTTAGTCCAAAAGGCATGGCAATATAACAATATAAACCGATTGGGGTCATAAAGGCTGTATCCTCTTGGTCGGATGGTTCCATCTGAATTTGTTGGAATCCAGATGATGCATCCATGAAGGTCAACAGTTCATGCCCCGCCGTTGCATCCACCATGGAGTCAATGTGGGGTAATAGGAAAGGATCCTTGGGACATGCCTTATTCAGATCAGTGAAATCGACACATACCCTCCACTTTCCATTTTTCTTTTGGACAACAACCACATTGGCTAACCATTTTGGATATTTTACCTCTCTGATCATACCTGCTCGAAGTAGTCTCTCTACTTCTTCTTGGATAATGGCATTCCTTTCCGGTGCAAACTTCCTCCTTTTTTGATGGATTGGTTTGATAGACCTGTCAATGCCAAGTTTGTGAGTAATAATATCCTTAGATATACCTGTCATGTCTTCATGTTTCCAAGCAAAGGTAGATTTTCTTCTTTTGAGGATGGATATCATGTCCTCTTTCATCTTGCCAAGGATCCCTGATCCGATATAGAGTTTTGATTCAGGATCACTAGGATCCAAGAGGATTTCATCCACATCTTGTTCTCTTGCCTCCAAGACATTCCTCGGAGGATACTGTAATTGCTATTGCTCCCTTGGCTTCGAGGTTGGCTTCATGGATGAGGTATAACAATCCTTAGCCTCCTGCTGATCACTGTCGATCTTGATTATTCCCCATGGGCTAGGGAGCTTCACACATTGATGGTAGGTGGATGGGACTGCTTTCATATCATGTATCCAAGGCCTGCCAAGGATAACATTGCAACAAGATAGACAGTCAATCACACAAAATTTCTGATAATTATGTAATCCTTCCACGTAGATTGGGAGTTTGATGTCCCCCAGAGTTTTCTTCGTTTCTCCACTGAATCCTACAAGCACGGAGGATCTTGGTGTGATGTCTGATTCTGGGATACCCATTTTCCTCAGAACATCAAGTTGGATAATGTTCACTGAGCTTCCTCCATCGATAAGGATCCTGCGGACAAAATGGTTAGAGATAAAGAGAGTAATAACCAAACTATCATGGTGAGGATCCTGGATGTTAATACGATCATCCTCATCAAACGTTATCATCTTTCCTTCTGAGACACTTGACGTTCTAATAGGTCTTTCTCCATTATCCATTTTTGACTCCTTTGCATGCCTCTTGGCCGCCGAGAAGGATGTACCACAGATGTCTGATCCTCCGGAAATAAAGTTGATCACTTGTGCATTTGCCGGAGGTGCCGGAGCCTTTTCAGGGATCCTTTCAGGATCCTGAGTCCTTCGCTTTTTTCTTCCCAACAATTCTTTTAGATGCCCCTTGCTTAACAGATATCCAATTTCTTTTCTTAAAGCTATGCAATCTTCAGTTAGATGCCCGAAATCCTCATGGTATGCACACCATTTTGACTTGTCTTTAGTCCCGGATGGTTTATCATTCTTCCTGGGCCACCTAGCTTTTTCTCCTAGATTCTGCATTGCAAGGATTAGTTCATGATTGTCAACAAAAAAACAATATTCTGAGATTGGAGGATAATCTTCATCATCCTCTTCTTGGTCAACAGCATGCACATTCTGGTTGTCATTTCTATGGTAGGATTTGAACTTATTGCTCTTGAAGGAGGATCATTGCTTCTCCTGTTTTGAGGATCCTACTTGTCTCTCCTGGATCCTCTTGTCATCCTCTAGCCGGATGAACCTGAGTGCCCGAGTTCTTACTTCATCTAGGTTCCTGCATGGTGTCATAACAAGATCATCATAGAACAATGAATCCTTAAGCAGTCCCATTTTGAAGGCTTCAACAGCCGTAGCCATATCCAGGTTGGGAATGTCCAAGGATTCTTTACTAAATTTAGTTATATAATCCCTTAATGATCCGTTATGACTTCGAGTTACCCTGTATAAATCACTAGTTAATCTTTCAAATTTTCTACTACAAGAGAATTGGTTATTGAATAAATTAACTAAATTAGCAAATGAAGTAATGGAGTAAGGGGGAAGACTTAGCAGCCATTTAAGAGCTGATCCAGTAAGAGTGGATCCAAATCCTTTACATAGGCATGCTTCCTTTAACTTTTCCGGGATTGGATTGATCTCCATCCTCTCCCTGTATTGTGCTATGTGCTCCTCAGGATCCGTTGTACCATCATACAGCTTCATAGTAGGGATATGGAACCTTTTGGGTACCTCTGCATCACAAATTGGTGGTGCAAAGCGAGATACCTTATGGCTTCCATCTGCAATCTCTGGGATAGGCTTGACTACCCCTGGAACACTTGAGATCATGTCTTTTAGCTTCTGCAACTCCCTGGCCATAGCATGATTGATACCTGTATCCTGCATGAATCCATGGTTAGCGGTAAGATAATTATTTAAAGTGTTACCTCCCATTGGGTTCAAGTTAGGAACATTGGGTGTAAATCCGAATTGCTGGGATTCAGGGACGATGGAGGGACCAGTGGAAGCAATGGTCTGCATTGGAATGAAGTCCCCTTGATGGACATCTGGGTTTCCTGTTTGCAGACTCTTTAGGGATCCTGACATCTGGAAGGATCCTGGTATCTGATACGATCCCGGAACGAAGGAGGATCCTTGAACCTGGGATGATCCTGGAACAAAGGAGGATCCTTGAACCTGGGGTGATCCTGGGACAAAGGAGGATCCTTGAAATTGCTGTGCTCCCGGATAGGCTCCTGAATTCATGAAGGATCCCATATGCTGAGGATAGGATCCTGCTGGCTGAAAATGTGAGCCTGATGCCTGAGTCATAGCTGCCGACTTGAGGTGCAATCCTCTTGAATCTTCCATAATTTGCACATCTGGGACTCCCGATGGCTGAGAAGTGATCATTGGAGTATCAAAGCTCAAGGATTTGGGCATCAGTGGGGAATGATCCTCTGCCGCTTTCTTTTGTCTTTTGAGATCTCCAATTTCCCTGAGGATCCTGTCATTAGTTTCATCCTGCCGCTGCATACGATCCTTCATCTGCAAAATCAAAGCAAATACATCACTAGTACTGGGAATAGAAGAATTCATAGCAGAAGAAGATGGAGGTTTAGAGAAAGTAGGAGTTGGTCTCTTCTCAGCATTTTTCTGAGATCCTGCCGGTGGTGGAGGCAGAGTGTTCTGGGATGAGGTGACTGCAGACATCGCCGTGGACGTATTCTTCAACGATGAAGCCATGTAACTCTTTGTAACGAATTCGAACAAAAAGGTTTTCTTATGAGTGAAGCACCAATTGCCCCACGGTGGGCGCCAAACTGTTTTGGTCAAAAATCACACAAGGATAATGTAACCAAACTTTATGTAAACGGGGTATGATGCTTGGTTAATTAGAAAAGTAAAGGATCACTTTTGTAAGAAATATGCAAAGACACAATGATTTATACGAGGAAAAAGCCCTTGATCAAAGTATGATCTCCGGCATAAAAAACCTCGGGTGATGGCAACTACCGATCACCAAACTTCAATATAAGAAAAATGATTACAACTTCAGATGATAATGAGCTGAGTACAAGGATCACTATAGTTTCGAGTGTCTAAGCGTGTGAGAATTGTGTTGTGTGTTCTTCCGAATGAGGAAGAGTGATTTATATACAAGTGTAGGAGACCTATTTTAGGTAAAAAGACTAATAATCAGCTCATTACCCCTTTAGAAATAAAAGACAATCTAGCCTAAATTGTCGCCCTTAAATTATGCTAAGTTTCCATATCCTTTGCAACGTCCATCTCCGATTAAGCACATGCTATATTTGTAAAGACGCGTCCCTTGATGATGATGCTAAGAGCGGATCCTGCCGGGTGTTCCTGCAAAATAACATTTAATTCAATGAAGGTAACTGTTAGCATGAGGATCCTATGATGGTCCATGATCCTGATCCTGAAGTCCTGCTGAGGATCACTATCTGCCAAAGAAACAAGGATCACTGGTTAGGATCACGTGTAAGGATCATGTATGATAAAAATCCAGCCCTAACATTGGCAATGACTGATTATTTCTCTAAGTGGGTGGAAGCTGAAGCATTTGTTCAAGTCAGAGACCAGGAAGTAGTATCCTTTATAAAGAGGAATATCCTGACTAAGTTTGGAGTACCAGCTGCGATAATCTGTGACAACGGATCTCAATTTATAAGTAAAAGGACTACTGACTTCTGCAAGAGTTGGGGAATCAAAATGATTACGTCTACTCCGGTACATCTCCAAGCAAATGGGCAAGCAGAATCATCGAACAAGATAATTGTTAACAACTTGAAAAAGAGAATAGGGGCTAAAAAAGGAAGATGGGCAGAAGAACTACCCTTTGTTTTGTGGACTGATAGAACAACGGTAAAGAATGCAACTGGCCAAACTCCGTTTTCGTTGGTGTTCGGAGCAGAAGCGGTGATCCTGACAGAAATGGTGATACCTACAGCGAGATCTAACCTACGGGATCCTGAGCAGAATCCAGAAGTCCTATGCCAGGAATTGGATACTTTTGATGAGACAAGAGATGCAGCAAGGCTGAGGATGGCCGCATATCAACAAAGGATATCCAGAGCATACAACAAGAATATAAGGACTAGGAGATTTCAAGTCGGAGATTGGGTATTGAGAAAAGCTTTTCAGAATACTACCAATCCTGCTGATGGAAAATTAGCTCCAAAATGGGAAGGACCCTACGAGATCGAATCAGAATTAGGGAAAGGAGCATACCGACTTAAGAATATGGAGGGGGATATGCTACCAAGATCCTGGAATGCTATACATCTCAAAGCCTATTTCAAGTGAGTTTAGAATTTCATTTCTAACCCAGGACGGTATGAATTCTGTCTCTTTCAAATATAATTTATTTTATTTGAACCCAATACTGACTTAAGCATCGGAGGGGTGTTAGCCAAGCTAACACCCACCTTAGTTTAAGGTTGTTTAGCAGAATATGATTCGGGATATAGCATCAGGATACATTCTCAGGATACTTCGGAAGATTAGAGGATTGGCCCCCTCTCTCACATTTAAGGGATCCTGATCCCTTCACAGGTTTAAAGGTATTCACCTTTCTCACGAATTGGGTTTAAACACCCCGCCTGGAGCGCAAGTTATCCAGGGATAGTTCAAGGTGGCGGGACCAGTTCATGTAAAAGTGGCTGACAATTTCGTTACTGTTGGCTATGCCCTGGATCCTTAAGGTATATGAGGATTGATCACCCTCTCTCGCGAAAGGGTGTTTCCATACTCTCTAAGGTTTAAAGGTTTTCACCCTTCTAAGTCTTGGAGTTTATACACTCCCGCCTGTAGCGCATGAAAATTTGGGATTTTCCCCAGGATACCAAGGATTTATCCCTAATATATCTTTGGGTTTTACCCCTGTAATACAAGAATTGTCTATACGATTGGAACTATGTTCTAAATTATTCTAAGTGTTTAAAGACTTCTGCACAGGGGACATTCCTTCTAAAGCAATTATGTGAAGTTCTTGGGCTAAGTATCTCGGACTGGGGACATCTTAGTGGGAAAAGTTGCAAAAGGGGAAGGAGTTTGATACTAAGGTTACACTCAATTCCTGGTATGATCTTTCCTTTGTGGATCTTACACAATTTGTTTGATCTTTTGAAACCATGTTTAAAGTTTAGGTGTCCTGACTAGGATATATTTTAGGGTATATTCTCGAGATATACCCTCGAAATATGATTCAGGATGTTTGGTTGGAATGTTCGGGATACGGTACTTGGGCCTGAAAATCAGAGTTGAATTTATAAATTCTAGGAAAATTATCTTTTTCCTTTAAAAGTTCTATTTAAATTATTGGAGATTTTGAAAAGTGAACTATTTTCTAAATTGTTTGGATTTTGAGAAGTCCTATTTGACGAAAGTCTTCGTAGGATACCACTGGGTATATTGATCAGGAAATTTTTAAACAATAGTTATACAAAATTTTGCAAAGCTAAAATCTATAGTGAGGAATACAGAAAACAATAACAAGTCAATTGAAAGACGAATTTATTAGAGATAAGCAATACCAGTTGATAACCGAAGGTTTCATCCTAAAACCTAGGACCCATCCACCTCCGGCTATCACATTCTCTTAATACCGAAATAGAAACTGATAAGAAATAAAATTGTTCAAACGAAAGCATAATACTCAAGTAAGTTTTAGGAAGCAGCGCCTCCTTCGTTCATGATAGTTTTAGCAGCATCCGTCTCGAGATCTGCCTCAGCATCCTTCTCAGCACCGATTGGTTTTTCAACTGCTTTTGAAGATTCTTCGGCAGCAGGTTTGGTAAAAGTGCCGCCAAGGTTCTTTAGCTTTGTTTCCCAAGCACTAATGTCCCAAGAAGGGCATTCGAAGCCTAGTGTTTTGGCTTCGTAGGCCATCTTTAGCCTAGCCTGGAGGAGAGAAATGACGACATAACTTTTGAGGCTTTCCCGGTAGCTGACCATATCCTGTTTATGTTGAGGAGAGCAGTATCAAGATCGGCATGAGCCAGGAGAGCGGCTTTGTTGAGAGCGGTTTGGTGTTCTTGAGACATAGCATTGAACTTCTCCTCATAGTGCCGAGACTTGGCGGCTGCAATCATGCCCTGATCAGAGATAGTAACCTCGGCTTTCTTTAATTTGGACTCGAGCGTCTTGTTGAGCCCACAGGACTCTTGATATAGATGGACCAGACGTTCAAGACCCTGCAAGAATAGGAGGACAGGTATTGGTAAATACTTATAAGTGGTATAAGCTGCAGAATATGATTCAAGGATACTAACCTGGTTGAAAAAAGAAGTCATATACCCACTTTCTTCGACGAACCTGTGTTTCTCATAGGGGAATGTATCAGTGATAATAGGGGAATCGGGCTCCTTCCTTTTTCGAGAGCTTGAGCTTCGGGGCTTGGTGGCTGGTGAAGGTTTGGAAAGAATGATAGCCTTGGAATTGCTGGGAGTGGATGAAGCAGTGGCCTTGGGACTAGGTTCCTTCTTGATCTGGACCTGATCAGAATAACTATCCAGCTCATCATGGTCGAAGACTTCAGGGATCTTGGCTGGTGCTGCATAAAGGGAAAAAATTTCATATCTTTGTTATCCTTCATTTTATTATGTTACATTGCGCTAATTAATTCTTTCAAAGGTGGCCCTTACCAGACATTTCGGAAGATGAGTATTGAGTGCAACTCGGGATATGTGTGGTAAAACTTCTGTCACTTGCAGGTAGTTGATAAACTGTTTCAATTCTCTTTTCTGATTCTGCAGTAGGGGGAGCTACTTCCTTGAAATTTACTGCAAAAGGATCAAAACGGAGGATATTAGCAAAAGACGGAAGTCTAAACGTACATGGGAACATTCATGGTCCTACCGGTGGTTAACCACTCCACCGGAAGGCTAGCACCCTCATCGATGGAGTCTCGTTTGACGAAGAAGAACTTGTGGCCATCCGTCCTCGTTTTTGGTGGCTTTAAGAATAAGGGGTTTGTTGGAGGTCGAAAAAAGCAGAAACCGGCTAGAACCATGGGATCGAAGACGGTAAGCGATTGGCAGATCTTCGATACAAAGGTCGGGACAGTGAAGATTTTTGATTTGGTTGAGTACGATTAATACCCTCCAGACCATGGGCATAGTCTGAGCAAAGGAGACACCGGTGGTCTGGAAGAATTGCATCGTAAATTCAGGAAAAGGGTATCGAAGACCTAGCGAGAAAGGTGTAGGATCGTTTGCTGACCCAAACGAGTAGTTCAGAGGTTGTCTCTTGCGTTTCAGATGCGGAATAATAAGAAATGCAAGTAGATATAGCTTGTTCTTCCTCCTAACTGCTTGTATTATTGATTTAAAACGTTTTACAGCTCAATCTTCACACCGGCAGAGCTTCGGCGTGGAATCCAACAACAACGTTATGATGTCCGCTCAAACTATTCCTATATATAGGCAGTTGGGTCCGCTTATGTGTCATATGACCATAAGAGCGGACCAGGCAAGTCCACATAAGCGGACCATCATGCCAAATAAGCGAACCAAAACCCTAAAGTTCATATGAGCGGACCTAGCCTATACAACCCATACAAACACATGTTTTCTCGTATTTCGTGCCCTATGCTATACAATACGATGTAAGACCTGATCCTAGACACCTAGACGAAATCAACAGATGTAGTGCACTAACAGACTCCCCCTCAGATGTTGATGGAGTCGCCAATACACCTTGACTCCAAAACTGTGTCTTCACATCTTCAGTCTAAATCAGTCTCTGGGCTTTCTCCTTTTTTCAATCTTCAGACTCCCCCTCTCGATTTACTGACATTCTTTTGTTCTTCAGTAACATCTTCAGGATCGTTGTCTGGCTTTAAAACACTTCTTGATCAGATCTCTTGATTCCTTAAGTTCATCAGCATCAACGATAGACGTGATCTTCAGGATCAGAATCTGACTCTACTCATTCTTTCAGGATTGATTTCCAGAATAGAAACTTGACTCTCCTCCATCTGAGATCTTCAAATATTGAAACCTGGCTACCTGCACAATCTCAACCCCGAAATAAACTTTCTTTCACAAACATTTCAAACCACTGTGCACCAACACAAGACTACTCTCATATGACTATAATGAACCACTTGAAGAAGGTTAGATTAACAAAAACAGTTAGATTTACACAAACACTCCCCCTCAAATGCTGCTCATCATGTTTAGCACTCGGAATTTTGAAAAACAGTTCTCCAACATCAGCTGTCGAAAATCTTTTTGGCTTTTTCAAAAATTATGCTAAAACACACACAAAATGTGACACCCCAGGAAAATCAGTGAACGAACGATTGAACTTACCTAGCTTCCTCAGTGAGTGCATACCAAATTTCGGGACGAAATTTCTTTTTAGTTGGGGATAATGTGACAACTCGAACTTTAGACCTGCTTTGTGTAAATGTTACGTGCTTATGCGAGCTAAATTATGTGATGCTTCGATTTAATGAATGCTATGTATTACATGTTTACATGTATGTATGTATGAATATATAAACGAACCAAACCACACAACACTAGCTCAACGCACAAGCCCTTTGGGCCGTATAGCTTGCAATCGGACTTCAAGGGCAGCCCAAGTAAGGGCCGGCCCATTCCTCTTTCTCTTATGCGTACAACCCACACACTAGGAAGGATTATTCCTCATTTGTTGCTAAACACGTTCACACACAAAAGAAAACCCTAGCTCCCTCTCCTTCCTTCAAAGCCGACGGCACCAAACTATTTGGTCGGATCAATCTTTGTTCTACATCCTGACCGGTTAGTGTGTTGTTAATTATTATTTGTATGATGATTGATGTTGTGACGCTATAACCTTGCATGATAGTCTAAGGTTTTGTTATTGAAATCGTTGATGATATGGATTCATGAGATTAATATTGATGGTAAAGGATAGAATGAAGTGTTTATGAAAATGGTTCACGGGTTACTAGATTAAAGGGTTGGTTGGTTCGTTTGAATTACATGAGGAATTGGTTGATGTTTATGATTTGGATTGCATGACCTAGGGTTAGAACCGAACACCTAGTGATCGGTTGTGATAGGATGCATGTTACGGATTGTGTTTGATGTTTATGTGATGATTAGGTTAGGGTTCATAAGAATTGGATGTTAACCACTTTGTTTGATCGAAATCAATCATGCTATGAAACTGATTAACTGTTAATTGATTGTAACAAAATTGGAAACTATTAAGGTGTAACCAACTTGCATATAATCAGGGTATATTAGAACTAATCGCACAACAAGTCGGTCGCACAAGACTTCTTGGTCGTCCAAGAAGTCCAATCACACAAGGTGGTTCACTCGCACAAGGCCCCCTTGGATCGCACAAGTTGGGCTGGGTATACATACTGGACTGGGCTGGTGCGGGTCACACAAGCCCAATCCCAATCGCACAAAGCACCTAGTTGCACAAGCCCTCCAATCGCACAAGTAGTAAACTTGGCTTAACCGTTTGGGCCGGATGAATGTTTTGGGTTGGGCCTGTCTAATCGCACAACCCAACTCAGTCAAGATTGTTATATGTTAATTAACTTTGGGCCGTATGTTAGCTATTGGGCTGGGCTAGCTCATATCGCACAACTCGGCCGGATCGCACAACCCGATCCGGGCCGCACAAGTCACTTATGTGTTAAATAAATATATTTGGGCCGCTTATACTTTGGGATCACATATATTATTTGGGTTGGGTACCATTGGGGTTAGTCGTTCAATCGCACAAATGTATAATTATATTATGCTATCGACTGTTAGTGTGCAATAGTGTTGCCATGATCTATGCGTGTTCCTAACGTGTCAACTTATATGATACATACGTGATTGATATGACTTATACGTGCATTACTAGAACCAAACCTGGCTTGTGTGGTAACCCTGTTAGGACGTGGTTGACCACCTTTAGTTCAAGAAACCCTTTTTGTGTATCTGCCGAGCAATCCAAGGTGAGTTCACACAGCCAAGGCATGGGATTCCCGGGTTGGGAATTGGGTTGGAATGTTTGACATGGAATGATTTCTCGTACTTACGCAATCACTAGACTATAGACCATCGTCCTCAGGATAGTCAGGACACTTACGTAAAACCTGCGTAAACTAGTATCTACCATTGTCTCCCGGGTCGGGAGGACACTTACGTAAATCCTGCGTAACCTAATACCCACTACTGTCTTCCGGGTCGGAAGGAAACTTACGTAAATCCTGCGTAAACCCCACACGTACCACTGTCCCCGGGGAAGGGCACTCACGTAAATCCTGCGTGACCTTGTACGTATTCCTGTTCTCGGTTTAAGAAGAACACATGGTTGCAAATAGTCTAGTAAGTACCAAAATGGGAAGTCCCCGTTAGTAAATATACAAGGCTTGGGAAGCCCCATTAGATGAACTTACGCATTACTGTTATGAACCTACTTTCTGTGAACTCGCTCAACTAGTTGTTGATTATTTGCTGCATGCCTTGCAGGACATTAGGTACTTATGGAGCTTGCACAAGCAGGAGCAGGTCGTTGTGGGCAAATGGATCGTGATTACTTATGTCATTTCATACATTAATACTTATGATTGGGTTTTTACATTAATGCTTCCGCTATACTTAACTATGTTGGTTTGATAAACACCTTTCGTATTGATGGATAATTATTACTATTTATTACATGTTCAATATGATTGGTGGCTTGATCCTGGTCATGTCACGCTCCCAAGCGGTGGTACTTTGCGTGTGGATTTTGGGGGTGTGACAGATTGGTATCAGAGCCATTGGTTATAGAGAACTTGGTTTTAATATGGGAAAACATTTTTATTAAAACCAGACTATAACCAGAACAGTGCTCTCAACAATCCACAACGACGCTTCGCTCCACGTGCAAGACTCGACATTCTAGGTAATAAGGTTTATGTTTATTACCTGCTTGCTAGATCTATATAGAACTTTGCTCGTAGTATGCCTAGATACACATGACTTTATTACATGAGAATACCTACGTGCTTACGCTTTTCTGTCATCGCCCTATTCGCGAACCATTCTCACTTACGCTACTTTTACAATGAAGATCATGTCTGGAAGAATTAACATGACTCAAGCCCAGCTAGAGGCTCTCGTTCAAGCTCAAGTTGCTGCGGCACTTGCAGCCGCACAAGCAGGAGGTATATCCTGTGGTTATAGCACACACTAGGATCTTTAGATCCTACACTCCTAAACTAGCCCTTGTAATTAAACCTCGTCCTATTCATACACAATAGGTCAACCAGCGCAGCAGCCTGTCTGCACTTTTAGGAATTTCATGGACTGTCGTCCAAGTACCTTCAGCGGCACGGAGGGAGCGGTTGGACTCCTACATTGGTTCGAGAGGCTTGAAACTGACTTCGAGGTGCATGATTGCCTTGAGTCTCGTAGAGTAAAGTTTGCTACTAGAACACTCGAAGGTGCTGCATTAACCTGGTGGGAAGCACAGGTTCAAATGTTAGGGCTGGCAGCTGCTAATGCCACTCCCTGGAACGAGTTTAAGGACTTAATTAAGGAAGAGTTTTGCAGTCGAGAAGACATCCACAAACTAGAGGTAGAGTTCCTCAACCTACAGATGGTGGGGTCTGAAATTGAAGTTTATACGAGGAGATCAAACGAGTTAGCCACATTTTGTCCTACTATGGTAGACCCTCCCACCAAACGCATCGAACTGTATCTCAAGGGTCTAGTGCCCGAAATTCAGAGTCATATGACCACAACTAACCTTGGCACTATCCAGCAAGTCACTCGACTGGCTCATCGTCTCACAGACCAGGCTGTAGAACAGAACAAACTACCGAAACGTGCTAAGACTGATACTGCATGTGCTTCTAGAGATAACAAACGCAAGTGGGATGAAAACCTGAGCACGGGATTAATTTTGGTCCAACCTCTGACGCAGAAGCAAGAGATAGATGACTACCAAAGGCCCAGACATCAGTTTTCTAGTAGTCATGGGCAGAAAAGATATCGAGGAATTCACCCATGGTGCAACCATTGTAATAGACACCACAGTGGACGGTGTCGCAAGGAACGATGTCAGAGGTGTCTCAAGATTGGTCATGAAGCTAAGGATTGTCGAAACTCACGTCCTGTAAGTCAGGAACAACAACAACAACAGCCTTAAGCCCCACATGCACAGCGGCAGCAGCAAAGTTTCAGAGAATGTTTTCAGTATAGTACAAAAGATCACTATGAGAGACACTATCCACAATTGAACTGGAACCAGAATCAGAACCACGACCATGGAAGCAGGAACAACAATGGGGTTAGCAACGGGGGAAACAATGGAAACGATGACGCCCACGACCGTGTGTCTGGGATGGGTCAGGGTGATGCAAGAGACGACCTTAACGTAATAATGGGTAAGTTTCTTCTTGTCGACCTCTATGTTATTATATTGTTTGATTCGGGTGTGAATACCAACTATATGTCCTTGAAGTTAGTCGAATGATAAAACATACACCAACTCTCTTGAACACCCAACGTGTCGTAGTGTTAGTTAATGGTAAAGGCCTAGAAGCCGTACTTAGTTCAGGGTTGTAATCTTATCCTCGCTGGTCAGACGTTCCCTACCGACCTCATTCCTATGGTTCTGGACAGCACCTATAGCTCACGCACCGTATCGCTTAGCTCCAACTGAGCTGGAAGAACTGTCAAAGCAGCTACAAGAGTTCTTGGAAAAGGACTACATTAGTCCAAGCTCTTCGCCTTGGGGAGCTCCAGTATTATTCGTGAAAAAGAAAGACGGTACGTTCAGGATGTGCATAGACTACCGGGAACTGAACAAGGTAACGGTGAAGAACCGTTATCCTCTTTCACGCATAGACGACTTATTCGACCAGTTGCAAGGGTCGAGTTACTACTCCAAGATAGATTTGAGGTCGGGGTGCCATCAGCTGAGAGTCCGGGATGAGGACGTCTCCAAGACAGCATTCAGAACTCGTTACGGTCACTACGAGTTTCTCGTCATGCCATTTGGATTAACGAACACGCCTGCCGTATTTATGGACCTTATGAATAGGGTGTGCAAACCCTATCTTGACAAGTTCGTCATTGTCTTTATCGACGACACTCTGATCTACTCCAAGAGTCAGGAGGAACACGAGCAGCATCTCCGCCTTATTTTGGAACTCCTTCGGAAGGAGCAGCTGTACGCTAAGTTTTCGAAATGCGACTTCTGGCTTCGCGAAGTCCACTTCTTAGGCCATGGGGTGAACAGGGATGGGATCCATGTCGATCCATCCAAGGTAGATTCAATCAGGAATTGGCCAACACCGCGTACACCGATAGAAATACGTCAATTCTTGGGTTTGGCAGGTTATTATCGGCGGTTCATCAAAGACTTTTCAAAGATCGCTCAACCGCTCACCTTACTGACGTAGAAGGGTATCGTTTACAGATGGGGTAACACGCAGGAAACTGCTTTTCAGTACCTAAAGGATAGGCTTTGCAGCGCCCCTATTCTCTCATTACCAGAGGGCACGGATGATTTTGTAGTATATTGTGACGCATCAATACAGGGTCTGGGTTGCGGGATAAAGTTATTGCCTACGCCTCCCGTCAACTAAAGATTCATGAACGGAACTACACGACGCACGATTTAGAGCTGGGAGCTGTTGTTTTCGCGCTTAAGATATGGCGACACTACCTGTACGGTACCAAGTGCACGATTTACACCGATCACAGGAGTCTCGAGCATATCTTCAAGCAGAAGGAATTGAATATGCGTCAACGACGATGGGTCGAGCTGCTTAACGATTACGAATGCGCTATCAAGTATCATCCAGGCAAAGCCAATGTTGTGGCTGACGCCCTTAGTCGAAAAGACACCCTACCGAAGCGCGTGCGAGCGCTACAGCTTACTATTCAGTCTAGTCTTCCTGCTCAGATACGGAATGCTCAGATAGAAGCACTGAAGCCCAAAAACGTCAAGGCTGAAGCCTTACGCGGCTCAAGGCAACGAATGGAACTAAAGGAAGACGGCGCCTACTATGTAACAGGGTGTATTTGGGTCCCACTTTATGGCGGTTTACGAGAGCTTGTGATGGACGAAGCACACAAGTCTCGCTACTCGGTACATCCAGGGTCGGATAAAATGTACCACGATATCAAAACAACATACTGGTGGCCAAGTATGAAAGCTCTTATCGCGACCTATGTTGGCAAGTGCTTGACCTGTGCGAGGGTCAAGGTTGAATACCAGAAACCAGCGGGCCTACTTCAGCAGCCTAAGATACCTCAATGGAAATGGGAAGAAATTTCCATGGATTTCGTTACAGGCCTACCTAGATCTCAGCGTGGGAACGATACGATATGGGTGATCGTGGATCGACTCACCAAGTCTGCACACTTCCTAGCTATAAAAGAAGCGGATAAGTTCTCCACTCTCGCAGACATCTATCTTAAAGAAGTAGTTTCAAGGCACAGGGTACCCACCTCTATCATTTCGGATCGGGATGCACGATTCACATCAGAACTGTGGCAAGCGATGCACAAATCTTTCGGCTCAAGGTTAGACATGAGCACAGCATATCACCCTCAGACGGATGGGCAGTCTGAGCGAACGATTCAAACTCTTGAAGACATGCTTCGGGCATGTGTTATCGACTTCGGCAACGGCTGGGAAAAGCACCTCCCTTTGGTGGAGTTTTCGTACAAGCCGCTCCATTCGAGGCATTGTACGGGCGTAAATGCCGGTCACCTCTCTGTTGGGCAGAGGCGGGGGATAGTCAGATTACAGGTCCAGAGATTGTAGTGGACGCCACAGAAAAGATTGCGCAAATACGACAACGCATGGCGGCAGCACGCGACCGTCAGAAAGCCTACGCGGATAAGCGTAAAAAGCCATTGGAATTTCAGGTCGGGGACCGGGTTTTACTTAAAGTCTCACCCTGGAAGGGTGTGGTACGTTTTGGCAAACGGGATAAACTAAACCCGCGGTATGTCGGACCATTCGAGATTATAGAAAGAATAGGCCCAGTAGCCTACAGATTGAACCTACCAGCTGAACTCGGGGCAGTTCATAATGTTTTCCATGTGTCGAACCTAAAGAAGTGCCTATCAGATGAAACCCTCATCATTCCTTTTAAGGAACTTACTATCGACGAGCGGTTGCAGTTCGTCGAGGAGCCTGTAGAGATCACGGACCGGGATGTGAAGGTCCTCAAACACAAGAGAATCCCTCTTTTTCGAGTTCGTTGGAACTCCCGTCGTGGCCCAGAGTACACCTGGGAACGCGAAGACCAGATGACAGAAAAGTACCCCCAGTTATTCGGAACCAATGCAACCACTACTGAGGCTGAAGCTACTACTGTGGAATTTCGGGACGAAATTCCAGATCAACGGGGGGAGGATGTGACACCCCAGGAAAATCAGTGAACGAACGATTGAACTTACCTAGCTTCCTCAGTGAGTGCATACCAAATTTCGGGACAAAATTTCTTTTTAGTTGGGGATAATGTGACAACTCGAACTTTAGACCTGCTTTGTGTAAATGTTACGTGCTTATGTGAGCTAAATTATGTGATGCTTCGATTTAATGAATGCTATGTATTACGTGTTTACATGTATGTATGTATGTATGAATATATAAACGAACCAAACCGCACAACACTAGCTCAACGCACAAGCCCTTTGGGCCGTATAGCTTGCAATCGGACTTCAAGGGCAGCCCAAGTAAGGGCCGGCCCATTCCTCTTTCTCTTATGCGTACAACCCACACACTAGGAAGGATTATTCCTCATTTGTTGCTAAACACGTTCACACACAAAAGAAAACCCTAGCTCCCTCTCCTTCCTTCGAAGCCGACGACACCAAACTATTTGGTCAGATCAATCTTTGTTCTACATCCTGACCGGTTAGTGTGTTGTTAATTATTATTTGTATGATGATTGATGTTGTGACGCTATAACCTTGCATGATAGTCTAAGGTTTTGTTATTGAAATCGTTGATGATATGGATTCATGAGATTAATATTGATGGTAAAGGATAGAATGAAGTGTTTATGAAAATGGTTCACGGGTTACTAGATTAAAGGGTTGGTTGGTTCGTTTGAATTACATGAGGAATTGGTTGATGTTTATGATTTGGATTGCATGACCTAGGGTTAGAACCGAACACCTAGTGATCGGTTGTGATAGGATGCATGTTAAGGATTGTGTTTGATGTTTATGTGATGATTAGGTTAGGGTTCATAAGAATTGGATGTTAACCACTTTGTTTGATCGAAATCAATCATGCTATGAAACTGATTAACTGTTAATTGATTGTAACAAAATTGGAAACTATTAAGGTGTAACCAACTTGCATATAATCAGGGTATATTAGAACTAATCGCACAACAAGTCGGTCGCACAAGACTTCTTGGTCGTCCAAGAAGTCCAATCACACAAGGTGGTCCACTCGCACAAGGCCCCCCTTGGATCGCACAAGTTGGGCTGGGTATACATACTGGACTGGGCTGGTGCGGGTCACACAAGCCCAATCCCAATCGCACAAAGCACCTAGTTGCACAAGCCCTCCAATCGCACAAGTAGTAAACTTGGCTTAACCGTTTAGGCCGGATGAATGTTTTGGGTTGGGCCTGTCTAATCGCACAACCCAACTCAGTCAAGATTGTTATATGTTAATTAACTTTGGGCCGTATATTAGCTATTGGGCTGGGCTAGCTCATATCGCTCAACTCGGCCGGATCGCACAACCCGATCCGGGCCGCACAAGTCACTTATGTGTTAAATAAATATATTTGGGCCGCTTATACTTTGGGATCACATATATTATTTGGGCCGGGTACCATTGGGGTTAGTCGTTCAATCGCACAAATGTATAATTATATTATGCTATTGACTGTTAGCGTGCAATAGTGTTGCCATGATCTATGCGTGTTCCTAACGTGTCAACTTATATGATACATACGTGATTGATATGACTTATACGTGCATTACTAGAACCAAACCTGACTTGTGTGGTAACCCTGTTAGGACGTGGTTGACCACCTTTAGTTCAAGAAACCCTTTTTGTGTATCTGCCGAGCAATCCAAGGTGAGTTCACACAGCCAAGGCATGGGATTCCCGGGTTGGGAATTGGGTTGGAATGTTTGACATGGAATGATTTCTCGTACTTACGCAATCACTAGACTATAGACCATCGTCCTCAGGATAGTCAGGACACTTACGTAAAACCTGCGTAAACTAGTATCTACCATTGTCTCCCGGGTCGGGAGGACACTTACGTAAATCCTGCGTAACCTAATACCCACTACTGTCTTCCGGGTCGGAAGGACACTTACGTAAATCCTGCGTAAACCCCACACGTACCACTGTCCTCGGGGAAGGGCACTCACGTAAATCCTGCGTGACCTTGTACGTATTCCTGTTCTCGGTTTAAGAAGAACACATGGTTGCAAATAGTCTAGTAAGTACCAAAATGGGAAGTCCCCGTTAGTAAATATACAAGGCTTGGGAAGCCCCATTAGATGAACTTACGCATTACTGTTATGAACCTACTTTCTGTGAACTCGCTCAACTACTTGTTGATTATTTGCTGCATGCCTTGCAGGACCTTAGGTACTTATGGAGCTTGCACAAGCAGGAGCAGGTCGTTGTGGGCAAATGGATCGTGATTACTTATGTCATTTCATACATTAATACTTATGATTGGGTTTTTACATTAATGCTTCCGCTATACTTAACTATGTTGGTTTGATAATCACCTTTCGTATTGATGGATAATTATTACTATTTATTACATGTTCAATATGATTGGTGACTTGATCCTGGTCTTGTCACGCTCCCAAGCGGTGGTACTTTGCGTGTGGATTTTGGGGGTGTGACAGATTGGTATCAGAGCCATTGGTTATAGAGAACTTGGTTTTAATATGGGAAAACGTTTTTATTAAAACCAGACTATAACCAGAACAGTGCTCTCAACAATCCACAACGACGCTTCGCTCCACGTGCAAGACTCGACATTCTAGGTAATAAGGTTTATGTTTATTACCTGCTTGCTAGATCTATATAGAACTTTGCTCGTAGTATGCCTAGATACACATGACTTTATTACATGAGAATACCTACGTGCTTACGCTTTTCTGTCATCGCCCTATTCGCGAACCATTCTCACTTACGCTACTTTTACAATGAAGATCATGTCTGGAAGAATTAACATGACTCAAGCCCAGCTAGAGGCTCTCGTTCAAGCTCAAGTTGCTGCGGCACTTGCAGCCGCACAAGCAGGAGGTATATCCTGTGGTTATAGCACACACTAGGATCTTTAGATCCTACACTCCTAAACTAGCCCTTGTAATTAAACCTCGTCCTATTCATACACAATAGGTTAACCAGCGCAGCAGCCTGTCTGCACTTTTAGGAATTTCATGGACTGTCGTCCAAGTACCTTCAGCGGCACGGAGGGAGTATGTTTGAGAATTTAAGAAATGTAATATTTACAAACAATATTTTTTGTGAGTTCGTGCAAGAGGATCATATCAGCTTATGAGACCTATCACCAACACCGTTAAGCTTGATTTCATTTTAAGCTTTAAACAATTTACCTAGATTGTCAGTATGTTTGTCCTCTTAAATTCTCAACACAAATTTCAATTGATTCGAGATACGATATTAATGTTTTAGTGACTTTAACTTAATTGTGTATCACTCCACTTGAATATACTCCTGTATCCAGATCCCAAATATTCAGTCTTACAGGTGAGTATACCACAGCTGATATCTGTAAGGGGTTAGATGCGAAACCGTGAGAGCTCAGGTCAGAACTTCCGTTCAGCAGAGAGATGACAGTTCGACTTTTGGTGGGTCCCCTTTAGAGGATCTTTTGAATTTCAACAGCAGCGACTATAAATTTTATTGTTTCATCGGCATGCTGAGGGCGAAGCTTATGTTTCAAAGCTTTAGCAGAAAGTATTATCCGGGGACTAGGTCAGAACTTCCATTCAGCAGAAGTCCCGGGATAATACCCCAGATATCACTGAGTATAAAGACCTAGTATCTCAGAATATGGGACCTTTCAAACAAGATTTCGGGGGTTACCCATATATTCAAGAATAGTTACCCACGAATCAAGCAAGTTTGAATTTAGGTTTATATCTCGTTTCAATTTACTAAATGTGCGAAAATCTACTGACACATCCGCAGTAAGATTGTTTATCACATTTTAACTTTACATTTCTTTAGCGTGCCGTGATAGTCCACTGATGTACTATCATTTCCTCTGTTTCGCAACAAAACTCATTTTTGAATTTTATCATGTTTTTTGCTTTTTCAAATTTTCAAATGTTCTTTTTCAAATTTTCAAATGTTTTTGGATTTTCTAAAAAATCTACTCCCCCTAAAATGCAAACACATTTCAAAGGAAATTTGAAAACAACTAGACTCTGACCCAATAGAAACATGAAAAGTAAAACAAACTTGTACAAAAACTTGACAACTGACATCGAATCACATCAAATCGCCATTCACTAGGCATAAACAATCTGAACTCCCCCTATCACAAATCATTTTCTCATTTAGATTTCAAAACACTTAAGTTTGTTTTAATCAAAATGATTTTTCCGGAAAATGAATTTGTGTTAATAAAAACCATTTGTAGGTTTATCAATTTTTTTTTAAAACATGGATGTGGTTCATCATCTTGTGCTTCTCTTGCCATGAATAGTAAATCAAGTACAATTTAATGTCCCTGATTTACCATTTGCATATTAGAACCTTCTGTACCACTTGTTAAAATACAAACATCTCAAAATATAACCACAAATACCACATGTAAGATCAAGATTACCACTTGAAGATACTCAAAAAACTACCATTTGTAGGTTTTACTGTAGGAATGAAACATCTACAGAAACCTCTTTACCACTTGTCAAATTATTCAGAAAGATGCCGATTCCTGCTTCTCAATTACCAACCTGGAAGCTCCGGCGTAGTCCTTCAACCTGTAAAATATTCAAACACTATTCAAAATTTTTCAAACAAACTTTTCAAACACTAGAATGATGCCGATTCCTGATCCACGATATAAACTTGGGATCTCCGGCGTAGTCCTAAGACTATTATGGAAAACAAACTTCCATCCAAGTCTTTTCAGACTTGATGGCTTTCAACTCTTGAGCAGTAGGGTTGTATGTCGCCTTTTTAGTTGCATAAAAATCTTTTACCCCCTTAGCTCTCCCACTCAACATTTTCCCAAAAATCTTTTTAACATTCCCGTTGAATGTTTTCTCGACATCAAATTCATCTTTTTCTTTATAAAATTGATTAGAAATCTCAGTTTTTCCCACTTTCTTCTTCACTTCCTCAAACTTCAATGATGGAAACTCCTCATCATTCACTGAAATCTTCTTCTCAACTTGTGGCTCTTCTGGCTTTGTGAAACCAGATTCATCGCCGACATTCACTTCACCTTTCTTCGCAACCCACACCTGGTTGTCTTTTCCTTTCTTCTCATATTTGGTCTTCTTTGAACACTCACCAACCTCGAATTTTGAATTCTCAAAAATTTTAGTACTATTGGTTGGTGTGTCAACATCAACAACTTTTTCTTTCAACTTCTGAGAAACTCCCTGTTTTGATTTGTCACTTTTCGAGCAATTCCATGCAATATGACCAGTTTCATTGCATCTATAACAGGTTCTAGTCTCTCTTTGATAACATATATCAGCTCCATTCTTCTTTTTCTCAGCAAGAAACTCTTTATTAGACTGTCTCCAGAACGGTTTCTGCTGTTCCTCCTCAGCACTTCCACCTGACACAAATTCAGATTTTGTTTTAGAATTTTTCAAATTTTTATCATTTTCTGGTGGAACAAAACCAAGACCTTTCTTTTTGTAGCTACGATTCTGGTTAGGTTTCTTTTGAAAATCAGAACCAGGATTGTTGCCCTTTTTCTTATTTAAACGTTGCTGAACTCTAGAAGTGTATTTTTTAGATTTTTCAAAACTTTTCAAAACTTTTAATTCTGGAATATTAACTTCTATAAGTTTGAAAGTTTTGTTTATTAGTTCCGTTTTAATACTCATTATTGGGAACTCTTTATTGTAATATAATTTGTCCAAACCATTCAAAGTATACACAACTTCGAATGTTTCATTATTCAAATCTGCCTTTGACAGTAAAAATTCTTTACTATAAGACCGTTTATCCGACGAATTTTGACTGTTGACTGACGACTTTGACTTTCCAGACCCAGTTTTTGACTCAGACTCCTCATCAGTATCCAACACCTGATCGAACACCTTTTTGATTAATTCAGACTCATGATCAGTATCGGACGAGGTATCCGTGACATCAATGTTATCTGGTAAAACGTCAGTTGTGTCGGTTTTAAGCTTTATATTGATTGCTTTTTCCAATTGCTCCTCATTTGGTCTCCTAGGTGAATAACCATCCCAAATCGGAGGTGGACATTTGTTGTAACTAACAGTCTATTTCTTACCACAATCTTTCTTGTCTTTTAGCTTCTCATCTTTGAAAACTTCCATACCTGCAACAGTTGGGTAAATACGGTCAATGAGATAATCAGAACTAGAATAACTTTGCAATAAACGTCTAATTCTCTCATTCTCTATTTTCTCTGTCTCCAACTCTTGCTTCCACTTAGCACTCTCTTCGATGTAGAAGTTTATTGCTTTTTTTTTGTTATTAAAACTGCATTCAACATCGTCAGTGCTTGTTCTCTCTCTGAGTTAGTCTTTTGGATGCCAGTTACTGTTTTATTCAAAACATCGTAAGATTCTTTCACATAGTTGAGGTTGAACAGTAACTGCTCCTTCTTCTTTTCATACTCAGCTATGATGTCGTCTTTAGCAGCACAATCCTTGCAAGCTTCCAAGCACTTCACACACGGCTTGACGATCTCAACAATTTTTTCAACTTCAATTGTTTTAACAACTTCTACCACCTTTTCTACTTCAATCACCTTTTCTTCTTCTTTCACAACCTCAGTAATCTTCTCAGTAACATTCTCAGCTTTTTGAATATCACCTTCAGATTCAAATTGTTGTTCTTTAGCAGCTCGTTTCTCCTTCAGTTTCTCCATTCTTTCTGCAAAATAGAAATGAAAACTTTTAGGAGAAAGATGAGTTTTTGCAATATTTATGTGTTTTTCTTCCTCATCATCACTGCTGCTGTGATCAGGTGATTGATCAAATTTTACCGATTTATCAGAATCATCATCTGATACATCAGAAACAATCGGTGTTTTATCAAAAACAACTTCCTTTTCTTGAACATTTTCATTTTGTACACTTTTATTAGAACTCTGTAAATCTTCATCTGAACCCTGTAAACCTTCATCTGAACTTTCTGACACTTCTCCAGAATGTTCTGAAAGTTTATCAGTACTATCTGAACTTTCAGATGACACAGACTTTTCATCTTCACTTTTCACAGTCTCTCCAATAGATTTCATCCAAGTGGCAAACAGATCTGGCTCTCGGACGATCTTGGCAATGAAGGCTTTTAACTCTCCCTTCTCATCCACAAACATATCCCAACTGAAACCTTCTGGTAGTTTCTCATCATCTTGATCAATAATGCGTGCTGCTGTAGATTCAGATGATATGTAATTACTCCAGCTGAAATCTACCAAACATGATCTTTTGGGATCTTCAATCTTTCTTCCGTGAGCTGTCTGCGGTTCTTGGGATTGACCAACTTGCTGATAGATAGCTTTGCGATAATAATCATCTTTCCCGAATGGATTCTGTGCTCCACTAGCTTCTCTTCCTTTGCACTCCCGCTTGAAATGGCCTTTCTCCCTGCATCGAAAACAAGTAACTTTAGATTTATCAAAACCTAAAGTAGAGACATGTGCATCAAGAAAGTCATTTCTCCCGGTAATGGTTTTGAACTTCTCAGCTCGTCGAAGAACACTAGCAAGACACCATTTAATATCCATGAGTTCCATTTCTTCGGCGTCTATCTGATCGTAATCCTCTTGGTAAGCATAGGATTTCCGATCCGACCAGCAACAAGACCCTCATAAGATAACAATACGGAACCAAGAAGTGCCATGTGGTCTTTCGCAGTGTCTTCAGAGAAACTTTGACCTTCTGGAAGATTAATAGCTATGTTGCACTGAATTATGTATCCATTTCTGGTTTTTGTACTCTGAGACTGAACTCGTGTTAGTCTCTTTCGGATTCACACTCGGAAACGATGAAAACCCGCTGCTACTCTTATTCGAACCCTGATCAGCTTTTTCAGATGAATCACCAGCACTGAACGTAGTTTGAATCTTCGGACTTCTTTCAGACTCAGTGGCTGGAACACTACCCCGGTAGTACATCTTCACATCCTGTTGACCACTCGGACTATTCATCCTTGCGATCTTCTGCTGCTCAAGATCCTGACTTTCTATTTTCTCAATGAACTGTGAAATAGTCAGCCCGTCATACACACCAGTATTCTTTAAAATCATCAAATACGTTCCCCACTCTTTCTGAGGTAACGCGTCTGCCAATTTATCCACCCATTCCTCACGACCTTTCTCAACTCCCAACATTGATAACGATCGCACCAAGTGACAGTATCTCTCGATTAGCTTTTTAGTATCCTCTCCCGGCAAACTGCTAAACAAATGGAACTCTTTCTTTAACAATGCGTTTTTGCTTTTGATCATGTTTTCACTTCCCTCGAACTTGACTCTAAGAGCATCCCATATTGACTTAGCAGTCTTGTCATGCTGTAACAAGATGAATATATCTTCCTTTATCGCCTGCTGCAACAAACTGATCATCATTTTCTCGGCTCTATACATTGCTCGTTCTTGATCAGTAAACTCGGATATCTCTTTAATAACTTGTAAATCAGTTCGAGGCAAAGTGTACTTCTTCAATATGCATTCCCATGATCTGAGATGATTGGCCTGAACCCAGTTTTCAAACCGATCCTTCCACCCATAATACTCCTCAATACTCATCAATCTAGGGGGCTTTTGAGTCGTTCCTGTCTCGTTTTCTAAGTTCATTGCTTGAGCAATTGCGGCTGGAGTAGTCGATGTAGCAAAAGCGTTGTAGAACTCTGAATCCATACTGACTTATAAGCGAACCAAACAGATGACAGAATAGCGAATCAACACTGAACAGATAAGCGAACCAGATGTTCACAAAAGCGAACTGAACTTTGGAGCGAACCCTTATAAGCGAACCAGAATGATCCAAATAAGCGAATCAAAAAGTGTTCTTTGGAGCGAACCAACAATAATTTGGAGCGGACCTGTCTTGACAGATAAGCGGACCTGAAGTGTACTCTTGAGCGAATCAGAAATGAGTTTGGAGCGGACCAAACTTCTAATTTCGAGCGAGCGAACCAGCAAAAATCGGTATAGATGAGCGAACCAACTAACTAACCTGGATCTAAGAGCGAACCAGAAAAGTGAACCAGACTGTGATCTAAGAGCGGATCTTGATGACGTCAGTACGAGCGAACCATATAACGAACATGATTTGACCTGTTTTTAAGCTGTATTTTGTCCTGAAACTTTCAAGGGTTTGTCTAAGTATGATTATACACAATCTGTGAACTTTTGAACGAAATTTGACCGTGAAATCTCTCAGAAATGAGAAAAGAAGGTGTAGAAGTGAGAAGAAATAATGAAAAACAGCTACAATTTGCAGAAAGCCTCCTCCCAAGCTCTGATACCACTTGTAGGATCGTTTGCTGACCCGAACGAGTCGTTCAGAGGTTGTCTCTTGCGTTTCAGATGCGGAATAATAAGAAATGCATGTAGATATAGCTTGTTCTTCCTCCTAACTGCTTGTATTATTGATTTAAAACGTTTTACAGCTCAATCTTCACACCGGCAAAGCTTCGGCGTGGAATCCAACAACAACGTTATGATGTCCGCTCAAACTATTCCTATATATAGGCAGTTGGGTCCGCTTATGTGTCATATGACCATAAGAGCGGACCAGGCAAGTCCACATAAGCGGACCATCATGCCAAATAAGCGAACCAAAACCCTAATGTTCATATGAGCGGACCTAGCCTATACAACCCATACAAACACATGTTTTCTTGTATTTCGTGCCCTATGCTATACAATACGATGTAAGACCTGATCCTAGACACCTAGACGAAATCAACAGATGTAGTGCACTAACAAAAGGGTATGCTGGGAAACAGACCCAATAAGTAGAAGAAACATCCGATCGAATTGATCGATCGAACGGTCTAAAGACCGTTTTATCAGGGAAAGCACCGGAGGCTCTCAAAGCCGCAATGTCTGCGTTATCAAAAGTACAGACTTCCTTCTCGGGATTTTTGAGAAGATTCTGCTGAATGAAGGTCTCGGATGATTCACCGGTTTGGGAACAAGTTCTGGTGGCCATTGCAGATAAAGAAAGAAAGATTGATAGAAGATGAATGAGAAGTAGGGAATTACCTGGAGACTTCGATGGAGATATCTGCTTTTCGACCAAAAAGAGAGAAGATATAGGAGCATTGTAGATCTCCATCGAGTTAAAAGCGCGTTGGAAGTTATGATGTGATCTTGACCGTCGTCTCGATTTAATTGCCTTGATTTACGAGATAAAGTTTTTTAAATATATCCGTTGGATTGGTATACCAACAGATATATTTGGGGACAATTGTTGTGGGTCATTTTCTGAGCATAGATATCATAACTAATATCCTGCTTTTGGTTTTTTGCTTGTGATCAGGATACTGGATTAGGATATTGCTAACATCCCGGGCGATATCCTGGTGTTAACTTAATAATTCACGTGCAGGTAAGAGGCTACAAGTCACTAACGGTCAGATGGACTTCTTCCCCTAAAGACTCGGGCAAATCAGTTGTTTAAGAGACGTTGGACCCGGAAGACCAGGTCTACAACGTTCGAGTGGGGAATATTCGCCGGACCCCGGTTATTTAGGATAGTTTGTTGCGTTTATTTTACTATAAATAGACGGGGGCGGATCAGATTAAGGCACGCAATTTTACACACACACATTCTCGAACACTTTTGCTCTTTAGCTCACTGCAAACACTATACACAATTGTTTTGGTCAAAAATTACCGAAGTAATTGAGTGATCAAATTAGTTAAGTGAGGTAGTGTGCTAGAAATATGTGTGAAAAATATTCAAGTTAAGTTATTTGCTAAAACAGTTTCAGGATACGGCTCAGGATATTGAGTTGTATCTACGATCAAACAATGAGCAAAAAAGTAAAGTAAATGACACGAGATGTACGAGGAAAGCCCTTGATCAATCTAGATCGCCGGCATAAAACCTCGGGAGCTGACAATCGCAGCTGCCTTGTTCTTCTTATTTCTTGAATAACCAGGATACAGTGCAGGATAAAGCTCAAATCTCTACTAAGTGTTACAATGATTGCAAGTGATGAGTGTTAGTGTGCGATTACAAGTGAATTGTGTATGAATTCGAGAGTTAGAAGTGGAGTAAGTTGAAGTGAAGTGTCCTACGAGATCTGGCCATCCATATTTATAGTAAAAGAAACCAACAAACTATCCTATTATTCCGGGATACTTTGGAATATTCCATTCTGAACGTTGGGGGCTGCTTCTACTCGTTTTCCACGTGCTTATTGACTACAAAACCGGGTCTTTAGCTCATATAACCGTTACAATGTCAATAACATTGACCAACATCCGATATTCTCGCGGAATATGCCTTTCTGACCGTTACAAGACCCATTCTTCCACCATCAACGTCCATTTTTCAACCACCTTGAGCGAATCTTCAGGTAGATCAAGTCTTTTAACGTTGGTACCTTGCAACCAACGTTTTACAAGCCAATCGTTAGTAATAGTCAGGATACTGCCTTAAGATATTACCAATATCCTGGCCTGGTATCCTGATACGGTATCCTGATCCGGTATCCTGATCATATACAACTAATAAAAAATCAAGATACAAAGTCAGGATATGGGCTCAGAATTTCACCCATAACAATTGTCCCCAAAAATATAACTGTTGGATATCCTGATTCCAACGGGTATATTTTTTAGTCATTCCAACATGTCTGGTAAGGATATCTGTTTTAAATATTCCTGCATAGGTTTGGTTACTTCAGAATACTATCATGTAATGAAATTAGAATTACTCCCTTTTACGCAGATTCCATCAAGGACCCTGCTACTTTTGATCCAGAGGAGCTTGGCAGCTTTTCTAAGCCTGCCTTGGTGAAAAAGGAGCCATATGTTGCCATCAGCTCTAAGCCCTCTGCTGCTGCTGCCGAAGGTTTCTCTAATGGTGACCTTGGCTTCATGGAATCCATCGAGCCCATGATCTCCTTCCCTAATAAGGTAAGTATCCAGATCCTGTATCCCGTACACATATACTGAACATGTATCCTGGTTAGTTTGTCTTTAGTAATACTTATATTTTGTAGGGTCTAAATTATCTGGTCGTCCTGCACTTAGAACAATTTTAATTTCCTGCAAGTAGAATAGTTTGACAGTTGAAGGTGGAGGGATCATGTATTTTCAGGACGAAGCCTTCAACTGTTTATGTAAATATGTTTTAAAAACTTAATTGTGTTCTTGGTGAATAGGTCGTTTTTTGAGACGAAACCAAGAATACAATTTTTTGGACCAATAACAATAAACTAACCTTTTCGACCTTATCTCCGTGTTATATGTTATTTTGAAAAATTTGTTCTGAATATCCTGATCAGGATACTGGTATGACACTTAATTGCTTTGTCACCTTTGTTCAAAATGTTTGACAAAAACTTAGTTAAATACAAATTTTGATAAAAACTTAACTTACTCAGATAAGGCCTTCAAACTTAGGAACAGTAAGAATCCATACCAGAAACACCTAGGCAATAATCTTCATTCTTAAACCTTTGAATCATTCGCAATGTCCCCAGTGGGATATAATGTTGGCATAGGTTTCCTTCTCGCTCCAGCATAAATGTCCCCAGTAGGATATAGTATCAGCATACGTCATGTTCCATCACAGATGTCCCCTGTCTGTGCAAGACTACTATGTTGTACCGGGATATGATCCTTTAGCAATTCTTCAACCAGTTGTTTAAACTTAGTAATCTTTTTTCAAAAATTTATGTAGACTCGTAAATGATTATGTTTTTTTTTTTGAAATATACTTTGGGATTATCCAAAAACTTTGTATTTTATTGGGACTAAACCCATTTTCCACGCATTTAAGCCGGAGTATAAGAACCTCAAGACTTGAAAAGGTGAAAACCTTTAAGTCTTTGAGTTTTACTGGGGATTTTACCCACGTTTCGTGCGCTACAGGCGAGGGTGTGGAAACCCCAAAACTTAGAAATGTGAAAACCTTTAAACCTTGGAAGAGTGTGAAAACACTCTTGTTTTCGTGCGCTACAGGCGGGAGAGTATAAACTCCAAGACTTAGAAAGGTGAAAACCTTTAAACCTTAGAGAGTATGAAAATACCCTTTCGTGAGAGAGGGTGATCAATCCTCATATACCTTGAGGATCCAGGGTATAGCCAACAGTAACGAAATTGTCAGCCACTTTTACATGAACTGGTCCCGCCACCTTGAACTATCCCTGGATAACTTGCGCCCCAGGCGGGGTGTTTAAACCCAATTCGTGAGAAAGGTGAATACCTTTAAACCTTTGAAGGGATCAGGATCCCTTAAACGTGAGAGAGGGGGCCAATCCTCTAATCTTCCGAAGTATCCTGAGTGTGTATCCTGGAGCTATATCCCGAGGCATATACTGCAAAACAACTTTAAACTAAAGTGGGTGTTAGCCTGGCTAGCACCTCTCCGATGCTTAAGTCAGTGTTGGGTTCAAATACAATAGAATTATATCTAAAAGAGATAGAATTCATACCATCCCGAGTTAGAAATTAAATTCTAAACTCACTTGAAATAGGCTTTGAGATGTATAACATTCCAAGATCTTTGTAGCATATCCCCCCTCCATATTCTTAAGCTGGTATGCTCCTTTTCCGGATTCTGATTCAATCTCATAGGGTCCTTCCCACTTTGGAGCCAACTTTCCATCAGCAGGATTCGTAGTATTCTGAAAAGCTTTCCTTAACACCCAATCTCCGACTTGGAACCTTCTAGTCCTTAGATTCTTGTTATATGCCCTGGATATCCACTGTTGATATGCTGCCATCCTTAGCTTTGCTGCATCTCTTGTTTCATCCACAGTATCTAATTCTTTACACATTGCTTCAGGATTCTGCCCAGGATCCTGAAGATTGGATCTTGCTGTAGGTATCACCAAATCTGTTGGGATCACCGCTTCTGCTCCAAATACTAAGGAGAAAGGGGTTTGGTCAGTTGCACTCTTTATTGTTGTTCTATCGGCCCACAAAACAAAGGGTAATTCTTCTGCCCATCTTCCTTTTTTGGCTCCAAGTCTCTTCTTTAAGTTATTGACAATTATCTTGTTTGAGGATTCTGCTTGTCCATTTGCTTGAGGATGTACCGGAGTAGACTTGATCATTTTGATTCCCCAACTCTTGCAAAAGTCAGTAGTCCCCTTGCTTATAAACTGAGATCCATTGTCACAAATAATTTCAGCTGGTACTCCAAACCTGGTCAAGATATTCCTCTTTATGAAGGATACTACTTCTTGGTCTCTAACTTGAACAAATGCTTCAGCTTCAACCCACTTAGAGAAATAATCCGTCATTGCCAGCATAAAGACTTTTCCTCCCGGAGCTTTTGGTAACTTCCCTACTATATCCATCCCCCATTTCATGAACGGCCAAGGGGACGCTACAGGATATAGTGGTTCAGCTGGTTGATGTAGTATGTTACTATGTCTCTGACATGCGTCACATCTTCGAGCATATTCTGCGGCATCTTTTCTCATTGTTGGCCAATAATATCCAGTCCTTAATACTTTTGAGAATAACGACCTGCCCCCAGTATGGTTACCACAATCCCCTTCATGTATATCCTGAAGTACTTCTTTGGCTTCAGGATCCTCCAAGCACCTCAAATACGGTCCTGCAAGAGATTTCTTGTATAAAATATAATTTATAATAGTGAATCGTGATACCTTCATCCTAAATGCCTTAGGATTTTCATCTCCAGGGATGTGTCCTTCTTTGAGATATCTCATGATTGGAGCCGTCCAGGATATAGGATCTTCTTTAGGATGCTCTGCTCCAGGATCCTCAATATCCACTACTTCTTTATCCTGAGGATTCGTTGCAGGATATAAGACATGTAATATTGGTATTTGGGTCCCTTCAGGTATCCTGATCGATGATCCCAAATTTGCTAAGGCATCCGCTTCAGCATTATCCTCCCTTGGTACCTGTTCAAGTATAAAAACATCGAAATATCCTGCTAATTTTTTGAGAATATCGAGATATTCGATTAATTTCTCACCCTTAACTGCATAGGATCCATTAAAATGGTTAGTAATTAACAAAGAGTCAACATATACTTGCAAATTTTTGATACTCATACTCTTAGCCAATTCTAATCCTGCAATTAAAGCTTCATATTCTGCCTCATTGTTAGTAGCAAGAAATTCACACCTAATAGCCTGGGGTAATATGTCCCCCTATGGCGATTTTAGTAGTATTCCTAATCCTACTCCTCTTACATTAGATGCACCATCAGTATATAATGTCCAGGATCCTGAGGATTCTCCTAACTGTTGAACTTCTAGGTCTACCTCGTCCTGAATGTCACTACTAAAATCAGCCACAAAGTCAGCTAAAGCCTGAGACTTTATGGCATTTCTAGGTTCATATACTAAATCATAAGCACTCAACTTTACTGACCACTTGGCCATCCTACCCGACATTTCTGGTTTCCTAAGCACATTTTTGACAGGATAATTTGTCTTAACATGTATCCTATGTGTCTCGAAATAATGTCTAAGCTTCGTTGATGCCATGACCAATGCTAGTATTAATTTTTCTAAGTGAGAGTACCTAGTTTTAGCATCTAATAAACTTTTACTAACATAATAAACAGGATATTGCTGACCTTCATGGTCTTTTATAAGAACGGCACTTACAGCATTCCCTGATACAGCAAGGTATAGGGATAGTGGTTCACCATTTTCAAGCTTCATCAATAGAGGTGCGGTTGAGAGATATCGTTTCAAATCCTGCAGGGCTGCTTCATGCTTCTGTCCCCATTCGAATCATTTGTTCTTCTTCAGGATATCATAAAAGTCTTTGCACTTCTCTAAGGATCTTGAGATAAACCTGTTTAAAGCTGCTACTCGGCCTGTCAATCTTTGTACGTCCTTCATATTTGAGGGTGATTTTATATCCAGGATAGCTTTGATCTGCTCTGGGCTTGCTTCTATCCCCCTTTTTGTCACCATATATCCAAGAAACTTTCCTGCCCCTACTCCGAAATGGCATTTAGCAGGATTTAGCTTCATGTTGTATTGATCCAGGATATCAAATGCTCCCTTGATATCCTGGAGGTGATCCTCAGCCTTTTTAGATTTCACCACCATATCATCGATATATACCTCCATGGTATCCCCCAGTTTGTCTTTGAACATCGTGTTTACCAATCTTTGGTATGTTGCACCTGCATTTTTCAAACCAAAAGGCATAGCTGTATAACAATAAGTACCTGTTGGTGTCATGAAGGCAGTATCCTCCTGGTCAGAAGGCTCCATTTGGATCTGTTGAAATCCTGAAGATGCGTCCATGAAAGTCAGCATTTCATGCCCGGCAGTGGCATCTACCATTGCATCAATGTGGGGAAGAGGAAACGGGTCTTTAGGACAGGCTTTGTTCAAGTCTGTGTAGTCTACACAAACTCTCCATTTCCCATTTTTCTTTTGTACTACAACCACGTTTGCTAGCCATCTTGGGAACTTAACCTCTCTGATCATTCTGGACTTTAATAGTCTTTCAACTTCCTCCTGGATAATAGTGTTCCGCTCAGGAGCAAACTTCCTTCTTTTTTTATTGCACAGGCTTGAATGATTTATCAATTCCAAGCTTGTGAGTGATAATATCTTTGTATATGCCTGTCATATCCTCATGCTTCCATGCAAACGTTGACATCCTGCATTTCAAAAAGTTAATTAATTGTTCTTCAATATCCTGAGGGATATTGGTTCCCACGAGCACCGAAATATCGGGATTATCCTGGTCTAGGATAATTTTCTTCACATCCTGCTCCGGATCCTCCACGATATCCTGGGCCCGCGTATTTAATTGCTATGCTGCACTAGGTTTGGTTGAGGATTTCATCGAGGATGAGTAGCATTCTTTCCCCTCCTGCTGATCACTATCAACTTTGACAACTCCCCAAGGGGTAGGTATCTTGATGCATTGGTGATATGTTGATGGCACGGCCTTCATATCGTGAATCCACGGTCTTCCCAGTATGATGTTATAGCAGGATAGAGAATCCATCACACAGAAACGTTGTATCGAGTTGACTCCTTCAACGTATACTCGCAACTTTATCTCTCCCACTGTGTTTCTAGCCTCTCCACTGAACCCAACAAGCACGGTAGACTTTGAAGTGATATCCATTGGAGATACATTCATTCTCTTCAGAGTTTCTAGTTGGATTATGTTGACGGAGCTGCCATTATCAACCAGTATCCTGCGTACAAAATGGTTAGCCACATATAACGTTATTACCAGAGCATCATGGTGAGGATCCTAGACAGTATCCCTGTCATCTGCATCAAAAGTGATCACTTTGTCAGTTGTGAGGGTGGTCATCCTGACAGGTTTGTCTCCCCTTTCGGCCTTAGCTTCCTTTGCATGTCTCTTTGCTGCCGAATACGAAGTCGCACAAATGTCGGATCCTCCCGAAATGAAGTTGATTGTCTTGGCATCCGTAGGAGGTGACGCTGCTCGTTCAGGATCCTTCTCAGTATCCTGACCCTTATTCTTCTTTCTTCCTGGGAGATCCTTCAGATATCCCTTGCTCAAGAGATAGCTTATTTCTTTCCTTAAAGCAATGCGATCCTCAGTAACATGTCCGAAATCCTCGTGGAAGGCACACCACTTGGACTTATCCTTCCAATCAGCCTTTTGTTGATTCTTTCGAGGCCACCTGGCTTTGTCTCCTAAACCCTGCATAGCATACATTAGTTCAGAAAAACAATATTCAGATAACTCAGGATACTCCTCAGGATCCTCGTCTTCAACAGCATTCACTTTCTTGTTATCATTTCTACCATACGGCTTAGAGCGGTATGGTTTGTACGAGGATTCTGACTTCCTGTTAGTTGATTCATATGTTGAGGATGCATTCATCCTCTCTTGCATTTTCTTATCATCTTTCAGCCTGATATATCTCAAGGCCCTGTTTCGAGCTTCGTCCAAGTTCCTGGAAGGATTCATTACAAGATCCTGATAAAATTGACGATCCTTCTGTAACCCCATTTTGAACGCTTGTACTGCCATAGCAATATCAAGATTCGGGATATCCAAGGATTCTCTACTAAAGTTTTTAACATAATCCCTTAGGGATTTTTGTGATCCTTGTGTTATCCTGTAAAGATCACTTGTTAGTTTCTCAAAGCTCCTGCTATAAGAAAATTAACCGATAAACAAATTAACTAAATGAGAAAATAATGTAATTGAATAAGGTGGAACGTTTAAAAGCCATTTTAAGGCCGGTCCTGTTAAATTTGAACCGAAGCCTTTGCATAAGCATGCTTCCTTAGGTTCTGGTAGGATTGGATTTGTTTCCATCCTTTCCCTATACTGGGCAATATGCTCCTCAGGATATGTCGTCCCATCATACAACTTTATGCTGGGAGTCTGGAATCTTTTTGGAATTTCAGCATCACAAATTGGATGAGCAAATCGGGATATCCTGTGACTATCTTGGGATACTTTCGGTATAGGCTGCACTGCTCTAGGAACACTTGATATCATATCCTTCAATTTTTGAAGTTCCCTGGTCAATACTGGTGTTACACCTATATCCTGCAACGAATCAGAATTATTAGTAGCAGGGATACTGATATTGGCAAACATGTTACCAGCCTGTTGGCTTGTGCCATATCCTGGACCATATCCTGGGCCATATCCTGGATCCCTCACGGTCGATATCCTGGCGGATGATGGTATCTCCAGCATGTTGCTCCGGGACTGACTCGGTATCATGTTGCCTTGATTATCCTCGGTAAATGTTGATGAACTAAAGATTAGCATCCTGGGCTATAGAGGAGTAGTTGTATACTCCATAGGTTTCCTGGAGTTTGACTTCAAGAGTTGTATATCCTTCATGATTGTCTGGTTAGTTTCTTGCTGACTCTTCATTTGTTCCTGTATACTACCAAACAAAGACAGAATTTCGTTATTAGAAGCAAGGATATGGGTTCTCCCTGAATTTCCGGATCTAGAAACATTCTGAGCAGCAGAAATTTCTCTCGGTGTGTGGCTTTCATTTCTCCTTTGAAAAGTCTGAACTTGTGAAGGTGAGGGAGGCACCGAACCAACTGTTGCAGAAGTTGTAGCAGACACAGTAGAAGAGCTCATGTTTGATCTTGGGGCCATTGTAAACAATGTGGCAAAAAGTTTTGAAAACAGAAAACCGATTAACGATTTCACAAAGATTTTTAGTAAAGAGAGCACCACTTGCCCCACGGTGGGCGCCAAATTGTTTTGGTCAAAAATTACCGAAGTAATTAAGTGATCAAATTAGTTAAGTGAGGTAGTGTGCTAGAAATATGTGTGAAAAATATTCAAGTTAAGTTATTTGCTAAAACAGTTTCAGGATACGGCTCAGGATATTGAGCTGTATCTACGATCAAACAATGAGCAAAAAAGTAAAGTAAATGACACGAGATGTACGAGGAAAGCCCTTGATCAATCTAGATCGCCGGCATAAAACCTCGGGAGCTGACAATCACAGCTGCCTTGTTCTTCTTATTTCTTGAATAACCAGGATACAGTGCAGGATAAAGCTCAAATCTCTACTAAGTGTTACAATGATTGCAAGTGATGAGTGTTAGCATGCGATCACAAGTGAATTGTGTATGAATTCGAGAGTTAGAAGTGGAGTAAGTTGAAGTGAAGTGTCCTACGAGATCTGGCCATCCATATTTATAGTAAAAGAAACCAACAAACTATCCTATTATTCCGGGATACTTTGGAATACTCCATTCTGAACGTTGGGGGCTGCTTCTACTCGTTTTCCACGTGCTTATTGACTATAAAACCGGGTCTTTAGCTCATATAACCGTTACAATGTCAATAACATTGACCAACATCCGATATTCTCGCGGAATATGCCTTTCTGACCGTTACAAGACCCATTCTTCCACCATCAACGTCCATTTTTCAACCACCTTGAGCGAATCTTCAGGTAGATCAAGTCTTTTAATGTTGGTACCTTGCAACCAACGTTTTACAAGCCAATCGTTAGTAATAGTCAGGATACTGCCTTAAGATATTACCAATATCCTGGCCTGGTATCCTGATACGGTATCCTGATCCGGTATCCTGATCATATACAACTAATAAAAAATCAAGATACAAAGTCAGGATATGGGCTCAGAATTTCACCCATAACAACAATCACTTGTACTCGAATTACCTTGTAACACCTAGTTGATCCGCACCACATCCTGCACTGTACCCTGATATTTGAAGCAATAGAATAACAAGGCAGCTGCGATTGTCAGCTCCCGAGGTTTTGTGCTGGCGATCTAGATTGATCAAGGGCTTTCCTCGTATATCACGTGTCAACCTTTACTTTTTTGCTCATTGTTTGATCATAGATAGAGCTCTATATCCTGAGCCGTATCCTGAAACTGTTTTTGTAATTAATTTGGTTAACATATTTTTCACACATATTTTCAGCACGCTACCTCACTTAACTAATTTGATCACTTAATTACTTCGGTAATTTTTGACCAAAACAATAGGGATAGTGGTTCACATTTTCAGGCTTCATCAATACAGGTGCAGTTGAGAGGTATCTCTTCAAATCCTGCAAGGCTGCTTCATGCTTTGCTCCCCATTCGAACTTCTTATTCTTTTTGAGGATATCATAAAACTCTTTGCATTTTTCTGAGGATCTTGAGATAAATCTATTCAATGCTGCTACTTGTCACGACCCCCGACCCCATCCTAGCCGGAATCGGAAGCCGCGAGCAGTCCAGTGGTACCGGTGATTATTTTGAAAAAAACATTGCAGCGGAAATTTCATCAGGATCGTGAGTTAGGAAAATATCAGAGTTTAGAAACACCGGATTTTATTTAAATAGATGGAATAAATTCCATGTTTTACAAAGGTAGCTTTTAATAAAAACAATGTTTCTTAATTTGATTTAATTAATAAAACAAGCCACTTCTTGAAGTCTTTCAGTGTCGGATCCACTCCTTACTCCAATCTACTGTAATTACCTGAAACGCGTTTTAAAAAGGTTTTGTCAGCGGGAAATACTGAGTGAGTTCATTCATTTTACTGAAAACGACACATTTGTTATAATTCACAGTGTTAAGATCTTTTACGCATATTTCTGATATCAACCAACTACCCACAGTATTTGTCACTCGACCGGATCTGTGACAGTGGTCATATCACCATTGGCTGCCCTAATGAATGACGTAAATCAATTAAATTAGGTTCGCCCGCCTAAAATGATTTAAACTGTAGAAATGTGCACAATACCCCACATACTGGCTGTAATTTGGTGATTACATCAACTTAATCACTGTAAGTTATAATTCTGAAAATAATTTGGAGTATTGTAAAACAGTTGATAAAAAGAGAATGACTCACAAACTGTGAGAAAAGAGTTTATAAAAGGGGAATGACTCACGAATCAGCATGCAGGATTGAGTTAACAAACTTCTTGATTCTATTTCTTCCGATAATTAAGCATGCACTTTATTATTCTGGATCTTCTGATGATTTAATAGTTTGTTTGATTGTAAGGGTGTAGTTGAGAGTATTCTTGGTAATTAAATACATAGTTTAACAGAATGGAATACGTATTGGTGTAAAACCCAAATCAAACCTTAACGGTAGTCATGAGATTCGAACCTTAACGAATTTCACAAAAACCGGGTTAATGATCAATACAGCTTTTACAATAACTCACGAGATCAAATTCTCACAACGAACGACAAAGTGCGATACTTAAACATTCATCGAATTAACAACGAACGACAAAGCATAACCCTAATATGGGCGGCACTTAAACATCCATTGGATATATTGATCGGTCGGAAAATGAATCGTAATAGCGATTGAGTGATTATTGGTTAGAACACCAACGTATAGAGAGAAGAAGAAGAGAAATGAGCAAAGAAAAATGAATCCTAAGCTTCTTATTTATAGCAAGCAAGCAAGCAAGCACCTCAACATATTTATGTCGATGTGGGATAGATTGACCTACCTACCTGCCTGCTTGACCTGCTAGCTAGCTTGCTTATATATATTAATTCAGCTGCTTCACTCGTTTTTCTCATATAACTTTTAAAATATGATGTTTTATAAAACGACGAATATGTCTTTAGAACGAGCATATTTTTATCTACGTTTTAACCTAAGTTTCATTAAAAACGGAGTAAGGAAAAAAAATATATTTAATTATTAATATTAAACGTTCTTATACGACCCCATATATATCTATTTTTAATAAACCTTACTTAGCTTAATTAATCTTGTTAGCTTAATTAATATTGATTAACTGATTAGTTAATCATACTAAACTTAATTAGGGTTTCCTTATTGCATAATTATCATACTAAATATTAATTTTAGTGAGGGTTGTTACATCCTCCCAACCTTAATAAAAATCTCGTCCTCGAGATTTGGACTATGATATTTTCTTTATGTTTCTTCTTTTAATTTAAGAGAAATAATGTATCGTGGAATGGAATCAAAAGATATTTTGAGGGGTATGAATTTTGAAAATAAAAATGATTTATAGAAACAACTGGATTCAATATCCGAAATGAACTTACTTTGATCAATTTGAGGGAGATTCTGAATTGATAAATATCTATTTGTGAATGGAAGTATGGAAAATGATTTGTTAATGATTATCCGAAAATCAATATCGTTTACTTAAATGGTACTGGACAATAGAATTTAGTGTATCGTAATCTGAGTACATAATTGTACCAAGAATATGACAAATCAAACGAATGGCGTATGAATAGGGTTTATTATTAGCACATGCTATAATTGTATTCGGACGCTACAAAGTGTTTGTAATGATTGAAAGAATTTCAATAATTATGATGACCGAATAAATTCACCGTTTTCAAAATTGAGAGTTTCAAGGAAGCGAATCTAGATATTTCAAAAGATAAAATGTTTAAACGAATGAGATGAAATGGTATAGTTTTTCAAGGTGATTATGTTTAAGCCAAAAGATATATGCTCTATGGATTTTTAAGAATGAATGTGAAGAACTTTTTGGGAATTAGTAAAATTCTTTGTCAAAAGAAAACTTACTTTGATTGGTACCTAAGGAATACTGAAGATTGACCGGTTCAAAAGGAGATGAAAACATGAAAATGTTTTGTCAGATATTGAATTATGATAAAAATCAATGTGCTGCGATGGGTGATTTGTAAGAATACATGAAAAGACAATGAAGTTAGAGTATTTTTGTCTTAATACACAATTGTATTCAGATGATTTTAATCAAAATGTTTGATTTAAAGATAGATGATATTTTAATTTACTAAATACCTTTTCCTTTTATGTTATCATAAAGTAGAATAATAAATAAATATAGATAGGTTTAAAATATCAAAACCCGTAATAATTTTGATAAAATAATGATATATGTTTTATAAATAGGTTTACCCAATATCGTAGAACTCATGATTATTATTTTTAAAATCAAGTATGTTTAACTATAAGATTAGGGTATTTTAAATTATAAAAGTAGAATAATAAATGTTTATTTTAATATCGAGCATACTTAAATATTGGCTTGCGTAAATGACGTTTGATATTTTAATATGTATATATTATAAAAGAATATTTCTATAAGTATTTAATAGTTGTGAAATATTAACCAAGATAAAATTTATTTATAACATATCTTGTTTATGAATATTTAGACGATTATTTAGATAATTTATTCGTCCCTTTATTTGTTTTATGAAAATATGTTTTCTCTTTACAGTACGAAGTATATATATATATTTCTATATAGAAAATATTTTTACATATAATTGAAATTTATTAAATAAGTATGATGACTTAATTTATATATTAAATAGTTATTATCATGGTTGGATATTGGTTAGTGCTGCCTTGTTTAAGCATAGGTGGCCAGTCCATGCCTAACTAAGGCTAGGCTATTCAATACATGCCCTTGATAATAACTCTAGTATCTAAAAATAATAATACTAATAATATTTATGCATAAACTTAAATGAGAGTATACTTCAAACAAAATTTTATACGTAAAAATATAAATTCTTTACCTTAATGGTTTAACAAGAATTTTAAATATAGGAATACTATATTGTAAGTTTCCATATATAATCAATTAAATTTATATAATGTTTTTCGATCAATGATGATAAAGTAAGAAATATCACGAAAGGCTCGATTGAGGTTGTAAGGACTACGGAATTAGGACATGAAATGGTGGATCATTATCTTAGCACATAATTGTATTAAGATTGCTTTTTTTTTTAAATAAATCAATAAAGCGGATTCAATATAAATAAATAAATAATTAAATCCTGGATTAGCGTAATCTTCAAATTTGTGAAAATGTCATCACAAAGTGATCGTGATCAAAGAGATGATTTGATGAATTCGAAGACTAAACAAGCATGTTATGGTTTAAGAGAATTGAAGTGCTTGTTGGGACTATTTTGAATATGATGGTTTCAATCCATCATATGGGACTTCGAATTGAATACGTATTGCGAGCAAGTTAACTGGGCTTGGATAAAACGAGTTTTAATAAGGAAGTTCGGACATGATCACAACAGAAACCATGTATACCCTTCAAAAAGAAAATCGAGTTTTTCAAGAAATGCATTGATTCGATATTAAAGAGTTATCGCTTTGTAAAATGCGGTTTACAATGCAAAGATCAAGTATAGCAAAACGAGATTTGAACTTTTGATAAAACAACAAATTGGAATGGAGCCTTCCTATGGTCTTCGTAACTCAAATGAACCACATGCACAACAAACAGTGCATGTGTACCGTGTGGATTTTCCAAGAAATGAAATGAATCGATATTTTGCTACTATGAAAGAAATCTTTATGGTATGATGATCATTAAAAGAAGTAGAAACATGAAAGTCAACTTATTTATAGGCAGAAGTCAGAATTGCAACGAAAGAAATATAAGAACTTTATCTGAAATCTCGTGTGATAACCTTTGTTAAGTGACATTACCAAGGAATGTCGAATGAAATGAAATGAAATAGGGGTTTTGCAAAGGTAGATGACTTCTTTTGTAGTGCCAATAATTATGACTATAATTAGACTGTGCATCGATGGTTGTGAAATATTGTTCCAACGTACCTCAACGATATTTTGATCGTTTGTAAGATCATGTGGCAAAGTGCCGATTTTTGATTAGGAGTTCTTTTACTGATGGAATTAGTGTTGGTATCATCGTGCCTAATTTATATTTTTCAAATATCTTGCCCTGGGAAGTCGTGTGTGATAAACTTCGACATCTGTGGACGTATAATTTAAGTTTCATGTGTTTTCTTGTGCATTAGCACAACTTTACCTGCTTCTTACTGGCGTTAATAGTTTATGGTAACGCATTGGTAATTCTTATATATTTTTGATGGTGTCCCAACTTAATGGGTTTCCAGTATTATTTTGTTGCATGAGTTACGAGGTAGATGATCAAACGAAAGAATGTTTGACATCGAAATTAAAGATATATGCGAGAGATTCCTGAGAAAGAAATCTATATACATATGCTTGTGCTTTATTATCAATCGTTATGGCTTTTGGAATTTCTTATAGATATACATATCTATATTATATATTTCACATGTTGTAATATACATACCTTTCATAGGGTTAAATATATATAATAGATTCATATTTCCAAAAACCAGTCAGATATTTGGTCATGATACTATTTAGGGAAATCTTGTTACTGGTTTGACATACCATTTATCCTGTCTTATCCGGTTCGCGCCGGAGCGGTAATTTTAGTATATCCGGACAAGCTGGAGAGTCTGCTACTCTATACCCAGTTTTGCCGGAGAAAATTTCCTATTTCCCATAAACAGTATTTTTTTTTCAAAAAGTGCCTCTTTTTTTTATTAGGGCTTTTATCCAGAATCAAGGAAATTTGTATTTCCATAATATATCTTTATTCTTGACCAAGTAATACCAATAAGCAAGAATAAATAGCAATTAAGTGCTATTGCCTGCTAACCGTCATTCTTATGACATACCAGTATCCATTACATTATACTTATATAAGTAATTTACCTTAAAGTTTATTTTAAGGCAAAATTCTTAAGTTCAAGTCTAAATATCATCCAAAGTGCTATCAGATAACATTAAGTTTCTAATTCTCCGTTTCACTTAGGTATTATTATAACACCTAATTGCGTAAACCAGTGGCTTAGCTTATACTAAGGTATCTTTTCTTATGTTCAAGTCTACTGTTATCAGCTGTGCTACCATTTAATAGTAATCTCCTAACTCTTTTATTTAAGCGTAAGTATTATTATCACAACACTTATAAGCTTAAAGCAGTGGCTTAGCTCTGATACCACCTTTACTGTCACGACCCCCGACCCCATCCTAGCCGGAATCGGAAGCCGCGAGCAGTCCAGTGGTACCGGTGATTATTTTGAAAAAACATTGCAGCGGAAATTTCACCAGGACCGTGAGTTAGGAAAATATCAGAGTTTAGAAACACCGGATTTTATTTAAATAGATGGAATAAATTCCATGTTTTACAAAGGTAGCTTTTAATAAAAACAATATTTCTTAATTTGATTTAATTAATAAAACAAGCCACTTCTTGAAGTCTTTTAGTGTCGGATCCACTCCTTACTCCAATCTACTGTAATTACCTGAAACGCGTTTTAAAAAGGTTTTGTCAGCGGGAAATACTGAGTGAGTTCATTCATTTTACTGAAAACGACACATTTGTTATAATTCACAGTGTTAAGATCTTTTACGCATGTTTCTGATATCAACCAACTACCCACAGTATTTGTCACTCGACCGGATCTGTGACAGTGGTCATATCACCATTGGCTGCCCCAATGAATGACGTAAATCAATTAAATTAGGTTCGCCCGCCTAAAATGATGTAAACTGTAGTAATGTGCACAATACCCCACATACTGGCTGTAATTTGGTGATTACATCAACTTAATCACTGTAAGTTATAATTCTGAAAATAATTTGGAGTATTGTAAAACAGTTGATAAAAAGAGAATGACTCACAAACTGTGAGAAAAGAGTTTATAAAAGGGGAATGACTCACGAATCAGCATGCAGGATTGAGTTAACAAACTTCTTGATTCTATTTCTTCCGATAATTAAGCATGCACTTTATTATTCTGGATCTTCTGATGATTTAATAGTTTGTTTGATTGTAAGGGTGTAGTTGGGAGTATTCTTGGTAATTAAATACATAGTTTAACAGAATGGAATACGTATTGGTGTAAAATCCAAATCAGACCTTAACGGTAGTCAGGAGATTCGAACCTTAACGAATTTCACAAACACCGGGTTAATGATCAATACAGCTTTTACGATAACTCACGAGATCAAATTCTCACAACGAACGACAAAGTGCGATACTTAAACATTCATCGAATTAACGACGAACGACAAAGCATAACCCTAATGTGGGCGGCACTTAAACATCCATTGGATATATTGATCGGTCGGAAAATGAATCGTAATAGCGATTGAGTGATTATTGGTTAGAACACCAACGTATAGAGAGAAGAAGAAGAGAAATGAGCAAAGAAAAATGAATCCTAAGCTTCTTATTTATAGCAAGCAAGCAAACAAGCACCTCAACATATTTCTGTCGATGTGGGATAAATTGACCTACCTACCTGCCTGCTTGACCTGCTAGCTAGCTTGCTTATATATATTAATTCAGCTGCTTCACTCGTTTTTCTCGTATAACTTTTAAAATATGATGTTTTATAAAACGATGAATATGTCTTTAGAACGAGCATATTTTTATCTACGTTTTAACCTAAGTTTCATTAAAAACGGAGTAAGGAAAAAAAATAATATATTTAATTATTAATATTAAACGTTCTTATACGACCCCATATATATCTATTTTTAATAAACCTTACTTAGCTTAATTAATCTTGTTAGCTTAATTAATATTGATTAACTGATTAGTTAATCATACTAAACTTAATTAGGGTTTCCTTATTGCATAATTATCATACTAAATATTAATTTTATTGAGGGTTGTTACATCCTCCCCACCTTAATAAAAATCTCGTCCTCGAGATTTGGACTATGATATTTTCTTTATGTTTCTTCTTTTAATTTAAGAGAAATAATGTATCGTGGAATGGAATCAAAAGATATTTTGAGGGGTATGAATTTTGAAAATAAAAATGATTTATAGAAACAACTGGATTCAATATCCGAAATGAACTTACTTTGATCAATTTGAGGGAGATTCTGAATTGATAAATATCTATTTGTGAATGGAAGTACGGAAAATGATTTGTTAATGGTTATCCGAAAATCAATATCGTTTACTTAAATGGTACTGGACAATAGAGTTTAGTGTATCGTAATCTGAGTACATAATTGTACCAAGAATATGACAAATCAAACGAATGGCGTATGAATAGGGTTTATTATTAGCACAGGCTATAATTGTATTAGGATGCTACAAAGTGTTTGTAATGATTGAAAGAATTTCAATAATTATGATGACCGAATAAATTCACCGTTTTCAAAATTGAGAGTTTCAAGGAAGCGAATCTAGATATTTCAAAAGATAAAATGTTTAAACGAATGAGATGAAATGGTATAGTTTTTCAAGGTGATTATGTTTAAGCCAAAAGATATATGCTCTATGGATTTTTTTAGAATGAATGTGAAGAACTTTTTGGGAATTAGTAAAATTCTTTGTCAAAAGAAAACTTACCTTGATTGGTACCTAAGGAATACTGAAGATTGACCGGTTCAAAAGGAAATGAAAACATGAAAATGTTTTGTCAGATATTGAATTATGATAAAAATCAATGTGCTGCGATGGGTGATTTGTAAGAATACATGAAAAGACAATGAAGTTAGAGTATTTTTGTCTTAATACACAATTGTATTCAGATGATTTTAATCAAAATGTTTGATTTAAAGATAGATGATATTTTGATTTACTAAATACCTTTTCCTTTTATGTTATCATAAAGTAGAATAATAAATAAATATAGATAGGTTTAAAATATCAAAACCCGTAATAATTTTGATAAAATAATGATATATGTTTTATAAATAGGTTTACCCAATATCGTAGAACTCATGATTATTATTTTTAAAATCAAGTATGTTTAACTATAAGATTAGGGTATTTTAAATTATAAAAGTAGAATAATAAATGTTTATTTTAATATCGAGCATACTTAAATATTGGCTTGCGTAAATGACATTTGATATTTTAATATGTATATATTATAAAAGAATATTTCTATAAGTATTTAATAGTTGTGAAATATTAACCAAGATAAAATTTATTTATAACATATCTTGTTTATGAATATTTAGACGATTATTTAGATAATTTATTCGTCCCTTTATTTGTTTTATGAAAATATGTTTTCTCTTTACAGTACGAAGTATATATATATATTTCTATATAGAAAATATTTTTACATATAATTGAAATTTATTAAATAAGTATGATGACTTAATTTATATATTAAATAGTTATTATCATGGTTGGATATTGGTTAGTGCTGCCTTGTTTAAGCATAGGTGGCCAGTCCATGCCTAACTAAGGCTAGGCTATTCAATACATGCCCTTGATAATAACTCTAGTATCTAAAAATAATAATACTAATAATATTTATGCATAAACTTAAATGAGAGTATACTTCAAACAAAATTTTATACGTAAAAATATAAATTCTTTACCTTAATGGTTTAACAAGAATTTTAAATATAGGAATACTATATTGTAAGTTTCCATATATAATCAATTAAATTTATATAATGTTTTTCGATCAATGATGATAAAGTAAGAAATATCACGAAAGGCTCGATTGAGGTTGTAAGGACTACGGAATTAGGACATGAAATGGTGGATCATTATCTTAGCACATAATTGTATTAAGATTGCTTTTTTTTTTTAAATAAATCAATAAAGCGGATTCAATATAAATAAATAAATAAATAATTAAATCCTAGATTAGCGTAATCTTCAAATTTGTGAAAATGTCATCACAAAGTGATCGTGATCAAAGAGATGATTTGATGAATTCGAAGACTAAACGAGCATGTTATGGTTTAAGAGAATTGAAGTGCTTGTTGGGACTATTTTGAATATGATGGTTTCAATCCTCCATATGGGACTTCGAATTGAATACGTATTGCGAGCAAGTAAACTGGGTTTGGATAAAACGAGTTTTAATAAGGAAGTTCGGACATGATCACAACATAAACCATGTATACCTTTCAAAAGAAAATCGAGTTTTTCAAGAAATGCAGTGATTCGATATTAAAGAGTTATCGCTTTGTAAAATGCGGTTTACAATGCAAAGATCAAGTATAGCAAAACGAGATTTGAACATTTGATAAAACAACAAATTGGAATGGAGCCTTCCTATGGTCTTCGTAACTCAAATGAACCACATGCACAACAAACAGTGCATGTGTACCGTGTGGATTTTCCAAGAAATGAAATGAATCGATATTTTGCTACTATGAAAGAAATCTTTATGGTATGATGATCATTAAAAGAAGTAGAAACATGAAAGTCAACTTATTTATAGGCAGAAGTCAGAATTGCAACGAAAGAAATATAAGAACTTTATCTGAAATCTCGTGTGATAACCTTTGTTAAGTGACATTACCAAGGAATGTCGAATGAAATGAAATGAAATAGGGGTTTTGCAAAGGTAGATGACTTCTTTTGTAGTGCCAATAATTATGACTATAATTAGACTGTGCATCGATGGTTGTGAAATATTGTTCCAACGTACCTCAGCGATATTTTGATCGTTTGTAAGATCATGTGGCAAAGTGCCGATTTTTGATTAGGAGTTCTTTTACTGATGGAATTAGTGTTGGTATTATCGTGCCTAATTTATATTTTTCAAAGATCTTGCCCTGGGAAGTCGTGTGTGATAAACTTCGACATTTGTGGACGTATAATTTAAGTTTCATGTGTTTTCTTGTGCATTAGCACAACTTTACCTGCTTCTTACTGGCGTTAATAGTTTATGGTAACGCATTGGTAATTCTTATATATTTTTGATGGTGTCCCAACTTAATGGGTTTCCAGTATTATTTTGTTGCACGAGTTACGAGGTAGATGATCAAACGAAAGAATGTTTGACATCGAAATTAAAGATATATGCAAGAGATTCCTGATAAAGAAATCTATATACATATGCTTGTGCTTTATTATCAATCGTTATGGCTTTTGGAATTTCTTATAGATATACATATCTATATTATATATTTCACATGTTGTAATATACATACCTTTCATAGGGTTAAATATATATAATAGATTCATATTTCCAAAAACCAGTCAGATATTTGGTCATGATACTATTTAGAGAAATCTTGTTACTGGTTTAACATACCATTTATCCCGTCTTATCCGGTTCGCGCCGGAGCGGTAATTTCAGTATATCCGGACAAGCTGGAGAGTCTGCTACTCTATACCCAGTTTTGCCGGAGAAAATTTCCTATTTCCCATAAACAGTATTTTTTTTTTTCAAAAAGTGCCTCTTTTTTTATTAGGGCTTTTATCCAGAATCAAGGAAATTTGTATTTCCATAATATATCTTTATTCTTGACCAAGTAATACCAATAAGCAAGAATAAATAGCAATTAAGGGCTATTGCCTGCTAACCGTCATTCTTATGACATACCAGTATCCATTACATTATACTTATATAAGTAATTTACCTTAAAGTTTATTTTAAGGCAAAATTCTTAAGTTCAAGTCTAAATATCATCCGAAGTGCTATCAGATAACTTTAAGTTTCTAATTCTCCGTTTCACTTAGGTATTATTATAACACCTAATTACGTAAACTAGTGGCTTAGCTTATTCTAAAGCATCTTTTCTTATGTTCAAGTCTACTGTTATCAGCTGTGCTACCATTTAATAGTAATCTCCTAACTCTTTTATTTAAGCGTAAGTATTATTATCACAACACTTATAAGCTTAAAGCAGTGGCTTAGCTCTGATACCACCTTTACTGTCACGACCCCCGACCCCATCCTAGCCGGAATCGGAAGCCGCAAGCAGTCCAGTGGTACCGGTGATTATTTTGAAAAAACATTGCAGCGGAAATTTCATCAGGACCGTGAGTTAGGAAAATATCAGAGTTTAGAAACACCAGATTTTATTTAAATAGATGGAATAAATTCCATGTTTTACAAAGGTAGCTTTTAATAAAAACAATATTTCTTAATTTGATTTAATTAATAAAACAAGCCACTTCTTGAAGTCTTTCAGTGTCGGATCCACTCCTTACTCCAATCTACTGTAATTACCTGAAACGCGTTTTAAAAAGGTTTTGTCAGCGGGAAATACTGAGTGAGTTCATTCATTTTACTGCAAACGACACATTTGTTATAATTCACAGTGTTAAGATCTTTTACGCATGTTTCTGATATCAACCAACTACCCACAGTATTTGTCACTCGACCGGATCTGTGACAGTGGTCATATCACCATTGGCTGCCCCAATGAATGACGTAAATCAATTAAATTAGGTTCGCCTGCCTAAAATGATTTAAACTGTAGTAATGTGCACAATACCCCACACACTGGCTGTAATTTGGTGAGTACATCAACCTAATCACTGTAAGTTATAATTCTGAAAATAATTTGGAGTATTGTAAAACAGTTGATAAAAAGAGAATGACTCACAAACTGTGAGAAAAGAGTTTATAAAAGGGGAATGACTCACGAATCAGCATGCAGGATTGAGTTAACAAACTTCTTGATTCTATTTCTTCCGATAATTAAGCATGCACTTTATTATTCTGGATCTTCTGATGATTTAATAGTTTGTTTGATTGTAAGGGTGTATGTAACACCTCGAAAATTCATGTCCAATAATGTACTGACACGTGTCATAAGCTTTGAACGTGTGAAAGATTACGTATGAAGGACTAAAGTTGACAAACAAGGAAAATATGTGAACGTAAGGGTTCAAGATGTCAACATCGGATAAATATGCCTTTCAATAACCCTACATGATGTTTATACCCTTAAACGAATAAGTCATGGATCATACGAAGCCAATTGTGAAAGAAAGTGAGGAATTACAAACTACAGGGGCTAAATGTGTCAACATGTTTAAAGTATACCTCTGAGTGATCTTTTAGCTGGCCCAAAGCTTTGTAATGGTTAATTATACTCAGAAGAATGTGTGATAAAAATTTCACAAGGTTTTGATAAAATATGAGAAAGTTATGACAATATTCGTATGCGAGGGGTTAAAAGCGTCAAACTGCAAAAGTATGTCAATTCGTAAGGAATCGGACCTTCCGGAATATGACCATGAGTTTAGTATACTCTAACTAACCTTAATATAGCTTAGATATAGGCTTAGAGGTGTTTGGAGCGCAAAAATAAACTTTTATGTCATGCAGGGACTAAAAGTGTCAAAAAGTGCACAAGTTTGCACTTTCGCGCATATCTCGCATTCTGAATATCCCCGGACACCCAAAAATTTATGTAAGCACTAAAATATTTTATTTTAGTGTTTGGCTTGATAAAATTCCATTCGTCGTGTAATTTGGATCGTTTTTAGCGTCCGTCCGTGTTTCGTCGTAATTAGCCGAACAACGGGACCGTACGACCAAACAAACCGACATCCGGCATAATTTTGAGCATGTTTCATGTTCCCTATGCTTAGGCATCATTGTAGAGCCTTAAAAATGGTTTAACGGCCTTTGGAAGTGTCAGAAATGACATTTGGGAGTGCAGGGGCCAAAACTGTCATTTATTGAAACTTCCCATGTGCAGACAGGTCCCTTACGGACCGTATACAGGACCATACGGTCCGTATAGCATGCCCAGTTCCAGAATTTTGAAAACCAGCCTTGGTTTTGCTCTTGTCTCTCAATCCTTGAATCTAGGGGCTGCCCATTGTTTTGTAAAGTATGGGTATGAAGTGTAGGGCTGAGATTGAAGCACGATTATCGACGAACGACCCTAACGGCTCTCGAAAACCTATAAATACCCCTTAGATTTTGGGTTTCACTTGCACCACTTCTCATTTCTGAATTGCTCTCTAAATTCTCTGCATTCCTTGAGGGTCTTGAGCTTTTTGAGAACCTCTTTCAAGTCCTTTGGACTTTTGTAAGTGATTCCTTTCATGCTTAGTTATTTGTTTAGCGTTTAAATCGAAAAGTCAAGCGTTATCGATAAACACTTTGACTATTAATCGGTTGAGCCATGGTTCGTATTGAACATGGCTACGTGATCGTAACTAGGCAGGTGTTTAACCCTCTAAAGGGCATCTCCTAATTACCACGTTTACTTAGTTTAATTGTCGGGTCAAATTTATGTCAATCGGGTTTGTTTTAAATAAATTCATAACTAATGATTTAAATTCTTTAAAATCAGTTTTGTCACTTTAATAACTTGGTAATTATTAGTTGATCATGTCTAAGCATGATTCAACCCGACAATCCTAAGTATAGGCTCGGTTCGCAACCGAAAGTCGCAAAGTTTGACCTTTGCTTTGACTTTCAGTTCTGACCCGAATTAGTTTGAGTCTATTTATGCCTTAGGGTCCTTTGTGATCATGTTATATGATAGTATAACCTCCCAAAGTTATACTACTTGGTTCTTTAGAATTAAAGACCATCGCATGTTTCCATAATGCCTAAATGTGACCATATTGCCCTTTAATGTTAAAAACAATATTCTTGAAGATGTGAAAGGACTAAAACCTTTATTAATGATCCATAAGCATGTCCATAAAATTTCACATCAGTTTGAGGTCTAGATTAGGAGATATGCTCATTAGCGTAATTAAGAAGCTTTTCGGTAAATAAACCGTATGATTAGCATATAGCCTATCTAAACCCAATTATGATACCAAAACTTTTCACCCACTGATGTAATATAATATTTTAGGATTTTTGAAGATTTTTATTTATTTTTAGGCTCATCATAACCTAGAGTTCTAAGCTTATTTCGGTAATTGTCGGTTTTACCCTTTAAGCCATAAAATGAGTTTTACCAAACCTTTTGATACCAAATCTTTTTCTACTGATATAATATGATAAATAGAATATGTTAAGCCTTCTGGAATAGTAAAAATATCAACTTCCCTTTTAGAACCCGGAAATGGCTCAGAATCGCCTTTTAAGCGTTTTTAACGCATAGTATGTATTAAAACCATTTAGGGTGTATAAGACTTGATACCTACTTATGTTTTAAGTAAAATTTCATACTTGGGCAGTAAACAAAAGTCTTAAACTCATAATTCTCGTTTTAACCTTTTTAAGCCTATGTGAAATTACCAAAACACCCTTTCGAGGCATAAGTTGGTTTTAAATTCATTTTGGGCATAATGGAAGATATCCTACTGATATCACAACATATAAAAGGCATATTGACTTATGGAACATGTTCATGACTCTTGTGGTTACCCGTTACGCATGTTTCGCGTTCGGATCGGCTCGTGTGACTAGTTTGCATATATTAGCCGAAACGGGTCAAACCAAATCGTTTTCGTCTCAAAATCCAGAGTGTGATTAAGTTACCCATATTAAACAAGTATTCAAACTTTTTGGGTCAAAACCGCATTCCAAACCGGTCTTCGCTTCTTCATGCGTTTGAACCGTGTTTTCCTTTTGAAATCTAACCGGTCTAAGTCTAAGTTTAATTAAAGACCCGTTAGGATTCTAATAGGTTATTAAAAACCTTTGTTCCAGATTAGGAGCCCAGTAAAAGATACGTGCACTTGCTGTATTTGATTTATACATTGCTCAGGTAAATACTCTTAACTTATTTTCCCTATACGGGCTTGGGATACGGTACTATAAAAGTACCGCTTGGTTGGGTGTATGTAGTCATTTAAATCGGATTGTGATTTATGTATTTACATAACCTGTTTGATATGTATTATTTGGTGTATGGCTCTTGGGGGTTAAATGACCATGTCCCGGATATCCTTGGCATCATTCATGAAATGGCCACGACCTAAGCACGGGGTGTAGGCGTACACCTGACAGCTGCCTTATGTAAAAACTGGTATCCCACTATAAGGAATCGACCTTGTGGGCACTATACCTGTGGCGTGTCAGTTAACTTAAGTCCGGCCCTACAAACCGGCCCTGATGGACGAAAAATGAGTAAAACCGTATACAAGATTATTTTGAATAATTGTCCCAAGTTAAAAATATAATTTTGCCTAAGTGCACTCAAATCAATTTTCTAAATGTTTTCAAAATGAGTTAGTTAAGTTGTATTTACCAGTGCAAACTGACGTATTTTCCAAAAAGGCTAAGTGCAGGTTCTAGACGAAATAGGCTGGCTACTCCAGGCATCATTATTCAAGTCTCGCAAGCTTTAGATGTCAAAGTTTGTTGAACAATTTCCTTTTTATTTTGATCCGCCTGTGGATCTGTTTCGACTGTTTTGTGATACTTAAACATTACAATATATTCAGTTGAAATAAATCTATATCTTTTGTTTCCGCTGTGCATTCATATGTTGTGTTGTTTGACTATGATGATATCGATTACGTCACGATACTCCCCACCGGGCCCACCGGTGACACGTGGAAAATAGGGGTGTGACAGGTTGGTATCAGAGCCAACGCTGAGTGAATTAAACACTAGCCTTTTGTGTTTAGTCTCAGTTACACAATTGCACATTCTTGAGTCTAGACAAAGAACATAGGATTAATCCTAATTCGTTTCTATTTCTCCTTTATTTGTTTCCTTCGTTATTTTATGATTAGCTCTTGCATGGGCAAGTCATTTTTAGAAGACCCATTTAGGGCAACCATTTCTATAATAATATAATTCCTTTTTGTAAGATCTACCATTATGATAAAATGGCAAAATCTAAAAAGGACAAGACCTAGCTCAAGTGTCGTTCTAAGACAGGGCCAAGATGGTAGTTCCTCAATTAGATTCAGATCCTTGTTAACATCTCAAATTAGGATTGCTCTGCGCTTAATATTAAAAGAATCTTAAAGGTAAAACCTAGCCTAATTGTCATTGCAGACATGGCCAAAATGGTAAAACCTATTCAAAGGATTCAACCCTTATTAACATTTGATATGTTATATGCTTGACAAAGTGTGATCCGATAAAATCAAATAAGTCATTATTAAAAAGGGGTTATTCTAAATTCCCTTATTTATACAATCATCCCTTAAGGATGAAGTGCCCACGGGCTATAATTAACGTCCTCTGGGACTAAGGACAGTGGTAGCCTGTAACTCCCTGTCAAGGAAAGGTAATGAACTTTGATTCGAACCTTAATACCTCGATTCTGTAAAATCCTGGTTTATTAATTAAATCTGTCTATGTGACTAGGCCTTTTGTGCTATTATATATGATTTAGGGTTATCCTGTATAATTAACTAAAATGTGTATTAAAATCCATAATTAATAAATCGTTTAAAACGATAAAACCGTATAAGCTTCCGTATAAACCTCGTCCTCATTTGATTTTATGTAGCAATTAAAGCTGCATGGCAAGGTCGGAGGAAGTGAACAGTCATTCTCTGGAAAATGACGATAATGATAGGGTTAATATAACCAAAGGAGAGCTTCGTACACTGATTGATACGGCTGTGTCTAAGGCTGTGAAGGAACAGTTCAAGGAGGTTAGTGAGACGTATAGTAGAACTTCTTCAGTACCCCACTCTAAGTCTGTTCCTAAGACTCATTCTGAAGCTCATAGCAAGCCACCCTCGAAGAAGGATGGACCTAAGAAAGAGGATGTCGAACATTCATCAAACAAACATAGTGTTCCATCCAAGAGAATAGTGTTCGATGATGAGCCACGTACCAAGTCTTGTACTTATAAGTACTTTGTTTCCTGCAAACCCCGGGATTTCACGGGGGAAAAAGGAGCAATTGATTGTATGACCTGGTTAGATGAAATGGACACTATTGTTGATATCAGCGGTTGTGCTGAAAGGGATATAGTGAAGTATGTATCCCAATCGTTCAAGGGAGAGGCACTGGCATGGTGGAAGTCTCTCATACAAGCTGCTGGGAAGATCCCACTCTATAATATGTCATGGGAGCAGTTTGTTGTTCTCATTAAGGAGAACTATTGTCCACAGCATGAGGTGGAAAGGATTGAATCGGATTTCTTATCCTTGGTGATGAAGAATTTAGACTGTCAAGCTTACCTCACCAGTTTCAATACCATGTCTAGATTGGTTCCCTACCTTGTGACACCAGAACCCAAGAGGATTGCTTGCTTCATTGGGGGTCTAGCCCCAGAGATCAAAGCCAGTGTTAAGGCTTCGAGACCTACTACTTTTAGATCGGTTGCTGATCTATCTCTATCCCTCACCTTGGATGCGGTCAGGTTAAGATCGCTCAAGAACTCTGAAGAGAGTAAGAGGAGGCGTGAGGAGGATAACTCACGAGGGTCGGAGAAGAAGCACAAAGGAAACACTGAGTCCAAGAAGTTTGGGTCTGGAAGAGGTAGTCAGCGAGCAGAGGAAAAGCCAAAGTGCTCAAATTGCCAAAAACGCCACTTTGGGAAGTGAAGGCTTGAGACCAAGTCTCAATCAGGACCACCTGCATGTGGGTTGTGCAAGTCTAGAGAGCACAAGACTATTGACTGCAAGAGAATTAAAGATGCTACCTGCTACGGCTGCAACGAGAAAGGGCACCTTAAGACTAACTGCCCTAAAAACGCCAGGAAGCCTGAGGAGGTCAAGAAGACCAATGCTAGGGTCTTCCAAATGAATGTGCAATAGGCAATTCAGGACGACAACGTGATTACAGGTACTTTCCTCATAAATGATGTGTATGCTAGAGTACTGTTCGATTCAGGAGCTGATAAGTCATTCGTAGATAATAAGTTCTGTAAGTTGTTGAATTTACCTATTAAAACCTTAAGTGTGAAATATGAGGTAGAATTAGCCGATGGTACCTTAGAAACCGCCTCAACCGTTTTAGATGGATGTTTTATATCCATTAGGAACCACTCTTTTCCTATGTCTTTGCTTCCTTTGAAGTTAGCCGGATTTGATATTGTATTGGGCATGGTTGATTATCGGATAACCAAGCCCAGATCATCTGCAACAAGAAGCAAGTGGTGGTGATGTATTGCAAAATACATCGGTATTCGCGTCGGTTTTAGTCGTTAGTTAGTTAGTTTTAGTGTCGGTTTAGTTTAGAATGTACATACTTTTGAGTTATTTGTGTTTCCAGGTCTTTACAGCCAAAAAGAGCGAAAACGAGCAGAAATCTGGAAAGGCGGAAGGCTGGCACGGAAACCGAGGAAGTCGGGAGCTGAAACGAAGCGAAATTACAGTTCTGGAGTTCTCAGGCGGGCCGCGTGGACTTATAGTTATACATCTCGCGCCCCGCATGAACTTAAACTAAAATTCAAGGAATCTCTACCTCTCGCGCCCCGCGTCAACTTAAGCATAACTCTTAAGCGGGCCGCGAGAGCTTTTAAAAGAAGTTCAGGATTTAAACCCCTAGGCGACCCGCGTTAGCTCAGCCCATTTCTTTACGCGGGCCGCCTGAAGAGTCTTTGTCGGCAGCATGTCGCGAATTGCATGGTTTTTAGGGTTTTGAGGGTTATAAATGGAGGATAAGCATGTACAGCCGAATTATTACGAACTGGGGCATCTTAGGGCAAGGATTGGCTGCTGATTGAAGGATGTGGAAGCGTTTGGAGCATCTTGGAAGCTTGGAATCATTGGGATAGCACTTTGGAGCATTCGGGAGTGAATATTCGGGTTCTACATACCTTATTCTTTCGTTCTTCGTTTGTTTAAACCTTGTTACCCATGAATTCAGATTATACAATGTTTTTGATTATGTTCTTGATGATGTTTTCTGGCTAAAACCATAAACTACCTAGGCTAATGACTATGGCATAATAAAGTTTGGATTTTTATTTGATTATTGATGTGGCTGTGGATCTTTCTTGTATTGTAAACGCTATGGTAGTTTGTCTTGGTGCGTAGGTGTGCTTGTGATTATTTTATTATTGTTTATTGTTTCATTCGATTCTTGGTGACGGTCTTTATCACGGAATAGAGTCGGATTAGGGTTCTTGATTTAGGTGAGTGTCTATATCACATAATAAGTCATTAATCCTTTAGGGTGAAAACGCGTTAGTAACCTTAGGAATAATATTCGGTAATTAATTAAAATCAAGTGTGCTGCTAGACTCGTCGCGGAAAGGCTCGAGGATATTAATAGGTCTCGGAGTAGTTATAAGGAATTAACCACCCATTGTCTATTAAGCCAAGATTAAACCCATAGTTGCTTTAGACGTTCGCGCGGCAAAGTAGAGCGTCTTACATAAGCACTTTCAAGAAACTAGAGGACGGAAAAGAAATCTAGAAAACCGGTGAGCGTAACATCCTAGGTAGTGCCACAAGAATCGCCTCGAGAGTGTTTGAGGGGCTTAGTGGTATCTTAATAGGTTTAGCATTAGAAGATCCCGGTTCCGCACCACAACATTATCATATAGGAATCCATTCTGAGTTTAGCCTGCGTCTAGCCTAGGTAGTCTTCATCCTCACTGGTCAGACCCTTCGTTTGAGTTCGTGTCTAGCTTTCTAGTGTTCTTTTATTATTTTATTTAGGATTTTTAGAAACCCCCCCCCCCAAATTAATAAACAATTTAGTATGTCGTGTCAGTTTGAGTCTAGATAGAGTCGTAGCGTAGTCAGTAGAGTCTCGTGGGTTCGATACTCGGACTTACTTTAGCTTTACTACATCGATCGGTTCACTTGCCGGTTGCGTGTTTTAGGGTTTAGGTCGAGTCTTAGTTTTATAAATTTAAAGCTTAGAGAGTCTAGAATTAGGGTAATTTAGTTAGTTTTATTTGACCCATTTTCAGCACATCAAGTTTTTGGCGCCGTTGCCGGGGACTCTTGCGATTGCGCTGATTACTTTGTTTGGACTTACTTGACATATTACGTGCTATTTGTTTCTTTGTTTGAGTCGTAGGTGTCTAAGTAATTTAGTGTCTTTTTATAGTTAGTCGAGTCATTTATTAGAGTCTTCTTACTTGTTTGTTTTCGGTTTTTGCAGTGGATGCCCCATACGCGCTCGCAGGGACCGCCGCCGTTGCCGTTTGCACTCAAGTCTTCCTTCTCGTCATCTACGTCCGAGGTACGTGCTTCTAGCTCTACTTCATTTTCTCAGTCCACCCCAGTTTTCGATTTTACACCAAAGTCTTCACCCCACAATTCCCCGCCACCCACCCGTCCACCTAGTCCACCGCCCGTAGCTCACATGGCCCGTAGGACAGTTTACGACCAGGCTACCACCGGCTTCGCCGGTGGTAATTCCCCCATCACCCTTCCCGAGATCCCGAATGATAGGTCTTGGCAGATTCCATCCTACATCATGACCGCCATCACCAATTCCTGCCAGTTCCATGGTCGTGACGACGAGGATGCCCCCGCCCATATCAATGGCATCACTCGTCTCTGCAGCACCTTCTCCATTGAGGGTGTCAATCTTGATGCTAGGTATCTTCAGGTTTTTCCGTTCTCACTTGCTGGACGCGCAGCCGTCTGGTTCGATTCCCAGCCTGCTGGCACTTTCACTACTTGGGCAGGCCTTCGCGATGCATTCTTAGCCAAGTATTTTCCGCCAGCCAAGGCATCTCGCCTTCGTGACCAGATTCACTCATTTCGTATGGAGCCAGATGAGCCTTATCACTTAGCTTGGGAGCGTTTTCAGACCTCGATTACCCGTTGTTCTCAGCATGGTCTATCTGACTGGGCATTAGTAGAGAAGTTCTACAATGGACTTACTCCTGAGATTAGGGCTCGTTTCGATACTTCAGCAGGAGGTCAGCTTATGGGAAAGAAGACAGTGGCGGAGTGCAATGATTTGTTTGAGAGTTTTGCCCACTCCGATATGGACTACAGCACTACCAGCAGGACTTCCATTCCTGTGCGTACCACCTCGGCCGGTCGAGGGGTAAACCAAGTTGGCTTGGATTCATCGGTAGCTGCTGCAGTCGAGAGAGCGGAGGAGGAGTTGAGGCAGGAGATGAGGCAGGAGTTGAGTGAGATAAAGAAGAAAGTCGATAGGTGTGAGGTTTGTAGAGGAGGGCATGATACCATAGATTGCCCCACGCTCACTCTTGAGCAGGTAGAGTACATAGCCGGTCAGCCTAGGGGTCCCGCGAATCCGTTTAATAATTCTAATTCCAACTGGCGCGGTAGTGGTAATTCGAGTGGTTATCGTTCGTCTGGAAATCCTCCTGGATTTCCATCTGGTCAGTATCAGAGTAGAGGGCCCGGTATTTACACGCATTCTGGTTCAGGGCAGTTTAGTGGGTCAGGGTGTAGTGGTCAGTTTTCGAGTGGAGGACCGACTCAGGAGAGTCATGGTGGTGGGAAAGCTCCTGAGGTTAGCACGAGTAGGTTAGAGGAGATGTTCGCTCAGATGATGACACGGACCGATGCGTTCATGAAAAATCAGGAGCAAACTAACAAGAACAATGAGCTTCAGTTCAAGAATCAGCAGGCCGCCCTCCTCGATCTTCAGAGGACAGTAGGCGGGCTTGCCAAGCAGTTACAGGAGCACCCACCGGGTCAGTTTTCGGGAAACACTTTCCCGAATCCCGCGAATCAGTCAGCGAAGGCGATTACGACTCGTAGTGGGAAGAGTTTGGGAGAGGTAGTGAGAGAAAGAGAGGTTGAAGAGGTAGAAGAGGAGGTCGATGAGGAGATCGAGATGGAGGCTCCAGGCAAGGTGCACACGAGGCTAGCCCCAGCAAGTACCGCACACGCCGAGGAGTCGCTAGTAGAGCAGAGAGTGGAGAAGCAGCCGACGAGAGGTCGGCCGGCACCGGTGATTGATTATTCTCGCCTTCCGTTCCCCGGCCGTGCCAGGCAGCAGAAATATGCTCAGGAGTACGGGAAATTCCTTGAGATGTTTACTCAGTTGAAGATCAATCTTCCGTTCATCGAGGCACTTCAGTCTATGCCCAAGTACGCGAAATTCCTTAAGGATCTTTTGAAGCGTAAGGAGAGAATCGGTGAGCTTTCGAATATTCCATTGAAAGGAGGTTGTTCCGCGGTAGTCTTGAATAAGCTACCAGAGAAGTTGACCGACCCTGGCACATTCACGATTCCATGTTTCTTTGGGGGAGCCGTTACCCCTTCTCACGCCTTAGCCGATTTAGGGGCCAACATCAATCTGATGCCATTCTCGTTGTATGAGCGACTTGGTCTAGGAGAGCTTACACCCACGCGCATGTCATTGTCTTTGGCTGACCGATCAGTCAAGTATCCTCGTGGGATAGTAGAGAATTTGTTGGTGAAGGTCGATAGGTTTGTGTTCCCAGTAGACTTCGTTGTGCTTGATATGGAGGCCGATGAGAGAGTTCCTATTATTCTTGGCCGTCCATTCCTTCGAACCGCAAAGGCGATCATCGACGTCTTTGACGGTAAGATTTCTCTTCGTGCGGGTGACGAGGTTGTCACATTCGAGATCGATAGGGCGATGCAGCATCCTAGCTGTGGAGATGATGTTAGTGGGCCGTGTCATTCCGTCTACTTTCTCAATTCATTCATATCTTGTGTCGACACGTGCTTCGAGTACATTAGTGGAGCCGATCTAGTAGGTGAGGGAGTTGTTGACGAGCATTCTGAGGATGAGGTAGAGGGGGAGCAGTTAGATGAGAGCGATGAGTTGAGTACTGAGCCTTTAGAGCTCGATGCGATTAGTGATGAGAGTACTCCCGTAGAGATTCCACCGCCTTTAGAACTTAAGGTTCTTCCATCCCATCTCGAGTACGCGTTTCTAGGAGAGAAGCCGAATATGCCTGTCATCATTTCTTCAAAGTTGACAGAGGAGGAGAAGGCGCGGTTGATTGAGGTGCTTAGAGAGCACAGTGATGCGATTGCATGGAGGCTATCCGATATCAAGGGCATCAGCCCTACCTTTTGCACGCATCGCATTCTGATGGAGGACGTTTTCAAGCCTGTAGTGCAGCCGCAGCGTCGGTTGAATCCGAATATGCAGGAGGTAGTGAAGAAGGAGGTGATGAAGTTGCTGGAGTCTGGGTTGATCTATCCTATTTCTGATTCAGCTTGGGTGAGCCCTACGCAGGTCGTCCCGAAGAAAGGGGGGATGACGGTTGTTCTGAATTCGAAGAATGAGCTTATTTCGTCTCGTACTGTTACGGGTTGGCGTGTGTGCATTGACTATCGAAAGTTAAATGACGCCACTCGTAAAGATCATTTTCCGCTCCCATTCATTGATCAGATGCTTGAGCGTCTCGCGGGTCAGCAGTTCTATTGCTTTCTCGACGGGTTTTCGGGTTATTTCCAGATTCCTATTGCACCAGAGGATCAGGAGAAAACCACTTTTACATGTCAATATGGCACATACGCGTACCGACGCATGCCATTTGGATTATGTAACGCTCCTGCTACATTCCAGCGTTGTATGATCGCGATCTTTCAGGATATGGTCGAGAGTTCGATGGAGGTTTTTATGGATGACTTCTCAGTGTATGGTAGTTCTTTCGATCAGTGTTTGGTGAATCTTGAGAGGATGTTGAAGAGATGCGTGGAGACGAAGTTGATGCTGAACTGGGAGAAGTGTCACTTCATGGTGACTGAGGGGATTGTGCTAGGGCACAAGATTTCGCGAGCAGGTATTGAGGTTGATAGAGCGAAGATAGATACGATTAGCCAGCTTCCTCCGCCGACTAGTGTGAAGTCGGTTCGTAGTTTTCTCGGTCATGCGGGATTTTATAGGCGCTTTATTAGGGATTTTTCCAAAATCACTCGCCCCATGACGCGATTGTTGGAGAAGGACGTTCCTTTCGTCTTTGACGAGGAGTGCCTTCGAGCGTTTGAGTTTCTGAAGGAGAGGTTAGTGAGTGCACCGATCCTCGTGTCTCCTGATTGGAGCTTACCATTCGAGCTGATGTGCGATGCAAGTGACTACGCAGTGGGTGCGGTGTTAGGGCAGAGACGGGAGAAGCATTTTCACCCGATTTACTACGCGAGTAAAACGCTGAATGATGCCCAGGAGAATTACACCACCACGGAGAAGGAGTTGTTGGCGGTGGTGTTCGCGTTCGATAAATTCCGATCATATCTCGTTCTTTCTAAAACCGTCGTGTTCACTGATCATTCTGCTTTGCGTCACTTGTTTCAGAAGAAGGACGCGAAGCCGCGTCTTATACGACGGATTCTGCTTCTTTCCGAGTTTGACATTGAAATTAAGGATAAGAAGGGGGCAGAGAATGTGGCGGCGGACCACTTGTCCCGCTTAGAGGATCCGAAGCGTGAGGAGATTCGTGAGGAGGCGATAGGAGATAGATTCCCTCACGAGTCTATTGATGCTGTCACGGCAGGAGCCGTGGACCTCCCGTGGTTTAGCGATATAGCCAATTATTTGGCCGACGGGTTTGTGATGGAGAGGTTGAGTTTGCAGGAGAAGCGGAAGCTGACGAGGGACGCTAGGAAGTACATTTGGGACGATCCCTATCTCTTCAGGATAGGCGGGGATCGAGTCCTGAGGAGGTGTGTTAGTAGAGAAGAAGGTGCGGGGATCCTGAGGCACGTGCATGAGGGTTTGACTGGAGGACACCATGGTGCGCATGTGACCGCGCAAAAGGTGTTTGATTGTGGTTTCTATTGGCCGACGGTGATAGATGATGCGGCCGAGTTTGTGAGGAAGTGTGACCGGTTCCAGCGGACCGGCAACATCTCATCCAAGGATGAGATGCCCCAGAATCCCATTCAAGTGTTGGAGGTCTTTGACGTTTGGGGCATCGATTTCATGGGACCATTTCCATCTTCGAGTGGAAATCGGTACATCCTCGTTGCGATTGACTACGTTTCAAAGTGGGTGGAAGCTCAAGCTTCGCCCATGAATGATGCAAGAGTGGTGGTGAGATTCTTGAAGAAGTTGTTTACGCGATTTGGTACGCCTAGAGCCATTATTAGTGATCGCGGCACGCATTTTTGCAATGCGGTTATGGAGAAGGCGTTGGAGAGATATGGAGTTACGCACCGCTTGTCCACCGCGTATCATCCACAAACGAGCGGTCAAGTGGAGAACGCGAATCGAGTAGTGAAGCGGATTTTGGAGAAGACGGTAGGGAAGAGTAGGCAAGATTGGTCCGACAAGTTGGACGATGCGTTGTGGGCTTTCCGAACCGCCTACAAGACGCCATTAGGTACGACACCGTTTATGATCGTCTATGGGAAAGCGTGCTATTTACCGGTCGAGTTAGAGCATCGGGCTCTTTGGGCACTCAAAACGGTGAATTTAGATTTGACCGAGGCCGCTAGGAGACGATTTTTCCAAATCCATGAGTTAGAGGCGCTTCGTGACGCCGCGTATGATCGTTCTTGGAGTATCAAGGAAAAGTCGAAATCGTTGCATGATAGGAAGTTGCGAAAGTTGAAGGAGTTTAAAGTGGGCGATCGAGTGCTATTGTTCAACTCGAGGTTGAAATTGATCGCCGGAAAGTTGAAGTCGAGATGGTCCGGGCCGTACGTCATGAAGGAGGTTTTCCCGTACGGTACCGTCGAGTTGTTTGATGAAGCGAGTTCGCATGTGTGGAAGGTAAACGGGCATAGGTTGAAACACTACATAGGAGGTCCCATCGATACCGCCGAAGAGGAAACCGTTCCTCTTTCGGACCCGCCTAGCACCGCCATGTAGGTTCTTGAGTGAAAACTCAAGTGTAGAGTTTGTATATTGCGTCGTTGTCCGTGTCGTGTCTTTAGTTTAGTTTTTGTGAGTTTTTGCGTCATTTTTGTCGTTTTGTGTGTTCTTGCGTCTCGTGTGTGTCGTGAGTATTTTTGCAGGTTTCACTACCTTTACGGGGCCGAAGTCGATCACCGAACAGCTGCACAGGTACGTTTGACGTTGAAAATGCGGAAAGAAGTGCAGGGGGTAAAATGGGTATTAATAAAAATAATTTTCTGCTGAAATCTGCTGTTGCTGTCAACCAAACATGTCACACCCCTAATTTCCACGTGTCACCGGTGGGCCCGGTGGGGGATTACGTGACGTAGTTGATATCATCATATGTCAAACAACACAAATTATAATGCACAGCGGAAGCAAATGAAAATAGATTTATTTCAACTATTAATTGTAACATCAAGTATCACAACCAGTCAAAATAGATCCACAGGCGGATCGAAGTAAAAAGAAAGAAATTGTTCAACAGATTATGCATCCTAAAAAGCTTGCGAGACTCTACGATGCTAAGGAGAAACCAGCCTATTGCGTATAGCACCTGCACTTAATCTTTTTGGGGAAAATACGTCAGTTTGCACTGGTAAATACAATTTAACTGACTCATTTTGAAAACATTTGAAAAATTTGGTTTTAAATGCACAAGGCACAAAACATTTTATAACTTGGGAATAATTAAACAGAGTTAAACTTGTAAAAGATTTACATGTTTGTTGACCGTTCAGTCGCCCGAGTCGTGTCGGGTTTAAGGTTAAATGACACACCACATGGTATAAGTCCGCGGCGGGAAGCCAACGTTAATACCTTAAAAATAATAGACATAATACCGGGTGTACGCCTACACCCGGCTGTCGAGGTCGTGGCCAAAAATGATGCCAAGGATATCCGGGACATGGTCATTAAGCTCCCAAAGGCATAAAAACAAACAACACCAGGTTTTTAAACGGGTCCCATTGATAATACCCAACTACTAATGAGATGGAATCAACCGCCCGACCAAGCGGTATATTATATACAGTACCCCCAAGCCCGTATAGGGAAAATAAGTTAAAAGTATTTAACTGAGCAAGTATAACCACAATTTCAAAAATGCACGTGTCTTTTACTGGGCTCCTATTCTGGAACGAAGGTTATAATAACCTATTAGAATCCTAACGGGTCTTTTAACATAGCTTAAGCTTAGACTGGTTAGTTTCGAAGAATAATTATGGTTTAATCGCGAGGAATGCGAAAACCGGGAAGAAATGTGATTTAGACCCTACAAGCTTGGATACTTTTATAATATGGGTAAACTAAATATATTCTGAATTTTGAGACTTAGATGATATGGTTTGACCCGTTTCGGTTAATATGCGTGAACTAGTCACATAAGCCGATCCGAACGCGAAAGTGCGTAACGAGTAACCATATAAGTCATATGCAAGTTTCCTGAGATTATATGCACCAAATATTTTGTAATATCAGAAAGATATGTCCAAATATGCCCCAAATGTTTTTATATGCCAATTACGCCTCATAAGGGCATTTTAGTAATTTTACATAGGCTAAAAAGGGTGAAAACGGAAAATCTGAGTTTCTAACTTTAGGCTACTGTTATAATGTATATTTTTACAAAATATATCAGTAGGTATTAGACCTTTCATATAAAATCTTGTTTTGACATATACTATGTCGTAAAAATGCCTAAAAAGGCGATTTGGAGCCATTTCCGGGTTTAAAACGGAAAGCTGATATTTTTATATTTCCAGAAGGCTCAAAATATTATATTTATCATAACAAATCAGTAGAAAAAGGTTTCGGGTCAAAAGGTTATGTAAAACTCATTTTATGACCGAAAAGGGTAAAACCGGCATAAGCCGAAATAAGCTTAGAACCCCTAGTTATGCTCAGCCTAAAAATAAATAAAAATCTTTAAAATTCCCAAAATATTATTATATAACAGTGGCTATAAAGTTTTGGTATAAAATTCGGGTTTAGATAGGCTATGCGTTAATTACGCTAATAATTTACTAAGAAAGCCTCTAATTACGCTAATGAGCATAACTCTTAATCTAGACCTCAAATTGATGTCAAATTTTGGGGACAACTTTATATTTCAGTAACTAAGGTGTCTACCCTTTTACATTTTCAAAAATTATGATTTTTAGACATTCGGGCATAATGGTCAACATATGGGCATTTAGCGGAAACATGCATACGAACTAGATATCTAATGAACCACATTGTATAATCACAGGAGGATATACTAACATGTTAATAGGTCCAAAAGAAGCTCTAAGGCAGATTCAAACTTGACTAAAACGGGTCAGAACTGAAAGTCAAAGCGAAAGTCAAACTATGCGACTTTCGGTTCCGAACCGGGTCTAAACAGAAAATTGTCGAGTTGAACATGTTGGAACATGTTCTTATACTTATTACCAAGTTATATTAATTTTCAAACAGGTTACATACAACCTGCATTGCTAATTATGCGTTAGTTCGAAAATAACCATTCTGTTGACTTTTTATAATTAGCTTTGACTCGACAATTAGTATGCTTAGAGTAGGAATCTGGAAATACCCTTTTAAGGGTTTGTTACCCACTTAATTACCTTCCTAAAGGTATCTTTAATTCGTGATTAGACAAAGCACATTATGCTTAATCACGAAGTCAAACCTTAATTACGACGGTTTGACTTTTACTTAATTAACTAAGCTAGAAAGGATTAAAGATGGTTAAGGACACTTAGAAGAGTCCTAAGATGATTTAGAGAGCCTAAGAAATTGCCTTGGTGACCAGAGGAGCTCCAGAAGTTGCTTAGCCAAGGTTCCAAAATGAGCAAGACCAAATGATCAAGCTTGAGCTCTATTTATAGTGAACCCAAAGCTCTTGGATCATGCCAAGCAAGTCTAGGGATGTTACAAGATCAATCCAATTGTCCCTAAGGGTCTATAAACAGCCTATGCAGCCCATAGAAACTCAAAGTTTCGTTTTAAGTCGGTTAACTTGCTGAACAGGCAGCTGTCCAAAACTTGCTGCCAGCGACATCGTTACGGACCGTAAGCATATGGTCTTGCGGTCCGTATGCCAGCCTTACGGACCGTAAGCTTAAAGCTTTGCGGTCCGTAACCGACCTTGCTGAAACATAGTTCAGGTGCCTATCTTACGGACCGTAAGCCTAAGGCTTTGCGGTCCGTAACCGATCCATGCGGAGCACAATTTATACACCCTGCTTACGGACCGTAAGCCAAGGGCCTTGCGGTCCGTAAGCGATGGCCAGAAGACAAAAGTTTTGCAAACTTTAAAGTCTTGACCATGCATTTACAAAACCGAAACATGCCTTTCTTTTGCAGCTTGTGGGACCATCTACACAGCCTTTGCATGATGAGAAAACTCTTACATGTCCCCTATTCCATTTACTCATAAAGGTCTTGACAATTTGACGGATATATCAAAGGAATGGGTCTTGGAGTTTTATAGAAGTTGATCAATATAACAAATGTTATTTAAAAGGATTTTATTAAATTTAGGAGTAGTAACAACCTACACTTCCATAGTCCTTAATAAAGATGGAACTTTATTTATTGAGAGTAACCGGTTATTGTACGAGATGATCATTAATTGATTTAAGGATCTTGGGATTTATAAAAGTGTCGGGTCGCTCAGAGGTGATTTAATAACGTGTCGCCCTTGGGTCGTTCAGCGGTATTTTAAATACATGACGCCCCTTTTATTAGAAATCCTACCACATATCTCTTTATTTAAATTCGGTTTCTCTGACACGTATGTCACAGAGGACACGTGTCTTTATTTAATTGGACAGGAATTTTCGAGGTGTCACATCCTCACCCCCTTAAAAGAAATCTCGACCTCGAGATTTATTGGAATAACTGAGGGTATTTCTCCTTCATTGTGGACTCTAACTCCCACGTATAATCAGGACCTCTGCGGCCCTCCCATTTGACCTTGACAATGGGCACATGCTTCCTCCGAAGCTTCTTTACCTGTCGGTCCTCAATCGATAAAGGTTTTTCTATAAACTTCAAGCTTTCATCAATATGCACATCTGTATGAGGTATGACTAGCGATTAATCAGCCAGACATTTCTTCAAATTTGCAGATGTGGAACACATTGTGAATACCACTTAGCTCTTCTGGTAAGTTTAACTTATAAGCCACTGATCCTACACATTCGATGATCTCGAATGGTCCAATGTATCTTGGGCTTAACTTACCTTTCTTGCCAAATCTCATTACTCCTTTCCAAGGTGAAACCTTGAGCAAAACTTTATCGCCAACCTCAAACCTGAGGGACTTTCGCATACCATCAGCATAGCTCTTTTGCCTATCACGGGCAGCTTTTAGATGCTCGGTAATTTGGGTAACTTTGTCAGTCGTCTCCAGGACTAATTCAGGTCCTGATACTTGAACATCTCCGACCTCTGCCCAGCAAATGGGCGTTCTGCATTTCCTACCATATAGAGCCTCAAAAGGCGCAGCCTTAATGCTGGTGTGGTAGCTATTATTGTATGAGAACTCGATTAGAGGCAGGTGTCTATCCCAACTTCCTCCTAGGTCTATCACACATGCACGAAGCATGTCTTCCAGGGTTTGAATAGTACGCTCACTTTGCCCATCCGTCTGAGGATGATAAGCTATACTAAAATTCAGTTGCGAACCTAGAGACCTTTGGAAACTTTTCCAGAAGTGAGATGTATATCTGGTATCTCGATCAGAGATGATGGATACTGGTACGCCATGCAGGGCTACTATCTTATCCATGTATAGCTGGGCTAACATGTCAGAACTGAAAGTTTCTCTAATGGGTAGGAAATGAGCTGACTTAGTCAGTCGATCCACTATCACCCAAATAGTATCATTTCCCTTTGGCGTTTTAGGCAACTTGGTAATAAAATCCATCGTTACCATTTCCCATTTCCAGGTGGGAATCTCAGGCTGTTGCAGCAAACCTGACGGTTTCTGATGCTCAGCTTTGACTTGAGCGCACGTCAGACATTTAGCCACATGGGTGGCTATAGACTTCTTCAAGCCTATCCACCAATAGTTTGCCTTTACATCCTGGTACATCTTGTCCGCTCCAGGATGAACGGAATATTTGGAACTGTGGGCTTCCTTAAGGATGACGTCACGAAGACCTCCATAAATAGGAACCCATATTCTTCCATTCAATCTCAAGATTCCGTCTTTGCCATAGGATAACTGTTCTTCAGTTACTCCTAGGTTCTCATTGGGGTAATTAGCTTCTAGCACTGCTTCTTTTTGTGCAGCTAACAACCTTTCATGTAGACCATTCCTGACCTCAATGCTTTTGGCATTAATTCGGATTGGCTTTATCCTTTCTTTCCTGCTTAGGGCATCTGCGACTACATTGGCCTTACCTGGATGGTATCTTATTTCACAATCATAATCGTTCAAGGTTTCCATCCATCGTCGCTGCCTCATGTTCAATTCTTTCTGGTTGAACAAATGTTGAAGGCTCTTGTGATCAGAATAGATCACACATTTTGTTCCATACAGATAATGCCTCCAAAGCTTAAGTGCAAATACAACGGCACCCAATTCTAAATCATGAGTGGTGTAATTCTTCTCGTGCACTTTCAATTGTCGTGAGGCGTAGGCAATGACCTTGCCTTTCTGCATTAACACACAACCCATCCCGGTGTATAACGCATCACAATATACTACAAATTCATCAATTCCATCAGGTAACGTCAACACAGGAGCGTTACTCAATTTCTGCTTCAAAGTATCGAATGACTCTTGCTGCTTAGGCCCCCAATTGAACTTGCTATTCTTGCGAGTCAGCAACGTTAGGGGTGCTGCAATTCTTGAGAAATTCTCGATGAATCTCCTGTAGTAACCAGCTAAACCTAGGAAACTGCGGATTTCCGTAGGTGTCTTTGGCTCTTGCCAATTCATGACAGCTTCAACTTTAGCGGGATCCACTTGAATACCACGCTCACTGACCACATGTCCAAGGAATTGGACTTCTCTCAACCAAAACTCACATTTGGAAAATTTTGCATACAGCTTTTCTTGGTGAAGCAGCTTTAAAATACTGCGGAGGTGTTTCTCGTGATCGGTTTTACTCTTGGAATAAATGAGAATATCGTCAATGAAGACGATGACGAATTTATCCAAGTAAGGTTTGCAAACGCGATTCATGAGATCCATGAATGCGGCAGGTGCGTTTGTGAGCCCGAAAGGCATCACTAGGAACTCGTAATGACCATAACGAGTCCTAAACGCAGTTTTGTGAACGTCTTCTTCCTTAACCTTCAACTGATGATATCCCGATCTCAGATCTATTTTGGAGAAGTAGCTTGCCCCTAGAAGTTGGTCGAATAGATCGTCGATCCTGGGTAGGGGATACCTATTCTTAATGGTAACCTTGTTGAGCTCTCGGTAGTCGATACATAGACGCATCGAACCATCTTTCTTCTTGACAAATAAAATCGGTGCTCCCCAAGGAGACGAACTAGGTCTTATGAAACCTTTAGCCAGCAAATCATCTAACTGTGTTCTCAATTCCTTCATCTCCGTTGGCGCTAGCCTATACGGCGCCCTAGCAATTGGTGCAGCTCCAGGAACGATATCGATTTTGAACTCTACTTGTCTGTCTGGTGGCAAGGCAGTTCTTCTGGAAATACTTCAGGGTATTCGGATATAACAGGGATATCTTCAATCTTTGGCTTTTGTTCATCAATGGTTACCTGTGCCATATAGATGACACAGCCATTCTTTAAACATTGGGATGCCTTGAGCATAGACAACTGCTTAGGCAATCCATGACGAGTATCTCCTTGAATGGTGAGAGACTCACCAGATGGAGTCTTGACTATTACTTGCCTTCTACTGCATACAATCTGGGCTTGGTTATGTGATAACCAATCCATACCCAATACTACATCGAAACCAGCTAATTTGAAGGGTAGCAGGGATAGAGGAAAAGAGTGGTTCCTAATGGATATAGCACATCCATCTAACACAGTCGAGACTGTTTCTAAGGTACCATCTGCTAACTCTACCTCATACTTAGCACTAAGGGTTTTAACATGCAATCCTAACAGCTTACAGAATTTACTATCCACAAAAGACTTATCTGCGCCCGAATCAAATAATACTCTTGCGAAAACGTCATTAATAAGAAACGTACCAGTTATGACGTTATCGTTCTGGATGGCCTCTTGAACATTCATTTGAAAGACCCTAGCATTGGTCTTCTTTCCTTCTTCAGCCTTCTTGGCATCCTTCGGGCAGTTAGTTTTGATGTGCCCTTTCTCGTTGCAACTAAAACAAGTTGCATCCTTTATCTTCTTGCATTCAAGAGTCCGATGCTCAGAGGACTTGCATATCCCACACTTTTTAGACTGGGATCTTTGTTCAAACCTGCACCTCCCAAAATGGTGCTTCTGACAAGTTTTGCACTTGGGCCTATCGCCTGACCGGTGCTCACTCCTCCTGGCCTCAGAGCCCTTCTTACCGTCACGATTTCCCCTATGCCTCTTGTTTGATCTATGAGAATTATCATCTTCCCGTTTCCTCTTGTCAGATTCCGAACTTCTTAGAGCTCTCTGTCTCGCTGCATCCTGAGTGAGAGACAGAGATAAGTCGGTGACAGATCGAAACGTAACTGGTCGCGAGGCCTTCACACTGGCCTTGATTTCAGGGGCCAAACCCCCAATAAAACGCGCGATCCTTTTTGGTTCAGGGGTTACCAGGTAAGGTACTAATCTGGATAAGGTGTTAAAACTGGTGAGGTATGCTTGACAATCAAGGTTCTTCATAACCAAGGATAGGAAATCAGATTCAATATGCTCAACCTCATGCTGAGGGCAGTAGTTTTCCTTGATAAGAGCAACAAACTGCTCCCATGACATACTATACAGGGTAGCTTTCCCAGAAGCCTGGATCAATGCTCCCCACCAAGCCAAAGCCTCACCTTTGAAGGATTGTGATGCAAACTTTACCATATCCTTCTCAGCACATCCACTGATCTCTACCACCGTCTCAATCTCATCAAGCCATGTCATACAATCAACTGCCCCTTTCTCCCCTGTAAACTCTCGAGGTTTACATGACACAAAGTACTTATACGTGCAGCCTTTAGCACGTGGGGTTTCATCAACCACAAGCTTTTTGGGGTGAACACTGTTTTCATTGGAGGAATGACGATCCTCATCTTTCTTAGGTTTGGAAGAAGTAGGTGGCGGCTTGTTGCGAACCTCAGAATGGTTCTTTGGTTTCGCATGCGGTGCAGACAGGGTTCTACTGCGGGTTTTACTGTACTCACTGTACTGTCGCGCTAAGGCTTTTTCAACTGCTTCATTTACGATTGCTTTTAATTCGGCACTGGTTACTAGGAACTTTGCATCATCGCGGTTCTCAACCGGATGGCTATTGGCTTCCTCTGATCTGGTCATGTAGCTTCAACACTACATATAATTAATAGACAAGGTTTTACTTAAAGGCTCTTTATAGTATTTTATGTTTTATTAACCAAGGTTTTAAATTGCCATTTTAGGTTAATTTGTTAAAACATCAGGATGTTATTATCCTATAATACTTTTATTATTAGCACATAAGGCCTAGTCTCAAAGACAATTAAGATATTTCAATAACCAAGATTTTACAGTATCTAGGTGTTTTAGGTCGAATCATAGTTCTCTACCATTAATTAACAGGGAGTCATGAGCTACCACTGTCCTTAGTCATGGAGGACATTTAATTATTGCCCACAGGCACTTCACTTTCAAAGAAGTGGTTAAATAATTTAAGGGAATTTAGAAATTAACCCAATATACATGGCCTGTGTTACTTTACTGATTCACAGTTTGCCAAGAGCATTACCATACTAGATGTTAATAATTGGAATCTATTATGTGGGTTATACCATCTTGGCCAGGTTTGAATAACACAAGGGCTAGGTTTTACCTCTAAGATTCTTTTATAGTCAACGCAGAATAGTCCTAAATTGAGATGTTAATTATGGATCTTAATCTAATTATGGAACTACCATCTTGGCTTTGTTCTATAAAGCTAGGTCTAGGTTCTCTTTAGATTTTACCAATTAATTATAATGGCAGACCCCTTAAATATTTCATTCATTTTTTTTTAATTTAAGCATGCAAGTAATAAAATGAAAAGCTTAACTTAAGCATCTCACAAATCGTTTTAAGACAGTACAATAATTGCCCAAACGGGACTTTTACAAAATAAATAAAAATGCCCACGCAGGGGCGGGAAACAAGAACAAACCCACGCAGGGGTTAACTAACCAAACTTGCTCACGCAGGAGCGGAATACAAACAACAACAAGCTCACGCAGGAGCTGAATACTGGAATAACAAGTCCACGCAGAGACTGAATGATAACATAAATAAATAACAAGGGTCTTCAATGACCCCTTCTCTTCGACTTCCCCTTAAGCAAGTCTGACAGCCCTTTGAAGAAACCTTGCCGCTCTCTGCGGTCTTCACGAACTTCTTGTTCAACTTGGTTTAGCCTCTCAAGGACTTCCTGCTGAATCGGTGGCTGTGGCGGCTGATACACCGGCGGAGGAGGTGGCTGATGCTGGGACCCATAAGTCGGGTAACCAGTAGTCCATGGCCCTCCATATGGTCCTTCAGGATGAAGAGCATTGTAATCCCGAGCTACTTGGTATGGATCTACCTCTGCATAACCGTAGTTGTAGTTGTAGTGGGTGTGCGCCGGCTGCTCAAATGGGTTGTATGCCGCTGACCCAGCATACGCAGGAATCGGGTTATCGAAACCCAAAGGTGGTACCACAGGTACTGAGTTGACATCTGGAAGAGGGCTTGACGGACCACCATTATATGGGTCTTCTTCCTCCTGGAGTGGCGGATAATGGCTGCCACTAGATGGCTGGGGAGTAGCAATCCGAACTCCACCTCGCACGGACATTCGTGCGTTTGACCTTCTTCGCCTCGGTGGCTCTGGAGGCGGCTGCTGCTGCTCTACTGGCGGTGGCGGCGGTGGTGTGACTGCCACAAACTGTTGACCCACTAAAGGATCCTGTTGCTGCTCGTGATGCGAGTGCTCAGACGGGGTGAAATACCAATCGTACTGGTTGAACTTCTCCATAAAACTGTCCGGTCCTCGGTATGGCGATCCATGAAAGGATGACCCATCTGATATTTCAATAGGATGATTCGGTGTCCCTGATGCAGGTTCCACGGGGTCGGTGTCCTCATCCATGTCGTTCTCCTCTGGAAAGTGGTCTCCCGGTCCGAGTGGGTTAAAACCCACGGGTTCAGGCAACATGTTAGCCGGGTTAAACCGGCTTTGGAAAACGGGTGTTGGGTCGCCAAAAGAATGGTGAGAATTGGATCTTTGGAGAGGTATGAAAGCTGGCGGCTGGTTATTGGGCTCGTTTTCAGAATTGGGCCCAAATGAATGTTGGTACGATGGGGAGGAGCTAAGAGATACTGATCGCCTTCCGGGTTCGACATAGAGCCTCCATGGCTCTTGTGGACTGGTGCTCATGGTGATGGAAGGAGTACGTCGATGCGACGGCCCGGCCTCGTGATCATGTCCTGACACGGGTCCTTTGCCTCTACCGCGAAGAAATCTGGGTGGCATGATGACCTGCATAAAATATTTAGATAACCACAATATAATAAAAGACTCAAAAATTAAAACAATTAAGAGTTTGTCCTATGTTCAATGTCTAGACTTGGAACTCGAAGAATGTGCAATTTGTGCACTGAGATTAAACACAAAAGGCTAGTGTTTAATTCACTCAGTGTTGGCTCTGATACCAACCTGTCACACCCCTAATTTCCACGTGTCACCGGTGGGCCCGGTGGGAGATTACGTGACGTAGTTGATATCATCATATGTCAAACAACACAAATTATAATGCACAGCTTTAGCAAATGAAAATAGATTTATTTCAATTATTAATTGTAACATCAAGTATCACAACCAGTCAAAATAGATCCACAGGCGGATCGAAGTAAAAAGAAAGAAATTATTCAACATATTATGCATCCCAAAAAGCTTGCGAGACTCTATGATGCTAAGGAGAAACCAGCCTATTGCGTATAGCACCTGCACTTAATCTTTTTGGGGAAAATACGTCAGTTTGCACTGGTAAATACAATTTAACTGACTCATTTTGAAAACATTTGAAAAATTTGGTTTTAAATGCACAAGGCACAAAACATTTTATAACTTGGGAATAATTAAACAGAGTTAAACTTGTAAAAGATTTACATGTTTGTTGACCGTTCAGTCGCCCGAGTCGTGTCGGGTTTAAGGTTAAATGACACACCACATGGTATAAGTCCGCGGCGGGAAGCCAACGTTAATACCTTAAAAATAATAGACATAATACCGGGTGTACGCCTACACCCGGCTGTCGAGGTCGTGGCCAAAAATGATGCCAAGGATATCCGGGACATGGTCATTAAGCTCCCAAAGGCATAAAAACAAACAACACCAGGTTTTTAAACGGGTCCCATTGATAATACCCAACTACTAATGAGATGGAATCAACCGCCCGACCAAGCGGTATATTATATACCGTACCCCCAAGCCCGTATAGGGAAAATAAGTTAAAAGTATTTACCTGAGCAAGTATAACCACAATTTCAAAAAATGCACGTGTCTTTTACTGGGCTCCTATTCTGGAACGAAGGTTATAATAACCTATTAGAATCCTAACGGGTCTTTTAACATAGCTTAAGCTTAGACTGGTTAGTTTCGAAGAATAATTATGGTTTAATCGCGAGGAATGCGAAAACCGGGAAGAAATGTGATTTAGACCCTACAAGCTTGGATACTTGTATAATATGGGTAAACTAAATATATTCTGAATTTTGAGACTTAGATGATATGGTTTGACCCGTTTCGGTTAATATGCGTGAACTAGTCACATAAGCCGATCCGAACGCGAAAGTGCGTAACGAGTAACCATATAAGTCATATGCAAGTTTCCTGAGATTATATGCACCAAATATTTTGTAATATCAGAAAGATATGTCCAAATATGCCCCAAATGTTTTTATATGCCAATTACGCCTCATAAGGGCATTTTAGTAATTTTACATAGGCTAAAAAGGGTGAAAACGGAAAATCTGAGTTTCTAACTTTAGGCTACTGTTATAATGTATATTTTTACAAAATATATCAGTAGGTATTAGACCTTTCATATAAAATCTTGTTTTGACATATACTATGTCGTAAAAATGCCTAAAAAGGCGATTTGGAGCCATTTCCGGGTTTAAAACGGAAAGCTGATATTTTTATATTTCCAGAAGGCTTAAAATATTATATTTATCATAACAAATCAGTAGAAAAAGGTTTCGGGTCAAAAGGTTATGTAAAACTCATTTTATGACCGAAAAGGGTAAAACCGGCATAAGCCGAAATAAGCTTAGAACCCCTAGTTATGCTCAGCCTAAAAATAAATAAAAATCTTTAAAATTACCAAAATATTATTATATAACAGTGGGTATAAAGTTTTGGTATAAAATTCGGGTTTAGATAGGCTATGCGTTAATTACGCTAATAATTTACTAAGAAAGCCTCTAATTACGCTAATGAGCATAACTCTTAATCTAGACCTCAAATTGATGTCAAATTTTGGGGACAACTTTATATTTCAGTAACTAAGGTGTCTACCCTTTTACATTTTCAAAAATTATGATTTTTAGACATTCGGGCATAATGGTCAACATATGGGCATTTAGCGGAAACATGCATACGAACTAGATATCTAATGAACCACATTGTATAATCACAGGAGGATATACTAACATGTTAATAGGTCCAAAAGAAGCTCTAAGGCAGATTCAAACTTGACTAAAACGGGTCAGAACTGAAAGTCAAAGCGAAAGTCCAACTATGCGACTTTCGGTTCCGAACCGGGTCTAAACAGAAAATTGTCGAGTTGAACATGTTGGAACATGTTCTTATACTTATTACCAAGTTATATTAATTTTCAAACAGGTTACATACAACCTGCATTGCTAATTATGCGTTAGTTCGAAAATAACCATTCTGTTGACTTTTTATAATTAGCTTTGACTCGACAATTAGTATGCTTAGAGTGGGAATCTGGAAATACCCTTTTAAGGGTTTGTTACCCACTTAATTACCTTCCTAAAGGTATCTTTAATTCGTGATTAGACAAAGCACATTATGCTTAATCACGAAGTCAAACCTTAATTACGACGGTTTGACTTTTACTTAATTAACTAAGCTAGAAAGGATTAAAGATGGTTAAGGACACTTACAAGAGTCCTAAGATGATTTAGAGAGCCTAAGAAATTGCCTTGGTGACCAGAGGAGCTCCAGAAGTTGCTTAGCCAAGGTTCCAAAATGAGCAAGACCAAATGATCAAGCTTGAGCTCTATTTATAGTGAACCCAAAGCTCTTGGATCATGCCAAGCAAGTCTAGGGATGTTACAAGATCAATCCAATTGTCCGTAAGGGTCTATAAACAGCCTATGCAGCCCATAGAAACTCAAAGTTTCGTTTTAAGTCGGTTAACTTGCTGGACAGGCAGCTGTCCAAAACTTGCTGCCAGCGACATCTTTACGGACCGTAAGCATATGGTCTTGCGGTCCGTATGCTAGCCTTACGGACCGTAAGCTTAAAGCTTTGCGGTCCGTAACCGACCTTGCTGAAACATAGTTCAGGTGCCTATCTTACGGACCGTAAGCCTAAGGCTTTGCGGTCCGTAACCGATCCATGCGGAGCACAATTTATACACCCTGCTTACGGACCGTAAGCCAAGGGCCTTGCGGTCCGTAAGCGATGGCCAGAAGACAAAAGTTTTGCAAACTTTAAAGTCTTGACCATGCATTTACAAAACCGAAACAGGCCTTTCTTTTGCAGCTTGTGGGACCATCTACACAGCCTTTGCATGATGAGAAAACTCTTACATGTCCCCTATTCCATTTACTCATAAAGGTCTTGACAATTTGACGGATATATCAAAGGAATGGGTCTTGGAGTTTTATAGAAGTTGATCAATATAACAAATGTTATTTAAAAGGATTTTATTAAATTTAGGAGTAGTAACAACCTACACTTCCATAGTCCTTAATAAAGATGGAACTTTATTTATTGAGAGTAACCGGTTATTGTACGAGATGATCATTAATTGATTTAAGGATCTTGGGATTTATAAAAGTGTCGGGTCGCTCAGAGGTGATTTAATAACGTGTCGCCCTTGGGTCGTTCAGCGGTATTTTAAATACTTGACGCCCCTTTTATTAGAAATCCTACCACATATCTCTTTATTTAAATTCGGTTTCTCTGACACGTCTGTCACAGAGGACACGTGTCTTTATTTAATTGGACAGGAATTTTCGAGGTGTCACAAAACAGCAAGTTTTTGCTGTCCAAGCGGCCCGCGAGAGGGTTTTTCCCTAATTAACGCGGCCCGCCTGGACTTAAAAGGAACTGCAAAATAAACACCCACTCGCGGCCCGCCTTCACTTAACACTATACTTTACGCGGGCCGCTTGGTTGTTAAAAGGTTTTTAAAAAAAATAAAGTTTATGCGGCCCGCTTCATTTTGGCTTGATACTTCACGCGGGCCGCATGAACAGTTTCAGTCGGTGTCACTAACAAAAGCCCCAATCGTTGCTCATTTCAAACCCTAACCTTTTTACCAACTCCCTCCAGCGATTACCCTAAACCCACCACCACTCACCTCCTTCCACCTCCACCGGCGACAATCGACCACCACCATCACCCCGTCCACTGTTAACCACCATCTCCGGCCATCCCCACACCCACTATTACCCACCGTTCACCACCACACACCACCTGTTCACCACTGCCATACAACGTTACCCACCACCACTGACCGTTGACCGCCGGCGACCATCACCACCGTTACCTCAGTTAGAAAATGAGAAAAATACAAAAACATTAGAAAAATGAAAAAGCCAAAAAGAAATATTGCATGATATGGGAAGTGAAATAAATGTTCGTGTTAAAGGGTTTGACTAACACATGTAAGGTGAAAAAAAAAATTTGAACTTTTTGCAACAGTGAAATGTTACCCGTTTTATCTCTGGAACAACCGCTATCAACATTCCAGAGATTGTCAACAGCTCCTCCTTGGTTGTTCCTGAAAATTAAGGAGATTAGTAAGACATGGGTACCCAGGCCATCGTGGTCCTGGGATTTCCTGAAGCATCAAAATAAGACACTTCTTTCAAACACAAGTCCCCTTTTGTTTCAAGGATTGGAGACATTGCTGCTTTGGATTTCGGTTTCCAAATCTGTTTCGGTCTAGCAAACGCATTTGTTGCCTTCGGTTGAGCAACTTTAGCTGTTTCAGGTTTGTTAGTTTTAGAAAAACATTTTTGTTCCTGAGAAGCTTTACGTTTGTTTTTGGCAGCATTCCAATCCCCATCAGAAGGTTTAACCTTGGGATTCACATTCTTCATTGCCTTAGGTGAAGATACCTTCATCGGCTTAGAATGGTAGTTATCCTTTGGTGTAACCCTCTGATTTTGCATATAATAAGGTACGTAGGGACGATTTGTGCAGTTCCGAGCAATGTGACCAGCAATGCCGCAATTGAAACATGTCTGTCTCTTCACGTAGAAGGCATTCTGATCAGCTTGTGTAGCTCTTGCAGGCCCTGAAGGATGAACCGATCCTTTTTGTGCTTGTTTTTGTTGCACATTTCTTGCACACGACGATGAATTTGGATGCCTATACTTGTCGTTTGCCGGGGCCTTCTGTGGTGGAGATTTCTTTTGATTCTTCTTGTTTTGATGAGACTGCAAGTTTTGTTCAGAAATCTCACCAGCCTTTCCAAAGACTTTGTTAGCACAGTCAAATGCATATTTTTCACATTTTCCATTAGTGACTGGCTTAACAAAAGTATTTTTCACATTACGGGCCTTTTGAGGACTATTGCTGCCCGATGAGGACTGTGGAGAGCCTGCTTGTCTTTGATGTTTAGGCTTCTTCTTTCCGCATCCTTTACTTGCTTGCTTCGGCTCTTGTTGCTTGATCTGAGCCTTTTCGTCACTAACAGAAGGTTTAGACTGTTCAGCTTGCGCATTTGGAGCCTTGGTCACGTCAATCTTCACTTCTTCCTTCATGTCGTCAGCTTTGACAGAGTCGGAGAATTCTGGTTTATCAGATGAAACACCAGAAACTTTAGTAGAAACTTCAGCTGAATCATTAGACAAATTATCAGCACAAGACGGTTCTGCACATGACACCCTTGAGCTGAATTCACTAGAATTAACTGATTCCAATTTCTCAGAATCAGCTGCTTCAGGTGATTCGCATTTGGAATCAGATGGTTCAGCTGGCTCATTCGCTCTATTTGCCGATTCAGTCTCTCTAACACAAGCATCAACATTTTCGCCCAAACCATCAGGCCTGACATTCTTCAACATAGATTGTAAAAATGAGCCAAAAATGTCACACACATGAGAACTTGACGCTTGTTCATTTTCAACGACACCTTCAACTTTAACTTCATCTGCAAGGGAAGACAAAACATTAGGATCAAAAGTACCCTTGGACACAAGATTTACCGAAGCAGTCGCTCCTTTATCAACAGGTCTGCTGTTGATTGATGACTTATCAGTTTTAGGACCGTAAGCCATCTTGTTCTCATTCATCAATTCCTCCTCAGTCATGGGTAAGTATGTGTAATTGTCATTGTAAGGAGGAGGAACTTGATTAAAACCCAAACCACGCCCTTTATTTTTCTTGTATGCAAGTTGCTGATCACACAAGTTCTTGACCAGTTTGCTGGAAGAATCAAATTTCTTAATGTTAAGTTCGTTAATCTGGTATCTTTCTCTGATATCTTCCAGTTCTTTGGTCAAGATACATACTTTCTCCTGTGCCTCCAAGAAATGGGCTGTTTTTACACTAACATCATCCTTAAGTTTGATGATGTCTTTTCGCTGAGCTTCAATTTTATCTTTATAAAGCTTTTCATTCTTTGATAAAGTAAAATTTTTATTTTTTATTTCGTTGTAGTCTTGAATCAACTCAGCGTTGCGTAATCGATATGCCTCATTTCTTTTTCTACACTCAGGAGTGCAAAATACAGAAAGTATCTCTTCACGATCACGAGTAACTTCTTGAGCCATGGGTTTGTTAAACATAAATGCTGAATTTTGTGATGAGTCAGCATTGCCATAGGATTTGATGAGGGAGATCAGCTCATCTGACTTCATTTTGTAACAGTGGCCGTCGGTTGTCACTATTATCTGATTAACATTCATTAACCAACTACAGTTCCCTTTTATAGCCTCCAGAAGCTTTCTGTTGCTCACGCGAGTAGGCACCACCATTTCTGCCTTTTCCATTTCAGAGAGCAGTTCAGCAAACCGACCTGCAAGAGCTTCTATAGATTCACCGTATAAGTAACTGAATCCTTCGAATTTCTGCTCAAGCATCTCTCTTTTTGAAGACATTTTAAGATTTGATCTCCCAAAAAATATGATCTTTTAACTATTCCCTCAACACAATCTCAAGCGAGAACCCGTGCACTCGCTAACTGAAACCCTTTGCACGCGAAGGAACCTGCTTTCTGAACCGCAGCTCAAAACCTGTCAAACCGAATTCACCACCAAACAAACTTTTTTTTTTTTAATTATTATTATTATTTTTTTTTTTATTTATTTTTTTTTTTTAAAAGAACCTAGTTATAATTATTATTTAATATATTATTCTTATTATTATTAAAAACAATGATTAGGTGATTATTAACTAATGATTGATTAATTATTAAATAATTATTACCCTTTTAATATTAATACAATCCTAAACGTCAACTTCAAATTAATGCAAGTTGACCTTATGATTATTATTATAATAAATCAAAAAAAAAAAAACTAAACGACAATTTCTTATGATTGTCTTCTTTGATCAAAAACCCACCGAAACCCTAATTTATTTTTCTGCCGTCAACACCTCAACACCTCTCCGGAGATAATGATGATCGTGGAGTTCGTGGTTCGTCGGAAGCGATGATCGGAGACGGACTTGCAGGTTCCGGCGATGATGAACAGTGAGTCGGAACCGAGATGAACCGGAACCGGCTGATGATAAGTTGCGAGACGGAACCTAGATGAACCGGAACCGGCTGATGATAAGTTGCGAGACGGAACCTAGACGGACTTGCAGGTTCCGGCTGATGGACGAAGATGACTGATGATGATGGTGACTCGGAACCGAAGGTTGCTAGTCGAGATGAACGATGATAACTCGAGACCGTTAATGGTGCTAATGGTAATGAAGACAAAGAACGTGGATGACGGGTGTGGTGACCGAAGGAGATGACCGGAGGTGTAGTGGCGACGGGAACGATGACAGTGACAGTTGAAGGTAATCAAGAAAATGGTGTTGAAAAAATGGAGATGGTGTCCGGAGAAGATGACTGGGAAAGACGACAATGAGTTGCAGGTTAGATTCACCGGAGATCGATTTTGGCGAACGGACGAGATGTATGGAGATGATGACTTGAGATCAGGAACTCGAAATCAATGGTTGCGACTGGAGAACTCCAACTCGAAACGAACCAGGTTGCGACTGTGATTGTTATGGTGATGACGATGAACAGTGGAGAAGGTTGCGAGTCGGAACGAGTATTGAAGTGCAGAAGGTTGATGACTCGAAATCAAAACACGATGAGTCGAGATATCGGTTGCGACTCGAAACTGGGAATGAATGATCTTGTGGTTGCGACTGAAAACGTGATGACTCGAGACCTGCAAGGATGAAGATGATTGCGAGTGGGAGTAGAGACGGTGGAGATGGAGTTGAAAAGATGGTTGCGACAGGATCTTGAACGATGTTTCCTTAAAAGATGGAATATGATGTTTCCTTAAAAGATGGAATGTGAGTGACAGCTGTGGAGATGGAATCAAAAGTTTGTTTCCTTAAACAGAGAATTAATTAAAAATAGAAAACCTTTATCGAAAATATTCAAAACTTTTAAGCAATTTGAATTCCGAGATTTTTGACCTTTCAAACTAATTCAGAATTTTCTAATTCTTTTGAAGATAATTTAAAAAAAAAAAAAAAAAAAATCAAATACGTAGATAAAACTATTAACACCTTTCAAGAAGATCAAAACACCAAAATATCATGATTTTTGATAAAATTTCGATGAACACTACGAAGAACACGAAGAACACCGAACCAAAAATAACGAAAATCTTGAATCTTTGATATCACACCGAGCCTAGAAACAGGTTCTAAAGGCTCTGATACCACTTGTAAGTCCCGTAAACCGGATCTTTCAATGATATCAAACAACACCAAGTTTGTGCGGAATCCAAACTTGATGTGATTCAAGAAGAAATCGAAAAATATGAAAATACGAACCAAAACGAAGAACTCGATACCGAATCACCTTTAAACTTGCACACGATTCTATTACTATCAACTAGCAAAATCGTCTGGTACAAGCTTGCAACCAATCGTCTCTCTCTCTAGAGGAATTCTGTAACTGTAAAGATCAAACCCTAAAACAAGTCTAAAACTTGTTTATATACATGGACAAGCCCAATTCCCTACATGGGCTCCCCTTGGGCCTGCTTGGCCCACATGGCCTAAAGCTTGGCCCAAGTGACCTATAAAGGCCCACAACCTAATATAAACTAACCCGGTAAAGCCCAGTTCGGAACCATAGCCCGTTGGATTAATTTGATGCGTCAGTCTCACACTTCAGGGCCTAACAGTTACTTTCCGATTCGGCCGCATAACAGGTATGTGTTTCCTGCTGTAGCTTACTGGTCTTGTCCGTTGTGTCGAGTCGAGTCCATTGTGTCGAGTCGCGTCTGAAGTTTGTATATGTGTCGGTGTCGATTCCAGTTTAGTCTGCCGGTTGTTCAGTACTTAGTGCAGTTTGTTTTTTTTAGTCGTTTAGTCAGCAGATTGTGAATTGCGGTTTGGTCGTGTCAATGGAGTCGCATCAAGTCTTGTATTAAGTCTGTCATGTCCGTAATTTCTGCCTTTCCGAATATTTTGTTAGGGTGCGGGTGGCACGGGTTGGTTTGACTTATTGATTGATTTGAGAGGCGTGAGGTTGGTGTTTGATAGATTTATAGGGGGTGGTCTTGTCCGCGGAATTATTGGGCATGTTATTTGGACGCGGACGTTTGTTTAGGATATGACGCACTTCAAGTGTGGGGAGGCTTTTCGCGCCGTTTCATAAAAATTCCATTTTTCACCAAACTTTGCGCGCATTGCTTCCATTGCTTCCGCACTTGGTGTGTGATGATTTCTCGGCACTTGGGATTGCTCGAGGGCGAGCAAAGTGCCGGGAGGGGGTAAAAGTGTATATTTTGTGTACTTTGCGTCTAGAGTGTCGTTTTCGAGTCGGTGTGTCGTCATTGTGTCTATAGTCAAGTTTTTGCGTCGTCTAGGGTCGTTTAGTGTGTTTTTGTCCGTATCGAGTCATGTTGCGTCGTGTTAGTGTCGTGTTGTGCGCGTACTATTGCATCGCTCGATTTTAGGCCGTGTCGCTCGTACTCAATCTCCATTCTGGCGAGGTTGGCCTAGTTTCGAGTTGTTTTTGTGATATGCACTTATATCGGACAACGGCCGCGAATGAAATGCTATACGGCCGTCGTCCGATTGTACATTATTATATTATTATTTTATTATTTGAAAAGAAAAAAAAAAGAAAAATTCCAAAAAAATCAAAAAATTCAAAAATACCAAAAATAGCTTGTGATTACTAACGGTTCACCTGTTTTGCATGTTTAATTATCTGTTGTGAACAGGATGTCAGGTGCAGGACCCTCTTCGGGTGTGAAGCGCAAGAGGCGCAATACTCGTGCTCAGGCGGCTGCACAGGAGCAGCCGGATGCTCCGGTACTTCGAGAGATTACATACAGGGATGCTGGGGTCCCACACGGGCAGAGTGAGAGGCTGGTTGAGAGCCCGTTGTTGCGTTTTACGGTGGGATCATATGAGTACATGAAATTCGAGGCAATAAAAAAAGTGAAGTTGTTAGAGTTTAAAAGGATTGACTGGGATTTGGTTAATCGGTTGGGACAGGTCGAGAGAGTTCAGGAGCTTCTAGGGGAGAAGTTTAGGTGGGCGTTGGAGTGTGAGATGCCTCAGTATCTTGAGCTGACTATGGAGTTTCACTCCACATTCATTTATAGGCACCCAGGAGGGTTCGACCAGCCGGATGTGGTTTCGTTTGCGTTGGGCAAACAGGTTTTTAATAGGAGTCTGATGCAGTTTGCAGAGGCGACAGGGTTATATTCGGCTGAGGAGGTTGGGTCAGACGAGTTTAGAGGTTTATTGAGGCAGGTTGTGAGAGAGCCGGCGGAGGCGTGTGTGCTGAAGGAGGATTTAGCACGGTTCTGGCGCACCATTGCTATTTCACCATATTCTAGCAATTTGGTGGCGTCAGACATTAGAGATCCGGTATATAGGTTGGTGCACAAGATCTTAGCGTCTACTTTGATAGGGAAGCACGAGGGAGACAAGGTAAATCAGCACAGTTTGTTTTGCTTGATGTGTATGGTTGAGAGGCGGCCAGCCAACCTAGCTAGTATTTTGGCATGGTCCCTAGCGAGGCCGAAGAAGGGGGGAGGTACGGCCAGATTGTATGGAGGGCCGTATATCACGATGTTGGCAGCCAATTTGGGCGTGTTTACTGATTTTCCGGCTGAGAGGATGACTGAGGGACCAGCTCCATCTCTCGTGGAGCTGAGGAGCTTACAGCTAGCTAGGATAGTCACTTTTATTGAGCCGCTAGCATGGACAGAGATTCTGCCAGCACCACCTTCTCCGGATCCGACTGCCGAGGAGGCAGCGCACACCACGATTCCGGAGCGGTATCAGGTGCCACTTCAGAGACACCAGCTCCCAGCACGGGAGTATCCTTTCAGGCAGCCGCGGCCAGAGCCGCTGACTTTGGAGGGTTTGTACGATAGGGTGGAGCAGGTTAGGCATGAGATGCATATGGGTTTTCAGGCTTTATACGATCACTTCCATATACAGCCACCACCGGTACGGCAGCCACAGCAGGGGGGTCCAGCTGGTGGAGAGGAGGAGCCTGCCGGTGCACAGCAGGGTGGAGCAGGAGATGCATGAGGATGTGCAGCAGTGCTTGGAGCATTTATATCTTTTGTTTTATTTTTATGCTGTTTTTGATCCTCATAGTCGGTTTGTATTGATATGTTATATTGGTTGGTCGGGTTGTGGGTTGGTTGATACTTGTTGGATGATACTTTGATGATATATATTATTTTGGGTTTGGTATGTTTGAGTGATAGGTTGATTTTGATGCCGCTTCCGTTCGCGTGTCCGAGTTAGTACAGTTTGCTGAGCGCGTTTTGGATTGGAGGGCATGTGTGGTATCGACTGGCATACTGGCAGTCTCACATATGATTCAGCTAAGTCGTTCCACTTGTATACTTGTATATTTATTTATTTATTTTTGTTTTTAGGTTTTAGGAGTCGGGTTTCCATCCTTGCATTAGGGACAATGCAACATTCAAGTGTGGGGATGGGAACTTGTAGTTAGTGAGTCTTGAGTCGAAAAATTGAAAAAATAAAAAATAAAAAAAAATTGAAAAATTGAAAAATCCAAAAAAATTGAAAAAAAGCAGAAAATGTCTTTTGAAAATAGAAGTTTGCAACTTAAAACGGAAAATGATAGAAAAGTTGAGGTTTTTGTTCGGGTTCGAATAATAATAATATGAGAATAAAATAATCGTGTTTGTGTCTAGTTTGGGATGTGCGGGTAGGCTCGGTTCGGTTTTGAGTTTCCTTTGATCTTAATATACCTTAATGTCGGTCTACTAGTGGGTTCTCATCTAGGGAAAGTGGGGAAGTCGAAACCGCCAAAAATAACATAAGGGGCACCGTTATAAGTTAAAACCGTTAGAGTTTGCGATCATGAAAAAAAAATAATAAAATAATAAAAGTGAGCTAGAAACTGAATGAAAGTAGCCGCTTCTATGTAGTCTTGATTGGGGATAGCGACTCTACAATCGGATTACCGCTAGGGTGTGTGAAATCGACCGTGCAAAGCGATGAAAAGAAAAATAATAAAAAGTACCGAATCTAAGTAGTCTGTGGTTGGGGATAGCGACTCTACAGCCGGATTGCCTCTTGGTTTGGGAAAGCACCGTCTAGTCTCACGAGCGGAAAAAAAAGGAAAAAAATTGAAAAAAAAAATTGTTGATTGCAAACTATATTGGTTTTGATATAAGGCGGTTGGGAATTGGTTTTTAATCGTTCTCTTTGTCCTATAAGTTTGAGGTGGGATTAGATGTACTTGCGATTTTTAGTGTGAGGCCCTAGGTAGATTGACCCATATTCGGACTTAAATTTCATGATAAGGGCTCGAAACCGGGTTGGGTTTAAGAGGATCGAAATATTCGCAATCGTAGCTAACACATGTCTCGATTTAATAAATAAACATACGTTTTTGGCCCGAATGACTATCTTGACTATGATTCCGTTTGCATTATTCTTTTTCGAGGACGAAAAAAAGATAAGTGTGGGGATATTTGATGTATTGCAAAATACATCGGTATTCGCGTCGGTTTTAGTCGTTAGTTAGTTAGTTTTAGTGTCGGTTTAGTTTAGAATGTACATACTTTTGAGTTATTTGTGTTTCCAGGTCTTTACAGCCAAAAAGAGCGAAAACGAGCAGAAATCTGGAAAGGCGGAAGGCTGGCACGGAAACCGAGGAAGTCGGGAGCTGAAACGAAGCGAAATTACAGTTCTGGAGTTCTCAGGCGGGCCGCGTGGACTTATAGTTATACATCTCGCGCCCCGCATGAACTTAAACTAAAATTCAAGGAATCTCTACCTCTCGCGCCCCGCGTCAACTTAAGCATAACTCTTAAGCGGGCCGCGAGAGCTTTGAAAAGAAGTTCAGGATTTAAACCCCTAGGCGACCCGCGTTAGCTCAGCCCATTTCTTTACGCGGGCCGCCTGAAGAGTCTGTGTCGGCAGCATGTCGCGAATTGCATGGTTTTTAGGGTTTTGAGGGTTATAAATGGAGGATAAGCATGTACAGCCGAATTATTACGAACTGGGGCATCTTAGGGCAAGGATTGGCTGCTGATTGAAGGCTGTGGAAGCGTTTGGAACATCTTGGAAGCTTGGAATCATTGGGATAGCACTTTGGAGCATTCGGGAGTGAAGATTCGGGTTCTACATACCTTATTCTTTCGTTCTTCGTTTGTTTAAACCTTGTTACCCATGAATTCAGATTATACAATGTTTTTGATTATTTTCTTGATGATGTTTTCCGGCTAAAACCATAAACTACCTAGGCTAATGACTATGGCATAATAAAGTTTGGATTTTTATTTGATTATTGATGTGGCTGTGGATCTTTCTTGTATTGTAAACGCTATGGTAGTTTGTCTTGGTGCGTAGGTGTGCTTGTGATTATTTTATTATTGTTTATTGTTTCATTCGATTCTTGGTGACGGTCTTTATCACGGAATAGAGTCGGATTAGGGTTCTTGATTTAGGTGAGTGTCTATATCACATAATAAGTCATTAATCCTTTAGGGTGAAAACGCGTTAGTAACCTTAGGAATAATATTCGGTAATTAATTAAAATCAAGTGTGCTGCTAGACTCGTCACGGAAAGGCTTGAGGATATTAATAGGTCTCGGAGTAGTTATAAGGAATTAACCACCCATTGTCTATTAAGCCAAGATTAAACCCATAGTTTCTTTAGACGTTCGCGCGGCAAAGTAGAGCGTCTTACATAAGCACTTTCAAGAAACTAGAGGACGGAAAAGAAATCTAGAAAACCGGTGAGCGTAACATCCTAGGTAGTGCCACAAGAATCGCCTCGAGAGTGTTTGAGGGGCTTAGTGGTATCTTAATAGGTTTAGCATTAGAAGATCCCGGTTCCACACCACAGCATTATCATATAGGAATCCATTCTGAGTTTAGCCTGCGTCTAGCCTAGGTAGTCTTCATCCTCACTGGTCAGACCCTTCGTTTGAGTTCGTGTCTAGCTTTCTAGTATTCTTTTATTATTTTATTTAGGATTTTTAGAAACCCCCCCCCCCCCCAAATTAATAAACAATTTAGTATGTCGTGTCAGTTTGAGTCTAGATAGAGTCGTAGCGTAGTCAGTAGAGTCTCGTGGGTTCGATACTCGGACTTACTTTAGCTTTACTACATCGATCGGTTCACTTGCCGGTTGCGTGTTTTAGGGTTTAGGTCGAGTCTTAGTTTTATAAATTTAAAGCTTAGAGAGTCTAGAATTAGGGTAATTTAGCTAGTTTTATTTGACCCATTTTCAGCACATCAGGTGGTTAAGACTCCGTCTGGTGAGTCACTTACCATTCGAGGAGATACCCAGCACGGATTGCCTGAGCAAGTGTCTATGCTCAATGCATCTAAGTGCAAGAAGAAGGGTTGTGTTATTTATATGGCACAAGTCTCTGTCGTCGAGCAGAAGCCCAAGATTGGAGATATTCCAGTCATTTCTGAATACCTTGAAGTTTTCCCTGAAGAACTACCTGGTTTGCCACCAGATAGGCAGGTAGAATTCCGAATTGACATCATCCCCGGAGCTGCACCTGTTGCTAGAGCGCCTTATAGGTTGGCACCAACAGAGATGAAGGAATTAAGGACGCAGCTAGATGATTTGCTAGCCAAAGGTTTTATTAGACCTAGTTCATCTCCTTGGGGAGCGCCAATCTTGTTTGTCAAGAAGAAGGATGGATCAATGCGTCTGTGCATTGATTACCGGGAGCTTAATAAGGTCACTATCAAGAATAGGTATCCTTTGCCCAGGATCGACGATCTGTTTGATCAACTGCAAGGAGCAAGTTATTTCTCTAAGATCGACTTGAGGTCAGGCTATCATCAGTTGAAGGTTAGAGACGAAGATGTGCACAAGACTGCATTTAGGACTCGTTATGGTCATTATGAGTTCTTAGTGATGCCTTTTGGGCTCACTAATGCACCTGCCGCATTCATGGATCTCATGAATCGCGTTTGCAAGCCATATTTGGATAAATTTGTCATTGTCTTCATCGACGACATTCTCATCTACTCGAAGAGTCAAGCTGACCATGAAAAGCACCTTCGTTGCATTCTGAAGCTACTTCAGCAGGAGAAGCTTTATGCCAAGTTCTCGAAGTGTGAGTTTTGGCTTCGTGAAGTCCAATTCCTTGGACATGTTGTCAGTGAGCGTGGTATCCAAGTAGATCCCGCTAAAATAGAAGCTATCATGAACTGGCAAGAACCGAAGACGCCTCCTGAGATTCGCAGCTTTCTAGGACTGGCAGGATATTATAGACGGTTTATCGAAAACTTCTCAAGAATTGCAGCACCCCTGACTTTGCTAACCCGCAAGAATAGCAAGTTTGATTGGGGGCCTAAGCAGCAAGAATCCTTCGATGTTTTGAAGCAGAGGTTAAGCAACGCTCCCGTGCTGACGTTGCCCGAAGGAATAGATGAGTTTGTAGTATATTGTGATGCATCACACACCGGGATGGGATGTGTGCCTATGCAGAAAGGCAAGGTCATTGCCTATGCTTCACGCCAGTTAAAAGTGCACGAGAAGAATTACACCACCCATGATTTGGAGTTGGGTGCCGTTGTATTTGCACTTAAGCTTTGGAGGCACTATCTGTATGGAACCAAGTGTGTGATCTATTCAGATCACAAAAGCTTTCAGCATCTGTTCAATCAGAAGGATTTGAACATGAGGCAACGACGCTGGATGGAAACTCTGAACGATTATGATTGTGAGATAAGATACCATCCAGGCAAGGCAAATGTGGTTGCCGATGCCTTAAGCAGAAAGGAAAGAGTGAAGCCTATAAGAATCAATGCCAAGAGCATTGAGATCAAGAATAGTTTGAATGAAAGGTTGTTAGCTGCACAGAAGGAAGCTGTGTTGGAAGCTAACTATCCTGATGAGAAGCTAGGAGTAACTGAGGAGCAGTTATCCTATGGCAAGGACGGAATCCTAAGACTTAATGGACGAATTTGGGTTCCTGTTTATGGAGGACTTCGGGAAGTTATCCTCTAGGAAGCCCACAATTCCAAATATTCCGTTCATCCTGGAGCTGATAAGATGTACCAGGATTTAAAGGCAAATTATTGGTGGATAGGCTTGAAGAAGTCTATAGCCACTTATGTAGCTAAATGCTTGACGTGTGCTCAAGTTAAAGCCGAGCATCAGAAGCCGTCAGGATTGCTACAACAGCCTGAAATTCCCACTTGGAAATGGGAAATGGTGACGATGGATTTCATCACCAAGTTGCCAAAGACTAAGAAAGGAAATGATACTATTTGGGTAATAGTAGATAGACTAACTAAGTCAGCACATTTCCTACCTATTAAGGAAACTTACAGTTCTGACATGTTGGCCCAATTGTATGTTGACAAGATTGTATCTTTGCATGGAGTGCCTGTGGCTATTATCTCGGATAGAGATACCGGATACACGTCACACTTTTGGAAAAGTTTCCAGCAGTCTTTGGGCACGCGCTTAAATTTCAGTATGGCTTACCATCCTCAGACGGATGGGCAGAGTGAGCGTACAATTCAAACTCTGGAAGACATGCTGCGTGCATGTGTGATCGATTTAGGGGGTAGCTGGGATAGGCACCTACCTCTGATCGAGTTCTCCTACAACAATAGCTATCATACCAGCATTAAGGCTGCGCCTTTTGAGGCATTGTATGGTAGGAAGTGCAGAACGCCTATTTGTTGGGTAGAAGTAGGAGAAGCTCAATTATCAGGACCAGATATAGTCTTAGAGATGACGGACAAGATTGTCCAGATTCGTGATCGCCTAGAAGCTGCCAGAGATAGGCAGAAGAGCTATGCTGATGAAAGGCGAAAACCCCTCAAGTTCAAGGTCGGTGATAAGGTTCTGCTTAAAGTATCACCCTGGAAGGGAGTGGTGCGATTTGGCAAGAAAGGTAAGCTAAGCCCGAGGTATATTGGACCATTCGAGATCATCGAATGTGTAGGATCAGTGGCTTATAAGTTAAACTTACCTGAAGAGCTCAGTGGCATTCATAATGTCTTCCACATCTGCAATCTGAAGAAATGTCTAGCTGATGAGTCACTAGTCATACCACATACGGATGTGCATATAGATGAGAGCTTGAAATTTGTGGAGAAACCTTTGTCGATTGAGGATCGACAGGTTAAGAAGCTTCGGAGGAAGCATGTGCCTATTGTGAAGATTAAATGGGATGCCCGCAGAGGACCCGAGTACACGTGGGAGGTAGAATCCACAATGAAAGAAAAGTACCCTCAGTTGTTTCAGTAAATCTCGAGGGCGAGATTTCTTTTAAGGGAGTGAGGATGTAACACCTCGAAAATTCATGTCCAATAATGTACTGACACGTGTCATAAGCTTTGAACGTGTGAAAGATTACGTATGAAGGACTAAAGTTGACAAACAAGGAAAATATGTGAACGTAAGGGTTCAAGATGTCAACATCGGATAAATATGCCTTTCAATAACCCTACATGATGTTTATACCCTTAAACGAATAAGTCATGGATCATACGAAGCCAATTGTGAAAGAAAGTGAGGAATTACAAACTACAGGGGCTAAATGTGTCAACATGTTTAAAGTATACCTCTGAGTGATCTTTTAGCTGACCCAAAGCTTTGTAATGGTTAATTATACTCACAAGAATGTGTGATAAAAATTTCACAAGGTTTCGATAAAGTATGAGAAAGTTATGACAATATTCGTATGCGAGGGGTTAAAAGCGTCAAACTGCAAAAGTATGTCAATTCGTAAGGAATCGGACCTTCCGGAATATGACCATGAGTTTAGTATACTCTAACTAACCTTAATATAGCTTAGATATAAGCTTAGAGGTGTTTGGAGCGCAAAAATAAACTTTTATGTCATGCAGGGACTAAAAGTGTCAAAAAGTGCACAAGTTTGCACTTTCGCGCATATCTCGCGTTCTGAATATCCCCGGACACCCAAAAATTTATGTAAGCACTAAAATATTTTATTTTAGTGTTTGGCTTGATAAAATTCCATTCGTCGTGTAATTTGGATCGTTTTTAGCGTCCGTCCGTGTTTCGTCGTAATTAGCCGAACAACGGGACCGTACGACCAAACGAACCGACATCCGGCATAATTTTGAGCATATTTCATGTTCCCTATGCTTAGGCATCATTGTAGAGCCTTAAAAATGGTTTAACGGCCTTTGGAAGTGTCGGAAATGACATTTGGGAGTGCAGGGGCCAAAACTATCATTTATTGAAACTTCCCATGTGCAGACAGGTCCCTTACGGACCGTATACAGGACCATACGGTCCGTATAGCATGCCCAGTTCCAGAATTTTGAAAACCAGCCTTGGTTTTGCTCTTGTCTCTTAATCCTTGAATCTAGGGGCTGCCCATTGTTTTGTAAACTATGGGTATGAAGTGTAGGGCTGAGATTGAAGCACGATTATCGACGAACGACCCTAACGGCTCTCGAAAACCTATAAATACCCCTTAGATTTTGGGTTTCACTTGCACCACTTCTCATTTCTGAATTGCTCTCTAAATTCTCTGCATTCCTTGAGGGTCTTGAGCTTTTTGAGAACCTCTTTCAAGTCCTTTGGACTTTTGTAAGTGATTCCTTTCATGCTTAGTTATTTGTTTAGCGTTTAAACCGAAAAGTCAAGCGTTATCGATAAACACTTTGACTATTAATCGGTTGAGCCATGGTTCGTATTGAACATGGCTACGTGATCGTAACTAGGTAGGTGTTTAACCCTCTAAAGGGCATCTCCTAATTACCACGTTTACTTAGTTTAATTGTCGGGTCAAATTTATGTCAATCGGGTTTGTTTTAAATAAATTCATAACTAATGATTTAAATTCTTTAAAATCAGTTTTGTCACTTTAATAACTTGGTAATTATTAGTTGATCATGTCTAAGCATGATTCAACCCGACAATCCTAAGTATAGGCTCGGTTCGCAACCGAAAGTCGCAAAGTTTGACCTTTGCTTTGACTTTCAGTTCTGACCCGAATTAGTTTGAGTCTATTTATGCCTTAGGGTCCTTTGTGACCATGTTATATGATAGTATAACCTCCCAAAGTTATACTACTTGGTTCTTTAGAATTAAAGACTATCGCATGTTTCCATAATGCCTAAATGTGACCATATTGCCCTTTAATGTTAAAAATAATATTCTTGAAGATGTGAAAGGACTAAAACCTTTATTAATGATCTATAAGCATGTCCATAAAATTTCACATCAGTTTGAGGTCTAGATTAGGAGATATGCTCATTAGCGTAATTAAGAAGCTTTTCGGTAAATAAACCGTATGATTAGCATATAGCCTATCTAAACCCAATTATGATACCAAAACTTTTCACCCACTGATGTAATATAATATTTTAGGATTTTTGAAGATTTTTATTTATTTTTAGGCTCATCATAACCTAGAGTTCTAAGCTTATTTCGGTAATTGTCGGTTTTACCCTTTAAGCCATAAAATGAGTTTTACCAAACCTTTTGATACCAAATCTTTTTCTACTGATATAATATGATAAATATAATATGTTAAGCCTTCTGGAATAGTAAAAATATCAACTTCCCTTTTAGAACCCGGAAATGGCTCAGAATCGCCTTTTAAGCGTTTTTAACGCATAGTATGTATTAAAACCATTTAGGGTGTATAAGACTTGAGACCTACTTATGTTTTAAGTAAACTTTCATACTTGGGCAGTAAACAAAAGTCTTAAACTCAGAATTCTCGTTTTAACCTTTTTAAGCCTATGTGAAATTACCAAAATACCCTTTCGAGGCATAAGTTGGTTTTAAATTCATTTTGGGCATAATGGAAGATATCCTATTGATATCACAACATATCAAAGGCATATTGACTTATGGAACATGTTCATGACTCTTGTGGTTATCCGTTACGCATGTTTCGCGTTCGGATCGGCTCGTGTGACTAGTTTGCATATATTAGCCGAAACGGGTCAAACCAAATCGTTTTCGTCTCAAAATCCAGAATGTGATTAAGTTACCCATATTAAACAAGTATTCAAACTTTTTGGGTCAAAACCGCATTCCAAACCGGTCTTCGCTTCTTCATGCGTTTGAACCGTGTTTTCCTTTTGAAATCTAACCGGTCTAAGTCTAAGCTTAATTAAAGACCCGTTAGGATTCTAATAGGTTATTAAAAACCTTCGTTCCAGATTAGGAGCCCAGTAAAAGATACGTGCACTTGCTGTATTTGATTTATACATTGCTCAGGTAAATACTCTTAACTTATTTTCCCTATACGGGCTTGGGATACGGTACTATAAAAGTACCGCTTGGTTGGGTGTATGTAGTCATTTAAATCGGATTGTGATTTATGTATTTACATAACCTATTTGATATGTATTATTTGGTGTATGGCCCTTGGGGGTTAAATGACCATGTCCCGGATATCCTTGGCATCATTCATGAAATGGCCACGACCTAAGCACGGGGTGTAGGCGTACACCTGACAGCTGCCTTATGTAAAAACTGGTATCCCACTATAAGGAATCGACCTTGTGGGCACTATACCTGTGGCGTGTCAGTTAACTTAAGTCCGGCCCTACAAACCGGCCCTGATGGATGACAAATGAGTAAAACTGTATACAAGATTATTTTGAATAATTGTCCCAAGTTAAAAATATATTTTTGCCTAAGTGCACTCAAATCAATTTTCTAAATGTTTTCAAAATGAGTCAGTTAAGTTGTATTTACCAGTGCAAACTGACGTATTTTCCAAAAAGGCTAAGTGCAGGTTCTAGACGAAATAGGCTGGCTACTCCAGGCATCATTATTCAAGTCTCGCAAGCTTTAGATGTCAAAGTTTGTTGAACAATTTCCTTTTTATTTTGATCCGCCTGTGGATCTGTTTCGACTGTTTTATGATACTTAAACATTACAATATATTCAGTTGAAATAAATCTATATCTTTTGTTTCCGCTGTGCATTCATATGTTGTGTTGTTTGACTATGATGATATCGATTACGTCACGATACTCCCCACCGGTGACACGTGGAAAATAGGGGTGTGACAGGTTGGTATCAGAGCCAACGCTGAGTGAATTAAACACTAGCCTTTTGTGTTTAGTCTCAGTTACACAATTGCACATTCTTGAGTCTAGACAAAGAACATAGGATTAATCCTAATTCGTTTCTATTTCTCCTTTATTTGTTTCCTTCGTTATTTTATGATTAGCTCTTGCATGGGCAAGTTATTTTTAGAAAACCCATTTAGGGCAACCATTTCTATAATAATATAATTCCTTTTTGTAAGATCTACCATTATGATAAAATGGCAAAATCTAAAAAGGACAAGACCTAGCTCAAGTGTCGTTCTAAGACAGGGCCAAGATGGTAGTTCCTCAATTAGATTCAGATCCTTGTTAACATCTCAAATTAGGATTGCTCTGCGCTTAATATTAAAAGAATCTTAAAGGTAAAACCTAGCCTAATTGTCATTGCAGACATGGCCAAAATGGTAAAACCTATTCAAAGGATTCAACCCTTATTAACATTTGATATGTTATATGCTTGACAAAGTGTGATCCGATAAAATCACATAAGTCATTATTAAAAAGGGGTTATTCTAAATTCCCTTATTTATACAATCATCCCTTAAGGATGAAGTGCCCACGGGCTATAATTAACGTCCTCTGGGACTAAGGACAGTGGTAGCCTGCAACTCCCTATCAAGGAAAGGTAATGAACTTTGATTCGAACCTTAATACCTCGATTCTGTAAAATCCTGGTTTATTAATTAAATCTGTCTATGTGACTAGGCCTTTTGTGCTATTATATATGATTTAGGGTTATCCTGTATAATTAACTAAAATGTGTATTAAAATCCATAATTAATAAATCGTTTAAAACGATAAAACCGTATAAGCTTCCGTATAAACCTCGTCCTCATTTGATTTTATGTAGCAATTAAAGCTGCATGGCAAGGTCGGAGGAAGTGAACAGTCATTCTCTGGAAAATGACGATAATGATAGGGTTAATATAACCAAAGGAGAGCTTCGTACACTGATTGATACGGCTGTGTCTAAGGCTGTGAAGGAACAGTTCAAGGAGGTTAGTGAGACGTATAGTAGAACTTCTTCAGTACCCCACTCTAAGTCTGTTCCTAAGACTCATTATGAAGCTCATAGCAAGCCACCCTCGAAGAAGGATGGACCTAAGAAAGAGGATGCCGAACATTCATCAAACAAACATAGTGTTCCATCCAAGAGAATAGTGTTCGATGATGAGCCACGTACCAAGTCTTGTACTTATAAGTACTTTGTTTCCTGCAAACCCCGGGATTTCACGGGGGAAAAAGGAGCAATTGATTGTATGACCTGGTTAGATGAAATGGACACTATTGTTGATATCAGCGGTTGTGCTGAAAGGGATATAGTGAAGTATGTATCCCAATCGTTCAAGGGAGATGCACTGGCATGGTGGAAGTCTCTCATACAAGCTGCTGGGAAGATCCCACTCTATAATATGTCATGGGAGCAGTTTGTTGTTCTCATTAAGGAGAACTATTGTCCACAGCATGAGGTGGAAAGGATTGAATCGGATTTCTTATCCTTGGTGATGAAGAATTTAGACTGTCAAGCTTACCTCACCAGTTTCAATACCATGTCTAGATTGGTTCCCTACCTTGTGACACCAGAACCCAAGAGGATTGCTCGCTTCATTGGGGGTCTAGCCCCAGAGATCAAAGCCAGTGTTAAGGCTTCGAGACCTACTACTTTTAGATCGGTTGCTGATCTATCTCTATCCCTCACCTTGGATGCGGTCAGGTTAAGATTGCTCAAGAACTCTGAAGAGAGTAAGAGGAGGCGTAAGGAGGATAACTCACGAGGGTCGGAGAAGAAGCACAAAGGAAACACTGAGTCCAAGAAGTTTGGGTCTGGAAGAGGTAGTCAGCGAGCAGAGGAAAAGCCAAAGTGCTCAAATTGCCAAAAACGCCACTTTGGGAAGTGCAGGCTTGAGACCAAGTCTCAATCAGGACCACCTGCATGTGGGTTGTGCAAGTCTAGAGAGCACAAGACTATTGACTGCAAGAGAATTAAAGATGCTACCTGCTACGGCTGCAATGAGAAAGGGCACATTAAGACTAACTGCCCTAAAAACGCCAGGAAGCCTGAGGAGGTCAAGAAGACCAATGCTAGGGTCTTCCAAATGAATGTGCAAGAGGCAATTCAGGACGACAACGTGATTACATGTACTTTCCTCATAAATGATGTGTATGCTAGAGTGTTGTTCGATTCAGGAGCTGATAAGTCATTCGTAGATAATAAGTTCTGTAAGTTGTTGAATTTACCTGTTAAAACCTTAAGTGTGAAATATGAGGTAGAATTAGCCGATGGTACCTTAGAAACCGCCTCAACCGTTTTAGATGGATGTTTTATATCCATTAGGAACCACTCTTTTACATATAATTGAAATTTATTAAATAAGTATGATGACTTAATTTATATATATTAAATAGTTATTATCATGGTTGGATATTGGTTAGTGCTGCCTTGTTTAAGCATAGGTGGCCAGTCCATGCCTAACTAAGGCTAGGCTATTCAATACATGCCCTTGATAATAACTCTAGTATCTAAAAATAATAATACTAATAATATTTATGCATAAACTTAAATGAGAGTATACTTCAAACAAAATTTTATACGTAAAAATATAAATTCTTTACCTTAATGGTTTAACAAGAATTTTAAATATAGGAATACTATATTGTAAGTTTCCATATATAATCAATTAAATTTATATAATGTTTTTCGATCAATGATGATAAAGTAAGAAATATCACGAAAGGCTCGATTAAGGTTGTAAGGACTACGGAATTAGGACATGAAATGGTGGATCATTATCTTAGCACATAATTGTATTAAGATTGCTTTTATAAAATAAATCAATAAAGCGGATTCAATATAAATAAATAAATAAATAATTAAATCCTAGATTAGCGTAATCTTCAAATTTGTGAAAATGTCATCACAAAGTGATCGTGATCAAAGAGATGATTTGATGAATTCGAAGACTAAACAAGCATGTTATGGTTTAAGAGAATTGAAGTGCTTGTTGGGACTATTTTGAATATGATGGTTTCAATCCATCATATGGGACTTCGAATTGAATACGTATTGCGAGCAAGTTAACTGGGTTTGGATAAAACGAGTTTTAATAAGAAAGTTCGGAAATGATCACAACAGAAACCATGTCTACCCTTCAAAAAGAAAATTGAGTTTTTCAAGAAATGCATTGATTCGATATTAAAGAGTTATCGCTTTGTAAAATGCGGTTTACAATGCAAAGATCAAGTATAGCAAAACGAGATTTGAACTTTTGATAAAACAACAAATTTGAATGGAGCCTTCCTATGGTCTTCGTAACTCAAATGAACCACATGCACAACAAACAGTGCATGTGTACCGTGTGGATTTTCCAAGAAATGAAATGAATCGATATTTTGCTACTATGAAAGAAATCTTTATGGTATGATGATCATTAAAAGAAGTAGAAACATGAAAGTCAACTTATTTATAGGCAGAAGTCAGAATTGCAACGACAGAAATATAAGAACTTTATCTGAAATCTCGTGTGATAACCTTTGTTAAGTGACATTACCAAGGAATGTCGAATGAAATGAAATGAAATAGGGGTTTTGCAAAGGTAGATGACTTCTTTTGTAGTGCCAATAATTATGACTATAATTAGACTGTGCATCAATGGTTGTGAAATATTGTTCCAACGTACCTCAGCGATATTTTGATCGTTTGTAAGATCATGTGGCAAAGTGCCGATTTTTGATTAGGAGTTCTTTTACTGATGGAATTAGTGTTGGTATCATCGTGCCTAATTTATATTTTTCAAAGATCTTGCCCTGGGAAGTCGTGTGTGATAAACTTCGACATCTGTGGACGTATAATTTAAGTTTCATGTGTTTTCTTGTGCATTAGCACAACTTTACCTGCTTCTTACTGGCGTTAATAGTTTATGATAACGCATTGGTAATTCTTATATATTTTTGATGGTGTCCCAACTTAATGGGTTTCCAGTATTATTTTGTTGCACGAGTTACGAGGTAGATGATCAAACGAAAGAATGTTTGACATCGAAATTAAAGATATATGCGAGAGATTCCTGATAAAGAAATCTATATACATATGCTTGTGCTTTATTATCAATCGTTATGGCTTTTTGAATTTCTTATAGATATACATATCTATATTATATATTTCACATGTTGTAATATACATACCTTTCATAGGGTTAAATATATATAATAGATTCATATTTCCAAAAACCAGTCAGATATTTGGTCATGATACTATTTAGGGAAATCTTGTTACTGGTTTGACATACCATTTATCCTGTCTTATCCGGTTCGCGCCGGAGCGGTAATTTCAGTATATCCGGACAAGCTGGAGAGTCTGCTACTCTATACCCAGTTTTGCCGAAGAAAATTTCCTATTTCCCATAAACAGTATTTTTTTTTTTTCAAAAAGTGCCTCTTTTTTTATTAAGGCTTTTATCCAGAATCAAGGAAATTTGTATTTCCATAATATATCTTTATTGTTGACCAAGTAATACCAATAAGCAAGAATAAATAGCAATTAAGTGCTATTGCCTGCTAACCGTCATTCTTATGACATACCAGTATCCATTACATTATACTTATATAAGTAATTTACCTTAAAGTTTATTTTAAGGCAAAATTCTTAAGTTCAAGTCTAAATATCATCCGAAGTGCTATCAGATAACATTAAGTTTCTAATTCTCCGCTTCACTTAGGTATTATTATAACACCTAATTGCGTAAACCAGTGGCTTAGCTTATACTAAGGCATCTTTTCTTATGTTCAAGTCTACTGTTAGCAGCTGTGCTACCATTTAATAGTAATCTCCTAACTCTTTTATTTAAGCGTAAGTATTATTATCACAACACTTATAAGCTTAAAGCAGTGGCTTAGCTCTGATACCACCTTTACTGTCACGACCCCCGACCCCATCCTAGCCGGAATCGGAAGCCGCGAGCAGTTCAGTGGTACCGGTGATTATTTTGAAAAAACATTGCAGCGGAAATTTCATCAGGACCGTGAGTTAGGAAAATATCAGAGTTTAGAAACACCGGATTTTATTTAAATAGATGGAATAAATTCCATGTTTTACAAAGGTAGCTTTTAATAAAAACAATATTTCTTAATTTGATTTAATTAATAAAACAAGCCACTTCTTGAAGTCTTTCAGTGTCGGATCCACTCCTTACTCCAATCTACTGTAATTACCTGAAACGCGTTTTAAAAAGGTTTTGTCAGCGGAAAATACTGAGTGAGTTCATTCATTTTACTGAAAACGACACATTTGTTATAATTCACAGTGTTAAGATCTTTTACGCATGTTTCTGATATCAACCAACTACCCACAGTATTTGTCACTCGACCGGATCTGTGACAGTGGTCATATCACCATTGGCTGCCCCAATGAATGACGTAAATCAATTAAATTAGGTTCGCCCGCCTAAAATGATTTAAACTGTAGTAATGTGCACAACACCCCACATACTGCCTGTAATGTGGTGATTACATCAACTTAATCACTGTAAGTTATAATGCTGAAAATAATTTGGAGTATTGTAAAACAGTTGATAAAAAGAGAATGACTCACAAACTGTGAGAAAAGAGTTTATAAAAGAGGAATGACTCACGAATCAGCATGCAGGATTGAGTTAACAAACTTCTTGATTCTATTTCTTCCGATAATTAAGCATGCACTTTATTATTCTGGATCTTCTGATGATTTAATAGTTTGTTTGATTGTAAGGGTGTAGTTGGGAGTATTCTTGGTAATTAAATACATAGTTTAACAGAATGGAATACGTATTGGTGTAAAACCTAAATCAAACCTTAACGGTAGTCATGAGATTCGAACCTTAACGAATTTCACAAAAACCGGGTTAATGATCAATATAGCTTTTACGATAACTCACGAGATCAAATTTTCACAACGAACGACAAAGTGCGATACTTGAACATTCATCGAATTAACGACGAACGACAAAGTATAACCCTAATGTGGGCGGCACTTAAACATCCATTGGATATATTGATCGGTCGGAAAATGAATCGTAATAGCGATTGAGTGATTATTGGTTAGAACACCAACGTATAGAGAGAAGAAGAAGATAAATGAGCAAAGAAAAATGAATCCTAAGCTTCTTATTTATAGCAAGCAAGCACCTCAACATATTTATGTCGATATGGGATAGATTGACCTACCTACCTGCCTGCTTGACCTGCTAGCTAGCTTGCTTATATATATTAATTCAGCTGCTTCACTCGTTTTTCTCGTATAACTTTTAAAATATGATGTTTTATAAAACGACGAATATGTCTTTAGAACGAGCATATTTTTATCTACGTTTTAACCTAAGTTTCATTAAAACGGAGTAAGGAAAAAAAAATATATTTAATTATTAATATTAAACGTTCTTATACGACCCCATATATATCTATTTTTAATAAACCTTACTTAGCTTAATTAATCTTGTTAGCTTAATTAATATTGATTAACTGATTAGTTAATCATACTAAACTTAATTAGGGTTTCCTTATTGCATAATTATCATACTAAATATTAATTTTAGTGAGGGTTGTTACACTACTCGACCTATCAATAGTTGAACATCCTTCATTTTTGAAGGTGATTTGATATCCAAGATGGCTTTGATCTGCTCCGGGCTTGCCTCTATTCCTCTTTTGGTCACCATATATCCTAGAAACTTTCCTTCCCCCACTCCGAAATGGCACTTGGCAGGATTTAGCTTCATGTTATATTGATCCAGGATATCAAATGCTCCCTTGGTATCCTGGAGGTGATCCTCAGCCTTTTTAGATTTCACCACCATATCGTCGATGTATACCTCCATTGTGTCCCCCAGCTTATCTTTGAACATCATGTTCACCAATCTCTGGTATGTTGCACCTGCATTTTTTAAACCGAAAGGCATAGCAGTATAACAATAAATACCTGTTGGTGTCATGAAGGCAGTATCCTCTTGGTCCGAAGGCTCCATTTGAATCTGCTGAAATCCTGAGGATGCATCCATGAAGGTTAACATCTCGTGCCCAGCGGTAGCATCCACCATTGCATCAATATGAGGAAGAGGAAATGGGTCTTTGGGACAAGCCTTATTCAAGTCTGTGTAATCTACACAAATTCTCCATTTCCCATTCTTCTTTTGGACCACTACCACATTTGCTAGCCATTTGGGAAATTTGACTTCTCTGATCATCTTGGACTTCAGTAATCTCTCAACTTCCTCTTGGATAATTGTATTTCGTTCAGGAGCGAACTTCCTTCTCTTTTGCTGTACAGGCTTGAACGACCTGTCAATTCCAAGCTTGTGAGTGATAACGTCTTTGGATACACCTGTCATATCCTCATGCTTCCACGCAAATGTTGACATCCTGCACTTCAAAAAGTTAGTTAATTGTTCTTCAATATCCTGAGGGATATTGGTTCCTATGAGCACCGAGATATCCGGATTATCCTGATCCAGAATAACTTTTTTCACATCCTGCTCCGAAGCCTCCACGATATCCTAGGCCCGTATCTTTAATTGCTATGCCGCATTAGGCTTGGTGGAGGATTTCATGGAGGATGAGTAACACTCCTTTGCTTCCTGCTGGTCACTGTCTACTTTGACAACCCCCAAGGTGTAGGGATTTTAATGCATTGATGATAAGTTGATGGCACAACTTTCATATCATGGATCCATGACCTGCCCAATATAATATTATAGCAGGATAGGGAGTCCATCACACAGAAGCGTTCTATTGAACTGACCCCTTCAACATATACTGGTAACTTTATTTCTCCTACGGTATTCCTAGCTTCTCCACTGAAACCAACGAGCACAGTGGACTTTGAAGTGATATCCATTGGAGACATATTCATCCTTTTCAATGTTTCCAACTGAATTGTGTTGACAGAGCTACCATTTATTATGGGTGAAATTCTGAGCCCATATCCTGACCTTGTATCTTGATTTTTTATTAGTTGTATATGATCAGGATACCGGATCAGGATACCGGACCAGGATATTGGTAACATCCTGAGGCAGTATCCTGACTATTACTAACAATTTGCTTGTAAACGTTGGCTGCAAGGGACTAACGTTCATGAAGACCAAGTCATCCTGAAGACCCGCTCAAATTGGTTAGGATAAGGACGTTGATCGCGGAAAAACAGCTCTTGTAACGGTCAGCATTGAAGATTGGCGTGTTTTATGGAAAGTTACGAAGATTGGTCAAAGATATTAACGTTATAACGGTTATGGAAGCTTAAATCCCGGAGTTATAGTTAGTAAGCGCGTGGAAAACGAGTGGAAACAGGCTGGCAACGTTCAGAAAGGAAATAATCTCAGTATCCCGGATTTTTAGCATAATATCCCGGATTTTTAGCATAGTTAGTTATTTCCTTTTACTATATAAAGGAATGCATGGATCATAGGAAGACACGACTTTCACACACACAATTTCTCGTACACTCTTACTCTCTACCACTGGTAACCACTCACAATCACAAACACAAACACTTGCACTCGAATTGCATTGTAACACTTAGTTTATCCGTGTCATATCCTGCATTGTATCCTGTTATTCAAGCAATAAGAAGAACAAGGCAGCAGAGGATTGTCAGCTCCCGAGGTTTTATGCCAGAGATCTAGATTGATCAAGGGCTTTCCTCGTACATCACGTGTCAACCTTTACATTTTTGCTCATTGTTTGATTATAGATACAGCTCGATATCCTGAGCCGTATCCTAAAACTGTTTTCATAAACTAACAAACCAACATATTTTTCATAAAGTATTACTAGCACACTACCTCACAAAACTAATTTGATCACTTAATTGCTTACGTAATTTTTGACCAAAACAATTTGGCGCCCACCGTGGGGCAAGTGGTGCTATTTCTACTAAAAGCTTTTGTAAAATTGTTAATCGGTTTTCTATTTTCAAAACTTTTTGCTACACTATTTTCAATGGCCTCGAGATCAAACATGAGCTCTTCTACCGTGTCTGCTATAACCTCTGTAACAATTGGTTCGGTGCTTCCACCACCTCCTCCAAGATCGCAAGCCTCTTCTCAAGGAACTGAAATTCATGTGGCTCGGGATGTTATTCCCGCTCGCAATATTCAGGGATCCGGTCCTGTTTTGGCCTCTAATGAAGAAATTCTAACTTTGTTTGGTAGTGTACAGGAACAGATGAGGCAACATCAGGAGACCAACCAAATGCTGATGAGAGAGATACAACTCTTGAAATCTAGCTCAAGAAGGCCCACTGAGGATACTGTCACTCCCTTGCAGCCTAGATCTTTGAACTTCAGTTCGGCAATATATACTAAGGATAACAGGGGGAATATTGTGCCTTGCCACTCCCAGACTCATATTCCTAAGATACCCTCTTCGGTCAGGGTGTCAACTGTGAGAAATCCAGGATATGCTCCAGGATGCGCTCCAGGATATGACCAGAATCACCAAGCTGGTAACTTGTCTGTTAACACCAGTATCCCTGTTACTAATAATCTTGGATCATTACAGGATGCAGGTGTGACATCAGCGATAACCAGAGAGCTTCAAAAGTTGAAGGATATGATATCAAGTGTGCCTGGGATAGTGCAGCCTATACCGGAAGTATCCCGGGATAGTCACAATATATCCCGCTTTGCTCACCCTATTTGTGATGCAGAAATCCCAAAGAGATTCCAGACCCCTAACATGAAGTTGTATGATGGGACGACGGATCCTAAGGAGCATATTGCCCAGTATAGGGAGAGGATGGAGATTAACCCTATCCCGCCAGAACTTAAGGAAGCATGCTTGTGCAAGGGCTTCAGCTCTACTCTAACAGGATCAGCCTTGAAATGGCTTCTAAATGTTCCACCTTATTCAATTACATCATTTGCTCATTTAGTTAATTTGTTTAATAGTCAGTTTTCTTGTAGTAGAAGCTTTGAAAAACTAACAAGTGACCTCTACAGGATAACACAGGGGCCTCAAGAATCCCTAAAGGATTATGTGAACAAATTCAGCAGGGAATCCTTGGATATCCCACACCTTGATGTTGCTACAGCAGTCCAAGCATTCAAGATGGGACTACAAAAGGATTCCCAGTTTTATCAGGATCTTGTGATGAATCCTTGCATGAACTTGGACGAAGCTCGAAACAGGGCCTTGAGATATATCAGGCTGGAAGATGATAAGAAAATGCAAGAGAGGATGAATGCATCCTCAACATATGAACCAACTAACAGGAAGTCAGAATCCTCATACAAACCATATCGTTCTAAGCCATATGACAGGAATGATAGCAAAAAAGTGAACGTTGTTGAAAATGAGGATCCTGAGGAGTATCCTGAATTGTCAGAATATTGTTTTTCTGTTAATATACCTGAACTAATATATGCTATGCAGGGTTTGGGAGATAAAGCCAGGTGGCCTCGGAAGAATCAACAAAAAGCTGATTGGAAGGATAAGTCCAAATGGTGTGCCTTCCATGAGGATTTCGGACATGTTACTGAGGATTGCATTGCCCTGAGGAAAGAAATAAGCTACCTACTAAGCAAAGGATATCTGAAGGATCTTCTGGGCAGAAAGAAGAATAAGGGTCAAGATATTGAGAAGGATCCTGAACGAGCAGCATCACCTCCCGCCGACGCCAAGATAATTAACTTTATCTCAGGAGGGTCCGATATCTGCGGAACTTCTTATTCTGCAGCCAAAAGACACGCAAAGGAGGCTAAGGACGAAAGGGGGAACAAGCCAACCAGGATGTCAACCCTCACAACTGATAAAGTGATCGCGTTCGATAGCGATGACAGGGATATTGTCCAGGATCCTCACCATGATGCTTTGGTAATAACGTTATATGTTGCTAACCATTTTGTGCGCAAGATATTGGTGGATAATGGCAGCTCAGTCAACATCATCCAATTGGAAACCTTGAAGAGAATGAACATCCCCGAGATGGAGATTACCTCAAAGTCCACTGTGCTTGTAGGGTTTAGTGGAGAAGCAAAGAATACTGTTGGGGAGATAAAACTTCCCGTATATGTCGAAGGAGTCAACTCAATACAACGCTTCTGTGTCATGGACTCCTTATCCTGCTACAATATCATATTGGGTAGGCCATGGATCCATGATATGAAAGCTGTGCCATCAACCTATCATCAGTGCATCAAGATCCCTACTCGTTGGGGGGTTGTCAAGGTGAAAAGTGATCAACAGGAGGCAAAGGAATGTTACTCATCCTCGATGAAATCCTCAACAAAATCCAAAGCAGGATAGCAATTAAAGATGCGAGCCCAGGATATTGTGGAGGCTTCGGAGCAGGATGTTAAGAAAATTATCCTGGACCAGAATAATCCAGATATCTCGGTGCTTGTAGGAACCAATATCCCTCAGGATATTGAAAATCAGTTAACTAACTTTTTGAAATGCAGGATGTCAACATTCGCATGGAAGCATGAGGATATGACAGGTATTTCTAAGGATATCATAACTCACAAGCTTGGAATTGACAGGTCTTTCAAGCCTGTCCAGCAAAAGAGAAGGAAGTTTGCTCCAGAATGAAACATAATTATTCAAGAAGAGGTTGAAAGACTATTAAAGTCCAAAATGATCAGGGAAGTCAAATTTCCCAAGTGGCTAGCAAATGTGGTCGTGGTTCAAAAGAAGAATGGGAAATGGAGAGTTTGTGTAGATTACACAGACTTGAACAAAGCATGTCCAAAAGACCCATTCCCTCTGCCTCATATAGACTCGATGGTGGATGCCGCTACCGGTCATGAAATGTTAACCTTCATGGATGCATCCTCAGGATTCCAGCAGATCCAAATGGAACCTTCAGACCAGGAGGATACTGCTTTCATGACACCAACAGGTATTTACTGTTATACTGCTATGCCTTTTGGTTTGAAAAATGCAGGTGCAACGTACCAGAGATTGGTGAACATGATGTTTAAAGACAAACTGGGGGACACCATGGAGGTGTACATTGACGATATGGTAGTCAAATCCAAGAAGGCTGAGGATCATCTCCAGGATATTAAAGGAGCATTTGATATCCTGGATCAGTATAACATGAAGCTAAATCCTGCCAAGTGCCATTTTGGAGTGGGGGCAGGAAAGTTTTTAGGATACATGGTGACTAAAAGGGGTATAGAAGCAAGCCCGGAGCAGATAAAAGCTATCTTGGATATCAAGTCACCTTCAAATATGAAAGATGTTCAAAGATTAACAGGGCGAGTAGCAGCATTAAACAGATTTATCTAAAGATCCTCGGAAAAATGTAAAGAATTCTACGATATCCTGAAGAAGAATAAGAGGTTCGAGTGGGGAGAAAAGCATGAAGCAGCCTTACAAGAATTAAAGCAATATCTTTCAACCGCACCTCTGATGATGAAGCCCGAGGATGGTGAACCATTATCCCTGTATCTTGCAGTATCAAGGAATGCAGTAAGTGCTGTTTTGGTCAAGGATCACGAAGGTCAGCAGTATCCTGTCTATTATGTTAGTAAAAGTTTATTAGATGCTGAAACTAGATATTCTCATCTAGAAAAAATGATATTAGCCCTAGTTATGGCATCAACTAAGCTTAGACATTATTTTGAGACACATAGGATTCATGTTAAAACTAATTATCCTGTTAAGAGTGTGCTTAGGAAACCTGAGATGTCGGGTAGAATGGCTAAGTGGTCAGTAAAATTAAGTGCCTATGATTTAATATATGAACCTAGAAATGCTATAAAGTCTCAGGCTCTAGCAGACTTTGTGGCTGATTTCAGTAGTGATATTCAAAATGAAGTAGACCTAGAAGTGCAACAACTCGAAGAAAATATAGAATCTTGGACACTATATACTGATGGTGCATCTAATGTAAGAGGTGTAGGTTTGGGTATACTACTAAAATCGCCACAGGGGGACATATTACCCCAGGCTATTAAATGTGAATTTTCTGCTACCAATAATGAAGCTGAGTATGAAGCTCTGATAGCAGGATTAGAATTGGCTAAAAATTTGAATATTAGATGTTTACAAGTATATGTTGATTCCATGTTGATTACTAACCATTTCAACGAATCTTATGCAGTAAGAGGCGAAAAGTTAGCTGAATATCTTGAAATTGTTAAAAAATTAGCAGGATATTTCGAAATTTGTATACTTGAACAGGTACCAAGAGAAAAGAATGCTGAAGCTGATGCTCTAGCAAGCTTAGGATCTATTGTCAGGATACCAGAAGGAACTCAGATACCAATAGTGCACATCTTGTATCCTGCAATAGAACATTTCAAATCTCAGGATAAAGAAATAGCATGTATCCAGGATCCTGGTGATGGATATCCTGAGAAGGATCCCGAATCCTGGATGACTCCAATCGTGAAGTATCTTCAAGAGGGAGATATCCCAAATGATGCAAATCCTAAGGCTTTTAGGATGAAGGTATCTCGTTTTACTATTATAAATAATATTTTGTATAAGAAATCCCTTGCAGGTCCGTACCTAAGGTGCTTGGAAGATCCTGAAACCAAGGAGGTACTTCAGGATATACACGAAGGAGACTGTGGCAACCATACTGGGGGCAGATCTCTGTTCTCGAAGGTGTTGAGAACAGGATATTACTGGCCGACCATGAGAAAGGATGCCGCGGAGTATGCTCAGAAATGCGATGCATGTCAAAGACACGGCAACATCCTGCATCAGCCTGCAGAACCATTATATCCTATCGTATCCCCTTGGCCGTTTATGAAATGGGGAATGGACATAGTGGGAAAACTTCCAAAGGCTCTAGGAGGAAAGGTTTTTATGCTGGCAATGACAGATTATTTCTCCAAGTGGGTCGAAGTCGAGGCCTTTGTTCAAATAAGGAATCAAGAAGTGGTATCCTTCATAAAGAGGAATATCCTGACCAGATTTGGGGTACCAGCTGAGATAGTTTGTGACAATGGCTCTCAATTCATCAGCAAAAGAACTACTGAATTTTGCAAGAGTTGGGGAATTAAGATGATTACGTCAACACCAGTGCATCCTCAAGCAAATGGACAAGCAGAATCCTCGAACAAGATAATCGTCAACAATTTAAAGAAGAGGTTAGGTGCCAAAAAAGGAAAATGGGCAGAGGAACTACCATTTGTCCTATGGGCTGATAGAACAACTGTGAAGAATGCTACTGGCCAAACCCCATTTTCTTTGGTATTTGGGGCAGAAGCAGTGATCCCGACAGAAATGGTGATACCGACAGCTAGATCAAGCCTACGGAATCCTGAATCAAATCCTGAAATCTTATGTCAAGAACTGGATACTGTTGATGAGACAAGAGACGCAGCAAAGCTAAGGATGGCGGCATATCAACAGAGGATATCCAGAGCATATAACAAGAATATAAGGACTAGAAGGTTCCAAGTCGAAGATTGGGTGTTAAGGAAAGCTTTTCAGAATACTACGAATCCTGCTGATGGAAAGTTGGCTCCAAAGTGGGAAGGACCCTATGAGATTGAATCGGAATCCGGAAAAGGAGCATACCAGCTCAAGAATATGGAGGGGGATATACTACCAAGATCCTGGAATGCTATACATCTCAAAGCCTATTTCAAGTGAGTTTAGAATTTAATTTCTAACTCAAAATGGTATGAATTCTGTCTCTTTTAAATATAATTTATTTTATTTGAACCCAATACTAACTTAAGCATCGGAGGGGTGTTAGCCAAGCTAACACCCACCTTAGTGTAAGGATGTTTTGTAGTATATGCTTCGGGATATAGCTCTAGGATGCTCACTCGGGATACTTCAGAAGATTAGAGGATTGGCCCCCTCTCTCACGTTTAAGGGATCCTGATCCCTTCGCAGGTTTAAAGGTATTCACCTTTCTCACGAATTGGGTTTAAACACCCCGCCTGGAGCGCAAGTTATCCAGGGATAGTTCAAGGTGGCGGGACCAGTTCGTGTAAAAGTGGCTGACAATTTCGTTACTGTTGGCTATACCCTGGATCCTTAAGGTATATGAGGATTGATCACCCTCTCTCGCGAAAGGGTATTTTCATACTCTCTAAGGTTTAAAGGTTTTCACCTTTCTAAGTCTTGGATTTTATACACTCCCGCCTGTAGCGCACGAAAACAAGAGTGTTTTCACACTCTTCTAAGGTTTAAAGGTTTTCACCTTTCTAAGTTTTGGGGTTTCCACATCCCCGCCTGTAGCGCACGAAAATTTGGGATTTTCCCCAGGATACTAAGGGTTTGTTCCGAGTACAGTAAGGGTTTATCCCCAGTAAAACTAAAGTTTTTAACAAGATTGCAAAGATATGACAAGCTGTGATTTCACACGTTCTTTGTGGATAAGAAGCTACGAAGTTTAATCACAAAGTGAAGAAATACTCAAGTATGTCATGCACTGATGCAATATCGTGCACAGACAGGGGACATCCATGCCGGGGCCATTGCAAAGGATTCAAAGGTTGAGGTTGGAAATTATTGCCTAAGTGTTTCTGGTATGATTTATTACTCTTCAAGTCTCGAAAACCTTATCTAAATGATTTAAGTTTTCTAAAAAGTCATATTCAACCAAGTTTTGTCTAACATTTAGGAGACATTTCATCAGTATCCTGACCAGGATATTTGATCAGGATATTCGAAACATACCTTTCAAAATAAAAACATAATAAATAAGACTAAAAGGTCAGTTTATTATTATTAGTCCAAAAGATTGTATTCTTGGTTTCGTCTCAAAAAGAGACCCATCCACCGAGGACACAATTAAGTTTTTAAAGCATATTTACATAAACGGTTGAAGGCTTCATCCTGAAAACACAGGATCCTTCCACCTTCAACTGTCAAACTATTCTACTTGCAGGAAATTAAAGTTGTTCTAAGTGCAGGATGACCGGATGATTTAGACCCTACAAAATACAGGTATCATTAAAGACATACTAACCAGGATACAGGTTTAGTATATGTGTACGGGATACAGGATTTGGATACTTACTTCATTAGGGAAGGAGGTCATGGGCTCGATAGATTCCGTGAAGCCAAGGTCATCATAACAGAAACCTTCGACAGCAGCAACAGATGGCTCCTTTTTCACCAGGACAGGCTTAGGATAGCTGTCAAGCTTCTCAAGATCGAAGAAACCATGTATCCTTGCCAGGCATGTTAGAATGACTAAAAAATATATTCGTTGGAATCATGATATCTAACAGTTATATTTTTGGGGACAATTGTTATGGGTGAAATTTTGAGCCCATATCCTGACCTTGTATCTTGATTTTTTATTAGTTGTATATGATCAGGATACCGGATCAGGATACCGGACCAGGATATTGGTAACATCTTGAGGCAGTATCCTGACTATTACTAACAATTTGCTTATAAACGTTGGCTGCAAGGGACTAACGTTCATGAAGACCAAGTCATCCTGAAGAGCCGCTCAAATTGGTTAGGATAAGGACGTTGATCGCGGAAAAATAGCTCTTGTAATGGTCAGCATTGAAGATTGGCGTGTTTTATGGAAAGTTACGGAGATTGGTCAAAGATATTAACGTTATAACGGTTATGGAAGCTTAAATCCCGGAGTTATAGTTAGTAAGCGTGTGGAAAACAAGTGGAAACAGGCTGGCAACGTTCAGAAAGGAAATAATCTCAGTATCCCGGATTTTTAGCATAATATCCCGAATTTTTAGCATAGTTAGTTATTTCCTCTTACTATATAAAGGAATGCATGGATCATAGGAAGACACGACATTCACACACACAATTTCTCGTACACTCTTACTCTCTACCACTGGTAACCACTCACAAACACAAACACAAACACTTGCACTCGAATCGCATTGTAACACTTAGTTTATCCGTGTCATATCCTGCATTGTATCCTGTTATTCAAGCAATAAGAAGAACAAGGCAGCCGACGATTGTCACCTCCCGAGGTTTTATGCCGGAGATCTAGATTGATCAAGGGCTTTCCTCGTACATCACGTGTCAACCTTTACATTTTTGCTCATTGTTTGATTATAGATACAGCTCGATATCCTGAGCCGTATCCTAAAACTGTTTTCATAAACTAACAAACCAACATATTTTTCATAAAGTATTACTGTTAGGGCTGGATTTCAATGATACATGATCCTCATACGTGATCCTAACCAGTGATCCTTGTTTCTTTGGCAGATAGTGATCCTCAGCGGGACTTCAGGATCAGGATCATGGACTATCACAAGATCCTCATACTAACAGTTACCTTCATTGAATTAAATGTTATTTTGCAGGAACATCCAGCAGGATCCGCTCTTAGCATCACAATCAAAGGACGCGTCTTTACAATTATAGCATGTGCTTAATCGGAGATGGACGTTGCAAAGGATATGGAAACATGGCATGATTTAAGGGCGACAATTTAGGCTAGATTTGCTTTTATTTCTAAAGGGGTAATGAGCTGATTATTAGTCTTTTACCTAAAATAGGTCACCTACACTTGTATATATAACACTCTTCCCCATTCGGAAGAACACACAACACAATTCTCACACGCTTAGACACTCGAAACAATAGTGATCCTTGTACTCAGCTCATTATCATCCGAAGTTGTAACTATTTTTCTTATATTGAAGTTTGGTGATTGGTAGTTGCCATCACCCGAGGTTTTTTATGCCGGAGATCATACATTGATCAAGGGCTTTTTCCTCGTATAAATCATTGTGTCTTTGCATATTACATACTAAAGTGATCCTTTACCTTTTCAATAAACCAAGCATCATACCCCGTTTACATAGAGTTTGGTTGCATTATCCTTGTGTGATTTTTGACCAAAACAGTTTGGCGCCCACCGTGGGGCAATTGGTGCTTCATTCATAAGAAAACCTTCTGTTCGAAATCATTTCAAAGAGTTACATGGCTTCATCATTGAAGAACACGTCCACGGCGATGTCTGCAGTCACCTCATCCCAGACCACTCTGCCTCCACCACCGGCAGGATCTCAGAAAAATGCTGAGAAGAGACCAACTCCTACTTTCTCTAAACCTCCATCTTCTTCTGCTATGAATTCTTCTGCTCCTAGTACTAGTGATGTGTTTGCTTTGATTTTGCAGATGAAGGATCGTATGCAGCGACAGGATGAAACTAATGACAGAATCCTCAGGGAAATTGGAGATCTCAAAAGACAAAAGAAAGCGGCAGAGGATCATTCCCCACTGATGCCCAAATCCTTGAGCTTTGATACTCCAATGATCACTTCTCAGCCATCGGGAGTCCCAGACGTGCAAATTATGGGAGAGTCAAGAGGATTGCACCTCAAGTCGGCAGCAACGACTCAGGCATCAGGCTCACATTTTCAGCCAGCAGGATCCTATCCTCAGCATATGGGATCCTTCATGAATTCAGGAGCCTATCCGGGAGCACAGCAGTTTCAAGGATCCTACTTTGTTCCAGGATCATCCCAGGTTCAAGGATCCTCCTTTGTTCCAGGATCATCCCAGGTTCAAGGATCCTCCTTTGTTCCAGGATCATCCCAGGTTCAAGGATCCTCCTTTGTTCCGGGATCGTCTCAGATACCAGGATCCTTCCCGATACCAGGATCCCTAAAAAGTTTGCAAGCAGGAAATCCGGATGTCCATCAAGGGGATTTCATTCCAATGCAGACCATAGCTTCCACTGGTCCCTCCATTATCCCAGAATCCCAGCAATTTGGATTCACAGCCAGTGTTCCTAACTTGAACTTAATGGGAGGTAACACTTTAAATAATTATCTTACCACTAACCATGGATTCATGCAGGATACAGGTATCAATCATGCTATGGCCAGGGAATTGCAGAAGCTAAAAGATATGATCTCAAGTGTCCCAGGGGTAGTCAAGCCTATCCCAGAGATTTGGATCCACTCTTACTGGATGCAGAGGTACCCAAAAGGTTCCATATCCCTACTATGAAGCTGTATGATGGTACAACGGATCCTGAGGAGCACATAGCACAATACAGGGAGAGGATGGAGATCAATCCTATCCCCGAAAAGTTGAAGGAAGCATGCCTATGTAAAGGATTTGGATCCACTCTTACTGGATCAGCTCTTAAATGGCTGCTAAGTCTTCCCCCTTACTCTATTACTTCATTTGCTAATTTAGTTAATTTATTCAATAACCAATTCTCTTGTAGTAGAAAATTTGAAAGATTAACTAGTGATTTATATAGGATAACTCAAAATCATAATGAATCGTTAAGGGATTATATAACTAAATTTAGTAAAGAATCCTTGGACATTCCCAACTTGGATATGGCTACGGCTGTTGAAGCCTTCAAAATGGGACTGCTTAAGGATTCATTGTTCTATGATGATCTTGTTATGACACCATGCAGGAACCTAGATGAAGTAAGAACTCGGGCACTCAGATTCATCCGGCTAGAGGATGACAAGAGGATCCAGGAGAGACAAGTAGGATCCTCAAAATAGGAGAAGCAAGGATCCTCCTTCAAGAGCAATAAATTCAAATCCTACCATAGAAATGACAACCAGAATGTGCATGCTGTTGACCAGGAAGAGGATGATGAAGATTATCCTCCAATCTCCGAATATTGTTTTTCCGTTGATAATCATGAACTAATCCTTGCAATGCAGAATCTAGGAGAGAAAGCTAGGTGGCCCAGGAAGAATGATAAACCATCCGGGACTAAAGACAAGTCAAAATGGTGTGCATACCATGAGGATTTCGGGCATCTAACTGAAGAATGCATAGCTTTAAGAAAAGAAATCGGATATCTGTTAAGCAAGGGGCATCTAAAAGAATTGTTGGGAAGAAAAAAGCAAAAGATTCAGGATCCTGAAAGGATCCCTGAGAAGGCTCCAGCCCCTCCGGCAAATGCACAAGTGATCAACTTTATTTCCGGAGGATCAGACATCTGTGGTACATCCTTCTCAGCAGCTAAAAGGCATGCAAAGGAAGCTAAAATGGATAATGGAGAGAGACCTATTCTACATCAAGTGTCTCGGAAGGAAAGACGATAACATTTGATGAGGATGATCGCATTAACATCCAGGATCCTCATCATGATAGTTTAGTTATTACTCTTTTTATCTCTAACCATTTTGTCCGCAGGATCCTTATCGATGGAGGAAGCTCAATGAACATTATCCAGCTTGATGTTCTGAAGAAAATGGGTATCCCAGAATCAGACATCACACCAAGATCCTCCGTGCTTGTGGGGTTCAGTGGAGAAACGAAGAAAACTCTGGGGAACATCAAACTCCCAATCTACGTGGAAGGATTACATAATTATCAAAAATTTTGTGTTATAGACTGTTTATCTTGTTGCAATGTTATCCTTGGCAGGCCCTGGATACATGATATGAAAGCAGTCCCATCCACCTATCATCAATGTGTGAAACTCCCTAGCCCATGGGGGATAATGAAGATCGACAGTGATCAGCAGGAGGCTAAGGATTGTTATACCTCATCCATGAAGCCAACCTCGAAGCCAAGGGAGCAATAGCAATTACAGTATCCTCCAAGGAACGTCTTGGAGGCAAGGGAACAGGATGTGGACGAAATCCTCTTGGATCCTAGTGATCCTGAATCAAAAATCTATATCGGATCAGGGATCCTCGGCAAGATGAAAGAAGACTTAATATCCTTCCTCAAAAGAAGAAAATCCACCTTTGCTTGGAAACATGAAGACATGACAGGTATATCTAAGGATATTATTACTCACAAACTTGGCATTGACAGGTCTATCAAACCAATCCATCAAAAAAGGAGGAAGTTTGCACCAGAAAGGAATGCCATTATCCAAGAAGAAGTAGAGAGACTACTTCGGGCAGGTATGATCAGAGAGGTAAAATATCCAAAATGGTTAGCCAATGTGGTTGTTGTCCAAAAGAAAAATGGAAAGTGGAGGGTATGTGTCGATTTCACTGATCTGAATAAGGCATGTCCCAAGGATCCTTTCCCATTACCCCACATTGACTCCATGGTGGATGCAACGGCGGGGCATGAACTGTTGACCTTTATGGATGCATCGTCTGGATTCCAACAAATTCAGATGGAACCATCTGATCAAGAGGATACAGCCTTTATGACCCCAACCGGTTTATATTGTTATATTGCCATGCCTTTTGGACTAAGAAATGCAGGTGCAACATATCAAAGGCTGGTGAATATGATGTTCAAAGATCAAACTGGACAAACTATGGAAGTATACATAGATGATATGGTGGTCAAATCAAAGAAAGCTGAGGATCACCTAAGGGATTTGGAAGAAGCATTTGATATCCTTGATAATTATAACATGAAGCTCAATCCTTCGAAATGCCACTTTTGTGTTAAGGCAGGTAAATTCCTAGGATATATGGTAACTCAGAGGGGCATTGAAGCAAGTCCGGAGCAAATTAAAGCACTAGTGAATATCAAGTCCCCTGCCAATGCTAAGGATGTGCAAAGGCTAACAGGCAGGATAGCAGCTCTGAACAGGTTCATATCAAAATCCTCAGAAAAATGTAAGGAATTTTACGATATCCTAAGGAAGAACAAGAAGTTTGAATGGACTGAGAAACATGAGAATGCTTTACAAGCCCTTAAAGAATATATGTCCTCAGCACCAGCATTAACGAAACCCGAAAAAGGAGATGTGTTATCCTTATATCTGGCGGTATCCTCAACCGCTGTAAGTGCTGTCCTTGTTAAGGATCACGAAGGTACACAATATCCTATCTACTATGTAAGTAAGAGTTTACTTGATGCCGAATCCAGGTACTCACACCTCGAAAAACTTATTCTTGCATTAATCATGGCATCAACTAAGTTAAGGCATTATTTTGAAACCCATACTATTGTTGTTAGAACTAATTTTCCGATTAAGAATGTCCTCAGGAAACCAGAGATGTCAGGAAGAATGGCTAAATGGGCAGTCAAGCTTAGTGCCTATGATATAAGATATGAGCCTAGAACAGCCATTAAATCCCAAGCACTAGCTGACTTTGTGGCTGATTTCAGTAGTGATCTACAAAAAGAAGCAGAATTGGAGGTCCAGCAGCTGGGTGAGACCAAGGATCCTTGGGTATTACATACTGATGGATCCTCAAATGTCAAAGGCACAGGGCTCGGCATACTACTAAAATCGCCACAGGGGGACATAATACCCCACTCCATAGCCTGTGAGTTCCAAGCAACTAACAATGAGGCTGAATATGAAGCCTTAATTGCTGGCTTACAAATTGCTAAGGATATGGGGGTGAAGTATCTTAAAGTATATGTAGACTCATTATTAATCACCAATCACTTTAATGGATCCTATGCTGTTAAAGGTGAAAAACTAACCAAATATTTAGAAATAGTCAAGGAAGTGGCACTCTCTTTTGTCTCTTTCAGCTTAACACAGGTACCTAGGGAGGAGAACACAGAAGCTGATGCATTGGCCAACCTAGGATCATCCTTGAAGATTCCAGAAGATATAAGTATCCCTATCATCCATATCCTAGCTCCTGCTATTGAAAATCAGGTGGCCATGGAAATAGAAGAGGATACTGCAGTGATCCCTAGTGAAGAAGCTCAATCTTATTCAGGATCATGGATCTCACCAATCATGAGATACTTGCAACACGAGGAGATTCCGATGGGAGAAAATCCTAGAGCTTTCAGGATTAAGGTATCTCAGTTCACAATTTTGAATAATGTATTATATAAGCGATCTCTTGCAGGACCATATTTGAGATGTATCGAGGATCCTGAAATTGAAGAAGTATTGAGAGACTTCCATGAAGGAGATTGTGGAAACCACACTGGGGGCAGAGCATTGTTCTCAAGGATCCTTAGAACAGGATACTACTGGCCAACTATGAAAAGGGATGCTGTAGAATATGCTAAGAAATGTGATCCTTGTCAAAGACACAGCAATATCCTTCATCAGCCAGCTGAATTCTTACACCCAATACCATCCTCTTGGCCATTCATGAGATGGGGAATGGATATAGTGGGCAAGCTTCCTAAAGCACCTGGTGGAAAAGTATTTATGCTTGCCATGACTGACTACTTCTCTAAGTGGATAGAAGCTGAAGCCTTTGCTCAAGTCAGAGAAAAGGAAGTTATATCCTTTATTAAAAGAAACATTATAACTAGATTTGGCATTCCCTCTGAAATTGTATGTGATAATGGTTCCCAATTCATTGGGAGCAGAACCACTAACTTTTGTGACAGTTGGGGAATCAAAATGATAACATCAACACCAGTGCATCCACAGGCCAATGGTCAAGCAGAATCATCCAACAAGATCATCATCAACAATCTGAAGAAGAAGCTAGGATCCAAGAAGGGGAAATGGGCAGAGGAGTTACCTTATGTGCTATGGGCTGATATGACAACTCCCAAGAATGCCACTGGTCAAACACCTTTCTCTTTAGTATTTGGGGCAGAAGCAGTGATCCCAACAGAGATGGTGGTCCCAACTGCTAGAACAAGTGCTCGTGATCCTGAAGAGAATGCTGCAATCCTAGCTCAGGATTTGGATACTATTGAAGAAATCAGGGATCTGGCTAGGATAAGGATGGCTAGCTACCAACAAAGAATGGCTGGTGCTTACAACAAAAATGTCAGGATAAGGAAGTTCCAAGTCGGGGATATGGTGTTGAGAAAAGCATTCCAAAACACTATCAATCCTGCTGACGGGAAGTTAGCACCAAAGTGGGAAGGCCCTTACTTGAAGCTGAAGCAGGAAAGGGGGCATACAGGTTGCTAACCATGGAAGGAAATTTGTTACCAAGAGCCTGGAATGCTGTTCACTTAAAGAAATATTTCATGTGAACATGATCCTTCAAGCATGTGATCCTTATATTGAAGTATCCTTGAAGGATCCCGGTGATATCAGTGATCCTTACTCTGGTAATGTGCTTATCCTAAAACTATTACATTTTCTTACTTTTTACCTAAAGGATAAGGATCATGTATCCTTTATCCTCTCCTCACGAACCATTTGAGTTATGATAGTTCAGGTATCTTCAGCATATCGTCAAAGATCTTCAAAAGCACCGCAGATCCTTGGGTCCAACCCCAGTTATCCTTGGGATTATCCCCAGTTTCCGCCAGCAGCGCACGATGATCCTGATATAGTTCACGTCTTTGGGACCAGTACCCACTTCCGGGGCTGACAACCTCATCGTACTGGCTATATTTAGGATCCTACGTATAATGGTAGACGTACCATACATCCGTTCCTAAGGTTTCTAACGTTTTCACGTTAGCTAAGGTTTTGACATTTTCATGTCACTAAGTTTGGATAGTCGCCAGTAAGGGCCATACTCCAGTTTACATACGATCCTTTGGGCTTGTCCCCAGTTATCCTTTGGGCTTGTCCCCAGTTATCCTTTGGGCTTGTCCCCAGTGATCCTTTGGAATCATCCTCAGTTATCCTTTGGGCATGTCCCCAGCTACTAACTTATCTTTTACATTGGCTTAGTCCCAAGTTATGTTTCATTTTTCAGGTTTCCAAAGTTAAACACATAAGGATCCTTAATCCTTATTATCCATTAAAATCTACGGTTATCTTGATTAAAGGTTAGGATCCTAACTTGGATCCTCAGGTATGATCCTTGACTATTTTGATTATACTCAACAACCCTTACACTTTGACAACTAAACCTATGATCCTTGAACTAAACTACTTTGAAAATTTCCAGAATTAGGATATTTGATCTAGGATCATATCCTAAATTTATCGAACATGATTTGCCCAACTTCCATTATTCTAACAAATATATTTCTAAAACAATTGGAAAATAAGAGGATAAATAAAGGATAACAACACGAGATAAGCCAGAAAGATTAAAGTTATATTATTAACAAAAGGATTTTAAACCCTTTCAAAAAAGTTGTCAAAATTGCCAACCCACATTTCTACCAGCAAAACGTGGCCCGTCCACATGGGTTGGCAAAGGGTGTCCATTGTCTATGCGGTCTTAGCAGGTGCAGGAAATTAAAGGCGGCAGGATCACAAAGGCTTCATCCCCCAAACAGAGGATCCCTCCACCATTTGCGATCCTACCTATTGTTCAAAGGATCCAGGATCCTTAACCCTAAAAACTATTGTTCAAAGATTACAGACCATAAATTGTTCCAAACATCACAACCACAAAAAAACCACTACCAAGCTTAAAAAAATTGGGCTCCGGCCTAGTCACAAATATCCATCATCGCCCAATCCTGCAGCTCACACCTTTGCTGCTCCATCACCACCGGCTTCTCCACCTTGATCCTTGTCAGCATCACCGCCCTCCAGCATTGGGATCTCCTCAGCTTCGTCCTCATCCTCCAGCTCTGCCAGTCTTGCCTTCCAACCCTCCACGTCCCATGAGCTTTTGTCAAAGGCAGGATCCTGAGCCTCCGCAGCCATCTGTAATTGTATCTTGTACATAGCAATTGCGGCAGAGACCTTGGCGTCCTGGGTGATCTCCTGCTTCTCGCCATCCATATCGATCAACCTTTGAGCAGCCTCATCCCTTGTAGCCTGGAGTTCCTTCTCAAGATCGGCTATCTTGAGATCCTTCAACACGCCCATTTGTTGGAGGTCGGCGATTTGGCTTTCCTGATCCTCGACATGGCCAAGGTAGGTCTCAATCTCAGCAAGTTTCTGCAAAGGAAAAAAAAGGTAAGTTCAGGATCAGGTGATCCTCAAAGAGGCAGGATATACAGGCAGAATACACAAGCAGGATATTCAAGAAGGATAACCAACAGGGACAATGATCCTTACCTCGTTGACATAGTCAAGAAACTGTTGGCGGAGCAAAGGAAATCCTTGAAGATCCTCCGAAGCCTTCCTCTTCTTTCCCTTACCCCGAATAGGAGCTTTAGGGGCTGAAGCTGAAGGACTGGCAACAGAAGTCTTCTTTCTGGAAGACCTGACGTTGGCAAGATCATCGATCCCGAACTTGGAGGCAGACTTGGCAGACTTAGCAGATTTCCCAGCGCCTACACAATCAAAACAAGATAAGTTCCCTTACTAATTAAACAATCTTACATATAACTTACTTTTTTATAAGGATACTTACTTGACATAGTGGCAGATGCGGAGGATACTTCTTGTGAATCTTGGATGGTGACTTGGAAACTTCTGATCTCAGGATCAAGCTTTTTGAAAGCTAAAACTCTTTCTCTTGCAGCAGGGGTTAATTTAAGATGAGCAACGGAAATAGCTGCACAAAAGACAAAGAAAACATTAGTGATCCTCATCATAAGAGTTAAGTCTGATGGTGATCCTTCCAGGATCCTCTATCCTACCATGAGTAGCCCACTCCTTGGGCAGATCCTTCCCGTCAGGGATGGTATCCCTCCTAACAAAGAAGAAACGACGCTTCCAGTTTGTGTCATTTTTGGTAACCTTAAAAACAGGGTGATCCTCCCCAGCTTTCCGTTTCAGCAGATATCGGTAAGAACCAAACGTGGTAAGATCATAAAGCTCGGCCAGCTCTGCCATCCCCAAATCAATTCCCTCCTGCTCGATGATCCTCTCGAAGGTATACAAGACCCTCCAGATCATCGGCATAGCTTGGATATAAGATATGCCGGTTAAAGAGAAGAAGGATTGGGTGAAAGCTGGAAAAGGATACGAATATCCAATGGTAAACGGAGTTGAGGGAAAGGCCACCCAGGTGTCGGAAACAAAGTCGCTCAAAGCGGTGGACGTGAATGACTTGAAAATAGCATCCGCCGGAAAACAATGACGGATCCTATCAACATGAGCATCAGTGAAACAGCATCTCTCCGTAGGAGAATCTTTAATGATCCCTTGGCTTTTCAGGGGACTGCTCTTCTTGTGATCCTTATGAGGAGAATTTCGGAGCAACATCCTCACAGCAGAATAAAAACAGGGGAACAGAAAAACAGAGCAAGAGAAGGAAGAAAGAAAAGAGAAGAGAAGAGAATACCTGATCGATCCTCAGTAGAGATTATAAAGGGAAGATATCTTGAATTTAAATGCAGATTGATCCCAACTCTATCTCCTATTTATAATCATGATATTGCAGGGATGTCACTTCAGTGACGTAAAGGTTGCAACGGCTAGTCCGATTATAACGGCTAGTTATCCGAGTTGCCCGTTGCAGATAAGATCGGAGCAAAATATAACTTGTTTATTTACAATAAACTCCTTATATTTTGGGGGCAATTGTTAGGGCTGGATTTCAATGATACATGATCCTCATACGTGATCCTAACCAGTGATCCTTGTTGTAACGCCTCGCGTTTTTTTGAACTTTCTATTTAAGGCTGAATGGGTTGTACCTTCCAATTTAGTCAATTGTACTTTCAATTTCACTTCGAGACTTGAATCGTAATGAAAAATGCATCATTTTGATCATATACTTGTTTAATACTATGTTATGTTATTACACGTTGAAACACGTTGAAACAATGTTAAACACGTAAAAACAGTGGAAAGATATTCTAATCTCAGCTCTTAAATTCATCGTTGCCAAGAGATTACCCTAAACCGTACGAAAATTCGTACGTTAATTCGGTAAAAATATCAAAATTTGGCTTTAAATGATAATTACAACATTTATTAATATTAAATAATTAGTTAATATTTTAAATTAATTAAATAAATAAATTATATTTTTTTTATAAAAATAAATAAACATAATAAATTTTATTAGTTTTTAGTTAGTTTAAACTAACTAAGTTAGTTAAACCTTTGTAACATTGAGGTTAACCAAGTTAAGCCTAACTTGGTTAGTTTATTAAAGGAAACAACTAACTGAGTTTGAAAACTCAGTTAGTTCAGTTAAAGTCAAAAAGAATAAAAAAAAAAGGGGTTTTATGCGGGTGCCAGGGATCGAACTCGGGACTTTATGTTCACAAAGCGACTCACTAACCACTCGGCCGGGAATGCCACATCCGAAGTATTTAGGAAACAAATAAAACTTATGCGTTCTTTCGATTTAAAACTGACTCCCAACGTATCCCGCCAAAAGAACCTGCAACGCGTTTCTCCGATTTTTCCGGTCAACCTCGCTGTATTCTCTTACCATATATACCGCTGACATTTCTGGCAATCAAATCAATGATTGATTGCCATCCCTTTTTCGTTCCCTAATCACCTCCGCGTTTCCAAACAAGACCCGACACCACTCGACTATATATACCCGGCCTCCCCTAACCTCCGAGAACCACACCTCCACAAACCTGTTCGACACGATCTCGACACACCCTCCGGGAAATCCTGCAACTTTCTCCTTTCTCTGCTTGTCGCCGGAACACCTGCACCTTCGCCGGAATCCCTGACCAATCGCCGGAGAAGACGGGTATTTCCGGTAAGCTTCTTCCGATCTCGTTTTCATGTTCCGGCCATGCATCGTGTTACAGTATTATCTATTATTACTGTTATTGTTATTAAGGTTATTATTATTATTATTATTAATATTATTATTATTATTATTATTATTATTATTATTAATATTATTATTATTATTATTATTATTATTATTCTCATTATTATTATTATTATTATAATTCAGATATAATTATTATTATTAATATTATTTAAACAGGTTTAATAAACAGATTTAAATGATCAGATTTATTATTATATTTTTAATCAGGATTTGTATTATTATATTTCAGAATTACTAGTTAAATCAGAATTTTTATTTATATTTGTCAGAATTATTATATAATGAATAGATTTCTATTTTCTTAGAATTATTATCAGATTCATTATTTTAAATCTATAATATTTATATATGTATATTGTTATTTTAAGTGCGTAATAATCAGGAGTTAGTATTCATTTTAGTAATAATATTTATATTATTTGGTAAAATTATTAACATTATTTTAATACTATAAAAAATCAATATTTATGTTACCCATTTATTTGTCATATATTTATATTAAATATAAGCATATGACTATTATTTAGAAATGTTAATTCCAAATTTTATAAAAGTCTTGATATTTAATCCCTAAATTCCCAATATTTAACAAATACTCAAAATTAATAGGGTAATTCTCTTGTGCAACAACACTTGGAACAATCCTCATATTCTCTTTCCAAGAAATACGCAACGCACTCCAAGGTGAGTATACATGACCCATTTTCTATTTTCCACTTTTGGGTGCAATATGTATTACATATCAAACATCACAACACGTTAAACATTTTATGCACACTCATTCCATATTCTATGTGACACACTTTATTCATGTTAGACATGTTATGCTACTGTAAACACCTAATGACTATGTGTTCATTAACTTCGTACAAGCCTCCCCTAACAATGGTAGCGCTATAGGTTGAGAAACGCCCCTCCTGTTCTATGAGCAGGTATTGTTAGGTTAAACTATGTCAACCTACTCAAACTCGTTTGGGTACACTTTAATTGCGTTAAACTTTGGTTTGGGCACATAGAGTAACATCGTTTCGAGCATATACTGTTAACATGATATTGTATTTCACATTTGGAATTGAGTAAACATTTTAAACATGTATATACTATGTATGAAAACTTGTATACTCGCCAACATGTTTTTGTTGACATTATTTTAATACATATTGCAGGTTGAAAGTACAAGATTCAAGAATCAAGCTAGGATGAACTCTAGAAACCCACATAACATTTGAATTATTGTTGAACAATATGTTGTATTGTTTGGAACTATGTATTTCACTTTAGAGTTTATGAAATGAATTAAATAAATTATTGTCACATTTAGTGTTATGTTGTTTTGAGCAATTTGTTCGTCTCATCCCGATGTTTCCGCCATCGGTTGGGGTGTGACAGATTGGTATCAGAGCCATAACTATAGGGAATTAGGTAGGATTGCCTTACTTTTGCCGAGCCTATAGTAGGAGTACTCTGATATCAGATTGGTATCAGAGCCATAACTATAGGGAATTAGGTAGGATTGCCTTAGTTTTCCCTAGTCTATAGTAGGAGTACTCTGATACCAGATTGGTATCAGAGCCATAACTATAGGGAATTAGGAATGCCTTGCCTAGTCTATAGTTTAGGAGCTTTTTCACTATGTGTTGCTTAAAACAACTTCCCTTCTATCTTCTTTGCTTCCCTCTACTTTCTTTTGGACTTTTAATATACATGCCTTTCCTAAGGCTAACACAATACACACTTGGAGGCTTTGAAGACACTCTTACAACAAAATCGAAAAGATTCATTAAGATAGGGGTGATTCCCACACTTGGTGATGATTTTCACTCAGCTATACTTTGATTTTTGCATGAAATCTACCCTCAAGTTAGGAGTGATATCCAAACCTTGATGGGAGTTTTCCATCTCATACTCTAGTGGACCCTTATCTTATGATAAGTACCAACCACATTAGGGTACGATGTTATCAAGTTAGAGGTGAAACTCGCATCTTGTTTAACTAGTCCCACTCCTCGATTTTTGCTCTCGCCAAAGTCTCGATTTCCCAATCGATTAAGAACGTGTAGTAACTGGAAGGGTTAGGTACCGGTAGTCGGGACGTCCTGTCTTGGTTTGGCATTCGTATAAATCCATTAAGGACCCGTTGCCTACCTGGGGACCATCGATGAGAGTACTAATACCTATTAGGCCAAAGCACGTTTCCTTAATTCGAGAAGGTCCTCGATTCACTTTGGAAGTGTCATATGTTACGTTCCGTGACAATCCATGTTTTATGTTAAATCTCTTTTATGTTATCTCAATTTCTATGTGATTTTACTTTGAACGTCTCATTCATTTCTAGCTAGGAGACACATTTCGCACAATTGTCGTAACCTAAAACAATTAACGATACTCTCTCGTGAACAAACTAAATTTATTGTGCTTTCATTATACATGTTACACTATGTGGAAACTTATGACATTTTATTCATGTAATCCTATGTGAAAAACAATGTGAAACAATGTGCTACATGTTGCATGCATAAAAACAAATTCTTTTAAACATTATGATCAAGTCCCATTTTATAACCCTTTAGATATAATCTTTTCAAAAGTTTCACCTTGATTTCGAGGACGAAATCTCCTAAAGTAGGGGAGACTGTAACGCCCCGCGTTTTTTTGAACTTTCTATTTAAGGCTGAATGGGTTGTACCTTCCAATTTAGTCAATTGTACTTTCAATTTCACTTCGAGACTTGAATCGTAATGAAAAATGCATCATTTTGATCATATACTTGTTTAATACTATGTTATGTTATTACACGTTGAAACACGTTGAAACAATGTTAAACACGTAAAAACAGTGGAAAGATATTCTAATCTCAGCTCTTAAATTCATCGTTGCCAAGAGATTACCCTAAACCGTACGAAAATTGGGAATTCGTACGTTAATTCGGTAAAAATATCAAAATTTGGCTTTAAATGATAATTACAACATTTATTAATATTAAATAATTAATTAATATTTTAAATTAATTAAATAAATAAATTATATTTTTTTTATAAAAAGAAATAAACATAATAAATTTTATTAGTTTTTAGTTAGTTTAAACTAACTAAGTTAGTTAAACCTTTGTAACATTGAGGTTAACCAAGTTAAGCCTAACTTGGTTAGTTTATTAAAGGAAACAACTAACTGAGTTTGAAAACTCAGTTAGTTCAGTTAAAGTCAAAAAGAATAAAAAAAAAAAAAGGGGTTTTATGCGGGTGCCAGGGATCGAACTCGGGACTTTATGTTCACAAAGCGACTCACTAACCACTCGGCCGGGAATGCCACATCCGAAGTATTTAGGAAACAAATAAAACTTATGCGTTCTTTCGATTTAAAACTGACTCCCAACGTATCCCGCCAAAAGAACCTGCAACGCGTTTCTCCGATTTTTCCGGTCAACCTCGCTGTATTCTCTTACCATATATACCGCTGACATTTCTGGCAATCAAATCAATGATTGATTGCCATCCCTTTTTCGTTCCCTAATCACCTCCGCGTTTCCAAACAAGACCCGACACCACTCGACTATATATACCCGGCCTCCCCTAACCTCCGAGAACCACACCTCCACAAACCTGTTCGACACGATCTCGACACACCCTCCGGGAAATCCTGCAACTTTCTCCTTTCTCTGCTTGTCGCCGGAACACCTGCACCTTCGCCGGAATCCCTGACCAATCGCCGGAGAAGACGGGTATTTCCGGTAAGCTTCTTCCGATCTCGTTTTCATGTTCCGGCCATGCATCGTGTTACAGTATTCTCTATTATTACTGTTATTGTTATTAAGGTTATTATTATTATTATTATTAATATTATTATTATTATTATTATTATTATTATTATTATTATTATTATTATTATTATTCTCATTATTATTATTATTATTATAATTCAGATATAATTATTATTATTAATATTTTTTAAACAGGTTTAATAAACAGATTTAAATGATCAGATTTATTATTATATTTTTAATCAGGATTTGTATTATTATATTTCAGAATTACTAGTTAAATCAGAATTTTTATTTATATTTTTCAGAATTATTATATAATGAATAGATTTCTATTTTCTTAGAATTATTATCAGATTCATTATTTTAAATCTATAATATTTATATATGTATATTGTTATTTTAAGTGCGTAATAATCAGGAGTTAGTATTCATTTTAGTAATAATATTTATATTATTTGGTAAAATTATTAACATTATTTTAATACTATAAAAAATCAATATTTATGTTACCCATTTATTTGTCATATATTTATATTAAATATAAGCATATGACTATTATTTAGAAATGTTAATTCCAAATTTTATAAAAGTCTTGATATTTAATCCCTAAATTCCCAATATTTAACAAATACTCAAAATTAATAGGGTAATTCTCTTGTGCAACAACACTTGGAACAATCCTCATATTCTCTTTCCAAGAAATACGCAACGCACTCCAAGGTGAGTATACATGACCCATTTTCTATTTTCCACTTTTGGGTGCAATATGTATTACATATCAAACATCACAACACGTTAAACATTTTATGCACACTCATTCCATATTCTATGTGACACACTTTATTCATGTTAGACATGTTATGCTACTGTAAACACCTAATGACTATGTGTTCATTAACTTCGTACAAGCCTCCCCTAACAATGGTAGCGCTATAGGTTGAGAAACGCCCCTCCTGTTCTATGAGCAGGTATTGTTAGGTTAAACTATGTCAACCTACTCAAACTCGTTTGAGTACACTTTAATTGCGTTAAACTTTGGTTTGGGCACATAGAGTAACATCGTTTCGAGTATATATTGTTAACATGATATTGTATTTCACATTTGGAATTGAGTAAACATTTTAAACATGTATATACTATGTATGAAAACTTGTATACTCGCCAACATGTTTTTGTTGACATTATTTTAATACATATTGCAGGTTGAAAGTACAAGATTCAAGAATCAAGCTAGGATGAACTCTAGAAACCCACATAACATTTGAATTATTGTTGAACAATATGTTGTATTGTTTGGAACTATGTATTTCACTTTAGAGTTTATGAAATGAATTAAATAAATTATTGTCACATTTAGTGTTATGTTGTTTTGAGCAATTTGTTCGTCTCATCCCGATGTTTCCGCCATCGGTTGGGGTGTGACACTTGTTTCTTTGGCAGATAGTGATCCTCAGCGGGACTTCAGGATCAGGATCATGGACTATCACAAGATCCTCATACTAACAGTTACCTTCATTGAATTAAATGTTATTTTGCAGGAACATCCAGCAGGATCCGCTCTTAGCATCACAATCAAAGGACGCGTCTTTACAATTATAGCATGTGCTTAATCGGAGATGGACGTTGCAAAGGATATGGAAACATGGCATGATTTAAGGGCGACAATTTAGGCTAGATTTGCTTTTATTTCTAAAGGGGTAATGAGCTGATTATTAGTCTTTTACCTAAAATAGGTCACCTACACTTGTATATATAACACTCTTCCCCATTCGGAAGAACACACAACACGATTCTCACACGCTTAGACACTCGAAACAATAGTGATCCTTGTACTCAGCTCATTATCATCCGAAGTTGTAACTATGTTTCTTATATTGAAGTTTGGTGATTGGTAGTTGCCATCACCCGAGGTTTTTTATGCCGGAGATCATACATTGATCAAGGGCTTTTTCCTCGTATAAATCATTGTGTCTTTGCATATTACATACTAAAGTGATCCTTTACCTTTTCAATAAACCAAGCATCATACCCCGTTTACATAGAGTTTGGTTGCATTATCCTTGTGTGATTTTTGACCAAAACAATTACTAGCACACTACCTCACAAAACTAATTTGATCACTTAATTGCTTAGGTAATTTTTGACCAAAACACCATTGTCCACCAATATCCTGCGTACAAAATGGTTAGCAACATATAATGTTATTACAAGAGCGTCGTGGTGAGGATCCTGGACAGTATCCCTGTCATCACTATCAAAAGTGATCACTTTATCGGTTGTAAGGGTAGTCATCCTAGCTGGTTTGTCCCCCATTTCAGTCTTAGCTTCCTTTGCATGTCTTTTGGCTGCAGAATACGAAGTCCCACAAATGTCGGATCCTCCCGAAATAAAGTTGATTATCTTGGCATCCGCAGGAGGTGATGCCGCTCGTTCAGGATCCTTCTCCGTATCCTGACCCTTATTCTTCTTTCTTCCTAGGAGATCCTTCAGATATCCCTTGCTCAGAAGATAACTTATTTCCTTCCTCAGAGCAATGCAATCCTCCGTAACATGTCCAAAATCTTCATGGAAGGCTCACCATTTGGACTTATCCTTCCAATCAGCCTTCTATTGATTCTTCCGAGGCCACCTGTCTTTGTCTCCTAAACCTTGCATAGCATACATTAGTTCAGGTTTATTAACAGAAAAACAATATTTAGATAACTCAGGATACTCCTCAGGATCATCGTCTTCAACAGCATTCACTTTCTTGCTATCGTTTCTACCATACGGCTTAGAGCGGTATGGTTTGTACGAGGATTCTGACTTCCTGTTAGTTGATTCATATGTTGAGGATGCATTCATCCTCTCTTGCATTTTCTTATCATCCTTCAGCCGGATATATCTCAATGTCCTGTTACGAGCTTCATCCAGGTTTCTGCAGGGATTCATCACAAGATCCTGGTAAAATTGAGAAGCCTTCTGCAATCCCATCTTGAAAGCCTGCACAGCTGTTGCAACATCAAGATGTGGAATATCCAAGGATTCCCGGCTAAATTTATTCACATAATCCCTCAGGGATTCCTGAGGTCCTTGAGTTATCCTGTAAAGATCACTGGTTAACTTCTCAAAACTCCGGCTGCAAGAAAATTGACTATTAAATAGATTAACTAAATGAGAAAAAGAAGTAATTGAGTGAGGAGGAATGTTCAAATGCCTTTTTAAGGCCGATCCTGTTAAGGTAGAGCCGAAACCCTTGCATAAGCATGCTTCATTAAGTCGGAGGGATAGGGTTGATTTCCATCCGTTCCCTATATTGGGCGATATGCTCCTCAGGATCCGTGGTTCCGGCATAGAGCTTCATGTTGGGAGTTTGAAATCTTTTCGGAGTTTCAGCATCACAAATGGGATGCACAAACCGCGATATCCTGTGGCTATCCTGGGATACTTCAGGGATCGGCTGAACCACCCTAGGTACACTGGATATTATATCCTTTAGCTTCTGAAGCTCCCTAGATATTGCCGATGTTACACCTGTATCCTGCAAAGATCCAACACTGTTAGTGGCAAGAGTGTTATTATTAGATACGTTACCAATCTGAGGATTTTGGCTATATCCTGGAGCATATCCCGAGCTCCTCATAGTTGACACTCTAACTGAAGAGGGTATCTCAGGAGTATGATTCTGGGAATGACTAGGTACAATATTTCCCCGATTATCCTTAGTGTAGACTGTGGAACTCAAGTTCAAAGCCCTGGGTTGCAAGGGAGTGACGATATCTTCAGCGGATCTACTCGAGCCAGATTTTAAGAGTTGTATTTCCCTTAACAGCATTTGGTTTGTTTCCTGCTGCTGCCTCATTTATTCCTGCACACTTCCAAATAAGGTTAGAATTTCATCATTAGAGGCCAAAACAGGACCGGATCCCTGAATATTGCGAGCGGGGATAACATCCCGAGCCGCATGAATTTCAGTTCCTTGAGAAGAGGCTTGCGATCTGGGAGGGGGTGGTGGAAGCACCGAACCAACTGTTGCAGAGGTTGTAGCAGACATGGTGGAAGAGCTCATGTTTGATTTCGAGGCCAGTGAAAACAGTTTAGAAAAACGTTTTGACAATAGAAAGCCGAGTAATGATTTTACTAAAGTTTTTGGCAAAAATAGCACCACTTGCCCCACGGTGGGCGCCAAATTGTTTTGGTCAAAAATTACCGAAGTAATTAAGTGATCAAATTAGTTAAGTGAGGAAGCGTGTTGAAAATATGTGTGAAAAATATGTTAACCAAGTTAATTACAAAAAACAGTTTCAGGATACGGCTCAGGATATAGAGTTGTATCTATGATCAAACAATGAGCAAAAAAGTAAAGGTTGACACATGATATACGAGGAAAGCCCTTGATCAATCTAGATCGCCGGCGCAAAACCTCGGGAGCTCACAATCGCAGCTGCCTTGTTCTTCTATTGCTTCAAATATCAGGGTACAGTGCAGGATGTGGTGCGGATCAACTAGGTGTTACAAGGTAATTCGAGTACAAGTGATTGTGTATAGTGTTTGCAGTGAGCTAAAGAGCAAAAGTGTTCGAGAATGTCTGTGTAAAATTGTGTGCCTTAATCTGATCCGCCCCCATCTATTTATAGTAAAATAAACGCAACAAACTATCCTAAATAACCGGGATCCGGCGAATATTCCCCACTCGAACATTGTAGACCTGGTCTTCCGGGTCCAACGTCTCTTAAACAACTGATTTGCCCGAGTCTTTAGGAGAAGAAGTCCATCTGACCATTACTGACTTGTAGCCTCTTATCTGCACGTGGATTATTAAGTTAACACCAGGACATCGCCCGGGATGTTAGCAATATCCTAATCCAGTATCCTGATCACAAGCAAAAAAACCAAAAGCAGGATATTAGTTAGGGTATCTATGCTCAGAAAATGACCCACAACAAACATATACATAAATCCATAAAAATCTGATCAAGAGAGAGAAATTAGGAGAGAGGTGTAATTAACTAATTAGAGAGAAATATTTGGTAAATTACTCTTATAACATTTTATTTTAATTTTATATTTATAATATTAGAAATAATGAGTGGTTTAGATTAGTTCTATAAGTTCTTCTTAAAATTTGGGTTCTGCAAAGAACCCAACCCTATATATATATATATATATATATATAGGGGAAGGATGTATAGAAAACCCACTTTAATTTAGAAAACCCGGGAAACTCACAGCTCCCGATGTTTTTTTTCTTGAAAAAATTTACACATGTTATATACATGTTTTTAAGGGTTTTGGGCAAAAAAAAATCAAAAAAGCGCCGAGTAGATATTAAAAAAAAAATAAACAAGTTTTGGTGTAACACATGTTACATTCATCTGACATATTTGTAACATGTGTTGCACCAAAACTTGTTTATTTTTTTTTTAAATATCTACTCGGCGCTTTTTTGATTTTTTTTGCCCCAAACCCTTAAAAAATGTATATAACATGTGTAAATTTTTTCAAGAAAAAAAATCGGGAGCTTTGAGTTTCCCAGGTTTTCTAAATTAAAGTGGGTTTTCTATCAATACTTACATTATATATATATATATATATATATATATATATATATATATATATAGGGTTGAGTTCATTTCAGAACTCTAAATAACTACAGAACTTTCAGAACTCCTAATAAACAATCATTTTATATATAAGTTTTTGTATTTAGGATCTTTTTATCATCTATTATATGTATTTTTTTTATTACATACATGTTAAAAGTAGTTTACATATGTTTAATTGCCAAAATTATATATATGTGGCACAACTAATTACATATAGGTAAAAAAACTAGTTTACATATGTGTAATTATAAAATTACATATAAAAATGATAAAATTACTCTTAACATGTATGTAATCGTAAAAATACACATAATAAATGATAAAATATATATTAACTTTACATATCATATTATTCCATGCAAATATATTATGTTCAAACACTCAACATATATAAAATAACTTATCAAGTCACTTCATGCATTTTTCATACAAATCACAATTTTTAACACAAAAATGCGATTTATGATCTAATTTACCGTTTTTACCGCACAATCGACTAAACAAATCATCATGATACCACTTAGTAAATCACATTTACACATGCTCATATTCACATATCAATTTATATCACATAAAGTTCACTCTTAAACAATCCTCTTTTCGTGTACGTTAAAATATGCGTATTTGGCCGTTTCGGTAGCGTTTTTGGGCGTCGGAAGTCATGTATGACCAACCAAACACCAAAATATTTTAATATAAGTTAAAATACTTATATTTATCATATGAAATCAGTTTCAAATCAGATTTAAAACAGTTTTATAAAAATCACTTAAAAGCGGATTTTTATCGTTTTAACGCATAGTTTCGTACCGAACTTTATCATAACCATTCCAAATCATCATGACTTAATATTTTGACATAATACATGTTACCTACTGATCATAATAATAATAATAATTTTTCTCATGTATACGCAGGTCTCATAAATAGCACAAAAATCATGTGAATATCACCCGATTTACCAGTTTTCTAGCCAATAGGACAACATGCAAAGCTACCAAATTATGAAATAATCTTTGTATCTTCTAAACACATCATATAACTTTATTTTTAATGTTTAGCTACTTATTTAAATGAATCTTTATCATTCCATAACAATTTCATTTCACTAGTTTTTGTTGATGTCGCGTGTTGCGGCGAAACGGAGAAAATGATAATGTTAAACAAACGATATTTGAAATGAAGAATGTTGTTTCGAAAGCCAAACGGTAGAATCAGTTTAGTTTATTATCATACCGTAAAACGATACTAAATAAACACTCTAGTTTGAATACAACTTCATTTTTAACAACACATGTATCAGAATCTCCGGGGGAGGGGGGAATAAACACAATTGCGTACATAAGTTTTTTTTAATTAACAAATGACAGTTATTAAAAAAAAATATTTAAAATGATTGATAAAGGTAATATCATTAAAAAAATTATGAAAAACAAAACGTAAATGAAAAAAGGAATATGGTAAATAAAAAAAGGAAATATGTTGAAAGTAAATTTAATAATAAGATATTATAATACTAAATTAATAAAATCTAAAAAAACTATATATTATTTAAAATTTAAAATTACTATTCATTATCCTTTAACAACAATATATATATATATATAATGGTGTTCATTAAATCAACCAATAATTCTACGTACAAGCATGCACACTTTTCTTCATTCTCATCACACAAGACTAAACACACTTAATCTTTTATTTTTCATAACATATGACATGTTCATACTTTATTCAATCATTTCAAATTTCACATGCATGATATTCAAATCATTCAAAAATCATTCTACAAGAACACTTTTACCCAAAAATCAAAACATACACTCTAACACATACATACAAACTCACGGCTACACATACATACATATGTTCATCTCATTTTTAATTTTGTGAAAATCATTTGTTGTTTTGTTTGGAAGAGTTGTGAAAATTTCCAAGTATCCGAGAACCATGCTAATCATCATCATCATCAAGAATTTTTTTTAAAATGTTGAAATTTTTATACCTTTCAAGTATGAAAATGCAATGATGATGAGGTTTTGGTGATTTTGAGCTTGTTCCTCTTTGAATGTGTCTTGGAATCACCTTTTGATCTTCAACCCGGTTCAAGACTAGCTTGAAATGATTATGATCTTCATGAAAATGAGATGAAAACTGAAAAATGGATGTGTGATGGATGGTTTCGGCCGAGATCAAGAGGAAGGGAGTTTGGAATTGAGATTGATGGTTTTGAGAAGATTTGGAGGATTTGTTTTGATTTGAAATGATTGAGTTTGTTTGCGTGAATGACACTTGTCAAGATTGCACTAAACAAGAGAGAGGTGGGCATCAACATTGCCGCCACCTATCTTTACACACATAATACACATATACATATAATATATACCCATAATGCAGGTAAAAAGCAGGTATTTTACTGACTACCGGGTGTTTTATATAACATTTTATCGCGTTTTAATTAATTTAGGATTTTATTTTAATTTATAATGCAGGTAAAAAGCAGGTATAAATTTCTTTTATTAATTTATAAAAACAATCTCACTAAAATATTACTGAATAATATTTCGGCATTCCAGATTGACTGTGTTATTCACGTTTCACAATATATGCGCGGTATCACGCGGTATGTGCTTAAATTCGCAAAATAAGAAATTTAAGCTCTTTTACTAATTTTTCTTCACAATTATGATTAGAAGTAGGATTTCAATCATAACAGAATATTTTTAGGATTTTAATATCATCCGGGCGGTCACCGATGTTCGTTTCGCATTTTGTTTGTTACGCGATAAGCGTTTATCTTTTCATTGCCAACTGACTTTCTAATTTAGTTTGGATTTCCCAAAATTTTGTTATTGTTAAATAACATTACATTAAATAAATTCTTATTATTATTTAGTCACTACACATGTCATAATAGTATGGTACTGGCCTAAGTTGCCGGGTGTCACATTAGGCCACTAGTACAGTGCCTTCAGATCGCAATACATCTTGTCAGAACTAGGATGTATCGAGTATCGAGACTTGTGTGCTTCGTCCATCACAAGCTCTCGTAGATTTCCGTAAAATGGGACCCATACACTTTCCATGAAGTAGTGAATACCATCAGATTTGATTTCAAGTTGTTTCTCCATGCCCCGCATGGATTCAGCTAGAAGGTTCTCCTCCTTTAGTGCTTCAACTTGAGCGTTGTGAATTTGTTCAAGGAGGTTTGAATGAATTGTAAGCTGTAGAGCAGGAACTCGCTTGGGCTTAGTTTCATTTCAGTTGAGGGTGTCTGTTACAACGTTAGCCTTGCCCGGATGGTATTTTCCCGGATGGTATTTGATGGCACGCTCATAATCATTTAGGAGTTCAACCCATCGACGTGTCGCATGTTTAACTCCTTCTGGTCGAGTATGTGCTGGAGACTCTTGTGATCGGTGAAAATCATGCACTTGGTACCGTACAAGTAATGTCTCCATATCTTGAGTGCAAAGACTACAGCTCCCAACTCCAGATCGTGGGTAGTTTAGTTCTTTTCATGAACCTTGTGTTGTCGAGACGCGTAAGCAATTACTTTCTCACGTTACATCAAAACATAATCAATCCCTTGAATGGGTGCGTCGTAGTAGACAACGAAATCATCAGTGCCTTCTAGTTGAGATAGAATAAGTGCACTATAGAGCTTATATTTTAGGAGTTGAAATGCAGATTCTTGGGCATCACCCCACTTGCAAGTGGTACCCTTTTGAATTAAAATAGTGAGAGGTTGAGCGGTTTTCAAAAATCCCTCAATGTAGTCAATTCTTAGTGGAGTCAATCTTGACTGGATCGACACGTATTCCGGCCTCATTGACTACATCTCCAAAGAAATGGACTTCACGAATCCAAAACTCACGTCTCAAGAATTTCGCATAAAGTTGTTCCCTTTTCAGAAGCTATAAGATGAGGCAGAAATGCTCTTCGTGTTCCTCCTAGCTCTTAGAGTAAATCAAAATGATATCGATGAAAACGATAACAAATTTGTCAAGGTAGGATTTGCACACTTGGTTCACGAGGTCTATGACTGCCGCTGGTGCATTGGTTAAGCCGAAAGACATAACTAGGAACTCGTAATGGTCATACCGAGTTCGAAAGGACGTCGTAGAAATGTCCTCATCTCGGACTCTCAACTGATGGTAGCCCGATCTCATATAGGTTTTAGAATAAAACTGTTGGTGCATACGTCTGTCGACTTCGTCTTGTATCGAGTCTTGTATTGCATTGTATAGATCAGGGCACGCAAATCGAGAAAAAAGGATAGAAGGTAATTTCGCACGAAATTGTAATTTCGTGTGAAAGTGATTTCGCGTGTGCAGGTTCGTGCGAAATTAGACAGGCTATATATAGGGGTCATGTAACTTTCCTAATTTAGAAATCGAGACTTAAAAATCTATATATAGGAGTTTTCCCCTTTCAAAAATTATATTCCGTTATATCGTTGGAAATCTTTATTCTTAAATCTAATTGGTTATATAATTTTTTTTATCTATGCATCGTTTAATTAATTAAACTAATTGATTTTACAATTTAAAAGTTTATTTTTATAATAATATAGTTAGTCTCGTTAAACTTTAAGGTTAGAAAAGATATAAACTAACCTAGTATGTTAATTGTAAAGTTAGATCCTTTATATAAAAAAAACTCATGACATAAGTTGGTTTATTTAAAGTCAAGGGACCATTGGGGTAAAAACCTAGTATTTAACTTGAGCTAACCCTAAGTTGATATGTTCAGACGCTCCCCACATAATTCCCTCCTGTTGATTGTGTTGTCTACAAATACACTTCACTCACACAAAAATGGAGATCAGAGTTCCATCAAATCCACACACCCTCAACTGATTAACCCATCTTTCTCTGTCATTTTGTCGGTCACCAGAGCCGACCCTCGGAGGCACTCAGCGGCGAGCAGCGCGAAGGAGAGAGAGAGAGATCAGAGCATGGAGAAAGAGAAAGACGGCGGAACTGTCGTTTTCTGGCGAACCGCATCTGCGGTGGTCTCTCGGCGACTCATCTCACGGCGGCTCGACTCACGGCGGTGTCACACAGCACGGGCGGCAGCAGCAGCGACGGTGACTGATGGTGACGGTGGTGTTTCTCCGACGAGATTCCCAGTAAACACTTTCCCTTTCTCTTCATTTCTTACAAAACTGAAGATTGGTAGTGATTTGGTTGTTGCTATCGATGACCAGTTCATGTTCGGGTCCGAGAATATTTCGGGTCGGGTCTAGTCGTAGGTTTGGGCGGCTAAGTTCGGTTTTGTTTCAGTTAGCTCGGGTTCACGCCAAACCTTAGCAGATTCGAATTTGGTTTGCTTCGGCTCGTGTTCAGTTCGGGTCAGGTTCGGTCAACAATGGTCAACAGTAGTCAACCGGTCAACTACGGGTTAGCGACTCGATCGTTTCGGTACACTTTTCATCTTCGTTTAATTCTTTTTATATTTACACACAAGTTACTCTCTTTAAAATCATAACACAAGCTATTGTCCCTTATATCATAAAAAGAAAACTGTATTGATTTTGGTGTTCTTACAGTTCCTATGATTATTTTTATAAAGAAGATGAACACTTCTATATTCATGGCTTATTACAGTTTATAGAAGAAACAATTTAGTCATGTTTAAAAGCAATAAGTTTCATAAAGAAAAGAAATTAGATCAAGTACACTGAGTTTTGTTTTGGGTTGTTTTACTCTAATTCGCTGGGTCCTTTTAATATAAAAGAAGGTTACAAATTCTAAGGTTGTTAAGAAATAAATCTATACGCAAAAGAAAAAAAAAGGACCAAACGCAGTCCAGTGGTTGGGACGCCGTTGTGCGGACCAGTGGTCGCGAGTAGGGCTGTTCACGAGCCGAACCGAACCGATCAGACCTTTGCTCATGCTCGGTTCGTTTACAAACCGATCCGAACCGAACCGGGCGTTTTTTCAACCGAGCCAAAGTCGAGCGAGCGTCTTTCGAGCCGAGCATTTTTCGAACGAACGTCGAGCGAGTATCGAGCGTCGCAGAATAAACAAGGAAAGTGACGATGGAAGTGCTAGTTATTAGAATAAAGTGCAGTTTTCGTCCCTGATGTTTCGTCCAATAGAACACAAGTACAAATTTAACAAATAACAAGGAATACAAAAACACTCAACTAGGTTCTACCGAGATTAACTAAGCGGGAAGATAAATCATCGACCGATTGAAACATACCCTTGTTCTATCGGAAGTTTGAAATTGAATGAATCGATTAAAGCAAAACCCTGACGAGTTGGCGTCTTGGCGAGTGACGATGGAGAAATCGAATAACGATGGCCAATGGGGGGTTTTGATTAGGGTCTTGCACTTCTGAATCAAATGGCGGGTTGAGACTTTAGTATTGATCGACGCTTCACATTTTAGTATTTGAAATTTTGACTCAATTACTCAAATGGACATTTAAGTATTGGATAATGGACTATTGGTATTGGATTTCAATTATAATTACTTAAATGAACTCTATTTGGATCTTGGACCAAACATTCTTAATGTTGGTCTCTAGTCATATCATTAAAAATGATACACACACAAACACACACACACACACACATATATATATATGTATATATATATATATTAAAAAAATAAATCGAGCCAACCGATCCGAACCGAACTGAGCGGACCTTTGCTCGTGCTCGGTTCGTTTACAAACCGAACCGATCCGAACCGAGCATTTTTTTAATCGAGCTAAATCGAACGAGCAAATTCCGAACATTTTCCGAACGAGCATCGAACGAACGTCGAGCGCCGAGCAATTTGAACAGCCCTAGTCGCGAGTTCGATACCCGACCAACTTCGATTTTTGTTTATCTATTTATTTGATTTCTTTTAATCCCTTTTATGATCTAATATAAGAAATAGATTAATCTTTTAGTTAATAATAAAACCAAATAATTATTGACTTATATTAATAGGATTAATTTATATTTCTTTTTATAACATTGCATATTAATAAAGTTAAGTTGTAAATTCTAATAAATCAAATTGTGTAAACCATAAACTTTAGGAATTCCATCTAACCTATAAATAATTAATAACGAGTTCGCGATATTTAAATATCTAGGATAAACACCCTCGTTCGTTCTCTTGGAATCCCGTTTACTTATGCACCATTGTCTGCCCATATAGGTGACCGCGGTGTTCCATCCTCCTAATCTCTTACGCTCGTCAGCACGGGATAATCGGAAGAATTAGCAATTCTGTGAGTACACTCGACCCATATACATTTTAAACCACTTTTGGGTTGTAACATGTTACCATACAAAATTACACTTACACACACATAAACATGCTTTATGAACTCAATCCGTTATACATGCTACTTGTTATGCTAGATAATACATGCTTTATGCCATTACTATGTTATACCCTCGCTTAACAATTATAGCGCTATAGGAGTAGCACACCACCCGACGAGGGTTTGTTAAGTCAATATACTATACGGTCTCGTCACGTTTGTGGCGAGGGATGCTAAATACTAGTGGACACTTTGGGTTTAGATGTAATGTTATGCATGCTAGTTACCTTGTATACAAATTGCCATGTGGATTCGAGTAAAATGCTTTATACTTATGCTATACTATTTAAACCTTGTGTACTCGCCTTTGCTTTTGCATTGAATTTTATTTTATCATCTTACAGGTTGATGATGATGATGCTATGAAATGAAGTAGCGTTGATGCCTAGATACACATATAGACGTTTAGGTTTAAATGTTATATCAATTTTGATTATGTTGTTATATTCCTTTTTCAACTTGTTATTTGTATTCTTTGTATTGTTGACATTTTAGTTTATGAAATGAAATCGGTTTATTAAATATTGACGCAAATAGTGTTATGAAGTCTCTAGCAATCTTCACACTTCGTCTCATCCCGATGTTTCCGCCATCGGTTGGGGTGTGACAGTTTGTGTCAATCATGTATGTGTGATTCCGGAGCCGAAGTGTTGCTGAAGTGTCGTCCTGCTATAAAACTTTGTCAAATCAATCAGAAAGACAATTAAAGTGAATATCTAGCTGAATCAAACTCAATATGTCTGTTTCCGCCTTTCATATTGAGTAGAACGCCTCTGAACGACTCGTTTCGGTCGGTAAAACGATCCTACAAAAACTAACTCTTTAAAAAAATATAGACCCGTCGACCTGACAAGAACTTAAAGGAGTCATGCTTACCGGAGAGAAACCATCGATTCACGGTTGCTTAAAACGAAAATGTGGTGTCGGAAATATGTTCGGGATGCTTGTTCTAGTGGAGCTCGTCGTCGTATCTCCGGAAACATGAAAAAAACTACCGCTGCGACCACTCATGGCGGTGACGCCGCCGGAATGATTCGCCGGACCACCGTACACGGTGGCCGGCTGCCGCGCTGGTCGTCGGCTCCTCTGTAACGCCCAGCGTCCCAGAACTTTAGGATTTTGTCAACTTTAGTCCCTGAAGTTTGGTCTCTTGTCATTTTGGTCTTTATGGTTATGGAATTTTGACTTTTGACAATTTTAATACCATTATGCAATGATACTTGACTCTTGATACTTGACTCTTGATGCTTAAACTAGATACTTGACTCTTGATGCTTGACTCTTGATACTTGACTTTTGATACTTGACTCTTGATGCTTAAACTAGATACTTGACCCTTCATGAGAAGCAGAAACCTAGGTATTGACGCTTGATTCTTGGCGTACAATGACGGACTTTGCTTCTCGTGGATCGAAACTTCATGAGAAACAGAACCCAGGGATTGGCGCTTGAGTCTTGGCATACAATGGCGGAACCTTGTTTCTCGTCTCCTTACACTTTAATCTAGAAACTTTATACTTATGTGTACTCTACAATGGAAACTAAAACCTCGAAGTCGTACGTTATTATTAAGTTAACAATGTATAACGATTACCCAATCGTGTGCGTGTTAAACTATTTGGTACCCCTGCATCTTCGAAGTCTGCTAACCAAGTCACCCAGCAGCCTAGTAGCAGCAAGAACAAGAAAAGGAAGACTCGGGGTTCAGGATGTAATGCTATTGTCCCTGCTACTAACTCCGCTGCAAAACCTGCTCCTACTCCTGCTGCTGCTAATCCTGCTGCCCCTGAGGCGAAGAAACAATACACTAGGAATCACCCAAAGTGTGCCATCTGCAACTACCATCATCCGGCAAGCTCTGCATGTCGTCTGTATACCAATTGCAACAGCTATGGTCACACGACCCCGTACTGCCGTCAAGTTAATCCTGCTCCTGTTCAGCAAGTCCCAGTTCAAACAGCTCAAGCAGCGCTTCCAGCTCCTCCCCAGAACCCAGGACCAGCCAATGACGTTCGTGCATGCTTTCAGTGTGGGGATACTACTCATCTTCGCAATCTTTGTCCCCAGCTGAACCAAGACCAACAGGCAGCCGCTCGTGGACGGGCATTTAATCTCAACACTAATCAGGCCCACAACAACAACGACGTCGTGAATGGTATGTTCCTTGTTAATAGTCTTTATGCTTCGATTCTATTTGATACTGGTGCGAATAAGAGCTTTGTGTCCGTGGAATTTGATTCTTTGATTAATTGCACACGCTCTAAGTTACCAGAGTCATTCTCAGTTGAGGTCACCAATGGTAAGTCGATTCTTGTGAATTCTATCGTACGTGATTGTTCCTTGATCCTTAACGATCACGTATTCGCTATTGACCTTATCCCAATGCGTTTGGGTAGCTTTGATGTCATTATCGGAATGGATTGGTTGCGTAAGAACCATGCCGAGATCGTGTGTCACGAAAAGCTTGTTCGCCTTCCCTTACCGTCTGGTGATGTTTTGAACGTTTATGGGGACCGACCTTTAAAGGGATTAAGACTGATGTCATGCACACAAGTGAGCAGAAGTTTACATAAACGGAACCCTGCCTTCTTGGCCCACGTGGTGGAACAAAAGGGCAAGGGGAAGAACATAAACGAAGTTCCAGTGGTGTGTGATTTCCCTGATGTCTTTCCTGAGGATTTACCCGGTCTTCCTCCCCCTAGATCCATCGATTTTCGTATTGATCTCGTACCTGGTGCGACTCCTGTCGCCAGGGCTCCCTACCGCCTTGCACCTCCCGAGATGCAATAGTTATCTAGCCAATTACATGAATTGCTTGATAAAGGTTTTATCCGTCCAAGTACCTCTCCATGGGGTGCTCCCGTACTATTTGTCAAGAAGAAGGATGGTTCATTTCGTATGTGTATTGATTATCATGAGCTTAATAAGTTGACTGTTAAGAATCGTTATCCGTTACCTCGCATTGATGATCTGTTTGATCAACTACAAGGCGCATCATGTTTCTCGAAGATAGACCTACTTTCTGGATATCATCAACTACGTGTCCTTGAAGATGATATTCCAAAAACCGCATTTCGTACTCGATATGGGCACTACGAGTTCGTGGTCATGCCTTTTGGTTTTACTAACGCACCCGCTGTGTTCATGGATCTCATGAACCGTGTTTGTAAGCCTTATCTAGACCGTTTTGTGATAGTCTTTATTGACGATATTCTAATTTATTCTAAATCTAAAGCTGATCATGCCCGCCATTTACGTCTTATGCTCGAACTCTTATGTGGTGAACGTCTGTATGCTAAGTTTTCTAAGTGTGAGTTTTGGATTAATGAGGTGCAGTTTCTTGGTCATATTGTTAGTAGTCAGGGTATTCATGTTGACCCTTCAAAAATCGAGGCAGTGAAGAATTGGTGTACGCCTAAATCCGTATCGGAGATTCGTTCTTTCCTAGGATTGGCAGGTTATTACCGCCGGTTCATCGCGGATTTCTCTAAAATCGTTGCTCCTCTCACCACTCTAACCCAAAAGGAGAAACCTTTTGTTTGGGGTCCCGAGCTAGAGGAGTCCTTTCAGACTCTTAAGAATCTTTTGTGTAATGCCCCTATTTTGACTCTTCCTGACGGTAACAACGATTTTGTGGTACATTGTGATGCATCGAACCATGGATTGGGCTGTGTGCTCATGCAACGGGACAAGGTTATTGCTTATGCCTCTCATAAACTCAAGATACATGAGAAAAACTATACTACTCACGATCTGGAGCTTGGTGCGGTGATTTTTGCATTAAAGATCTGGCGACACTATCTTTATGGAACTAAGTGTGTGGTCTTCACCGACCATAGGAGCCTTCAACATATCTTTGACCAAAAAGAACTAAACATGCGACAGAGGCGTTGGGTGGAACTACTTAACGACTACGACTGCGAAACTCGCTACCATCCCGACAAGGCGAATGTAGTGGCCGATGCTCTTAGTCGTAAGACTCATGTTAAACCTATTCGTGTCTCTAGTGATTTGCATACTTGTATCCGTGAAGCGCAGTATACGTCAGCTAATGAAGGGAATCTTTATGACGAAGTGCTTGGTGCTAGTGTTGAACAACTCGAGACTAAGTCTGATGGCCTTCAGTACTATCTGAATCGCATTTGGGTGCCAAATGGCGATAACCTTCGTGAGCTCATTATTAACGAGGCTCACAAGTCCCGTTACTCTATACATCCAGGCGCTGACAAGATGTACCATGATTTGCGTACAATCTACTGGTGGCCTGGAATGAAGAGGGACATTGCCACATATGTTTCTAAATGCCTTACTTGTTTAAAAGTAAAGGCTGAACATCAGCGTCCTTCTGGACTTTTGGTGAAACCTAAGATCCCCGTTTGGAAGTGGGATAATCTTGCTATGGACTTTATTACTAAGTTGCCCCGTACACCTGCCGGTCATGACAGTATTTGGGTGATCATTGACCGTCTGACCAAATCGGCCCACTTTCTTCCCATTCGCGAAGATTATAAAGTGGGGAAACTTGCTAGAATCTATACCGATGAGATTATAAGTCGCCACGGCGTACCTTTAGATATAATCTCTGACCGTGATGGTCATTTTACTTCATGTCTTTGGCAAACATTACAGTTCGCTATGGGTTCGCACTTGAATTTTAGCACGGCCTTTCATCCACAGACGGATGGGCAGACCGAGCGTACTATTCAAACCCTAGAGAATATGCTCTGTTCTTGTGTCATCGACTTTGGTGGTAACTGGGATGTACATTTACCATTGATAGAATTCTCGTACAACAATAGCTATCATTCCAGTATTCAAATGGCTCCTTTCGAAGCTTTGTGTGGACGAAAATGCTGATCTCCTCTCAGCTGGCATGAGGTTGGGGAAAAGCAGTTCACTGGCCCTGAGATTATTCAAGAGACAATGGATAAGATTCTTCAGATCCGTGACAACTTGATCAAGGCTAGGAGCAGACAAAAGAGCTATGCGGATAAAAGGCGCAAGCCTCTGGCATTTGTTGTTGGTGGCCGAGTTCTACTTAAAGTATCTCCCTAGAAGGGAGTAGTTCGCTTTGGTAAAAAGGGGAAGCTCGCTCCTCGCTATGTGGGTCCTTTCGCGATACTTGAAAGGATTGGGAAGGTGGTGTACAAACTCGATTTGCCACAGGAATTAAACAACGTGCACCCAGTGTTCCACGTATCTAATTTGCGGAAATGTCTAGCCGAAGAGGGACTTCAAGTTCCTTTGGAAGACTTGCAAATAAATGACACTGTTCAATTTGTGGAGAAACCAGTCGAGATCATGGATCAAGCTATCAAGCGTTTGAGGCGCACCAAGATTCCCATTGTTGAGGTACGATGGGAAGGAAAGCGGGGTGCCGAATTCACTTGGGAGTTGAAAAGTGATATGAAGGACAAGTATCCGCATCTGTTCGAACAATCTTCTAATAAGATTTCGGGGACGAAATGTCCTAAAGGAGGGGAGACTGTAACGCCCAACGTCCCTGAACTTTAGGATTTTGTCAACTTTAGTCCCTGAAGTTTGGTCTCTTGTCATTTTGGTCTTTATGGTTATGTAATTTTGACTTTTGACAATTTTAATACTATTATGCAATGATACTTGACTCTTGATGCTTAAACTAGATAGTTGACTCTTGATGCTTGACTCTTGATACTTGACTCTTGATGCTTAAACTAGATACTTGATCCTTCATGAGAAGCAGAAACCTAGGGATTGACGCTTGATTCTTGGCGTACAATGACGGAATTTGCTTCTCGTGGCTCGAAACTTCATGAGAAACGAAACCCAGGGATTGGCGCTTGAGTCTTGGCGTACAATGACGGAACCTTGTTTCTCGTGGCCTTACACTTTAATCTAGAAACTTTATACTTATGTGTACTCTACAATGTAAACTAAAACCTCGAAGTCGTACGTCATTATTAAGTTAACAATGTATAACGATTACCCAAACTATACGCGACGCAACGCCTACTCTAACGCGATAAAACGAATCAGAAACGAGAACGCGAAAGGATGGGTTGGCCAGGGTGGCCGGCCGATCGGACGACCAGCCGATCGGGTAGCACCCCAGGCGATCCAATTTGCCTTCTCCTTCCTTCTTCTCTTTCACCTATAAATCGGCTGTCACATCACCATTTCAAGTGATGTGACAGCTCCGCCCGAACCAGACGCACACACACACAAATCCTCCATTTTCTCATCGATTTCGGTACGTTTCAAGCTAAATTCTTGTACTTTCTTACTCTACACATCATTCTCTACGTGATTCTCACTTGAAATCACACTTTTCACCGTGAAATCTCTCAGATCTAAGTTCTCGAGGATGATGTCATCATGGAGGTTTGTACAAACTACCATGTGATGTCATTCTGAGCAAGATCTAGCTCGGATCTAAGGAATTTCAAGTGTTTTCACACTAAATCTAAGTAAATCTAAACGTTTTCATATAAAATCGGTGAATCTCTGTCTTTTCTTTAAATTTTCGCCTTATTTGGATGAAAACCGGGTCTAAACGGGTTATAGACTTGATGAATAGTCTAAAACCGGCTTGGATCTGAGTTATTAACCGTAAAAGACGAGCACGGAGCAGTTTTGACATAAACTATTACGCACCGACAACTGATCGGTCAGGGGTGATTCCCACCCGATCATAACGACTGTGAACTAACTGTTGTCACAGCACGTACCGTGCTGTCACCATCAAACTTGAAACTTACAATATTTTGCAAAAACGATAAATAAGAAGCAATAGGCCAGCCGGTCGGACAGGCAGCCGAACGGTCAACCATCTTTTACACTAGGCCAGCCGTCCGATCGGGCAGCCACTATATACACTAGGCCAGCCGATCAGACAGCCGTCCGATCGGGCGGCCATGATACGCACAGGGTCAGCCGATCGGACAGCTGTCCGATCGGGCGGCCATCAACTTTATGGGCTAGCCGATCGGATAGCCGTCCGATCGGGCGACCCCTGTCTCCATAAAAGCATAGGTCAGCCGATCGACTGACCAACCGATCGGAGAGTCAGCCGATCCAAGGGCTGATTTATCATTTTAATCAATCTCGATACTTTGCTCGACTCTTACCCTATTGCAATCTAATTAGGCTGAAACTTAAACAGAGCTCCCTTTGATCCAATAGCATTTTATTCTGTTAAGCAATCCCTGTGAGTATACTCGATCCCCTTTTACTTTAAACTTTTGGGGTGTAACATGTATTCTATGAAACTTAAACTTGAATCTTGAAACTTATACTCAATCCTATGTGTTTGTGAAACTTATGATACTTGATTCTTGACTCTTTGTGCTATGTGATGTTTAATCCAGAGTGTGTAGTTCCGCCTTAACAATAGTAGCGCTATAGGAGTAATGCACCTCCCTGTTAGACTTTGGGGTATTGTTAGGAGGAGACATTTAACCTCCCTTTAGACTTTGGGAAAGGCACTTAACGCATTGGAAACTTGGGCTATCACTGCGTGGACTTCGACACTAGCACGGCTCAAACTATTTTATTTACTTACATGTTGCAGGGATTTGAGTTGTTTTAATCTATCATGCTATTATCAAACTTGTATACTCGCCAATACTTTTGTATTGATATTTTAATATATGTTGCAGGCTGATAGGATGCTTGGAATGCATGGAACACGGCTAGGAGATGCTTAGAAACGTCACCTAGTTAATTTAGAATCTTTTTGAACAATTCGAACAATTTATTTGTGATGGTCTGTATTTGATACATGTGACTGTCGTGTACGCTTTAGACAATATTTTGATGAAATTGATCTAATTTATATTGAAACAAACCGTTTATGGAAACTCATGAACAATATGAATGCTTAGTGCTCGCACCCCGATGGTTCCGCCATCGGTTGGGGTGTGACATCCTCCTTGTGGTTTGCCGGATTGAAAACGAGAGGGAGAGAAGGAAAATTAGGTGAGGTGCGGTTGTGGATGTGTGTGACTTTAGAGTGAGGGTTTTGAAAACAAAAAGTAGGAGATATGATGAATTTATATAGGTAGGGTTTTAATTTGGGTTGGGCCCAGGGCCCAAAAGCCTGCTTCTAGTGTTTTACGCGACCCGATACGTTCCCAAAAGCCGTTTTCGAACCCGGTCATTGCAAAATGTGTAGTATATTATTTTAGAGTCAAAATTTCAGAGAATGATGTCGGTAGTCGATATTGGTCGTGTTCGTTCGTCGGTTGTGTTTAAAAATCGCGTAAATGCCTCATTTGTCGTTTTGATCCGTTTTTCGACCCGGTTTCAACTGCGGACATCAAAATTCAATTACGAAGCTAAATATGCCTCATTTGCAAAACCACATTCATATGTATAAGTTATACATATAAACTTCGTATTAGTCAGCGTTGTCAGTATTTTGGTCCGGTGTCAGTTCGTTACCGCTTATCGTTCAGCAGTTTCTCCGCAAATCATCATTCCAAAAGCCTAAGTAAGTTAATTCGTGTCTCAAACACTATTTATTATTGTCTAAACGCTTATTATTCGCATAATTTTAACCTGGAAATTACCGGTTGTCACACGTTGCTCCTCGAGTAACGCTCGTAGTGAGTGATTTAATCAAGCGAGGATTCATGCACAACATAGTTAGACAAGAACTATGGTATTCATTATAGCACAACGTGATAACAAATTGTGGCCGCAATCCGTGTGTTCCACTCAAAGTGATACATAATTGTTTTAGAATCATCAATAAAGATTTGTCCGATGTCAAGGATGTAGCTGGTCCTACGCAAATGGTATGAATAGAAATAAAGAATGTTATTCGTCGATGGAAGTGTTACGTTGTAGGTGTTGGCACAACAAGAATAATCTAGAGAAAATGGTGGTTGTCCGAAGTTGTAGTGACTAGGTTCAAGTGAAGCGTCCGTCACAGTTGTCGAGCTTCCCCGTGTGCGAATGAGGATAAATTTATAATGATTCATGAACTTAAATGAGTTTGTAATCCGTCAAGTCTGTAAGCATCCAAATTCGAAAGTATTGCACTAAGTCGTATGCTTGAATTAGGAATATCACATACGTCGTCTAGAGGCTTCATTACGATGATGCGAAAACAGGTTCGAAATGGTATGATCGTATTAACAATACATCGCCATCTTTAGAGTTCAAGAAGTAATCACCAAGGATTGAAAGTTGAGTTTATCAAATTCTCTAAGCTAGAGCGCAATCTTATTCGATGGTCTGCATGGAGAAGCGAAGATGTAGTGTCACTATGATAATGGAATGATAGATTTGTCTAAATCGATAATAGTAACTAGATTATCGCATTAAACGGTAAGCATAGGCCAGCGCAAAGGATAGTGAAGAGATTCACATACAAGGAAAAACTCTTATGGGATAACGACTCTTGTAATATAAGGGGTAAGATAATTGTTTAAAACATCGCATTCATCTGAGTGTTGCCTAATTTGTATCTCCTTCTTCTGATGTCCCTATGACCATGGAACCGTTTGGGAAAAATCCGTTTGTAGAGTTGGATATGCTAGGGTGTAAATCAAGTTAGACTAAGGATTAGCCACATAATGTGATAATGTGATATGGTTGTTAGTGTTTCGTTATTTCTATTGTGGATCGAAGGAACGAGAGGTTGGTGATGGTCAGGCGAAGTATTAAGTGAAAAACAAAGAATCTGGCTATTAACCGAAGAATTATGGCAACTATTCTGGTCACCAGTGCCAGCTCCAGCTATGGCTGGCTGCGGCAATGGTACGGGTTATTTGTTGTGTACCGGTCACGTGGATATATCGTTTGCTCAAAATAGAGTTCGGATGATTTTCGAGCTGCACGATGACAAACTCGCAAAACTGTGACTTCCAGCCAGTGTTTCGTTTTTCAGCGACTGTAGCAGCGGTTTCCGGTGACGATGATAGATAGAGATGATGTGGTTCGTCATCATGAACGCGTGGACATATGATTCTCCTAAATCCAAGTTCGTTTCGGTCAGTTCTGGTCTACCCGAATATTGACGCGTAAAACCGAACCCACGGAGAGTCAGATCTGTGTTCACGAAGTGGTGGTGGCGAACGACACATGACGCCGATAATTTTTAGATCCTAGGCATGCCGAGGTGATTGCGTGGATAGGTAGAACGCATGAACCGGATGTCGTATGGTCAAGTTATGGGTGAAATAAGATTCTACTCACATTTTTGTGTCAGGAGTGTAGAGTAAAATACACACGCAAAAGGCGACAGATACGCAAAGGTATGACTATGTAGATACTTAAATTCTTTGTTAGGGGTTATTTTGGAATGTGATAAAAATGTCGAGGACGAATTTTAGGGATGTTTTTCGGTAACGATAAATCATGGGTATCGTACGCGAATAGACGCAATGGTTATAATGTTTGGGACGGCTTTAAGTGGAGCCTGCAACCTTATGATTTGGAGTAAATGGGTTGAGTATTTTTATTGAGGTGGTGGTTCATGAACGACCGGTTCTTTCCCACTAGCGTGTTGTGGTTTCGAATTAGAGTTAGGGGAATTCATTCCCACCTAAGGTATATCATGATTACATATTTAGTTCGCAAATAGTCATGGTGTTGTAAAAATAACGTATGTGTAGATGCCAAGTAATACAAGTACAATGTATGCATCTAAGTATGACGAACCTTTCAATCTGGGGTGTGGTGTCGTTGTGGTTTTTCAACAAAGAATGGTTTAAAAAAATTATATTTTAAACCTAGTTCACTATAACCAATGGCTCTGATACCAATGACGTGATGTCGTGGTCACGCAAATTTAATCCCAATAACAACTATGTAAATAGTGGCAAGTGGGTATCGAACACAGGGAGTTTGTGGAAAATGTGCTATTTGCGATGCTTCTCTAAGTTAACTAAAATAAACTAATTGCAAGAAAAATAAAATTCACGAGTTGTTTTGATTTGTTTGGTTTCAAAAACTAAGATTAATTAACTAATTTGCAAAATGAAGATTTGAAGTTGTAAACAATTTGGAAATAAACGGCTATCTTTAGTATCCGGTTTGCTTCAACTTTTGTGTTAACATTCACTAGAAAGAACTACATAGACATAGTTCATGTATAACCAATTGCAGTGATGAAGGGGGACGAAGTACTCAGATTCCGAGAACGTGAGGGTATCACCCGATGATCAATCAACCCTTACCCAAACCTAACTATACCCATGATATCTCGATTGCCAACGGCACCAAGAACGTATGGTTTCTAATTAGTTCAATGTAAGAATCAACACGTTACTAGCAAGCAATTATACACCATAACAATCAATTCAAACGAAGAGGAATTGTTATTCTAGAAATATAGATGAAAACACAAAAGTTTACCACAAACCTTCAACATAAGATAACCATTCAAGTATCTAGCCAATCATGACTTTAACACACATCATGACAAAATAGAAAGAAAACAATGTTCACAAGTTCCACCAACTAAGACAAGACAAGAATTTAGTGAAAGATTGTTCCAAGATGATTCTAGTGAAAGATTATTCAAGAGATGTGTTTCCTAGCTTCCAAGTGCTCCTTATATCACCTTCCATTCGTTTTCTTCAAGTAATAACCGACCAAACATGATTACCCTCCATAAATCCCCATAAAATGGTCAATTAATATGTAAGTTACAAAATAGGTTCAGTCGGCGCCGTAAGCTACGCCGCTTACCGTAGCTTACGGCGGTCAGCTCATAGGAACAACCAACATAGCACCGTAAGGTACGGCCAGCCGCCGTAGCTTACGGTGAGCATCAATCTTTTACGCCCCTTTGTTCCTGTCTTACGGTACTGATTCTGGCCATTGTTAGGGTACCGTAGCCTACGGCAGAGGCCGTAGGTTACGGCCCTGAGTGGCTTTCTGCTCTCATTTCCTTCATTTCACTTGGTTCCCACACGCCTTGATCAAGCCAACTTCTAGTTTCCATTCAAGCCCTCTAAAACCCGCATTTTGTACACTTTAACACCTGCACCATCATTAACTTGTGATTACCTAATTCACGCAAATAATCGGATAAAATGTAGAATGTGCGTTATGTTTAAGCCTTTTAAGGGTTGTCCTACGGACCACCCGTCACATCCCCACACTTACCCGTTGCTTGTCCCAAGCAACCACTTCAAAAACTATTTTTTTTAACCATAAGCGACCAATCGTGCAAACCAAACCAAAGTGCCGTCCTTTTACTAGCTTTTTATCAAACCACAAGACACACCCCTCACAAAACTCTCGGTGACAAGAAAAATTAGCAAGTTATGCTAAACCACTCAATGCGTATATGTGTGTGTGTGCGACAATAAGCTTGTATGAAAATCAAGTTGCCTCCTAACCAATATCTAACATGCTTTTGAATCAAAGGAACTTACGGGTTGTAACGGGGCTAGGTGCAAGGGTAGGAAAAGGAATATATATGTGGTAGCGAAAAACTTAACCGGTCTTTTATTACATAACGAAGTAAACAAACAAACAACTTAAACTTATATACAAGACAACTCAATCATCACTTCTTTTTTTTTTTTTTTTTTTTTTTTTTTTTTTCAAATATTCAACATACACTATAACATATCTACATGCTACTAAAACAACTACTAACACTATAAGACCGGGTTAAGTCGGGTAAATTTTTGGGAAACTAGCTAAGGGGTAACAAATGATCGGCTTTTAGGCACAAAATGGGCAACTAAATGTCCAAACCCCCGCCCCTCTCGCAACCATGCTCATATATATAATTTATGAGGTCCAACCCCCCAAATCCCACACTCGCACTCACCTAGACGAGGCATCCTAGAAGTCCCCTATCATCTTCAAAAGCATGTTGACTCTAAGATTTAACAAGTATTCACACACAAGTTCTATTAACACACAACACACACCGCCACTCAAACAATGAAATATCAATAACAATCATGCGTGGCTCAATTCTCACCAAAAAAGGATTAGAGATGGGTGTCGGTGTGTCAAATGGAACAATATCAAGTGTTCAAAATTTTACACTTTCGCTTGGATTTGCAAAAATTTTTGAATTTCTCAAAAATTTCCCCCATCCCCACACTTGGGATACATTGTCCCAATGTATGGTTTTGAGGGAAAGATCGCTTTCAACAAGAACATCCCCAATTGCTTATATTCTCAAACCCAAAATTTTTTTTTTTTTTTTTTTTTTTTTTTTTTTTTTAGAAACACCACCAACTCTCACAACCCATCAACATATTAACACAAACACCACCCAACCTCCCAACCGCAACATAAACATAAACACATAGACATATATACAAAAATGTACAAAGGAGCGAAATACGACCTGGCTAGTAATACTTCGGCTGTGGGGGCCCAAAGATGGACGTCATCATATCCGTCCACTCACCAAAACCAAATGCTCCACCGCTACTACTGCTTCCTTGATCACTGCTTGGATTTGCTTGTTGATAACTCATGGCATGCGGGTCCACCCATTGAGAATGGTGCAATGGCGGGGTGGGGTATGACACACTACCATCATATGGTGGCAATGTGGTGTAGTCCACAATGGGTGGATCTCCTACAACTGGCTGCCCCGCATGCCATTGGTCATGCATGCGTCTTTGACGATCATCCAAGTAACGGTTGTTCGTGTCTTCTTCACGGGCATATCTATGAGCACGGTTCCATTGCTCATTTCTATCGTAACTTCTTTTAATAGCCCTCTCCAAACTAGCACCCGTAAATGTTTGTTGATCAAATAGCACTTGATTTTGTTCACTCCAATTACCGAATGTGGGTGGTCGCCTTTGTTGAATGATTTGACCCATATCCCCCGAATGGGCCCAATACGGGTCATAAGCCTGTTGTGCATAGTCAAATGCACTACCCACATAACCAGATTGTACGCCGGCTCCTTGAACCCCCGCTTGACCGACACCTCCTCCTTGAACATCTACCGTGAAAGTGTCTTCACGATAATCATCATCCCCACTCACTTCATCATCCATTGATTCGGGTTCCTCTTCCTCTCCCGGTCTTAACGGTCTCGCATCCACTTTTAAGGCTCTCCACCTTCTACCATCCGTCTTCAATTTATGAAACCTTTCCGATTCTGTGTAGGTCCAATCCGACCCAAGATTATTAAGGTCGAATGGTCTAAACCTCTTGTAGGACCCTTTTTCATCTCCTTTGATTGCCCCGTACTTCTTGAGCAATGCCGTAATCAACCGGCAATGAGGTATAATCTTCTTTTCCCTACTATTCTTGCTCAACCAAATGTTGTTTAGTACCAAAAATCGGAAAGGAACCTTAGGTGACCCACGCATCATCATATACAAGATTGGCACTTCTTGAAACCGTACCTCCATCTTGTCACCTCGCCTTGGCATGACATTGTACATGCACAACGTCAATAACAACTTCGCTTCCATTCTTAAATTTCTTCTATATAATTTCCCATGTGTTGTGCCCGGAAGAAAGAGGTAATCAAGCATGTTTTGCCATTGTGGATGTTTAGCGGGCTCGTGGTAAAGATCCTTAAGACTTGGGTAGATGTACTCATTGGCCGGCCCATCATCAAACTTTGCTACCCGGCGCAAAGAGTCATATGACATCTCTACCTTCACACCATTACACTTTCCAACCAACCGCATCTTATTTGGAGCTTTGAATGGGGGACATTCAAGTGATGCCACCCACTCTTGAATCTGCGTGTCATACATTTTCTTCTTCTCGCCATCATAACACTTTGTGACCGCCCCCCAACCCAACGCGTTAAACTTTGCTATGATCCCGAAAGGGGCAAAATCAGCCTCCCGGATTTCTTTTTCACAAATAAAAGCTTCTCCCCTTTGTTTAAGCTTGTTCATTTGTTCGTGAAATAAATCCGCTCTCCATTCCGCGGGTTGGTCTAACAATGAGCCGGCTGTCCAATCCGGCTTTGGCCCCCTTGGCGGTGCATCCTCCTCCGAGTCCGGGTCACCAATCCGAGCCAATCTCCTCCTTTTTTGTTGTACCGCATCCCCTTGGGAAGAACTTGCAACTCCCTTTCCTTTCCTAGAAGCCATACCTACACACATTCAAAAACAAAGCAAACAATTCAAGTTAGTTATTTTTATCCCATCTTCCCCACACTTGCTTCATGTTATAGGTATAAATGTGCAAAAACCCAAAATTTTTATTTTTTCAAACAAAATTTTGGCATGATGTCCCCTAAAATCAGAATTTTTCCAACAAAGTTTCATAAAACATCAACACATTTATACTAATAACAATCAATGGTTTACAAAGTTCTATCATCTATCTCATACAAGCAAGTGTGTAAGTAAAAACATAATGGAAACTTACAAACCTCAATGTAATTCAAAGAATGAACAGAAATTGCATACCTTGGTGTTGTAGAAGATGAGAATCACTAAAGCCTTGAAGTTCACACAAAAACCCCCAAAAAGACCCAAATTTCGGCACCCCCTTGACCCAAATCCGACCCAAAACAAAGGAATCTTCAAGATTCAGGACTAAATCTGAGTTCCTTGCGAAATTTCACCCAAAATAGACTCAAAAATCACTTGAATCGGATAAGTTTAGAGAGAGTTATGGTTATGGAAGCTAGGGTTCTAAAAGGTAAATGAAGAAGAAGAAGATATGTGGTTGGGGTGAGAAGAAAATGTGTGGTTAGGGTTTTAGATGATTGTTTTATTATTATTTTTTGTTAAATTTTCGGATTTATTGTTTTTTTTTTTTTTTTTTTTTTTATATGCAAAACAACGAAACGTAACCAGGCCTCCACGTTCACTCGGCGCCGTACGCTACGGCTCCTGGCCGTAGCTTACGGCCATCACTGGGCAAAAATCACCGCCGTAAGACAGGAGCTTCGCGGCGTATGGTTTTATTTGATTGATTGCCGCCGTATGCTACGCCCCCCCCACCGTAGCTTACGGCGGGTACTGGGCATAGGGGGGCCGGTCACACACTTGTAAAATTTTTTTTTTTTTTTTTTTTTTTTTAAATTTCCTACTTTTTATGCGTTTTTATAATTTTAAGAAAAACTTACCCTACCCCCCGTTAAAAACCCGTGTTGTCCTCAACACTATGTTCGGGAAATTAGTAAAAATTTCCCCACACTTGTTTCGAAAACCGGTTTAAACGAGACTTATTCAAAATGCAATAAACTACACTAAGTATTTACAAATACCAAACCTGGGCCTCTTTCACGTTTCCTCATCATCCACTGGGCGTAAAATGTAGCCCACTTTATCTAGCTCGAGATTGTTGATATCATTCCCTTCCAAGTACGGTTTGAGCCGATGCCCGTTCACCGTTTGTTGCTTGTTTGTTCGTTCGTCTTGAATATCAACATCACCGAACCTTCCCACTCTTCGGACAACGTAAGGACCCATCCACTTGCTTTTTAGTTTCCCCGCAAACAATTTCAACCTTGAATTATATAACCACACCTTTTGACCCACTTCAAAGTTCTTTTTCTTTATCTTCGCATCATGAACCTTTTTCAGTTTGTCTTTATATGCGGATGCACACTCATAGGCTTGATCCCTTATTTCCTCTATTTCATTCAATTGAAGCTTTCTCGCCCGACCCGCTTCATCGTAGTTTGCGTTTACCGTTTTAGTTGCCCAATACGCCCGGTGTGCCAACTCCATAGGCAAATGACATCCTTTCCCATAAACCATCCGATAAGGAGTGGTATCAAGTGGAGTTTTGTAAGCCGTTCGGTAGGCCCACAACGCATCGTCAAGCTTGCTTGACCAATCCTTCCGATCCGTTCTCACCGTCTTCATTAAAATCTCTTTAATTTGCCGGTTGGAAACTTCGACTTGACCACTCGTTTGCGGGTGGTATGGTGTAGCAACGCGGTGGTTCACATTGTATCTCTTGAGCAACTTTCCAAAATTGAAATTCTTGAAATGCGACCCGCCATCACTTATTATCACCCTAGGCACACCAAAACGAGCAAAAATATTAGATTGCACAAACTTACATACAACGGAGTGATCATTAGTCCTCGTGGCAATAGCTTCAATCCACTTCGACACGTAATCAACCGCCACCAAAATGTATAAAAACCCATTTGAGTTTGGGAAAGGACCCATGAAGTCAATTCCCCAAACATCAAATACTTCTACTACCAAAATCGGGTGTAACGGCATTTCATCACGTTTCGAAATACTGCCCATTCTTTGACAATTGATGCAATTCCGGGCATACTCACAAGAATCCTTGAAAATCGTGGGCCAATAAAACCCACTAGCTAATACCCGATAACCCGTCTTGTTCCCACTAAAATGCCCACCACACGCCGATGAATGAGCATGAATCAAAATCTCTAGAACTTCCGTTTCGGGAACACATCTTCGTATCACTTGATCGGCCCCGATTTTGAACAAGTCGGGTTCGTCCCATATGTATTGCTTCACTTGACTAAGAAATTGTTGTCGCCTCTTCCTAGTCCAATGACTTGGAATTGCACCCTTAGCCAAATAATTAACGTAATGGGCATACCAAGGTGCAACATAAGTAGAGACGGCCAACAAGTGTTCATCGGGAAACCGTTCATTGATTTCACTTGGGTCATCAACACCTTCCAAAGGGATTCGGGACAAATGATCCGCAACAACATTCTCACATCCCTTTTTGTCCCGAATCTCAAGGTCGAATTCTTGTAGCAAAAGCACCCAACGAATCAACCGGGGCTTCGCATCCTTCTTTTCCATTAAATATCGGACCGCGCTATGATCCGAATACACTATCACCTTGCTCCCCCAAATGTAAGACCTAAACTTGTCCAAGGCATACACCACCGCTAATAATTCTTTTTCGGTTGTGGTGTAGTTGAGTTGCGCCTCAGACAATGTTTTGCTTGCATAGTATATCACCACCGGTTTTTTATCTACCCTTTGCCCCAAAACCGCTCCAATAGTCGTGTCACTAGCATCACACATAATCTCGAACGGCTTTGACCAATCCGGTGGTTGCAAAATAGGAGCCTTCACCAACTGTTCCTTCAAAACATGAAACGCTTGCAAACATTCGTCAGTAAAATCAAAAGGAACATCTTTTAATAACAAGTTACATAAAGGTTTTGTAATTACACTAAAACCTTTAATAAACCTTCGATAAAATCCCGCGTGTCCCAAAAAAGATCTCACCCCCTTAACATTCTTTGGTGGGGGTAAAGATGAAATTACCCGAATTTTTGCTTTATCTACCTCCATTCCCCGGTCCGAAATGACATGCCCTAAAACAATACCCTCTTGAACCATAAAATGGCTCTTTTCCCAACTTAGTACCAAGTTTGTCTCAACACACCTTTTTAAAACTTTTTCTAATTCATTAAGACAAGAGTCAAAACTTGGACCAAAAATGGAAAAATCGTCCATAAACACTTCAAGAGATTCCCCAACCATGTCCGAAAATATACTCATCATACATCTTTGAAACGTGGCGGGGGCATTACATAGTCCAAATGGCATTCGCCGAAAAGCAAATGTACCATATGGACATGTAAACGTGGTTTTGTGTTGGTCGTCCGGGTGAATAGCAATTTGGTTATATCCCGAATACCCATCCAAAAAACAATAATATTTTTGACCGGAAAGTTTCTCAATTATTTGGTCAATGAAGGGTAACGGGAAATGGTCTTTGGAGGTAGCCGCGTTTAATTTCCGATAATCAATACACACTCGCCACCCGGTTACCGGGCGGGTGGCGATTTGCTCACCGTGTTCATCTTTCACTACTTGGATGCCGGATTTTTTAGGCACTACCTGTGTCGGACTTACCCATGCACTATCCGAAATGGGGTAAATGATCCCCGCATCCAACCACTTGATGACTTCTTTCTTCACCACCTCTCTCAAATTCGGATTTAACCTTCTTTGTGTTTCACGGGTCGGCTTCGCATCCTCGCTTGTAATAATCTTGTGCATCACAATGGATGGACTAATGCCTTTTAAATCGGCTATCGTCCACCCAATCGCCGCCTTATGAGTCTTCAACACCCGCATCAATTCTTCCTCTTGAGCTACCTCCAAGTTGGAAGCAATGATCACCGGTAAAGTGTCATTCTCCCCCAAAAATGCATACTTTAGGTGCTTTGGTAGCTCCTTCAACTCCACACTTGGTGGACTTTCCAAAGAAGGCTTGGTGCCCGAATCAATTTCCACCGGTAATGTATCCGTTTGGTAAGTCCATGGTGGACTTCCTTCCTTCACCGCGAGAGCTTCTTGCTCTTTCTCTTCAACCTCTAACTCGCATGTGTGAACCTGCAAAGACATATCACAAACACAAGATCCCAAAATTTCTTCTTCGAACACCTTAGGGTCATAACCATCTATAAAATCTGCTAAGAAACACTCATCACCATACACATTAGTACCGTTAGTAAAAACATTCAACCTCATTTTTCTATTACCGAATGTCATGTCAACTGTGCCATAGCGACAATCAATAATAGCATGTGCGGTGTTCAAAAATGGCCGACCCAAAATAACATTTTGTTGTTGAATTGGGTCCGCGGATGAGTAATCTAGCACAAGGAAATCAACGGGATAATAAAATTCATCAACTTTAACTATAACATCCCGTACGATACCCCGGGGAAGTTTATGAGACAAGTCGGCTAATACAACCGTTGTCTCAACCCGCTTCAATGGACCAAAATCGTATTGGTCATATAACCCCCCCGGTAGGATACTTACTCCGGCTCCAAGATCCAATAATGCCCTCGTGGTTTGAAAATTTCCAACTTGAATATTTATTAAGGGCGTTCCCGGATCTTGTAACTTAGGAGGAAGGTCTCCTTTCAATACCGCACTTACCCGCTCCGTCAAATCTACCAATTTAGGCACTTTTTGTTGCCTCTTTTGAGTACACAATTCCTTTAGAAATTTGGCGTAAGCGGGTACCTGTTTAATAGCTTCAAGTAAAGGAAGATTAATTTTAACCTGTTTGAAGACCTCCCACATTTCCTCTTTTTGAGGACCCCGTTTTGAAATAAAATTTTTTCTACCCGGGTCTAATAAAGCCGAAGGAAACGGTACTTCACTAGACCCCTCACCCTCATTTACTTTTTCTTTTTCTTTAATAATTTCGGGTTTTTCAAAATTGGGTTTTTTAGAAGAAACAATGGGTGGTTCGTTTTCTTCCTCACTTTCTTGACCCGTTATATCCTCAACCACCCCTTCAACCAAATCCGGTGAAGGATTGGTTTTATACTCTTTCCCACTTCTCAAAACACTCACATGATGAATATTAACATTGTTACCTCTTGACGTACCATGGGATGGATTTACCTTAGTGTCGCTTGGTAATTGACCTTTACCCTTCTTCAATTCGGACACTTCGGTTGCAAGTTGACCCATTTGAGTGGTCAAAGTTTGGATTGCTTTGTCTCGCGCCTCATCCTTTTGTATGCGTGCGTCATCCATTTGGTTCCTCTTTTGCATCTCCGCTTGCATACTCTTCAACATTTCCATCATTTCATTTCCACCCGAAGACCCCCCTTGTTCTTGACCCGCTTGGTATTGCCTTTGGTATCCTTGGTTGTTCCCACCTCTATATCCACCTTGATTATTGTAAGGTTGGCGCGAACCATAATTTCCTTGGTTACCTTGAAAGTTCGGGTTTGATTGATTCGAAGGGTTCCCATAACGAAAATTCGGATGATTTCTCAACCCGGGGTGATAAGTGTTAGAATTCATATTGTAATTTCTACCACCCCCTCCTTGACCTTGAATGGCATGAACTTCTTCAAATTGCCCTTCCACCATTCCTTGGCAATTTTCCGCCGCATGACCTATTTCATTACACAATGCACAAACATCATAAATTTTATTAGAAGTTTGTATGTTACCATCATCAACCGCATGCACTTGTGTTCGGGTAACGGCCGGTCGTGCTCTCCTTGAAGCTTGAGCCTTTCTCTTTGAGGTGATCGCCATTTGTTCCAAAAATTCCCAATCCTCATGCTCATAGTTTGTGCCAAATGTCCCATTTGTAATGGACATCAAATCTCGTGCATCTTCGGCACACAACCCTTCATGAAAAGCGTTCATTAACTCCCAAAGCTCAATCCCATGGTGTGGACAATTTTTAATCATCATGTTCAAACGCTCGAAAGCTTCATGGAACATTTCGCCTTGTTGTTGTTGAAAGCTCCTCAATCCTTTTCTCGCATCATTGGTCTTTTGGGCGGTATAGAATTCGTCTAAGAATGTTTGTTGCATCTCCGCCCAAGTATAAATAGATGCCGAAGGCAAAGTGTAGAACCACTTCTTTGCCTTGTCCTCCAAGGAAAATTGAAATAGTACCAACTTGATATCATCGGCCGAAAAACCTTGACTCCCAAGAGTATTGCAAATTGAGTCATAGGCCTCCAAATTGAAATAAGGCTCCTCCGTTGCTAGCCCCTTATATTTCGGCAAACTTTGTAAAGAATTGGTTCTTACTTCAAAAATTCTCCCTTGGTTGTTATGAGGAATAACCACCGGTGAAGGATTGTGCATTATCACCGGTCTAAAATGTGCTTCAATTCCCCTTGCATTTTCCCTAAGATGCCTCCTTGGCACACCAAATCGACCTCTTGGACGAACTTGACCCATTGGCCTTTGCATGGGCCCTTGTGGTACCATTGGTTGTTGAATTGGCCTTTGAATTTGCGGTTGCACCTGTTGTGGTCGAACTTGTTGCAAAGGAACCGGACGTTGCATTTGCGGCCCTTGTGGCCTTGGCCTAATATGTTGAGGTATGAGTTGTTGTTGTTGAACCCCACCAACATTTGGAATCACTTGTACTTGGCCTTGCGTATAACCGTACTCCCCTTGCTCTCCATCACCCCCATAACCATATCCTTCTTCATCAAAACCTTCAAATTCCTCATAACCTTCATCATACCCATCTCCTTGAATTCCCGATGATTGCCCAAATGGAATAGTCGAGTATTGGAAACCCGATTGATTTGGTGGTCGATACGGTGTAGCATGGACAATAGACGAAATTGGTGCCATAGTATGGCTCGAATATGATGGACCCGCACCCGGGAAAAAATGGGATAATGGTGGTATAGTAGTGGAAGGGTTAAATGTGACGGTTGGTTCTTCTTGGGTAGTAATGGGTTGTGTGGTGTTGGTTGGTGTAACCTGTTGAAGTATGGTGGGTTCGGTAGTATTTGGTGGAATAGTAGTATTTGGTGAGGGTTGAGTGGATGTTGGTATGAATGATGAGGTAAATTCACCCGTAGTGGGTGGTGGTGGTGGATCCATAATGTATCGAAGTGGTGTAATCGGTGTAATTGGTGTTGTTGGTGAACTATTGATTGTATTTTCCCTTAGCAAAATTCTGTTTGCTCGCAAAGTTCGCTCGATTTCCGGATCAAACGCCAATGGTGATAGCTTGTGAGAGCTCCTAGTACGCATGCACCTGTAAATACCTGCACACTAACACACCTCGCGTAAACCAGAAAAATAACAAACTTAAAGCAAAGACAAAATTAACACACGTTGCGCACTACTCCCCGGCAACGGTGCCAAAATTTGACGTGATGTCGTGGTCACGCAAATTTAATCCCAATAACAACTATGTAAATAGTGGCAAGTGGGTATCGAACACAGGGAGTTTGTGGAAAATGTGCTATTTGCGATGCTTCTCTAAGTTAACTAAAATAAACTAATTGCAAGAAAAATAAAATTCACGAGTTGTTTTGATTTGTTTGGTTTCAAAAACTAAGATTAATTAACTAATTTGCAAAATGAAGATTTGAAGTTGTAAACAATTTGGAAATAAACGGCTATCTTTAGTATCCGGTTTGCTTCAACTTTTGTGTTAACATTCACTAGAAAGAACTACATAGACATAGTTCATGTATAACCAATTGCAGTGATGAAGGGGGACGAAGTACTCAGATTCCGAGAACGTGAGGGTATCACCCGATGATCAATCAACCCTTACCCAAACCTAACTATACCCATGATATCTCGATTGCCAACGGCACCAAGAACGTATGGTTTCTAATTAGTTCAATGTAAGAATCAACACGTTACTAGCAAGCAATTATACACCATAACAATCAATTCAAACGAAGAGGAATTGTTATTCTAGAAATATAGATGAAAACACAAAAGTTTACCACAAACCTTCAACATAAGATAACCATTCAAGTATCTAGCCAATCATGGCTTTAACACACATCATGACAAAATAGAAAGAAAACAATGTTCACAAGTTCCACCAACTAAGACAAGACAAGAATTTAGTGAAAGATTGTTCCAAGATGATTCTAGTGAAAGATTATTCAAGAGATGTGTTTCCTAGCTTCCAAGTGCTCCTTATATCACCTTCCATTCGTTTTCTTCAAGTAATAACCGACCAAACATGATTACCCTCCATAAATCCCCATAAAATGGTCAATTAATATGTAAGTTACAAAATAGGTTCAGTCGGCGCCGTAAGCTACGCCGCTTACCGTAGCTTACGGCGGTCAGCTCATAGGAACAGCCAACATAGCACCGTAAGGTACGGCCAGCCGCCGTAGCTTACGGTGAGCATCAATCTTTTACGCCCCTTTGTTCCTGTCTTACGGTACTGATTCTGGCCATTGTTAGGGTACCGTAGCCTACGGCAGAGGCCGTAGGTTACGGCCCTGAGTGGCTTTCTGCTCTCATTTCCTTCATTTCACTTGGTTCCCACACGCCTTGATCAAGCCAACTTCTAGTTTCCATTCAAGCCCTCTAAAACCCGCATTTTGTACACTTTAACACCTGCACCATCATTAACTTGTGATTACCTAATTCACGCAAATAATCGGATAAAATGTAGAATGTGCGTTATGTTTAAGCCTTTTAAGGGTTGTCCTACGGACCACCCGTCAACCAATCTGTTACACCCTCAATTTCCACATGCGGAGTTTTACCAAGAGGTGTGTGACTGACCAGATCTAGCCACTAATCATGTTGAACCAAACAATTAAAATAATAAAAGCATCACTATCAACATGATTAGCGATAAGGTTTTAATTTGTTCAAAAGGCAGTTTATGTTGCAGCGGAAAATAAAGTTAAAAACCAACAGGTTCTTAGAACCACAAGTTAAATAAATGTTTTTAAACCGTAAAGTTTAACCACTCACACCACCCCAACAGTTTGCAACGTTCATCTCCAGCTGTACCTACTGACCTTCAAAGCATGCAACTACGTGTCAACAATAAAGTTGGGGAATTCACAAATTTGAGTTTAGTAAAAGTAAAGTTCACAATGTTTTTTATTTAAGTATGACTCGGGTAGCTAACCCTCATCACATGACTGAACTATGTACCGAATGCTGATGGTTCGTTTGTGCCCTCAATAATGTATGTCAACATTAAAGTAAGAATGAAGGTTAGAAGTTCACGCCCGGCCTCCAGCATGGTGTGAGGTTTGTCAAACCTAATTGCGCTATCAACTAATACCCCGTGTATGCCCACCCAGCAATTTAATCGGTAAAATGTAGGGACTTTCATGATAGATTTTTTGTTTAGTCCTAGTGTACTATCCATCTTCAGTGGATAGCATATTTAAGTGGTTCACACAAGGAACGCGTGCGTAGCCCCAACCAGGGCTAGCGTAAAAAGTGTTGTCCCAAACCAGGGACGCATGCTTTAAGAAAAGAGTTGTGAACCCACCTTAGTCTTGCTCGGTTGTAAACTTGAAAGGTAATCAGGAAAGTCAATCTCTTCCTAATATGTTTACCGTTTCAACTAGTTTAATTTATGAATCCTACATGTAGTCTAACACATTGTCACAAAATCACCTTGTCATGGAATTACTTGTTTAGGTAAGTTTAAGCATATGATCATAGCATTTAATAAGCACATTCATTGCCTCCTATTAAGGTTTCTAGTATCATACAACAACCTTATGCTATCATGTACGTGCATTTAAAGCGTTAACAAATACTTTCAGCTCAAAGCAATTTCACGTCAACTTTTAGGCAGTTTTCTGGAATTTATTAAAATACTAAACGAACTGATAAAATCATGATATTTTAACACAATATGTTATTTGGTCCCCGAATACTATTGTATTTTTCTCCTGACCTATATCTTTATAAAAAGTCACTAAAAATCATTCTTTATACCTAGGCCTGATTTATAACCTCCTAATGATAGTTTACGCCAAAAATCATTTAAAAATCATCGTTCATTCTTTTTACGAAATTCCAGTTGAAGATTTTTTGTTACCTCCCGGAAGTACTTACAATAAAAATTCCAGATTATAACTCAATTCCTACATTTAGTTATGACATTTGTAATGAGCTGCAAATTCTGACAGAAAATGCGGCCTAGACCTTTGACACGGAATAAATCATTTAAAATACCAAACGACGTTGGAAAAATGCGATTCCAGTTGGATTCGAAGACTTTTTCTTGGAAGTTCATCATAGACTCAAGAAACAATAATTTTTGATAAAATTTGACCTGGTTACAGCCACTTAAAGTCAGTTGTAACGTTCTGGAAAGAACCTGTTTTGTTACCCGAATCCCCCCAAACCATTACCTAATGAACCAATGACCTAAAATCATCAACCACAGCAGGTTTTCCTAAATTAAGTCATGTATCAATCAGTTCATCACACCCACAATATTTAACCCATAAACAAAAACCCTAGCGACTAACCGAATACATAATCAATTTAATCATCTTGCCAATGTGATTTCCTAGCAACATAGATTACACGTAACAACATAGAACATCAACAATCATCATAATTCAAAAAACACTGCCAAGATACGAGGGATTTACGACCGAAAACTTGTATAAACTGAAAGAACTATAAATAAAACTCAATATATAATTACCTATCGATCAAAAGGGACTGCAATAAAGCCTTGAAATAGGATTTCTTGGAGCCTTGGGACTTGATCTTCGTCAACAGTAAAAGGGAAAGAGAGATCGCAGGGTGTAGGATTTAGGGTTTGAGTTAGTTATGAGAATCATGCATGATATGTACATAATAAAGGTTTGGGGGCGGTCTAGGTGTAGGAGTGGGCCGAAAACCTATGCGGGCTTCACTTTAAATGGGCCACAAGCTTAGGGGTGTTAAGGGGTGGCGGTTGGGCTTGAGTTTGGGCCGTAGACAAGTTAGGGAACAAGGGTGTTTGGGCCGTAAACACGATTTGATTCCGAGTCATTTGTTTCGTAAACAAAAGAAATATATATATATACATATAGTTAGTTTGGATTTTAATTTAACGTAAATATGTTAAATTATAACGGGCAACGAAACGTAATTTATAAGTGTGAATAAAAAGATGCTAAACTCAGAAGTGGGGATTGTTACATACTTTTCGACCCCCTGGTATTATAGAAATTTTTAGGTCCGGTGACTTCCGCCCCCTGGAAATCTCAAGCTTCGCCACTGTCTACTGGTATTTCTTTCTAAACATTGAGTTATTTCTGATTCAGGATCTTAAATCTTGTAATACACAATTGTTGAAATGACAGCTTGACACATGTGGTTTCATTTCTAAAATATTGTCCTTTTCTGCAAGAATCGATTTGGTTCATCGCGATATTGTTTTCGAATATAAACATGCGAACTAACATTCGTTTTCAACTAAAGTTAATGCCATAGGTTAAACATTTTAGGACTAAATTCATATATTAAACGAAGTTTTTCTAACTCTTTTTAAGCCCAAATACAAAACCAAAGCCTGAAAGCAATCCATTTCTTGTACTTGTGAGTTTCTTTTAAGCGGCAACTAACCTATCCCTAAAAACTACTACGCCTGCATCTTCCTGAATTTGAACAATCTGTCTCATATATAATGAAAAGACACCTTACCATCATGCAATATTCATCGAAAACTGTCTTAACCATACTATAAAAGAGGAGTTTACTAACTGCAGTATATATTAAATTATTTTATTTTTAATTTCTAATCTCTTATCTATTATTCTTTGGGCTGCAAACAAACTGTACAAACAAAAATAAAACCTTGTATGTGTTCGTTTGTTAAGAAATATACAGGCTCACAAACTATTCAAGAACAATTGCCGAACGAGATATTGTGTTCATGTTCGTTTGTTAAGAAAATGAACTTGTTCTTGTTCGTTTGTGTCTCTTTGTTAATTTTAGGCAACAAACAAAAAAGAGCGTTGATAACACGAATGAGAACAAACTAATGTGTTGGTTTGTAATCAAGGGGTTTTTGTTGCGTATGAGCTTGAAAGACAGGAGATTAAGGAGGTTAGGGAGATGATTGATGTGAATTTGGTTGGGAGTTGTAATCTGGTTAAGGCTATGTTGCCTGGGATGAAGAGTAGGAGTCACCGAAAGCCGGTTTCAATTGCGTTTATGTCGTCTCAAGCCGGGTAAGTATGATGTTTTGTTAGCTTTAATATAACTAGGGTTTATGTTTTGAAGTGAAGGTTTGGTGATGCAATTTGTTGTGACTAGAATAGAATTAGAATGTGGAATGGCCCTCACTATTTGCACACCTTGGCAGGCTATCTGCACACTTAGGGTTTACATACGCTGCGTATAGGTCTCTACGCAGCGTATGTTAGGGGCAGGTACACGACCAGACAGTCAAACCTAGTACCATGTCAAATCAATCTGACATAGGGTGCATATTGAGCAATACGCAACGTATAGAGGAAAACCTATACGCTGCGTATTGGTCAATACGCAGCGTTTGTCAGACTGATTTGACACTGATACGATGTTGTCCAGGCACGTGAATAAAGTAATACGGGGAGTAGAGAGCTATACGCTGCGTATTTTAGTAAATTTGAAATTCTATTTATCCATGCATCTCTGTTCACTTCGAGTTATCTCCTCCTGCTTTCGTTTTCGTCTTCTTCTTCGGTAAACTATTTACACACCAAACCAAAATCATTTGTTCTGTTTTATGTTTAATCTTGTTAAAATGTCATCATTTTGGAACGAGAATTATTTCGGTAATCGCTATTCTAACGACACATGGGGAGCAAATGCTGCCGATGAGGAGGAGGAGGTTGTGTCTGGAGTCCCTGTTGATCAAAAAACACAGTTGCCAGACTTGAACAAGACTCCCACTCCACCTGTTGATGAACCAAATTACCCGGCGCATCAAGTGTATCCGGATTACGGATATGGGTATGAATCTCCGTACGTGCAACAAAGTGGATACGGTGCTGAGAATGCACCTGTTGATGAACCATACGTGCAACAAGCGGATTATAGTGGATACGGATACGGGTATGAATCTCCGTACGTGCAACAAGCGGATTACAGTGGATACGGGGGTGAAAGTGGATACGGTAGATATGGGGTAGAAGATGGATACGGTGGATACGGGGGTGAAGGTGGATACAGTGGATACGATAGATATGGCGGTGAAGGTGGATACGGTGGATACGAAGAATATGGTGGATATGGTTATGAGCCCCGTAACACACCACTTTATAAACCATCTACCCCGGGCAATCCATTTCAAATAAATGAGGTATCACATTATTGTTATTGTTAAAAATATTATAATTATTATTATTATTATTGTTTTTATTATTATTATTATTGTTAAAAATATTATAATTATTATTATTATTATTATTATTATTATTATTGTTATTATTGTTAGAAATATTATATTATAATTATAATTGTTGTTGTTATAATAATAATAATAAGTATTATTATTATTATTATTATTATTATTGTTGTTGTTGTTGTTGTTATTATTATTATTATTGTTGCTGTTATTTTTATTATTATTATTATTATTGTTAAAAATATTATAATTATAATTATTATTGTTATTGTTATTGTTAAAACTATTATAATTATAATCATTATTATTATTGTTATTATTGTTAAAAATATTATTATTATTATTATTATTATTATTATTATTATTATTATTATTATTATTGTTATTATTATTATTGTTATTATTGTTAAAAATATTATTATTATAATTATTATTATTATTGTTATTGTTAAAATATTATTATTATTATTATTATTGTTTTATTGTTAGAAATATTATAATTATAATTGTTGTTATTATAATTATTATTATTATTATTATTATTATTATTATTATTATTATTGTTGTTGTTGTTGTTATTATTATTATTATTATTGTTAAAAATATTATAATTATAATAATTATTATTATTATTATTATTATTGTTGTTGTTGTTGTTGTTATTATTGTTAAAAATATTATTATTATTATTATTATTATTATTAGTATTATTGTTATTATTGTTAAAAATATTATTATTATTGTTGTTTTTGTTGTTGTTGTTGTTGTTATTGTTGTTATTATTATTAACGTAACTTTTTTTAGCGTTTCATGTCTCTAACTGATTTAAAGAATTGGGTACAAGAAATGGGAAAGGAGTATGGTTACGTAATTGTTACCCGCCGATCGAAAAATATTGGTGGTACTACTGGGATGGTATGGCTTGTGTGCGACCGTAGTGGTGAGCACTGTAGTAAAGCAACAGTTAGGAAAGCTGGTAGCAAAAAAATCGGTTGCCCATTTTCATTACTCGCCATCCGGGACGTGACGAATGACACGTGGGAGTTAAAAGTGGACAAAGCGAACCATAACCACGAACCTACGACGAGTCTGTTGGGCCACGCTTTTGTGCGAAGATTTACTGAAGCCGAATACAAGCTAGTGGAGCAGCTAACTGCTCAAAACATGGAGCCACATATCATATTTCAAACCCTAAGAAAATAGTTCCCCAACAGCCTGCATGTTCAGAAAGACGTGCAAAAAACTTGCTTAGAAAAAGTCAACAGAATGCTATTTTACGAATTTAAACATAATCAGTAATGTAGATGGCGTGAAATCTGTTTTAACACTCCTATAACATGATAATAAGTATATTAACTAGTCTAAGCTTGTTTGATCCGACCATTTAGTGTTTTGACCCAGTTCGAAACCGAAAGTCGCAAAACTTTGACTTTTGCTTTGAGTTCAGTTCTGACCCGTTTTGGTATGAATTAGATATGCCTTATGACTCTCTTAGGACCAGGTTACATGATGGTATAACCCTCTGTGACCGGTTCGTTGTTTGTCCAAGTCTTTTGCACATTTCCGTTATATGCTTAAAAGTTGACCGTAACGCCCTTATGACTTTAAAACGTGAATTTGGGAAATGTGAGATAGCAAAAATCTTTCTTACTAAATTCTAAACATGTCCCTAAAATTTCACGTCAATCAGAGGTCTAGAATGGGAGTTATGCTAAATAGCGCAATTACAAAAACTTTAGTAATTAAATGGCGCAGTTAGCATAACGCCTATCTAAACCCAAATATCGACACCAAACCTTTTACACACTGATGTAAAATAATATATTGGGAATTTTAAAGATTTTTAATTATTTTTAACCTGCTCATAACCTGCGGTTATGGCATCGGTTCGGTAAATACCGAATATACCCTTTTCGAGCATAACTTGAGTTCTACAAGGTCTTTTGACCCGATTCCAGTTGCTACTGATTTTAAATAATAAATAAGGTATTTTGGACTTTATACACTATTCAGAAAACCTAGATTTCCTGTAGAACTCAGAAACCTATTTTTATAATCCTTAAAATAACCGAAATACCCCTGCGGGGCATATAATGGACTTAAACTCGTTACGGGCATTATGGAAGGTATCCTACTAATACCACAACCTCTTTAAAGCATATTGACTTAGGAAACCAGTGTAGGGCTCTTACGGTTGCCCGTTACGCCTTTTTGCGCGCACGGTTCGGCTTATGTAACTAGTTTACATAAACTAGCCGAAACGAGTCAAACCATTTGATTTTGACCCCAAAATCCAGAGTGTGGTTATTATACCCATATAAAACAAGTCTTCAAACTTGTTGGGTCCAAATCACATTCCATTCCCGGTTTTCGCCTTTCGAGCGATTAAACCGTAATTATCCCTTGAAACTGACCGGTCTAAGCTACGGCTAAATTAAAGACCCGTTAGGATTCTAATAGGTTATTTTAAACCTTCGTTCCAGAATAGGAGACCAGCAAAAGCTATTTGTAATTTATTCTATTAAGGATTTATACTTGCAAAGGTAAATACTTTTAACTTATTTTCCGTTATACGGGCTTGGGTTACGGTATATAAAATACCGCTTGATCGGGCATCAAATCTTCCATCGTTTGGTGGTTAATTGAATAATTTGGTCGGCTCGTTTAAACAGTTTTGTTTACTTAAAAGCCTTTGGGGGGTTATTGACCATGTCCCGGATATCCCTGGCAGCATTTTACGAAATGGCCACGACCTAAGCGCGGAGTGTAGGCGTACCCTCGTCAGTGCATAAATAGTTAATGTGGTGTGTCTATTGATCTTTAACCCGGTACGTCCGGGCTACTGAACGCATAAGGAACATGTAATTCGTTCACAAGATTATAAATTTAAATAATTCTCCCAAGTTGTAAAGAGTTTGTGCCTTGTGCATTCAAATCAATTTTTATTAAACCTTTTACAAAAGTGTCGGTTGAATGTATTTACCAGTGTAAACTGACGTAGTTTCCCAAAAAGACTAAATGCAGGTATTAAGCGTAAATGGGCTGGATATTTCTCCTTAGCATCAATAAAGAGTCTCGCAAGCTTAAGATGCCTACGTCTGTTGAACAATTATTTTTATCTTATTATTGATCCTCTGTGGATTTTATTTCAACAATGGTGATACTTTGATATTACATTAAATGTTGAAATATATTTATCTTTATGCTTCCGTTGTGCATTCATATAATTGTGTGGTTTGACTATATTGTTGCCAACTACGTCACGGTAATCCCCCACCGGGCCCACCGGTGAGACACGTGGAAATCAGGGTGTGACAGGTTGGTATCAGAGCCAACGTTGAGTGAATTAAACAATATTCTTATGTGTTTAATCTCAATGACACAATTGCACATACTTGAGTCTAGACAAGAACATAGGACAAATTCGAATTGTTATACCAGTTTTTCTTTTATCATTCATTGTCATTTAAAGATTTGTTAAGCAGGAGAGATGCCGCCAGCGATTAGAAGAGGAAGAGGCAAAGGACCGATCACTACTCGAAATGATCACGAGGCCGGACCTTCGAACATGCGAGCTCCTTCCAGCACAAGGAGCGAAGAGCCTCAGAGGCATAGAAGAAATCTCTTTGAACCTGCAAGACATTCTACCTCACACAGCTCAACACCGTCATACCGTCACTCGTTTGGACAAAATTCTGAGAATGATCCCAGTAACCCTCAACCTTCCTATACACCTCTCCAGCGTTCTGTATCGCACCATGCTTTTGGCGACCCTACTCCTTTCTTCCAAAGTCAGTTCAACCCAGCAGACTACATTCAAGAACCAGCGGGCTTTAACCCGTTGGGACCAGAAGATCACTTCTCCGAGGATAATGCGGAAGATATGGACGAGGACACAGATCCCATAGAACCTGCGCGCGGTACTCCCACGCACCCTATCGAGATCTCTGACGGATCTTCTTTTCATGGTACACCTTACCAGGGCCCAGATAGTTTTCAAGCGCTGTTCAACCAGCACGAGTGGTATTTTACACCCTCCCATCAGACGCCTCATCAACAGCAACAACAGCAGGATCCCTCCAAGGACCCGCGTTTCGTGGCAGTTACGTCACCGCCTCCTCCGCCACCAGTTCAGCAAGCACCTCCTGATCCACCAAGGCGTAGGAGATCAGGTGCACGTATGTCCACTCGAAGAGGGGAATTTCATTTCAGCACCCCTCGACACTCCAATGGTAGCCATTATCCGCCACTGCAAGAAGAAGGGCCTTCAAGCCCTGTCCAATAGGCGAATTCTGCGCCAGTTGCACCGCTATCGCCACCATTTGGGTATGATAACCCCATACCTGCGTACGCCGGTCCCTCAGCGTACAATCCATTTGAGCAGCCGTCTCACACGCACTACAATTATAACTATGAAGCCGATCCATATGTGGTAGCGGCTAGGTACAATGCCCTCCATCCCGACAGAGCTTATGGGAACCTTTGGGGAACGGATTACTCAGCTCATGGGTATCCAGCACCTCCTAGGCCTCCGGTTCAACAACCATCGCAGAAACCACGTTTTTCCCCACCAGAACAGGAAGAAATCCTCCACCGTATAAATCGTGTGGAACGAGATTTCGAGGAGGAACGTAAGAACAACCGAGGATTCCTCAAGGGTCTAGCGAACCTGTTGAAGGGCAAGAAGAAGAAACGGGATCATTAGTCTTAATGCAATCTAATGTAACTTCTATCTGAAATCAAGTCCCTGCGTGGACATTTATTATTGTTTAGTCCCTGCGTGGACAACTGTCTTTCAGTCCCTGTGTGGACTTATCTTTTGTCCCTGTGCGGACACCTATCCTTGTGTTTGGTTCCTGCGTGGACATGTTTCTGTTAACCTCTGCATAGGTAATCGTTATTGAAAGTCCCGTTTAGGGCAACGTGTAATCGTTATTATAATTAATGGAATGTTAAGATATAAATTTCATTTTAATTGTTATATACATTATTATATGAAACCAATCAAAATCATTCCTTTGAATTAATCTGCCTAAATATAGAATCTAATTGGTGAAACCTAGCCAGGTGTCATTATAAGATCCGGCCAAGATGGTAAGACCTGATTAAAAGATTCAGAATTCCGGTTAACCTCTGTAAGCATGTTAACATTCTTGGCGGATGCGGTTCGTTAAAATCGCACGCGTCATTCTCATATAAGAATCCTTTTAAGGATTCCGAAGCCCAAATTAATGATTTGTAAATCATGGGTTAAATCGTCAATGAAGATGATCAATTATTAAAGATGTAGTGCCTACGGGCCAAACTTATTAAACATCCATTAGTGATGTAGTGCCTACGGGCCATACTTATTGTCATATAAGACAAAAGGCAGTTGTAGTTTATGACTCCCTGTCAAAAAAAGGTAAAAAGACTACGGTTCAAATCTTCATGCCTTGATTCTCTGTAATCCCGGCTTATATTATAAAAACGTCCTTATGACTAGGCTTTTATGCCACTAACAATATTGTTTGTAATTAGGATAGGTTATGTTAAAATCCTAAATAAAAGTGAGTAACGAATTAACCAGATATGGTCTCTGTTACCATGGTTAATGAATTGCCATAAAAGACAATTCCATAATAAACTCCTAAATAAAACTTTGTCATTATCTTCTGTAGCATATTCAAGTCTCAATGGCTGATACAAATGAAGTGAATACTCATTCAAAAGAAGATGAGAATGATAACGCCCAGGTTCATCTAACGGGCGCGGAATTAAAAGCTCTTGTCGACGGTGCTGTTAAGGCAGCCTTGGATCGAAAATACGGTGCTGTTAAACCACACTCAAAGCCGAAAACCCACTCAAAATCTCACAGCAAACCACCGTCTAAGCCTAAAAAGGACGATGATAAACACTCATCCAATGAAAACAGTGTCAGTCCTAAGGAAAAAGTGTTTACTGATGCATCTCGCGCCAGGGGTTGCACCTACTAGTATTTCGTATCTTGCAAACCCCGAGATTTCACTGGGGAGAAGGGCGCGGTAGATTGTATGACTTGGTTAGACAAGATGGACACCGTGGTGGACATCAGTGGTTGTGCAGAGAGAGGCGTGGTAAAGTTTGTTTCGCAATCATTCAAGGGCGAAGCCCTGGCTTGGTGGAGGTCATTGGTTCAGGCCTCAGGGAAGGCTGTTTTGTACAGCATGTCGTGGGAGGAATTCATTTCTCTCATCAAGGAGTATTACTGCCCCCAACATGAGGTTGAAAAGATCGAGTCCGACTTCCTATCATTGGTTATGACGAACCTTGACTGTCAAGCTTACCTCACGAGCTTCAACACAATGTCCCGGTTGGTTCCGTATCTGGTAACCCCGGAACCAAAGAGAATAGCTTGTTTTATCGGTGGTTTAGCCTCCGAGATAAAGGCAAGCGTAAAGGCCTCCCTGCCAGCTACCTTTAGATCTGTAGCTGACATATCTTTGTCCCTCACTCTTGACGCGGTCAGACAAAGGTCGCTGAGGAACAAAGAAGCTGAGAAGAGAAAACGTGAAGACGATACTTCACGAAGATCGAGCAAGAAGCACCGGGGAAGCGGTGACAACAAGAAAGGGTCTGAGTCAAGGAGAGAAGGGCATCAATCTGGTGAGAAGCCCAAGTGCAAGATTTGCAAGAAACAACACTTTGAAAAGTGCAGACTCGAATCGAACTCGCAGACTCAGCCAAAGTCATTTGCTTGCGGGATATGCAAGTCCAAGGACCACAAGACTTTGGATTGCAAAAAGCTGAAGGATGCAACTTGCTACAGTTGCAATGAGAAAGGGCACATTAAAACCAACTGCCCTAAATACGCCAAGAAGCCTGCGAACTAACATTCGTTTTCAACTAAAGTTAATGCCATAGGTTAAACATTTTAGGACTAAATTCATATATTAAACGAAGTTTTTCTGACTCTTTTTAAGCCCAAATACAAAACCAAAGCCTGAAACCAATCCATTTCTTGTACTTGTGAGTTTCTTTTAAGCGAAAACTAACCTATCCCTAAAAACTACTACGCCTGCATCTTCCTGGATTTGAACAATCTATCTCATATATAAACAAAAGACACCTTACCATCATGCAATATTCATCGAAAACTGTCTTAACCATACTATAAGAGAGGAGTTTACTAACTGAAGTATATATTAAATTATTTTATTTTTAATTTCTAATCTCTTATCTATTATTCTTAGGGCTGCAAACAAACTGTACAAACACAAATAAAACCTTGTCCGTGTTCGTTTGTTAAGAAATATACATGCTCACAAACTATTAAAGAACAATTACCGAACGAGATATTATGTTCATGTTCGTTTGTTAAGAAAATGAACTTGTTCTTGTTCGTTTGTGTCTCTTTGTTAATTTTAGGCAACAAACAAAAAAGAGCATTGATAACACGAATGAGAACAAACTAATGTGTCGGTTTGTAATCAAGGGGTTTTTGTTGCGTATGAGCATGAAAACAGGAGATTAAGGAGGTTAGGGAGATGATTGATGTGAATTTGGTTGGGAGTTGTAATCTGGTTAAGGCTATGTTGCCTGGGATGAAGAGTAGGAGTGACCGAAAGCCGGTTTCGATTGCGTTTATGTCGTCTCAAGCCGGGCAAGTATGATGTTTTGTTAGCTTTAATATAACTAGGGTTTATGTTTTGAAGTGAAGGTTTGGTGATGCAATTTGTTGTGACTAGAATAGAATTAGAATGTGGAACGGCCCTCACTATTTGCACACCTTGGCAGGCTATCTGCACACTTAGGGTTTACATACGCTGCGTATAGGTCTCTACGCAGCGTATGTTAGGGGCAGGTACACGACCAGACAGTCAAACCTAGTACCATGTCAAATCAATCTGACATAGGGTGCGTATTGAGCAACACGCCACGTATAGAGGTAAACCTATACGCTGCGTATTGGTCAATACGCAACGTTTGTCAGACTTATTTGACACTGATACGATGTTGTCCAGGCACGTGAATAAAGTAATACGAGGAGTAGAGAGCTATACGCTGCGTATTTTAGTAAATTTGAAATTCTATTTATCCATGCATCTCTGTTCACTTCGAGTTATCTCCTCCTGCTTTCTTTTTCATCTTCTTCTTCGGTAAACAATTTACACACCAAACCAAAATCATTTGTTCTGTTTTTTGCTTAATCTTGTTAAAATGTCATCATTTTGGAACGAGAATTGTTTCGGTAATCGCTATTCTAACGACACATGGGGAGCAAATGCTGCCAATGAGGAGGAGGAGGTTATGTCTGGAGTCCCTGTTGATAAAAAAACACAGCTGCCAGACTTGAACAGGACTCCCACTCCACCTGTTGATGAACCAAATTACCCGGCGCATCAAGTGTATCCGGATTACGGATATGGGTATGAATCTCCGTACGTGCAACAAAGTGGATACGGTGCTGAGAATGCACCTGTTGATGAACCATACGTTCAACAAGCGGATTATAGTGGATACGGATACGGGTATGAATCTCCGTACGTGCAACAAGCGGATTACAGTGGATACGGGGGTGAAGGTGGATACGGTAGATACGGGGTAGAAGATGGATACGGTGGATACGGGGGTGAAGGTGGATACAGTGGATACGATAGATATGGCGGTGAAGGTGGATACGGTGGATACGAAGAATATGGTGGATATGGTTATGAGCCCCGTAACACACCACTTTATACACCATCTACCCCGGGCAATCCATTTCAAATAAATAAGGTATCACATTATTGTTATTGTTAAAAATATTATTATTATTATTATTATTATTATTATTGTTAGAAATATTATAATTATAATTGTTGTTGTTATTATTATTATAATAATAATAATTATTATTATTATTGTTATTATTATTATTATTATTATTATTATTGTTGTTGTTGTTGCTGTTATTATTATTATTATTATTAGTGTTAAAAATATTATAATTATAATTATTATTGTTATTGTTATTGTTATTGTTATTGTTAAAACTATTATAATTATAATTATTATTATTATTGTTATTATTGTTAAAAATATTATTATTATTATTGTTATTATTGTTGAAAATATTATTATTATTATTATTATTATTATTATTATTGTTATTATTGTTAAAATATTATTATTATTATTATCATTGTTATTATTGTTAGAAATATTATAATTATAATTGTTATTATTATTATTATTATTATTATTATTATTGTTGTTGTTGTTGTTGTTATTATTATTATTATTATTGTTGTTAAAAATATTATAATTATTATTATTATTATTATTATTATTATTATTGTTATTATTGTTAAAAATATTATTATTATTATTATTATTATTATTATTATTATTATTATTATTGTTATTATTGTTAAAAATATTATTATTATTGTTGTTGTTTTTGTTGTTGTTGTTATTGTTGTTATTATTATTAACGTAACTTTTTTTAGCGTTTCATGTCTCTAACTGATTTAAAGAATTGGGTACAAGAAACGGGAAAGGAGTATGGTTACGTAATTGTTACCCGCCGATTGAAAAATATTGGTGGTACTACTGGGATGGTATGGCTTGTGTGCGACCGTAGTGGTGAGCACCGTAGTAAAGCAACAGTTAGGAAAGCTGGTAGCAAAAAAATCGGTTGCCCATTTTCATTACTCGCCATCCGTGACGTGACGAATGACACGTGGGAGTGAAAAGTGGACAACGCGAACCATAACCACGAACCTACGACGAGTCTCTTGGGCCACGCTTTTGTGCGAAGATTTACTGAAGCCGAATACAAGCTAGTGGAGCAGCTAATTGCTCAAAACATGGAGCCACATATCATATTTCAAACCCTAAGAAAGTAGTTCCCCGACAGCCTGCATGTTCAGAAAGACGTGCAAAATGCGGTACAAAAAATTAGAGCGACACTAATGGACGGAAAGACTCCTATGCAGGCACTGGAAAGCCTGCTGCATGACCACCGATTCATTTACGACACCCGACAGGAACCCAAAACAGATGTCGTAACAGAGATTTTCTTTGTTCATCCTTATTCAATTACTATGTGGCGTGCATTCCCGCATGTGATGTTGATCGACGCGACCTACAAAACAAACCTCTACAACATGCCATTTAGCCAAGTTGTGGGTATGACGTCGACTGGGAAGTATTTTTGTATCGCACATGCCGTTATCTGTAAAGAACGAAGGGGTAACTACGTGTGGATGCTTGAGCGGATCAAGTCAATCTTGCATGAATGTATGATGCCGCATGTGATAGTCACGGATATGGGGCTTGCCCTAATTAACGCGTGTTCTAAAGTATTCCCGAACGCAACTAGGCTTCTATGCCTCTTTCACATCGAACAAAATATAGTTAGACAGTGCAAGAAAGGGTCCAATAAAGAAGATTGGGGGGAATTTATGTCGTACTGGCGGAGAGTGTGCGAATCTAATTCAGAGCCCATGTACAAGTACAACTTGGAGAAAATGTATAACCGACTCGTGGTTGCCAACCGAAAATGTAGGATCGATCTATGACCCAAACGAGTCATTCAGAAGAGTTCTTAGGCTATACGAAAGGCGGAAACAGACGTATAGACTCGAAACAGCTTGATTATCACTTTAAACTACTTGTATATTGAATTAACAGCGATTACACTCACAAGAAATTCCGGCAGCACTTCGGTACAAGTTTCTGATTCACCACCAAATGACATGATCACTAACCTATTTATAGAGTTTCTGATTCCCCACGAAAGTGCAATGTTCATTTCGTGGGAAATCAACATTTCGTGGGAAATCAACATTTCGTGGGAAATCAACTCTAAAACTCTATTTTCCCGTACAATGTGCCCTGGTCTAACATATCTAGTACTAGACTCGATACAAGACGAAGTCGACAGATGTATGCACTAACAGACTCCCCCTCATATGTTGACGAGTCTTAAGTGTCAAGTCTTCAACGTCTTCAGTCTTTATCAGTCTTCAGGCTTTTCCTGCTCTTGACTCGCTCTATCTTCTCCTGAATATCAGCACTAACAGATAACTACCCAAACTCTCTCTAACAGACTCCTCCTCAAAAAATGCTTGGATCATAGACTGACTTTTACAGAATCAGGATCGCAACCTGGCTTGCTACTCTCAATCAGAATCCGGGCTTTCCTACAAATCCTCTACCCAAAACATAAGTGCAACACCTCAAAAATTTGTATCCAATAAATAAACGACACGTGTCACATACGAAAAAAGTGTCATAAACCCGGATTTAATTAAAGATGTACGGCAGGATTTTTGAACATATCGACATGTTAATTTTATACCTCTGAACGACTTCTTCGTTATAAATCCCAAGACCCTAAGCATGATTATTAAAACATCTCTTATATCTTAAATCCGGTAATTACCAATAATGATGGATGTCAAATTTGTATGTATGGATCCTGAGGAAATAATGTACACTAAATCTTCATTCATGAACCTTTACCATTATTCAAACAAATGATACATGATGGAGTAGACATAACTGGTACAAGCATGGGTTAAAGGCATTGTGCTGAGAATTTAACCAGAAATCATGCATTGCAAGTTGTCCATTCAAGTCATGAAAGGTTATTTTTTTTTGCCTCTGACAAGCGCTTACGGACCGTAAGGGTCCCGCCTTACGGACCGTAAGGTGTGAAGGGGTAAAACATATTCTCTGTAAAAGGCTTACGGGCCGCAAGGGCCCTGCCTTACGGTCCGTAAGGGACGCCCAGCGACAGAAAGTTGGCTGTTGGCTGTTGTAAACGGTAAAACATTATCGTAAAGATATTTCCAGAGATATGGGCGACCCCTAATCATCCTCTAGCACTAAGGGACAGTTGTTGATCATCAAGGAGCATTTGTAGGCCTTGTTGTAATGATCTTAAGGATCTACATTGCCTATAAAAGGCCACATTGTGCAAACAAGTTCCTCACACCTTATTCTGCCTTCTTGATCACATCTGGAGCTCAAGGACACTCTCTACTCATCTCTTGTCTTGTCTTGCATAGGACTTCAGTAAGTATGTTTAACCCTTTGTGGTTTAGTTTTTGCTTTGTAACAACTCTCATTAATATTAATAATTAAAATGATAATTAGTCAATAAGAACACCATAATTGAGACACCCAAGTGATTTGGCACTAACCCTGAAATTTCCGGAATAATCGGAATCAGGATCAGGGCCCCTAAAACTCAGGGGGTTTAAACCCTAATTAATATTTATCTTAAAACTTCGTTGTCTATTTGAGAAATTTCAAAAATGTTGAATCACCAAAGCTAGGCCACTGAGAAGGCTAGTCTATAAGCCTAAACGTAACCTTTACGGACCGTAAAGCTAAGTCCATATGGACCGTAAGCTAACCAGGTCCCTTACGGACCGTAAAGGTCAAGCCATACGGTCCGTATGCGTGTCGAAAATTTCACTATAAATAGCCGACCTTGGCAGTCGACTGAAGGTGTTCATAGATCGATCAAAAGAGTTCTGTGCATCGAATTAGATCAATTATATCACAATTAAACACACACTGTTATCGAGGTGCTGCCGCGGAACAGGGTAATTATTCGATCGCTATTACGATTCAGTTTCCGGGATCAATATATCCAAAGAATGTCTAAGTGCCGCCCGCATTGGGTTATGCTTTGTCGTTTGTCGATAATTCGATAAATGAGTTGAAGCATTATACTTTGTCGTTTGTCGATAATTCAATAAATGAGTTGAAGTATTATACTTTGTCGTTTGTCATTTTGATAAATGAGTTGAAGTATTGCACTTGGTTATTCATTGTGAGAATTTGATCCCGTAAAGTTATCGTAACTGCTGTATTGATCACTAACCCTGTTTTGTGTGCATTATTGTAAAATTAGGTTAACAGGGCTAAAATCCTATTCTATCCGTAGTAAATCTGCAATGTGAGTTATTCTTCTTTTATAAACTCTTTTCTCACAGTTTGTGAGCTGTTAACTATTTTACAATACTCCAAATTCATTTTTCCGAGATTATAATACCAGTGATTAAGTTGATGTAATCACCAAATTACAGCCAGTATGTGGGGTATTATGCACATTATTACAGTTTAAATCATTTTAGGTGGGCGAACCTAATTTAATTGATTTACGTCATTCATTGGGGCAGCCAATGGTGATATGACCACTGTCACAGATCCGGTCGAGTGACAAATACTGTGGGTAGTTGGTTGATATCAGAAACATGTGTAAAACATCTTAACACTGTGAATAATCATAAAATGTGTCATTTTCAATAACTAGAATAATTCACTCAGTATTTCCCCGCTGACAAAATCTTTTTCAAACATGTTTCAGGTGATCTGCTGTAATTCAGGAAAAATGCAGGGGAAGCATTTCAAGCTTAAGATAGTGGCTCAATATAAAATAAAGAATTATGTTTTATGAATAAAATCTTGTTATTGTAAATTACCGGGGTTTTATCCCGAATTGTGAAATAAAAATAATCAGGAAAATTTTAACTTAGCCGATCCTGTGAATAAATTTTCCGCTGCTAAACTCAATTAAACAAATATCACGGGGTTTCTGTCTCGCGGCTCCGGAAACGGGTAAAACCGGGTCGGGGGCTGTGACAGAAACAAGGTGGTATCAGAGCCACTAAGTTAAGCTAATTAAGTATTTAAACAATACTTAATTTTCCTGATTACTATTATGTAATTATGTGTTTATGTGCTTTTAACTGATTATTTGTTAGTTACAGTATGGGTAAACAAAAGTTGCAAGATATCTATCTTAAACTAGATAGATCAATTTACGAAGAGGGAAGTTCGTCCAAAACTAAATTTTCAAAGCTCCCTACGATTCCTGAGGAAGGAATATTTGTGCGTAAAGCACAGTATGAGAATCCATTATCTCCTAGAAAAAGGAATATGATTATTAAGAAAAGTAAGGAGCAAATCAGAGAAAAGAAAATTAAAAAGGAAACCCTGGAGTTACTTAAGAAATCACCTTGGGAAGATAAACTCGATGAAAAATGGGCAAATTTGTATATGCTAGCCACTGTGGCAGAACATGCAAATCTCTAAAGATGCCCTAAAATTTGCAAGCAGTACTTCTCAATAAGTAAATAAATAAAAATCTAGTAAAATAAATCTGAGTGTGTTTTCCTGTATTTTGTACAAATAGTGTGCAATAAAACTTCCATGTTATTTGTTAAACTTTGTTCCAAAGTTTTAACTTGATATTTTGTGCATTTTGCATATGTGCTACACAGCATGAACGAGATATCTGAAGCTTTTCAGAACCTCAATCTGTACCCAGTAAATATCGAAGTTTCTCATGAATTTACGGGATATTTTGCTGATGTGGACCAACCTGTAAAATTCCCTACTCCACCAATGACCAAACCAAAAAGAAGGCCAAAGAAAAATTATGTATGGGGAAGCCGTATACGTAAGAAAAATTCAGTTACAAAACCTCCTAGAACTAGTAAACCTTTAGAGAAAGGAAAAGCGATTATAATTCAGGAAAACCTTAATCAGCAAGAACAAGAAACTGAAGCCAATAATGAGTTTAGGCAAATGGAGGAACAGTTTGATCAGTATTCTCAGGAAATAGAAATAGAAATAGGGCAAGGTTCTAAACCAACTCAGGTAGAAGTCGGAGAGAGCTCTAATCAAAACAGAAGAATTACTTTTCAGGATCAGATAGATATTTTACTAGAAAAATGTGAAACTATGCAACCTGCCAACACAGGTATCTTTACCTATCCTATCGAAAACCCAATACCTATGAATTTTGCACCAACAATCACTGAACCAATAGTCCATGACCAACCGGTAGAAATGGAAGAGTGGTGGACAAATGATTGGCAATTCCAAAATATTGTCAATAGCCCTTACTCGTTTCTTCCACAGTTCGACCCAGAACCCCTACCCAATCCACCAATGAGCAATGAAAACCTGGCTGAACTTCGCCATTTCGGTGAAGAGTTGATGGATGCAGGGAATAGAATTAGGGAAATAGGGGGACAGATTGCCTGGAAGTATGACGAGAGGGAACTTCGTTTCTAGAATAAACAAGTAGGAGGGTGGTGAAACTATCTTTGTATAATAGTAAAAGTAAATATTGAAACCAGTTGTAACATAACGAATAAAACGTTGTAAAATATCGGTGTGTATTGATGCATACTATACTGATATGAAATGGAATCGAGAAATCGATAATTTTGGCTTTATGTGCTATAAATTGTTTGATTATTTGTATAAATTGCTAATTGCTAATTATTCATAATAAATTATCATCAGATGGCAAATAATGATAACGAACCAGTAAATGAAGTTAATCAATCGAAGCAACACCCAGAAGATCAATATATGACTAAACGAGATATTGAAAATATTGTTGCCCAAGGAATAGCCAACGCAATTCCAATGTTCGTTGCTGCTATAAAAAGTCCAAACGATCTGCAACATATCATTCCTAGCAAACATACTATCGAAGATAATTTCAGTAATAGTATAAACGGGGGCAATGATCATATAAATCATGACAATGAATCTCAGCACTCGCCGCGCCCTAAGAAACGAAAGGCTGCAACACCTGGTTGCACTTTCAAAGAATTCCTTGCTTGTAAACCCGCTGAATTTGCAGGCAACGAAGGAGCAACTGCAACGCTGTGATGGTTAGAGAAAACCGAAGCAGTAATTGCAATAAGTAAATGTGCTGAAGAAGATCAAGTCATGTATGCCTCAAACCTGTTTATGGAAGGAGCACTAGAATGGTGGAACACAGTGCTACAAGCAAAGGAAGACGGGTAGCTTATGCTATGACTTGGGGTGAATTTAAAAATCTTGTCAAAAGAAAATTCTGTCCTGAGTATGAGAAGGAACATATGGCAAATAAGTTCCTAAATCATCGAATGTTAGGTGTGGATTGTCGTAGCTATACTTCGACATTCTTCGAATATGCTAGGGTGGTACCAACACTGGCTTCGCCAGAACCAGTACTCATTTCTCGCTATATTTGGGGATTAATTAGCGAAATTCGTAATATCGTTAAAGCTGCGAGACCTCGCACTATTGACGATGCAGTAGAATTAGCTAACACCTTAACTGACGAACTGATCCGCACAAGGGACGAAGATAAGAAGAAAGAATTAGCTCAGAAAATTACCCAAGGATTTAAGATGGGTAATAGTAATAATTTCAAGAAGAAAGGGACAGGGCGATCTGCAATTATGCCATTTTGCAAAATTTGTCGTAAGAACCATTTTGGAAGATGCAATAGAATTTGCAATTTTTGCAAAACGACAGGACATCGTGAGGAAAATTGCAGGAAGAAATCTGTAATTTGTTACCATTGTGGAGAAGCTGGCCATTTCAAAACCGAATGTCCTAAGTTAGTCAATCCAGGAGACAAACCCAAGGCAGCTGAAGGAACTACTAAGAAGAATGTTAGAGCATTTCAGCTGACTACTCAAGAAGCAGAACTCATTCCGGATGTGATTGCCGGTACGTTCTTAGTCCACAACGTCTATGCAAAAGTATTATTTGACTCTGGTGCAAACCAAAGTTTTATAAATACTTCATTCTGTCAAGCTCTTAAGTTACCATTAACTACAGTTAGGCAGATCTTTACAGTCGAAACTGCAGATGGGAATTCAGTTAAAATCAATCAGGTTTTGCAAAAAGTAGAAATAGAACTTTCAGGTCATAAATTTGTTGCAAACCTATTTCCTATGAAATTAGCTGAATTTGATGTTGTATTAGGAATGGATTGGTTAATAGCCAACCATGCTCAAATCATTTGTGATAGGAACTCTATAGAAATTCAAGCACCTAATGGACAGGTAATTAAGATTGCAGGAGATAAACCTCGGAAGCCAGTAAAGTTCATATCAGTAATGAAAGTTGCTAATTATGAACGGAACCAAGGAATAGTATATATGATTTCCATAATCATTTGTACTAAAGGTAAGGAACTCAAGGAAATCCCTGTAGTCTCAGAATACCCAGATGTATTTCCAGAAGATTTACCTGGATTACCACCAGATAGAGAGGTAGAATTTAGAATTCATCTAATTCCAGGAACTACACCGATAGCCAAAGCACCTTATCGATTAGCTCCTACCGAAATGCTAGAATTAAAGAAGCAATTAGATGAATTACTAAGCAAAGGATTTATACAACCTAGTTCATCCCCTTGGGGTGCACCAGTGTTGTTTGTGAAAAAGAAAGATGGATCAATGAGAATGTGTATTGATTATAGAGAATTGAATAAGGTTACAATTAAGAATCGATACCCATTACCTAGGATTGATGATCTTTTCGATTAATTACAAGGAGCTAGGTATTTCTCTAAGATAGACTTAAGATCTGGATACCATCAATTGAAAGTACAAGAAGAAGACATACCTAAAACTGCTTTCAGAACTAGGTATGGTCATTATGAGTTTACCGTCATGCCCTTCGGATTAACAAATGCCCCAGCTGCATTCATGGACATGATGAACCGAATTTGTAAACCATATTTGGATAAATTTGTGATCGTGTTCATTGACGATATACTTATTTATTCCAAAAGCCAAGCCGAGCATTGTCAGCACTTGCATGCACTCTTAACTTTGTTAAGAAAAGAAAAGTTGTACGCTAAATTTTCAAAGTGTGAATTTTGGCTACAAGAAGTGCAATTCTTAGGCCATATGGTGAATCACGAAGGTATTCACGTAGATCCTGCTAAGATCGAAGCAATTACCAACTGGAAGGTTCCACAAACTGCAATGGAAATTAGAAGTTTTATAGGATTAGCCGGTTATTATAGACGGTTCATTAAGGATTTTTCCAAGATAGCTGTACCATTAACTAAGCTAACCTGTAAAGCCACTAAGTTTGAGTGGGGACCAAAACAAGAAGAAGCCTTTAGAATCTTAAAGCAGAAATTAACCAATGCACGAATCTTAGCCTTACCAGAAGGAACAGAAGATTTTGAAGTATATTGCGATGCTTCAAAATTGGGATACGGATGTGTGTTGATGCAACGCAAGAAGGTAATTGTGTATGCTTCCAGACAATTGAAAAAGCATGAAGAAAACTATACGACTCATGATTTAGAATTAGGAGTTATAGTTTTTGCCCTTAAGATTTGGAGACATTATCTGTATGGAAGTAAGTTTACTGTTTATACAGATCATAAGAGTTTAAGGTATATATTCGGGCAAAAAGAGTTAAACATGAGGCAAAGAAGGTGGATGGAAGTCTTGAGTGATTACGACTGTGATATTCAATATCACGAAGGAAAAGCTAACGTAGTAGCAGATGCCTTAAGTCGTAAGTATCATGAAAAGCAAAAGCGAGTCCGTGCTCTTAGAATAAATTTACAAGTAGATTTAAGGGAACAAGTGAAGGAAATCCAGAAAACGGCAATCAAGGACGAGGCCGAAGGAATGAAAGGTTACCTAAAAGAATTGGAGCAAGGAAATGATGGAATTTGGAAATTCCACAAAAGCAGAATTTGGGTACCTAAACAAGGAAATTTAAGATCGAAAATCTTAGAAGAAGCCCATAAATCTAGGTATACTGTACACCCAGGAAACAATAAGATGTACCAAGATTTAAGAAAGAATTTCTGGTGGATAGGAATGAAAAAGGATATAGCTGAATATGTATCTAAGTGTTTAACTTGTTCACAAGTTAAAGCCGAACACCAGAAACCCTCAGGTCTATTACAACAGTTAGAAATGCCTGTATGGAAATGGGAACTCATAACAATGGACTTTGTTACTAAGTTACCCAAAACCAGAAAAGGTAATGATGCAATTTGGGTAATCGTGGACCGATTAACCAAATCAGCTCATTTTCTACCAATAAAAGAAACCTTTAGCATGGAAAGATTAGCCAAGCTGTATGTGGATGAAATAGTATCCTTACATGGAGTCCCGCTCTCCATTGTATCGGATAGAGATAGTCGTTTCACTTCCCGATTTTGGACAAGTTTCCAGGAATCAATGGGAACCCGACTTAATCTAAGCACCGCATATCATCCACAAACAGACGGACAAAGTGAAAGGACGATCCAAACTCTGGAAGACATGCTCCGAGCATGTGTAATTGACTTTGGAGGTAATTGGGATAACCATTTACCATTAATTGAATTCTCCTATAACAATAGTTACCACTCAAGTACTGAAGCCGCTCCATTCGAGGCACTGTATGGACGCAAATGCAGAACACCTGTATGTTGGGCGGAAATAGGAGAAAGTCAATTATCAGGTCCAGAAATTGTGCAAGAAACTACAGACAAGATCACTCAAATCTAGGAAAGATTGAAAACAGCCAGAGATCGCCAAAAGAGCTATGCAGACAATCGTCGCAAACCACTTGAATTCCAAATAGGAGACAAAGTACTTTTGAAAGTATCTCCTTGGAAAGGAGTTGTAAGATTTGGTAAGAAAGGGAAACTGAGTCCCCGATATGTTGGACCATTTCCAGTGATTCAACGAATCAGACCAGTTGCTTATTGGTTACAACTACCAGAAGAACTAGCTGGAGTACATGATGTATTTCATGTATCCAACCTTAAGAAATGTTTATCAGATGAATCTCTGGTAATACCTCTTCAAGACATAGAGGTAAATGAAAAGCTGAAATTCATAGAAAAACCTTTACAAATAGAAGACCGGAAAGTCAAATTTCTCAAACACAAACGACTTGTATTGGTAAAAGTCAAATGGAATTCCAAGAGAGGACCGGAATACACTTGGGAATTAGAGTCAGAAATGAAGCGCAAGTATCCTCATCTATTCCAGTGAATCTCGAGGACGAGATTTTTCCTATGGTGGGGAGGATGTAACAACTCTCATTAATATTAATAATTAAAATGATAATTAGTCAATAAGAACACCCTAATTGAGACACCCAAGTGATTTGGCACTAACCCTGAAATTTCCGGAATAATCGGAATCAGGATCAGGGCCCCTAAAACTCAGGGGGGGTTAAACCCTAATTAATATTTATCTTAAAACTTCGTTGTCTATTTGAGAAATTTCGAAAATGTTGAATCACCAAAGCTAGGCCACTGAGAAGGCTAGTCTATAAGCCTAAACGTAACCTTTACGGACCGTAAAGCTAAGTCCATACGGACCGTAAGCTAACCAGGTCCCTTACGGACCGTAAAGGTCAAGCCATACGGTCCGTATGCGTGTCGAAAATTTCACTATAAATAGCCGACCTTGGCAGTCGACTGAAGGTGTTCATAGTTCGATCAAAAGAGTTCTGTGCATCGAATTAGATCAATTATATCACAATTAAACACACACTGTTATCGAGGTGCTGCCGCGGAACAGGGTAATTATTCGATCGCTATTACGATTCAGTTTCCGGGATCAATATATCCAAAGAATGTCTAAGTGCCGCCCACATTGGGTTATGCTTTGTCGTTTGTCGATAATTCGATAAATGAGTTGAAGCATTATACTTTGTCGTTTGTCGATAATTCAATAAATGAGTTGAAGTATTATACTTTGTCGTTTGTCATTTTGATAAATGAGTTGAAGTATTGCACTTGGTTATTTATTGTGAGAATTTGATCCCGTAAAGTTATCGTAACTGCTGTATTGATCACTAACCCTGTTTTGTGTGCATTATTGTAAAATTAGGTTAACAGGGCTAAAATCCTATTCTATCCGTAGTAAATCTGCAATGTGAGTTATTCTTCTTTTATAAACTCTTTTCTCACAGTTTGTGAGCTGTTAACTATTTTACAATACTCCAAATTCATTTTTCCGAGATTATAATACCAGTGATTAAGTTGATGTAATCACCAAATTACAGCCAGTATGTGGGGTATTGTGCACATTACTACAGTTTAAATCATTTTAGGTGGGCGAACCTAATTTAATTGATTTACGTCATTCATTGGGGCAGCCAATGGTGATATGACCACTGTCACAGGATCGGCTAAGTTAAAATTTTTCCCGATTATTTTTATTTCACAATTCGGGATAAAACCCCGGTAATTTACAATAACAAGATTTTATTCATAAAACATAATTCTTTATTTTATATTGAGCCACTATCTTAAGCTTGAAATGCTTCCCCTGCATTTTTCCTGAATTACAGCAGATCACCTGAAACATGTTTGAAAAAGATTTTGTCAGCGGGGAAATACTGAGTGAGTTATTCTAGTTATTGAAAATGACAGATTTTATGATTATTCACAGTGTTAAGATCTTTTACGCATGTTTCTGATATCAACCAACTACCCACAGTATTTGTCACTCGACCGGATCTGTGACATGCTTAGTAATAGCTTAAAAGTCAATCCATCGTAACTAACGATTGACTTTACGATAAATCGCAAATGGTCCAGTGGTTTGTCAAATCAAAGGTAGTTATATGTTGGTAATCATGTGGGCGTTGAACCCCTAAAAGGGCACCCACTGATTCCCACTCTAACTACTCCAAATGTCGAGTCAAACTTGCTTAGAAAAAGTCAACAGAATGCTATTTTACGAATTTAAACATAATCAGTAATGTAGATGGCGTGAAATCTGTTTTAACACTCCTATAACATGATAATAAGTATATTAACTAGTCTAAGCTTGTTTGATCCGACCATTTAGTGTTTTGACCCAGTTCGGAACCGAAAGTCGCAAAACTTTCACTTTTGCTTTGACTTCAGTTCTGACCCGTTTTGGTATGAATTAGATATGCCTTCGGACTCTCTTAGGACCAGGTTACATGATGGTATAACCCTCTGTGACCGGTTCGTTGTTTGTCCAAGTCTTTTTTCACATTTCCGTTATATGCTTAAAAGTTGACCGTAACGCCTTTATGACTTTAAAACATGAATTTGGGAAATGTGAGAGAGCAAAAATCTTTCTTACTAAATTCTAAACATGTCCCTAAAATTTCACGTCAATCAGAGGTCCAGAATGGGAGTTATGCTAAATAGCGCAATTACGAAAACTTTAGTAATTAAATGGCGCAGTTAGCATAACGCCTATCTAAACCCAAATTTCGACGCCAAACCTTTTACACACTGATGTAAAATAATATTTTGGGAATTTTAAAGATTTTTAATTATTTTTAACCTGCTCATAACCTGTGGTTATGGCATCGGTTCGGTAAATACCGAATATACCCTTTTCGAGCATTACTTGAGTTCTACAAGGTCTTTTGACCCGATTCCAGTTGCTACTGATTTTAAATAATAAATAGGGTATTTTGGACTTTATAAACTGTTCAGAAAACTCAGATTTCCTGTAGAACTCAGAAACCTATTTTTATAATCTTTAAAATAACCGAAATACCCCTACGGGGCATATAATGGACTTAAACTCGTTACGGCCATTATGGAAGGTATCCTACTAATACCACAACCTCTTTAAAGCATATTGACTTAGGAAACCAGTGTAGGGCTCTTACGGTTGCCCGTTACGCCTTTTTGCGCGCACGGTTCTGTCACACCCCGATTTCCACGTGTCACCGGTGGGCCCGGTGGGGGAGTATCGTGACGTGGTTGGCAACGTAATAGTCAAACAACACAATATAATAATGCACAGCGGAAGCAAATTTAAATAAGATACAACCGAATTTATTTATTGTAAACAAAGTCACAATTATCCGGTGTTTATCCACAGTAGGATCGAATAATAAAAATATTGTTTATGGTTCAACAGACATCGGCATCTTAAGTTTGCGAGACTTCTAGTGATGCTTAGGAGACTCCCAGCCTATTTCGCCTAGTACCTGCATTTAATCTTTTTGGGAAAATACGTCAGTTTACACTGGTAAATACATTCAACTGACTCATTTTATAAAATGATTGAAAATTGGTTTGGATGCACATGGCATAAACATTTTGTTTAACTTGGGAGAATTATTTTATATGATAATCTTGTTAACGATTTACATGTTACTTATGCGTTCAGTAGCCCGGACGTATCCGGGTTAAAGATCAATAGACACACCACTGTAAGTGAGTTATACACGGGAGTACGCCTACACCCCGTGCTCAGGTCGTGGCAATCTCGTAAGATAATGCCGAGGATATCCGGGACATGGTCATTAACCCCCCAAAGGCTGTAAAGTAAACACATCTGTTTAAAACGAGCCGATCAAATTATTCAATTAACCACTAAGCGTGGAAGATTTGATGCCCGATCAAGCGGTACGCTATGTACCGTAACCCAAGCCCGTATAGGGAAAATAAGTTAAAAGTATTTACCTTTGCAAAGTATAATCCTTAATTGAATAAATTGCAGATAGCTTTTACTGGTTCTCCTAATCTGGAACGAAGGTTTAATATAACCTATTAGAATACTAACGGGCCTTTAATTAAGCTTAAGCTTAGACCGGTCAGTTTTAATGATACGGTTCGTACGCACGATTAAGCGAAGACCGGATAGAATGTGATTTAGACCCGACAAGTTTGATGACTTGTTTAATATGGGTTTACTATTCACATTCTGGATTTTGAGATAAAAATGATATCGTTTGACCCGTTTCGGCTAGTTTATGCAAACTAGTTACATAAACCGAACCGAACGCGTATAATGCATAACGGGTAGCCGAAAGGGTCGCGAACAGGTTTCCTAAGTTAATACGCTTTAAATATGTGGTGATATCATTATGATATCTTCCATAATGCCCATAACGAGTTTAATCCCTAAATACGCCCCGTAGGGGTATTTTGGTCATTTTAAGGGTTATAAAGAGATTTATAATACTTCTGAGATACGGGTCTGATTTAATCAGAAAAACATCTTAACTTAACAGGTTATGTCTAATGGTATTAAGTCTTACGTGGCAAAATGGTTTTAATACTAAACTACGCGTTTAATACGCGTATAAAGCCGTTTTAAGCGACGTACGGTTTAAAATACCAATCTGGGTTTTCTAATCAGCAAAACAAGTTCAAAATACTATATTTATTATTTTAAATCAGTGGCAATTGGATTGGTATCAATCGGATACGTAAAACTCGTTTTATGGCTTAAAAGGGCATATTCGGTATTAACCGAATCAATGCGATAAGCCTAGCTTAAGACCAGCTTAAAAATAATTAAAAATCTTCAAAAATCCTAAAATATTATTTAACATCAGCGGGTAATAGTTTTGGTACCGAAAATCGGGTTTAGATAGGCTATGCGCTAATCGCGCCGTTTAATTAATAAAAAGCTTATTATTTACGCTAATGCGCATATCTCCTAATCTAGACCTCCGCTTGACGTGAAAATTTACGTACATGCTAAATAATCAGTAACTAAGATTATGGTATTTCCACATTTTCAAAATTCTCGTTATAAGGTCATAAGGGCGTTATGGTCCATTTTAAGCGATTAACGGAAACGTGTGCATGCATCGGATAATCAACGAAACATGTACAGAGGCTTATACTAGCATGTAACCCAATCCTAATGAGACTTTAAGGCATGTCTAAATCCAACTAAAACGGGTCAGAACCGAAGTCAACGCAAAAGTCAAAGTTTTGCGCCTTTCGGTTCCGAACCGGGTTCAAACAGAAATTTGTCGAGTCGGGCAAGCGTAGACAAGTTTTTATACTTATTACCAAGTTATATTAAGGTTAAAACAGGTTGCATACCTTTCGGATCATTAATTGTGCATTAAATCGCATTTTGTAATTCTGTTGACTTTTTCGGTCAACGTTTGACCCGACAAACGACCTGGTTAGGTCTGGAATTGGTACTTGCCCTTATAAGGGTTTAATACCCATATAATTACCTATCTAACGGTACTTTTAATTCAGGTTACGACTGAGCTATCGATAACTAAACCCGGAGTCAACCGTTTAATACGATATGTTGACTTTTAAGCTAAAAACTAAACTAGAATTAATTTAGAAGGGATTAGAGACTTACTAGATGTTTAATGGATGATGAGGAAGGCTCTAGATCAGTTTGCAAGCTCTCCAAATAATCAGAATGCTTGAAAATGATTTGTGAATGAATGTTGTGAATGAATGGGTCCTTATATACAAGAATCAAGCACCATAAGCAAGTGACAACCAAGCCTAGGGCCATCCACAATTTATCAACACATGTAAGTAGTGTTTAGGGATGTCTAGGGGCCATGTATGTGCAAGAAAAACCGGCCAAGGAGGTCACATGTGCGTATAACAGCCAACAGCAAGTCTGCTGTCTCTGGGCACCCCTCGCGTGACGCGAGGGGCCGTCGCGCCACGCGACGCCCTTCTTTGATCAGATTTTTGTTGTTTGATGTTGGATCGAAAGGGCAGCCGTTATAAACGACTTGTTGACTTAAATTCTCAGTAGGGGCCTCCCATAAGTGTCTATATGCTTGAACATACCCTACCATTATCCAATGTTTCACTTGATTGCATAAACAAGACCCGTAAATGACGGTTTATCGTTCATTTCAACAAGGGATCACATCATGCATTTGAATTTTCCTTTAAAGGCAATAATTCCCTGAATTGAGGGTACATAGATGTGTAATTTAATATATCGGGTATTGGGATTTATAATTGAGGTGTTCAGAGGTAATAATTTAACATGACGCCACTTTAAATCCTACCGAAAACATCTTTATTATATCCGGGTTTCCAACGCGTTTTTGTCTTACATGACACGTGTCGTTTTAATATTAAACCCGAAATTTGCGAGGTGTTACATCCTCACCCCCTTAAAATAAATCTCGACCCGAGATTTACTGAAACAAGTAAGGGTACTTTTCTTTCATGGTGGATTCTAACTCCCACGTAAAATCGGGACCTCTTCGGGCATCCCATTTGACCTTTACAAAAGGTATGTGCTTTCTTCGAAGCTTTCTTACCTGTCGATCTTCAATCGACAAAGGTTTTTCTACAAACGTTAGGCTCTTATCTATTTGCACATCTGTATGTGGCATGACATGCGAATCGTCAGCGGAACACTTCTTTAGATTGCAAATGTGGAACACATTGTGAATTCCACTGAGCTCTTCTGGTAAGTTCAACTTGTAGGCAACTGACCCGACACGTTCGATAACCTCGAAAGGTCCTATGTATCTTGGGCTTAGTTTGCCTTTCTTACCAAATCGCATCACCCCTTTCCATGGTGACACTTTAAGTAGGACTTTGTCACCTACTTCAAAGTGAAAATCCTTACGACTTGGATCCGCGTAACTCTTCTGCCTATTCCGGGCAGCTTGGAGGTTGTTACGAATCTGGACAATCTTGTCCGTTGTTTCGAATACGATCTCTGGTCCTGATAACTGGACCTCTCCAACTTCCGCCCAACAGACTGGCGATCTACACTTTCTACCGTATAATGCCTCAAAAGGCGCAGCCTTTATGCTGGTGTGGTAGCTATTGTTGTAGGAGAATTCGATCAATGGTAGGTTCTTATCCCAGCTACCTCCCAAATCGATCGCACATGCGCGCAGCATGTCTTCCAACGTTTGAATAGTACGCTCACTCTGACCGTCAGTCTGAGGATGGTAAGCCGTACTAAAGTTCAAACGTGTGCCTAAAGATTGCTGGAAGCTCTTCCAAAAATGTGACGTGTACCTAGTATCCCGGTCAGAGATAATAGCTACAGGTATGCCGTGTAGGGCTACAATCTTATCAACGTATAACTGGGCTAACATATCGGAGCTATAAGTCTCCTTGATGGGTAGAAAATGAGCTGACTTAGTCAGTCGGTCAACTATAACCCATATCGTATCATTGCCTTTCCTTGTCTTGGGTAACTTGGTAATGAAATCCATAGTTACCATTTCCCACTTCCACGTAGGAAGTTCAGGCTGTTGTAGCAAACCTGACGGTTTCTGATGCTCGGCTTTGACTTGCGCACATGTCAAGCATTTTGCTACATGGGCGGCCACAGACTTTTTCAAGCCTATCCACCAGTAATTTGCCTTTAAATCCTGGTACATCTTATCAGCTCCAGGATGAACGGAGTATTTGGAACTATGGGCTTCTTGGAGGATGACATCACGAAGTCCTCCAAAAATCGGAACCCATATTCGTCCGTTTAATCGTAAAATTCCGTCCTTGCTAAGAGTTAACTGCTCCTCAGTTACTCCTAACTTTTCATTAGGATAGTTAGCTTCCAACACAGCTTCCTTCTGTGCAGCTAACACCCTTTCTATCAAACTGTTCTTTACCTCCATACGCTTGGCGTTAATTCGAATGGGTTTAACCCTTTCCTTTCTGCTCAAGGCATCAGCGACCACATTCGCTTTGCCGGGATGGTATTTGATTTCACAATCATAATCATTCAAAGTTTCCATCCAACGGCGTTGCCTCATGTTTAATTCTTTCTGGTTAAACAGATGCTGGAGGCTCTTGTGATCAGAAAAGATCACAAACTTGATTCCATAAAGATAATGCCTCCACAGTTTTAGTGCGAACACAACGGCACCCAATTCCAAGTCGTGGGTGGTGTAATTCTTTTCGTGCACCTTTAACTGTCGTGATGCATAGGCAATCACCTTGCCTTTCTGCATAAGCACACACCCCATGCCAGTGTGTGATGCATCACAATAAACTACAAATTCTTCAGCACCTTCAGGTAAGGTAAGCACAGGAGCGTTGCTCAACTTTTGTTTCAAAACATCGAAGGACTCTTGCTGCTTAGGACCCCAAACGAACTTTACTTTCTTCTTGGTCAGGGAAGTTAGGGGTGCAGCAATCCTTGAAAAATTTTCAATGAAGCGCCTGTAATATCCTGCCAACCCTAGGAAGCTACGGATTTCTGTTGGCATCTTTGGCTCTTGCCAGTTCATTACTGCTTCAACCTTAGCGGGATCCACCTGGATACCACACTCACTGACCACATGTCCAAGAAATTGGACTTCCCTAAGCCAAAATTCACATTTGGAGAATTTGGCATAGAGCTTTTCCTTATGCAGAAGTTTGAGAATACATCGAAGATGTTTCTCGTGGTCAGCTTTGTTCTTAGAATAAATGAGAATGTCGTCGATGAAAACGATGACGAATTTATCTAAGTGCGGCTTGCAAACGCGATTCATGAGATCCATGAACGCAGCCGGTGCATTGGTGAGCCCAAAAGGCATCACTAGAAACTCGTAGTGACCGTAACGAGTCCTAAATGCAGTCTTGTGAACGTCTTCATCCTTAACCTTCAACTGATGGTATCCAGACCTCAAATCAATCTTTGAGAAGTAACTTGCCCCTTGAAGCTGATCGAACAAATCGTCGATTCTGGGCAATGGATACCTATTCTTGATCGTGACCTTGTTAAGCTCGCGATAGTCGATGCATAGACGCATCGATCCATCCTTCTTCTTGACAAACAGGATTGGCGCTCCCCAAGGAGATGAACTAGGTCGAATGAAACCCTTAGCCAGCAGTTCATCTAGCTGCGTCCGCAACTCCTTCATTTCGGTGGGTGCCAATCTGTATGGTGCTCTGGCAACTGGTGCCGCTCCGGGAATGATATCGATCCTGAATTCGACTTGTCTATCTGGTGGTAGGCCAGGTAGATCTTCAGGAAACACTCCTGGGTATTCAGAAATGACAGGGATGTCTTCTAACTTCGGTTTGGTTCCTCCAAAATCACTTGCGCCATGTAAATGACACATCCCCTCTTCAAACACTTGGAAGCCTTGAGCATAGTCACCTGCTCAGGCAGTCCGTACTGGGTATCTCCCCGAATGGTAAGTGACTCACCAGACGGAGTCTTTATTACTACCTGTTTCTGTTTACAGACGATTTGGGCCTGGTTATGAGATAACCAGTCCATACCCAGCACTATGTCAAAACCAGCTAATTTAAACGGAAGTAGAGACAGAGGAAAAGAATGGTTCTTAATGGATATAGTACATCCATCTAACACAGTAGAGACGGTTTCTATGGTACCATCTGCTAACTCTACCTCATAGTTTACGCTTAGGGTTTTGATAGGTAAATTCAACAATTTACAAAACTTCTGATCCACAAAAGACTTATCTGCACCGGAATCAAAAAGTACTCTTGCAAAGACATCATTTACAAGGAATGTACCTGTTATGACGTTATCATCTTGCACAGCCTCCTGCGCATCCATCCTGAAGACTCTGGCGTTAGTCTTCTTAGCCTCCTCAGGCTTCTTGTTATTCTTGGGGCAGTTAGTCTTTATGTGGCCCTTCTCATTGCAACGATAGCACGTCGCATCTTTCATCTTCTTGCAATCCAAGGTTTTGTGTTCCTTGGATTTGCACAAACCACAAGCAAAAGACCTTGACTCGTTATTCGAGTTTGATCCAAATCTGCACTTTCCAAAGTGCTTTTTCTTGCAAGTTTTGCACGTGGGCTTCTCATCAGAACGATGCCCATCTCTCTTCGACTCCGATCCCTTCTTTCGATCACCGTTACCACGGTGTTTCTTGTTCGACCTACGCGAACCATCATCTTCTCGCTTCCTCTTCTCAGTATCCTTATTCCTCAGCGATCTCTGACGGACTGCATCAAGTGTGAGGGATAAGGAAAGGTCAGTTACTGACCTGAAGGTAACTGGCCGAGAAGCTTTAACACTGGCCTTGATCTCGGGTTCCAACCCGCCAATAAAACGAGCGATCCTCTTTGGCTCGGGGGTTACCAGGTAGGGAACCAACCTGGACAGCGTATTGAAGCTTGTCAGGTAAGCTTGGCAGTCGAGGTTCTTCATTACCAATGACAGAAAGTCATATTCAATCTTTTCCACCTCGTGTTGAGGGCAGTAATTGTCTTTGATCAAGGCAATGAATTGATCCCACGTCATGCTATACAACGGGATCTTTCCGGAGGCCTCCATCAGAGATCTCCACCAGACCAATGCTTCACCTTTGAAGGACTGTGACACAAACTTCACTATATCCCGTTCAGCGCACCCGCTTATGTCCACCACTGTGTCCATTTCATCCAGCCACGTCATGCAATCAACGGCCCCCTTTTCCCCTGTAAAATCCCGGGGCTTGCAAGACACGAAGTATTTGTAAGTGCAACCCTTGTTACGGGGTCCTTGATGCAGTACCAAGTGCTGGGATGGGTTACTTTGATTGTTGGTGGACTGACGGTCATCACCGTCTTTCTTTGGTCCGTTCTTCTTGGGAGGAGGCTTGTTGTGAGCCTCAGAATGTGTTCTTGGCTTTGAGTGTGATACGGAGTGGGTCCTACTCCTGGTACCACTGTATTCTTCATATTGCCTATCCAAGGCTTGAGTGACAGCACCATCAATGATAGCTTTTAGTTCGGCGCCCGTCAATGTAATCTGGGCGTTTTCATTTGGCGCCGCTGTAGGGCTATTGACTTCATTAGAATTTTCCATTCGTATTGAACTGTTACAGAAACAAGAACAATATTTTATTTGAAAGTTTATTATAGAATTACCCCTTTAGGGTAACTCGTTAACCATGGTAACAGAGACCCTTCTTGGTTAACTCATTAATCGTATTAATTTAGGATTTCAATTAAATTTATCCTAAACATATAACAATAACAATATATATATTAGCACATAAGGCTTGGTCACATGGACAATTTAATATACTATGATTTCTGAGAATCAAGACTTTTAAGGTTTGAACCTAGTTCATTACCTTTATTAGACAGGGAGTCCTAGCTACCACCGTCTTTTGGCTTATATAAAAATGAGCATGGCCCGTAGGCGCTATTTTACCACGTATGGTTGAATATGATCACCTTAATTGATGATGTAAATCCAGGATTCAGAGATCATTATACTGGATTAGGAAACTTCTAAAGAATCCTTATTCATTTTAAAAAAATGACATGTGATTTTTAACGAATCACTTCTGCCAGGAGTGTTAACATGTTTTAAGATGTTAACAAGAATTTGAATCTTTTAAACCGGTATTACCATTTTGGCCCGGTCTTATATTTGACACGAGGCTAGGTTCCACACTTTAAGATTCTTAATTAAATAATTACTTAGGCAGATTAAAAGGAATGATTTTAATTTATTTATTTCATTTATAATTATTATATATGCACAAATGGCAACATGAAATTTATAAAACAACACTCCAATAATTTATAACAACATTACATATCGCCCTAAACGGGTCTTTCACATATGAAATTTGCCCACGTAGGGTTAACATACTAACAATTGTCCACGTAGGGACATAAACAAACATAAGTCCACGCAGGAACTAAACATTCAACTTACCCTCGTAGGGGTTTATGGAAAGATAGACCCACGTAGGGGTCAATACACACAACAAATGTCCACGCAGGGACTTAATTTTAAAGTAGACATTTACACATAAAGGATTTACTGATCCTTTTTGCTCTTTCCTTTGATTAGGTTCGTCAAGGTCTTGAACATTCCCTGGTTGCGCCGTCGATCTTCCCGTGCCTCATGTCGCACCTCTCTAATACTTTGCAGGATCTCCTGATGCAGTGGTGGCGACATTTGTAGAGACGGCGGGGGTTGTTGGTAAAACGGGGGTTGTGTAGGCATCTGGTACCCCTGGACTGGGTACCCTACTCCCCAAGGACCCCCATACGGTCCATCAGGGTTAAGAGCGTTGTAATTAGCAGCTACCAGGTATGGGTCGGCTTCAGCGTAACCGGGGTTAGTGTGGGTCGGTAGCTCAAACGGGTTATACATCGAAGGACCCGTGTATGCTGGTATCTGATTATCGAAACCCATTGGTGGCGGTTGCTGCGCGAAGGGGTTTGATGGTCCACCCATTTGTGGATCTTCTGGAAGCGGCTGATAATTTCTGCCACTTGATTGTAGAGGAGAGCTGAAATGAAACTCTTCTCTTCGTGTGGACATCCGGGCTCCGGTTCTCCTATGTCTTTGCGGTTGCGGAGGCGCCGGTTGAACTGGTGGCGGAGGAGGTGGTGGCGTAACTGCCACAAACTGTTGATTCCCAGAGGAATCTTGATGATGCTGCTGCTGCTCGTGAGGCGAAGAATAGCGTGGCTGCTGCTGCTGAAGCGGCGACGAATGGTGTGAAGGCGTATAGTACCATTCGTGCTGAGTAAAGATAGCCTGGAAGCTATCTGGACCACTATAGGGTGGCCCGTGATAAATGGAACTATCCGAGACCTCGATTGGGTGGTTGGGAGTTCCTGATGCGGGCTCTTCGGGGTCGTCTTCCTCGTCCATATCATTTCCTCCAGAAAAATGGTCCTCCGGCCCCAATGGGTTAAAACCCACTGGTTCCTGTATATAATCTGCCGGGTTAAACCGGCCTCGGAAGAATGGAGTGGGGTCTCCAAAAGAGCGGTGCGACATTGATCGCTGTAATGGTATGTGCGAACGGTGCGAGTCTCCAGGCTCATTTTCCGAGTGTGGCCCGTAGGAGTCCTGGGCGGGAGTCGTCGAGCTGTTCGAAGTCGACCGTCTTGCCGGTTGAAAGAGACCTCTCTGGTTTCGCCGAGTACCGTCACTCTCGACGGGGATAGGAGCTTGTGTATTTGATGGTCCAGCTTCATGGTCGTTGGGGGCGGATACTGGCCCCTTTCCACGTCCTCTTGTTCTCAAAAATCTTGGCGGCATTTTGTTATTCCTGTCAATAAAGCATGAGATAACAAATAACAAAATATAAAATTTTAAAGGACAAATCAAAAACCCGAAAAGGTGGAATTTGTCCTATGTTATAAGTCTAGACTCGAAAGTTTAAATATGTGCAATTGTGTAACTGAGATTAAACACAAAAGGCTAGTGTTTAATTCACTCAGAGTTGGCTCTGATACCAACCTGTCACACCCCGATTTCCACGTGTCACCGGTGGGCCCGGTGGGGGAGTATCGTGACGTGGTTGGCAACGTAATAGTCAAACAACACAATATAATAATGCACAGCGGAAGCAAATTTAAATAAGATACAACCGAATTTATTTATTGTAAACAAAGTCACAATTATCCGGTGTTTATCCACAGTAGGATCGAATAATAAAAATATTGTTTATGGTTCAACAGACATCGGCATCTTAAGTTTGCGAGACTTCTAGTGATGCTTAGGAGACTCCCAGCCTATTTCGCCTAGTACCTGCATTTAATCTTTTTGGGAAAATACGTCAGTTTACACTGGTAAATACATTCAACTGACTCATTTTATAAAATGATTGAAAATTGGTTTGGATGCACATGGCATAAACATTTTGTTTAACTTGGGAGAATTATTTTATATGATAATCTTGTTAACGATTTACATGTTACTTATGCGTTCAGTAGCCCGGACGTATCCGGGTTAAAGATCAATAGACACACCACTGTAAGTGAGTTATACACGGGAGTACGCCTACACCCCGTGCTCAGGTCGTGGCAATCTCGTAAGATAATGCCGAGGATATCCGGGACATGGTCATTAACCCCCCAAAGGCTGTAAAGTAAACACATCTGTTTAAAACGAGCCGATCAAATTATTCAATTAACCACTAAGCGTGGAAGATTTGATGCCCGATCAAGCGGTACGCTATGTACCGTAACCCAAGCCCGTATAGGGAAAATAAGTTAAAAGTATTTACCTTTGCAAAGTATAATCCTTAATTGAATAAATTGCAGATAGCTTTTACTGGTTCTCCTAATCTGGAACGAAGGTTTAATATAACCTATTAGAATACTAACGGGCCTTTAATTAAGCTTAAGCTTAGACCGGTCAGTTTTAATGATACGGTTCGTACGCACGATTAAGCGAAGACCGGATAGAATGTGATTTAGACCCGACAAGTTTGATGACTTGTTTAATATGGGTTTACTATTCACATTCTGGATTTTGAGATAAAAATGATATCGTTTGACCCGTTTCGGCTAGTTTATGCAAACTAGTTACATAAACCGAACCGAACGCGTATAATGCATAACGGGTAGCCGAAAGGGTCGCGAACAGGTTTCCTAAGTTAATACGCTTTAAATATGTGGTGATATCATTATGATATCTTCCATAATGCCCATAACGAGTTTAATCCCTAAATACGCCCCGTAGGGGTATTTTGGTCATTTTAAGGGTTATAAAGAGATTTATAATACTTCTGAGATACGGGTCTGATTTAATCAGAAAAACATCTTAACTTAACAGGTTATGTCTAATGGTATTAAGTCTTACGTGGCAAAATGGTTTTAATACTAAACTACGCGTTTAATACGCGTATAAAGCCGTTTTAAGCGACGTACGGTTTAAAATACCAATCTGGGTTTTCTAATCAGCAAAACAAGTTCAAAATACTATATTTATTATTTTAAATCAGTGGCAATTGGATTGGTATCAATCGGATACGTAAAACTCGTTTTATGGCTTAAAAGGGCATATTCGGTATTAACCGAATCAATGCGATAAGCCTAGCTTAAGACCAGCTTAAAAATAATTAAAAATCTTCAAAAATCCTAAAATATTATTTAACATCAGCGGGTAATAGTTTTGGTACCGAAAATCGGGTTTAGATAGGCTATGCGCTAATCGCGCCGTTTAATTAATAAAAAGCTTATTATTTACGCTAATGCGCATATCTCCTAATCTAGACCTCCGCTTGACGTGAAAATTTACGTACATGCTAAATAATCAGTAACTAAGATTATGGTATTTCCACATTTTCAAAATTCTCGTTATAAGGTCATAAGGGCGTTATGGTCCATTTTAAGCGATTAACGGAAACGTGTGCATGCATCGGATAATCAACGAAACATGTACAGAGGCTTATACTAGCATGTAACCCAATCCTAATGAGACTTTAAGGCATGTCTAAATCCAACTAAAACGGGTCAGAACCGAAGTCAACGCAAAAGTCAAAGTTTTGCGCCTTTCGGTTCCGAACCGGGTTCAAACAGAAATTTGTCGAGTCGGGCAAGCGTAGACAAGTTTTTATACTTATTACCAAGTTATATTAAGGTTAAAACAGGTTGCATACCTTTCGGATCATTAATTGTGCATTAAATCGCATTTTGTAATTCTGTTGACTTTTTCGGTCAACGTTTGACCCGACAAACGACCTGGTTAGGTCTGGAATTGGTACTTGCCCTTATAAGGGTTTAATACCCATATAATTACCTATCTAACGGTACTTTTAATTCAGGTTACGACTGAGCTATCGATAACTAAACCCGGAGTCAACCGTTTAATACGATATGTTGACTTTTAAGCTAAAAACTAAACTAGAATTAATTTAGAAGGGATTAGAGACTTACTAGATGTTTAATGGATGATGAGGAAGGCTCTAGATCAGTTTGCAAGCTCTCCAAATAATCAGAATGCTTGAAAATGATTTGTGAATGAATGTTGTGAATGAATGGGTCCTTATATACAAGAATCAAGCACCATAAGCAAGTGACAACCAAGCCTAGGGCCATCCACAATTTATCAACACATGTAAGTAGTGTTTAGGGATGTCTAGGGGCCATGTATGTGCAAGAAAAACCGGCCAAGGAGGTCACATGTGCGTATAACAGCCAACAGCAAGTCTGCTGTCTCTGGGCACCCCTCGCGTGACGCGAGGGGCCGTCGCGCCACGCGACGCCCTTCTTTGATCAGATTTTTGTTGTTTGATGTTGGATCGAAAGGGCAGCCGTTATAAACGACTTGTTGACTTAAATTCTCAGTAGGGGCCTCCCATAAGTGTCTATATGCTTGAACATACCCTACCATTATCCAATGTTTCACTTGATTGCATAAACAAGACCCGTAAATGACGGTTTATCGTTCATTTCAACAAGGGATCACATCATGCATTTGAATTTTCCTTTAAAGGCAATAATTCCCTGAATTGAGGGTACATAGATGTGTAATTTAATATATCGGGTATTGGGATTTATAATTGAGGTGTTCAGAGGTAATAATTTAACATGACGCCACTTTAAATCCTACCGAAAACATCTTTATTATATCCGGGTTTCCAACGCGTTTTTGTCTTACATGACACGTGTCGTTTTAATATTAAACCCGAAATTTGCGAGGTGTTACAGGTTCGGCTTATGTAACTAGTTTACATAAACTAGCCGAAACGGGTCAAACCATATGGTTTTGACCCCAAAATCCAGAGTGTGGTTATTATACCCATATAAAACAAGTCTTCAAACTTGTTGGGTCCAAATCACATTCCATTTCCGGTTTTCGCCTTTCGAGCGATTAAACCGTAATTATCCCTTGAAACTGACCGGTCTAAGCTACGGCTAAATTAAAGACCCGTTAGGATTCTAATAGGTTATTTTAAACCTTCGTTCCAGAATAGGAGACCAGTAAAAGCTATTTGCAATTTATTCGATTAAGGATTTATACTTGCAAAGGTAAATACTTTTAACTTATTTTCCGTTATACGGGCTTGGGTTACGGTATATAAAATACCGCTTGATCGGGCATCAATCTTCCATTGTTTGGTGGTTAATTGAATAATTTGGTCGGCTCGTTTAAACAGTTTTGTTTACTTAAAAGCCTTTGGGGGGTTAATGACCATGTCCCGGATATCCCTGGCAGCATTTTACGAAATGGCCACGACCTAAGCGCGGAGTGTAGGCGTACCCTCGTCAGTGCATAAATAGTTAATGTGGTGTGTCTATTGATCTTTAACCCGGTACTTCCGGGCTACTGAACGCATAAGGAACATGTAATTCGTTCACAAGATTATAAATTTAAATAATTCTCCCAAGTTATAAAGAGTTTGTGCCTTGTGCATTCAAATCAATTTTTATTAAACCTTTTACAAAAGTGTCGGTTGAATGTATTTACCAGTGTAAACTGACGTATTTTCCCAAAAAGACTAAATGCAGGTACTAAGCGTAAATGGGCTGGATATTTCTCCTTAGCATCAATAAAGAGTCTCGCAAGCTTAAGATGCCTACGTCTGTTGAACAATTATTTTTATCTTATTATTGATCCTCTGTGGATTTTATTTCAACAATGGTGATACTTTGATATTACATTAAATGTTGAAATATATTTATCTTTATGCTTCCGCTGTGCATTCATATAATTGTGTGGTTTGACTATATTGTTGCCAACTACGTCACGGTAATCCCCCACCGGGCCCACCGGGGAGACACGTGGAAATCGGGGTGTGCCAGGTTGGTATCAGAGCCAACGTTGAGTGAATTAAACACTATTCTTAGGTGTTTAATCTCAATGACACAATTGCACATACTTGAGTCTAGACAAGAACATAGCACAAATTCGAATTGTTATACCAGTTTGTCTTTTATCATTCATTGTCATTTAAAGATTTATTAAGCAGGAGAGATGCCGCCGGTGATTAGAAGAGGAAGAGGCAAAGGACCGATCACTACTCGAAATGATCACGAGGCCGGACCTTCGAACATGCGAGCTCCTTCCAGCACAAGGAGCGAAGAGCCTCAGAGGCATAGAAGAAATCTCTTTGAACCTGCAAGACATTCTACCTCACACAGCTCAACACTATCATACCGTCACTCGTTTGGACCAAATTCTGAGAATGATCCCAGTAACCCTCAACCTTCCTATACACCTCTCCAGCGTTCTGTATCGTACCATGCTTTTGGCGACCCTACTCCTTTCTTCCAAAGTCAGTTCAACCCAGCAGACTACATTCAAGAACCAGCGGGCTTTAACCCGTTGGGACCAGAAGATCACTTCGCCGAGGATAATGCGGAAGATATGGACGAGGACACAGATCCCATAGAACCTACGCGCGGTACTCCCACGCACCCTATCGAGATCTCTGACGGATCTTCTTTTCATGGTACACCTTACCAGGGCCCAGATAGTTTTCAAGCGATGTTCAACCAGCACGAGTGGTATTTTACGCACTCCCATCAGACGCCTCATCAACAACAACAACAGCAGGATCCCTCCGAGGACCCGCGTTTCGTGGCAGTTACGCCACCGCCTCCTCCGCCACTAGTTCAGCAAGCACCTCCTGATCCACCAAGGCGTAGGAGATCAGGTGCACGTATGTCCACTCGAAGAGGGGAATTTCATTTCAGCACCCCTCGACACTCTAGTGGTAGCCATTATCCGCCACTGCAAGAAGAAGGGCCTTCAAGCCCTGTCCAAGAGGCGAATTCTGCGCCAGTTGCACCGCTTTTGCCACCATTTGGGTATGATAACCCCATACCTGCGTACGTCGGTCCCTCAGCGTACAATCCATTTGAGCAGCCGTCTCACACGCACTACAATTATAACTATGAAGCCGATCCATATGTGGTAGCGGCTAGGTACAATGCCCTCCATCCTGACAGAGCTTATGGAAACCTTTGGGGAACGGATTACTCAGCTCATGGGTATCCAGCACCTCCTAGGCCTCCGGTTCAACAACCATCGCAGCAACCACGTTTTTCTCTACCAGAATAGGAAGAAATCCTCCACCGTTTAAATCGTGTGGAACGAGATTTCGAGGAGGAACGTAAGAACAACCGAGGATTCCTCAAGGGTCTGGCGAACCTGTTGAAAGGCAAGAAGAAGAAACGGGATCATTAGTCTTTATGTATTCTAATGTAACTTCTATCTTAAATCAAGTCCCTGCGTGGACATTTATTATTGTTTAGTCCCTGCATGGACAACTGTCTTTCAGTCCCTGCGTGGACTTATCTTTTGTCCCTGTGCGGACACCTATCCTTGTGTTTGGTTCCTGCGTGGACATGTTTCTGTTAACCTCGGTAATCGTTATTGAAAGTCCCGTTTAGGGCAGCGTGTAATCGTTATTATAATTTATGGAATGTTAAGTTATAAATTTCATTTTAATTGTTATATACATTATTATATGAAACCAATCAAAATCATTCCTTTGAATTAATATGCCTAAATAAAGAATCTAATTGGTGAAACCTAGCCAGGTGTCATTATAAGACCCGGCCAAGATGGTAAGACCTGATTAAAAGATTCAGAATTCCGGTTAACCTCTGTAAGCATGTTAACATTCTTGGCGGATGCGGTTCGTTAAAATCGCACGCGTCATTCTCATATAAGAATCCTTTTAAGGATTCCAAAGCCCAAATTAATGATTTGTAAATCATGGGTTAAATCGTCAATGAAGATGATCAATTATTAAAGATGTAGTGCCTACGGGCCAAACTTATTAAACATCCATTAGTGATGTAGTGCCTACGGGCCATACTTATTGTCATATAAGACAAAAGGCAGTTGTAGTTTATGACTCCCTGTCAGAAAAAGGTAAAAAGACTACGGTTCAAATCTTCATGCCTTGATTCTCTATAATCCCGGCTTACATTATAAAAACGTCCTTGTGACTAGGCTTTTATGCCACTAACAATATTGTTTCTAATTAGGATAGGTTATGTTCAAATCCTAAATAAAAGTGAGTAACGAATTAACCAGATATGGTCTCTGTTACCATGGTTAATGAATTTCCATAAAAGACAATTCCATAATAAACTCCTAAATAAAACTTTGTCATTATCTTCTGTAGCAGATTCAAGTCTCAATGGCTGATACAAATGAAGTGAATAGTCATTCAGAAGAAGATGAGAATGATAACGCTCAGGTTCATCTAACGGGCGCAGAAATTAAAAGCTCTTGTCGACGGTGTTGTTAAGGCAGCCTTGGATCGACAATACGAAGAGTACACCGAGTCCCGGAGCAGAACCATATCTAAACCACACTCAAAGCCGAAAACCCACTCAAAATCTCACAGTAAACCACCGTCTAAGCCTAAAAAGGACGATGATAAACACTCATCCAATGAAAACAGTGTCAGTCCTAAGGAAAAAGTGTTTACTGATGCATCTCGCGCCAGGGGTTGCACCTACAAGTATTTCGTATCTTGCAAACCTCGAGATTTCACTGGGGAGAAAGGCGCGGTAGATTGTATGACTTGGTTATACGAGATGGACACCGTGGTGGACATCAGTGGTTGTGCAGAGAGAGACGTGGTACAGTTTGTTTCGCAATCATTCAAGGGCGAAGCCCTGGCTTGGCGGAGGTTGTTGGTTCAGGCCTCAGGGAAGGCTGTTTTGTATAGCATGTCGTGGGAGGAATTCATTTCTCTCATCAAGGAGAATTAATGCCCCCAACATGAGGTTGAAAAGATCGAGTCCGACTTCCTATCATTGGTTATGACGAACCTTGACTGTCAAGCTTACCTCACGAGCTTCAACACAATGTCCCGGTTGGTTCCGTATCTGTTAACCCCGGAACCAAAGAGAATAGCTCGTTTTATCGGTGGTTTAGCCCCCGAGATAAAGGCAAGCGTAAAGGCCTCCCGGCCAGCTACCTTTAGATCTGTAGCTGACTTATCTTTGTCCCTCACTCTTGACGCGGTCAGACAAAGGTCGCTGAGGAACAAAGAAGCTGAGAAGAGAAAACGTGAAGACGATACTTCACGAAGATCGAGCAAGAAGCACCGGGGAAGCGGTGACAACAAGAAAGGGTCTGAGTCAAGGAGAGAAGGGCATCAATCTGGTGAGAAGCCCAAGTGCAAGATTTGCAAGAAACAACACTTTGGAAAGTGCAGACTCGAATCGAACTCGCAGACTCAGCCAAAGTCATTTGCTTGCGGGATATGCAAGTCCAAGGACCACAAGACCTTGGATTGCAAAAAGCTGAAGGATGCAACTTGCTACAGTTGCAATGAGAAAGGGCACATTAAAACCAACTGCCCTAAATACGCCAAGAAGCCTGAAGAGACCAAGAAGACCAATGCAAGAGTCTTCAGGATGGATGCGAAAGAAGCTGTGCTAGACGATAACGTGATCACAGGTACTTTCCTTGTAAATGATATCTTTGCAAGAGTACTTTTTGATTCAGGCGCTGATAAGTCTTTCGTAGATCATAAATTTTGCAAATTGCTAAATATGCCTGTCAAAACGTTGAGTATAAACTACGAGGTAGAGTTAGCAGATGGCACCATAGAAACCGTCTCCACTGTGTTAGATGGATGTGTGATTTCCATTAAGAACCACTCTTTTCCTCTATCTCTACTTCCCTTTAAATTAGCCGGTTTTGACATAGTATTGGGTATGGACTGGTTATCTCACAACCAGGCCCAAATCGTCTGCAACAGAAACCAAGTGGTGATAAAGACTCCGTCTGGTGAATCGCTTACCATTCGGGGAGATACCCAGTATGGGCCGCCTGAGCAAGTGACTATGCTCAAGGCTTCAAAATGTTTAAAGAAAGGTTGTGTCATCTACATGGCACAAGTGATTATCGACGAGCCTAAACCGAAGATAGAAGACATCCCTGTCATTTCTGAATACCCAGAAGTTTTTTCGGAGGAACTACCTGGTCTACCCCCAGATAGGCAAGTGCAATTCAGAATTGACATCTTCCCTGGAGCAGCTCCTGTTGCTAGAGCACCTTACAAGTTAGTACCAACCAAAATGAAGGAGCTGAGGACACAACTGGATGAACTGCTAGCTAAAGGCTTCATCAAACCTAGTTCATCCCCTTGGGGAGCACCTGTCTTGTTTATCAAAAAGAAGGATGGATCGATGCGTCTGTGCATCGATTATCGCGAGCTTAATAAAGTCCCGATAAAGAATAGGTATCCTTTGCCCAGGATCGACGATTTGTTCGATCAGTTGCAAGGGGCAAGTCATTTCTCGAAGATTGACTTAAGGTCAGGCTACCACCAACTGAAGGTCAGGGATGAAGATGTACATAAAACCGCATTTAGGACTCGTTATGGTCATTCTGAGTTCCTAGTGATGCCTTTTGGGCTCACTAATGCACTGGCTGCGTTCATGGATCTCATGAATCGCGTTTGCAAGCCGTACTTAGACAAATTCATCATCGTTTTCATCGACGATATTCCTATCTACTCGAAGAACCAAGCTGACCATGAGAAACACCTTCGATGTATTCTCAAACTCCTGCACCATGAGAAACTTTATGCCAAATTCTCTAAGTGCGAATTCTGGCTTCGAGAAGTCCAATTTCTTGGACATATGGTTAGCGAGCGTGGTATCCAAGTGGATCCCGCTAAAGTGGAAGTCGTCATGAATTGGCAAGAGCCAAAGACGCCTACAAAGATTCGTAGTTTTCTGGGGTTGGTAGGATATTACAGGCGCTTCATCAAAAAATTTTCAAGGATTGCTGCGCCCCTAACTTCCTTGACCAAGAAGAAAGTAAAGTTTGTTTGGGGCCCTAAGCAGCAAGAGTCCTTTGATATTCTGAAGCAAAAGTTGAGCAACGCTCCTGTGCTGACATTGCCTGAAGGTACCGAAGAGTTCGTAGTTTACTGTGACGCATCACACTCTGGCATGGGATGTGTACTTATGCAGAAAGGCAAGGTTATTGCCTATGCTTCAAGACAGTTAAAGGTGCATGAAAAGAATTACACCACCCATGACTTGGAGTTGGGTGCCGTTGTGTTCGCACTAAAACTGTGGAGGCATTATCTGTATGGTATCAAGTTTGTGATCTATTCTGATCATAAGAGCCTCCAACATCTGTTTGATCAGAAGGATTTAAACATGAAGCAGCGCTGTTGGATGGAGACTTTAAATGATCATGATTGTGAAATCAGATATCATCCCGGCAAGGCGAATGTAGTCGCTGATGCCTTAAGTCGAAAGGAAAGGGTGAAACCCATCCGAATCAATGCCAAGAGCATTGAAGTGAAGAATAATTTGATTGAAAGGTTGTTAGCTGCACAGAGGGAAGCTGTGTTGGAAGCTAACTATCCTAAAGAAAAGCTAGGAGTAACTGAGGAGCAGTTAACTCTTAGCAAGGACGGAATTTTACGATTAAGTGGACGAATATGGGTTCCAATTTACGGAGGACTTCAAGATGTCATCCTCCAGGAAGCCCATAGTTCTAATATTCTGTTCACCCTGGAGCTGATAAGATGTATCAGGATCTAAAGGCAAATTATTGGTGGATAGGCTTGAAAAAGTCTGTAGCCGCTTATGTAGCCAAATGCTTGACTTGTGCACAAGTCAAATGTAACACCCATCTTTTATTTATGTAGCCAAATGCTTGACTTGTGCTACGATCATTTTAAACCATAAGATCCAAAATTTAAGTATTAAAGTAACAAACATTAGTTTTCTACGGGCTAATTTAATCATCCAAAAGTTGTTTAACAACAAGTTACAACATAAACATTGTTTAAAACCGAGTTAATTTATGCGGAAGCTTCAAAAGTATGTGTTCGGTTCTTCATAAGCTTGCTTGATAGTCATCCGTAATCCTTGAGTACCTAAAACTGAAATGTTTACATAAAACATTTGAATTAGAATGCTTAGAAATAATGCTTGATCGAAATTATAATCGAAGTGAATTTAAATATTTACAATTATACAAAATTTTTAAATATTCAGGCTCTACCGTAACTTACGGTTCTACCGTAAGTTACGGTAGTCGATTTTCAGCAAAAATCCACCGTAAACCAGTAGGCCTCCACCGTAACACTCCTGACCTCCACCGTAAGTTACGGTGACACCGTAACTTACGGTAGGTCCTACACATGTGAATTTTGGCTTTTTTTTTTGTTTCACCTACACACATTCCTCGAATCCTTGTTCTAACAAATCAACATTTTAAATTCTTGTGTTTTAATATATCAATATTTCATCGATATCAATGAATAAATAAATCACATTATGAAGCAAAATCCATGCTTTATTTGTTTATTCGACCCGTTTGGCTCGTCTAAGGAATCCTCCCATATGACGACTACCAACAAGTTCCAACCAATTTTTGACCGATCATTCAATATAGCGACATCACCGCTTTACTTCAAAACAATCCTTATTCTAAATTTCAACTACGCATATTATAACCATCAACATTTACTTAATGTAACGGGTCAAGTTACATACCTTCAAAGTAGGCCTTTTAAACGTGGTTCGCCACCCGCTTGTCCGCTTGACGCTCCTGCGCCGTTCCTATAGAGTTCATTCATCATATGTTTAGAACTCTCTTCAATTCATAATTCGCATAATACACCAAACATCATGATTATGCATTCAAACTTGAAATTTCAGTTTTAAGCCTTCATAGAGGAATTTCAACAAACACTTCATAAGCAGATTTTTACATGATTAAACATCACATCTTTAGTTTATCATTTAACCCTAATTTCACATAAATCAACCAATTTACATGATTGTTAACTTCTCATTTCTGAAATCACTTCAAAATTGCCAAATTACACTAGATTAACAATCTACTTCCTAGTGTTCATCCAAATACACATAACCCACTAATCACCTATAATGGTGTTCATGGTTTCACCCAAAATTTCTTATGATTTCAACTTCTATTGATCTAGGGTTTGTCCTTAGACACTATAGTTGTTCCTCAATCATCATAACATACACATGCAACCCCAAATTTCAGATTTTTCCCAATTCATGAAAATTTCAAGTTGAGAGTTTTCCTTAAATTTTACATACCTTGTAATCCTCTTGTGATGAGGATCACGATTCTATGCTCGGATTTTCGTTTGGACCAGATTTGCACCTCCAATTTGAGATTTCAAGTAGATTTTTGAGAGTTTGAAGATGGGGGTGTCGCCCCTGGTTGTTCTGGTCGACCAGATATCCCCTTTGTGGGGAGTTTGGTTTGTTTTATTTACTTTAATTAATTCAAGTTTCAATTCTCACAACTTAAGCCCCTCACCTTTGTCAACATATTGTTTAGTAGCTTTTAACCCTATCATAAGCTATTTCTAGTCTTTTAACTAACTAGGTTAAAATTTCTAGTTAGTAAATTCTCGTTTATTTATACTTTATAATCCTAATATAAAGTTTTATATATATATATATATTTTTCGGGATGTTACAAGTCCACCCCCCTTAAAAGGGTTTCGTCCCCGAAACCGAAGTACGTACCAAATAATGTAGGGTGAAGACGTCGCATCTCCTCTTCGGACTCCCACGTAGTGTCCGAACCTTTCCTATGCTCCCATTTGACTTTGACTTGGTCAATTTGTTTATTTCGTAAATGTTTGACCTTTCGGTCTAAAATCTCCACCGGTCTCACCGCAAAGTTCAGACTATTATCCACTACGATATCATCGTAATGGATATAGGCCGTCTCGTCTGCTAGGCACTTTCTTAATTGTGACACGTGAAACGTGCCATGGATCCCACTTAGTTCTTCCGGTAACTCAAGGCGGTAAGCTACCTTGCCAACCTTTCCGATAATTTTAAATGGCCCAGTAAACCTCGGACTCAGCTTCCCCCTTTTTCTGAATCTAATAACGCCCTTCCAAGGGGAAACTTTTAGCATGACCATGTCGCCAACCTGGAATTCAATTGGCCTTTTCCTTTTATCAGCATATGCCTTTTGTCTGTCTTGAGCTGCCTTCAAGTGTGCCCGAACTATTTCAATCTTTTCATTCGTGGCTCGAACTCTATCTTGGTGGGCGAGTTCTCGTGGACGCACTTCACCCCAACATACCGGGGTTCGACACTTTCTACCATAAAGCATTTCGTACGGTGCCATCTTAATACTAGATTGGTAGCTGTTATTATACGAAAACTCAACTAACGGTAGGTGAACATCCCAACTTCCTCCAAAGTCAATTATACACACCCGTAGCATATCCCCCAATGTTTGTATCGTTCTTTCACTCTGTCCATCCGTTTGAGGATGGTACGCAGTGCTGATGAACAATTTGGTTCCCATTTGCTCTTGGAAATCCCGCCAGAAATTTGAAGTAAACCGGGTATCCCTATCAGACACGATGGATAACGGCACCCCATGACGTGCTATTATTTCATTAGTGTAAAGTTCTGACATCTTTTCTGACGTATAAGTCTCACGAATCGGAATGAAGTGAGCACTTTTCGTCAATCTATCCACCACTACCCCTATGGCATCGAAACCACGATTCGTCTTAGGCAACTTAGTTAATAGGTCCATTGTAATATGTTCCCATTTCCAAACCGGAATTTCTAACGGTTGAAGTTTTCCGTATGGTTTCTGGTGCTCCGCCTTGACTTGTAAACATGTCAAGCATTTTTCCACATGCTTCGCCACATCCCTCTTCATTCCGGGCCACCAATAATTTTGTTTCAAATCATTGTACATCTTGGTCGCACCCGGATGAATTGAATAACGGGATTTATGAGCTTCATTAAGTAGAAGCGCCTTCACTCCACAAGTATGTGGGACCCATATCCTTCCGGATCGAGTCTTCAACCCGTTATTCTCATCCGACAAATCCTTCAACTGACCTATTATTCTTTCTTTCTTCCAATTCTCTTCTTTCATTGCTTCTAATTGCGCCTCTCGAATACGTTCAAGTATACCCAAGGTCACCACGAGTTGCATCGATCTTACTCGTATTGGGACATAGTCCGCTTTTCTGCTCAGAGCATCCGCCACCACATTAGCCTTTCCGGGGTGATAATGTATTTCACAATCGTAGTCTTTCACCGTTTCCAGCCATCGCCTTTGTCGCATATTTAACTCCTTCTGATCGAAGAAGTATTTCACGCTCTTGTGGTCGGTGAATATGGTTCCCTTTACCCCATACAAGTAGTACCTCCATATTTTTAATGCAAATACCACCGCAACCAGCTCGAGATTGTGCGTGGGATATTTCTTCTCGTGTATCTTTAATTGCCTCGAGGCATAGTCTATTACCTTTCCTCGTTGTATTAACACGCACCCGAGCCCCAACAGTGAAGCATTCGAATACACCACCATGTCTTCGACTCCGTCCTGCAATGTCAATACCGGAGCTTGAGTTAACTTTTCTTTTAGCGGTTGAAACGCTTTTTCTTGATCGACACCCCAAATGAACTTTTCTTTCTTTCGTGTTAGCTTTGTTAGCGGTGACGCAATCTTGGAGAAATCTTTAATGAATCTCCTATAGTATCTCGCGAGCCCCAAGAAGCTTCTAATTTCTGAAAGGTTCTTCGGGGGACTCCATTTTGACACAGCCTCGATCTTGGACGGATCCACCAATACTCCGTCGGCACTTATGACATGGCCAAGAAATTGTACCTCTCGTAACCAAAAGGCACATTTAGAGAATTTTGCATATAACCTCTCTCTCCTAAGTGTCTCCAACACCTCTTGTAAATGGTGTGCATGTTCCGCTTCACTTTTCGAATACACCAAGATGTCATCGATAAACACGATGACCGACTTATCCAAGATTGGTTTGCAAACCCGGTTCATGAGGTCCATGAAAGCCGCGGGTGCATTTGTTAGCCCAAATGACATCACAAGGAATTCGTAATGTCCGTATCTCGTGCGGAAAGCCGTCTTTGGTATATCTTTTTCTTTGACCTTTAGTTGGTGATACCCCGATCTAAGGTCAATTTTTGAAAACCAATTCGCACCTTGTAATTGGTCGAATAATTCATCTATCCTCGGAAGCGGGTATCAGTTCTTTACCGTGAGTTTGTTTAACTCCCGGTAATCGATAAACATGCGCATGCTTCCGTCCTTCTTTCTTACGAACAATACCGGTGTGCCCCAAGGGGACACACTCGGCCTTATGAATCCCTTGTCAAGCAGGTCTTGAATTTGGGACATCAACTCTTGTAATTCCGACGGTGCGAGTCGGTACGGGGCTTTTGCTACGGGTTTTGCGCCTGGAATCAATTCAATCCCAAAATCTACTTCCCGTTCGGGCGGTATCCCCGGTAAATCCTCCGGAAACACATCTTCATAATCTCGTACTACCGGTACATCATCAATCTTCCGTGATTCTTTCTCGGGTGCATTCGCGTATATCATAAATGCCTTGCATCCTCGCTTCATAAGTTTATGAGCTTTCAACATTGAGCACACTATGGGGTTGCCTCCTTTTTCGCCATAAATGGTGACGTGTTTCCCGCTCGGAGATGTTAGTTTTATCTCCTTACGGAAACACACGACTTTTGCATAGTGCTGGGCTAGCCAATCCATCCCAACGACTACTTGAAATCCCCCCATTGACATCGGGATTAGGTCTATCAAGTATTCCTCATCGTCGATGCTTAATTTGCAGTCTCGACAAACATCACAAACTATAAAACTTTTATTGTCCCCTATTTCAACTTCTAAGGGCACAGGTAATTTCGTCAAAACAAATGAAGGATGTCGAATAAATCCATGCAAAATGAAGGATTTATTCGCACCCATATCAAACAATACAGGTGCTGGAATTGAGTTTATTGTGAATGTACCCGAAACCACATCGGGTTCTGTCTTTGCTTCAGCCGCGGTAAGTTGGAAGGACCTAGCCTTTGCTTTGGGAGCTTCTGTTGGAGACTCTTTTGTGTCCCTCTTTCCCACCAACTCGGGGCATTCAGATTTCTTGTGACCGGGTTGATAACACTTGTAGCAAACAGAAACTTTCCCGGGACATAGTGATGCGGTGTGCCCCGTCTTCTCACATACCGGGCACGGCTTGTCTTTGAAGCGGCACTCGCCTTTGTGCCCTTTACCACACACTTTGCAACTCGGCGACCCGCCTTTAGCATCCACTTTCTTTCCCAATTTCGTAGTTCTAGCTTTCTTTGTGGGGCTTGGATTCACATCATGTGCCCTTCGTTCACCTCTCTCCACTTGTTTCTTTAACTCGATTTCCCGCTCCCGGGCGGTGTTGATAATCTCCGTGAGGGTTTCGTATTTTGACGGAGTCATAAATTCCTGGTACTCGGCACTCAGCATGTTGTAATAGTAGTATATCTTTTGTTCTTCAGTGGTGACTAACTCGTCACAAAATCTCAGCTTATCCATGAAGACGCCCGTGATCTTATCAATTGTTTCACCCTTTTGTCTCAACTGGATGAATTCTTCTTTGATTCTGTTAATAACCGCTTTGGGACTGTGGTGTTTAAGGAATGGTACCTTAAACTCGTCCCATGTCATAGCCCTCGCCGCTTCGGCTCCCATTTCCTTCTTTTTGTTATCCCACCAATCCTTGGCTTGATTTCTCAATTGACTCGTTCCGTAAGCAACAAAGTCACCTACGTCACAATGGGTTCGCTCAAACACTCATTCAACATCACTTATCCATCTTTGACAAATTATCGGGTCAACCTCCCCGTTATAGACTAGCGGTTTACACGCCATGAATTCTTTGTACGAACATCCTTTGCGTTCTCCCGTTTTCTCCTTCATAAGGTTGACAATATCTTCCAACCTTTTAACTCGCTCTTCAACAAGTGACAACACCGTGTTTTGGATTTTGTCTATGAACCCAGATAGACTTCCTTCAATTGCCTTTCCTACCTCTTCGGCAATTGCCTCTTTCATTTGTTCGGTGCTCGTTTGCACCGGATTATCATCATTCCCATCAGACATCTTGAAGCTGAAATGTTTACATTTGAACATTAAACATTTCATTTATAATATTGCTTCATTTGTTTCGGTTTAGCCAAGTTCCTAACTTGCTTTAACCGTTCACACTTAATGCACTTTCCGGGTTTGAGTGTGTCAACACACTCTTCCCATGCATCTCAATTTATTTCTCATACTTACATAAGGTATAATCTACTAACATAATAAATTAATTCTTACCGGATGATCAATCAAGCTTGAACTGAACACTTTGTTGACAACCTTAAGCTCTGATTACCAACTTGTAACACCCATCTTTTATTTAATGTGAATACGCGATATATATATATATATATATATATATACTACGATCATTTTAAACCATAAGATCCAAAATTTAAGTATTAAAGTAACAAACATTAGTTTTCTACGGGCTAATTTAATCATCCAAAAGTTGTTTAACAACAAGTTACATCATAAACATTGTTTAAAACCGAGTTAATTTATGTGGAAGCTTCAAAAGTATGTGTTCGGTTCTTCATAAGCTTGCTTGATAGTCATCCGTAATCCTTGAGTACCTAAAACTGAAATGTTTACATAAAACATTTGTATTAGAATGCTTAGAAATAATGCTTGATCGAAACTACAATCGAAGTGAATTTCAATATTTACAATTATACAAAATTTTTAAATATTCAGGCTCTACCGTAAGTTACGGTAGTCGATTTTCAGCAAAAATCCACCGTAAGCCAGTAGGCCTCCACCGCAACACTCCTGACCTCCACCGCACCGTAACTTACGGTAGGTCCTGCACATGTGAATTTTGGCTTTTTGTTTGTTTCACCTACACACTTTCCTCGAATCCTTGTTCTAACAAATCAACATTTTAAATTCTTGTGTTTTAATATATCAATATTGCATCGATTTCAATGAATAAATAAATCACATTACGAAGCAAAATCCATGATTTAATTGTTTATTCGACCCATTTGGCTCGTCTAAGGAATCCTCCCATATGACGACTACCAACAAGTTCCAACCAATTTTTGACCAATCATTCAATATAGCGACATCACCGCTTTACTTCAAAACAATCCTTATTCTAAATTTCAACTACGCATATTATAACCATCAACATTTACTTAATGTAACGGGTCAAGTTACATACCTTCAAAGTAGGCCTTTTAAACGTGGTTCGCCACCCGCTTGTCCGCTTGACGCTCCTGCGCTCGTTCCTATAGAGTTCATTCATCATATGTTTAGAACTCTCTTCAATTCATAATTCGCATAATACACCAAACATCATGATTATGCATTCAAACTTGAAATTTCAGTTTTAAGCCTTCATAGAGGCATTTCAACAAACACTTCATAGGAAGATTTTTACATGATTAAACATCACATCTTTAGTTTATCATTTAACCCTAATTTCACATAAATCAACCAATTTACATGATTGTTAACTTCTAATTTCTGAAATCACTTCAAAGTTGCCAAATTACACTAGATTAACAATCTACTTCCTAGTGTTCATCCAAATACACATAACCCACTAATCACCTATAATGGTGTTCATGGTTTCACCCAAAATTTCTTATGATTTCAACTTCTATTGATCTAGGGTTTGTCCTTAGACACTATAGTTGTTCCTCAATCATCATAACATACACATGCAACCCCAAATTTCAGATTTTTCCCAATTCATGAAAATTTCAAGTTGAGAGTTTTCCTTAAATTTTACATAGATGAGGATCAAGATTCTATGCTCGGATTTTCGTTTGGACCAGATTTGCACCTCCAATTTGAGATTTCAAGTAGATTTTTGAGAGTTTGAAGATGGGGGTGTCGCCCCTGGTTGTTCTGGTCGACCAGATATCCCCTTTGTGGGGAGTTTGGTTTGTTTTATTTACTTTAATTAATTCAAGTTTCAATTCTTACAACTTAAGCCCCTCAACTTTGTTCAACATATTGTTTAGTAGCTTTTAACCCTATCATAAGCTATTTCTAGTCTTTTAACTAACTAGGTTAAAATTTCTAGTTAGTAAATTCTCATTTATTTACACTTTATAATTCTAATATAAAGTTTTATATATTTTTTTTCGGGGTGTTACATCAAAGCTGAGCATCAAAGGCCGTCAGGCTTGCTACAACAGCCTGAACTTCCCGAATGGAAGTGGGAATGTGTAACTATGGATTTTATTACCAAGTTACCCAAGACGAGGAAAGGAAATGATACAATATGGGTTATAGTGGATAGACTGAATAAGTCAGCACATTTCTTACCCATCAAGGAGACTTATAGCTCCGACATGTTAGCCCAGTTATACGTTGATAAGATTGTAGCCTTACATGGCTTACCTGTGTCTATTATCTCGGACAGAGATACTAGATACACGTCGCATTTTTGGAAAAGTTTCCAGCAATATTTGGGCACGCGTTTGAATTTTAATACGGCTTACCATCCCCAGACAGACGTTCAGAGTGAGCGTACTATTCAGACGTTGGAAGACATGCTACGTGCATGTGCTATCGATTTGGGTGGTAGTTGGGATAAGAACCTACCATTAATCGAATTCTCCTACAACAATAGCTACCATACCAGCATTAAGGCTGCGCCCTTCGAGGCATTATACGGTAGAAAGTGTAGATCGCCCGTTTGTTGGGCGGAAGTTGGAGATGTCCAATTATCAGGACCAGAGATAGTCTTCAAAACGACGGACAAGATTGTCCAGATTCGAGACCGTCTCAAGGCTGCCAGAGATAGGCAGAAAAGTTACGCTGATCCAAAGCGTAAAGATTTTCACTTCGAAGTAGGTGAGAAAGTGTTGCTTAAGGTGTCACCCTGGAAGGGGGTGATGCGTTTTGGTAAGAAAGGCAAACTAAGGCCGAGATACATAGGACCTTTCGAGGTTATCGAACGTGTCGGGTCCGTTGCCTACAAGTTAAACTTACCAGAGGAGCTCAATGGAATTCACAATGTGTTCCACATCTGCAATCTAAAGAAGTGCTTCGCTGATGAATCACTGGTAATACCACATACAGATGTGCACATAGATGAGAGCTTAAAATTTATGGAAAAACCTTTGTCGATTGAAGATCGACAAGTAAAGAAGCTTCGGAGGAAGCATATACCTATTGTTAAGGTCAAATGGGATGCCCGTAGAGGTCCCGAATACACGTGGGAGGTAGAATCCACGATGAAAGAGAAATACCCTTATTTGTTTCAGTAAATCTCGGGTCGAGATTTATTTTAAGGGGGTGAGGATGTAACACCTCGAAAATTTGTATCCAATAAATAAACGACACGTGTCACATACGACAAAAGTGTCATAAACCCGGATTTAATTAAAGATGTACGGTAGGATTTTTGAACATGTCGACATGTTAATTTTATACCTCTGAACGACTTCTTCATTATAAATCCCAAGACCCTAAGCACGATTATTAAAGCATCTAATATATCTTAAATCCGGTCATTACCAATAATGATGGATGTCAAATTTGTAAGTATGGATCCTGAGGAAATAATGTACACTAAATCTTCATTCATTCATGGTACAAGCATGGGTTAAAGGCATTGTGCTGAGAATTTAACAAGAAATCATGCATTGCAAGTTGTCCATTCAAATCATGAAAGGTTATTTTTTTTGCCTCTGACAAGCGCTTACGGACCGTAAGGGTCCTGCCTTACGGTCCGTAAGGTGTGAAGGGGTAAAACATATTCTCTGTAAAAGGCTTACGGACCACAAGGGCCCTGCCTTACGGTCCGTAAGGGACGCTCAGCGACAGAAAGTTGGTTGTTGGATGTTGTAAACGGTAAAACATAATGGTAAAGATATTTCCAGAGATATGGGCGACCCCTAATCATCCTCTAGCACTAAGGGACAGTTTTTGATCATCAAGGAGCATTTGTAGGCCTTGTTGTAATGATCTTAAGGATCTACATTGCCTATAAAAGGCCACATTGTGCAAACAAGTTCCTCACACCTTATTCTGCCTTCTTGATCACATCTGCAGCTCAAGAACACTCTCTACTCATCTCTTGTCTTGCATAGGAATTCAGTAAGTATGTTTAACCCTTTGTGGTTTAGTTTTTGCTTAGTAATAGCTTAAAAGTCAATCCGTTGTAACTAACGATTGACTTTACGATAAATCGCAAATGGTCCAGTGGTTTGTCGAATCAAAGGTAGTTATATGTTGGTAATCATGTGGGCATTAAACCCCTAAAAGGGCACCCACTGATTCCCATTCTAACTAGTCCAAATGTTGAGTCAAACTTGCTTAGAAAAAGTCAACAGAATGCTATTTGACGAATTTAAACATAATCAGTAATGTAGATGGCGTGAAATCTGTTTTAACACTCCTATAACATGATAATAAGTATATTAACTAGTCTAAACTTGTTTGATCCGACCATTTAGTGTTTTGACCCAGTTCGGAACCGAAAGTCGCAAAACTTTGACTTTTGCTTTGACTTCAGTTCTGACTCGTTTTGGTATGAATTAGATATGCCTTAGGACTCTCTTAGGACCAGGTTACATGATTGTATAACCATCTGTGACCGGTTCATTGTTTGTCCAAGTCTTTTGCACATTTCCGTTATATGCTTAAAAGTTGACCGTAACGCCCTTATGACTTTAAAACGAGAATTTGGGAAATGTGAGAGAGCAAAAATATTTCTTACTAAATTCTAAACATGTCCCTAAAATTTCACGTCAATCAGAGGTCTAGAATGGGAGTTATGCTAAATAGCGCAATTACGAAAACTTTAGTAATTAAATGGCGCAGTTAGCATAACGCCTATCTAAACCCAAATATCGACACCAAACCTTTTACACACTGATGTAAAATAATATATTGGGAATTTTAAAGATTTTTAATTATTTTTAACCTGCTCATAACCTGCGGTTATGGCATCGGTTCGGTAAATACCGAATATACCCTTTTCGAGCATAACTTGAGTTCTACAAGGTCTTTTGACCCGATTCCAGTTGCTACTGATTTTAAATAATAAATAAGGTATTTTGGACCCAATTCCAGTTGCTACTGATTTTAAATATAATGGACTTAAAATCGTTACGGGCATTATGGAAGGTATCCTACTAATACCACAACCTCTTTAAAGCATATTGACTTAGGAAACCAGTGTAGGGCTCTTACGGTTGCCCGTTACGCCTTTTTGCGCGCACGGTTCGGCTTATGTAACTAGTTTACATAAACTAGCCGAAATGGGTCAAACCATATGGTTTTGACCCCAAAATCCAGAGTGTGGTTATTATACCCATATAAAACAAGTATTCAAACTTGTTGGGTCCAAATCACATTCCATTCCCGGTTTTCGCCTTTCGAGCGATTAAACCGTAATTATCCCTTGAAACTGACCGGTCTAAGCTACGGCTAAATTAAAGACCCGTTAGGATTCTAATAGGTTATTTTAAACCTTTGTTCCAGAATAGGAGACCAGTAAAAGCTATTTGCAATTTATTCAATTAAGGATTTATACTTGCAAAGGTAAATACTTTTAACTTATTTTCCGTTATACGGGCTTGGGTTACGGTATATAAAATACCGCTTGATCGGGCATCAAATCTTCCATCGTTTGGTGGTTAATTAAATAATTTGGTCGGCTCGTTTAAACAGTTTTGTTTACTTAAAAGCCTTTGGGGGGTTAATGACCATGTCTCGGATATCCCTGGCAGCATTTTACGAAATGGCCACGACCTAAGCGCGGAGTGTAGGCGTACACTCGTCAGTGCATAAATAGTTAATGTGGTGTGTGTATTGATCTTTAACCTGGTACGTCCGGGATACTGAACGCATAAGGAACATGTAATTCGTTCACAAGATTATAAATTTAAATAATTCTCCCAAGTTATAAAGAGTTTGTGCCTTGTGCATTCAAATCAATTTTTATTAAACCTTTTACAAAAGTGTCGGTTGAATGTATTTACCAGTGTAAACTGACGTATTTTCCCAAAAAGACTAAATGCAGGTACTAAGCGTAAATGGGCTGGATATTTCTCCTTAGCATCAACAAAGAGTCTCGCAAGCTTAAGATGCCTACGTCTGTTGAACAATTATTTTTATCTTATTAGTGATCCTCTGTGGATTTTATTTCAACAATGGTGATACTTTGATATTACATTAAATGTTGAAATATATTTATCTTTATGCTTCCGCTGTGCATTCATATAATTGTGTGGTTTGACTATATTGTTGCTAACTACGTCACAGTAATCCCCCACCGGGCCCACCGGTGAGACACGTGGAAATCGGGGTGTGACAATAAGTTTCATAAAAATAAGATACAACAAATTATGACATTACTAATGACCACTAGTAAACATATCATTCATTTTCAGAACATTTTTCTTTCTATAGACTCCTTTTTTTACTTAAAAACTTTTCGATCACATTCTCCCAAACCTGTTCATCATGTTCAGCACTCGGAATTTTGAAAATCAGCTCTTCAATATCAGTTGCCTAAAATCTTTTTGGATTTTTCAAAATTTTTGCTAAAACACACTGAAAATCTTTTTGGAATTTTGTGAAATAACCGAAATGAAATGAAGTAAAGAAATATTTACATACAATATTTTTGTGAGTTTGTGTAAGAGGATCATATCAGTTTTTGAGACAAATCACCAACACCGTTAAGCTTTAATCATTTTAAGTTTTAAACAATTCACTTAGATTGTCAGTATACTTATCCACTTAAATTTTCACACAAAGTTCAATTGTTTCGAGATACGAGATTAATGTCTTAAACACTTAAACTTATTCGCGTGTCTCACCTCAAAATATACTCCCGTATCCAGATCCCAATATTCAGTCTTACAGGTGAGTATACCTAGATGATATCTGTAAGGGGTTAGGTGCGAAACCGTGAGAGCTCAGGTCAGAACTTCCGTTCAGCAGAGAGATGACAGCTCGGCTTTTGGTGGGTCCCCTTTAGAGGATCTTTTTTACAACATCAATGACTATTAATTTTATTGTTTCATCAATTTGCTGAGGGTGGCGCTGTATTTCAAGCATTTGCAGAAAGTATTATGCGGGGACTAGGTCAGAATTTCCATTCAGCAGAAGTCCCGGGATAATACCCCAGATATCACTAAGCATAAAGACCTAGTATCTCAGAAAGAGGTACCTTTCAAACAAGATTTAGGGGGTTACCCATATATCCGAGAGATGTTACCCACGAATTAAGCAAGTTTGAAATTTAGGTTTATATCTCGTCACAATATATTAAATGTGCAAAAACCTACTGACACATCATCAGTGAGACCGTTTATCACTATTTAACTTTCCATTTCTTTAGCATGCCGTGATCGTCCACTGATGTAATATCATTTCCTCTTTTATACAACAAAACTCAATTTTTTGAATTTATCATGTTTTTGGCTTTTTCAAATTTTCTAATGTTTTTGGATTTTCTGAAATTTTTACTCCCCCTAAAATTCAAACACATCTAATGAAATTTGAAAACAAACTGTACAAACAATGCGCTAACTGATATCGAATCACATCAAATCGCCATCCATTCGGCATAAACAATCAGAACTCCCCCTTACAACAAACTATTTTCTCATTAAGATTTCAAAACACTTAAGTTTGTTTTAATCAAAATGATTTTTTCGGAAAATGAGTTTGTTTTAACCACTTGTAGGTTAGGGTTCATCATTTTGTTCAATCAATCACTTATAAGAAAGATAAATCAAGTACAATTTAATGTCCCTGATTAATCTTGAATATTAAGTACCACTTGTAAGAAAAATGCCGATACCTACTCCTCACTTACCAACCTGGGAATTCCGACAAGTCAAACACCTGTAAAAATTTTAACAACATTAAGATTTTTCACAAAAACATTTTATAAAGAATAATGCTGATTCCTGCTCCACGATTACCAACTTGGGAGCTTCGGCAAGTCAGGAATTTATGGTGAAAAAACTGTCACCCAAGCCTGACCAGCCTTGGGTGATTTTGGCGGCAAACATCTGTCCCACCAACATTTTGATTTATAAAATTCTTGAGCACCCTTCACCTTTCTGTCAACCATTTTACCAAAAATATGCTTGACTTTCCCGTTGAAAGCCTTCTCAACATCAAATTCTCTTTTATCAGCGAAGAATTGATTTGAGATCTCAACCTTACCAACTTTCGACCTCAAATTTTCCTTTGACAATGAAGGAAAATTCTCATCGTTCACTTCTGGAATGGAATTCACAATCTTCTTCTCAACCAAGGACTCCTCTGATTTTATGGAATCAGATTCATTGTCAGAACTATTCTCAGTTTTAACAACCCACTTTTGCTTATTCAAATCACCTTTTCTTTTGTAAAATCGTTTTGGGCTTTCTCCTTTTTCAGAACTTGAATTTCAAACATTTTATCATTTTTCAAAGATAGTTCTTTCTTACCAACAAAATTTCTTCTCGAATCAAATTGAGAAGAAACTCCCTGTTCTTTGTAGTTGGACTTGGGACAATTCCAAGTGATATGCCCAACTTCTTGGCATTTGAAGCAAGTTCTTCTATCAACTTTCTTCGCAAACGTTCTCACATTCTTCTTCACTTCAGCAAAAACTCCTGGTTTGACTGTTTCCAGAAAGGTTTCTTTTGTTCATCCTCTGAACTTCCACCTGCAACAAATTTTGTATTTGGTTTATAAGTTTTCTGATTTTTATAATTTTATGATGAGATGTGTAACGCCCATTTTAAAAATTTGCATACTATACGATTAAAGATTTCTTAATTATATATAAAGCACCTAGAGTTTACATAAATACAAAATAAAAGTTTTTAAAGTAAGACCTACTAGTCATCTACCGACTAGTTTAAACATTCAAAACATGGTTGATAAATTCACTTATAACAAAATCATTGTCTAGACAAAGTTAAGTTAAAGCGGAAGCTTTCAAAATGCGTGTTCGGTTCTTGATAGCTTGCTTGATCATCATCCGGTTAGTACCCATCATCACCTAGAGTAAAAACCAGTCAAAATGTTAGTTTTGACATTTAAATGAAGAGCATAAACGAGATTCAGCGTCAAAATTTAAATAAAATAATAATTTTCCAATAATAATTCTGTCGCGTGTCGCGGGAGAACACCAGTAGACCGTCGTGTATCGCGGCGGCTTCCGCGTGTCGCGGGGTTTCTAATGGGATCTCCCGCGTGGCGCGGGAGAACCCTTTTTCCAGCAGGTGCAGGTTAAAATCCTAAACTTCTGCCTAGCTCCGGAAATTAACCATTTTTCAACTTTAAACTATCATAACTTTTTACTCGCTAGTCCGTTTTTACCGATTCTTTTTCCTATGTGTCCGTAATAAAATTACGGATCTAACCATGGAAATTTCACATTACGGAAACCGAGATACCAACGATTTGACCCTGATTTCCTTGTTGCGTTTACCCAACCCATTAACGAGGGTTGCATTATACCACTTTTTGTTTCTTATTACACTTGGCATGCTTACCCCACATCCCGGGCTTATAACCTTAGTGTAGTTGCGCCATTCATGGCTTTGTGTTCCCTTAGGACCATAGGCTTATTTCTTCGGAATTCTAACATTCCGTTTTAAGTGACAATTGTACTTATTTCTCTTGGTTTAATCCAATATCCCGGATTTACAACCTTTAAGTATCAAAGCCGAATTCATAAGTGTAGTGTAATCCAACACTTAACAATATACAAGACTTTCAAGTCGTTACTTTCGCAATTCATTTATAACCACAATTTAATCCGTTTGGCCACATAGTGAAAACCATCACTTTACTAGTAAGCCAACTTAATTTCTAAGCCTTTATTTTGATCCGTTTGATGGTCAGGTGAACTTCCTCACTCTAAGACACATCAAACGCATTCATTACACTACGACTCCATTACACATTAGACCCAAACGAATAAGTATGATTCAACGAGACTAAGGTCACGTACTTTTAAAGCACACCTTTTCCACGAGTATCCCCTCCGGCGTGTCCGCTTGACGTCCCGGATTCCTTGCCTAAAGAGTTCAATTCATAACAAATTTAGAACTCTTTTATAAGCTTTAACGCATTATTTCTTAACATAGACAAATCCGCGTTTTCACCCAACATTTAACATTTTTACCTTCTTTTAGGCGTTTTATCAAACACCTAGTGGGTCAGATTTCTACATGATTTAAACCAAGTTCATGACTTGAAATTATCACTCAAATTAGCTTCAATTAGACAATATACACATATTTTAACATCAATAGTTTTAAAGATCATCTCATAATTTCAGTTTACTCCAAAACAAGAGTCTTACTCCTAGTGTTTTATCAAGTTTCTATTAACAGATTAATCACCTAAATTGGTGATTATGAACCTTACAATTTGCATGCAAGTTTTTAACAAGAATTCACCTAGGGTTTACTCCTAGACATCATATCTCTTCTGTTTTCATCATTATAACATCAAAATCAAGCTAAACATTCGATTTTCATCATATGCTAGGAATTTGAATCGAATCAAAACAACCAAATTTTACATACCTTATAATCCCCTTGACGAGGTGATCACGATTCTATATTCAGATTTCGATTTTAGCTTGGTTTGAACCTTCAATTTGAAAGATTTGTGATGGTTAGGGTTTTTGAGAGTGGGGGTCGCCCTCTCCTGCTTGTTGTTCGAACCAGGGACCTCAATTGGGGGTGTTTGGTTCTTATTTTTTTTACTAACTTAGTAATATAAGTTCCAATTTTGACAACCTAGGTCCCTCCACTCTTATTTAGTTTATACCTTTGGTTTTTAACTCATTCATGTGTTACTACAAGACTCCTAACTAACAGGGTTATTTATCCTAGTTAGCTTATTCTTGTTTATTATATGCTATGATTCTCATGTGAAATGTTTTATATTTTCGGGGTGTTACAAGTCTACCCCCTTAAAGAGGGTTTCATCCCCGAAACCAAAATACATACCAAGTAGTGTAGGGTAGAGCCGTTGCATCTCCTCCTCGGACTCCCAGGTGGTATCCGAACCCTTCCTGTGTTCCCATTTGACCTTCACTTGGTTAATCTTTTTGTTTCTCAAACTTTTCACTTTACGGTCTAAAATCGCAATTGGCCTTACTGCATAGTTGAGGCTGTTATCCACCTCGATATCATCATAGTGGATACGAGAAGTCTCGTCTGCTAAACATTTTCGGAGATGCGAAACGTGGAACGTGCTATGTATTCCACTCAACTCCTCAGGCAGCTCGAGATGGTATGATACCTTACCAATTCGTTCTACGATTTCGAATGGCCCAATAAATCTTGGGCTCAATTTTCCTCTTTTTCTAAATCGTATTATTCCCTTCCACGGCGATACCTTCAACATTACTTTATCGCCCACTTGAAATTCAATCGGCCTCCTTCGTTTGTCCGCATATGACTTTTTTCGATCCTGGGCCGCCTTTAGATGAGTTCGGACCAAGTCGATCTTCTCATTCATAGTTTGGATTATATATCAGTAGGTGCTAATCCTTGTGGACCCACTTCTCCCCAACATACTGGGGTTCGACACTTTTTACCATATAACATTTCATACGGGGCCATTCCAATGCTCGCGTGATAGCTATTGTTATATGAGAACTCGACCAAGGGTAGATGGACATCCCAACTACCCCCGAAGTCGATAATGCAAGCACGTAACATATCTTCCAACGTTTGTATTGTTCTTTCACTTTGCCCATCCGTTTGAGGATGATACGCAGTGCTAATGAACAGTTTAGTTCCTATTTGCTCTTGGAATCTACGCAGTGCTAATGAACAATTTTCCTCTTTTTCTAAACCGTACTATTCCCTTCCACGGCGATACCTTCAACATTACTTTATTGCCCACTTGAAATTCAATCGGCCTCCTTCGTTTGTCCGCATATGACTTTTGTCGATCCTGGGTCGCCTTTAGATGAGTTCGGACCAAGTCGATCTTCTCATTAGTAGTTCGGATTATATCAGTAGGTGCTAATCCTTGTGTACCCACTTCTCCCCAACATACCGGGGTTCGACACTTTCTACCATATAACATTTCATACGGGGCCATTCCAATGCTCGCGTGATAGCTATTGTTATATGAGAACTCGACCAAGGGTAGATGGACATCCCAACTACCCCCGAAGTCGGTAATGCAAGCACGTAACATATCTTCCAACGTTTGTATTGTTCTTTCACTTTGCCCATCCGTTTGAGGATGATACGCAGTGCTAATGAACAGTTTAGTTCCCATTTGCTCTTGGAATCTACGCCAAAAGTCCAAAGTAAACCGAGCATCCCTGTCGGACACAATGGATATCGGCAACCCATGGCGTGCCACGATTTCATGGGTGTACACTTCTGACATCTTTTCAGACGTATAAGTCTCACGAATCAGAAGGAAGTGAGCACTCTTTGTCAATCTATCCACGACTACCCATATAGCATCAAAACCACGGCTGGTTTTGGGCATTTTGGTCAGCAAGTCCATTGTAATTTGTTCCCACTTCTAAACTGGAATGTCTAATGGTTGCAACTTACCGTATGGTTTCTGATGCTCTGCTTTGACTTGTAAACAATTCAAACACTTCTCCACATACCTCACAATATCTCTTTTCATTCCGGGCCACCAATAATTTTGCTTTAAATCCTTATACATTTTAGTTGCCCCTGGATGGATCGAATAATGGTATTTATGGGCCTCATCAAGTAGAAGTGCCTTGGCTCCACATGAGTTTGGGACCCAAATCCTCCCGAATCGAGTTTTTAATCTATGGTTACCGTCCACCAAGTCTTTTAACTGCCCAACTATTCTTTCCTTTTTCACATTTTCTTCCTTTATTGCTTCAGTCTGGGAATTTCGAATTTGGTCAAGCAAACCCGATGTCACAATTAGTTGCATCGATCGCATTCGGATAGGTGTATAATCTGTCTTTCGGCTCAACGCGTCCGCCACTACATTAGCCTTCCCGGGGTGGTAATGTATATCACAATCAAAGTCTTTGACAGTTTCCAACCACCGCCTCTGCCTCATATGTAATTCCTTCTGATCGAAGAAATATTTCAAGCTTTTATGGTCAGTAAAGATAGTGCACTTTACTCCATACAAATAATGCCTCCATATTTTCAAAGCGAACACCACCGCCGCCAACTCGAGGTCATGCGTAGGATATTTCTTTTCATGAGTTTTTAGTTGCCTTGAGGCAACCTTGCCTCGTTGCATTAAAACGCAGCCCAGCCCCAAATGCGATGCATCCGAGTAAACTACCATATCGTCCGTTCCATCCGGTAATGACAATACCGGTGCATGGGTCAGTTTTTCCTTGAGCGTTTGGAACGCCCTATCTTGATCTTCACCCCAAATAAACTTTTCGTCCTTACGGGTTAACTTGGTTAATGGAATAGCAATTTTGGAGAAATCCTGTATGAATCTCCTATAGTAACCCGCAAGCCCTAAAAAGCTTCTAACTTCCGAAGGGTTCTTTGGTGGGTTCCATCTTGCCACGACTTCTATTTTCGACGGGTCTACTAACACTCCGTTTGCACTAATGATGTGCCCAAGAAATTGCACCTCTCGTAACCAGAAGGCACATTTTGAAAACTTTGCATACAATTTCTCTTTTCTGAGCGTCTCTAATACTTCACACAAATGACTTGTATGTTCTACTTCATTCTTCGAATATATCAAGATGTCTTCAATGAACACTATCACTGATTTATCCAACATAGGCTTGCAAACCCGGTTCATAAGGTCCATGAAAGCTGCGGGTGCATTAGTCAAACCAAAGGACTTCACAAGGAACTCATAATGTCCGTACCGTGTACGAAAAGCCGTCTTCGGTATATCTTCCTCCTTGACATTTAACTGATTGTACCCGATCTAAGGTCGATTTTGAAGAACCAACTTGCGCCTTGCAATTGGTCAAATAGGTCATCAATCCTTGGGAGCGGATATCGATTTTTCACCGTGAGTTTATTCAATTCCCGGTAGTCGATACACATGCGCATGCTCCCATCCTTCTTTTTCACAAAGAGCACCGGTGCACCTAATGGAGACACACTCGACCGTATAAACCCTTTGTCAAGGAGATCTTGAATTTGAGACATTAATTCTTGCAATTCCGAAGGTGCGAGCCGATACGGCGCCTTCGCCACAGGTTTCGCGCCCGGAATCAATTCGATTCCGAACTCTACCTCCCGTTCTGGTGGTACTCCTGGTAGGTCTTCCGGAAATACGTCGGCATATTCGCGTACCACCGGTACGTCTTCAATCTTTAGTGATCCTTTGTCTGGTTCATTTGTGTATATCATGAATGCCCTACAACCGTGCCTCATGAGTTTGTGAGCTTTTAACATCGAGCACATAACAGGATTACCCCCTTTCTCGCCATATATGGTAACCAATTTTCCACTTGGAGATGTTAATTTTATCTCCTTGCGGAAACATACGACTTTTGCATGGTGTCGGGATAACCAATCTATCCCGACCACTACTTGAAATTCCCCCATTGACATAGAATCAAGTCTATTGAATATTCCTCATCGTCAATACTTATCTTACAATCTCGACATATATCACACACAAGGAAATTTTTGTTATCACCTATTTCTACCTCTAATGGCATAGGCAATTTTGTTAGTACAAAAGAAGGATGTCGAATAAATCCATGTGAAACAAAGGATTTATTCGCACCCGTATCAAATAACACATGCGCAGGGAATGAATTTATAGCAAATATACCTGAGACCACATCGGGTTCCATTTTTGCCTCCACTGTTGTAAACTGGAAGGATCTTGCCTTTGCTCCCGGTGCCTCATTATGTGTATTTTTGTCATCTTTCTTTCCGATCGACTTTGGGCACTCGGATTTCTTGTGACCCGGCTGATAACATTTGTAACACACCGACACCTTCCCCGGGCACAACGCAGCCGTGTGCCCTGTCTTCCCACATATAGGACACGGCTTGTCCTTAAACCGGCACTCACCCTTGTGCCCTTTCCCGCATACTTTACAACTTGGCGAATTACTTTTTCCTTCTTACTTCTTTAATGAGTCATTTGTGTGTGCCTTTTTCGTGGGACTTGGATTAACCACTTGTGTCCTCCTTTCACCCCTCTCAATTTGTTTCTTCAGCTCTATCTCTCTTTCCCGAGCGGCGTTGATGATTTCGGTGAGGGTTTCGTATTTTGAGGGAGTCATGAACTCCCGATACTCTGCGCTTAGCATATTATAATAATAATACACCTTCTGTTCTCCAGTAGTCACCAATTCATCACAAAACCTTAGTTTGTCAAGAAAGATTCTTGTGATCTTATCAATAGATTCGCCCTTCTGTCTAAGCTGGATAAATTCTTCTTTGATTCGATTGATAACCGCATTGGGACTGTGATGTTTAAGGAATGGTACCTTAAACTTGTCCCATGTCATCTCCTTCGCCTCTTCGCTACCAATTTCCTTTTTCTTATTATCCCACCAGTCTTTTGCTTGACCCCTCAGTTGACCCGTGCCATATGCCACGAAGTCATTCGTGTCACAGTGGGTTCTCTCAAACACCCCTTCTATATCGCTCAACCACCTTTGGCAAACTATCGGATCCACTTCTCCGTTGTAGAGTGGTGGTTTGCATGCCATAAATTCCTTGTACGAGCAACCCTTACGCTCTCCCAATTCCTCCTTAGCTAAATTGGCATTATCCTCCAATTTCTTAATTCTTTCATCCACCACTAATAACACCGTGTTTTGGATTTTATCGATGAAACCCGTCAAACTGTTTTCGATTGCTTTTCCTACCTCTTCAGCAATCACTTCTCTTATTTGCTTGGTGACTTTCGGCACCGCATCATCATTATCTCCATCCGCCATCTTTAAACTAAAATGTTTATATCGAGTGTTAAACATTTCATCTATAGCATTTGGTTTATTTGTTTTGGTTTATTCAAGTTCATAACTTGTTTTCACCGTTCTTATTTCATGCACTTTCCGGGTTTGAGTGTGTTAACACGCTCTTCCCATGCATATCTACTCATCATTTCCTTTTTATACCAAGTAACTCTACTTAAAAATATTAACTCTTACCGGATGCTTGATCAAGCTCGAACCGAACACACTTCGTTAACAACCTTAAGCTCTGATTACCAACTTGTAACGCCCATTTTAAAATTTTTCATACTATACGATTAAAGATTTCTTAATTATATATAAAGCACCTAGAGTTTACATAAATACAAAATAAAAGTTTTTAAAGTAAGACCTACTAGTCATCTACCGACTAGTTTAAACATTCAAAACATGGTTGACAAATTCACTTATAACAAAATCATTGTCTAGACAAAGTTAAGTTAAAGCGGAAGCTTTCAAAATGCGTGTTCGGTTCTTGATAGCTTGCTTGATCATCATCCGGTTAGTACCCATCATCACCTAGAGTAAAAACCAGTCAAAATTTTAGTTTTGACATTTAAATGAAGAGCATAAACGAGATTCAGCGTCAAAATTTAAATAAAATAATAATTTTCCAATAATAATTCTGTCGCGTGTCGCGGGAGAACACCAGTAGACCGTCGTGTATCGCGGCGGCTTCCGCGTGTCGCGGGGTTTCTAATGGGATCTCCCGCGTGGCGCGGGAGAACCCTTTTTCCAGCAGGTGCAGGTTAAAATCCTGCACTTCTGCCCAGCTCCGAAAATTAACCATTTTTCAACTTTAAACTATCATAACTTTTTACTCGCTAGTCCGTTTTTACCGATTCTTTTTCCTATGTGTCCGTAATAAAATTACGGATCTAACCATGGAAATTTCACATCACGGAAACCAAGATACCAACGATTTGACCCTGATTTCCTTGTTGCGTTTACCCAACCCATTAACAATGGTTGCATTATACCACTTTTTGTTTCTTATTACACTTGGCATGCTTACCCAACATCCCGGGCTTATAACCTTAGTGTAGTTGCGCCATTCAAGGCTTTGTGTTCCCTTAGGACCATAGGCTTATTTCTTCGGAATTCTAACATTCCGTTTTAAGTGACAATTGTACTTGTTTCTCTTGGTTTAATCCAATATCCCGGATTTACAACCTTTAAGTATCAAAGCCGAATTCATAAGTGTAGTGTAATCCAACACTTAACAATATACAAGACTTTCAAGCCGTTACTTTCGCAATTCATTTATAACCACAATTTAATCCGTTTGGCCACATAGTGAAAACCATCACTTTACTAGTAAGCCAACTTAATTTCTAAGCCTTTATTTTGATCCGTTTGATGGTCAGGTGAACTTCGTCACTCTAAGACACATCAAACGCATTCATTACACTACGACTCCATTACACATTAGACCCAAACGAATAAGTATGATTCAACGAGACTAAGGTCACGTACTTTTAAAGCACACCTTTTCCACGAGTATCCCCTCCGGCGTGTCCGCTTGACGTCCCGGATTCCTTGCCTAAAGAGTTCAATTCATAACAAATTTAGAACTCTTTTATAAGCTTTAACTCATTATTTCTTAACATAGACAAATCCGCGTTTTCACCCAACATTTAACATTTTTACCTTCTTTTAGGCGTTTTATCAAATACCTAGTGGGTCAGATTTCTACATGATTTAAACCAAGTTCATGACTTGAAATTATCACTCAAATTAGCTTCAATTAGACAATATACACATATTTTAACATCAATAGTTTTAAAGATCATCTCATAATTTCAGTTTACTCCAAAACAAGAGTCTTACTCCTAGTGTTTTATCAAGTTTCTATTAACACATTAATCACCTAAATTGGTGATTATGAACCTTACAATTTGCATGCAAGTTTTTAACAAGAATTCACCTAGGGTTTACTCCTAGACATCATATCTCTTCTATTTTCATCATTATAACATCAAAATCAAGCTAAATGGTTAGGGTTTTTGAGAGTGGGGGTCGCCCTCTCCTGCTTGTTGTTCGAACCAGGGACCTCAATTGGGGGTGTTTGGTTCTTATTTTTTTTTTACTAACTTAGTAATATAAGTTCCAATTTTGACAACCTAGGTCCCTCCACTCTTATTTAGTTTATACCTTTTGTTTATAACTCATTCATGTGTTACTACAAGACTCCTAACTAACTGGGTTATTTATCCTAGTTAGCTTATTCTTGTTTATTATATGCTATGATTCTCATGTGAAATGTTTTATATTTTCGGGGTGTTACAAGATGAAACCAAGACCTTTCTTTTTGAGATTACCATTATGATTTGGTTTCTTTTGAAAACCATAACCATGACCGTAACCCATTTTTCTATTAACTCTTTGTTGAATTCTTGAAGAAGTGTATTTGTTAGATTTTCCGTTAAGATTTAAATCTTTTATTTCAGAAATATTAATTTCTTTCAGTTTGAAAACCTGTTTGATCATTTCAATTTTCATACTTCTTATTGGAAATTCATTATCAGAATATAATTTGTCTGAATCATTCAATGTATATGCTACTTTGATTGACCCATCATCCAAATTAGATTTTGATAATAAAAATTCCTTATTGTAAACCCTCTTGACCGACGAACTCGGACTCTTCTCAGACGAACTCGAATTATCTGACTTAGACTCCAACTTTGACCCTTCATCCATATCCAACACCTGATCGACAACCTTTTTAATTAACTCAGACTCATGATCAGTGTCAGATGCTGTGAATGTGACATCAATATTGTCTGGTAATTCATCAATGATTTCAGACTTTAATTTGATGTTGAGAGCCTTTTTAACCCGTTCCTCATTTGGATTTCTGGGAGAATAACTTTCAAAAATCGGGGGCGGACATCTGTTATACTTGACACTTTGTCTCTTACCAGCATCCTCTTCTTTTTCTTTCTTCTTGAAAGCTTCAAGACCTGCAACAGTAGGATAAACACGATCAATCAAATAATCACACGTAGTGTAACTCAACAATAATCGTTTAATCCTTTCACTCTCAATCTTTTCTAATTCCAAGTCTTGCTTCAGCTTAGCACAGTCTTCGATGTAATCATTTATAACGCTCTGCTTTGTCATCAAAGTTGCGCTCATTTTTTCATTTGCTTTTTCAATTTCTGAATTTGTACTTTTCAGACCATCAACTGTTCTGTTCAATACATCATATGGCTCTTTCACATACTTCACATCAGACAGTAAATCTTCTTTTATCTTCTCTAATTCATCAATCCTCTTGTGTTTCTCCTCACAAACTTTGCAAGGTTCTAAACACTTCAAACACAGTTTTTCAGTTTTAACCTCTTTTTCAATTATCTTCTCAACCTCAACGATTTTCTCCACTTCGACAAGTTTCTCAACTTCGACTATCTTTTCAACTTCGATGATTTTCTCTACTTCAACAAGTTTCTCTATTACTTTCTCATTCATCTGTTCTTTAGCTTCAACTTTTTCTGACAAGTTTTCCATTTGTGCTTTTTCTTCAGCAACTTTTCTAGATTCCAACTCGTGATCTTCAATCTTCTGAATAAACTGTGCCAGATTCATATTTTCAGATTTTCTCATGTGTTTGATAATCAACAGATAAGTTCCCCATTTCTGCTGTGGTAATGCATTAGTAAGTTTATCAACCCATTCATCATCATCTTTCTCAATTTTCAATCTTCCCATTTCTAATACCAAGTTATAATATCTATCAGTGGTCATCTTTGTTGTTTCATCTTCAAAAGCTACAAACATATCAAACGATTTCTTCAATAACGCAGCCGAAACTGGAGCACCCGGTTTATCAAACGCATTGTAGAAATCCTCTTCCATGTTTCAATAATCAGGTGATACTTCGGGAAACACCGACAAACAAACAAACAAACAAACAAACGATCAGTTTAAATGGAACGAATACGTAAAAGTGTGTGTTGATGAACACAATCTAAGACTCGTGTCGAAGATTTGCGGACTCGTTCCAATGTTGTTTGAGTGAAATCACTGAATGAATGAACACCTCTTTACTCAAACAATCACATGCTCACAATTGATGAAATATGACTTTCAAACTATACTCACATGCAAATTGTCAATATGTAAACAATTTTAAGATTGATGGCCGACAACTTTAATTGTTTCTCATGCAATTTGAGTGTATCACTTGAGCATTAAATGAATCAATAGAACCGTTTATTTATCGAAATCTCATTGGGCCAGTGACTACTTTATCAACACAACTTCTAATTGGACATCTACCTAATAATATGGGCGGCACATGCAATTACTAAACACACAAGTCTCTTGAGCCGACAACAACTTTTAAATGTGATTGGACCTGACAACATGCAACACATGCAACTTGATCAATCATGAGTCGATATAAAATGGACTGACAACACATGAATTCACTCAATTAGAGTGGCCGACAACATCAAGTATCAACTTAATACAATTGGGCCGCTAATATTACTCAAATATGATTGGGCCAACTTCTTAGATTCACGTGATGGACCATTCAGATTGATTTATCAATTCAATTAATTGTTCCGACTACACTTAAACTATTGATTAATGATTGGGCCGATAAAATGTATTCAGTCGATGTGGGTAACAATTTCACGCGGAATCACCAATTTCAATTTCAAGCGAAATCAGAGTTTATCACTTTCAAGCGGAATCTAATTCCGTTTGCAGATTCAAGCGAAATAAGATGCTTGGAGCGGAATCACACGTGTCTTTCAAGCGGAATACCAACTGAAGCAATTTGGAGTAGAAACAGCAGACTTTTCGAGCGGAATCAGATGACTTTTTCAAGCGGAAACTCAAACTCGAGCGGAATCACAGGTTTTTGAAGCAGAATCAACACTTGTTCGTTCGAGCGGAATCACTTCGATGTCCCATTTCTGCCATTTTTAAGTTAAATTTGGTTCTGATTCTTTCAAGGCTTTGTTAATATGTAATTTTACTCAGTTTGTGAGAATTTGATCCGATTTTAACCGTGAAAACTTGTTTAGATTTAAAAAGAAAGTGTAGAAGTCAGGAAATATGGCTATGTTGGCAAGAACTCTCCTTCTTGTGCTCTGATACCACTTGTAGGATCGATCTTTGACCCAAACGAGTCGTTCAGAAGAGTTCTTAGGCTATACGAAAGGCGGAAACAGACGTATAGACTCGAAACAACTTGATTATCACTTTAAACTTCTTGTATATTGAATTAACAACGATTACAGTCACAAGAAATACCGGCAGCACTTGGGTACAAGTTTCTGATTCACCTCCAAATGACATGATCACTAGCCTATTTATAGAGTTTCTGATTCCCCACGAAAGTGCAATGTTCATTTCGTGGGAAATCAACTCTAAAACTCTATTTTCCCGTACAATGTGCCCGGATCTAACATATCTAGTACTAGACTCGATACAAGACGAAGTCGACAGATGTATGCACTAACAGAGAAAGTAAGTGTTCCTTCAACAAACGACTCACCCAATCTATTATATTATACACACGCTTTTACATTTCATTATTTTATTTTTGCAGGTGTCTATGATTACGTCTACAAAAACTGGCTCAATGACTATAAAGAAATGTTCGTTTATGCGTGAACCGATAAGTATCGCAACTTTGGTCAGCGCACCACCAACAGAGTTGAGAGCCAGCACGCAAATTTAAAAAGATACGTTACGCGCGGGAATTCATTGGAGCGAATAGCAAGATGCGTCATTGATATAGTTGAAACTCAATATGATGAAATGCAAAAAAGTTTCACTGAGAGCATCGAAAAAACGATGAACCACCACAGACACCCGCTGTTGGACAACCTACGTGGAGGTTTCCCATGAAGCACTTGATTTGCTGGCAAAAGAGCTAATGAGGAAGCTAGAGGTGTTGCGGAAACTTAACGCATCATGTGGTTGCCATATGTGGCTTAGCTGTGGATTGCCGTGTGCTTGTAGGCTGGAAAACTACAAACGTACAGGTAAAAAATATTAAAACCACAAACCTTTTGTTATTTTGTACGATTTAGCTGTTTCTCACACCGTATTAACTTAACTGTGCAGGGCGTATGATACAACTCGACGACATAGATGTATTCTGGCGTAAGCTTGACTTGCTCTCGTGTAAACTGGTAGACGAGGAAGTCGATATTGTAGCAGAGCTCAATAATGTGCGGCAACATTTAGAGGCGCAGTCCCCTGTTCAGCAAAAGAGTATGCTTTCAAAGATAAAAGCGGTCTTCACCTCGAAATCGTCAACCAAGAAACCACCGATCGTCCAGCAAAATACTCGCGGTTGGCCTACATTAAAGAAAATACAAGAAAGTCTAGATGAAGCTGCGAGATACAGCTCCTATGGCGAGGAAAACAACGTATATACCGCTTCCCCCAAACATAGGTACGATTTACCCCGACACAGCTCATACGTACCGTCTGAGGGCTCTCGTGGAACTGGTTCGGTTCTAAAGTCTGAAAAACCTAAAATGCAACGAAACAGTTCAACGAGTTCTAAAAAGAAGGAGACTTGGGATGATCAGGGTTTTCCATTAATGAAGGGGGACAGGCACTTGTTAAGCATTAAGAGGTTTAAGAATCAAAATCCATCAGAGGTTCACTCTTACATATCGCGTATACAAGATGTGACCCCAGACGGTCATTGTGGGTACAAGTTTGTGGCTGTCGGGTTAGGTTTTACGGAACACGTATGGCCCCGTATTCGAAGTGATTTACTACTGGAGATTGACCATAACAAGCCGCGTTGGAAGCATGTATTCGACACATATAACAAAGGAGACTTTAAACGAATAGGTAACAACATTGAATGACATTCAGTGAAAGGGTGTGATCCAAGTCACTGGATGGAAATGCCCCACGTAGGGCTTCTCGTAGCGCAAAGGTATAACATTGTCCTCCATGTGCTAAGCATCGAATAGGGCTCTACCATCTTCCCATTAACGGATGCCCCACTAGATCCACGACCTCAAGCGATAATGCTCATACATGTTGACGGGGGACACTTCATACATGCTAAGTTGGAAGGAGACTACCCCATGCCTATAGTGACCCCGTTGTGGTCGACACATCGATCAATAGCTGCGAAACGGTGGGAGGAAATGTATAGACCACGGTTACAGCACTACTACGAGTTAACCAATCCTAAATCAGACTCAGACAAAGACAGAGAACCGAGTATAAATGTTATCGAAGATTAAGCGGAAACTTGTATTTTTGTAAATTGTAGAATTTTTTTAATTTATAAAGTTTGTATCATTAAGCGGAAACGAGTTTTTAGTTTTTATAATTCATAATTTTTGTATTATTTTTAGCTTTTCTAAATTATATTTGTATTATTTATCAAATAATATTGTTTTCTATAAATAAACAAAGGAAAACACAAAAAAAAAATAAAAAAAATGGAACTTTATATACACTGCGTAGGGATCCCTACGCATCGTATGAGAAGCAAATGACAAAAAAGCCCCTGTGTTTGGCTTCGTTTAGCCTCAGAACAAGGGTTAAAAGGTAAAATGACAAAACGAATTGATGCGGGAATATCAAGTGTCGACTCAATTACGTAATGAAATAAATCCACATTTAGTGTTCATTAAGTTTTGTTTTAATTTATGTCCATTGAGTTGATCATAAAAACTCTATATAAGTTCTCATGTAATTTGTATTGGGGGATAGTTTTTTTGAGTTTTATAAAATTTCACTTCAAATTCCGTGCCTTTTGGGAGGAATCTTGGGGGTTGGGAAGAACTACACGGGTATTCACAGAATCAACGTGTTTGATCTTCATTATCGTACTACTCACTACATTAGTTGGTATCAGAGCTAAATTCCTGGCTCAAAATGGTTTGTGAGAGGGATTATAGCTTGTACCATACTCTACCATGTTTTGATGAATACGAGGATGAGCAATGGTATTCTTGGGCATGCGACGGTGATTCGAGTGGTACCAGTAGTGTGCTCACCATTAGACATGACCACAAAAAAGAGTCGACGATCATGGGAGCCGGTGATGACGAATCAAGTTTCAAAAGTCATAGCGTAAAGGGTGATGGTCCTACTATGGTAACGGGTGGTCCAACGGCTACATTTGGAACTCAACCTGTTAGCATGGGGGGCTTGCAAAAAACTTTCATGAGCAAAGCAATGAAGTCGAAGACATTAAGAAACACAGTAGATTTTGGTGCTTCTCAAATTTACTTTTGTACAATTTTAAAAGGTAATTTTCCAACAAATAGTTTTGAGGAAATTATTTTGGATGATGACATCCTTGGTATACAAAATTCTTTTGCTGTAAAAATCTGGTATCTATTTGAAAATTTGGTTGATGGCCAGATTGTGGAGGTTGGAGAAGCTATGTCATCAAAAGATGCCCCTCATATCAATCAAAATGAAGAAAGGCGTTAAACTTGATGGGTATGTTGTAAAAAAATATAATGAGGTCCATGGTTTACGACTATATGGTTATTTAGTTGGAACTATATTAATTGAGATGGTCAAGACAATAGTGAACAAGAAATGGTCCTATGCTCCGTTCGACCCAGGTGGTACAGGTTCAGAGTCAAATGAGATAACCCGTGAAGTAGAACTACTTGGGCGGGCCTTGATAATAATCGAAGAGAATCGGATTGATGTTCCTTTCGATCCAGGTGGCTTTAGCCTGGGACAAAACTCGAGGTCAAGTTTTTCCAAAGGTGGGGAGAATGATGCGGGAATATCATGTGTCGACTCAATTATGTAATGAAATAAATCCACATTTAGTGTTCATTAAGTTTTGTTTTAATTCATGTCCATTGAGTTGATCATAAAAACTCTATATAAGTTCTCATGTAATTTGTATTGGGGGATAGTTTTTTTGAGTTTTATAAAATTTCACTTCAAATTCCGTGCCTTTTGGGAGGAATCTTGGGGGTTGGGAAGAACTACACGGGTATTCTTAGAATCAACGTGTTCGATCTTCGTTTTCGTATCACGCGCTACATCACGAATACGAAGCGTATTGATCCATACGCAGCGTATGTTAAAGGCGGACAATTTCCCCCCAAATCAAAGTTTCAAAATATAAATATGTTAAATTACTTTTTAGCCCTTCTATTAGGGCTATACAGGGCTGATTACAAGGGCAAAAAGGTCATTTTCTGAACTCCGTATACGATGCGTATGGGTCTCTACGAATCGTACATAAAGGTCAAGAGAATGACCTTTATACCCTTGTATTATTGCTATACAAAGCATTGATACAAGGGTATAAAGGTCATTCTCTTGACCTTTATATACGCTTCGTAGAGTTCCATACGCATCGTATATGAAGTTTGTAAATGACTATTTTACCCTTATAGTCTGCTCCGTATAGCCCAAAAACAAGGGCAAAATGGTAATTTTAGTGAAGTCAAACTGGTTTTTGACTTTCGTATATGCTTCGTAGGGATCTCTACGCTGCGTAGAGGTTCTGATTTAAATCGGAGAAACCCCTACGCAACTCTGTTCTTCCTCAAATCTCCAAAACACACACAGAGAGACATACGAAGGTGACTGTAATAATCGACCGTATACGACACGAATTCGAAGTATATAACAGGTATTTACTCAACCTATTTAAGTAATTTTGATTTTTTTTTTTGCATTTTATCCGTAAATTAGATATTTTTTTAGGTAAATTAGGGTTTGGTTAGTGATTGAACTTTCATAAATTAGGGTTCGGTTAAGCTTTGATTAGTGTTGATTTGTTTGACTTGTTAGGGTTTAGCCACTGAACTCTCTGAACTTTCGTAAATTAGGGTTTGGTTAAGCTTTCAAACAGTTTTTAATAAGGGTTTTTGCCGGTAAGGTTAAGTTACCTAATTTGGTTTCTTCATGTACTAGTCGTCTAATTAATATTGCTGGTCGATATAGTCTGAGAACCTCATTGAAAATAATTTTCATCTGCACAGTGAGATATAAAAGGAATAAGAACTCCTAACATACTCTGAAGTCATCAATATTTGGTTATTATAGAAAAATTTACAACTTTTAGGTGACTCAAGCCATTAATATCTGGTTTCTTTTCTCCAAACACATGTAAAACTTCTTCTCTAGCACGTCTTTGCCGGTGTCACACCCCTAAATTTCCACGTGTCACCGGTGGGCCCGGTGGGGGATTATCTTGACGTAGTTGATATCATCATAGTCAAACAACACAAATTATAATGCACAACGGAAGCAAAAGATAGATTTATTTCAACTTAAAAATATTGTAATATCCAAGTATCACAAAATAGTCGAAATAGATCCACAGGCGGATCCAAACAAAGAGGAAACTTTATTTCAACAGACTTCATGCATCCTAAGCTTGCGAGACTTCTACGGATGCTAAGGAGTGACCAGCCTATTACGCGTAGTACCTGCACTTAGCCTTTTTGGAAAATACGTCAGTTTACACTGGTAAATACAATTTAACTGACTCATTTTGAAAAGGTTTTAAAAATTGATTTGAATGCCCATGGCACAAAACATTTTATAACTTGGGATAATTATTTGCTTAATAATCTTGTAAAAGAATTACATGTTTGTTATGCGTTCAGTTTCCCGGGTCGTACCGGGTTAAAGATTAATAGACACACCACTTAATATAATTCCGCCGCGAGACTTCTCTCGACCGACGATTCTACTTTATTGAAATGCACCACGGGTGTACGCCTACACCCGTGTGCGAAGGTCGTGGCCATTCTTTGAATGATGCCAAGGATATCCGGGATATGGCCATTAAGCCCCCAAAGGCGTTAAACAAACAAAACAGCATTTTCAAACGGGTTAATTTGACAACACTTAACCACCGACCGGTTAAGGTCAATTCCCCGACCAAGCGGTATTTTATATACCGTACCCCAAGCCCGTATAGGGAAAATGTAACAACTCTCATTAAAATCCGTAATTAGAATAATGATTACTCAATAAGGAAATCCTAATTGAGACACCCAAGTAATTCTGCACTAACCCTAAAATTTTCGAAACAATCGGAATCAGGATCAGGGCTCCTAAAACTCAGGGGGGGTTAAACCTAATCGATATTATCCTCTGAATTCGTTGTCTGAATTGAACTAAACAAAACTGTCAACTCACCCAAGCTACTGGACACGAAACCTACCCTACCCTAAATTGACATCCTAGGCGATACGCGGGAGGTGCCATGAATTCTTCCGCGACACGCGGGAGATGCAAATTTTGGGTATAAATAGAAGGCCTTGGGACTTGATTCTGGGAATTGAAACGACGTTCAAATACGCTGTATACGTCGAGTTATAGTATAATCAGTTCATACACACACACACACACTAATCTCGAATTGCTGCCGCAAAACAGGGTAATCACTCGATCGCTATTACGATTCATTTTCCGAGATCAATATATCCAATGGATGTTTAAGTGCCGCCCACATAGGGTTATACTTTGTCGTTCGTCGTTAAATCGATGAATGTTTAAGTATTGCACTTTGTCGTTCGTTGTGAGAATTTGATCTCATGAGTTATCGTGACTGCTGTATTGATCACTAACCCGGTTTTGTGTGCATTATTATTTAAATTAGGTTAACAAGGCTAAATCATATTCTGTCCGTGTTAAATCTGCAATGTGATTCATTCTCTTTTTATCAACTGTTTTACAATACTCAAAATTATTTTTCAGAGTTATAATTACAGTGATTAAGTTTATGTAATCACCAAATTACAGCCAGTATGTGGGGTATTGTGCACATTACTACTGTTTTTATCACATTAGGTGGGCGAACCTAAAATTAAGTGATATACGTCATTCATTGGGGCAGCCAATGGTGATATGACCACAGTCACAGATCCGGTCGAGTAACAAATACTGTGGGTAGTTGGTAGATAATAAACATATGTAAAAACTCTTAATACTATGAATTATAGCAAATGTGTCGTTTTCAGTAAAATGAATGATTCACTTAGTATTTCCCGCTGACAAAACTTTTTCAAACATGTTTCAGGTGATCTAGTGTAAGTCAGGAAAAGTGCTGGGAGGCATTTCAAGCTTAAGAAAGTGGCTCAGTATAAAATAAAGAAATATGTTTTGAAATAAAGATTTATCAGAAAAATCTTATTATTGTAAATTATCGGGGTTTTATCCCGAGTTGTGAAATAAATAATCGGGAAAAGTTTTTAGCTTTAAAACGATCCTGATGTTAAAATTCCGCTGCTAAAATCACATAAATAAATATCACGGTATTTCTGACCCGCGGCTCCTGAAACGGGTCAAACCGGGTCGGGGGGCGTGACAGAAATGAGGTGGTACCAGAGCCACTGAGTTAAGCTAATTAAGTATTTAAAGATACTTAATTTTTCCTGATTACTATTATGTGATTATGTGTTTTATTAAACTGACTATTTGTTAGTTACAGTATGGGTAAGCAAAAGTTGCAAGATATCTATCTTAAATTAGATAGGTCAGTTTACGAAGAGGGAAGTTCATCCAAAACCAAATCTTCAAAACTCCCAACAATTCCTGAAGAAGAAATATTTGTGCGAAAAGCACAATATGAGAAACCGCTTTCTCCTAGAAAAAGGAGTATGATTATTAAGAAAAGTAAAGAGCAAATCCGAGAAAAGAGGATTAAAAGGGAAACCCAGGAATTAATCAATAAATCACCTTGGGAAGACAAGCTAGATGAGAAATGGACAAATTTGTATATGCTAGCCACTGTAGCAGAACATGCAAATCTTTAAATACCCTAAGTCTAGTAATAAGTACTTCTCAGTAAATAAATAAATCCGAGTGTGTTCTTTTCTGTTATTTTGTACAAATAGTGTGCAATAAAACTTCAATGTTTATTTGTTAAACTTTGTTCCAAAGCTTTAACTTAGCATTTTTGTGCATTTTGCATATATGCTACACAACATGAGTGAGATATCTGAAGCTTTTCAGAACCTCAATCTTTACCCGGTGAATGTAGAAGTTTCCCAAGACTTTACCGGATACTTTGCTGATGTAAAACAACCTGTAGAATTCCATGCTCCACCTTTGACAAAGCCAAAACGAAAGAAAAAGAAGAATTACGTATGGGGGAATCGTATACGTAGGAAAAAGCCAGCTCCAAAACTTCCTAAAATAAACAATCCTTTAGAAACAGGAAAAGAAACTGGTAAACAGCAGGAGATGGAAACGAAAGTCGAGGGAGATCCTAGGCAAATGGGAATACAGTTTGAGGAGTATTCTAAGGAAATAGAAATGGAAGTTTGACAAGGTTTTAGACCAAATCAGATGGAAATTGGAGAGAGCTCCAATCGAAACCAGGGAATAACTTTTCAGGAGGAAATAGATTTGCTATTAGCAAGCTGTGAAACTATTCAGCCTGTCAATACGAATATTTTTACTTATCCTATCGAAAATCCACTCCCTATGAACTTTGAACCAGCAATCCCAGAACCAATAGTCCACGCTCAACCTGTAGAAATGGACGAATGGTGGACGAATGATTGGCAATTTCAAAATATTGTCAACGACCCTTATTCCTTCCTTCCACAATTCGATCCAGAACCCCTACCTAATCCACCAATGAGCAATGAGAATATGGCTGAACTTCGCCATTACGGCGAAGAATTGATGGATGTAGGAAATCGAATCAGGGAGATAGGGGGACAAATTGCCTGGAAGTATGATGAAAGGGAACTTCGTTTTTAGGACGACAACTGATGAGAGATAGGAGGATGGTAAAACTATAGTTGTGTAATAATAAAAGTAATAGTAAAATCAGTCTGTAACATAACTCCGAATAAAACGTTGTAAAATAGTGGTGTGTATCGATGCATACTATAACCAATATAAAATGAAATCGAGAAATCGATAGTTTTGACTATACGTGTATTGTAAATTGTCTGATGATTTGTGTATAATTGCTAATTATCAGATACTAATAAAAATTATATATATTATCAGATGGCAAATAGTGGTAATGAACCGGTAAATGAAGTTAATCAGTCGGAGCAACATCCAGGGGATCAATATATGACTAGACAAGATATTGAAAATATTGTTGCCCAAGGGATAGCCAATGCGATTCCAGCATTTGTTGCTGCTGTAAAAAGTTCAATCGAACCGCAACATATCGTTCCTAGTAAACATACTATTGAGGATAACTTCAGTAATAGTATAAACAGGGGCAATAATCATGGTAATCATGATAATGAATCCCAGCACACGCCGCTCCCTAAGAAACGGAAAGCCGCAACACCTGGTTGCACTTTCAAAGAATTCCTTGCTTGTAAACCCACTGAATTTGCAGGCAATGAAGGGGCAACTGCATCACTGCGGTGGTTAGAGAAAACCGAAGCAGTAATTGCAATAAGTAAGTGTGCCAAAGATGATCAGGTCGTGTACGCATCAAATCTGTTTAAAGAAGGAGCACTCGAATGGTGGAACACTGTGTTACAAGCTAAAGGAAGAGATAGGGCTTATGCTATGACTTGGGAAGAATTTAAGAATTTGGTAGAAAGAAAATTTTGTCCTGAGTATGAAAAGGAACAAATGGCAAATAAGTTCCTAAATCATCGGATGATAGGTGTAGATTGTCGTGGTTATACTTCGACATTCTTCGAATATGCTAGAGTGGTACCAATACTGGCTTCGCCAGAACCGGTACTCATTTCTCGCTATATTTGGGGATTAATTAGCGAAATTCGCAATATCGTTAAGGCTGCGAGACCTCGCACTATTGATGATGCAGTAGAATTAGCTAACACCCTCACTGATGAACTGGTACGCACAAGAGATGAAGACAGGAAGAAGGAACTAGCTCAGAAAATTACCCAAGGATTTAGGGTGGGTAATAGTAGTAATTTCAAGAAAAGAGGAGCAGGGCAATCTTCAACTTTGCCATTCTGCAAAATTTGCAAAAAGAAACATTTTGGAAAATGTAATAAACTTTGCAATTTTTGCAAAACGATAGGACATCGTGAAGAGAACTGCAGAAAGAAATCCATAATTTGTTACAATTGTGGAGAAGCCGGACATTTCAAAACAGAATGTCCTAAGTTAGTTAACCCAGTAGACAACAAACCCAAGGCAACCGAAGGAGCTACTAAGAAGAATGTCAGAGCATTCCAGTTAACCACTCAAGAAGCAGAGCTCATTCCGGATGTGATAGCCGGTACGTTTTTAGTTCACAACGTTTATGCAAAAGTATTGTTTGACTCAGGTGCAAACCAAAGTTTCATAAATACTTCATTCTGCCAAACTCTTAAGTTACCCTTAACTACCATTAGGCAAATTTTTACAGTCGAAACTGCAGATGGGAACTCAGTAAAAATCAATCAGGTTTTGCAAAAAGTAGAAATAGAACTTTCAGGCCATAAATTTACTGCAAACCTATTACCTATGAAATTAGCTGAATTTGATGTTGTGTTCGGAGTGGATTGGTTAATAGCCAACCATGCTCAAATCATTTGTGATAAAAACTCTATAGAAATTCAAGCACCTACTGGAGAAGTAATCATAATTACAGGAGATAAACCTCGAAAGCCACTGAAGTTCATATCAGTAATGAAAGTTGCTAATTATGAACGGAAACAAGGAATAGTATATATGATTTCAGTAATCATTAGTACTAAATGAAAAGAACTTAAGGAAATTCCTGTAGTCTCAGAATACCCAGATATATTTCCAGAAGATTTACCTGGGTTACCACCAGATAGAGAGGTAGAATTTAGGATTCATCTAATTCCAGGAACTACACCGATAGCTAAGGCACCCTATCGATTAGCTCCTACCGAAATGCTAGAATTGAAGAAGCAATTAGATGAATTACTAAGCAAAGGATTTATACAACCTAGTTCGTCCCCTTGGGGTGCACCAGTGTTGTTTGTGAAGAAGAAAGATGGATCGATGAGAATGTGTATCGATTATAGAGAGTTGAATAAGGTTACAATTAAGAATCGATACCCATTACCTAGGATTGATGATCTTTTTGATCAATTACAAGGCGCCAAGTATTTTTCTAAGATAGACTTGCGCTCCGGATATCATCAATTAAAGGTTCAAGAAGAAGACATACCTAAAACTGCTTTTAGAACTAGGTATGGACATTATGAGTTTGTAGTCATGCCCTTTGGGTTAACTAATGCACCTGCAGCATTTATGGACATGATGAACAGGATCTGTAAACCATACTTGGATAAATTTGTAATTGTTTTCATAGACGATATACTTATTTATTCAAAAAGTCAGGTCGAACATTGCCAGCACTTGCATGCACTCTTAACTTTGTTAAGAAAAGAAAAGTTGTACGCCAAATTCTCGAAGTGTGAATTTTGGCTACAAGAAGTGCAATTCTTAGGACACATGGTGAATCATGAAGGTATTCACGTAGATCCTGCTAAGATAGAAGCAATTACCAATTGGAAGGTTCCGCAAACCGCAATGGAAATTAGAAGTTTTATAGGTTTAGCTGGGTATTATAGACGGTTTATTAAGGATTTTTCCAAGATAGCTATACCATTAACTAAGCTAACCTGTAAAGCCACTAAGTTTGAATGGGGACCTAAACAAGAAGAATCCTTCAGAATCTTAAATCAGAAATTAACCAATGCTCCAATCCTAGCCTTACCAGAAGGAACAGAAGATTTTGAAGTATACTGTGATGCTTCAAAATTAGGATTCGGATGTGTGTTAATGCAACGCAAGAAGGTAATTGCGTATGCTTCCAGACAATTGAAAAAGCACGAGGAAAATTATACGACGCATGATTTAGAATTGGGAGCTATAGTTTTTGCCCTTAAAATATGGAGACATTATCTGTATGGAAGTAAGTTTACTGTTTATACAGATCATAAAAGTTTAAGGTATATATTTGGGCAAAAAGAGTTAAATATGAGACAAAGAAGATGGATGGAAATCCTGAGTGATTACGACTGTGATATTCAATATCACGAAGGAAAGGCAAACGTAGTCGCAGATGCCTTAAGTCGTAAGTATCATGAGAAGCAAAGGCGAGTCCGTGCCCTTAGAATAAATCTACAAGTAGATTTAATGGAACAAGTGAAGGAAATTCAGGAAATAGCAATCAAGGATGATAGTGAAGGAATGAAAGGTTACCTAAAAGAACTGGAACAAGGAAATGATGGAATTTGGAAATTCCACAAAAACAGAATTTGGGTACCTAAACAGGGAAATTTAAGATCAAAGATTTTAGAGGAAGCTCATAAATCTAGGTATACTATACACCCAGGAAACAATAAGATGTACCAAGATTTAAGAAAGAATTTTTGGTGGATAGGAATGAAAAAGGATATAGCCGAATACGTATCTAAGTGTCTAACTTGTTCACAAGTTAAAGCCGAACATCAGAAACCTTCAGGTCTACTACAACAGTTAGAAATGCCTATATGGAAATGGGAACTCATAACAATGGACTTTGTTACTAAGTTACCCAAAACCAGAAAAGGTAATGATGCTATTTGGGTAATTGTGGATCGATTAACCAAATCTGCTCATTTTCTACCAATAAAAGAAACCTTTAGCATGGAAAGGTTAGCCAAGTTGTACGTAGATGAAATAGTATCCCTACATGGAGTTCCACTCTCCATTGTATCGGATAGAGATAGCCGTTTCACTTCTCGTTTCTGGACAAGCTTCCAAGAAGCAATGGGAACCCAACTCAATTTAAGTACTGCATATCATCCACAAACAGACGGACAAAGTGAAAGGACGATCCAAACTCTAGAAGCCATGCTCCGAGCATGTGTAATTGACTTTGGTGGTAATTGGGATAACCATTTACCATTAATCGAATTCTCCTATAACAATAGTTATCACTCAAGCATCGAAGCTGCGCCATTCGAAGCACTGTATGGATGCAAGTGCAGAACTCCCGTATATTGGGCAGAAATAGGAGAAAGTCAATTATCAGGTCCAGAAATCATGCAAGAAACCACAGACAAGATAACACAAATCAAGGAAAGACTAAAGAGGGCTCGAGATCGCCAGAAAAGCTATGCAGACAATCGTCGCAAGCCATTAAAATTCCAGGTAGGAGATAAAGTACTTTTAAAGGTCTCTCCTTGGAAAGGAGTAGTACGATTCGGAAAGAAAGGAAAACTGAGTCCAAGATATGTTGGACCATTCTCAGTGATCCAACGAATAGGACCAGTTGCTTATCGTTTACAACTACCAGAAGAATTAGTTGGAGTACGTGATGTATTTCATGTATCCAATCTCAAGAAATGTTTATCAGACGAATCACTGGTAGTTTGTAACACCTCGAATTTGTGTGTCCTATGATGTGTTAACACGTGTCATTTGTTTACACGTGGCATTGATATTAAATAAAGGACCAATTTTGACAAACCTTGAAAGTATATAAATTCGAGGGTTATAAACGTCAACAAGGGTAAATATACTGTATAGTAACCCTAAATAACGCTTGAACCTTCAAACGAATAAATCATAGATCGTACGGAAACGAAACGCGGAAGAAAGTGAGAGATTACGAACTACAGGGGTTAACTGTGTCAACATGTTTAATTATACCTCTGAGTGACCCTTTAACGTTCCCAAGGCTTCGTAACAGTATTATACGCTCACTAGAATATACTGTATAAATTCCGCGAAGTTCCGTCTTAAAACGAAAGAGTTATACTCAAATTCGTATGAGAAGGGTTAAAAGCGTCAATAACAGAAGTTAAGGCTTTCTGAATAATTAATAAATAAACCGGGGACTTAACAACGCGGGTAAATAACACGAGGCCCCTATCGGTAAATAACCGAGGGCCAAACCGCAAAGTTACCCCTTCAAACCCGAAAGGTCAGGTAAATCATTACGAAAGATTTCGTTATTAATTACCAGGATTTCGTAATCATTTCAAAAGATTTTAAAAATCTGAAAAACAGGCCTCACGCGACCCGCATTGCATATTGGTTAAGTTGAGGCGGGCCGCGAGCCTCCTCTTTTACTCGCCTGATATTTAAAACCCAGGCGGCCCGCATTATAAACGCATGGAACTCCCATGCGGGCCGCATTAGACGCCCAGATGCAGAATGCTTGTAACTACTTGCCTTTTGGAGCATTTGAACGACCAAACATCAATCAATGAGGCATGGGTGCCCCCTACTCGACCCATAACACTCTAGGCCACCTGCCCATCATCCATGGTCACTTATAGACCAATGTGTGATGATCTTGGAGCTTGGTTTGCACTATAAATAGGCATACTTGTTCACAACTTAGAACACACCTCAAAACTCATTCATCTGATCATTCCAAGAGCTCTAAAGTGTTCCTCTATGTTCTTAAGTCTTGCCTTAAACTTCTGTAAGTGATCTAACCCTTTGTGGTTTCACATTTCCATAGTTATAGCTCATAAACGCAACCGTCGTAACTAACGGTTGTCATTACAATAACTTGCAAATGGTTCAGTCTTATGACGAATCAAAAGTGGTTATGAGATGGTATTTACGTGGGTAATAAACCTCTAAAAAGGTTCCCCCTGATCACCACTCTAACTATGTCAAAAATCGAGTCAAACGTGCGGTTAAAAAGTCAACAGAAAGCTATTTTAGCGATTTATGCATAATCTGTAATGTATATGTTATGAAACCTGTTTTAACACTTATAAAACATGATATTAAGTATATAAACTTGTTTGCGCTCGTTTGAATCGACCATTTGCTATATTGACCCGGTTCGGAGCCGAATGTCGCAAAAGTTTGACTTTTGCTTTGACTTCAGTTCTGACCCGTTTTAGTGAGGTATAAATATACCTTAGGACTCTCTTAGGACCAGGTCACATGTCGGTATAAACCTCTGTGATCGGTTCATGAGTTATCCGAGTCTTTTGCGCAATTCCGTCATTCGCCTAAAAGTTGACCGTAACGACCATTTGAAATTTAAACGAGTATTTCGGACACGTGAATGGACCAGAACCTTGCTTATTAAATTATAAGCATGTCCTTAAAGTTTCACGTCAATCCGAGGTCTAGAATGAGAGTTATGCTAATTAGCGCAATTTAAATAAACTTTAGTAATTAACGGCGCAAATAGCATAACGCCTATCTAAACCAAGATTTCGTCACCAAATCTTTTACCCACTGTTATAAATTAATATTTTGGGAATTTTAGAGATTTTTAATAATTTTTACCTTGCTCATAACCTGCGGTTATGGCTACGGTTCGGTAAATACCGAATATGCCCTTTTCGGCCAAAACATGAGTTCTACAAGGTCTTTTGACCCGATTCCAGTTGCTACTGGTTTTAAATAATAAATAAAGTATTTTAAGCTTTATAAGCTGTTCGGGAAACTCAGATTTCCTGTAGAACTCGAAAAGCCCTTTTAAAGTCTTTAAAATGACCGAAAAACCCCTACGGGGCATAATATTAACTTAAACTCGTTACGGGCGTCACGGGAGGTATCCTACTGATACCACAACCCATTTAAGGCATATTGACTTAGGAAATAAGCGTATGACTCTCATGGTTAACCGTTTCGCCTATTGCGCGCACGGTTCGGCTTATGAAACTAGTTTTCATAATTTAGCCGATACGGGTCAAATTATATTATTTGAACCCCAAAATCCAGAGTGTGAACATTAAACCCGTATAAAACAAGTCTCTGAACTTGTTGGGTCAGAATCACACTCCATTCTCGGTTTTCGCCTTTTCGCGCGATTAAACCATATCTATATATATCGGAACCAACCGGTCTAGGCTACGGCCATTATAACGACTCGTTAGGATTCTAAGAGGTTAATTAAAACCTTCGTTCCAGATTAGGAGCCCCAGTAAAAGCTATCGGTGATTTAATCCAAATTAAGGAAATATACTTGCAAAGGTAAATACTTTAACTTATTTCCCCTATATGGGCTTGGGTTACGGTATATTAATACCGCTTGATTGAGCATTATATAATTCCATCGCTTAGGTGGTTAATTGATTAAATATGATCGGCTCATTTAAACAGTTTTGTTGCTTATAAGCCTTTGGGGGGTTTAATGACCGTTGTCCCGGATATCCTTGGCATCATTTTACGAAATGGCCACGACCATCGACATCCCGGTGTAGGCGTACACCCGGTATAAAGTGTCGACATTAAATTAAAAGACGTAGCCGTTGGTTTTTATACTACGGTTTTACGCAAACGTGGTGTGTCTATAAATCTTTAACCCGGCACGACCCGGGCTACTGAACGCATAAAAGAACATGTAAAACGTTCACAAGATTTTATTATAATTTTCCCAAGTTATAAAAGAGTTTGTGCCTTGTGCATTCAAATCAATTTTAATAAACATTTTCAAATGTGTCAGTTGAATGTATTTACCAGTGTAAACTAACGTATTTTCCCCAAAAAGATTAAGTGCAAGTACCTAAACGTAAATTAGCTGGTATTAGCTCCCTAGCGTCGTGATGAGTCTCGCAAGCTTGATTGCAGTATCTGATGGAACAATACTTTATGTTTATTTACGATCCACTGTGGATATATTCAACCCCTGTAATACATTTGATATTACAACCAAAGGTTGAAGTTTATATATTTATCTTATGCTTCCGCTGTGCATTATATAATTGTGTGGTTTGACTATATTGTTGCCAACATCGTCACGGTAATCCCCCACCGGGCCCACCGGTGAGACACGTGGAAATCGGGGTGTGACAGGTTGGTATCAGAGCCAACGTTGAGTGAATTAAACACTATCCTATTGTGTTTAATCTCAATGACACAATTGCACATACTTGAGTCTAGACAAGAACTTAGGACAAATTCGAAATTTTATTCCAATTTTGTCTTTTCTTTTATTATTTGTATTTAAAGTTTTATTAAGCAGGAAAATGCCACCTGTTATATTCCGAGGAAGAGGAAGGGGAAGAAGAGGCAGAGGAGAAGTCGTGACACATCACGATAACGAAGCTGGACCATCAGGTACAAGACATCCTTCGATGACACGGAGCAAAGAGCCACAACGACGAAGAGATCTTTACGAACCCGCAAGGCATTCCACTTCGCACAGCTCGACGCCGTCTTATCGGCACTCCTTTGGCCCAAACTCAGAAAATGATCCCAACAACCCACAACCTTCCTTCATACCTCTACAACGTTCGGTATCGACCCGGAATTATGACGACCCTACTCCATATTACATAGGTCAGTTTAATCCGGCTGACTACATACAGGAACCATCAGGTTTTGTTCCACTAGGGCCACAAGACCACTTTTCTGAAGATCCCATGGAGGAAGATGAGGATCCTACTGAACCAGCTCGTGGTACGCCCACGCATCCGATAGAAGTTTCTGATGGGTCATCCTTCCATGGAACGCCCTATCAAGGACCTGATAGTTTCCAAGCGTTGTTTGACCGACATGAGTGGTACTACACGCCACCTCAACAGACATCTCAACAACCGCGACATCCATAGGATCCCTCTGAGGATTCACGCTTTGAGGCAGTTACGCCACCACCTCCGCCACCGGCGCAACCAGTAATACCTGATCCGCCAAGGCGTAGGAGGACAAATGCTCGTATGTCTACACGAGGAGGAGGGGGTATCCACTTCAGCACTCCTCGACATTCTAGTAGTAGCCACTATCCGCCACTACGAGAAGAAGGACCTTCAAGTCCTATACAGGAGGCGAACTCCACACCAGCTGCACAACATTCGCCACCATTTGGGTATGACCAACCCATACCTGCTTATACGGGTCCAACGGCTTACAACCCGTTCGAACCGTCACAAGCACAATACAACTACGGCTATGAGCGCGACCCATATGTGGTGTCGGCTAGATATAATGCGCGCTACCCTGACGGAGCACATGGAAACATAGGACCACCGGACTACTCAGCTCATGGGTATCCAATACCTCCCAGACCTCCAGTTCCGCATCAAGCGCCACAACCACGTTTCTCTCCTCCTGAACAGGAAGAAATACTCCATCGACTAGATCGTGTGGAGAGAGAGTTCGAGGAAGAGAAGAAAAGCCACCGAGGATTTCTCAAAGGCTTGGCGAACCTACTAAAGGGCAAAAAGAAGAAACGTGACCATTAGCCCTTAATAGTTGTACTAATGTAATTTCTACTTTGAAATAAGTCCCTGCGTGGACAACTTATTGTATTTCAGTCCCTACGTGGACTTACCTTTTAGTCCTTGCATGGACACCTATCTTGTATTAGTCCCTGCGTGGACTTATCACTTATTTTAAACCTCTATGGAGGTATGTACTATTTGAAAGACCCGTTTAGGGCAGTATGTAACTGTATTTGAGATTTTGGAATGTATGTTATGAGTTTTGTTTTAATATGTATGAAATAAATCAAAACCATTCCTTTTATATTGATCTGCCTAAATAAAGAATCTTGAAAGGTGAAACCTAGCTTGGTGTCTTTTAAGATCCAGTCAAGATGGTACGACCTAATTGAAAAGATTCTGATTCCCTGTTAACCTCTGTACGCATGTTAACAATCATGGCAGATGTGATTCGTTAAAATCACGTACGTCATTCTTATACAAAAATCCATTATGGATTTCAAAACCCAACTAAATGATTTATAAATCGTGGGTTAAATCACCAATGAAGGTGATCAATATTATTTAAAACATCCATTAGTGATGTAGTGCCTACGGGCCAGTATTATAAAAACATCCATTAGTGATGTAGTGCCTACGGGCCAACCTTATTAAAACATCCATTAGTGATGTAGTGCCTACGGGCCAGTATTATAAAAACATCCATTAGTGATGTAGTGCCTACGGGCCAACCTTATTAAAACATCCATTAGAGATGTAGTGCCTACGGGCCAACCATATTAAAACATCCATTAGTGATGTAGTGCCTACGGGCCAATCTTATTAAAAACATCCATTAGTGATGTAGTGCCTACGGGCCAATCTTATTAAAACATCCATTAGAGATGTAGTGCCTACGGGCCAACCATATTAAAACATCCATTAGAGATGTAGTGCCTACGGGCCAACCATACTAAAACATCCATTAGAGGTGTAGTGCCTATGGGCCGTAATAATTGTCTTATAAAGACAAAAGGCAGTGGTAGTCTATGACTCCCTGTCAGAAAGAGATAAAAGAACTGCGGTTCAAATCTCTATGCCTTTGATTCTCTGAAATCTCGGCTAATATTATAAAACATCCTCCTGATTAGGCTTTATGCCACCAATACTATTTATATAGCTGAAATAGGATATATTCAGATCCTAAAATATAATAATAAGTTAACCGAATATGGTCTCTGTACCATGGTTGACAAATTGTCATAAAAGACAATTATATAATAATCTCCTGAATAAAATTTTCTTATCTTTTGTAACAGATTCAAGTTACAATGGCGGATCCTAACGGAGAGAATAGCCATACTAATGATGATGAATACGACAATACGCCAGTACATCTGACAGGCGCACAACTGAAGGCTCTGATTGACAATGTTGTTCAGGCAGCTCTTGATCGTCAATATACTGAGTCCCAAGGCAGAACCGTGTCAAAGCCACCCTCTAAACCAAAGACACATTCCAAACCACCCTCTGAACCCAAGAAAGATGACGACAAACACTCGTCCACTGAGCACAGCGTTCATCGCGATAGAGAATATACTGATGCATCCAGTGCTAAGGGTTGCACCTACAAATACTTTGTATCATGTAAGCCCCGGGAATTTACAGGGGAGAAAGGTGCTGTTGACTGTATCACCTGGCTAGATGAGATGGACACTATTGTGGACATCAGCGGGTGTGCAGCGAGGGATGTGGTGAAGTATGTGTCCCAGTCTTTTAAGGGCGAGGCCCTGGCATGGTGGAGGGCGTTGGTGCAGGCATCTGGTAAGTCTGCTTTGTACAAGATGACATGGGAGGAATTTATTGCTCTCATTAAAGAAAACTACTGCCCTCAGCACGAGGTTGAGAAGATAGAGGCTGATTTTGTCTCACTGGTGATGACGAACCTGGACTGCCAGGCGTACTTGACGAGTTTCAATACCATGTCTCGTCTAGTTCCATACCTGGTGACACCAGAACCCAGAAGAATTGCCCGTTTCATTGGGGGATTGGAGCCTGCAATAAAGGCTAGCGTAAAGGCTTCTCGGCCGACGACCTTCAGGTCAGTTACTGACCTCTCCTTGTCTCTAACTTTAGACGCTGTCCGTCTGAGGACTCTAAGGAACAAGGAGGCTGAGAAGAGAAAACGTGAGGATGATACCTCACGAAGATCAGGGAAGAAGCACCGTGGAAGCGGTGAAGGCAAAAGAGGGTCGGAGGCAAAGAAGGATGGGCAAACTGGTGAAAGGCCCAATTGCAAGATCTGCAAGAAACCCCACTCTGGGAAGTGCAGATTTGCCTCGAACTCACAGTCGCAATCAAAGACTCCTTCCTGTGGACTATGCAAGTCCAAGGATCATAAGACTGTGGAGTGCAAGAAAATCAAGGATGCAACCTGCTATGGTTGTAATGAAAAAGGGCACATCAAGAGTAACTGCCCAAAGTATGCCAAGAAGGCGGAAGAGACGAAGAAGTCGAATGCGAGAGTTTTTCGCATGGATGCAAAGGAAGCGGTTAAGGACGACAATGTGCTTACAGGTACTTTCCTCGTAAATAATATATTTGCAAGAGTGCTATTCGATTCTGGCGCCGATAAATCCTTTGTAGACCAGAAATTTTGCCAACTACTAAATATGCCTATCAAAACCCTTGACGTGAAATACGAAGTAGAGTTAGCAGACGGCACGATAGAAACCGTCTCTACTGTTCTAGAAGGATGTGAAATGTCCATTAGGAACCATTCTTTTCCTTTATCTCTACTTCCCTTCAAATTAGCGGGTTTTGACATTGTGCTAGGCATGGACTGGTTATCCCGTAATCAGGCCCAAATCATCTGCGGCAAAAGGCAAATAGTTTTAAAGACTCCGAGTGGTGAATCTCTTACCATTCGAGGAGATACGCATTACGGATTGCCCGAAGACGTATCTATGCTGAAAGCTTCTAGATGTTTGAACAGAGGCTGCGTAATTTACATGGCTCAGGTGATAATTGAAGAACCTAAGCCGAAGATAGAGGATCTTCCTGTCATTTCTGAATACCCCGAGGTTTTTCCCGAAGAACTACCTGGTTTGCCACCAGATAGACAAGTGGAGTTCAGAATTGACAGCATTCCTGGAGCAGCTCCGATAGCAAGAGCACCTTACAGGCTAGCTCCAACGGAAATGAAAGAACTGAGGACCCAGTTGGATGAACTGTTAGCAAAGGGTTTTATCAGACCTAGTTCATCTCCCTGGGGAGCTCCTGTCCTGTTTGTAAAGAAGAAGGACAGATCAATGCGGTTGTGCATTGATTACCGTGAGCTAAATAAAGTTACCATAAAGAATAGATATCCTTTACCAAGGATCGATGATCTATTCGATCAGCTGCAAGGAGCAAGCTACTTCTCCAAGATCGACTTGAGTTCGGGCTATCATCAGCTAAGGGTCAGAGATGAGGATGTACATAAGACAGCATTTAGGACTCGCTATGGTCATTACGAGTTCCTAGTGATGCCTTTTGGGCTCACCAATGCACCGGCTGCGTTCATGGATCTCATGAATCGCGTCTGCAAGCCGTATTTGGACAAATTTGTCATAGTCTTCATCGACGATATCCTTATATATTCCAAGAACCAAGCAGACCACGAGAAGCATCTTCGTTGCATTCTCGAATTACTACAGCGTGAGAAACTCTACGCCAAATTCTCGAAATGTGAATTCTGGCTACGAGAGGTTTAGTTTTTAGGACACGTTGTGAGTGAGCGTGGTATCCAAGTGGATCCCGCAAAGGTAGAGGCAGTCATGAACTGGCAAGAGCCAAAGACGCCTACCGAAATCCGTAGTTTCCTGGGGTTAGCAGGATACTACAGGAGATTTATTGAAAATTTTTCGAGGATTGCTGCGCCCTTGACTTCCTTGACCAAGAAGAAAGAAAAGTACATTTGGGGCCCAAAGCAGCAAGAGTCCTTTGAAATACTGAAGCAGAAGCTAAGCAACGCACCTGTGCTGACATTACCAGAAGGTACAGATGAATTCGTAGTTTACTGCGATGCATCACACACGGGCATGGGGTGTGTGCTTATGCAGAAGGGCAAGGTGATTGCCTATGCTTCAAGGCAATTAAAGGTGCATGAAAAGAATTACACCACCCAGGATTTGGAGTTGGGTGCCGTTGTATTTGCACTGAAATTGTGGAGGCATTACCTTTATGGTATTAAATTTGTGATTTATTCTGATCACAAAAGCCTCCAGCACCTGTTCAACTAGAAGGAGTTGAACATGAGGCAGCGCCGTTGGATGGAAACCCTGAATGACTATGATTGCGAGATCAGGTACCATCCCGGCAAGGCGAATGTAGTCACCGATGCCTTGAGCAGAAAAGAAAGGGTGAAACCTATTCGAATCAACGCCAAGAGCATTGAGGTCAAGAACAATTTAATTGAAAGGATTTTAGCTGCACAGCGAGAGGCTGTGTTGGAAGCTAATTACCCTAATGAAAAGCTGGGAGTAACTGAGGAGCAGTTGACTCTTAGCAAGGATGGAATTCTTAGGCTGAACGGACATATATGGGTTCCGATTTATGGAGGACTACGAGATGTTGTTCTCCAGGAAGCCCATAGTTCCAAATACTCAGTCCATCCTGGTGCAGACAAAATGTACCAAGATTTGAAGGCGAATTATTGGTGGATAGGCTTGAAAAAGTCTGTAGCCGCCCACGTAGCAAAGTGCTTGACTTGTGCTCAAGTCAAAGCCGAGCACCAAAAGCCGTCTGGCTTGCTACAACAGCCTGAACTTCCCGAGTGGAAGTGGGAATGCGTAACTATGGACTTCATAACCAAGTTACCCAAAACCAGGAAAGGAAACGATACAATATGGGTCATAGTCGATAGGCTGACTAAATCAGCTCATTTTCTACCCATCAAGGAGACGTATAGCTCCGATATGTTAGCCCAACTTTATGTTGACAAGATTGTAGCCTTACATGGCATACCTGTGTCTATTATCTCCGACAGGGATACTAGATACACATCTCACTTCTGGAAGAGTTTCCAGCAATCTTTGGGCACGCGTTTAAACTTTAGTACGGCTTACCATCCACAGACGGACGGTCAAAGTGAGCGTACTATCCAAACGCTAGAAGACATGCTTCGTGCATGTGCGATCGATTTAGGTGGTAACTGGGATAAGAACCTACCCCTGATCGAATTCTCCTACAATAATAGCTACCACACCAGCATAAAGGCTGCGCCTTGCGAGGCATTATATGGTAGGAAATGCAGATCGCCTGTTTGTTGGGCGGAAGTAGGGGAGGTCCAACTATCAGGACCAGAGATTGTTTTCCAGACAACGGACAAGATTGTCCAGATCCGGGAACGTCTCAAGGCTGCCCGTGATAGGCAGAAAAGCTATGCCGATCCAAAACGTAAGGATCTTCACTTTGAGGTAGGTGAAAAAGTGTTGCTAAAGGTATCACCCTGGAAGGGGGTGATGCGTTTCGGCAAGAAGGGCAAGCTGAGTCCGAGATACATAGGGCCTTTTGAGGTCATTGAACGTGTCGGATCAGTTGCCTATAAATTAAACTTGCCTGAAGAGCTCAATGGAATTCACAACGTGTTCCACATCTGCAATCTCAAAAAGTGCTTCGTCGATGAATCATTGGTGATTCCACACACAGATGTGCATATAGATGAGAGCTTAAAATTTATAGAAAAACCTTTGTCGATTGAAGATCGACAGGTGAAGAAGCTTCGCAGAAAGCACGTACCGATTGTAAAAGTCAAATGGGATGCTCGTAGAGGTCCTGAATATACGTGGGAAGTCGAAGCTACAATGAAAGAAAAGTACCCCTATTTATTTGAGTAAATCTCGGGTCGAGATTTATTTTAAGGGAGTGAGGATGTAACACCTCGAATTTTTGTGTCCTATGATGTGTTAACACGTGTCATTTGTTTACACGTGGCATTGATATTAAATAAAGGACCAATTTTGACAAACCTTGAAAGTATATAAATTCGAGGGTTATAAACGTCAACAAGGGTAAATATACTGTATAGTAACCCTAAATAACGCTTGAACCTTCAAACGAATAAATCATAGATCGTACGGAAACGAAACGTGGAAGAAAGTGAGAGATTACGAACTACAGGGGTTAACTGTGTCAACATGTTTAATTATACCTCTGAGTGACCCTTTAACGTTCCGAAGGCTTCGTAACAGTATTATACGCTCACTAGAATATACTGTATAAATTCCGCGAAGTTCCGTCTTAAAACGAAAGAGTTATACTCAAATTCGTATGAGAAGGGTTAAAAGCGTCAATAACAGAAGTTAAGGCTTTCTGAATAATTAATAAATAAACCGGGGACTTAACAACGCGGGTAAATAACACGAGGCCCCTATCGGTAAATAACCGAGGGCCAAACCGCAAAGTTACCCCTTCAAACCCGAAAGGTCAGGTAAATCATTACGAAAGATTTCGTTATTAATTACCAGGATTTCGTAATCATTTCAAAAGATTTTAAAAATCTGAAAAACAGGCCTCACGCGACCCGCATTGCATATTGGTTAAGTTGAGGCGGGCCGCGAGCCTCCTCTTTTACTCGCCTGATATTTAAAACCCAGGCGGCCCGCATTATAAACGCATGGAACTCCCATGCGGGCCGCATTAGACGCCCAGATGCAGAATGCTTGTAACTACTTGCCTTTTGGAGCATTTGAACGACCAAACATCAATCAATGAGGCATGGGTGCCCCCTACTCGACCCATAACACTCTAGGCCACCTGCCCATCATCCATGGTCACTTATAGACCAATGTGTGATGATCTTGGAGCTTGGTTTGCACTATAAATAGGCATACTTGTTCACAACTTAGAACACACCTCAAAACTCATTCATCTGATCATTCCAAGAGCTCTAAAGTGTTCCTCTGTGTTCTTAAGTCTTGCCTTAAACTTCTGTAAGTGATCTAACCCTTTGTGGTTTCACATTTCCATAGTTATAGCTCATAAACGCAACCGTCGTAACTAACGGTTGTCATTACAATAACTTGCAAATGGTTCAGTCTTATGACGAATCAAAAGTGGTTATGATATGGTATTTATGTGGGTAATAAACCTCTAAAAAGGTTCCCCCTGATCACCACTCTAACTATGTCAAAAATCGAGTCAAACGTGCGGTTAAAAAGTCAACAGAAAGCTATTTTAGCGATTTATGCATAATCTGTAATGTATATGTTATGAAACCTGTTTTGACACTTATAAAACATGATATTAAGTATATAAACTTGTTTGCGCTCGTTTGAATCGACCATTTGCTATATTGACCCGGTTCGGAGCCGAATGTCGCAAAAGTTTGACTTTTGCTTTGACTTCAGTTCTGACCCGTTTTAGTGAGGTATAAATATACCTTAGGACTCTCTTAGGACCAGGTCACATGTCGGTATAAACCTCTGTGATCGGTTCATGAGTTATCCGAGTCTTTTGCGCAATTCCGTCATTCGCCTAAAAGTTGACCGTAACGACCATTTGAAATTTAAACGAGTATTTCGGACACGTGAACGGACCAGAACCTTGCTTATTAAATTATAAGCATGTCCTTAAAGTTTCACGTCAATCCGAGGTCTAGAATGAGAGTTATGCTAATTAGCGCAATTTAAATAAACTTTAGTAATTAACGGCGCAAATAGCATAACGCCTATCTAAACCAAGATTTCGTCACCAAATCTTTTACCCACTGTTATAAATTAATATTTTGGGAATTTTAGAGATTTTTAATAATTTTTACCTTGCTCATAACCTGCGGTTATGGCTACGGTTCGGTAAATACCGAATATGCCCTTTTCGGCCAAAACATGAGTTCTACAAGGTCTTTTGACCCGATTCCAGTTGCTACTGGTTTTAAATAATAAATAAAGTATTTTAAGCTTTATAAGCTGTTCGGGAAACTCAGATTTCCTGTAGAACTCGAAAAGCCCTTTTAAAGTCTTTAAAATGACCGAAAAACCCCTACGGGGCATAATATTAACTTAAACTCGTTACGGGCGTCACGGGAGGTATCCTACTGATACCACAACCCATTTAAGGCATATTGACTTAGGAAATAAGCGTATGACTCTCATGGTTAACCGTTTCGCCTATTGCGTGCACGGTTCGGCTTATGAAACTAGTTTTCATAATTTAGCCGATACGGGTCAAATTATATTATTTGAACCCCAAAATCCAGAGTGTGAACATTAAACCCGTATAAAACAAGTCTCTGAACTTGTTGGGTCAGAATCACACTCCATTCTCGGTTTTCGCCTTTTCGCGCGATTAAACCATATCTATATATATCGGAACCAACCGGTCTAGGCTACGGCCATTATAACGACTCGTTAGGATTCTAAGAGGTTAATTAAAACCTTCGTTCCAGATTAGGAGCCCCAGTAAAAGCTATCGGTGATTTAATCCAAATTAAGGAAATATACTTGCAAAGGTAAATACTTTAACTTATTTCCCCTATATGGGCTTGGGTTACGGTATATTAATACCGCTTGATTGAGCATTATATAATTCCATCGCTTAGGTGGTTAATTGATTAAATATGATCGGCTCATTTAAACAGTTTTGTTGCTTATAAGCCTTTGGGGGGTTTAATGACCGTTGTCCCGGATATCCTTGGCATCATTTTACGAAATGGTCACGACCATCGACATCCCGGTGTAGGCGTACACCCGGTATAAAGTGTCGACATTAAATTAAAAGACGTAGCCGTTGGTTTTTATACTACGGTTTTACGCAAACGTGGTGTGTCTATAAATCTTTAACCCGGCACGACCCGGGCTACTGAACGCATAAAAGAACATGTAAAACGTTCACAAGATTTTATTATAATTTTCCCAAGTTATAAAAGAGTTTGTGCCTTGTGCATTCAAATCAATTTTAATAAACATTTTCAAATGTGTCAGTTGAATGTATTTACCAGTGTAAACTGACGTATTTTCCCCAAAAAGATTAAGTGCAGGTACCTAAACGTAAATTGGCTGGTATTAGCTCCCTAGCGTCGTGATGAGTCTCGCAAGCTTGATTGCAGTATCTGATGGAACAATACTTTATGTTTATTTACGATCCACTGTGGATATATTCAACCCGTGTAATACATTTGATATTACAACCAAAGGTTGAAGTTTATATATTTATCTTATGCTTCCGCTGTGCATTATATAATTGTGTGGTTTGACTATATTGTTGCCAACATCATCACGGTAATCCCCCACCGGGCCCACCGGTGAGACACGTGGAAATCGGGGTGTGACATAGTTCCTCTTCGAGATATAAAGGTAAACGAAAAGCTGAAATTTGTTGAGAAACCTCTTCAAATTGAGGATCGAAAGATCAAGTTTCTCAAACACAAACGACTAGTTTTAGTCAAATTCAGATGGGATTCAAAGAGAGGAGCTGAATATACTTGGGAGCTAGAATCAGAAATGAAGCGGAAATACCCTCATCTATTTCAGTGAATCTCGAGGACGAGATTTTTCTTAAGGTGGGGAGGATGTAACAACTCTCATTAAAATCCGTAATTAGAATAATGATTACTCAATAAGGAAATCCTAATTGAGACACCCAAGTAATTCTGCACTAACCCTAAAATTTTCGAAACAATCGGAATCAGGATCAGGGCCCCTAAAACTCAGGGGGGGGGGGGGTTAAACCCTAATCGATATTATCCTCTGAATTCGTTGTCTGAATTGAATTAAACAAAACTGTCAACTCACCCAAGCTACTGGACACGAAACCTACCTACCCTAAATTGACATCCCAGGCGATACACGGGAGGTGCCACGAATTCTTCCACGACACGCGGGAGATGCAAATTTTGGGTATAAATAGAGGGCCTTGGGACTTGAATCTGGGAGTTGAAACGACGTTCAAATACGTTGTATATGTCGAGTTATAGTATAATCAGTTCATACACACACACACACTAATCTCGAATTGCTGCCGCAAAACAGGGTAATCACTCGATCGCTATTATGATTCATTTTCCGAGATCAATATATCGAATGGATGTTTAAGTGCCGCCCACATAGGGTTATACTTTGTCGTACGTCGTTAAATCGATGAATGTTTAAGTATCGCACTTTGTCGTTCGTTGTGAGAATTTGATCTCGTGAGTTATCGTGACTGCTGTATTGATCACTAACCCGGTTTTGTGTGCATTATTATTTAAATTAGGTTAACAAGGCTAAATCATATTTTGTCCGTGTTAAATCTGCAATGTGAGTCATTCTCTTTTTATCAACTGTTTTACAATACTCCAAATTATTTTTCAGAGTTATAATTACAGTGATTAAGTTTATGTAATCACCAAATTACATCCATTATGTGGGGTATTGTGCACATTACTACTGTTTTTATCACATTAGGTGGGCGAACCTAAAATTAAGTGATATACGTCATTCATTGGGGCAGCCAATGGTGATATGACCACAGTAACAGATCCGGTCGAGTGACAAATACTGTGGGTAGTTGGTAGATAATAAACATATGTAAAAACTCTTAAAACTGTGAATTATAGCAAATGTGTCGTTTTCAGTAAAATGAATGATTCACTCAGTATTTCCCGCTGACAAAACTTTTTCAAACATGTTTCAGGTGATCTAGTGTAAGTCAGGAAAAGTGCTGGGAGGCATTTCAAGCTTAAGAAAGTGGCTCAGTATAAAATAAAGAAATATGTTTTGAAATAAAGATTTATCAGAAAAATCTTATTATTGTAAATTATCGGGGTTTTATCCCGAGTTGTGAAATAAATAATCAGGAAAAGTTTTTAGCTTTAAAACGATCCTGATGTTAAAATTCCGCTGCTAAAATCACATAAATAAATATCACGGTATTTCTGTCCTGCGGCTCCTGAAACGGGTCAAACCGGGTCGGGGGCCGTGACAGAAAATAAGTTAAACGTATTTACCTGAGCAAGTATAATTCAAATACAGCAAGTACAAGTAGCTTTTAATAGGCTCCTATATCTGAAAATAAAGGTTTTAAATATCCTATTAGAATCTAACGAGTCTTTTACTTTGGCCTAAGCCTAGACCGGTTATTCCTAAATGAAGATTACGGTTTAAACGCACGATAAGGCAAAGACCGTTTTAGAATGTGGTTTTGACCCAACAAGCTTGCATACTTGTTTAATATGGGTAACTTAATCACATTCTGGATTTTGAGACTGAAATGATATGGTTTGACCCGTTTCGGCTTAAATGGGTAAACTAGTTACATAAGCCGATCCGAACACGTAAAGTGCGTAACGAGCAACCATAAGAGTCAAATACAAGTTTCTGAGGTTAATATGCCTAAAATATGTTGTGATATCAGAATGATACCTTCCATTATGCCCCAAATGGTTTTAAACCCAAACTATGCCTCATAAGGGCATTTTGGTCATTTTAAAGGGTGTAAAAGAGTTTAAATGACATTCTGAGTTACAGGTCTGAATAAATCAGTAAACCTACTCATTTTACCAAGTTATAACAGTAGGGTATTAATCCTATGTGAAATTTATCAATCTTAACCATTCTGGACACCGAAGGGGCGTTTTGGTAATTTCACTTAGGCCTAAAAGGTCAAACTGGGAATCTGAGTTTAAATTATTTTTCTACTGTTTAAAATATGAAAATTTACTTGTCACACCTGAGCAAAATTCGCAGCAATCTTGATTCCTCACTTCATTCTTTCGTGCTTACTTGTCAAATTTCGGGACGAAATTTCTTTTAAGTTGGGGATGATGTGACAACCCGTATTTCCAATGTTAGCATTGCTTAAATTTCACAACCTTTAACGTGTGTCTCTGCATCTAATTACTTTTATTTCCCAATCATACAAGACTTATTAAGTTACACGTGTGTGTCGTTAAACGCTATGTGTGCAAGTTGTATACTTGAAATCGTCCAATGGGTCTTATGTACCCGACTACTTAGATCGTATATGTGTACACGCATAGTAATACGGGATCATATGGGTCTTAGTTAGTGGGCCTTGTAAGCGAGTCAGGGCCCCTCACAACATAAGTCCGCATTATCGTAAAATCTTGACCCAATTCGTTGTTGTGCTCAGTGAATAGAACCGGCCCAAATAACCATTGTTTGTTAGTAGACTACCGGCCCAAAATCCTTTGTCCATATATTTTATGTAAACGTAACTGCTAATGCACACAACAAACCAAACCCTACCTCCTATTCTGAGTGGCGTCGGCGTAGCAGAACCCCCCCCCCCCCCCCCCGCTATAGTATCTTGTGCGACTAAGATCTGTGGTTAGTGACTCTTGTCTGATAATGATTCGTATTGCATGATATTGTTTGTATGTGTTATTGATTGAGATTTGATGGTAAATTAGTTGGTGATAATATGTGATGTATAACCTAGTTGTTGTGTTAGTGATGGCATGGATTAATCTGCTCATTGTCAATCTGCTCGTTATGATGTTGATGGCATTGATATGTAATGTGACTAATCTAATAACCCGAACAGTGGTAGTTGATAGATAATTATATACATGTGCAAACCCTAGACTCTATTGTCCCTCAAGTCGGCCCCACGGGAAGTTCACATGACCGATGATGTATATATGATGTGATCTATGTTTAGTGAATATAGCCATGGTAATGCTTAGGGATGCGAATTGAGTAACATGGATGTGATGGTTCTGATGATTGTTGATTGATAAAAGAATAATGGTTATCACAAAAAAAACAAAATCTAGGGAATTGATATATTAGTGGTTCTATTGGTCCAATGTAATTGAAGTTATGTGGCCATATGAAATCTGATCAAGCATATTTACATAGTATTGTCAATAAGCATAGCATGTGCAATAATAAATGATGAAATGAGGTGTTGGATTGGGAAATGGAGGGCTGTGAAAATGGCGGCTCTTTTCTTGGGTTTGGGTAGCAAGCATAATGAAATTTTAGTACACAAAAGAAAACCAAAGATGAATTATAAACTAATTTTGGAATTTCTGGGCTACTTGTCTGAGTTGGGCCGTGGGGGGGTAGCTGGTCATTTTTGGGTTGGGTCCGATACATTTGGGGATTCGGTGGGTTACTTATACACACTTGCACTTGGACCGAACACTTGTTGGGCTGTGGATGTCGCATAAAATAGGTTAGGTTGTGATTTGAAGTCGAGCCCATTATGGATGTGTATATTAACGGTGAATATGACTATGTTAGATAGTTAACTGATGTGTTGTAAAGGAACCTATAATACATTGTATATGCCTTATGGTAGTTTTCGTGCGTGACAACGTGATCAACTTGGATGCAAACTGATTATTGTATACATGTGAACATCATAGGTTTAAACTAACTAAGTGTGATCAAGTAACTGGTCTTACCGAGCAAACCCAAGGTGAGTTCACTACATTTGAGCATGCGTCCCAGTGGTCGGGGACAGTTAGTGGTTTGGGTAAAAACGGGTATATTGGTTAATATTCTCACCTATCATTTTTGTAAGTCCCTTATTATGTTACCTGGAGGGTAACGGGTATTAGTTGGTAGCGCTACTTAGGTTTGGCACCCTCACACCGCTCCTAGATAGGACGGATGTGAACTAATGACCCAGTCGTGGCCCAGTACTGGATAGGAGTACATGGGAAGGGCAGTCATGTACATCAGGAGCCGTCTTGTTCGGAATTGAGATATTAACAATATTACTTGCATTGGTTATTGAACTGTTTTACATACAACTGGTAACAAACGTTTTCTAAAACTGTGGACTCGCCAGCTTTGTCTGATACACTTGTTACATGCTCGCAGGTCGTTAGGTACTTGGAAACAGGAACTTGCTGGCTGGAGGGCGAGAGTGGTCATGGTTGCATTGATGGGTTTATTTATCAAACATTTATTTACCATGGTTGTTTGGAAAGTGTTTATATTATGTTACGTTAACGCTTCCGCTGAACTTGATGGTTTTCGAATTACTTATGTTTGGATTTTATTACTATTAAATGATGAAACTATATTTTTAAACTTATGGATTCAATGTAGTTGGTGGCTCGTCACTAGGGGTCACACGCCTAACAGGGATACTCCCTAAGTGGTAATTTGAGGGTGTGACATTACTGGTTACATCAGTAAGTTTCAACCCCTTATGCTTAACAAGGTTCTAGCACATACTTATGCGTTAAAAATGCTTAAAAAGGCGATCTGGAGCCAATTCCGGGTTTTATATAAAAAACTGATATTTTTTTAAAACTCCAGAAGGCTCAAAATAATTTATTTAACATTTTAGATCAGTATAAAAAGGTTTGGGGTCATTTGGATTTATAAAACTCAATTTATTTCTTAAAAGGGCAAAACCGGCATTAGCCGAATCAAGCTTAGAACACTAAGTTATGCTCAGCCTAAAATTGAATAAAAAATTTTAAAAATCCCAAAATATTATTTTAATACAGTAGGTATAAAGTTTTATACAAAAATTTGGGTTTAGATAGGCTATACGCAATTTACGCCATTTAATTACTTAAGATGCTTCTAATTACGCTAATGAGCATAACTCCTAATCTACACCTCCAACTGACCTCAAATTTTAGGTGCAAGCTTATAATTCAGTAGCTAAGGTGTCTACCCTTTCACATTTTCAAAAATCAAGATTTAGGGTCATTTGGGCATAATGGTCAACATATAGGCATTTAACGGAAACATGCATGTGAATAGGATTTCTAATGAACTAAGTTGCATAACTTCAGGGAGTTATACTAACATAAATATAGGTTCAAAGCTCTAAGGCAATCCTAAACTTGACTAAAACATGTCAGAACTGAAAGTCAAAGAGAAAGTCAAACTACGCGACTTTCGGTTCCAAACCGGGTCTAAACAGAAAATTGTCGAGTTGAACATGTTGGAACATGTTCTTACATTATTTAACAAGTTATATTAATGATCAAACAGGTTGCATGTACCCTACATTGCTAATTATGCATTAATTTTAATATAAGCATTTTGTTGACTTTTTAAAGTAAGCTTTGACTCGACAATTAACATGTTTAGAGTGGGAATCTGGAAATACCCTTTTAAGGGTTTATTACCCACATAATTACCTACTTAAAGGTATTTTTAATTCGTGATTTGACTGAGCACATTTTAATTAATCACGAAGTCAAACCTTAATTACGACGGTTTGACTTTTAGTTAATTAACTAGGCTAAAACGAATTAGGAAGGGTTAAGGACACTTACAAGAGTCCCAATTATGCTTAGGGAGCCTAAGGAATGTTGCTTGCTGATCAGAGAGCTCCAGAAGATGAGTTGTGAACTTATGCAAGAGAATGCACAAATGGTTACAACACTCATCCTCTTATATAGTAAAATCAAGACCCTTAGATGATGCCAAACAAGTCTACACTTGTTGTAAGATCATCCCACATGTCCCTAATGCATAAAAACTGGTTGGGGCAGCCCATGGTATGCAAAACAAGCCTTTTAAGTCGGTTACACAGCTTTTACAGGCATCTGTCCAAGAATTCTGATACTGGCACCCTGACGCGACCCGCGTAAGGTCATAGGGGACCTTTACGCGGGTCGCCTGAACCGGCAAAACCTGCCAAACAAGTTTCAAAGTTTGCATTTTCGGTCCCTGGTCCTTTGTAACGTGGTTTTAAGTCCTTAAATTGCATTTCCAGCCTTCTAACTTGATTTTTAAGGGCCTTGGGACTTTTACTAACTTGGTTAAGTCCTTGACTAACCTTGTAACCACCCATAAGGCCATAGAATTCAATGTTGACGCTTTTAACCCCTCGCACACGAATTTGATCATAACTTTCTCATACGATAACGAAACTTTATGAAATTTTTACCACATATTCTAGTGAGTAAAATTTATCGTTACAAAGCTTCGGATCTGTCAAAAGGTCACCCAGAGGTATACTTTGCACATGTTGACACAATTAGCCCCTGTAGTTTGTAACTCCTCACTTTCTTTCATATTTAGCTTCGTATGATCCATGATTTATTCGTTCGAAGGTATAAACATCTTGTAGAGCTATTTTTAAATATAATTATCCATCGTTAACACTTTGGACCCTTATATTCACATAGTTTCCCCGTTTGTCAACATTAGTCCCTCTAAAGTATACTTGCACACGTTCAGAGCTTATGACACGTGTTCATACATTATTGGACATAAATTTTCGAGGTGTTACATCCTCACCCCCTTAAAAGAAATCTAGACCTAGAGATTTATGGAAATAATTGAGGGTATTTCTCTTTCATCGTGGACTCTAACTCCCACGTATATTCAGGACCTCTGCGGGCATCCCATTTTACCTTGACAATTGGCACATGCTTCCTTCGAAGCTTCTTTACCTGTCGATCTTCTATCGACACAGGTTTTTCCACAAACTTTAAGCTTTCGTCGATATGCACATCTGTGTGCGGTATGACTAGCGATTCATCAGCTAGACATTTCTTCAGATTGCAGACGTGGAATACATTATGGATACCGCTAAGCTCTTCTGGTAAGTTTAACTTATAAGCCACTGATCCTACACATTCGATGATCTCGAATGGTCCTATATACCCTTGGGCTTAACTTACCTTTCTTACCAAATCGCATCACCCCCTTCCAAGGTGATACTTTGAGCAAGACCTTATCACCAATCTCGAACTTGAGGGGTTTTCGTCTTTCATCCGCATAGCTCTTCTGTCTATCACGGGCAGCTTTTAGGCAGTCGCGAATCTGGACAATCTTGTCCGTTGTCTCGAAGACCAAATCAGGACCTGATAATTGAGTGTCTCCAACTTCTGCCCAACAAATGGGCGTTCTGCACTTCCTACCATACAATGCCTCAAAAGGCGCAACCTGAATGCTGGTATGGTAGCTATTATTGTAGGAGAACTTGACCAGAGGTAGGTGCCTATCCCAGCTACCACCTAAATCGATCACACATGAACGCAGCATGTCTTCCAATGTTTGAATAGTACGCTCACTTTGCCCATCTGTCTGAGGATGGTAAGTTGTACTAAAATTTAGTTGCGTACCTAGAGACTGTTGAAAACTCTTCCAAAAATGAGATGTGTATCTAGTATCCATATCAGAGATAATAGATACTAGTACGTCATGCAAGGATATAATCTTATCCATGTATAGTTGGGCAGCATGTCGGAGCTGAAAGTCTCTTTAATGGGTAGGAAATGTGCTGACTTAGTCAGTCGATCAACTATCACCCAAATAGTGTCATTTCCTTTCTTCGTCTTAGGCGACTTGGTGATGAAACTCATCGTCACCATTTCCCATTTCCAAGTGGGAATCTCAGGCTGTTGCAGCAAACCTGATGGCTTCTGATGCTCAGCCTTGACTTGGGCACACGTCAGACATTTAGCCACATGGGTAGCTATAGACTTTTTCAAGCCTATCCACCAATAATTTTCCTTCACATCCTAGTACATCTTATCCGCTCCAGGATGAACGGAATATCTGGAACTGTGGGCTTCCGGAAGGATGACGTCTCGAAGTCCTCCATAAACAGGAACCCATATTCTTCCATTTAACCTCAGGATTCCGTCCTTGCCATAGGATAACTGTTCTTCAGTTGCTCCTAGCTTTTCATTAGGATAGTTAGCTTCTGACACAGCTTCCTTCTGTGCAGCTAACAACCTTTCATTCAGACTGTTCTTGACCTCAATGCTCTTGGCATTGATTCTTATCGGCTTCACCCTTTCCTTTCTGCTCAAGGCATCTGCGACTACATTGGCCTTGCCTGGATGGTATCTTATTTCACAATCATAATCGTTCAGAGTTTCCATCCAGCGTCGCTGCCTCATGTTCAAATCCTTCTGATTGAACAAGTGCTGAAGGCTCTTGTGATCAGAATAGATCACACACTTAGTTCCATAGAAATAGTGCCTCCACAGCTTTAGTGCAAACACAACGGCACCCAACTCCAGGTCGTGGGTGGTGTAATTCTTCTCGTGCACTTTTAGTTGGCGTGAAGCATAGGCAATGACTTTGCCTTTTTGCATTAACACACAACCCATCCCGGTGTGTGATGCATCATAGTATACCACAAACTCATCAATTCCTTCAGGTAACGTCAATACTGGAGCGTTACTAAGCTTCTGCTTCAAGATATCGAATGACTCCTGCTGCTTAGGCCCCCAATTGAACTTGCTATTCTTGCGAGTAAGCAAAGTCAGGGGTGCTGCAATTCTTGAAAAATTCTCGATAAAGCGTCTGTAGTATCCTGCTATTCCTAGGAAACTGCGAATCTCCGTAGGCGTTTTCGGTTCTTGCCAGTTCATGATAGCTTCTATCTTAGCGGGATCTACTTGGATACCACGCTCACTAACAACATGTCCAAGGAATTGGACTTCACGAAGCCAGAACTCACACTTAGAAAATTTGGCATAGAGCTTTTCTTGGTGAAGCAGTTTCAGAATGCAACGGAGATGCTTCTCGTGATCAGCTTGATTCTTGGAATAAATGAGAATGTCATCGATGAAGACGATGGAGAATTTATCCAAATAAGGCTTGCAGACGCGATTCATGAGATCCATGAATGCGGCAGGTGCGTTAGTGAGCCCAAAAGGCATCACTAGGAACTCGTAATGACCATAACGAGTCCTAAACGCAGTCTTGTGCACATCTTCTTCCTTGACCTTTAACTAGTGATAGCCTGACCTCAGATCAATCTTGGAAAAGTAGCTCGCTCCCTGCAGTTGATCGAACAGATCGTCGATCCTGGGCAAAGGGTACCTATTCTTGATGGTAACCTTGTTAAGCTCTCGGTAATCGATACATAAACGCATCGAACCATCTTTCTTCTTGACGAACAAGATTGGTGCTCCCCATGGAGATGAACTAGGCCTAATAAAACCTTTGGCTAGCAAATCATCTAGCTGCGTTCTTAATTCCTTCATTTCCGTTGGTGCTAATCTATACGGCGCTCTAGCAATAGGTGCAGCTCCGGGAATGATGTCGATCCTGAATTCCACTTGCCTGTCTGGTGGCAAACCAGGTAGCTCTTCTGGGAAGACTTCAGGGTACTCTGATATAACAGGAATGTCCTCAATCTTGGGCTTTTGCTCATCAATGGTCACCTGTGCCATATAAATGACACAACCATTCTTCAAACATTTGGATGCTTTGAGCATAGACACCTGCTCAGGCAATCCATGATGTGTGTCTCCCTAAATGGTGAGTGGCTCACCAGATGGAGTCTTGATTACCACCTGCTTCTTATTGCATACAATCTGAGCTTGGTTATGCGATAACCAATCCATACCCAACACTACATCGAAACCGGATAAATTAAACGGAAGGAGGGACAAAGTAAAAGAGTGGTTCCTAATGGATATGACACATCCGTCTAATACAGTCGAAACGGTTTCTATGGTTCCATCAGCCAATTCCACTTCATATTTCATACTTAAGGTTTTAATAGGCATTTTCAATAATTCACAAAACTTATCATCTACGAACGATTTATCTGCTCCTGAATCAAATAATACTCTTGCGTAGATATCATTTATAAGAAAAGTACCTGTTATGACATTATCGTCCTGAACAGCTTCTTTTGCATCCATGCGGAAGACCCTGGCATTGGTCTTCTTTCCCTCTTCAGCCTTCTTTGCAAGTTTCGGGCAGTTAGGCCTAAGATGCCCCTTCTCGTTACAGTTAAAACATGTGGCATCCTTGAGTTTCTTACAGTCTAATGCCTTGTGATCTGGGGACTTGAAAATTCCACATGCTTTCGGCTGGAATTGGGATTTTGATTCATGCCTGCACCTCCCAAATGGTGCTTCTTGCAAACTTTACACTTGGGTTTATCACCCGTCTGCTGATCACCCTTCTTAAAACCCGACCCTTTCTTCTGGTCATTGTTTCCCCTGCGCTTCTTATCGGAGCGTCTCGAACCATCATCTTCGCGTTTCCTTTTCTCGGCATCCGAATTTCTCAGTGATCTCTGTCTAACTGCGTCCAGTGTGAGGGACAGAGATATGTCGGCCACTGATCTGAATGTAGTAGGCCGAGATGCCTTGACACTTGCTTTTATCTCCGGGGCCAGACCCCCGATAAAACGAGCTATCCTCTTTGGTTCAGGTGTCACAAGGTAGGGAACTAACCTTGACAGGGTGTTAAAACTGGTAAGATAAGCCTGGCAATCCAGGTTCTTCATAACCAAAGATAGAAAATCAGACTCTATCCTCTCAACCTCGTGTTGCGGACAGTAGTTCTCCTTGATGAGAGCAACGAATTGATCCCAAGACATGTTATACAATGGGATCTTCCCAGTAGCCTTAATTAATGACCTCCACCAGGCCAAGGCTTCTCCCTTAAAAGATTGGGATACAAACTTCACGATATCCTTCTCCGCACAACCACTGATGTCTACCACTGTATCCATCTCGTCCAACCAAGTCATACAATCCACTGCCCCCTTCTCCCCAGTAAAATCCCGGGGCTTACACGATACAAAATATTTATATGTACATGACTTGGTACGTGGGGTATCATCAAACACTATCTTCTTACGTGGAACACTGCTATGGCTCGAGGAGTGTCTATCATCATCTTTCTTAGATTCATCCTTCTTAGACTTGGGTTGGACAGAAGGTGACTTGCTGTGACTCTCAGAATGAGTCTTTGACCTTGAGTGTGGTGTGGACAGGGTTCTACTTTGAGTCTCAGAAGACTCATTGTTCTGACGATCTAAAGCCCGTGTAACAGCATTGTCCACCAGTGCTTGCAACTCTGCACCAGTCAGCTGAATTCTAGCATTCTCGTGATTCTCTACCGGACGACTGTTTATGTAAGTCCCGTAAAACGGATCTTTCAATGATATCAAACAACACCAAGTTTGTACGGAATCCAAACTTGATGTGATTCAAGAATAAATCGAAAAATATGAAAATACGAACCGAAAACGAAGAACACACCGGAATCACTTTCAACACTTGCACACGATTCTATTACTTGAACAAGCAAAACCGTCTAGTACAAGTATTCTTCACAATCAAATCACCTCTCTCTCTAACTCTAGAATATTGTAACTCTCAAGATCAAACCCTAAAACAAGTTGTAAACTTGTTTATATACATAGACAAGCCCACTTCCCTACATGGGCTCCCCTTGGGCCTGCTTGGCCCACATGGCCTAAAGCTTGGCCCAAGTGACCTGTAAAGGTCCAAAACCTAATATAAACTAACCCGGTAAAGCCCAGTTCGTAACCATAGCCCGTTGGATTAATTTGATGCGTCAGTCTCACACTTTAGGGCCTAACAATCTCCCCCTAGACTGATGCCATCAAGTTGTCTTCATAACTTGAATTCAACAACGTCTTCAACGAAGTCTATGGTCGATGCTATGCTGCAGGTGTTGTGGAAAAAACTCAGAAAAAAAAAAATACAAAAAGAGTTTGCTGTATATATGCATTGTTTTAGGGGGAGAAAATGAGTTTAGGGGGAGAAAACTCAGAAAAAAAAATACAAAAAGAGTTTGATGTATATATGCATTGTTTTAGGGGGAGAAAATGAGAAAAAATGAAAAAGTCAAAAAGAAAGATTGCATGTATAGAGTTCTGGTACAAGTTCTTGACATATATAGAGTTTAGGGGGAGAAAACTCAGAAAAGAAAAATACAAAAAGAGTTTGCTGTATATATGCATTGTTTTAGGGGGAGAAAATGAGTTTAGGGGAGAAAACTCAGAAAAAAAAAAATACAAAAAGAGTTTGATGTATATATGCATTGTTTTAGGGGGAGAAAATGAGAAAAATGAAAAAGTCAAAAAGAAAGATTGCATGATATGGGAAGTGAAATAAATGTTCGTGTTAAAGGGTTTGACTAACACATGTAAGGTGCCATAGCTGAAATGACTAGGATCTACTGCGATATGTCGATAGGCTTGACGCTCAACATGATAAAAGATACTAAGTGATATAAACATAACGAACTATGTATCATGTGGGTAACATACCAACGGCGTATGATTTTATGGTCTTAAGTCTTGCGTTGATAGATAGCCAACATCTGAGGTTTCGGGTCTTTATATTGTTGAATCATCCGGGGATATCTTGGCTGTTCTTCTGCTTAGAACTAAATTAGTACATGACCCCAGGAAAGAAAGTCACTTGGAATTAGCTCATTTCTATTTGAATGTCTGTATGTTGTCCCGATACACACAATTTTGGTCTGATTCTGAAATCTTATCTGAAAAAGTCGTGTACCTCCTCTGCTGCATCCAGATACATGCTGACCTGGAGGTGCTAGGCAACGACAGCTTCTGCTGCATCCAGATACATGCTGACCTAGCTGTACGTTGTCGCGCTATAGATCTAATACACCCAAAAGAGGCCCTCTAGTGCCCAAAAGAAACCCCAATAAACCTATATCAAATTCAGAAAAACTCATTTGATCTGTATATTATACCATCTCTGCTTAAGATCTATTCTGTTCTTTTCTCAACCTATTCCCAGTTAAGATTTCAGAAATCTGGATTGGACTTGTGAAATATGTGGTAGGGAAGATACTTGCATGATAGAGTGTGCTGTTTATATTTCCAGGATTTGATTAGTATTTATTTGGGTGTTCATTGTTAAGAAATCAAAACATGATAAAATAGATTATATGCAGACCTAGACACAGTCAGGATATCTTAAAGGATGACATCAGTATACTGACCTGCTACGATGAATCGTTGTGCTTACCTTGATCGCGGGGGTATGCCTTGGAATGGGACACACGGGTATAATAGTATAATATTACCTTAAGCATATCACGAAGTTGAAAAATTGAAAGTTGAGCGTTAAAGTTTAAGTGGACAAACATATTGGCAATCGCATAGACTAGTTTGATTAGGCTCTACTGAAAAGTATTCCTTAGTCTGCCTGAGAACGAATTTTGATCCCATTGCAATTGTAATTGTATATTATGGTAGTTGCTTATATTTTGATTTTTTATTTGTTTTTAGTTCTTAAAAATAAAAAATTAAAAAAAATAGAAAATTCCAAAAGTCCAAAAATAGAGTGATTATTTGTTTTCTTAAAAAAATTAAAAATGTAACCGTTCTTGAAGATTTGACTGATCATCAAAAGTTAAAAGAATTTAAATTGTGAAATTGGATGTACCTAGTGTTCATGTGGTACTCTCCCTGTTGCATAAGAAATGTTTGCTTATGAGTTTGTGAGCATGTGCAGAACTTGATTTCAATCAAGAACAGGGGTTGATGAAGACTGAGATGCTGTTAGTTGCTGAAGAAGCCTACAGAATCACAACAACAAGATGTACCTGAGTCAGAAGAACCGGATACGAGACGCCGTCTGACAGTGAAAGTACATTTGAAGAAGTACCATGAACCTGCTTGAAAGAAAAAGACTGAAGAAGAAAAGTGATGTTGAGAATCCTCCTCTCACATTCTTTTTGACAAAGATTTTCAAGCAAATGCTGATCGTGATCCTGATATGAAGCTAACTACAAGAGCTGAAGAAAGAGACCCAGTGCTGAGAGTTCAGAAGTCAAGAACTTCCACAACATCTGCAGCATAGCATCAACCATAGATTTCGTTGAAGACGTTGCTGAATTCAAGATTATGAAGACAATTTGATGGCATCAGTCTAGGGGGAGATTGTTAGGCCCTAAAGTGTAAGACTGACGCATCAAATTAACACAACAGATTATGGTTACGAACTGGGCTTTACCGGGTTAGTTTATATTAGGTTTTGGACCTTTATAGGCCATGTGGGCCAAGCAGGCCCAAGGGGAGCCCATGTAGGGACTTGGGCTTAAGTTAGTATATAAACAAGTTTACAACTTGTTTTAGGGTTTGATCTTCATAGTTACAATTTCTCTAGAGAGAGAGGCAGAGGATTCGATTGGTGGTGTGTCAACTTGTACCAAACGTTTTGCTTTCATAGTAATAGAACGTGTGCAAGTTTGAAAGTGATTCCGGTTTGTTCTTCGTTGTTCATATTTCTTGTTGGTTTTCGTTTTACTTCTTGAATCTCACCAAGTTTGGATTCCGCACAAACTTGGTGATTGTTTGATATCATTGAAAGATCCGGTTTACGGAACTTACATTTGTGGTTTACGAGTTTCGTAAAATTTACGGAACTCGTAAACCACAAACTTGTGGTGTAAAAAACTACACGCACAGCATTTTTTTTAAAATTTTTTTACGAATGTGTTTATAATACATGCATCTACGTTTTTTAAAAAAACAATTGGTCCACCTCGCCCCGTACGGTGTGGTTCTCGCGGTTCTTACAACTCGAGGTGGTTCTCATTCTAGCGGTCCCCTATATATATATATATATATATATATATATATGATTAGGTTCAAGAGTGAACACTAGTGTAGCTTGCGAACTGAGTGAACTAATCATGGCCATACACGTGTGTAGATCAATGGCTAGGATTTGATGTTGAAATACACTAGTGTATTTTACGATTTGATGATGAGATCCTGGCCATACACATGTGTAGATCATTGGCCAGGATTTGTTCACTCAGTTCGCAAATACACTAGTGTTAACTCTTGAACCCCACCCTTAAATTGTTTTTTTAAACAGAAAACTGTTCTTTTTAAACAGAAAATATTTTTTTTTCGTTTTCAAGACGAGAAAGATGGAGAAAATGGATGTAGAACAAACTAATCCGGAGCAGGCGCAGCGGCGGGCGCGTCCACCGTCGGATCCTCTCGAGAATCACCCGTATTTGGAGTTTCATCCGGAGTCCGACGCTGCTCTCCGTTGCGAGAAGCTTTGGAAGATGCATATCGGTGAACATTTTCCGGTTTCTTGGAAAACCCTCCGGAAGCTCGATGTTGAAGAATGGGCGCGGGGGTTTGTTCCCCTTGATTCACCGTGGGATCGGCTGTTTGAGCTATCCTTTACGCTGAGCTACAGGGAGATACGGATCGAGTTTCTGTCGTCGTTCGAGTTTCATCCTCGTCGGCCAAATGAGGCTGTGGACCCCGCGCAGCCCCCTCTCCCGCCCGAGGTTTCGTTTCGCATGGCTGGCCTGGCGCGTTCTATGTCACTTGCTGGGTTTGCGATGCATAGCGGTTTGTATATGGAGGCTGAGATCGCTACGGATCTTTATACGACGGTACGTTTAACCCAAATTTTGTATTGTTATTATTATTATTTTAATATATACATTTAAGATTTAATATTAATTTAACGTTTAATAAACGTTCGTGTAAACAGGGGTTGGTAATGGTTGATAAACCCACGCTTTTAGGGTTTTGGGCGACGATCACGGACAGCAATCATTGGGACCACCGACAATCCAAGGGGAGGGTTACGCTGATTGAAGATCCGCTCTTCAGGTACGTTAGTTATTATTATTTTAATAATAGTTATTATTATTTAAATAGAAAATATATTTTTTAAACCTAAATTGTTTGTTTTTAAACATAAAACTGTTTTTTTTAAACAGAAAACAGTTTTTTTAAACAGATTTTTTTAAACAGAATTTTATTTTTAAATAGATTTTTTTAATTTTTTTTTAAACATAAGTTTTTTTTAATTATGTAGTCGAAGTCGAAACAAAAGCCGGGAGTGGTGTACGAGTGGTGACTTGTTTTTCTTATATTGCCTCTTATACAAGAGGTCGTGCGCTCTCGCCTACGGGTTGGCGCAGCACTTCGCCTCCGCGCATCATCGACAGGAGCGCGGACTGCTATTCGGCGGCGCCTACGTGACCAGGATAGCCCTTTCGTTGGGCTATAATCCGAAGAATGACCGCGGCCGTGTAGGCCCGGCGACACTGCCGAAGCGGATGGGGATGAGCACAGTAAACGGAACGCATATTACCAAAGACTTCCCATGCGGGAAGCGGTTAAGGAAACTGGATGGCACGCAATACGAGCTTACACAGTTGCCGGAACAGTTCCCTCCGGTATATCCCCCGCACGATCCGGAGGCGCCGGAGCTGCATGAGCCGGCCGCCGTCATTCCGCAGCCACCACGGCCGCGTGGACCACAAGGGGCGCCTCAGTTCCCACGCCATGTTTGGCCCGGTCCTAACTCATCAGATCAGCGACAGCTTCGGTTAGCTCAAAGGAACAACTATCTGTTGGAGTGGGTGGCTGCGGTGCTGCAGCAGCAGTGACAACATGACGAGTTACCTCCACTACACTTCATTACGGATGCGGAATGGGATCAGCATCAGCAGTAGTATTTTATCATTTTGTTATGTATGAACAAAACTTTCTTGTATATATCAAACTTTTGGTGTAAACGGTTTAATATATTCTGAAATGTTATATACTATGGTGTACATATAAAATTCTGGCAGGTTATATAAAATTCTGACAGGTTATATAAAATTCTGGAAGTTTAACATGTTCTGTTGTATAGATAAAGTTCTGGAAGTATAACATATTCTGTTGTGGATATAAAATACATGAAGGTTATATACGCTGCGTATTGACCTATACGCAGCGTATATAAACCTGGAAAAAAATTTGATGCTTCAAACCTACCAAAATGACCCCAAATTTGCAGATGTTTTATCTACGCTGCTTATAGGTCAATCTATACGCAGCGTAGACACACCTTGTTTTCTGTGCAATGATTGGTTATCAGACACTGAGATTTATGGTTTATCGACTCTGCGTATTAGGGTTAACCCTATACGCTGCGTATTGACCTATACTCAGCATAGATAAACCCTAATTTTACTAGGGTTTGGTGTGCCAGTAGGCACACTCATGTGGAATTGAATTAGTTAATTAAAACGAAGTCGTTTGGATTAAATGCTTAGTAAGTTTAGTTTGATCTAAGCCTGTAAATGAAACGAACGTTTGTTTATATTCGTTCGTTTTGTAAATGAACGAATATGAACGCATAAGTTCGTTTAAATGTTGATGCAAATTATTTATTACTGACAGAGTAAATTACGATTTTGGCCCCTGTGGTTATATCACTTTTACCATTTTAGCCCCAAAAGGAATCTTTTAACATCTGATCTCGCGGTCTTTTTTTCTAACCCTTTTGGCCCGAACGTCTTTTGTTCTAACCATTTTGGCCCCTAAAAGTAAATGGATGAGGTTAGTGTTAGGGGCCAAAAGGCTTAAGAAAAAAACATCTTGGGGGCTCAGATGTCAAAAGATTACTTTTTGGGCTAAAAGGGTAAAAGTGATATAACCACCGGGGCTAAAATCGTAATTTACTCTTACTGATATCAGTTTGTTGTAATTGGGACATGGAACTGAACCATAACTACATTGTTTGTATCAGAAATTATTAACAATTTAGGTTTGATCGGGGTTGTAAATGAAACGACCGTTTTGTTGGGCGTTTGTTTTGTTAATGAACCAACGTGAACAAATGTGTTGTTCGTGAACCTGAAGGTTCGTTTACGTTTTTATAGATGTTCATGGGAATTTTCTATTACTAATTTTAATTTAAAATCAGTTTGGTTTTGTTACATTAAAATCATTACACCCAATTTTAGAAACACCATTTGGATGTAGGAATAATAGTGTTTTTAATGTTTTAATTTGCATATCTGCTTTTGCTTTAAATTGGTGTCTGTTTGTGTTTGTGTTTGTGTTTGTGTTTGTGTTTGTGTTTGTGTTTGTTTATTTGCTTATTTTCCTTCGCGTTCGTTTATGATATTAATGAACGGCATATAAGCGAATACATTCATTTTCTTATGATATAGATCTGCAGTTTTAGGTATTTTGATAGAGAGTTATAGACATGAATCTATGATTTAGGTTTTGGCCATTGTTTTTTAAGTGAATTGAGATGCTAAATGTTTATAGAGTTAATTCCCCGGATGGTCCATGTGGTTTCACGTTTAGTCTCCACATTTTGAAAATAGCAGGTATGCTCCCTACGGTTTGTCATTTTGTTACTCGGATAGTCCCTGAGTAGATGTCAGTTAGTTTGGAAATTGCATGTATGCTCCCTATGGTTTGTCATTTTGTTATTCGGATAGTCCCAAGTGTAAATGTTGGGGGACTATCCGAGTAACAAAATAACAAACAATAGGGAGCATACATGTTTTTTTCAAAAGGTGGGGACTAAACGTGAAAAAACGTGAAACCACAAGGACCATCCGGGCAATTAACTCATGTTTATATTATCAAATGATGTTTGGTGATGCAAATGGCGTGTTTAATTTGCTGCAATTAAGAAATGGAATTGAACCAAAACAAGATTGTTCATATCAAAAATCATTTTATCTGAAAATAGCAAGTAACAGTCTAGCTTCGATTTAATCATAAACCATAGTTTCCTGCGGTGTTTGTAATTCTGCACTAGTTGTTATGGGTTTCATTGTAATGTAATTCTGTACTTTGTTTAATGCTTTGATAAAATTATATGTTTGTTGATGCATTTTTTTTTTTCAATTTTAGGTGGGCATTTACGGTTATACAGCTTATTCAGCTAGTAAGTTTGGCCTAAGGGGCTTGGCAGAAGCACTGCAACAAGAAGTTATCGCCGATGACATTCATGTTTCACTTATATTTCCTCCAGATACCGATACACCTGGTTTCGCCGAAGGTTCAACACCTCCCTCTTGCATGCATACATATATGTATATACACGTAGGGATGCTAAACGGTTCGTGTTCGTGGGTTGGCGGTTCAACTCGACCTGAACCCGGAAATTTTAGACGAACCCGAACACGACCCGAAAATCATGTCATACATATGAACCCGAACACGACATGTTCAACCCGATTTTTTTAATTTTTTTTACTATTTTCTGCAAGTTAATATATTAAAATTAAATTTAATACAAAAAACACAAATGTATATAATAATTTACATATAAATTATATAATTTTATGATAATATCTCTTTTAAGTTATAATTATGGCATAAAATACATACCCAATTTAATTTATGACATAAAACATATTGTAAAAAAATATAATAAATGAGTTAAACGGGTCAACCTGCCAACCCAACCGGGTTGACTCGAACCCTACCTGTTTAGCTAAACGGGTTCGAGGGTTCAACCTGAAACTGACCCGAACCCGTTTACACTAAACCCAACCCCGCGAACTTCGTGCTAGGTTCGTGTGGTGTCAGAAATTCACACCCCACAGACACAGATATATGTTGTAATCTTTATAGCTTTAGCATGCTTTATTGATCAAACAAAGTCATTTTGACAAGTGTATATGTTTCTTGTAGAGAACAAGAAAAAGCCACGGTTGACAAGCATTATAGCGGGATCCTCCGGTGCAATGCAAGCTGATGAGGTGGCAAAGAAAGCACTGAATGGCATCAAATCCGGATCTTTTATTGTTCCCTGCAACTTTGAAGGATTCCTGTTGGCAATAGCTACTGCCGGTCTGTCTCCTCAGAGATCGTACCTCATGGCGTTTGTTGAGGTTGTTTCTGCCGGTATATTACGTATTGCGGGACTGTGTTTTCAGTGGACTTGGTATGGAAGCATTGAAAAGTGGCATGCGCAAAAAAAATAGTAAGTTTTTAATCAAGTTTATTGTTATAATTGAAGAGTTTAGATTTTATATGTTGTGCCCATACTGCTGCTACATGATAAACTTTGTTCTTTAAATATGTTGTTGAGGTTTAGGAAGGATTTTAAGTATGGGTAGACGGTAGCTTAAGAATATTTAGGCAAATGTAGATTGCATAAATAATGAGTGTGTGAGTGTTAATTACGATGGAAGAAATGGTTAATTGCATGAAAACGTAACTTACTTTCACCTTCTATTTCTTACCATTGTACGCAAGCAAAAGTGTCGACAATTGAAAAAACAATAGTATTACAGCATATGAGCCTATGCAGTTAATGCGGAAAAATATCGGATATCGGTCAGGGACCGATATTTGAGATATCGGTTATCGCGGTGGTATATCGGTGGGATATCGGTAATTTATAATCATATTTATATTAATATCTAGAACCTATATATACAATATATACATATACTAGAACTTATATAATATTAATAGTAAGTATATAATGTTAATTTTACACTTTTTATGCATAAATTTTGAAGTTTAAGGACCAAATATAAACTAGGGAAGATAGAGGGGGTTAATGTTTAAATACACAAACTAATTTTACACTTTTTATTTAAAAAATTATAAGTTTCAAGGACTAAATATAAACTAGTGAAAGATAGAGGGGTTATATGTTAAAATACTTAAAGTTATTTAACCCTAAAAGTCTAAACACGCCGCTATCTCTTCTTTCTTCCTGGTACGCATCTTCTTCTCAGTGGTTTCAGGCCAAAAAGCAGCACCGGCGAGACAACTGATATCACAAATTTGGCCAAAAATAACGCAAATGAATGGGATCTGGACTTTGGATGGCAGGATTTTAAAGAAAAAGCATAAAAATTGGGCCAACGATATTATCGGCGAGACAACCGATATCACAAATACAAAATATCGGCGATATATCGGCATATATCACCGATATTATTACCAAGATTATGAACCGATACTTTGGCTAGGGTCCGATAACCGATATCTCGACGATATATCACCGATATATCGCCGAGATTAACTGCATATGAGGTTGTATGCACTGATAATACACTCTGAACGCTTTCAACCCGCTTGACCGATCTGACTTTTCTCTTTTTACCTTATTTTTCTTGTTAAAATACAAGCCAAATCGACCCATTCAATAGTAAATAAGTTTTAATTGCAGTTCTGAATAACACCTGCATTTGTATATTTCTTTGAGACCATCAACCATCAATAGTAAAAAAGTCTTTTTGTGTAAAACAGAAAAGTATGTTTTTTTTATTGGTATTAACCCTTGGATGGTTATCTTTATTATTAATAGTTAAGGATTTATGTAAAATCCAATATCAACAAAGGTACTAATTTGAATTTATATATTATTGAATTATAGGAGCTTGGATGTATATTGCAGAATACACAAGAATCCTGTCTCATGGACTGAATTTGAGGACAAGCTTTTAGCATCAGCAGTAGGTACCAACTGATGTGAGTGGATTGTGTGCTCACTCAAATTTCCAAATTTTCTGAATTTTGACTATGATCCTTTTAGATGTTTTTATTTTTTGTTTTGTTCTTGTACAATTTATATGTTTGAGTAATTAACAAACATTTGACTAAGCTACATGTGTAGTCAAACTTCCTATTTTTTTATTAAAATGATCAATATCTTTGTCATCATATTGGGGACATCTTGAATTGGAGAATGCCTATCAACCTTTTCTTCCTGTGTCATAGACTCATAGTTTTGGTGTTTGCAAGAATCTGTAGTTGGAGGTGGAGGTGGAATATATTATTTTTTTAGTTTAATTTTAACAACTTTTTAACAAAACTAGGTTTAAAGAAGTTCACCGCGTTGCGGTGAATTTCTTTTGTTATTTAGTCTGTGTTTAGATGTGTTTTGAAATCATTACGAGCGTGTTGCGAACGGAACTGCTGACAAGAATAAAAAAAAATGTAGGAAAAAAAACTAAAAGATAATCGAAAGAAAATCAACCAAAAAAGTTGTATGGTAACGATGTTGTATGAAACCCTGGTCAGAGATGAGCAAATTGTTCTGGGTACTGGTACCAAATTTGCCGAACCGAAAGATCTTAAGTACCAATTTGGTACCGACTTTTGGCGTTCCTGGTACCGGTTCACTACCGTTTTTTACCTTCATATACCGGTACCATAACCGGTATTTTCGGTATCAGTATCGATTCTATATTGGTTGGCACCGAGCTCATCCCTACCCCTGAAACTAAAAAAAGAATAAAAGTTGAAGAAAATCAACAAAAAAAGTTGTACGATACCGTTGTTCGTACGATAATCGTAATCAGGATGAGCAAATGGTACCGGGTAGCAGCACTGAATTTCCCGAACCAAAAGATTTCCATATCAATTCGGCACCAACTTTTGGCGTTTTCTGTATTAGTGCCGGTTTTTACCTTCATGTACTGATACCGAATAGGACCGTACCGGTATTTTCGATAACCAAGCTTTTCCCAACCCCTGATATTAAAAAAGGATTAAATTAAAAAGTAAAGAAAATAACTATTATTATAATATTAGAATAATAAAAGTACTAAAAAACTATATATTATTATAATATTAAAATTACTATTCATTTCAACTCCTTTATTAATATATAGTAATAGTAATAATTGCTATTATGTTAACCCCGTGTTGCGGGGTCGTTTTTTAATGTGATTTGAGTCTACTGTTTTTTTTTAATTGCTTATCGATCAAAAGGAGACCAACTAATAAGCACAAAAAATGTATTATACTTGACATGACTTATTTTTGAAAAAAAAGTCAAAATGAGCTTGAATTTATATTAACACGTATATAAAATTAAGCAAGTAAAACTCGAGGTTGTCAAAATGTTATTACGTTGAAACGTAAATAAATTTGAATTTATATCGACATATACATAAATGTCAAAACATAGACCAACTCAAATTGTCTAATAAAATAAGTGCCAAAACGTGTTATATGACATGGCTCATGAAACGTAAAATAAAAATATCATGTCAAGACGTAAACCAATTTGAATTTACATCGATAGGCACATAAAAAGCATGTAAAAACTCGAGAGGGTCAAATGACAAAGTTGAAGGTGGTGTAAGTGTTAATGTTAAAATTTAAGAAGTGAGATTCAAAAAAAGTCAAAATTACTTTAGCTAAATGGTCAACCATTTATATATAGTAATGTTAGTTTTTTTTTTTTTTTTTGTTTGTTTGCAAGGAATCTTGTATATTTGCTCAATAATAAAAATAAAGTGTTGGTAGACATCACCGCACAAAATGCAAATATTTATAGTTATAGTTTTTCTCTTTTGAACGACAAATTTATTAAAAACTAGCAGGCACTAGGGGAAGGAATGCAACAAGGAATTAAAAGTTGAAATAACACTAAACATACAACTCTAAATTATGCATCCTCGCCCTATGTTTACGACAAAAAGGAATTAAAAGTTGAAATAACACTAAACATACCACTCTAAATTATGCATCCTCGCCCTATGTTTAAGCCAAAACGTGTTTAAAGTAATCTCTTCCGCACTTCTGTTAATGTGTTTATCTTTTATAGCCAAGAACCAAAAAGTGGCCATGAAATTTGTTAAATAGATTGACCATAAGCTTGTTCTCTTTATTTATTGTTAAAAATGTCTTTGCTTTTTTTTTTTGTTTAATCCTTTTTGACATTCTTGATGATGGATAGAAATGGAGTATATAAACTTGTGATATATGTATTTAACATTTGATCACATTTTATATTTTTATTATACTTAAAATAAAGTGCGTATTATTTTCATAATATAAAACCATATATGCGCGAGCCCTTATTCTTATTGAGAAACCCACGGACAATAACTCTAGGGCTCCAAACAATGGCTTAAGCTCACTTGAAGCTAAGTTGGAGCGATAGTTTGGTGTGCTCAAGCTCGACTCGAGAAAGATTTAAGACAAACTCAATATCACTTAAGGAAGGTTATTTTGATTCCCAAACCTATTTCAACATGCTTAAAAACTCGCATATATAAATCAAACAAAACTTGATTTTTAGTGTGAAAAAAGTATAGTAATATGAAAAATTCAATCCTAATATTAATGGGAAATTTAATGTATTTCCCATGGATGGGCCGGACCTAAAGGTTACTGATGTGGACATACTGGATTGTGATATTGAAGATAGAGTCCGGTTAACATACAATATTTCTTAACGTACGAGCGTACGCTGTGAAATTACGCACGTTGTAAAAATCAAAACCCTAATCACGCATGTTGAAAACCATAATCACGCATGTTGAAAAGACATAATCAAGCATGTTGAAAACCATAACATGCTTCATTACATAAGTATAACATGCGTGATTATGGTTTTTTAACATGCTTGATTAGGGTTTTGAATTTTACAACGTGCGTAATGTCACAGCGTACGCTCGTACGTTAAGCAATATTGTATTTTACACTTTCACATTGAAGATAAATTGTGGATGGAAACGACAATCTTAATGAAAATGGGCTTGGGTGTTACGGCCCAACATCTCCATTTCTGTTCCATTAATCTCTCCAATAGTAAATCTAAGGTTAAATTTTCTTACATTTTCCCTTTTAATTTTGAGTGTGATGACAATTTGAGGTTTGAGGAAAATAGTCCATATTTTGATCTGATTAGGGGTACTAAACTTAAAAAAATAATTTATTTATTCAACTCGTACAAGGTATATATGTGGATGGGAGTGAAATTGCTTTATGACGCGTCTAAATCGGATAACAATGGTGAGGTTATTATCAATCTCAATGCCTCCTTTGTGTCCAAGAGTTTCAATGCCCATTGTTTAAAACTATATGGAATTTTGTGGGTGCTTCACTTTCCATTTCAAGTTGTAAAAGAGAACTTGATCAAGATGTTGCATAAATATGGTCTTAAATCCATTTATTTGAAACGTGGGGTATTCTATTTATGTAAATTTGAAAATGATGAAGGATTATTGCAAGTTTTTGAAAGGAATCCTCGGTAAACAACATCCCATTGGTATTACAACTTTGGGAACTGAATACAATTTTATCCAAGCCCGATCCTAAGTTGGTTCCAGTTTGGGTTCAGGGCTGGCTCAACCATTTTGGTAGCCTAAAGTGAATTAAAAACTCGAAGGCTTTTTCCAAAAAAAAAAAAACCACTATTTGAGAAAAACCCTCCTTTACCCGGCCCAAGACAAATCCGTGACTGATTTGGGTGGTACTATGAATCCAACTTGACCCAACTATATCGAAGCCATTGGCAAAGCCGGTGGGCACGACCCAAGGTAATGTTGATGGGTTTTGTGGAGACGAAGAGGAAAAACTACGAAGACTTATGCCTAAAGGGGAGGCCCAAGTTCCTAAAGCCCAACTTGGGGATGTGTTGGAATCGGTTGCTCCCATAATTAGCAAACCGGTTATTGGGCTTAATGAAGCATGCCATTATGACCCAAATTGAAATCAAAAGTGGTTGTTTCTATTAGTTTTGAAGTTTTGAATGATGAGAATAGTCACCAAGATAATGTGGAGGACTATTAGAGTATTCACATCCAAATAACTAAATTATGTGTGTGGTGTTTTTAAAATTTATAGAGTATAAAAAGTGGTTGTGAGTGGATGAGAGAGAAGATGTTACTATTCATCTGTATATTTGGGAGAACACTGTTCACCCCATATAAATTTTTAATATATTTTGAAAATGGTTGTGAGTGGAGAAGAGAGAAAAGATAATGATAAATGTATGAAAAATATTATTTAATGTAAGTTTGTAGCGCTGTTTGGCTTTGTCGGCCCGGTTTGGGTCGGCGTTGTTTGTTAATGAAAGTTACGTTTCAAAAAAAATTGAAAATGTGAGAGAAAATGTAGTGTTTTTTTAGTATAATTTAGGGTGAAAATATGGTGGATTGAATGTGAATGCTCTTAAGCTATGTGTTATAGTCTCAATTTTTAAAGTGTCACGTCATAAAGTGTTTGTCACATTAGTACCACGAGAGATGATCTCTTTCACTTTTTTTCACCTATGATGTGTAATGACAAGTTTTAAGTACCCACTATCTCATTAAAACAATATACAAATTATATAATTAAAAAGTGTGTAAAAATATGATTGGTGGAAATTAAAAGGTAGGATACTTGTTTTTTTTATTGGTCCCTCTAAATTAATTCACCTCCTTAAAAAAAGTAACATTAACAATGACTAGGTTCAAATAATAAGTTTGTTTTGCCTACAAAGGCTAAGAAAGAATTTAAAAACTCAATATCCGGATCAAAAGAACACCGATTGAACTCACTCGAGCTAGTAAAAATATGCCCTTAAATTCTTCTTTTTACAATTTAAAGCATATGTTGATTATCATTTATTTTATTAATGCGTGTACCACACACACGAGAACGTTATCAAATATTTTTTTATAAAACTTTAAATGTTATTTACAAGTTTTATAAATAATATTTAGTTTATAATAAATAATATTACAAATCGTGTCTAAGATCTTTATCTTTAATTTTATGACTGGAGTTTAAAATTTTTCTTATTCGTATATCCATAGAATAGATAAAACATTTATATATTCTTCATGTTTATATAATATTTCTTTACATTTAAACAAAAAAAATAATTTATTAAATCATGTATTTAAAAAGAACCATTTTCATATTTTTCAAGTATTATTATGTATTTAAAAAGAACTATTTTAATCTTTTTTCAAGTATTATTTTCACTTTTAACCTTTTTGTTAGTTTTAAAAAAAACCACCATACAATTTATAAAAAGTGTTGGTGCAGATCATTTTTCAGGGAATCTTTTATGCATGTAAAACCTTAAAATGATAAATAAACAAAAAAAAAAAAAAACAATTACCTAATATTTCCATAATATAAATTTGCAACAAATTGTTGCATTATGTGTTGTACCCCATGCTTGGGGGGTTTTTCAAAAAAAAAAAATTGTGATTTTTCATTTTCAACCCAAAAGTATTAATCTTTGTATTTTAACACTTTTAATTTGTTTAGTTTTAACCCAAAACTTTTTACCTTTTGTAATTTAACCCAAAACTTTTTTATTTACAACTTTGGTCCCCATACTTTTTATCTTTCGCAAGTTTTTCGTTCTACGTTTCGTTCTAAATTTTGCGAGCTAATACGTCCCAACGTGCGTATGTGCTTCAACGTTTTTCGTCTATTTTTTCACATTTGACAGGTATGTCGCAATGTGTCTACTTTCCCCCTTTGGCAAGTTCGCTACAACGGGCGGATCCTACATTGACTTAGTTATTCTTTTCTACGTTATTTTGCGAGTTAACACGGCGCAACGTGCGTGTGTGGTTCAACGTTTTTGCGTCTATTTTTTTCCATGTAACAAGTTCGTCGCAGCACGTGTGTCCTAAATCGACATAGTTATTTTTTTCATGTTATATGTTTCGTTCTTATATTTCCGCATTAACACGCCGCAACTTCAGTGTTGGTGGTCGCTACCAGCGGTGTGACATTGATGTTATTTGACATAGTTTTAGGCCCCCGCCACAACGAGGGGGTGCTTAATTCTAGTTTACAATAAATTGAATAAAAGGTTGAACATTAATTGGAGATTTTGAAACCGTGACCTTTGACTTGTCCAAATTTAGTGTCCATTTTCATTTATTATCCCAATGCTAATAATATTATATTAAATATTAATATGAGTTTATCTTCTTCCTTCTTCAAGAAAGTGTGCTGCTACAACCTGCAACTTTATGTAGCCGAAAATTTTCGTTTTCTGAAACTTCATTTCATCTTATCCTCTTCCACATTCAGGGGTATCCTAACATTTGATTAGGGGTATCGCCACAAAAAAACGGATATGAAATCAAAGATTGTACTACGCCAAGAAAGTTGAGGGGTATCCCGTGCTACGGCTCACATAACACTAGTTCCGCCCGGGTGTATAACACAGTGCTCACATTAGGACAAAAGTTGACGTTTAATGTAGAAAAAATCATGTTATGTTTATATAAGAAGATCGATTATATATTAAATTGTTTTAGAAATTGTGGTTGAAAGATGAATCAATGTTAAATCATTTATGTCATCAGGAAAGAAGAATCAAAACATGCTTCATCAATTGCACGTAAAGAATCAATTCATGCTTAATCATGCAGGAAAGAAGAATCAATGTTAATCATTTATTTATTTATTTATTTTATGTCATTAAGGACAAAGTAACAAGCTAAGTATCATCATGCTTAGCCTTAAATAGGTGCTCCCCTTCACCAAGTCTACGTACAGCTAGCTAGCTTCCAATATGAATTCCACTACCGGAGGTATGGCCTTAATATGAATTTGTTCATAGTTCATGTATTTTGATTGTTTCTCTATCTTTGTTACTACTTTTCCATGACAATTGTAATTTTGCTTTTTGTGTGGCAATAGATTTTGGAGAGTACGTCCCACTATGTAGAGCTATTATAAATGGGGACTGGGAGAAAGCTCAAGAATTTTTCAACAATGACCAAGACGCATTGATTGGTAAAATCAACACGTTTGGATACACAACACTTCATGTTGCAATTGGTGATCCTAAAAATATTTGGATACTTGAGAAACTCCTGGAGCAGATAAACCCAGAGTCACTTCCAACTCTGGTCGATAATAGACAGCAAAACGCTTTGCACCATGCTGCAGAACTTGACAACTACTTAGCGGCAAAGATGCTGGTCGAGAAAAACCCAGATTTGTTATTCCGTGTCGACTTCCAGAACTACTTGCCAATCCAAAGAGCTATAATTAATTCGCACAAAACAACTTTTCTTTATTTGCTTCAAGTTTGCAAACAACATATTGGGCTCAGCAAAAAGGATGGAAATCAGAATCCCTTTGAGGGCGAAAAGGGTGTTTCTCTTCTCAATCATACAATATTGGCAGGGTTTTTAGGTGATCTGTCAAATATTTAGCTAAAGTGGATATGTTTCTAGAAAAGTTTCCATTTTGTCAAATTAATTGTGTATTGTAAATCCTAATTGCAGATGTTGCATATGACTTACTCAAGGACTATCCTACACTAGCTACAACAGTGGTCGATACTTTATACACTCCGTTATGGTGTATTGCAAAAAAGTGGGATGCATTTCCAAGTGGCACACGTTACAACTTCTATCAAAGATTTGTTTATTCTCGTCAGTTTCTTCACTTGCGCTAAGTTTATTGAATGAATCCAAAACTAATGATTAATTTGTATTTATTTTCTTTCTGAAGATGTGCCAACGGATAATCACAATGTGGACCATACACATGAGAATGAAGATTTAGAGAACCAAGTGACATATGCGACCAAGTGCTACGTCTACCCGGGTTAGTTATTCATAAAGTCTAATTAAATGAACCATAAATATGATTCACCAAAAAGATTAATTCATAGATCAGAACTGATTTTTTTTGTAAATATATTTCCTATTTTTTGTAGAACTGAATTTAGTTTTTTTTTTTTTTTTTTTTTTTTTTTTTTTTTTTTTTTTTTGTAGTCGTTCACAGGATTTATGTTAAAATTTGGAAGGCTGCATTGCTACGTGGTAAACAAAGTTTTTGTCTGCTAATAGTTTTTTAAAATAAATCAACTAATAAATGTATGGTTTGTATTAATTATTAGTTAACTGCAGTGCCACATATTAAGCGCCTACATGAAGACAAAGTGGAACACAATAGAGCTCTCATGATACTTAGGTTTATATGTGAGGAACTCGGTAAATTAAGATCCAATCATTCTTATTATTACCGTGATGCATTTATTGTGGCGGTGAAAAATAACACTATAGAGGTGATTGAGCAGATTACACAAAGTGTTCCAGGATCAATTTGGACCAGGGAAAATGGTTATTCACTTTCTCAACTTTCAATAATTAACCGATGTGAAAAAGTTTACAACTTTTTAGCACACGAAGTGACCCAGGATAAGTATTTACATACTATAAGTGAAGACCAAAATAAGAATAACCTTTTGCACTTGGCTGGAAAATTAGCTCCTAAACACAAACTCAACATGGTTAGTGGTGCGGCATTACAATTGCAAAGAGAGTTACAGTGGTTTGAGGTATAAATGTTATTTTATAAAATATATATAATGTGTTTCAACTTGTTTGCTATAACATCTATTGACCTACAGGAAGTGAGAAAATTTGTGCAACCGAAGTTCAAGGAAGCTCTGAACAATAAACAAGAAACACCAATTATGGTATTCAGACAAGAACACAATGATTTGAGACAAAAAGGCGAAGACTGGATGAAAAAGACATCTGAATCTTACACAATAACAGCTGCACTTATTATCACAATAGTTTTTGCTGCAGCCATTACTGTACCTGGCGGAGTCAAAGGAGATACTGGAAAACCAACTTTTCAAACCAGGCCAAGCTTCATCGTATTCGCTGTCTCTGATGCAATCTCATTGTTCACATCCACAACCTCCTTGTTGTTGTTTCTATCTATTCTCACAGCACGTTATGCAGAAGAGGATTTTCTCTACAAGTTACCTAACAGACTAATACTCGGCCTTGTGATGTTATTCATGTCATTAACATCCATGATGATTGCCTTTAGTGCAACATTATATATTATGTTTGGGCAAGAGAAGTCATGGATCTTGATCCCAGTTGCTGCGTTAACATGTCTACCAATTGCTTCATTTGTGACATTGCAGTTACCACTGCTTGTTGATCTCATGGTTTCAACATATGGTCGTGGAATATTTGGGAAACAAAGTTATGTTAGAATAACATCATAGGAGAGCATTATTTTGTGCATTTTCAAGAATATGTTTTACAATGAACAATAGTGAATAAGATGTGATGATTGATTTCTTTCGGTATTTAATTGAAAATGGCATGAGCTAATGTGAACCTTGGAATTACAAACATATACAATTTAGAATGCATTAATACGAAAAAGAATGGTTCTAACTACCGGTGGTTATTTTATTATATTCATATATTTAGAATGCATGTACAATTGTAGATTCGTTGTTTCACTCTAAAGTGAAAAAACAGATGACAAGTAATATAAAACGTTGTTGAATCAGACCACTCGCATAAAATAGAAATCACAAATAGAGAGAATAATGATTAGGAAAAGTTACCTTATTCATTAGACCGAAAGGCTTTAAATAGTCAATTACAAAGCAACGCAAACAAGAAAAAAAGGAATAAACTAAAACAAATTGTAGGAGATAATTGTGCTTAACTTAATCTTTGGATGACCCAACTAGCTTCAAAACAAAGAATAATAATGGCTAATAATAACAAGGACATGTCTATATGAATTACTTTTGATATCTTCCCTTAGTTCATATAATCTTGATGCCTAATCTTACACGTAGATCATTGAATTGTTCTAATCCTAACGCTTTTGGTGAGAATGTCGGCCCCCTAATCCCGAGTATGAAACGATTCAACTTCAACGTGCTACTCTTCAACTAAGTTTTTTCCTTATAACATGAATGTTAAGTTATTGATATACTAATTGGACTTTTCTTTTAATTGTATTTAGAAATGGTATTTGAATATGTACAACCACCAAAATCAACAGACGACGAGAAGCTTTATGCCATAGTTGTTGACTTATCTAGAATCCTTGGAGAACAAAGGCAAATTGTTTAAGAAAATAGCAGAGGTCATGCTGTACAAAATTGCTTTGTCCATCATTCAGGTATATATAAAACCAAAACAATCGTTTCCATAAAAAAATACGTAGTTGTACTACGTTGTTAATAAATTTCGTTCAGGTAACAATCTTGCTATGGAGCTAGCTTCTAGCACGTTGGAAGCTTACAATTTTGACTATTGCAACATGTTACTAGTGAAGACTGAAGACACACATGTAAAGGCTTACTTGAAGTTGCAAAGGTGAATTATTACATAACGAAACCAAAAGTAACAATGCATTTCTATTTCCAGTTAACAAGGGGGATGATTTTGATTTTAAAAATCAACTAAGAATTCAAGAATGAGTTTGATATCGAAATGGAATTTAAAAATAAATTAGAGGAGGTGGTCTATATATTCTTTTGAATTATTTTAATTTATGCTCTTGCCACAAAAAAAAAAAAAAAAAAAGAATTTCCAAAAAAATTGGTTCTCACAAGTTTCGCGGGCCAGGCGAGCAGTTAGGACCGGAACTGGCTCGAATCAAACTACCTATTTCATCATAACTGAACCAACCCAGACCAAATGCTTACTTGAACACTCCTTTGTAGCCGTTTATTTTGAAAAGTTGGAAGTTACTTTAAAAATAACAAAACAGTTATAAGATGCATATAGAACCTGTTAATAACAGGGGAGGCCATAGTATTATGTATTAATACAATGGTTTTTGGAGTCCTCAAAATGGTGCTAAAAATAGGAAAAGGGTGGTAAAGATGTTTGGATCATGCAACACAAGCATTTAGAAGCCAGGTCTAAAATTGGAGATGATGGGTACAACATTGGGTGCAGGGGCGGAGATAGAGTGTAACAAGGGTAACCCCCGTTGTCCCTTGACACTCCGACGGTAGTGTAAATTTTGGAAAAAAATTGACATTTTTTTCTATTTCGTTACTCCTTTATAATTTTTTTTTTTGAAACGTTGCCCCTATAATCTTTTGACTAATTGGGTGAAAAGAATTAAGAAAAGGCTCGTTGAACAGAAATTGAACTCTTTTATTATAATCTTTAGACCTTGAAAAGAGGGATACTAAGTTGGGATAATAAGCTACTCCATGACATTAGAATGTTGATGAAAAAAGTCAGCGTTGACTTTGTAGCTGGCATTGACCAAAGAGTGTGTGGTCAACACGAGGTCAACACATAGAACTGAGGTACTTGGAATTTTTAGATGATCATAATTGCTGGAATATTAATAGAGATTGTGTAGTTAGGTATCGCCATAAATATGATCTTACACTTAGAATGTTATAGATATTTTTATGTTTACCTAGAAAGTTAAATGAATGATTTTCATATGTTTGTGTTTCTTTTATTGAAGTCGGTTATTAACGAGCACTATGTTGTAAATTGTTGCCGTCAATCTAAACGAATAAACCGAATTGATTACCGAAAACTAGGGATGAGCTCGATACCGACCGGTACCGAAAATCCTCAAAAGTGGGTACCGGTACCGAATATACCCGGTACGGTACGGTTCGGTACCGGTATGGTACCGGTATTTGAGGGTAAAAACCGGTAAATGCCGATACCGAACCGGTACCGTACCAGACCGGTACCGAACCGGTACCGAAAATGTCAAAAGTCGGTACCGAAAAGGTACCCGGTTCGGTAAATTCGGTACCGGTACCGGGTCCATTTTGCTCATCCCTACCGAAAACCGAGTAGTTAATAAAACAGAATAGCCAATGACTTCAGTTCAGGATGATAACTAAACCGACCGAACCATACACACCATAATGAAATGGACTAACACATAACCTGCTTATGACGTATATCCACCACAAAAATGTTATAATAAATTTTAAACGAATAAGACAACCGCAACAAACGAGTACCGCAATGCAGAGTGTCGCCCCCATCACAACGCGCAGACACCCTACTAGTCACTTACCAATGAATCATGTGTGGTGATTCGACCACGTAGTATATGTTTCCTCCTCTGGGTTCTGATGAGCACCCTTCGTCTTTGAATTTAGTTTCAACCACTTTCTGAAACACTGAAATTATTAGAGTCGGCCCCTCGTCATCTGACGCGAATAAAATATACTTCTCAAGCGAGGACGATGAAGATGACGAACTAGAGCCTTCTGATATATATTTCAGTAGAGAGAAATAGTTAGATTGGTTGTGTGTTTTAAAAAAAATTAGATTGAAAGACGATGAAGATGACAAACTAGAGCCTTCTATTTCTTAAAAAATGATGTAATTAGGAGTGAATATATATTTGAGTAGAGAGAAATGGTAAGATTGATTGTGTGTTTTAAAAAATTTAGGTTAAAAGATGTGAATATATATGTTATTTTTAAAATATCTTTTTTAGTCAAACTAGCCATTCAACGGCTAGTTATAAACAACTAATACCATGCGACCACGTCGTCTAACACTTTGCTCCTCACGCCTGTGGAATTCTTCTCGCCTCATCAACAACGCCGTTCCTGGGTGATGTGCTCGATGTAAACTAGCTTTCACGCCCACACCGTGTATTCTTAAAAAAGGAAAGAGATAAATGCCCGGATAGTCCCTGTGGTTTCGCATTTTTCACCTATAGTCCCCAACTTTCTAAAACTACCTGAATAGTCCCTAACTTTTCATTTTTTGTTCCCGGATAGTCCCGGGGTCTAACTTCAGTTTGTTTTCTCTGTTAAGTGGGTGTGAAATTACAAAAATACCCTTAATGTAAAAACAAAACAAATTACACCTCCCCTGCTATATAATCCCTCCCTCACAATAACAACACAAACCCTCCCTCCTAATCCCTCCTTCTCGATCCTCTCGGTCAGGTGACCGGAGCAAGACACCGGCATATCGACGGACCTCCTTATCCGTTCGACTTCATCGTCGAGATACACACCCCCAAATCACACCTCCCCCCTCGATCGACGGAACGACACGGAGACAAAGATGTCGGCAAGTTGATGATGCGATGATGATGAAGATGACACGCTGGAGATGGTGACGGCGGTGACAGCGACGCCACCGTATGCGGCGGTCTCATGGTGGTGCTTGACTGTTCCTATAACAACTCGTCTCTAAAACCTTCTGTAAGTGTTTTTCTCGAGTAAAATTGAAGGATTTACACATCTTTTAATCAATTTTTGGTGGTTTTGGATGTATTGGAGGTGGAGCCGCAACGGTGGTGGTGGTCGACGGAGATGTCGGCCGAAGACGGCGACAAAGGCAGTGGTAGGTGGTGTTATTAGTTTGAGTTTGGTTCGGGTTTAGTTTCGAGTTCAAGTGACTTCGTTCAACTACAGGTTAGATCTGTTTCGGTTCAGATTTCGCGACATGGTTCAGATTTTGAAGGTGGAGGGATTAAATGAAGATGGAGGTGGCTGCTGTAAGTTATTAGGGGCTGAAATGGGAGCTTGCTATCTTGAAGGTTATGCGTGTATGTTTTGAACGTTGTATTTTTTTGTTAGATCTGGTATATAAGAGAAGATGGAGGTGGCTGCTGTAAGTTGTTTTGTTTTTACATTAAGGGTATTTTTGTAATTTCACACCTACTTAACAGAGAAAACAAACTGAAGTTAGACCCAGAGACTATCCGAGAACAAAAAATGAAAAGTTGAGGACTATTCAGGTAGTTTTAGAAAGTTGAGGACTATAGGTGAAAAAATGCGAAACCACAGGGACTATCCGGGCATTTTTCTTAAAAGGAAAAACAAAACCATGGGCAAAATGGTCAAAACAAACGAAAACGGCCCATAGACCTATGAGACGCCAGACTTGAGGCGGTGATACCGATGTCTCCATCTTATAAATAAACCCTCACTCTTTTTCCATGACATATCCACTTTCCTCTTTTCTGTAACCAACTTTTTCTCCAAGCTTCTCTTTTCAGATCTCAAACCATGTCTTGCTACAGAGGAAAGTATGCTGGTATAATCTCCATCTTCATCTCTCTGTTCAATCTATTCAATCATCTGCTTTCAATTCTGTATATATGCATCTTTTTTTCGTCAATTTTTGTTCAGATCTACTGTTCGTTTCACTTTGTTATCGTTATTTTTAGGTTTTTTCTCTGCTGTTATAGATCTGATTTGTATTTTCAACTTGTTTCTTACTGGATTGTTATCCGTTTTCGTAACCGTTAGGTTCAATAATTGTTGTTAGTTGTTTTGTTGATATGATTTTAGGTTTACGTAGCGGATGTATTGTTTATCGTAGATCTGTATGTTGCTGTTGAAGAACTGGCGATTTAGTTTAGGATAATAGTTGTTGATATTGTTTGTAGATGATGTTTAATATTTTATCAACTTAGATTCAGATAGTATGTTTAGAACTGTTTCTTACTGGATTTGTATCTGTTTTTGTTATCGTTAGGTTGATTAACTGTTGTTAGTAGTTTTGCTGATATGATTTTTAGTTTTATGTAGCTGATAATTTTGTTTTGAGATTGTTTATTGTAGATCTGTTTATTTTTGTTGAAGAACTGCCGATTCAGTTGTTTGATAGTAGGTGTTGATGTTGTCTGTAGCAGATGAATCATATTTTTTTCAACTTAGATTCAGATAGTTTATTTAGACTTGCTCTTAGTCTTACTGGATTTTTTTATCTGTTTTCGTAATGGTTAGGTAGAATAATTGTTGTTAGTAGTTTTGTTGATATGATTTAGTTATTTGATATGTTTTGTAGCTGATGTATAAATGTATAATATTTTTTAGTTGATTTGACGTATATTTGTTACTTTGGTAATAATTGATTCATAGAGATAATTGCATCTTTGTTAGTAACTTTGGTAATAATTGATTCATTGTGTAGTTGATGTTTCACTTGTTTAAATGAAAAGCATTAAGTTTATGTAATAGAAGTTTTAATAATTTTTTTCGGTGATACCGGCTAGGTCGTTTTCAAAAAAAATTATATTGTGTTTTGGCATTTTAATGAGATTTCCCATTAAACAAATATTGTGTATGGTTTTTGTAAAAAACTAATGAATGAAATTTAGAAGAGGAAAATAAAATTATTGGGATAAATGTGTATATTATTTGTAGAGTAAGGGGTTTATTTGAAACTTCCAAAAGTTAAGAAAATTAGAAAAACACTGTAGCCGCCTCAGTGATTTTGAGTTTTGTTTTAATATAATTACTATAAATATAATTTTAATCGCCATATGTGTCTTTTTTTTACCTGCCCTCATCCAATGTTTAAAAGGAGCGTTTGTTATTGGATGGTGTAATTTAGTAGATGTGTTGACATCTTTGTTGTAATGATTTTGTTCATCTCCAACATAAATTAACTATGCTTAACTTTATAATTGTGACATTTTCATACCATTTTGATTAAAATAAATGCAGATTTATTTACGTTCAAGTATGAAACATTTAATGAATCTTTTCTTTCTTATCAGATGAGCTAATCGCCAATGCTGCTTACATTGGTACACCCGGAAAGGGTATTCTTGCTGCTGACGAGTCAACTGGCACTATTGGAAAACGTCTATCCAGCATCAATGTTGAGAACGTTGAGTCAAACAGGAGAGCTCTTCGTGAGCTTCTTTTCTGCACTCCTGGTGCCCTCCAATACCTCAGTGGAGTTATTCTTTTTGAGGAAACCCTCTACCAGAAGACTGCCGCAGGTATATTTACTATAAAATTGTGCGTAAATGCAAGAAAATGCAATTTACTATTCTTTGGTTTTAAAAAAGTGTGTCGTGCGAGTTTCACATACTTGAGGCGTTGCCCTACGATCAACCAAACAAGTTTTATGTACAACTAGAAGCTGCATTCTTCACATATAATTTTCTTACTAAAACCATTTTTAATTTCTTCATCCATTTGGCTGTTTACACATATGCCCATATTCCCTAGTTTTTGACCAGTTTTTACCCAAATTTTCATGTAGTGCTACCTAAAGCTCCCGAACACGATGCACATTATTGAGCCTTCTAAAGCATTCTTGCTATTACTTTACAAAACTATTCAGTATTTTCGATACAATGCAAAATATTCACCGTTTCCATTTATTTATTTCTTGTTTTACAATCTAGTAGCGAATCCGTCAATTGGTTTTTAATTTTTGGCTGGAGTTTAAATATGAGTAAATTACAAGTTTTGTCCTTTATCTTTGTACCAAATTTTTGGCGGTGTCCTTTGTTTTTATAATTGACGGCTTTTGTATTTAATATTTTAAAATCTCACATGTTATGTTCTTTAGTCTCAACTCTGTAAATTTTAAGCCTTGGGTGAAGGGTAAATTGGTCTTTTTACCCAATCATTCGAAAAAACCTTTTTAATAATTTAAACATAAGAATTATACATATATATTATTAAAAATGATCCAATACTAATTTACTCTTTAAATATTAATAAATGTTTTTTTTTCAGGTAAGCCGTTTGTGGATGTCATGAAGGAAGCTGGAGTTCTCCCTGGTATCAAGGTTGACAAGGGTACCGTTGAGCTTGCTGGAACAAACGGTGAGACCACAACCCAAGGTCTAGACGGTCTAGCCCAACGATGCGCCCAATACTATTCAGCCGGTGCCCGTTTCGCCAAATGGCGTGCAGTCTTGAAAATCGGCCCGAACGAGCCATCACAGCTTGCCATCAACGAGAACGCTAACGGGCTAGCTAGGTACGCCATCATCTGCCAAGAAAACGGTTTGGTCCCAATCGTTGAGCCCGAGATTCTCGTGGACGGACCCCACGACATCAACAAGTGTGCTGATGTAACCGAGCGTGTTCTAGCCGCCTGCTACAAAGCTCTCAACGACCACCATGTTCTCCTCGAGGGTACCCTTTTGAAACCCAACATGGTCACACCCGGGTCAGATGCCAAAAAGGTTGCACCGGAAGTTGTAGCCGAGTACACTGTCCGCGCTTTACAACGAACCATGCCAGCAGCGGTTCCAGCCGTTGTGTTCTTGTCAGGCGGTCAGAGTGAGGAAGAGGCTACTGTTAACCTCAACGCCATGAACCAGTACAAGGGTAAGAAGCCGTGGTCGTTGTCGTTTTCATTTGGGCGGGCCCTACAACAAAGTACCCTCAAGGCTTGGGCCGGGAAAGAAGAGAATGTGCAGAAAGCACAGGCTGCGTTTCTTGCGAGGTGCAAGGCCAACTCTGAGGCGACCCTTGGAACGTATCAAGGTGGTTCTGGTTTGAGTGAAGGTGCATCTGAAAGCCTCCATGTTAAGGACTACAAGTACTAAACGTTGCTGCGTAAGTCTTCAGTACTATGTTTTTTTTGAGACAATTTTGTCTGAATGAGGTTGGTTGGATTTGATTTTCTGGACCTATTTCTATGTTTGTTTTTTGTTTTGGACCTGTGGTTTAAACCCGAGTAGGAGATTTTTATTAATAAGCATGAGTAACATTTCTGCTTGGTTTGATTGATATATACTTCTGTTTGCTGCTTTTGAGGTTTGATTTGTGCTGAGGATTGATTTATATTTTTTATAGTAAGCATGAAGCACGAGAATGTATTGGTGTTCCATTTCTTTAGCCGTGCGAGAGCCAGAGATGGCGTGGCAGTCGTTTGTAGCGCTTGTATTGTGGATGTTTATGCTTTTTCATTATATTATACTAGAAGCTATAGATACAATTTAGTGATCAACTACCCATTTAGTACCTACCGAATACGGTGTATGAATGTTGATGAACTTGCTAAATGTATACATTATTGTGAATTAACTTAGACCATACCTATGAGTGTGAGTGGGTTGCCAACTCGCCCAAACAGGGCCCCAAACACCATAATGTGGGCCACATTAGGGATCACCATCTTCATCTCTACCAAACCCTTAACGGGGGCGTGAGGGGCTCCTTGACCGTGTTGGGGCGCATTGACTTGAGGGAAGGATGAGTTGGTGGTACGCCATCACCACAAGCTTGTTTGTTGGTTAAAGTCTCATTGCCTCAACCTTGGTAAGTTATAGTCTCGCGGCCTATGTGATCGTTTTACATGTACATCACCATGCAAACGTCAGGGGAAACCTAATAAAAAAAGAAAATTTTGAAGTAGCAGTGGCGGACCCAGGTTTTTCTGTGGGGGTGAGGAATATTATAAAAATTTTAGGTTCTTAGGTATATGAAAAAAATTCTGGTTCATATCGGGCTGTATTGGGTCGGGTCGGACCGGGTCATGTAAAACAATACTAAACTAAAATTTATATAATCATCAAAAAACGTCAAACATCGTTACGAACATATTTAAAATGTCGCCCTACGGGTTTTATTTTTTAAAATGTATACAAACATCATTTAGAGCTACTTTTATAAGCAAGTCTTTCTGTATAACATATACCACTAATTTTTAACACTAAACACTTAAACAACCATCACAATACTTTATAATTTTAAACTTTAAAATCAAGCCCTAGTTTTAATTGTTGATTTCTTGTAACTAACCATTTAAACACACTAAACTTGAACTAAAACAACAAAATCAGCCAACTAAAGTTTCAAAAAACAACAAAAGAACTAAAATTTCAAACATTTTTAACAATTTTATTTCTCCTAAAAAACCAAATAAAACAAGAAAACGACAAAATAATCGAACCATGCGTAGAAAGAGTGTTGAAGATGTTTTCGTGAGTTTGGTGGCCATAATTTACTATTCTCTGGCGGAATCCGAAGCCGTTGTTACTGCCCGATGAAGACCTGTTGTGCGCTGTTGTTGGTGTCGTGGGCCTGGGATCACAAAACAAAGAGCGGGACGAGAAAAATGGAAAGGGCGGTGGGTTGGGTTATTATATTTTAGTTCAAATTATATTATTAATTGGGTTGGACTTGGGTTATAAAGTGTTTATTAAGCTAAAGGTTAAGAGAAAGTTAATTGGGTTAAGTGAAAGTTAATTGGGTTATGTGAAAGTTAATTAGGTTGTATTTAAAAAAAAATTCAAGGGGTGCGGTCGAGATTTTCCAAGGGGGGTGGACGGAAATTTTCAAAGGGTGCGATCGAGATTTTACCAGAAATTTAGCAATTAATCTTTTTTTTCAAGGGGTGCGTCCGCCCACCTTGGCCATAAGGTGGGTATGCCCCTGCTTAAAAGTCAACAAATTGTAACCGTGAATGGAAGCAGAACTTTCCTTCTCTATATGCGATGTGCTTCTGTTTTTTACAATGTTTTAAACACCGGTATAAACCGACATGTTTTAAATACTGGTATAAATCGGCTGGTTATATCGGTTAAACCAGATACCGGACACAACCCCGATACGATAAAGGTTAAAAAAATTCATGTATTTACTCTAATAGAGTACTATTACATAATTCCTTTATTAGTGTAAATACACGACTTTTTTTGAGATATTGTGACTAAAATACGTACTTAACAGGATTGGAAAAAAAATATAAAATTTGTTTTTACTCCTTTAATTCTCACGTATAGTATGTTAAACCTATTGAGTTAATTACATAGTTAGTCCTTGTGGTTTGCACAAAATAACATACTTAGGTACTAATAGTTTAAAATCACCTTCTAGGGTATTAACATTTCATTTTGTAACGTTTGGAGGTATTAACTTCTAGGGTATTAACCTAGTTGGTCCATGTGGTTTGCACAAAATAACATACTTAGGTACTAATTGAATGTGATTTTAAACCTACAAATAACGTTAATACCTCCAAACGTTACAAAATGAAAAGTTAATATCCTAGAATGTGATTTTAAACTATTAGTACCTAACTATTTTATTTTGTGCAAACCACAGGGACTAACTATGTAATTAACTCTAAACCTATTTGTACAATAATCTTACTCTTCTCAAATAGCCCACCGCAAATTTAAATAAATAAGTAGCAGCCCAACTTATTTCATTTAAAATCCAAACGCATCTCGTCCCAAACCAAAAGAATGTCGCCAACCGATTTAAACTAATATGCGTATAAGCTACTTTTTAGGCAAACTTCTGATCCAACATAAAAGCTTGAATCGGTTCAAAATGTTGTTAAACCATTAAACAAAATGCAGCACAACAACTATCTTCACCATCTGTAACTCCAAACATTTAAGCCCACTTAATTTGTTTTCATATAAACCATAAACTAGAACCGGCCCAAGAATAAATTAACAAGCAATGCTAAAAATCTGCTTTGGACATCAAATTATAAGATTACTAAAATCCAAATGCTATAAAAGTCCCTTTGACTTTTATTTTCAAAATGGAGACACTAATCTTTGAGTTTTTACAGCATATGCTAGAATCCTATCCTTAAAAAAAAAAAAAAAAAAAACCAATCTTCCACAACCCCCTTTTATTTTTTTTAATTTAAACCCCACACTACACAAAAGATACTAACACCAACACGGTGTTTTTCATGTTCATTCGTTAAGAAAATAGTGTGTGTTTAAAAACAGTTTTGAACATTTTTACCAAACGAGATTTTATATTCGTGTTTATTCATTAAGAAAATAAAATGAATATATTCACGAACATAAATAAACACAATAAAATTGCGGAGGCTAGATGTGCATGGCGGAGGGAGTAGCACTGGAACTTAAAGCCTTTATCGTGGAAATTTTTTTTGATAATATTCGTCGATGTTAATAATGAGAAGAAAAGGGGAACATTGCATAAACAAGTGGGAGTGAGGTTACCTATTTTACTTGTTAGGGAAATAAAGAAATAAGAATTAAAGAATATAAAAAATTGAAATAAAATAAACAAATGTACAAAATCTTTAATGAACAAAATAAATAAACGAGCATGAAAAAACTGTAAATGAACAAACGTTCACGAACATATCACCGAACGTTCACAAACACATGTAAAAAGAATGAGACCTCTATTCATGTTCGTTAATGTAACTAATCGAACAAAATTTTTTGTCAGTAGTAGAAAAATAACCTTTTTAGGCGGGTATCGCCCAGAATATTGTTTTGTTATTATCTTCTCCTACTTCAAATTCACTAAATTAATATAAGTTGCTTCTGTTATCTCATACATTCAAAACTGGCCAATTTTAAAGCAAGTTATATTAGTTTAGTGAATTTAAAGTTGGAGAAGATAATAACTAAAGAAAGGTGACAATGTCACATGCATGTTATAAGACTTCTTACTGGTAGTTAAACTTCAAGTAAAGTGGCAGTTGTTATTATGAGAAAGAATTAGTTAGCAGTCTTGGGATTCAGAGAACAGTGGGAGTTTGTAGCAAAAACAGCAGCTTCACAGTTTGGCTTCATTCACTTGTCAAATCAGATTTCATCATCAACTCATATAGAGTATAGGTTTATTAAAAAAAATTAATATAAACATTGCATTTTACAACCTTGGGGACACAAGTAGGGGCGGAATCAATGTTCACTTAACCGTAACGGCTAACCCCGTATTCACATTCGCAGTGTAAATTTTTTTGGTTTTATACATAAGATATCCCTAAACATATACGAGAATATCTCTAAGAGAAAATTATGAAACTTGATATTATTCATTAAGCCCAAAAACTTTAGTAACTAAGCCTAAATAATTAGTTTTATGATAATTAAGCCCAAATTATAATAATGAATAAAGCCCAAATAATAAAATAATCCATTTGAACAATGTCATGGTTTGTGCGGTTAAAAATGATTTTTTCATAAGGTAAAAAACGACGATGTGATGGAGCGATTTCAAGCTATGAAAAAAAGAAGAGGACAAATCTATTAGGTATTTGCTTTACTTTATTATTTATTGTCGTTTTTCTAATATTGTATGATTGCACGGTAAAAATATTTTTCGGATACCCATGATTTAATGGGCTAGTTCGGCCACTGGACACAAGTTGTGTGTTTGGTTATAATTTTTTCTATTAATATTTAGGAATATTGGATTTTAATAATCCCAACTATTCGCCGTTGGCCGCTAACAGTCCCAACTTTAAAAATAACCACTGACAGTCCTAACTTTTAACAAATCGGCCTCCAATGGACCCTGACTAACAGAACCCTAACGCCGTTAGTCTCCAGTCGCCGGAAAAACGTTTTTTGGCCAGAAAACCCATTTTTTTGGCCGGAAAACTCAACATTTTTGTCCCGAACCTCTTTGTAACCTTATTATGGACCTTTGGAAACCTTTTTCTAGTAAAAACCCTAATTATTAAAGTCGTCGAAAAACTTCTTTTTCGTCGAAAAACTCAACTTTTGGCCGAAAAACTCAACATTTTTGTCCCAAACCTCTTTGTAACCTTAAATCGGACCTTTAGAAACCTTTTTCTTGACAAAAATGGTTTTCCGACGACTGTAGACTAATGACGTTAGGGTTCTGTTAGTCAGGGTCCATTGATGACCAATATGTCAATAGTTGGGACTGTCAGTGGCTATTTTTGAAGTTGGGACTGTTCGCGGCCAACGGCGAATAGTTGAGATTATTAAAATCCAATATTCCTAATATTTATATCTGCTTTCCAAAAGGTTTCAAAATTTTACATTCTAAAAAAGAGTAAATTGCCATTTTAGTCCAAATAGTTTTTTTTCTCCTCTGGGTTCATGGCTTTTCCTTTTTCTTGCCATTTTGACACATTGCCTAACTTAGTCTAAACACCAGGTTATAGTCAGGGGTATTTTAGGCATTAATTATTATCAGGTTTATAAATTATGTTGTAAACTACCCCTGGTTATCACTACACAACAGTTATGCCAAAAATACCCCTGGTTATAACCAGATTTTTAGACTGAGTTAGACAATGTGATCAAAATTGCAAGAAAATGGAAAAGTTAAGGACCTAAAGAAGAAAAAAAACTATTTGGACTAAAATGACAATTTGGACCAAACCTCATAGACTAAAATGAGAATTTACTCTCTAAAAAACTACAGAATTGTTTTTAGAAACTATGTGTCAGTGTTATTCATAACTATTATTTTTTAAAAACACCAAACATTTTAGATCGTCAAAGTATCATTTTGGTTTTGTTTTGTTAATTCTGAATAAGATATTGCAAAAAAATTATGTTTTGTTAATTCTGAATAAAATATTGCTAAAAAATTATAAGATTCACTTGAGATCGTGTGGACTTCATCACGAGTGGCTTAGGTGCTGTTTGTTTTTTTAGAGGTAAAACGTCTGCAGTCTGCCGTTTGAGGACCACATCTGCAGACATCTGTAGCAGAAGAGGTGGACCAAACCTCTGCAGTCTACAAAAAGAAGACTGTTTGTTTTTTTACTTCTGCAAACTGCTAAAATAAACTGAAATATAAATAAACTAATTTATAAAACTTAAAAGAGTTTTTCAACATTCAAACTTAAATAATAGTTATATAATTCTGAAATAATATTATAAAAAAGACAATAAAATTTTTTAAATCATTTAATCCATGCTTTGCATTAGCCGTTCAGCAATTTCATCTTGTAACTGAGTCATATATTCCCGATCCGACGTAGTACCATGTGCTTCAACCTCGTCTTCATCAGCATCATCCGCCTCGAGCATGTGTACAATTTGGCTTATTTTTGGACGCTAATAAGACTCGTTTTAAAGCTCTTGAAGAAGGTCGTTCATTGGTCTTTGGGTCTAGTAACTCCTCACCAAGTCGACTTGCTACCATTCCTCTAATCCAGTCAACTAGGTTCATCTAAAAATAACAAAAAAAAAAAAGAAAAGAAAAATATTGGTGGAAATTTTGATACAAGTGAGGTAAAAAAGAAGGTAAATTTGTTAAATTACCTCTCCAGGTCTGGAGTAATCAACCGGACTCCTTCCGGTAACAATTTCCATAAGTAGAACTCCAAAGCTGTAGACATCACTTCCCTCATTGAGCATCCAGTGCTTGCATAGTCAGGTGACACGCATCTACAAATATCACTGAAGGTAAGAATTTTGTTTCAGTCTCAAACTTTTTCTTATAACCGTGCTAACCAATGGGGCCACACAGGTAGGCGGCCTTCAAACTCGAGATGATAAAACTTTCGTTCAAATCGAAGAGGCGAAAATAAAAACTAACCCAAATGTTCCCAGAAGAATATTGCTTGATTTAATATCACGGTGAACAACTTTTGGTTCCAAGCCTTCGCGTAAATATGCCAATCTAAACAGAAAACGGGAGATGTGGTGGTCGGCTAAGAGGAGCAATTGCTAGGGTTCCATAGTGTTTTGAAGAAGAGGTTAGAAGAGGAGAGTCCTCATCTGCGTGAGGAAGAGGTCTAGAAGACCTTTTTAATGAAATCACTTCCAAAAAACAAACACATTGCAGACTCAAACGTCTGCGCGTGGTCTGCGTGGAGAAGACATAAGAGGTCTAGAAGTACTTTTCACAAAAACAAACGCCCCCTTAGTCTTATAACCATGAGGTTCTTTGCAGTGGCGGATCTAGAAAATTATTATAGAATCAATGTATCAAACAAAATTTCTAAAGCGGTAACGAAATAAAAAAAAAAGATCATAATTTTCCAAAATTTAGACTATCGCTAGAACATTAAGGGGCAACGGGTGTTACCCTTCTTACACTCTATATTCGCCCGTGATTCTTTGGTGTTATAGCTAATGGATACTTATCAAGGAACGTTAATATTTCAATGAATTTGTTCGACTAGTATGATATATTTGTATACTTCTCTAATAAAAGGTAGCATGAACCAAATTAGAGGTAAATAAAATATAACAAAAGAATCCCAAATCTCCTACTTATTAAACTGTATATGCTCATATATATTAGCATTTGATGTCAAAAACATTTTTTGGTAATGCAGTGGGGGTGACATTGACTCTGCAAGACTGTGTAAGGTCTTCTGTCTCTTATTTTGTTTGTGTCTTGGTTTTTCCACCAAAAAAAAAGAGGAACGCTGTGTAAGAAGCTGTGGAAGTGACAGTGGGTTGTCTATCATGCATACATGCATCACACTTCAGCTTACATCAATTTGCATGCATTTGCTGCAACTGCTACTTCTTTCAATCCTTCTCAAACCACAATCTCTCTCTCTCTCTCTCTGTCTGTCTCTCTCATGCATGTTATGTATATGGAAGTGCAAGTGTGAGTATGTATACACACACATGTTGCGTAAAGGGATGGTAATAAAGGATGAAAGATTACAAATGTGTATATTCGTACTCATGCATCTATCTATGAATTCAAAGGGAGCCAGTCACTCAATCACACCATACATCTAATAAATTCTTACCTAACCATTTTATTTTATACTAGTATTAAGCCCTACGTTGCAGCGCTTGTCATGAAAACTGTGTTAAGTAGTAGCAATACTATACCATTGTCAGCGACCACCAACACCGGAAAAGCTCGTAAAAACAAAATAAATACAAAAAATAACGCCGATTGAAAAACAGACGTAAAATCTTTGAATCACGCACGCTCGTTGCTGAGAAATTAAACCGAAACGTAAAACATATAAACAAAATAACTACGTCCATCCAGGACCCGCGTGTTGGACGAACTTGTCAAACGCAGAAAAATAGATCTGACGCGATGGGCCAGTAAAACGGGAAAAAATATACGAAAAATAGACGTGACGCACGTTGCGGTGTGTTAACTCACAAAATTTAGAACGAAACGAAAAACTTGGGAAAGATAAAAAGTATGGTGGACCAAAATTGAAAATAAAAAGGGGAGTTGGCCTGTAATAATCCCACCTAGACCTTATTGGCCATTAATAATCCCACCTCAGAATATTCCCCCCACCAGTCCCACCTTTCACTTATTTTTCCTACAATGGTCCCCCGTTAAAAAAACTTAACGAAGTTAAGTTTTTTTCCAAATTACAAACAGATTTCTTAGGGCTTTTGATCAGAACGCTAATATGAGTCCATTGATGTAAAACTTGCCTCCAAATGGTGCTCCAAGTGACTTGATTTTGGTTAATTGGAAATTTAAACACCCGAATTGAAGCGCTGTTTTCATCGTTTGGAGCACCGTTTCGAGACAAGTTTTACATCAATGGACTCGTATCGCCGTTCTAATCAAAAGCCCTAAAAAATATGTTTGTAATTTGGAAAAAAGCTTAACTCCGTTAAGTTTTTTTTACGGGGGACCATTGTAGGAAAAATAGGTGAAAGGTGGGACTGGTAGGGGGAATATTCTGAGGTGGGAATATTAATGGCCAATAAGGTCTAGGTGGGATTATTACAGGCCAATTTCCCAAATAAAAAAGAGTTTGGATTAAATTGCAAAAGATAAAAAACTTCGGGTTAAAAGTAAAAAACAAAGGGTCTAAATTGCAAAATTGAAGAGATTTATTAATTTCAGATAAAGATAAGGATAAAAATAAGTGATATCTATATATATTGGTTATTAATTAATATTAATATTAAAAGAAATTTATTAAACAAATATAAATAAAATTTATGAGGTTGAAGGAGAGAATGTCATGTGACATTATTTGGAGTCTTTTATTATATGTTAGATAATATGTACTAAAAAATAAATTATTTTCTGACAAAAAGATACTGGGCAAGCTATAGTTAGAGCATCCATAACGCTAGTTGCTATAAACCGGTCTACATGCTACATCAGATTTCTAACCTCTCTAAAAACCGTCATTTTTTCCTCAACACCAAACCTCAACAAACCCTAATGAGGAGCGGGACCAAGAATTGGCGTGTGACACCCGACATTTTTCAGTTAACTCTGTTAACACAAACTCTGTTATCCCAAACACTCATTCATGAATTACACTTGATTAGGGTAAATTAAGTGTGTCAGTTATTTCACAAATAGTCACGTAACAGTAATTCAAAGAATTACGGAATCACACATGGGTTTGTTTATGCCGTCTAACACGTCTACCCTTACTGAAGAAGCCATGGCTGAGGCCATCCGTTATACCTCAGCCTACGAAGTCTGGCGCGCCCTTGAACACGTGTACAGCCACCACTCCATTGAGAGAATGCACACTCTCCGTGATTCCCTTCGCCAACTTCAGAAGGGCACTTCCTCCGTCTCAGATTACAGTTATATATATATAAACATAAGCCGAGATATTCATTTTTAATTTCTAAAAATTGATATATAGATTGGAACACGATGATTTGGTGTAAAAATACATTGATACTATTCAGTCACTTGGTTATTGGGAAACGTACACAACTTGTGTTATTGGATTGTTACAAAATCATAGGAAACTCTACCCGATTTTCATGAGAATCTATATAATATAACATGTGTATTTTTTAACAAACGAAAGCAAATCTGGATTCAAATAATATTAAAAAAAATTATAAAATATACATTTATTTCTGATTACGCTTGCCACGAAACGCGTTTTAAATATAATTATCTATATTTATTTCGAACGTACATTTAGACGAGATTCGAAACAAAATATCATAATGGATAATATTATTCGGGAAATTATCATATTTTCTAAATCAAATAAAATGAATATTTATTCTTAACAATTTTAAATGATACGCAAGTGTGTCCTTGACCTATTATTTGGTTATGTGTGTCATATGTTTAATATATATATATACACACACACATACACGCTTTACAAGATAAGTTGTTCTTAAGGCTTAGGTCATGTATGGGATCAAACAAACCCAAGATTATTGTTTGCATCACAGTAAAAACCTTGCCAACGGGTCATGTCGTTAGTGAATCACATATAAAACAACTTTATTCTAGTATTGGTTACTTACGATGTGCTACGATTATTAGGGAATGTCTTGGTGAATATTTGCATGATGTGCCAGTTTGTGTCTCTAACACACAACACTATTAGATATAACACGCACCCTAAGGTGAGTTCACTACCTTTTCTAAAAGAATGCGTTCTATAGGATCGTTCGTGCGACCTATATGAGTCGTTCAGAAGAGTTCGGATCCGAATCAAAGGCGGAATCAGTAGAACGGACTTGATACAGCTTGATATATATTTATCTGTCTCTATTATTGATATAACAGTGATTTACAACCTGGAGACAATTCGGTAGCACTTCGTTACCGAATCAGAAAATTTTACAAATGAATTTGAAAAATCAAAAATATGTTTGTTTTTAAATTTGTCAAAAATTAAAAAAAAGAAAAAAAATTCAAAAATATGTTGATTGAATATGCCAAAACCCTCACGGCGGAACAAACATGATTAATTTCACAAGATTGAAAAACGGTATTCAAACTGTAAATGATCAATGTGTTGTAAATCATGGGGATATTTACTGCTTTTCATGCAATTCGGTACACTTTAAGCAGAAAATAGATGGCGAGACAAAGCTATCAGTATCGGTTATCAAATTTTCTTTTAATGATTTTGCATTTTAGGGGGAGTAAGGAAATTTCAGAAAATACAAAAACATTAGAAAATTTGAAAAAGCAAAAAACATGATAAAATTAAAAAATTGAGTTTTTGTGTTAAAAGAGGAAATGATAGTACATCAGTAGACAATCACAGTACGCTAAAGAAATGGAATGTTTTAATGTGATAAACCGTCTCACTGATGATGTGCCAGTAGATTTTTACACGCTTAGTAGATTGTTTTCGAGATATAAACCTAAATATCAGTACTTTACTTATATTGTGGGAAACATCTCTCGGATATATGGGTAACCCCCGAAATATTGTTTGAAAGATTTTCTATTTCTGACATACTAGGTCTTTGTGCGTGGTGATATCTGGGGTATTATACCAGGACTTCTGATTTTGCGGGAGCAATAGCCTAGTCCTCGCATAATACTTTATAAAAGCTTTAATCACAAAGTTCGCCCTCAACATAAAAAATGATGAAACATTGAAAAATACTAATCATGTGCTGTTGAAGAAAAGATCCCCAAACGGGACACACCAAAAGACGAGCCGTCATCTCTCTGATTTTGCGGAAGCAGTAGCCTGAGTTCTCACGGTCTCGCATTACCCGTTTACAGATATCATTAGTGTACATTCACCTATAAGACTAAATATAGAAGTCTGGATACGGGAGTATATTCTGAGGTGGGACACGCGATTAAGTTTAAGTACTTAAGACACTAATCTTGTATCTCGAATCAATTGAAGTTTGTGTGAAAATTTAAGTGGACCAGTATACTGACAATCTAAGTGGATCCTTTAGAACTTAAAGTGTTTAAAGCTCAATGATGCTAGTGATTTGTCATAAACTAATATGATTCTCTGACACGATCTCAAACAAAAATAATGTCTGTAAATATGTTTGTAAATATTTCTTTTCTGTTTTATTTTTTCAGAAAAATACAAAAAGATTTTGATTTTGCTTTATTTTCGACAACCGATGTCCGAGTGTTGAGTTTCAAAATCTGAGTATGCTGATTGTGTTTCTGAAAATAAATCAAGTTCATTAATTTGAAACTTGTAGTTTTTAAAATCAAAAATAAAAAACAGTTTGTGATATCTCCAAGGTCATTAAGTTGGAGTTGGATGATTAACTGTGAAGGATTTGGATGCTCATATTGTTAAAATATGTAAAAGAGCCAGTTTTCGATCCATTTTTGCTGAAACTGCAAAATCTTTGAAGATTGTTGATAGAGGAAGAGAATCAAGTGAATCCTGGATATATTCATCTTATTATATTTTAAAGCCAGGATCTTGATTTAGTAAAGTTAAAAAAAAATCAGGTCACAATTTCTGGATAATTGAATGTTCAAAACATTGTTACTTATAAATGTTTGAGAAATTGCAGATACCAGACTACGATCCCGATAACTAAAGTTTAAGGGGGAGTCTGAAGACAAACTTGAAGAAAGGGGGAGTTTGTAACCAGAAAGCCAAGTGTCGATCCTGAAAGCACGGAAGCTTATCGAAAGGGGGAGCCTGAAGACTTGAATAAAGATTGATGGATGCTTACAATGTTAGACAATTTGGTAAGAGCAAGAAGATTGATCAAGACTGAAGATGTGTCATGCTGAAGATTAGACACTAAAGACTTTGTCAACATCCAAGGGGGAGTCTGTTAGTGCAATATGTCTTTGACTTCGTCTTGTACCAAATCATGTAATAGGATTGATAGATCAGGGCTCGTAGTACGGGAAAACAGGGTTTATGTGTGATTGAGGTGATTTCGCACGAAATAGCAAAGTGCTATTTCGCACGAAATAACCATTGGCTATTTCGCACGAGATAACACTTGCTTATTTCATACGAAATTACATCACCTATATATATACCTTGATCTTCAACTCTATTATACGATTTGATATAAGACAAAGTCAACAAACATATTGCACTAACACGTTCCTAGTTTGGAACAACACTTTTTACGGTAGCCCTGGTTGGGGCTACGCACACGTTCCTAGTTGGAACCACTGAAACACACTATCCACTGGAAGTGGAGTAGTACACTTGTACTAAACGAAAACATACTATCCACGGAACAACACTCTTTACTGATTAGATTGTCGGGGAGGCATACACGAGGTATTAGTTGATTGAGCTATTAGGTTTAATAAACCTCACACCTTGCTGGGAGCCGGGCGTTAACTTTTAACCTTCACTTTTACATTAATGTTGATAGAGATTAATGAAGGCACAAACGAAACTTTAGCATTCGGTACACAGTTTAGTCATTTGATGAGGGTTAGCTACCTAAGCCATACATAAACCAAAAACAGTTGTGAACTTTACTTTTGCATAACTAAAATTTGTGTATTCGCCAACTTTATGTTGACACACTATTGCATGCTTTGTAGGTCGTTAGGTATGGCTCAGATGGGAACTTGCAGCTTGAAGAGTGTCATGGCTTTTGGTTAAACCGTTTAAATTGTCTGGATTTTATACTTTTGCTTCCGCTGATAACTGTGGTTTTCAGTTATGTCTGGATTTTATACTTTTGCTTCCGCTGATAACTTAAACTTACGTTTTCAAACTTCTAAAACTATTATCACTAATCATGTTGATGTGGTAGTTAAACGTTTTACAATTAAACTTGAAGTGGTTCAATATGATTGGTGGCTTGATCCTGGATTGTCACGCGCCTCGTGGTAAAACTCCGTATGTGAAATTTGAGGGTGTGACATGGCGAACTCTTACATGGACTATCTTGACAAGGGAAAATAGGGTAGATCGGACCCAAACTTTAAATGAGCATAACATGTGCTACGATTAGAGCTATGAGGCCTAGGAGCAAGCGACGGAAAATTCTCGACAAGCCGGATCACATGACAAACAAACGTAGATGGTTTGGCCCAACTGCGTCTCCCAAATTCCATGATTTAAGGCACTAATTTCTCCGTTAAGATTTTTCTTAAAATTCATAAATCTTTCGTAATTTCCTTTTTAGGCAACAATGTGTAAATCAATGATTCACACTTAAATTTATGGTATCAATTTAAGTTTATTTATGTCAATTTGTAATTTCAAAGATTTGACACACCTGCCAAGCTTAGAAATTCCAATAAAAGGGCTCTCACGTAATGCTTTAATCATTCAGATAACCAATTCTCCTTAAGAATATTATTCTTGTTAATTTCTCTTCCGTTCTGCATGGTATGAGTGCTAATTAGCATCCTGATAGCCAGCGAATTGAAAGAGTTCAACAATCCAACAACAACCGTAAGATGGGTGGTGTTGAAGGGTTGGGGAAGGGAAATGGATGTTCTCACTATTAAGTTCGACAAAACACTCACAAGAACAACTAAAGAAATGTGTGCCACAATTGCAGGTGGTCGTAATGGCCCTGAAAATCGTGAGGGTGGTGATTATGTCAGCAATCAGTGACGCCCTAACAATAACTATGCTGGTGGTGACAAGAACTACCATCCATGTGTTAACAGAAGAACTCAGACTGATGATCACGAGTCTTCTGAAGACGGGGAGGGACTATTTGCTTTCCAGAGGAACGATGGTCGACGGAATAATCATTATGATGGCCATCACAATCATTACAATGGTGGTGAATGACAGAATGAGGGTTATTGCGTTAAGGCAAATATTCCCAATTTCCATGGGAGCCTTGAAGCGAAGGCTATTATTGACTAGTTGTACGAGGTCGACAAGCTTTTTGACATGATGGATATCCCAGAAGAACAATAAAAAAAGATTGTCACCTATAACCTACATGGCGGAACTGTAGCTTGTTGAAAACGAGCAAGACATTTAAGGCGTTAGCGATAAAGGCAAGTTTCAGAATGATCCCAAATGAAGAGATGATTAATGGCATGTTTTTACCCCTGACTATGAACAACTCTAATACCAATAATATCATAACTATATTATGCAGGGTACTTGGCTAATCATTGATTACACAAGCGAGTTCCTACATCTTCAGGCGAGGTATAATCTGAGCAAGTAAGAAGAGCATAGGACAGGTAGGTAATCGAGCAGGTAAATTATGCAATGTAGGAACGTATTGGCCTACAAACTATATGCTCTTCTGATCAGGCTCATAACTTGGCTTTGGAGTTGGGGCGATTGAAATTTAAGAAAAGTTTCACCAATCGAACACAATCTTCAAAATGTTTTTATTCTGGAAATCATGTGTATGGGACCAATCAAAGCCCAACTAATAACATTAGCTAGACCACTACCACCCAGAAGGCCCCTAAAGCAGGTGGGAGTAGCAGGGGTACAAAGGCCGTACCATGGCCTAGTGTCCGTACTAACCCTAATACTTATGCCAAGACAGAGATGTTTGGACTTCTGTAACAACGTCTCCAAGGTGGTCTTAAGTATGTTTCCTCTCCAACCGAATCCAATTTAATTGTTTACTCATCAATGGACTCCTGATGTATACGAAGGAGTGCGATTCGTTTGATGCATTCATGCATTTATTAATCGTAATAAGTTTTGTCCAAGCTGGATCTGAAGTATCTGCCTTATTAATCTTTACCTTGGAATAGGAATAAATGGAAGAGGAGTGTTTAAGAAGGCGTTAGAATCTTCTAGCAGAGTTTGATGGGCATGAAGAATATTTAAAGACGATGGCGAAGATGTATAGGAGTATGCCGAGGTTGAAGGTGATCTTGTTACGTTCGTGGTCAGGAGGATTCTCTGCAACCCTCGATTTCTAGAAGATTCTCAAGTGCTCTATTAACAAGAAGGTTTGTTCTCTCATCAATGATAGTGGAAGTTGTAAAAACCTGGTACTAGAGGCCCTTGTCAATGGATTGAAATTGTCAACTAAACCCTATCCTAGGCCCTATCAAACCTGGTACAAAGGAGCAACGATTAAGGTCACATAGGTCTGTAGACTTCCTATCTCTATTGGGAAGACATAAGGTCAAGAAATTGTATGTGTTGTAGTTGATATGGATACCTCCCATGTCTTGTTCGGTCGAGCATGGCAACATGACTTGGATGCGACACATGGAGGCAAACATAATTTATATATATTTACCTGGGAAGGAAAGCGAATTGTAGTCACTCCTACCGGAACGAAAACCCTTGTTCCATCACCTGAAGGTTAGAGTCTTGTCATTGTTGTAGATTCCTATCATGATTTTTGTGTAGAAACAAAGGTGATAAGGACTACTTTCAGCTAGTTTTTAAAGGAGACAAAGAATAGGCATTGTGAGATGTGACAGATTTTGTGAATCATTCCAATCTTCCTTACTATCGTATGTCACACCCGCTCGTAGCGGAAGCGCGAGGTGTGATCTGATCGGTTCTCATTGCATAACAATATAAGTGAACATACTAATAAAAACAAGCTCCAATGCCATTGTCATAATCGTTTCAAAAGAACGCAACATAAGTTAAATGTATTGGTTACAAACCATCAAATAAAAATAAGTTGTCATTGTTTTATACATCAAAATGTAAGTCTTAAAATGTCAAGGCTTTGACCACTATATAACCGCAAAGAGGCGGTATATAATGGGAAAATCCTTCAAATGGTGGCATGGAGTCTTGATACTTGCTTTCCTTGACTGAAATGTCTGCATGGTCCACTAATTCCCTGAAATACATGTGAGTTTGAAAACATCAACAAAAGTTGGCGAGTTCATGCAGTTTAGTTGTATAAGATGTATCTTGTAAAATGTGAGTTGTATAAAATGTATCTGTAAAATGTGAGTTGTATAAAATGTATCTGTATGTAAAGATGTAGTATGTAAAGCGTCAATGAAATCGTTGATCATTAATGTTTCGCGAGGACATTAATATGTGTGACGAATTAGGAAGCAATCCAAACCTAGAAGATTTCATGTCGACTACTATCGACTGGGACACAAACACACTCTCCTGTATGGGTCCACGACCAAGAGTGGGGCTCGCTAGAAACCCATTAGATCTAACTCTCTGTACCTAGGTCCAAATTGGATTAATGGTGCTTAGATGTATGACCCTAATCGCACATGATCTAAGGTGTTTCATTCCATGACTTAACATACAATTTAACATGTATTTTCCTCGATAGTTATAAAGTTGTAAAGCATTTAAAATGAATAGGGGTCATGAACTCACAGAATTGCGTCCGTGAATTGTAAGTAACTATGATCTCACGTGCGGTCGTCCTGAATAATGTCACGACCTACAAACCTTCTATATTTGTTAGACACTTCGGTCTTGTAATGACTTGAGTACAAGTCTTTATCTTGAATATGTGTAAGACTTGTATGTCTTAGTTGTTCGTTGAACTGTGTCATAGATGTATTAACTGTTAACTGTTTAGTATATATATATATATATATTCTTGTATTGTGAGTTGTATCGTAGTTGTATAAATGTGTTCTCACTAAGTGTTAGGTGAAGGTGAATGTGCATTTTGTTGCACGTATAGGAATACGTATGTCGGCCGCGTGTTTGTTATATGTGCTCTTGTATTCTTAGAATATATTTATATATTCTAAGATGTATTTCATAAAAATATATATGTTATACTTGGTAAAAGGTATAGAAAATATCTTAAAAATAATCTATTTTTTTAAGATTAGTTCTAAAAATATATTTTTAGTCTTTCACTAAAACAATATATTTTAGATGGTAAGAAATATATATGTATGTTTATATATTCCAAAAACAATACCTTTTTAATATAAACCATAAGTAATATATTTTGTATATTGTAGAAAACATGTGGTTACTTATTCGGTTTAGAAAACGTAGTTTACCAAGTCGTCGATATATTGTGTAATATAGTCCGTAGTACATATATAGTCCGTAGTACATATATAGTCCATATATTTGTCCGTAAGTCCGATTTGTCCATAAGTTGTGTCCGAAGGCTAGGATCGTCCGCAAGTGTTTTTAAGGTGTCTTTATATGTGTAGTCTTGTAAGACTTTAGTTGTAATGTGTCTTGTGTTTATTTGTACCATTGTATTCAAGTTACTAGTTTTCATACATATAGCTAATACAAACAAGTAACACATAGCACATAAGTTGTTAAGATAACTAAATATATATTTTCTCAAAAATATATATTTATAACTAGTTTTGTTTTTATAAAAATTACCCTTTAAAATCTTTTTAATAAAAAAAAGACTTTGTCAAAAATGATAGTTTTTATAACACATGATTTTTAAGAAAAATGGTCTTATTTCCTTTGAAATATGTACTTAGCCATGTTTAATAAAACATATCTTTTTCTTATAAAAATCACCAACAATCTTCTCATATTATTCTTAATAAAAACATATGAGATTTATATCAAAATCTTAACAAGATGAAATCAATAATATGTAGGGTTTTAGTATGATCATAACATTTGTTAACTAGTTCGAAATCCATGCTTTACTTCTAGTTGTATCAAACTTTTTATAAAAACCCATATTGTATGTTTCTTTTTATAACTTTGTAAAAGTATGATTTTTAGTAAAGAAAAACCTTATATACTTTAACAAAATCAAAGATTATGATCATCCATCTAAACATCTATGTTTAACAAAACCCTTAAAAATTTTCATGTACACTTGTTAGATTATGTTTTTAAGCATCATCTAACAAGTTATTCATATGCTAATAATCAAAACTAGATCAAATATGCAAGTAATAACATAAACAAACTTTTATATCATGATTATTATTTTGCTCCTTTGTATTTTCATATTATTTTGTATGATTATTACATGTTCTTTAAACAAATAATATATAAATAAGTATGAAAAAGTGATTTTAGAAGCTTATTTCTAGCACTAATGACTAGGGATGATCTTGATGATGATTAAAGAAAAGAAAAAGTGTTGATCTTGGTGTTTGGAAGCTATGGAATGGATGGAAAGACTTGCTTCTTCTTGTTGTTGCTTTAGATTACCTTAAGTATCTTCAAGCTCCATCTTGATAATCAAAAAGTGTTAAAATGGTGAAAGATTTTGGTGGGTGTTTTTGGCTAATGTATGAAGTTTGAGAGGATTTCTTATGTGTGTGTAAATTAAGGTGAAAATGGAAGGAATGAGCTTTAGTGATTATGGATCAAGTGTTATAAGTCTTTCACTAACTTCACCAACTTGTCCACTTGGTTAAACAACTTGCAACCAAGGTAAAATATCAAGATATTTATGGAGACATGATAAAAAAAGGGGTCCCACATGTGGTAAAAATGTTGTAACTTGTTTCACTAGTTTAAAGTGTTAGTTTTTATTAGAAATTGTTAGAAAAAGCTTAGATGTTTAAGTGTTTAAGTGTTTTTAATGTGTTAAGTGACCATTACTAGACCAAAATATCCAAATAATGTTAGATGGTCACTAAAAAAAGATCCGATATTGTTCGGATATTTGTTTCGAATTGTTTCCGTTAGACGTTATTTGAACGCTAAGTTGTGTAACTTGTGTGAATTGATGTAGTTATTGGTTCGGATGATACCTGAAAGCATCTTCATATGAATTCTATGTTAAAAAGCATTTTTACATGTTGCAAAAATATTAAAAAACTGATTTCTGCAGAATTTCTGCGGAAAAGTGTTGGAATCGTCGCTTTTAGTGCTTTTCGGGTCGTTTTTAGTGTTATTGGAGTTCGGAAAGGTTTTAAATCAAACCCTTGCATTCCTAGTTAGGGTTTAATGTATATTAGATGTTGGACTTTCGTCTGAGTCCTAAAGATGTCGTTTAGATGCTTTCTGCGAATCCTGCGTTTTCGTTAGAATACTAGTTTACTAGGTGCTTTTCTAGTAGTTTCGATGCATTGTTTAAACTGTTTCAAATGTACTTAATAAAAATGATTCATATGCATCCTAAGTAAGTATTCCATGAGTATTCTAAGTGTATGTCACGAAATATGCAGTTCGGGAGTTCAAAATGCATAAAAATGTAGCTAAAAATGAGTATTTTAAGTGTAAGAAAGTTACCGAAAAGTGGCAGTTGTCAAATCGTATGAGTCCCAATGAATGTGAAGTGATGAAGGAGAAGGTGCAGGAACTTTTAAAGAAGGGACACATCCTCGAGAGCATCAATCCTCGTGCTATTCTTACCCTTCACGCACCTAAAATAGATGGAAGCTGGAGGATGTGCATAGATAGTTGAACCATCTACAAGATCACATCGAGGTATATGTTTCCAATCTATGCTCTTGACAATCTATTGGATAACTTATCGGGTGCCAAGTTGTTTTCCAAGATAGACCTTCGGAGTGGCTATCACTAGATTCATTTTAAGCCACAGGATGAGTGAAAGACGAATTTCAAGAGGAAGGACGGGTTGTATGAATGGTTAGTCATGCCATTTGATCTTTCAAACGATTTTGAGTACTTTCACAAGGCTGATGAGACAAGTACCCCGAACTTATACGAGCAAGTTTGTCGTCGTGTACTTTGATGGTATATTGGTTTATAGTCGTATAGTGAAGGAGTATCTTGTTCATTTACGTCCCATTCTGTCTACTCTTCAAGAAAAATGGACTATATACTAACTTAAAGAAATGTAGTTTTTAACTAAGAGGATAAACTTTCTTGGGTATGTTTTAAGTGATAAAGGAATACATGTGGATGATGAGAAAATCAAAGCAGTTATAGATTGGCTCTCTCCAAAATGCAATGCTGAAGTTCGCAGATTTCATGGTCTTGCCACTATTACAGCAGATTCATATGCAACTTTAGTAGTATTGTCTCCCCAATCACTGATTGCTTGAAGAAAGGTAGTTTAAATAGATCGAGGAGGCCAAATGAATCTTTAAGTTGGTCAAAGGAAAATTGACTACAACCCTAGTTCTAGCGCTCCTTGACATTATCTTTGAACTAGAATGTGATGCAAGTGGGGTAGATATTAGAGTAGTTTTGATTCAAGAAGGCAAACTAGTTGCCAACCACAATGAAAAATTTAACTTATGACTAAGACCTCTATGACGTGGTTCAAGCTTTGAAGCGATGGGAGCATTATTTGATCTAACAGGATTTTGTGGTTTACTCTGACAGAAGAAATTACCCAACCAACCTCTGACATCCTTAACACTAGTAAACCCCATCGGATCAGATAATCATAATAAACAAAATACAACACATATACTTAAGTTTTACATGCATTTCACACACTTAATAATCTAATTATTAACATCATATGCCAAAAACAAGGTTGTTATATGTTATTTCTTAGGCATACAAGTCAAACGATCTATCATTTGCACAAAACTCAAAAATTTATCAACATACAAAGTGAAGGTCAAAGACAAGAAATGAAGAATATTTCATGCACATAGATAGATGACGATCCAAATCAATTTCAGTCAAACAACTTATATCCTCAACATAAGTGACAATCTAGCTCTTCATCTTAGAAGACAAAAAATCTACCGAGTCACGCTATGTGACAACTGTCGTACATGGGATCATGTTTTCTCACAAAAGCTTTAGCCTGTATGATGTGGTTGCAGCAAACCCAATTTGGTACCAAAATGATCCTACATGGAAAGGAGGGTAACACCGTTCTCTCTTGTTTGGTACCTCAACATATCAACAAGAGCGGTGTAAAGTTTGCCGATCATACTACACTCTCTCTCTCTTCATGATGGTCCATCTCTCTCTCCCCTTCTCTTTTCTTTTATGTTCTCTATCTCTCTCTTCATGTGGACCATTAATTATTTAAAAAGTTTTGGTAATTTGGCGAATAAGCGTATGTACATCCTCAGTTGTAGTAAGAAAATCACTACAAGAAAAACAAGTAATTGTTGCGACATTTTTAGCGGCGACTTAGGAAATGTCGCCGCTAAAGGTCTCAATCCGCAACATGGGTGTTTGAAGTGATCTGGGTCATTCCTTCCGAAAATAATTTGATGGATAGGGTTTATCCCTGAATAAAGAAGGAGAAAAGGTCTCTTAGCGCACATTTTCCCTCCACACACCTCTGCACACAACAATAGTTCTCTGATTCTCTCTCAGACCACAAAACACCACGCCGCCGCCGCACCACGTTGACTCTGTCGGAGCTCCGCTGCAACACCTTGACTCCGCCGGTTCATTTGCAGCGACTCAGTAGCGGCAACTTGCCTTTAGAGGCAACATTGGGGAGTATTAGCGGCGACAAAAGTCGCGAAAATTCTTTGTAGTGAATTAAGAAATTGGTGGAATTTGATGTGACATTAATTTGAAGAAGAGAGATGATATAGTAGATATGGGGGATATATATGTATACCCTCCACTAATAACATTGGAAAGACAAGATAAAAAAAATTATTAGAACTTGTTCTCAAAATATGATCAAACATATATAATATAATCATTAAAATCCAAACCAAATAATATATTCCAAGGTTATTAGCACACCAACTCCTCTTTTAGTCACACGATTTCCATAATCAAGAAAACACCATAAAGTTTCTTATATGTTTCCGTTGTAAGTCCACATCATCTCAGGGTCATTCATCATAACCCTATTCCCACAATCATCGTGTTGAGCATTCAATGCGGCAAATTTTTCACCTGCCTGATGAAAGATGTGATTATGGTGATCAGAATACAAAGTTGAGCTTCCTTTTTGTTTCTTGTATTTCAATAGAAAATTAATATGATCCCACTTAGCCTTGCAGATCAATGCACTCCTATTGTAACCTAAACCAGCCATCGTTAAAGAAATTTCTTCCCAAAGAGCATTTTCCATATGCCCACCTTCCTCAAATCTTGTTTCCATCCCACTTCTTAGTAGTATCAGTTGTGTAATCTCATGTTCTACCCAATCAGTGGCAAATGGGATTTGATCATTACAGTTCTCGGTACACGAAGCCTCAATTGTTGATTCATTCTTAGTTATGTTGTGCAAAGCTTCCATTATAGTCGAATCTCGAGACTGCATCCATGCTAGTTCATTTGATCGGAACGTTTTTTCCATCTCTAACCTTGAAGCCTCTTCTTTCCTCCTTTGTTCCTCTTTTAAAATCCTCTCATGTTCTTTTTCTTCTATGGTATTCATCACCTTTTCCATCCATTTTTCTTGTTTCTCTATAAGTGTGTTCATTTTTGTTTCAATATAGTCAGTTATCGCGGTCTTCCAACGCTTCTTCCCCAGCATTCTCTTGGTAACTGCTTGGTCATTTTCTTCCATAAATGGAGGCAAAGTTGCATTAGTGACTGAAACATTGCTAGCATTGAGATTGGTACTAGTGCTGCTTGTCTCCCCGTATATAGCTTCTAGTTGGTGAAAGAATCGGTAATGCTTCGGGTCTTGTCTTCCAGCTTTCCCTACTTTCCCCTCTTTAATCTTCTTGTAATACTTGTATAAGTTATCAAATTTCACTCTGCAATTTTTCCCAGTTCTTTTATACCCGTGCTCCACATACATTATCCTGAAAATCAAACAACAAAATGAATTAGTTAGTGAGAATAAAAAGGTAGGAATAAAGCTTTCAAGTAGCAGTCTTTATGACTATTCAAGATTCACAAGAAAGATGAGCCCTTTTTGGCCACTTTTAAGGCTGATGTATTGCTTGATTGAACCCATCGACAAAGAGAACAGTTTAAAATAGCTTCCATGAAAGCTGTTCAAAGAACTTAGAAGAACTAAATAAACCCTTCAAGCACAACATCATTTGAAGTGAACCTTGTAATGTGTTCAAGTTATGAAAGAAAGAAAAAAGCTTTAACTTGTAAACTCAACAATGGCATATAAGAAGGAAAGAAAACAAAGTGAAGTAAAAAGTTTTTCCACTTTATAGTATAGTTATTCCACTAGTTAAACACTTCAAGCATAACGTCACAGTTTTGTTGTTACTAAGTGAAGCTTGTGTTTACATCAGAGAAGGGTAAAGCTTTGATCTTTAACCAATTAGCATTTAAGAAGCATAAAAAAAATGAAACATTTATTTGATATGGCGATATTCGTAGCAATTATGTAGCAAATATCTTTTTTATTAAGTAATAATTAGCTTAGTAAGAAAGGTGTGAATTTAGGGTTCTATGATCTAGAGAAACCCTATTTGAGTGAACCAAAACTCAGCTTCTGGATCTAAAAACCATAATATATAAAAAAGAAGAAAAAATTTAGTTTAAGATGTTGAGATTGAGAAAGATAGACCTTGAAACTTCTTCCCACAAAGGGCCCTTGTGTTTAGCTTCTTTAAACTGAAGATTGAGCCTTGATCTGATGTCAAGAAGTGCTAGGGTTTCTTCCTTTGGCCATCTTCCACCAATCTCCATGTATAAACCACTACCGCTGCCGCTATCGCCGCTAAGGCCCGAAGTTGTTGACATACCCATGGTTGAATCAGATCTAAAAGACATACCACCACCACTAGTACCACCACAATCACCACCTCCTAACATCACCATGGCATAGTGCAGGTCTCGAGGAGATTGAGGTATGGAAGGGAAGACCGGTCTTCCTTTCATGTAGTGGTTGATCTGATCCATCATCCCATACTTTTCCTCCATTCCCATCTTGGTTTTCAAGTTTCTTTTTCTATCTTTGTCAATAGTGTTTCAAATTAGGATAAGGAAGAAGCTGATCATGTTTTCACAAGGAAAGAGATATCAGTAAATTAGAATTTGGTCGGACCCATTTACGTGTTTGTTATTAAAGAATACATACTCTAATAAAATAATAGAGACTATATGTGTACACTATATATTAATATGTATATCACCACACAAGAAGGGTGATGGTATCTACATATCCCTTAAAATTTGTGTAGATATAGGAATAGCCCAATACGCTTTTCATAGGGTTTAAAACATTAAATATGACACCAATGAGAATCATATAGGATAATACGATTCCTATTGGTACGCTGAACCACGATATACTCTGGCATGCAAACAGTTCAGGACTGAAAAGGTCTAAAAAGTGACCCCAACATACAGCGTATAGAGCAATACGATTCTCATAGGGTTAATAGGAAGCGTATAAGGCAATACAATTCCCATAGGGCTTCACTTGGTGAACGAATTAAATCAATAGGAAGCGTATCGGACAACATAATTCATACTGGTACGATTAACCGAGAATACTTCAAATATATTATCTTAAATATATCTCTCTCTCTCTCTCTCCATTTCTTTGAAGAGAGAGAACTAAACTAGACAGAAGCACAGACTGGTACAATTACAGGTTCTTGTGACATTGATCCCAGATGTTTATACAGCCAAATACTCAATACATGGTTGCTTTAATGAGACGTAAAACCCCACAACTTATTCATCAAAGTGTCAACTTTGCTCTCTTCTAGTAATCCTCAATTTTTGTCCTTCTAAGGTCATATTCCAGTTTATATTTTTCTGTGAAAGTTAGAAAATATATTTAAAAGTATAAAAACTTTGATTAAATGGCGGTCCGTATGATCAATTAATGTTACAAGACCTGTGAACTTACAGGAAGTGTTCAGTGGCCCGAAATGTTTTACCTAGGGTTTTCAAAAGTCAACAATTTGGATTTCACTATTTCTACTCTGTTTTGTTTTATACATATCGTTTTTACGCGTCATATCAAAACTAGAATGTCAGCAAATCAGTTTCTATATATGAAGTAAATTATCTTATTTCAGATTTTGTTATAAGTTTTGAATCCATTGTCTCTTAAAGGAACAGATTTAGTACATATGGGTAGAGCTCCTAATGGAATTTTTACTCGATTCACTAACATGTCAATGACATGATTCGATACGAAGTTAAATGAGTTAGAGCATTCTCATCCAATCCATCAAATTATACATACATTTCACTAAAAAACAACTCCTATATCAATATATTTCCACTAAAAACACATACTTTTTCTCTCTCCTTTTCAATTAAATAATATTATCATCACATTTTTCTCTTTTCTTCACTCACAACCACTTTCAATATATATTAAAAAAATTATACTGGGTGAACAGTGTCCCCCCAAATATACATATGAACAGTAACATTTTCTCTCTCCTCCACTCACAACCACTTTTTTTACGCTTTACAATATAAAAACTCACCCTCACAAGTTTTGATGGATTGGATGAGAATGCTCACTAGTACAAAATTGATCAAATGATGCGGGTAAATTGGCTATGAGATGCGGTTCTAGACCCGCATCTTATGGCGTAGCATCTTATAGCTACAAGTCAAAAGATGTGGGTCCAAAAGATGCAGTTCTAGACCCGCATCTTTTGACAATTTAAGCAAAAACTACTTTTTCCCAATATATTCAAGAGATGCAGTTATAGAACCGCATCTCTTGATGTTTATGCTAAAAATATATATTTTTCTTTTTAGATTCAAGTTCTAGAAAATTTTATTAAAAATCTCCATTAAATTCTCACTAAAAACAAATTATCTAAAAAAAAAATAAAGTTTGCAAAAAACAAAATTAAATTAAAACCAATATAAGATACGCCAAGAATATAAATTACAAGGGTTTCAAAGTAAAACAAAATTACAAAAGTTTCAAATTAACAGAAATACACATATCTCTAATTATGAAAGTGATACAATAACTTCCCGAACCGATGTCTTGACGTTTTCAATTCATTCTTGCAAGTTGCAACCGGAACCGTAGAAACTGCCTAACAAAACAAAACATTACATTAATAAAATGAAGCTTAAAATGTATACGAAAGTGTACATATGTATAAAATGAAATCTGTGAATTCAAATGTTATAATACAATTGTTTCAAATCTACTCTACATATGCACATAAGACATGAAGATCCAAATGCACGACCTACAAGTCCGACAATACTACAATTTACCAATATATCTACCAAATCACAAACCATAAATATGGGGTTATAGGTGGTTTGCTCAATTATGTGATTGTGTTGCCTGACAGTAATAATTGATAACATGGTGCATACAAAATAAAAGGTTGAATATTATAAAGAAGATGTAAGATGGCTGCAAGTAAGCTTTTACTTAGAGTTGAACCTTCGATGAACAAAATCATGGTGGCATATTGATAATGGAAACTGCTACAAGTCTATAAAGTTCATAGATTAAATAGGATCCAGATATATAGTGGACTGGTTTTCACACCTAACAAACTTTGACATATGTAACAGCGTAATACAGTCAAGTTTTCCTACAATTTCACTGTTAATTAATTTCCATGTAAATGATTGCAATTCCCACTAGGGGTGTAAACAAGTCCAAAGACTCGAGAACTACTCGTTATTGGCTCGGTTAAAAGCTCGAACGAGCCCGAGCCCGAGCCCGAGCCTGAATTAGAGCTCGTTTAGTTATCGAGCCCGAGCTCAAGCTTGGAACACAAAACTCGTTTAGGCTCGCGAGCCTAAACGAGCCCAAACAAAAATTTAATTATTTTTTATATAATATATTAATAATGATGATAACATTGGCGAGCCGAACTCTAGCCGAGCTTTGGCTCGTTCAAGCGATATTGAAGCAAGCTCAAGTTGAGCCTTTATCTCGTTTGAGGTTGTTCTCCAAATAGCTCGAGTCGAGTCAAGCTCAAGCTTTGGGTTTTACTCGCGAGCCAAGCTCGAGCTCGAGCTTCATTAAAACATGACGAGCCAAGCTCGAGCCCAGTCGAGTTCGGGCTCGGCCCTGCTCGTTTACACCTCTAATTCCCACGAAAAAATAATACCATTTTACTCTTTCCACTGCCACATTCTTAACAAAGCATCCGACCAATATATTTTAACAAACAGAATGATTCCAATCTGTGAAAATAATTCCACCTAAAGTTATGTGCAAGAATGACTACAATATGATAAATGGTTGATAATTTTAATGTATGATTATGTTGGAACAAACCTAAGTTATTGTAGGCTTCTGCATAAGTAGGATTAGCCACAATCGCTTTCTCAATCATGCTAGCAACAATATCCATTTTGCCCTATATATTAATTTAAAATTCTATAAGAGATAGTTCAACCATATTGGCCTGTTAGATGATGATTGATTAAATTGTACCTGCACTGTGTAGAAGACTCCAACGTTGTTCAACGATTGTGAGACACTGGGTTTAATTGATGAAGCCAACTCCAAAAGAACAAAAAACTATTAGAAAAAACTCCACAATATTAATCATTAGACACCAATACCTGCAATGCTAAGATAAAATACCTGATAACACTCCACTTTTTTATCAAGGCTGTTCGGTCTTTATACATAACTCCAAGATTGTTGCATGCATATGCACAATGGGAATTAATGTGGAAAGCAAGTTCATACTACACAATTGCCTACAAATAGAAGTGAGAGCTTATTTACTACAAAATATAGAAAGTAACACAAAGGCCCTACAGATGACTGAAAGTAATTCTTTATATACAAAACAAAAGAAAATCAAAATGGATTAAGAATCTAATGAGGAAGAAAGACAGAGAAATTCCATCAACGTTACCATTTCAAACTTGAGTATTTACCCATAAGCAACCCCTAGATTTTACATAGCATCTGCACAATGACAGTAATAGTACAAAGTTTTTTCACAACCAAAAAACAACAATTAACAGCAACAACTACCTCCCTCTAATGCCAATTTTGATGATAACAACCTTCTTCTCAATAGCGGTTTCACTGGAGACGAAATTTGGGTGTGATTTGATGTTTCCTGCAAGAGAGATGTTCATTATAAAGCAAAGAGCGAATGGACCTCAATTTCTACTGAACATACAAAATTCCCAATTCAATCATCGTTAATACTGGCACATAAGTTCCATAGGCTCAAATAGCACCACATATAACAAAAAACCCTAGATATTGAAATAAAACAAACTAAACGAGAAGCATTGGTTAGAAATCAAACCACTTCTTTGGCACTTTGCTCGGCGACGGAAGGAGCGGAAGAGGAAGACGGATATGGCGCCGGTGAGGAGAACGCTGGAGGCGACTTGGAGAGTGGACTGGTTGTCATCGGTGGAGATGAAAGAGGGCGGAGAGAAGAGGAGCTCGACTACACGTCTTCAGGGAATGGATGTAGAGGGCGGGATGTTCTGAGAAGATGGAGATTGGGGAAAGTGAATGGCATTTGGAGGGAATAGATGAATATTGGGGGAAGTGGGCGGGATCATCTGAAATTTTCAATGAAAAGATAGAAAATTATGGTGTTTGACTGTTTGAATTTATAACTTATTGATTTATAAAAGTTAATAAGTTTTTTTTATAGTGTTTTGGTTTAGGGATGAGCAAATACCGATACCGTCCCGATCCCGACCAATACCGATCCCGAATTTTGTGTAAACTTGGTACCGATACCGGTACCGAAATACGTCGGTTCAAGACGGTATCGGTATTTTAAGGGTAAAAGTCGGTATTTTACCGATATCGTACCGTACCGATACCGAAAAATCACAAAAGTTGATACCATTTCCAGTACCGAAAATGGTTCGGGATCGGGACGGTATTTTATACCCTTTGCTCATCCCTATTTTGGTTAGCTTATTTAAGGTATTTTTGTGAGGTGAGAAGTTAGTATTTATAACTTATGACTTATATAAGTTAATAAGTTGTTTTTACGAAGGAATCCCAAATTTATAAGACTTTTATATTAATTGTTAATATTAATTATTATTTTTTATTGTTTTTTATCAAAATATTATATATTCGGTTATTATTATTATTATTATTATTATTATTATTATTATTATTATAACTAGGGGAGTGGTAAAACTGTGTGTTACGTCGGGACGTATCGCGCACCATGACAATCGATAAATAAATTCTTAAAATAAACAAAATATAGCTACATGAGTTATATTATTTGCATCGTAGCTCGGCTCTGAACATCAAAACGTAACAACAAAAACGTTGATCATCTTAAACGCCTTTCATTGGCAATAATGGAACATGAACAACCCTAGTTGACCATCATTGATCATCTTAAACGCCTTTCATTGATCATCTTAAACGCCTTTCATTGGCAATAATGGAACATGAACAACCCTAGTTGACCATCATTGACCCTAATTGGCCCATTGACCCTAATTGGCCCATTAACCATCCTGATGGACCATTGATCATCCTAAACGCCCTTTGTTGACAATAATGGAATATAAACAACCCTAGTTGACCACTAGTGGCCCTAATTGACTTATCAATCATCCTAATGGACCATTAATCATCCTAAACTTCCTTCATTGACAAAAACATAGCATGAATAACCCTAGTTGACCACCGTTGTCCCTAATTGATCTATCAACCATCCTAATGGACCATTATTCATCATAAACAACCTTCATCTACATAATGTAGCATGACCAACGCTAGTTGACCATTGTTGGCCCTAATTGGCCCATCAATCATTCTAATAGGCCATTGATTATCTTAAACGACCTTCATTGACAATAATGGAACATGAACAACCCTAGTTGACCACCACTACCCCTAATTAACCTAGTAATCATCCCTAATCATCCTAAACGTCCTTCATTAACAAAATGGTAGCATGAACAACACTAGATGACTGCCACTGTTTTAGTTGATGTATCATTCATCCTAAAAGGACCACTAGTTATCCTAAACAAGCTTCGTTGACACAAATGTAACATGAACAACCCTAATTGACCATTATTGGCCTAATTGGTCCATCAAACATCCTAATAGACCACTGATGATCCTTAAAGCCCTTCATTGACAAAAATGGAGCGTGAACAACCCTAGTTGAGCAACTTGTACGAGGTCATCAATATATATTAAAACCAATTAAACCCTATTTTATTAATCATTTAACGATACATCAATATGTACACACATACATACACTAACACATACATAGGGGAAGGTTCATTTGAGAAGAATATTCTTGTAAGAAGAAAACTAAATTAATCTAGGCCCTATATTTTTTTGATCAATGGTTGTGAATCAAGATATTATTGTTGTCCGCTTTCAATTAATATTTTAATTAATAAGGGTAGAATAGACAATTTGATGTATAACACTAATAAATATTATAAAGGGTTACTCCATTCTCATTAATGCCATAATAATTTTCTCCTTCACCATGTGTTGGGTCCTACACCAATTTTATAAGGAGTGACTAAATTATTTAAAGTGTTGTGTCCTACACATATAATATTATATGTCGTAAAATTATTTAAAAGTGTTGGGAACCTACACATTTTGTACCCTACACCAAAACATTGTTTTCTTGGTGTAGGAAACGTTGTTAGTATGGTATAGAAAACGTTGAATATGTAGGATCATGTGCATGAATGCTTTTATTGTGTAAGGTGTATAACTATTTTATAGGATAGACTCATTTAATTATTAGGGTTTATTAATTTAAATAACAAAAATAAATGGTAGACTAATTAAATGATTGGTTTAAATTACCTTTGTACCCTTTTATTCTTTTTATTCTTAATTTGTGATTCTTCTCATTTGAACTCTCCACCACATACATATTTATATATATACATAGTACATATAAAATATATATGTATGTACCTGTATGCACAATAAATATTTGTAATCATGAAAAAGTAATTTGTTTATCCTAAGAAAATTATTTATTTATTTATTATTATTATTATTTATATATGTGAAAACCTTTTTTTTATATTTTATTATTTAGTTTCATTAAAAAAATCAAGCATACATATACAATTAGTATATATTTATTCTTATTTATTAATCAATATTAGTATTTACTTGATACTTATTTTTTATTATTATTTCTTATTTTTTACCGGATGCGGTCTTTTGGCTCTTGATATATTTCAGAACACTTATAAGATGCGATTACATAAGAACCGCATCTTTTAACCCATGTTTTTTTAAAACAAACATAATTCTTTTTCAAAACACTCATAAGATGCGGTTAGAAAGACAAACCGCATCTTTTGAGAACACCTATAGCATCATTTGATCAATTTTGTACTAGTGGCTCTTAGGGTTTGAGGCAAATGGGTTTGGGTTTTAAATAACCGACATGCTATGGACACAACTAAAAACATGTTTTAAAGAGTCCAACCCATTTAACTAATCATGTTAAAACGAGTTAAAAGGATGATGCAACACATTTAAGATAATAAAACACTATTCATTCCCCTTTGTGTATTAGCATATTTAAATTAAATTAAATTAAATAAATGGATAATTTAGATATTCGCCTAAGTTTATAAGCTTTATGTATATATAAAAATAAAAAATATACGTATAATTTGAATTCGAATTTGAATTCCAAACCGGATCAAATATTCTTATTCGATTCGAATTTGATTGCTGAACTCGAATTCGAAATGAGTCGAATTTTAAATTTCTTCAAATCTGATTTGAAGACTGGACATCCCTACTCACATATGAACAAATATTGAGATAATATAACTTTTAGATCAAGGTTAGCCCTATTTGGCGGTCATCCCCCTGGTTGCTACCTGGTATGGCAACTCCGGTTGCAACCGCAGCGCAACTGAGTGGGTTCAACGACGATGATGATCCTTTCGGATCTGAGTCGATTTGTATAGTTTTGATGTGTTTTTTAAATCTATTTGTGTGTACTTTTTGATTATTCAATTTTGAATGGTACGGATGTTTATGGTTGTTACTTGTTACACTTTGAGAGGACATTAGGTCAACTTGTGGTTAATTTTTTTACTGGACTTTGCTTCTGCGCTGTTTCAATGGTGTATTGGCTTTTGTTATGGTTTTGATGAAAAGGCAGGTTTTGATCTTGGTGGTTGTGGTGTTGACAGTAGTTGTGAAAATGCAAGCTTTAAAATTTTTGGGGTGAAAAGCAAAGACTATGTGTATGTCAATTTATTGGGGATTTGAAGCGTTCTCTAGCGATGTTGTCGGCTTGCTACTTGGTGTGGCAACTCCGTTTGCAACCGTAGCGGCACCGAGCCGTATTTTGTTGGTACCGGTGAAGTGTCATTACTGATCCTTTTTCGCTTATGCACGTGATCTGGGGTCAAGTGTCAGAACTCCTCAAATACTAATTGATTGATAAGATATATAAATACTGAATCCAGTTTGTAGAATTCTTGAATTTCAAACTTAATAGGAAATGTTTACATAAAGGTGGTTTATCATTATACAGAGGACTAAAGTGCAGTTTTTGGTTTGGTTGGTTTCGTTGAAGTAGGAGGTTGGGACGAAAAGGTTTATGTTTGTTATAGTGGCATGTTTTTAGTTTTGTATTTATATGGTTTGAAACATTTATTCTAGCTTTGTTGTTTGCTTTTTGTTTATTTAACAGCAAACAACAACGATACCCATAAAAAGAGATTTTGTGGTTTTGGTTTGAACTACAAGAGAGTTAAGCTTGTTAAAAGATAAACATGTATAGAGGAAAACAGTTAGGGTTTATTCAATGGAAAAGTATGCTACACAAATGAAGGAGAAATAAACATTATATAGCCGGCCACATGCTTACTAGCTAACGGGCCGAATCCCACAATAATTAAACTATATTATTATGCTAACATCCCCCTTGAAACTCACAATTCAACAGTAATAAGCATTGAGAGTTTGTCACATAGAAACCGAAATTGAGACGCCAATTGAGCCTTTGTGAAAACATCTGCAATCTGTAAGGCTGATGGCACGATGGGAAGCGAGATTGTTCCAAAAGCTGAAGATGGTGCCGAGTAAAATGACAATCAATCTCAATATGTTTTGTTCGCTCATGAAAAACAGAATTCTTAGCAATCTGCATAACACTTTTGTTATCATCATGTAAAGGGGTAGGCTAAGAGATGGTAACCCCCATATCTGTAAGAAGCCATCGTAACCAAACAATTTCGCATGTAGTCACAGCCATAGCACGATACTCGGCCTCACTAGTAGATCTTGAAACCAGTGGTAGATTTACGATCACTATCCCAATCAGCATCAATGTAGGCACGTAACTCTAGAGAAGATTGTAACACCTCGAAAATTCACGTCCTATAATGTGTTGACACGTGTCATAAGTTTGAACGTGTGTAAGAATGTTCTTGAAGGACTAAAGTTGACAAACCTAGAAAGTATGTGAATATACGGGTTCTAAATGTCAACAGTGAATAAATATATTTTACAATAACCCTACATGATGCTCATACCTTCAAACGAATAAATCATGGATCATACGAAGCTAAAAATGAATGAAAGTGAGAGATTACAAACTACAGGGGTTAAATGTGTCAACATGTTTAAGTTATACCTCTGAGTGACCTTTTGACAAACCCGAGGCTTTGTAACGGTTAATTATGCTCACTAGAATGCACGATATAAATTTCATAAAGTTTCGTTATCGTATGAGAAAGTTATGATCAAATTCGTATGCGAGGGGTTAAAAGCGTCAACGATGAAGTTTAGGACTTTTCGGGTGACAATAAAGTTAACCGAGGACTAAACAAAGTGGGTATAAGTCTTGAAGCCCTTATAGGTAAATTTGGAGGGTTCAAAGTGCAAAATATAAGTTAGTTGACCTTTCGGAAGGGCCAAGAGACAAATATGCAAAAACTAGAAAATGTGGAAGCTGAACACAAGGCCCAAGCGGGCCGCGAAGACCCAACAACATCTTACGCGGGCCGCCTACGACGCCCAGACACAGGAACTTTGGACAGCAGCCGAATTTCATGCATAAACTGACTTTAATCAGTTGTTTAACTTCATGGGCGACCCCTAAGCAACCCCTAGACCCTTAGGGACATGTGTGGATCATCTGGGATCAAGGATAGACTTGTGTGTCAACAATCCATGAGTTCTTGAGCACTATATAAAGGGCCAAGGTTGCAACCAATTCTTAACACCTTCCTTCAGCATTTCTGATCATTTATGGAGCTCCAAAGCAGGCTCAAGTGATCACTAATCGTGCATAGGACTTCAGTAAGTATGCTTAACCTTTCTTAGTTAAGTTTATGCTTAGTTTTAGCTTAAAAGTCAAACCGTCGTAATTAACGGTTGACTTAACGATTAATCACTAATGGTCCAGTGATTAGTCGAATTGAAAGTAGTTATAAGTTGGTAATTATGTGAGCAATAAACCCTTAAAAGGGCACCCTCTGATTCCCACTCTAACTAGGTAAAATGTCGGGTCAAACTTGTTATCAAAAAGTCAACAGAATGCTTAATTTACAATTTATGCATAATTAGCAATGTAGAACCCATATAACCTATTTGATCATTAATATAACTTGGTAATGAATGTAAGAACATGTCTAAACATGTTCAACCCGACAATTTTCAGTAGAGACCCGGTTCGGAAGCGAAAGTCGCATAATTTGACTTTTGCTTTGACTTTCAGTTCTAACCCATTTAAGCATGTTTTAGAAGTGCCTTAGAGCTCTAATAGGACCAGGTTACATGCTAGTATAACCCTCTGTGATTATACACCTCGGATCATTAGTTATCCGATTAATACGCATGATTCTGTTAATTGCCTATATGTTGACCATTATGCCCTTTTCACCATAAAACGTGATTTTTGAAAATGTAAAAGAGTAGAAACCTTAGTTTCTGAATTATAAACTTGCACCCAAAATTTGACATCAGTTTGAGGTGTAGATTAAGAGTTATGCTCATTAGCGTAATTAGAAGGCTTATTAGCGATTAAACGACATAATTAGCGTATAACCTATTTAGGCATACTTTTTGATATCAAACTCTTTACCCACTGATGTAATATATTATTTTGAGATTTTTGAAGATTTTTAATTAATTTTAGGCTGAGCATAACTTAGGGTTATAAGCTTAATCCGGTAATTGTCGGTTTTGCCCTTTCGGGCTATAAAATGAGTTTTACATATCATTTTGACCCCAAACCTTTTGCTACTGATTTTAAATGATAAATAAATTATTTTAAGCCTTCTGGAATAATAAAAATATCAGCTTTCTATATAGAACCCGGAAACGGCTTCTAATCGCCTTATTAAGCGTTTTTAACGCATAGTATGTACTAAAACTACTTTAAACATACAAAGGGTGATACCTACTGATATTTGAGGTAAATTATAATATTTTAATAGTAAGCAAAAGTTGTTTAACTCAGACTTCAGTTTTGAGCCTTTCGGCTTATGTGAAATTACCAAAATGCCCCTACGGTGCATAGTTTGGTTATAATTGATAAATTTCACATATATACTTTACCCTACTGTTATAACTTATCAAATTAAGTATTTTTGCTGATTATATCAGACCTGTAACTCAGGTTAATACTTAACTCTTTTATAACCTTATAAATGACCAAACTACCCCTACGGGGCATAGTTTGTGTTTAAATTCATTTCGGGCATAAGAAATGATATCTTACTGATGTCACAACATATTTGTGGCATATTAACTTAGGAAACCTGTATATGGCTCTTACGTTCACCCGTTACGCTTATTACGCGTTCGGTTCGGTTTATGTAACTAGTTTGCATAAATTAGCCGAAACGGGTCAAACCTTATCGGTTTTATCTCAAAATCCAGAATGTGTATAATATACCCATATTAAACAAGTCTTCAAACTTGTCGGGTCTAAATCACATTCTATTCCGGTCTTCGCTTAATCGTGCGTTTGAACCGTATCTTTAAAACTAACCGGTCTAAGCTTAGGCTTAATTAAAGACCCGTTAGGATTCTAATAGGTTATTATAAACCTTCGTTCCAGAATAGGAGGACCAGTAAAAGCTACTTGCATTTGCTTACTATGATTATTACTTTGCTCAGGTAAATACTTTTAACTTATTTTCCCTATACGGGCTTGGGTTACGGTATATAAAATACCGCTTGGTCGGGCATTAAATCTTCCATCGTATGGTGGTTAATTGAATAATTTAATCGGCCCGTTTAAATATGTTTTGTTTGCTTAAAGCCTTTGAGGGGTTAATGACCATGTCCCGGATATCCTTGACATCATTTTACGAAATGGCCACGACCTAAGAGCGGAGTGTAGGCGTACACTCGTCAGTGCATAAATAGTTGATGTGGTGTATCTATTGATCTTTAACCCGGCACGCTCCGGGCTACTGAACGCATAAGGAACATGTAATTCTTTTACAAGATTATATATTTAAATGATTATCCCAAGTTATAAAATGTTTATGCCACGTGCATCCAAATCAATTTTTAATCATTTTCTAAAATGAGTCAGTTGATTGTATTTACCAGTGTAAACTGACGTATTTTTCCCAAAAAGATTAAATGCAGGTACTAAGCGTAATAGGCTGGATTTCTCCTTAGCATCAATAGAAGTCTCGCAAGCTTAAGATGCCTAAAGTCTGTTGAACTATTGTTTCCTATTTACTTACGATCCGTTTGTGGATTTAATTTCAACTGTTGTGATACTCGATATTACAATATTATATTCGGTTGAAATATATCTTTCATTTGCTTCCGCTGTGCATATTTATATATTGTGTTGTTTAACTATTATGTTGCCAACCACGTCACGATACTCCCCACCGGGCCCACCGGTGACACGTGGAATTCGGGGTGTGACAGGTTGGTATCAGAGCCAATGTTGAGTGAATTAAACACTAGCCTTTTGTGTTTAATCTCAATGACACAATTGCACATTTCTAAACTTTCGAGTCTAGACATATAATGTAGGATAAATTCTATTTTGTTTTGTGTTGTCCTTTATTTTATATATATTCTTGTTGTTATCTCATGTTATATTGACAGGAGTAAATATGCCGCCAAGATTCTTTCGACGTAGAGGACGAGGCAAGGGGCCAATCACCGCCCCCAATGACAACGAGGCTGGGCCTTCGCATATGCGAGCTCCTTCGACCACCGTGAGTGCCGATCCTCGCGAGAACAGGAGAAACATTTTCGAGCCTGCTAGACGATCAGTTTCGCACAGTTCGACACCTCCTTTTCATAACTCTTATGGGCCACATTCGGAAAATGAGCCCGATAACCCTCAACCTTCCTATATACCTCTTCAGCGATCCTTGTCGCACAATTCTTTTGGAGACCCCACACCTGTCTTCAGGGGCCGGTTTAACCCGGCCAATTACATTCAAGAACCAGTGGGTTTTAACCCATTGGGGCCAGAGGATCATTTCTCTGGCGATCATGCGGAGGATATGGACGAGGACACGGATCCCGTCGAACCTGCCAGTGGTACACCGAACCATCCCATAGAGATCTCTGATGGATCTTCTTTTCACGGATCACCCTACGGTGGTCCAGACAGCTTTCAAGCACGGTTTAACCGGTGCCAGTGGTATTTTACACCCTCGCATCATTCGTCACCTCACCAGCAGCAGCAGCAGCAGGATCCCTCTGTGGATTCACGATTTGTGGCAGTCACGCCACCGCCTCCACCACCACCAGCTAATCAGGCACCTCCGGAACCGCCGAGGCGTAGGAGGACAGGCGTACGTATGTCTGCGCGAGCGGGGGATTTCCATTTTAGCTCCCCACGCCAATCAAGTGGCAGTCATTACCCGCCACTTCAGGAAGACCCACAGATGGGTGGGCCTTCGCACCCAGTTGCACCGCAACCACCACCGATGGGTTTTGATAACCCGATTCCGGCATACACAGGTTCCATGGCGTATAACCCGTTTGAGCAGCCGGTGCACACCAACTATAACTACGCCGAAGCCGACCCATACTTGGTAGCGGCCAACTATAACACCCATCATCAGGAAGGACCGTATGGAGATCCATGGGGAGTAGGGTACCCAACTCATGGGTACCAAATACCTGCAAGACCTATAATCAGGCAACAATCGCAACCGCCACGGTTTTCCCCACCTGAAAGGGAAGAAATTCTTCAGAGGTTGGACCAAGTGGAGCGAGACTTTCACAGAGACCGAAGGGAGCGACAGAGTTTCTTCCAAGGATTGACAAGCCTAATAAAAGGGAAGAGCAAGAAGGACCATTGAATCCTTCCACTATTGTTGTAATTTCCTTGTATCAGTTGAGCCCCTGCGTGGGTATGCTTGTTTGTTTTGACCCCTGCGTGGGTCTATCTTTCTGTTAACCCCTACGAGGGTATGTTGTTATTTAAGTCCCTGCGTGGACTATTATGTTGTTAAACCCCTGCGTGGGTGATTTGTCTATTTAAAAGTCCCGTTTTGGGCGATATGTAATCTTTTAATGAATTAATGGAATGAAAGTTTATAAATTTCATTGTTGCTATTATATGCATAAATAAATTATATATGAAATAAATAAATTAAAATCATTCCTTTTAAAAATAATCTGCCTACTTTAAATATTAACTAAGGATCTTAGAGGTATAACCTAGCCGGCATGTCATTTTAAGACCTGGCCAAGATGGTGAAACCTGTTAAAAAGATTCAAATCCCAGTTAACATTTGAAAACATGTTAACGCTCCTGGCAGATGTGATTCGTTAAAATCACACACATCATTCTTGTATAAGGATTCTTCAAAAGATTCATAACCCAACTAATGATCTCTGAATCATGGGTTAAATCATCAACTAAGATGATCATATTTTGACCATACGTGGTAATATGGTGCCTACGGGCCCTGCTCATTTCCATATGAGCCAAAAGACAGTGGTAGCTATGACTCCCTGTCAGAAAAAGGTAATGAACTATGTTCAAACCTTCATGCCTTGATTCTCTGAAATTATGGCTTATAATTTAAAGTGTCCTTGTGACTAGGCCTTTCGTGCCACTAATAAAACTGTTATTGTTCTTATAATTAGGATAGATTATAATAAAGTCCTACATAAAAATGATTAATAAATTAACCAAATATGGTCTCTGTTTACCATGGTTAATGAATTACCCTAAGTGGCAATTCCATAATAAACTCCCAAATAAACTATTGTCATTGTCTTATGCAACAGCTCAAGTTTAAAATGGCTGACTCGGACGAAATTAATAGTCACCCAGTGGAGAATAATGATAACGCCCGAATTAATTTAACGGGTGCTGAACTGAAAGCGTTAGTAGACGACGCAGTTACAAAGGCCTTAGAGCGGCAATATGAAGAGTATAGTGGGACTCGAAGTAGGACCCTATCTACACCGCATTCGAAGCCACCTTCCAAGAAGGAAGAACCCAAGAAAAATGATGATAGACTCTCCTCAAACCGCCACAGTGCTCCATCTCAGCAGATTGTACTAAATTAAGAACCCCGTAACAAGGGTTGCTCCTATAAATACTTTGTTTCGTGCAAACCCCGAGATTTCACTGGGGAAAAAGGAGCCATTGACTGCATGACGTGGTTAGATGAGATGGACACAGTAGTGGATATCAGCGGGTGCGTTGAGAGGGATATAGTCAAGTTTGTGTCACAGTTGTTTAAAGGCGAAGCCTTAGCCTGGTGGAGATCACTGATTCAAGCCACTGGGAAGATCCCATTGTACAACATGTCATGGGAACAATTTGGTTGCCCTCATCAGGGAAAACTACTGCCCTCAGCATGAGGTTGAGAAAATAGAGTCTGATTTCCTATCATTGGTTATGCAGAACCTTGACTGCCAAGCTTCCCTCACGAGCTTTAATACTATGTCAAGGTTGGTTCCGTATCTGGTGACCCCGGAACCCAAACGAATAGCTCGTTTCATTGGGGGTTTAGCCCCCGAGATAAAGGCAAGCGTGAAGGCCTCTCGGCCAGCTACTTTCAAATCTGTAGCGGATATATCTTTGTCCCTCACGCTGGACGCGGTCAGACAAAGATCGCTGAGGAACAAAGATGCTGAGAAGAGAAAACATGAAGATGATAATTCACGGAGGTCAAACAAGAAGCATCGAGGAAACGGTGACAACAAGAAGGGGTCTGAGTCAAGGAAGGATGGGCATCAGTCTGGTGATAAGCCCAAGTGCAAAATCTGCAAGAAACAGCACTTTGGGAAGTACAGGTTGGAATCAAACTCGCAGACTCAGTCGAGAACTTTTGCTTGTGGTATATGCAAGTCCAAGGAACACAAGACCTTGGATTGCAAAAAGCTGAAGGATGCAACGTGCTACGGTTGCAATGAGAAAGGGCACATTAAAACCAACTGCCCTAAATACGCCAAGAAGCCTGAAGAGGCCAAGAAGACCAATGCCAGGGTCTTTAGGATGGATGCGAAGGAGGCTGTGCAAGATGATAACGTGATCACAGGTACCTTTCTCATAAATGATGTCTATGCAAGAGTACTTTTTGATTCAGGCGCTGATAAGTCTTTTGTAGATAACAAGTTTTGTGAATTGTTGAAATTGCTTGTTAGAACTTTAAGTGTAAAGTATGAGGTGGAATTGGCAGATGGCACCATAGAAACCGCCTCAACCATATTAGATGGATATTTCATATCCATTAAGAACCACTCTTTTCCTTTGTCCCTACTTCCTTTGAAGTTAGCCGGTTTCGACATCGTGTTAGGCATGGACTGGTTATCTCATAACCAGGCCCAAATTGTCTGCAATAAGAAGCAAGTGGTGATCAAGACTCCATCTAGTGAACCACTTACCATTCAAGGAGATACCCGGTATGGACTTCCTGAGCAAGTGACTATGCTCAAGGCCTCGAGATGTTTGAAGAAGGGTTGTGTCATCTACATGGCACATGTTACTATTGACGAGCCGAAACCCAAGATGGAAGACATCCCTGTCATTTCTGAATACCCTGAAGTGTTTCCTGAAGAACTACCTGGTTTACCACCAGATAGACAAGTCGAATTCAGAATTGACATCATCCATGGAGCAGCACCTGTTGCTAGAGCGCCTTACAGATTAGCACCAACAGAGATGAAGGAATTGAGAGCGCAATTAGATGAATTGCTAGCTAAAGGTTTTATTAAACCTAGTTCGTCTCCTTGGGGAGCACCAGTCTTGTTTGTCAAGAAGAAGGATGGATCGATGCGTCTGTGCATCGATTACCGTGAACTTAATAAGGTCACAATAAAGAATAGGTATCCTTTGCCCAGGATCGACGATTTGTTCGATCAATTGCAAGGGGCAAGTTATTTCTCGAAGATTAACTTGAGGTCATGCTTCCACCAACTAAAGGTTAGAGATGAAGACGTGCACAAAACTGCATTTAGGACTCGTTATGGTCATTACGAGTTCCTAGTGATGCCTTTTGGGCTCACTAATGCACCGGCCGCGTTCATGGATCTCATGAATCGCGTTTGCAAGCCGTACTTAGATAAATTCGTCATCATCTTCATTGACGACATCCTCATTTACTCGAAGAACCAAGCTGACCATGAGAAACACCTTCACTGTATTCTTAAACTTCTACATCATGAGAAACTCTACGCCAAATTTTCAAAGTGTGAATTTTGGCTTCGAGAAGTCCAATTCCTTGGACATGTGGTTAGTGAGCGTGGTATCCAAGTGGATCCCGCTAAAGTGGAAGCAGTTATGAACTGGCAAGAGCCGAAGACGCCTAGGGAGATTCGTAGCTTCCTAGGCTTAGCAGGATATTATAGGCGTTTCATCGAAAACTTTTCAAGGATTGCTGCGCCCCTAACTTCTTTGACTAGGAAGAAAATAAAGTTTGGTTGGGGCCCTAAGCAGCAAGAATCTTTCGATATCTTGAAGCAGAAGTTGAGCAACGCTCCTGTACTGACATTGCCTGAAGGTACCGAAGAATTCGCAGTTTACTGCGATGCATCACACACTGGCATGGGGTGTGTGCTTATGCAGAAGGGCAATGTTATTGCCTATGCTTCACGGCAATTAAAGGTGCACGAATAGAATTACACCACCCATGACTTGGAGTTGGGTGCCGTTGTATTTGCACTAAAGTTCTGGAGGCATTATTTATATGGAATCAAGTGTGTGATCTATTCTGATCACAAGAGCCTCCAGCACCTGTTTAATCAGAAGGATTTAAACATGAGGCAGCGACGATGGATGGAGACGTTGAATGATTATGATTGTGAAATCAGATACCATCCGGGCAAGGCGAATGTAGTCGCTGATGCCTTGAGTCGAAAAGAAAGGATGAAACCCATCCGAATCAATGCCAAGAGCATTGAAATAAAGAACAGTTTGAACAAAAGGTTGTTAGCTGCATAGAAGGAAGCTGTGTTGGAAGCTAACTTTCCTAGCGAGAAACTAGGGGTAACTGAGGAGCAGTTATCTTTTAGCAAGGACGGAATCCTAAGATTAAATGGACGAATATGGGTTCCAATTTATGGAGGACTTCGGGATGTTATCCTCCAGGAAGCCCATAGTTCTAAATATTTCGTTCATCCTGGAGCTGATAAGATGTACCAGGATCTAAGGGAAAATTATTGGTGGATAGGCTTGAAGAAGTCTGTAGCTACCTATGTAGCTAAATGCTTGACGTGTGCGCAAGTCAAAGCAGAACATCAAAAGCCGTCAGGTTTGCTACAACAGCCTGAACTTCCCACTTGGAAATGGGAAATGGTAACTATGGATTTTATCACCAAGTTACCTAAGACGAGGAAAGGAAATGATACCATATGGGTGTTAGTTGATAGACTGACTAAGTCAGCACATTTCCTACCCATCAAGGAGACCTACAGCTCCGACATGTTAGCCCAATTATACGTTGATAAGATTGTAGCTCTACATGGCGTGCCAGTGTCTATTATCTCTGACAGGGATACTAGATACACGTCACATTTTTGGAAGAGTTTCCAACAATCTCTGGGCACACGTTTGAACATTAGTATGGCTTACCATCCTCAGACGGACGGCCAGAGTGAGCGTACTATTCAAACGTTGGAAGACATGCTTCGTGTATGTGTGATTGACTTGGGTGGTAGTTGGGATAACCACCTACCATTAATCGAATTCTCCTACAACAATGGCTACCATACCAGCATTAAAGCTGCGCCTTTCGAGGCATTATACGGTAGAAAGTGTAGAACGCCCGTGTGTTGGGCGGAAGTTGGAGATGTCCAATTATCAGGACCAGAGATAGTCTTTGAAACGACGGACAAGATTGTCCAGATTCGTGACCGTCTCAAAGCTGCCCGAGATAGGCAGAAGAGTTACGCAGATCCAAAGCGTAAACCGATGAAATTTGAAGTTGGTGACAAAGTGTTGCTTAAAGTATCACCCTAGAAAGGGGTGATGCGATTTGGTAAGAAAGGCAAGTTAAGCCCAAGATACATAGGACCGTTCGAAGTCATCGAATGTGTCGGATCAGTTGCCTATAAATTAAACTTACCTGAAGAGCTCAGTAGAATTCACAATGTATTCCACATCTGCAATCTGAAAAAGTGTTTCGCTGATGAATCACTGGTCATATCGCATACAGATGTGCATATAGAAGAGAGCTTAAAGTTTGTTGAAAAACCTGTGTCGATCGAGGATCGACAGGTTAAGAAGCTTCGAAGGAAGCATGTGCCTATTGTAAAGGTAAAATAGGATGCCCGTAGAGGTCCCGAATACACGTGGGAGGTTGAGTCCACAATGAAAGAAAAGTACCCTCATTTGTTTTAATAAATCTCGGGGTCGAGATTTCTTTTAAGGGGGTGAGGATGTAACACCTCGAAAATTCACGTCCTATAATGTGTTGACACGTGTCATAAGTTTGAACGTGTGTAAGAATGTTCTTGAAGGACTAAAGTTGACAAACCTAGAAAGTATGTGAATATACGGGTTCTAAATGTCAACAGTGAATAAATATATTTTACAATAACCCTACATGATGCTCATACCTTCAAACGAATAAATCATGGATCATACGAAGCTAAAAATGAAAGAAAGTGAGAGATTACAAACTACAGGGGTTAAATGTGTCAACATGTTTAAGTTATACCTCTGAGTGACCTTTTGATAAACCCGAGGCTTTGTAACGGTTAATTATGCTCACTAGAATGCACGATATAAATTTCATAAGGTTTCGTTATCGTATGAGAAAGTTATGATCAAATTCGTATGCGAGGGGTTAAAAGCGACAACGATGAAGTTTAGGACTTTTCGGGTGACAATAAAGTTAATCGAGGACTAAACAAAGTGGGTATAAGTCTTGAAGCCCTTATAGGTAAATTTAGAGGGTTCAAAGTGCAAAATATAAGTTAGTTGACCTTTCAGAAGGGCCAAGAGACAAATATGCAAAAACTAGAAAATGTGGAAGCTGAACACAAGGCCCAAGCGGGCCGCGAAGACCCAACAACATCTTACGCGGGCCGCCTACGACGCCCAGACACAGGAACTTTGGACAGCAGCTGAATTTCACACATAAACCGACTCTAATCAGTTGTTTCACTTCATGGGCGACCCCTAAGCAACCCCTAGACCCTTAGGGACATGTGTGGATCATCTGGGATCATGGATAGACTTGTGTGTCAACAATCCATGAGTTCTTGAGCACTATATAAAGGTCCAAGGTTGCAACCAATTCTTCACACCTTCCTTCAGCATTTCTGATCATTTCTGGAGCTCCAAATCAGGCTCAAGTGATCACTAATCGTGCATAGGACTTCAGTAAGTATGCTTAACCTTTCTTAGTTAAGTTTTTGCTTAGTTTTAGCTTAAAAGTCAAACCGTCGTAATTAACGGTTGACTTAACGATTAATCACTAACGGTCCAGTGATTAGTCGAATTGAAAGTAGTTATAAGTTGGTAATTATGCGGGCAATAAACCCTTAAAAGGGCACCCTCTGATTCCCACTCTAACTAGGTCAAATGTCGGGTCAAACTTGTTATCAAAAAGTCAACAGAATGCTTAATTTACAATTTATGCATAATTAGCAATGTAGAACCCATATAACCTGTTTGATCATTAATATAACTTGGTAATGAATGTAAGAACATGTCTAAACATGTTCATGTGACACCTGTGTCACTTCAACCATCAAACAAATTCCAAACCAATGAAATATTGTATTTCATACTTGGGATTTGTAAAAATATGTGTATCGTTTGCACATATCAATTCTTGTTCAATTTCAAACTCTATATCGCTTCCTGGAAGGTTATACGCGCACTGATGCATAAATATAACCAGTTTAATGCAACAAACACTCCAGAATAGTGATATTGGCTAAACATACTTTAAATAACCCTTACATAACTTAGAAATAAGTTTTGAAGGCTTTGGTATTGCAAAATCAAGTTAAATCGCTTACAGGGACTAAAGTTGACAAACTGCGAAAGTATGCCAATTTGAACTGTAACAGACATTCCGGAACATGACCATAAGTTAAACACACCTTAAATATCCTTTACATAGCTTAGAAATAGGCTTTGAGGGGTTTGGTGTGCTAAAATAAACTTTTGGGTCATTCAGGGACTAAAAGTGTCAAAAAGTGCACAAGTTTGCATTTTCGCGCATAACTTACGTTCTGAATACATCCGGACATCCAAAAATTTATGTAAGCATGAATATATTATATTTTAGTGTTCGCCTTAAGAAAAATCCATTAGTCGCGTCATTTGGATCGTTTTTCGCGCTTGTGCGCATTCCATCGTAATTAAGCAAACATCGCGTTCGTACGACCAAACGAACCGACATCTGAGATATTTTTGAGCATGTTTTGAGTTCCCTATACTTTAACTTCATTTTAGAGCCTTGAAATGAGGTTAACGGGGTTCAAACGCATCGAAAAAGGCCTTAAACACGTGCAAGGACCATTTCTGCCAAGTTTGAAACAATTCTGAATCAGGGAGGCAGTAGCGTAGCGCGAGCCCTAAGGGCCTACCCGTAGCGCTACGCGACTGCTTGATCAGATCAGAAAATTGTAATTTACAGCTGTTAACAGCTATTTCCCACTCCTAATCTCAATTCCAAGTGTCAATACCTTATGGTGAGTGTCCAATTAACCCACCATAACTTTCCGACACATGTACGGATGCGATTAAGGCACGATATTCGACAAACGATCCTAACGGTGGACCTTTTACTATAAATACCCATCCACCCTCAACCCCAAAACCCACAAATCTGATCAAGAAGGCTCTAAGTTGAAACCTTTGTTTCATACCTGAGCTATTTTGATCGAGATTAGCATTCGGGGACCCTTCGTAAGTATTCTTTCGTTCTTTTCCTTATTTTACTGCTTTTTGAGTCAGAAAGTCAAACTTTGTTTGACTTTCAGCGTTGACCAGTAATGGTCAATGCGAAGTTCGTTTGAACTTCGCAACGTGATTGTAATCACGATGGTTATAGTCCCTTGGGACTATGCCTACTGATTACCACGTTGTCTAGGGTCGTAGGGTAAGCGATCTGATAAATCGCTTATACCTTCGAACCCGACCCAGTTTGGTCGATCATAAGGATCCGACCAAATACATTAGGTGACCATAGTATATAGGGAATAACCTTCCGAGGTTATACCTTATGGTCACATCGTTTGAGTAGTTGTATGATAGGTAGTTTATATGCCTTAGGTAAATTACCAGAATACCCTTTTCATGTATAATTGGTAATTAAGCATATGTAACCTAAACTTTTGTCACATAACTGATTATGTAACATGTTTAGGCATATAACACTTATCATAGGACTAGTTAAGCGATCCGAACGCGTTTCACGCGAACGACGCGTTAAAGTAGCATAAGCTATCTAAACGGGTCGTAACGGGTCGTAAACAATTAGGTTAAGTTTCATTTAGTATGTAGGCTTCGTTAAACCATATGACACGAGTCTCTATACTCGTTTGGTTTACGAACCCTCATTCTATCAGATCTTCCGATTTAGGTCCGGTTTATTAACATAGTTACCTATATTAGGTGCCGTTTTGATATCCGCGATCTCTAGCATTGTTTGGTTGTTACTCAAGGACTACTGAGCAATCTCAAGTGAGTACATAGACCCCTCTTTTACTGTTTTCCAAACTGTTTTGGGGTGGAACACATGTGCCTACTTGTTACTTTCGTGCTTTCCTGTTTTTCACATCATACACCTGCTATGTTCGTTAGTACATTATAGTACATGATTTCATTTCATTTCATGCTAGGTGTGCCCATTATGTGCATTACTTAGTACATCGTTTTACATTGCATTTCTGTTGCATATGCTCATCCAGCATATGAACACATTATACTACATTTTGAACCGTTGTAACCAATTGATTACGTGAACCGTTGTAATCATTTGACCATGTGAACCGTTGATATCTGTGAACCGTTTGTATCTGTGAACCGTTTGTATCTGTGAACCGTTTGTATCTGTGAACCGTTTGTATCTGTGAACCGTTTGTATCTATGAACCGTGTGAACCGTATTTGACTATACATGAACATTTCTACACTTGTTAAACACTTCATCTTGATAATTTGGTTTGATTAAGTGATTAAATAACGATGCATGTGTAATATGATACAAGCATGGTGGATATGCCGCTGGTACTTCCTATATATAAGTGTTTGTATGGTATTACATATTGTAGCGTTATTTGAATCATTTCAGTTTAAGACATAGAACATTTTATACAAATAACATACTTTTCACAAGACATTGTTTTACAAACAACTTATCTTATACAAACTCATTTTTACATGGTTATTCATTTAACCTTACATTTGTTTATACCTATCATATGATCTTATCGATTTTCAAATGATTTACAAGACAAAGCAAATAACAAGGTTCATGACTAAACATTTTCTCAAACATAAGTCATGAATCCTATTTTCACAAAACCTATGTATCTCACAGGCATTTTTATGCTGACGTACCTATTTTCACATGTGTTTTTCAGGAGCTGTTGCATAAGATGATCAAGACACACACATAGGCAGACTTGGGCTTTAGTGACAATAAAAGATGCAAGACTAGTTAATTATGTTGTATTTCTTTGTTTATTAAGACATTGTAACACTTTTAATTAATAAAACGAAACTTTAATTGCCATGGATTTGAAACGATTAATTCTGTTACAACACTCCCCGACATTTCCGCCACGTTTTGTATGTTCTACGTGGTCGGGGTGTGACAGAAAAGATGGTATCAGAGCCAATGGTTATAGGGAATTAGGTTATTAGTAATGCTTTGACCTAGTCTATAACCTTCTTAGGACCCTAATGCGAGTTTACTTGCGTTTAGTAAAAAAAAAACAATACTGTCACCTATCCTTAGGCGACGACCACAACAAGAACATAAATTTCAAGACCACTTTGAAAACTAATCATCTGTTCTAGGATGATTAATTACTAGGTTTTGAACCCTCTGTTATATGGTTTTGAACCCCTTTGAGTTTTCAAAATCTCGTCAAGGTTTTGGGTTTTAAATAATGTGAACACGTGCAAACTGGAAGGGTGAATGCCTGTATTCTGGGTTTTCTGTCTAGGCAAGCACTTCGTATACATCTCATCAGACGCGAGACCAGTTGTGCTTACCTGGGAATTCTTGGGATGAGTGTTCACTTATAGGCGAGCATGTCTTCGCGATACATTATTTTTGACCTATTCACTTTGATTAATCACCGGGGTCGTTTGTTGCTTTGTAGTAACAAACAAATGACCACTATCCTTGCTTTCATCAGATTTGTTTCATCTCATTCTTTTCGTCTAATTCTCTCACCCATTTCCTTTCATGTTTCCTCTTTTAGAATGCCTCCTCGACGCGAAAACCAGATAGCGACTGCTGAACTGGCAGAAATCATTGCGCAACAAATGGCTGCTGCCTTCCCAAATCTTTATGCTCAGATGATGCAAGCCATCAACAACAACGATGCTCCATGCAACTTCAAAAGTTTCAACTCGGCTAAACCACTCAAGTTTAGTGGTTCTGAAGGAGCGACTGGGCTTCTTCAGTGGTTCGAGAGCATTGAGAATACGTTCCGTCACGTCACGTTCAGTGTCCTGAAAATCGCAAGGTCGAGTTTTCTTCGAGTGTGTTTCAGAAGAGGGCTCTTACGTGGTGGAACGGGATTATGAGAGACCGGGGTGCTGAAGTTGCACTAGCACAGACTTGGGCCGAGCTTAGGGCACTTATGATGAGGGAATTCTGTCCTCGTCACGAGATCAGGGCCTTGGAAAGGGAATTTGACGATCTTAAGCAAGACAGCGGCGAGCATCGAGCCTACACAGACCGTTATGAGGAGTTGAGTCTGTTATGCCCAAACATGGTCACGCCTTTGGATAAGGCAATCGAAAAATACATTGATGGCCTCCCTGACTCAATACAAGACATTTTGACTGGTAGCAACCCCACTACGGTTAGGCAGGCCATTGAGCTATCTGCAACCTTGACCGAATCTCAGATCAGAAAACGTAAGCTTTTCCGAAAAGGTGACAAGAAACCGGTCGAGGATTCGAATCCAACCGAGGAATCAAAGACCATGGATGAACAGACTGGATCTCCTAAGAAGTCAAAGAAGCGAAAGGCTTCCCAGAACTTCGCAATGGTAGCTCGCAATGATCAAACCGTCCCCAACCAACCAGCTCAACCCCCTGCCCGGAAACCCTACAACGGAACTGCACCCTTGTGCAACCAATGTGGTCTACATCATCATGCTGGTGTGAAGTGCCGCACATGCCAAGTTTGCGGACTTATAGGTCATACAGCGAGGGTTTGCCCAACCGCAGCTGCACCAAATCAAGCTGGCAATAATCCTGCTCAAGCTCGTTTTCCACCGGGATCTTGCTACAACTGTGGCGAGATGGGCCATTTTCGTAGGAATTGCCCAAGGCTTGCTAATGCAAATCTAGCGCAGGGATGAGCATATGACCAACCAGAAGACAACAGCGTTTAGAAATAATCACGTCTTATGTATTATTTTCTTTTGTTGTCAAGATCCAAGAAACAGTTGTTATTGTTGTTTATAAATAAATCTTTTATATACATTGCAATGTATTTATGTGATTATATGTATAAACAACATATCCCCTACAATACCGACAATCAAGGAACCGCATTCCTTGAAGAACAGACTACCCCCAAATTTCTTCCACTATACGATCTCTTGCGTTTTTCACGAAAATTCTAAGTACCCGTTTCTTCCAAGAGAAACGAAGTACGAGGTGCCAAGTTAATAGCAATCGATAACAAGATAATAACAATTAAACAATTATGTGGTTATGTGCTTATGTGTTATCTTTTATGTGTCATCCAAATTATGATATCCAAATCCTCGTAGAATCTTTCATATCCTTGTACAAGAGATCTATAGTAGGATACCCAAAGGCACTACCTAAAATCCTTAATGGACTTCTACGTTGTAGTTAAGTCCCTTGGATTATAAAGCACTGCTTAATAATTAGACCCCTTGAGTGGTCTAGTTAAACTGATTGATATAGCTGAAAGGACTCCTTGGAGACCAAATTAAGAAGTTCCTCTGTGGATCTAATTAAAAGGATCCTATGGTAGTCTAGTCGCCGTCATCACAAGTTTGATATCCTTCCCCACAACATTACAAAACAAACTGTGTGGACTGTGCAAGAGATTACGTAATTATAGATGCATACATAATTATGGAATTTAGTGCACAGAAATCACAGCAAGTTCTATCATGTATCTAGAGTTAACCCTATTCATTTCCAATTCTGATGAAGCATCCGTTGAGGAAAAATGAACTAGCTATTCATTTTTCACTTCTGAAGAATATCCGTTAAGGAAATGAATATCCGTTTATCCCTCATTTCCAATTCTGAAGAATACCCATTGAGGAAAATGACTCCGTTTGTTCATTTTCGTTTCTGAAGATTTATCCATTGAGGAAATGAATATCCGTTGTTTAATCCTTCATTTCAGAACCTGAGGAAACAACCGTTGAAAATGACTCCGTTTGTTCATTTTCTTTTCTGAAGATTTATCCGTCAAGGAAATGAATATCCGTTTGTCTATTCATTTTCATTTCCATTTCTGATGAAGCAACCGTTGAAAATGACTCCGTTTGTTCATTTTCGTTTCTGAAGATTTATCCGTCAAGGAAATGAATATCCGTTTGTCTATTCATTTTCATTTCCATTTCTGATGAAGCACCCGTTGAAAATGACTCCATAAGTTCATTTTACGTTTCTGAAGATTGTCCGTTGAGGAAATGAATCCCCGTTTGTTTATTCCTTCATTTTCGCTTCTGAAGAATACTCATTGAGGAAAATGACCCCGTCTGTTCATTTTCGTTCTGAAGAATGTCCGTTAGGGAAATGACAGGATTATGCCTTACATATCTCTGGTGGTTATCTGACACAAAGTCACAAATAGACTCCTACGAATTAATTTCGGGACGAAATTTCCTAAAGTAGGGGAGACTGTGACACCTGTGTCACTTCAACCATCAAACAAATTCCAAACCAATGAAATATTGTATTTCATACTTGGGATTTGTAAAAATATGTGTATCGTTTGCACATATCAATTCTTGTTCAATTTCAAACTCTATATCGCTTCCTGGAAGGTTATACGCGCACTGATGCATAAATATAACCAGTTTAATGCAACAAACACTCCAGAATAGTGATATTGGCTAAACATACTTTAAATAACCCTTACATAACTTAGAAATAAGTTTTGAAGACTTTGGTATTGCAAAATCAAGTTAAATCGCTTACAGGGACTAAAGTTGACAAACTGCGAAAGTATGCCAATTTGAACTGTAACAGACATTCCGGAACATGACCATAAGTTAAACACACCTTAAATATCCTTTACATAGCTTAGAAATAGGCTTTGAGGGGTTTGGTGTGCTAAAATAAACTTTTGGGTCATTCAGGGACTAAAAGTGTCAAAAAGTGCACAAGTTTGCATTTTCGCGCATAACTTACGTTCTGAATACATCCGGACATCCAAAAATTTATGTAAGCATGACTATACTATATTTTAGTGTTCGCCTTAAGAAAAATCCATTAGTCGCGTCATTTGGATCGTTTTTCGCGCTTGTGCGCATTCCATCGTAATTAAGCGAACATCGCGTTCGTACGACCAAACGAACCGACATCTGAGATATTTTTGAGCATGTTTTGAGTTTCCTATACTTTAACTTCATTTTAGAGCCTTGAAATGAGGTTAACGGGGTTCAAACGCATCGAAAAAGGCCTTAAACACGTGCAGGGACCATTTCTGCCAAGTTTGAAACAATTCTGAATCAGGGAGGCAGTAGCGTAGCGCGAGCCCTAAGGGCCTACCCGTAGCGCTACGCGACTGCTTGATTAGATCAGAAAATTGTAATTTACAGCTGTTAACAGCTATTTCCCACTCCTAATCTCAATTCCAAGTGTCAATACCTTATGGTGAGTGTCCAATTAACCCACCATAACTTTCCGACACATGTACGGATGCGATTAAGGCACGATATTCGACAAACGATCCTAACGGTGGACCTTTTACTATAAATACCCATCCACCCTCAACCCCAAAACCCAAAAATTTGATCAAGAAGGCTCTAAGTTGAAACCTTTGTTTCATACCTGAGCTATTTTGATCGAGATTAGCATTCGGGGACCCTTCGTAAGTATTCTTTCGTTCTTTTCCTTATTTTACTGCTTTTCGAGTCAGAAAGTCAAACTTTGTTTGACTTTCAGTGTTGACCAGTAATGGTCAATGCGAAGTTCGTTTGAACTTCGCAACGTGATTGTAATCACGATGGTTATAGTCCCTTGGGACTATGCCTACTGATTACCACGTTGTCTAGGGTCGTAGGGTAAGCGATCTGATAAATCGCTTATACCTTCGAACCCGACCCAGTTTGGTCGATCATAAGGATCCGACCAAATACATTAGGTGACCATAGTATATAGGGAATAACCTTCCGAGGTTATACCTTATGGTCACATCGTTTGAGTAGTTGTATGATAGGTAGTTTATATGCCTTAGGTAAATTACCAGAATACCCTTTTCATGTATAATTGGTAATTAAGCATATGTAACCTAAACTTTTGTCACATAACTGATTATGTAACATGTTTAGGCATATAACACTTGTCATAGGACTAGTTAAGCGATCCGAACGCGTTTCACGCGAACGACGCGTTAAAGTAGCATAAGCTATCTAAACGGGTCGTAACGGGTCGTAAACAATTAGGTTAAGTTTCATTTAGTATGTAGGCTTCGTTAAACCATATGACACGAGTCTCTATACTCGTTTGGTTTACGAACCCTCATTCTATCAGATCTTCCGATTTAGGTCCGGTTTATTAACATAGTTACCTATATTAGGTGCCGTTTTGATATCCGCGATCTCTAGCATTGTTTGGTTGTTACTCAAGGACTACTGAGCAATCTCAAGTGAGTACATAGACCCCTCTTTTACTGTTTTCCAAACTGTTTTGGGGTGGAACACATGTGCCTACTTGTTACTTTCGTGCTTTCCTGTTTTTCACATCATACACCTGCTATGTTCGTTAGTACATTATAGTACATGATTTCATTTCATTTCATGCTAGGTGTGCCCATTATGTGCATTACTTAGTACATCGTTTTACATTGCATTTCTGTTGCATATGCTCATCCAGCATATGAACACATTATACTACATTTTGAACCGTTGTAACCAATTGATTACGTGAACCGTTGTAATCATTTGACCATGTGAACCGTTGATATCTGTGAACCGTTTGTATCTGTGAACCGTTTGTATCTGTGAACCGTTTGTATCTGTGAACCGTTTGTATCTGTGAACCGTTTGTATCTATGAACCGTGTGAACCGTATTTGACTATACATGAACATTTCTACACTTGTTAAACACTTCATCTTGATAATTTGGTTTGATTAAGTGATTAAATAACGATGCATGTGTAATATGATACAAGCATGGTGGATACGCCGCTGGTACTTCCTATATATAAGTGTTTGTATGGTATTACATATTGTAGCGTTATTTGAATCATTTCAGTTTAAGACATAGAACATTTTATACAAATAACATACTTTTCACAAGACATTGTTTTACAAACAACTTATCTTATACAAACTCATTTTTACATGGTTATTCATTTAACCTTACATTTGTTTATACCTATCATATGATCTTATCGATTTTCAAATGATTTACAAGACAAAGCAAATAACAAGGTTCATGACTAAACATTTTCTCAAACATAAGTCATGAATCCTATTTTCACAAAACCTATGTATCTCACAGGCATTTTTATGCTGACGTACCTATTTTCACATGTGTTTTTCAGGAGCTGTTGCATAAGATGATCAAGATACACACATAGGCAGACTTGGGCTTTAGTGACAATAAAAGATGCAAGACTAGTTAATTATGTTGTATTTCTTTGTTTATTAAGACATTGTAACACTTTTAATTAATAAAACGAAACTTTAATTGCCATGGATTTGAAACGATTAATTCTGTTACAACACTCCCCGACATTTCCGCCACGTTTTGTATGTTCTACGTGGTCGGGGTGTGACAGTTCAACCCAACAATTTTCAGTAGAGACCCGGTTCGGAAGCGAAAGTCGCATAATTTGACTTTTGCTTTGACTTTCAGTTCTGACCCGTTTAAGCATGTTTTAGAAGTGCCTTAGAGCTCTAATAGGACTAGGTTACATGCTAGTATAACCATTTGTGATTATACACCTCGGATCATTAGTTATCCGATTAATACGCATGATTCCGTTAATTGCCTATATGTTGACCATTATGCCCTTTTCACCATAAAACGTAATTTTTGAAAATGTAAAAGAGTAGAAACCTTAGTTTCTGAATTATAAACTTGCACCCAAAATTTGACATCAGTTTGAGGTGTAGATTGAGAGTTATGCTCCTTAGCGTAATTAGAAAGCTTATTAGCGATTAAACGACATAATTAGCGTATAACCTATTTAAGCATACTTTTTGATATCAAACTCTTTACCCACTGATGTAATATATTATTTTGGGATTTTTGAAGATTTTTAATTAATTTTTGGCTGAGCATAACTTAGGGTCATAAGCTTAATCCGGTAATTGTCAGTTTTGCCCTTTCGGGCTATAAAATGAGTTTTACATATCATTTTGACCCCAAACCTTTTGCTACTGATTTTAAATGATAAATAAATTATTTTAAGCCTTCTGTAATAATAAAAATATCAGCTTTCTTTATAGAACCCGGAAACGGCTTCCAATCGCCTTATTAAGCGTTTTTAACGCATAGTATGTACTAAAACTATTTTAAACATACAAAGGGTGATACCTACTGATATTTGAGGTAAATTATAATATTTTAACAGTAAGAAAAATTTGTTTAACTCAGACTTCAGTTTTGAGCCTTTCGGCTTATGTGAAATTACCAAAATGCCCCTACGGTGCATAGTGTGGTTATAATTGATAAATTTCACATATATACTTTACCCTACTGTTATGACTTATCAAATTAAGTATTTTTGCTGATTATATCAGACCTGTAACTCAGGTTAATACTTAAACTCTTTTATAACCTTATAAATGACCAAACTACCCCTACGGGGCATAGTTTGTGTTTAAATTCATTTCGGGCATAATAAATGATATCTTACTGATGTCACAACATATTTGAGGCATATTAACTTAGGAAACCTGTATATGGCTCTTGCGTTCACCCGTTACGCTTATTAGGCGTTTGGTTCGGTTTATGTTGCTAGTTTGCATAAATTAGCCGAAACGGGTCAAACCTTACCGGTTTTATCTCAAAATCCAGAATGTGTATAATATACCCATATTAAACAAGTCTTCAAACTTATCGGGTCTAAATCACATTCTATTCCGGTCTTCGCTTAATCGTGCGTTTGAACCGTATCTTTAAAACTAACCGGTCTAAGCTTAGGCTTAATTAAAGACCCGTTAGGATTCTAATAGGTTATTATAAACCTTCGTTCCAGAATAGGAGGACCAGTAAAAGCTACTTGCATTTGCTTACTATGATTATTACTTTGCTCAGGTAAATACTTTTAACTTATTTTCCCTATACGGGCTTGGGTTACAGTATATAAAATATCGCTTGGTCGGGCATTAAATCTTCCATCGTATGGTGGTTAATTGAATAATTTAATCGGCTCGTTTAAATATGTTTTGTTTGCTTAAAGCCTTTGGGGGGTTAATGACCATGTCCCGGATACCTTGGCATCATTTTACGAAATGGCCACGACCTAAGCGCGGAGTGTAGGCGTACACTCGTCAGTGCATAAATAATTGATGTGGTGTGTCTATTGATCTTTAACCCGGCACACTCCGGGCTACTGAACGCATAAGGAACATGTAATTATTTTACAAGATTATATATTTAAATGATTATCCCAAGTTATAAAATGTTTATGCCACGTGCATCCAAATCAATTTTTAATCATTTTCTAAAATGAGTCAGTTGATTGTATTTACCAGTGTAAACTGACGTATTTTTCCCAAAAAGATTAAATGCAGGTACTAAGCGTAATAGGCTGGATTTCTCCTTAGCATCAATAGAAGTCTCGCAAGCTTAAGATGCCTAAAGTCTGTTGAACTACTGTTTCCTATTTACTTTCGATCCGTCTGTGGATTTAATTTCAACTGTTGTGATACTCGATATTAATATATTATATTCGGTTGAAATATATCTTTCATTTGCTTTCGTTGTGCATATTTATATATTGTGTTGTTTGACTATTATGTTGCCAACCACGTCACGATACTCCCCACCGGGCCCACTGGTGACATGAGGAATTCGGGGTGTGACAAAGATGTTGAGGGAAACAGAAGTCTCTGAAACTGAGTACCACGAAGATATCTCAAAATTCAAAGAACAGCTCCCTAGTGAACAGATGTAGGAGCAGTAACAAACTGGCTAACCACATGAACCGCATGAGCAATATCTGGGTGAGTAATTGTAAGATAAACCAAGCTGCCAACAATAGTACGATACAAACTCGGGTCAGCCAAGGGAACACCATCAGTGGGAGAATATCACGCATTGGTTTCAAGAGGAGTGCCTACAGTTCTGTTATTAGAAAGTCTTGCCCATTGAAATAGATCAGATATATATTTTGTCTAAGAAATGAGGTATCCATTCTTAGACTGAGCCACCTCCATACCCAAAAAAATATCGTAGCAGACCCAAATCCTTCATAGCAAAACGGTTAGCCAAATCACACTTTAAGGCCTCGATACCATCATAATCATCGCCTGTAATAATCATATCATCAACATATAAAGGCAGAACAATGTGTCCAGTACCTCTACATCGATCAAACAATGTTGAATCGAGGTTACTAGGAACAAAACCAAGGGAAGTAATCACTGTAGATAATTTCTCAAACCAAGCGCGAGGGGCTTATTTGAGACCATATAGAGCTTTCCGAAGCCGACAGACTTCACCAGGCTGATGAGTAATTCCTGGGGGAGGAATCATGAAAACCTCCTCATTGAGATCACCATTTAAAAAGGCGTTCTTGACATCCATTTAACAAATATTCCACTTACGAACAGATGCAATAACTATGAGAGTAGGAATTTTAGTCATTTTTGCCATTGGGGCAAATATTTCTTCATAATCCATACCATACTTTTGTGAGTATCATTTCGCTACAAGTCTGGCCTTATATCGCTCAATAGAACCATCCGACTTCGTTTTAATCGTATAAACCCAACAACAACCAATTTCCTGTTTACCAGGTGGGAGTGGAACCAAATCCCATGTTTGTGTATGATAGAGAACAGTGAACTCTTCAGCCATAGCATTCTGCCAAATTGGATTAGAGACAGCCTCTCTATACGATTCGGGTTCAGATATCTGGTGTATATTTGCAATAAAGGAAGCAAATGAAACTGAGTAGTAGAGTACGCAAAATCTGGTAGCTTAGTGGACTTACATTCATGAGTGGACCCTCTCAGAGGTGGCGCTGTCTCTACAGATGAAGGAGTTGTCTCAGGCATAGTCGGACCTGAAGTTGTGTTTGGCGATGTATAGGTATCTTAAACAGATCCATCAGGTGCTATTGGCCTATCAGGTTCCACTAGGCCATCAGGTTCAACAAATGTAGTAGGAACATTAGACGATGTTGATGCATCAATATCACAAGTGAATGGGTCAATGTTTATAGATCTGACTTTGTTACATCGTTTGACTTGGATGAAATCGAATTAAAAGGAATATGTTCAAGGAAGAAAACATGCCTCGAAACATACAACTTCTTAGTTAGAGGATCAAAGCAACGATAGCCTTTTTGTGCAGTGCCATAACCTTTCGGACCACTAGCATAACCCAAGAATGCACATAGTGTTGACTTATTTGACAATGTGTCTCGTTCAACATGAGGACGAAGAACAAAGCAAGTGAATCCAAAAACCCTTAATTCATCGTAATCTGGGAGTTCACCATATAGTTTCTCAAAAGGAGACATCACAGAATTATGAGCAGTAGGGATCCGATTAATTATATATTGGGCGGTTAGGATTGCTTCTCCCCAAAACACACTTGGAACATCAGAAGATATAAGAAACGAGCGAGCAGTTTCCATAAGATGACGATGTTTCCTTTCAGCAACACCATGTTGCTGAGGGGTGTCGGTACAAGATGTCTGGTATTGTACCATCTGAGGCAAGTAATTGGCTAAAAGCATTGGAGGTATATTCACCCCCTTGGTCATATCAGAAGAATTTTATCATAGCTGAATGCTGTGTCTTAACATAGGCTCTAAAGTCTTTGTAAATGCCAAAGAATTCAGATTTACGCTTCATAAGATACCCAAGTATAACGAGTATAATCATCTATAAAAGATACATAATAAATCGACCCACCCTTAGTGGAGACTGGTGATGGACCCCACACAACAAAATGCACAATATCGAAAGGAGGAGCAGAACGAGAAATACTTTTTTTAAAAGGCAAAGCCGAGAATTTTAAAAGTTTACAACCATTACAATCAGAAATATCACATGTGTTCAATTGACCCAACGCACCTGTAGAAACCATAAAGTTTAAACGCGATGGTGACACATGTCCCAAACGAGAATGCCCTCGATAAAAATCAGATGATGAACGACTCAAGCGAAAGGAAGACAAGTCAACAGCAGAAGCAGCCACACCAATTTCTTTAAGACCATCCAAGGCATAAAGTTCACCTACCCAACGCCAAGTCCCAATCACCCTCATAGAATGTGAATCCATTACACAACAAATGGAATCAGAAAAGAACACCGAATAACCTGATTTACACAAATGACTAACCGAAACAAAGTTTAAAGCAAGATCTAGATTATAATAAACGCTAATGAGAGAAATATTAGGGGTAACAACAGATCCAACACCCTTTACAGGCATTGATGTAGCACTAGCAGACATCACAGACGCTAGAGAACTAGATGTCAAAGACACAAAAGATGACAAGTAGGGTGACATATGATGAGATGCACCAGAATCCAAAATTCAATGGGATGAAGGAATACCTAAGGTACTAGACGAAGACAAGCCTGAATTTAGAAACAGTCTGAATTGCTAAAAAACCTGAGGATCTGAAGCAGGCATCGGGACAGGACCAAATGGTGCATTCAGATTTGAAACATGTCGTTGTTGTGATATCTTGTTAAGCAACAATGGACATCGAGACTTCCAATGGTTTTCTGTATGCAATATGCACATTGATCGAAAGCAACTTTACAGCCACGTGTTGACGAAAGAGAATCATCCATGATGAAAATAACAAGGAACAAAACAATTGTGTCGGCCGAACCTTATATCATCAAACAAAAAACAATCACGGTAATGACCTTCAACAACATATTTCCCAAAAAATACTCAATGTGGAGTTCGATATGTGCAACTAATACTTGCTACAAACTCTTTCATAATCATGTCAACAAGAAAAATGGACCAAATAGTGCTCTGATACCATGTTAAAAGATAAACATGTATAGAGAAAAACGTCTAGGGTTAATTGAATAGAAAAGTATTCTACACAAATGAAGGAGAAATAAAAATTATACAACTGGGCTACAACTTACTAGCTAACGGGCCAAATCCCACAATGATTAAACTATATTATTATGCTAACAAAGCGACCTGAGGTTGATCGGGGAGTTGCTCGGGCAAGCCATGCGGGTATCTCGGCTACACCGCAACAGAGGTTACGAGTAGAAAGTCGCGGGTATAGATAGCCTGAGCAGGGATAGAAAGTAGCTGCTATAGATAACTAGAGTGGGTATAGAAAGTCGTTGGAAGCTTGGTTTATTTTTTGAAGGTTGGACTTGATATCTTGTAATACGAGAGCGTAACACATGTTAATGTTAATTAAATGAAATGGGGAAATTGTGTATTAAATTTTATTACTGTTTCTAAAATTCCCTTGGTTCTTTTTCATAGTTTATTTATATATTTTTGTTTTGTTGCAATGAAATTTTTTAGATTTAATAAACAAATTACATGTTCGTGGCAGTGGCGCTTCAAATCATGACATCCGGAACTGTGGCGGTGGTTGCTTTGGTTGCTTTTTTTATTAAAGGTCGATTATCCCCGCTGCGGAGCACAGGCGGAAAAATCCTATTTGGAAAATAAAAAACTAAAAACACTACTTACACTTTAATACATAATCTTAATTTCTCATCTTTACTATTTATACTTTATCTCCTATAAAAATATTAACCACCCCTACGATTTTTAAACGTCTGTAATTTTTCTTACGTTAGTATTTATTTTAAATACAATAATAAAGAGTATTTCATAATCTTTGTTTGAGTATAGTATTGCTATACTTTTTTTAAAGGCCTTTAACCAAAACTGAACCGAAAGTAGATGAAACCGAATCGAAATCAACCAAAAAAACTGAATTAACTGAAAACTGTTTAACTGAAAACCGAATTAACGAAAAACTGGTTATCGGTTTTTTTATACCTTAATTTCATTTATTTCTATTCAAAAGTTTTAGCAGAGGTTTGGTTTTGCCTATTGATCTAAATTAAACAAACCAACCTAAAAACCGTCAGTCTAACTAAATAAACCAAACTGATTAATTAGTTTCGGCTTCAGTTGATGATAATAACCGAATTGATCGAACTATGCACACCCTGACAGTGTATGTGTTTCCCGGCGTATCACGCAGACACCCTTCTGGTTGTTATTGAATTAAAATACCATATTAGTAGCTCCAAAACTTTTTTTTTTTTATATAAATTCAAGATTTGCCAACGGTAATAGAGTTTTATACTCAAATTTTAGGAAATTAATTATTTGAGATGGTTGAGGAAAAATGAAAACAAAATTTAGCATTATAGCAAGCCCCTCTGCCAGATTGCACCACAAAAGTAGAATTAAAAATCTAAAAAATCCAAAACCATGTAAGATCTGTACGTTAATACAGCAGAAGTATTCCATGAATCCTATGGATTTAATTCTTTGATCACACAGTTAATAATTACATTAGGGTACTAATTAATGTACGAGTCGGGATGTTGGTTATCCCCTCGCATGCTTTTAAGACTGTTTCTCATCGTTCGTCTTCCTATTCCTGCATTTCCTTTTGTCATCATAGCAACGAATTCCCCATAGTCGATCCTTCCATCCTGGAAGAAGACAAACATAAACTTGTTATCAGGAGTGTGAATTTCTGACATGACCTGGAATTTAACATGAAATGGTAGTCTAAATGGGTTCCCGTCAGTTTAGGGTTGAACTAGTGGACATATTTTAGAAAATATTTAAAATGTGTTTTATACTAAAGTAACTCAAACCAGTTTTGTATTGTATACCAAAATATAAAAGAGAAATGAGGATCATGATTTATCGTTTGGAGTTGATTAAAAATAAAAAAAAATAAAAATAAAAATTTTAAAAAAATTAAAAAGTTAAAACAACTTAAAAAATAAAAAAAATTAATTTAAAAATTTTAAAAATCAAACAAAATATAAAGAATTTAAAATATTTAAAAAGTAAAAAAAAATTAAAAGTTAATTATAAAGAAATTAAAACATTTAAAAATTTAATTTTTGTAAACTTTTTATTTTAAATTTCCCTAAATTTTTTTATTTTTAAAACTTTTAATTTTTTTAAATGTTTTTGATATTTTTTTTAAATTTTCAACTTTTTTTATTTTTTCTATTTTTAATTTTCTAAATTTTTTGTTTTTGGTTTTTCTAGAAATTAAAAAAAAATTGATTTTTTAAAACTTGCTTTTTTTTTTTATAATTTTTTGAATTTTTATTTTTAGCCTATAATGATCCAAGCCCATTTTGATCAAACCCATTCTAACCTTTTTTTAATAAACCCATCCTAACTCACCCACCCAAACCTACCCGACCCACGTCTTTTTCCACCCCTACAATTCATTATCGATATTTTCAAATGTTTCAGTGAAATGAAATAAAAGGTCTATTAGGAATATGGTTTATCTCTAAAAGATCAAACGGACAAAAACCATCGAGGTTGAAACTTGTCCAATGTGTATTGTTAATGACCCAACCCATTAGCCAAAAAACTGGTTGGGATCAATTGTTTCGACGTTTAAATAAACGACACGTTTTGACCCAACCCATTAGCCAACCCGCCCATTTTGCGAGGCTTACTCTAGATCATGTCATTCCTTCATGCATAGAAAAAGAACAACTTCCATCATTTAACTTCTTAAACTTACATTATCTTGATCGACTTCCTTAATGATATCCTCCACAAGAAAATCAGTCATATTATGATCTATACACGCTTGTTGAAGCTCATCAACCGTAATATAGCCACTTCCATCCTTATCAAAATATCTGAATGCGGAAACAAGATGCTCCTCTCGGTCCAATTTATTCAGATGCATTGTAGCAGCTACAAACTCTCCATAGTCTATTGTACCACTGTTATCCACGTCAGCCTAAACCAATAATACATAAGTTAGCAATATTATTTTAATAGTAATATAAATTTAATAAGACGATTTACAAGGATTTATGTATTAAAAGATACACTTTGGACAAGAGGCCAGTTTACAAGGATTTATGGCTTAACGTACGTTGCATACGCGATTTTTTTTTTCAACGTGCGGTTTTTATCGTCACCATGCGATTTCTGATAAAACACACACATGCGAATTTGTTTTCATCCCCCACATGCGATTTCCTCATCTACACCAACATGCGATTTTGCATATTTTATGCATGCGCTTTTTTTTTTTTTTTTTTTTTTTTTATAACGTGTGATTTCTAATCGCGTACGTAATGTACGTTAAGGTCAATTGTATGATACACTTTTTCCTTTGGACAATTTGATAACAGTAAGAATAACACGACACCAAGCAATAAAACTAGTCGTACCGCATCCATAAGGTCTCGAATCTCTGTGTCCTTTAAAGTTGACCCGAACCTTTTTAAACCGGCTTTAAGTTCATCAAACGTTATTGCACCACTGTTATCCGTATCCATCGCCTTGAACATTTCCCTCAAACCAGCTATCTCTTCTTCGGACAAACTTTCGGCTATTACCTAACAACATACAAAAACAAAATACATCATTGGCCTTTCAACACACCTATTATTGTAATAAGGATAACAGCCAAAATGACAACGAAATTAATTTAGAGGTGCACAATTTCGACCCATTTCCATTTGGACATGATTACACCTAACAGGTCAAACCACACAGAAAAAAGCCTAATGATTAATAGGTTAAACCGGTTGAAAATTGTTGAACGTGTATTTTTAATGCTTACAGCCACCTCCTAAATCACTTTTGTTTTAAAAAACTAGATGATAACTGTATTAAAGTAGTTTTTGGGTATCAATGCATTAACTAACACACAAAAAAATATTTACGGGTCAACCCGACCCAACACATAGTAAAAACAGCCTGTTTCAACCCGAGACCAGTGGCGGACCCAGGAATTATTTGCTGGGGGTGCGGATGAGTGGCTCAAGCATATTTTTAAGGGGTGCGGTCGGGTTTTTTGCCTAAAATATACACTAAATTTTTTTTTTCCAAGGGGTGTGCCCGCCCACCTTGGGCATAACCTAGGTCCGCCCCTGCCCGAGACCCATTACACTGGTCCATTTTTCCATCTATGTGGAATCATAACCCGTCAAACATTGATCGAGTGTGGTCACCCCAACAATATCTTAATTCCATGTTTAGTTAAAATGCTAAATCATTCATTACAAAAACCAACCAGGAAAAATCAAGCAAGTTCATCAAAGAAACATCCACGTACCCGCAAAGCCATTTTCTTTAACTTATTCATTGCAGAAAACTGCTTCAAACGAGAAAGAACAGCAGGATCAATAGCTCTATCAGGAGCGACACCATTTTCGCATATCCATGAATGACCTGTTCATACCAATTTCATCAACACATATAATTCAAATCTCACCAAAAATATTTTTATAAAAGTATCGAAACATACAAAGAACTTGATGAGCAGTTAACCGTTTTGCAGGATGAGAACATAACATCTTCTTAATAAGATCCTTTCCACTATCCGATATAAGGGGCCACGGGTCTGATTCAAAGTCTATATGTGCCTTCAAAACTGCATCAAATATTCCTTGTTGTGTTTCTACATAAAAGAAAAATAGTCAAACAAGCACTCAGGAAAGTCAACATTTTATGCAATATACATGAAAGATAATAGCATCAACACATACCAGCCCAAAATGGTGGTACACCACTTAGAAGTATATAAAGTATCACCCCTGCGGTCCATACATCTGCTTCTGGCCCGTAATGCTTCAATAGCACCTCGGGAGCAACATAATACGGGCTACCAACCACATCCGAGAAAATTTGACCTGAAAGATGAACCCAATAAAAGTTAATATTCCATAAAATGTTAATGCCGTAAAAAATCAATATATTTTATTATTTTTCACGAAAAAGTTGCTCAACCTAATTTGTTAATTTGAAGTCCCTCAACTTCTAAAAACACTAAAAAGTCACTAAACTAATTTTGTATATTAAAGTCCCTAAACTTGTTTATAATGCACATACTTTTGAATTAAATTCAAATAATGACTTGTTAACTCTTAAATTCGTTAAAATAAGATGGTATATATTTCTTTTATCTTACAAAAATGTTGGATGTCATTTTATCAAATTTTGACCAATTTTAAAAGTTAACAACTCACTAAAAAATTACAAGTACGTGCATTTTAGACAAGTTTGGGACCTTTAATATGCAAATATTAGTTTAGTGACCTTCGCATGTATTTTTTTTCAAGATGAGGGGCTTTAATATACTTAGGTTGACATACTTTTTCACAAAAATAAGAAAGTATAGTGTTCTCTTCATGGTATTAAACCTTATTATCATTATTACAAGTAATCATTAACCGCGCCCCTTAAATAACAAAGTAGTGGTTAACCTTGACCCCCATTTGTTCCTATTAAGTTCACCTGGCTTGAAGAAAATCGAGAGTCCAAAATCAATGGCCTTGACTGAGAAATCATCATCTTTGTTAACCAACAAAAAGTTCTCAGGCTTTAGATCTCTATGCATAACTCCAAGAGAATGGCACACCTCAACAACACTAACAATGATCTTTGTCAATTTGGCAGCCTTCCTCTCACTATATTGACCTCTTTGAATAATCCTATCGAATAATTCTCCACCGTTACAAAGCTCCATAACAATATGAACATACAAAGGATCTTCATATGCACCCTTAATTGTTACAATATTCTTGTGACCCGTTAAATGGTGCATTATTTGAATCTCCCTTCTAACATCCTCGACATCCTCTTTTGAAATCAACTTCCTCTTGGCGATAGATTTGCAGGCGTATCTTATACCCGTTGAATTCTCGGTGCATAAATAAGTTGTACCAAACTGCCCTTGACCGAGCTTTTGACCCAATGTGTAAAGATCACGAATGTTGGCGGTTTTATGACCAAGGACATAATAAGCCTGATTGGCGTTGTGGCGGTTCATGGTGGTTTCTTTAATCCGAGGTTTTGATATGAGATTTGAATTTGGTTTTTTTATATTGGAATCTTTTTTCCTGGTCTTTTCGGGTGCACGGTTTTGAGGGTTCAAAGTTGTGGATGGGTAGTTTGAAGGCTTGTTATTTCTCTTGGAAGCAGACTTTTTTTCGGGTTGATCGAAGCCCTCATCGACTCTTACTGCATAAGATCCACGACATGTATTGCCCATAAAAACAATCAAGATTTTTAGCAGTTTTTAGACTTTCATCCTCTTCCTCATCCCATGTTATTATCAATAAATTTACTGAACACAAACATAATTTTATACAAATTAGCCACAATACACTACAAGAAAGTCGACCAATAGCGGCGACAAATGTCGCCGCTAATAGTCCCAAATGTCGCCGCTATTGAGTCGCCGCTAAATCTTGGCCGCGAAAGGTCTATATGTCGTCGCTAAAGGTATTGTCGCCGCTAATGATTAGGACTTTTAGCGGCGACACATGTCTTCGCTAAAAGGTCTTCGCTAATAGGTGCACTTAATAGCGGCGACATATGTCGCCGCTAAAAGTCAAATTTTTTTTTTTTTTTTTGCTGCATCTGCAGTATTTCCCGTTATGAACAAACCTGCCAATTTTCAAGTTTTACGCAACACAAACAGACTAAACAAACATAATGCTTTACATACTAAAATCGCATAAAACATTTCCGTACAATAACATCCTAAAATATCCGAAAAATAACATTCTAAAATATCCGTACAAAATAGCCACAAGAAAGGATTCAAGTTAGGTCGTCACCGTCATACTCATCGTCGGGTGCGACTTGCTTTCCCCTCGCCGCAAGAAAGGATTCAAGTTGGTTTACGAATGCCGGACTTTGGAACTTTTTTTCTTCACCGTTACTAGAAGAATTTCATGTTTCTCCATGAGGAGACCTCGGTGATCCGTCCAACCTTGAAATCTTGCAAAGAATACCATAAATATCATGTTCCGAACTCTTCTTTGGAGTCACATACGTCTCTGTCTCATGCTCGAAAGGTGGTGTGCTGATCCTGAAAGATGAACTTGGGGAGACTAACATTGTTGATGTTTGGCTAGAAAAGAGTGATCTCGATAGTGGGATTCGCTTGTCAAACTTCTCTTTTAGCAGCAACACATCTTGGCATTTGACAGCCATCTCTCCTCTGCAAAATATGGTAATTTGTAACACGTTTATGTATAAACAGATAGAACATATAGTAGTTTTTCAACAAGTCAAATGAGTAAAACCAAAAAAAAATCATATAACTCTACTTGTAAGAATAACCGAGACTTACTGTAGAATATCAATCACATGGCCACGATCCGTGAGGAACTCTTGCAACTAAAAAACAAATTAAAAAGAATTCATAATCTGCAACATTAATATATTTTTAATTGGTATTTATGCATAACAAAGTGCTTCATGTCACATACCTTAAAATTTTCCTCAGCTTCTAGCTTCAATTTCTTAGACTCTTCAAATGACAAAAATACAAATCCATACACCATATTTTAAGTACATATCAAAATGCATCTTCGAGTGGTCCACGATAAAATATATCATTTCCATACTCATGTCAATTTATTCAATAGGTAAACTTTTTATAGTAAAACTATTGTAGATGTAATTCACACACTAATTTTTTTTATCATAGGCAAGAAGCCAAAAAGTAACAAACAAATATCTGAAAATTAAACAAAAAATAAAAATACATACCTCATCAAGAATTTTAAGTGATTTGTTTCTGTCATCCGACAAAGTATTCAAGCGAACATGAAGCTCTCTCAATTCAGTGGCTAAGATGGCTTTCTCCGCAGTTACTTCTCCAGCGTGCTAGTTAAAGAACAAGGAGATAAGCATACCAACAAGTAATTATCAAACCAATTTAAAGTAAACAAGGAACTACCATGTTATTTGCCTCTTTTGCTCTTACGAGTGCGTGTTTAACCTCGTCCACCTTGGCAAGAATATCAGAACAGCCGCGTGTGGCATCCTCATTTGCTTGTTCAACATCTTTTTCTTTAGATTCTACTGCTTTCATAAGATCGATAACTGAATCCATGGCCAACACGAGCGATTTCTGCAGCATACACGATTTGAAACATTACGATTTTAAAGACAACATATTTGTTAAAATAAATCTGCACCATACATAATTTGAGACATGATAATTTTAAAGACAACACATTTAATTAAATAACTATATTACTTTGATTAATAAACTTAAAAAACAGATTTTATGCAATACAAAAAACTTTCGACGACTTTCCACTCGTTTGTTTAATTTTCTTTCAAACTATTGTTCACTTGTTAGAAATAATGAAGAAGCTGCAAATCATATGAACGGATACAAAATTACCTTTTTACTTTTAGCATCTTCAATAACTTCATCCAGATATTCGGGCTACGCTAGATCGGCATTATTGGGCTTGTTCTAAGTTGTTGCTTCTGTTGGGCTGCTAGATCTTAAAGTTGTTGAGCTCTTGGGCTGTGTTAAAGAAATAAAGGTAACAACTGATGGGTTTGGGCCTGCAAGATCTGCATTAGTAATCCTCCAACTTTCATTAGGTAAATATGTTCTCTAGTACCGCTCACAGACAGTGACGGATCTAGAAAACTTTCATAGTAAAGAAATTACAAAACAATGATTTTTATCAACGTAGTGGTATAAATGGCAACATAAATAATGCAATATAAAATAACTAGTCTACAGAATAATGCAACTGACCTTCACCATTGTATCTCACATGAAATCATATTCAAAACGTTTAAGTTGTAGTTGTAGAACAGGGGGGAAATCAATGAACAGAACGCCCTTCTTCGCATCCTGAAAGTGCATATTTACAAGATTGTTTTGTGAGAAAACAAACACATGACGCATCATACTCGACAAAAGCAAACAATATAGTAATATACCAACTTAAAGTAGGAAATGACTAATAATTAATAGAAGTTTAAAGAAATCCATCCAACCTGCAACCCATGTTGTTCAGCATGATACTTGTTATCACCTTCAAGTCGTTCCACTTCCACATACTTGTCAAAAGAGGCATACACATCACGACAGCCTTTGACATCAAGTTGAAGGTCTAACACAGCATACAAAGTTCATCAAGAAACTAGAGATTATTACAGATAGCCTTTCAAAGTTCAAACTCAAGTTTATGTGAACAGGTCAATTCGGGTTGTTGGGTCAAACAAGTATAATACAGAAGTAGTTAAAAACTGATACATGTCACATGGGTTACACATGTCAAAAGTCGCCTGACATGTATTCAAATGCATAGAAGTTAGAACATCCAAAATCATCCTATTCAAAAGTAATATAACATTAATTATATTTTTTTTAATCGTGTCTAATATGGAAAAGTTAATGAGGATAATGTGCAGTTGGTTCATATTTACTTTAGAGCAATTACTTCCCTTTTGCATAATAAAACGTAATTACTTTTTATATATGAGGAAAAGGGTAAATCTGATTTCAAAAAGAGTAACATACAGAAATTATAATTAAATTGTAATTGTTAATACCCATATTGACCAGCACATAAAAAGTACTGGTTTTGACCAAAACACATTTTGACCCATCACACAACCCCTTTCACCACCTCTAGAAATTATAATTATATTGTAAGTTTGTAACTGTTAATCAAAGACATGTACCATAAAAAGATTCCTTCCTTGTTGATTTGTAGTCTACATTTATACATTCAATGTAGTTCATATGCTCTGATATATCCAAATTTCCCGAACCGACACGAACCCGATCTCATAAGAATTGACGAACCGACCATTGTACCTACCTTATTAGGTTCGGGTCGGTTTGGGTATTTTTTCGGGTCGTTTATTAGGTTTTATCTGTCCGTACCAAAATACGCTCACCTAATGAACTCCCACTAAAGAAAATAATAAATTAACCAGAATCATCTCTTGAAACTCCATACCTGCAACTTCAGAACCCAATTATTTCACTCCTCTATGTCTCTCAATCTAATCCTCCACCCACTACAGACCCCCCAACCGATTAGGCTACTATTTCCAAGCAAATTTCAAGCTAAAAACTTAATTTACCACTTTATTACTTTTATGGCACATTTACAAACCTGGATCGAAGGTTTTTTTTTTTCCTACATTTGTTAATCCATAGAAGTTTTGACCTACTCACAACCAACCCTAGTGTTCTGAAAAATGGTTAAAAAAGATAGATTCAAGACTAAGGAGGAAGAGGAAAAGTACCTGGTGATCCAATAGTGTTGAGATGATGCGGCGGCGGCGCTAGGGAGGTGGTCCGGCGAGGTGGCGCGGCGTCAATCTAGGGTTCGGGGAACAATATGGGTGTGATTTGGGAGGGAATTGGTGAATATGTTGCCCGCCCAAAGGTTTTGATAACCTTTTAGCAAGAGACATGCTTTAATAAAACACAACCCTTAGATTGCTTATGATCGAACGGCTAAGAATTGATTAAAATCAGGGGACACGGATAGGACCTTTAGCGGCGACTTTTTTGAAGTCGTCGCTAAAGAGGTCGCCACTATTGCAGGTTTTTCTTGTAGTGATAAACCATGTTATTATCTTCAAATTTACTTAACACAAACATAATTTACATACCAATTAGCCACAATAAACCATGTTTATTATCATCAAATTTACTTAACACAAACATAATTTACATACCAATTAGCCAAAAAAAAAAAAAAAAAAAAAAAAAAAAAAAAAACAGCCTAAAATGAGAACATGAACAAGAAAAAGACATATTTTTCCCAAATTGCTATCATCTCATAACCCTATATCATATAAGAGAACTCATTATATGCAACCCAATGGATCATTATATATCATTTATCAAGCACATTATTACAAATTCTCTTAATTCCGACAAAACCCAACTGACTTTTTAACAAAGATCATATGAAACCATTCATAGAAATCAACAAAATGACATGATTTTGTGGGAAATGAATGTAAACGTATGCATGTTGATGGGGAAAAAAGAAGAAAGAAAAGTACCCGGTTGAATGAAGAAAAAGAGAAACGGCGATCACGTCGGTGGATGTAGGAAACGATGATGAATTTTGTGGTGGGTGTATATATGTATGTATATGAATATTCGAAGTTGGTTTTATTGTTTGAATAATACCGACCCTCCCCCGCGTTGTCGCCAAAACATCGGAGTGGGGACAAAAAGAATTCAAATGTTTTTACCTGAAAGAATTTTCATCAAAGATAATCCCGAAAATTATGGTTCATTTACTTCAGGGGTGAGATATTATTGGTTTATATGTTTTAAAGAGTAATCTAATCTACTTTTAAATATTCTTGTACCTTGATCTTTGCAGGATTTAAACATTTCACCTCGTAAATAGAGGGAATGCACTTTACCATCATTAGGCTATACGGTATGGTGATGGCCCATCCTTGAAGGATAATTCGCCACGTAGATCGGGTGTGAGGATGAAGGTAAGGAAATGAGGGATAGTCCTAAAATATATATGTATATATTATATGTATAGGTGTGTGAGAGAGGGGGAGGCCCGTCTCCAATGTCTGGATGTGGAGGGGGGGGGGGGGGGGGGTGGCGACGAAGCAGGACGGGCTGGGGACGACCCCCACACCCTCCAGCCTTACATTATGTCTCTTGGTGACATATATTACTAGTTAGGCATAGGTCCATAACACCACTACACCCAATAGCGCCATAGTCACATACTATTTCTTTCGAGTCCCATATAGATATAATACTTTCTGAATTCAAAGACTGAGGGGAGTGGGGCGACTCCCACCCCCAAGTCGCCTGGTACACCGCCCCCTATCGCAACCTCCTTGAAAATTTTGGCCTGCCCGACTTGTATAGGTCGCCCACTTTTTCATTGAAAATTTTGTTTTATCCAATCATAAAATAATAACTTATTTAACTACCAATCACAACATGCCACCTCAACAGTAAGTTGCCATGAACACCACCCCCACTTTTTTACCCAACTTCCTTCACGCTGACGTGGTGCCACATGGCGCAAGTCGCCCTTCCTTGGGTAGCCCCACTCCCCTCAGTCTAAGTCTCTAACCTACTATACTTTAAATTTGTATATGGGAGTTACAATTTTGATTTTGGTCTTTTGATATAAAGAGAGTTTATTACTTTTGTAGATTAGTGTTTTTATGTTAAAAGTAATTTGTTTGTAGTAATTTTGAAAATAAAGGTAAAATAATATATTATTTGGGTGATTTTGAATCAAATTGAAATTTATTCGAATTCAGGTTTCAAATACGATAAAATCAAATTTTGAATTGGGCATAAATTTGGTGTTCGAATCAAATAAATTGAATTTAATATGAATCCAGGTATAAAAGATAAAAACCTGAATGATTCGATTTGATTAAGGGTGCTACTTTCTACACCCCACAAATTACTTTTTACACCGCCCTCCTCTCACATACTTACAGGTGGGGCCCGTGTGGGACCGGCAGTTTTCCTCTCACAAGGGGGTATAATCAGGAGGGAGAGGGGTGTGTTTAGAATCAGCCTTGATTAATTCTAAAATACATTATTCGCTTTGTTGAACAACGAACCCTACATCTAAGTTATGTCAATAATCATGACAAATATGTCGTGTCAATAAAATAGATGTGTCGTGTAAATTGTTTTTTAAGAACTATGTGGTAGTGTAAGGCCATGGGGTATGGGGCTTGGGTTGGGGCGTGGGTTTGGGGAAAACGTCCAAGCCACCATCCCGGGTGGGCTTGGGTTTGGGCGTGGCCTTTGGGGCTTGGCTTTCAAGCCGGGTGTGGGGCGGGGGGAGCAAGCTGACATGGCGGGTTGTGAATGGCCCTTTCAAACTAGCCGTTGGGGTCTACATTTAATTTTTTTTTCTTTATAAATATTTACCACATTTACACAATATCAAACACATAAAATACAATATCAACCACATAAAACACAAATATTGCCATGAGTTCTTCAAGTTCTTCATCATCTGACGATGGTGCAGAAATATTTCTACAAACGATCGCGGCGGTGGTGAAAGCTATCGTGGAAGACGAAGACGGCGAGGAAGAGACTCAACAACCTAAACGGAGGAGAAGGTACATCGCTCGTGAACGGCACACCGCTAACAATTTGTTGGTAAGCGATTACTTCTCAGCGGAACCTAAATATGATGAACAAATGTTTAGGCGTCGTTTTCGTATGAGTAGAAACTTATTTTTAAGGATATCTAGAGATCTTGAGGAGAAATATGTTTATTTCCAACAAAAACCTGATGTAACCGGGCAATTAGGATTTAGTACGTGGCAAAAGGTCACGGACGCACTTAGGCAGTTAGCGTACGGCAATAGTTCGGACATTATGGATGACTATTTAAAAATGTCTGCACATGTAGCTAGAGAAACTCTTTACAACTTTTGTTCGTGTATTCTACAACTTTATAGGAAAAGATATTTGAGAAAGCCATCCTTCAGTGACATGCAACAAATATTGGAACATCACGAAGATTATCATGGGCTACCCGGGATGCTAGGTAGTTTAGATTGTATGAAATGGCCTTGGGAACTTTGTCCTACCGAATGGCAAGGCGCTCACACTAGTGGATTTCACGGGGTGCCAGCCATCATGCTTGAAGCAGTTGCGTCCCAAGATCTTTGGATATGGCATGCGTTCTTCGGTATGCCAGGTTCACATAATGATATTACCATCATACACCACTCGCCTCTTTTCAATGATCGGGTAAATGGTATAGGACCTAAAGGAACTCTCTTTGTAAACGGGATTGAGTACGTGTATGGGTACTACCTAGTTGATGGGATTTACCTAGAGTGGGGGGCTTTTGTAAAATCGTTCACAAAACACGGTACGACAGATCCAAAGAGATTAAAGTTTAATAGGGTCCAGATGGCTGCACGTAAAGACGTCGAGCGTGCATTCGGTGTTTTGAAGAAAAGGTGGCGAATATTGGCAATGCCTTGTCGACTATGGGACAAGGATCAATTTGGAAACGTGATGTACGTATGTATCATTCTTCACAACATGATTTTGGAGGATGAAGGTAAAGCTGTCGTTACCTATTACGATGACGAGGACCCCCAACCAGGTAACGTAACAGACGAAGGTAAAGCGGCAAATGAATTTTTATTAAAGTCAAGGGATATACATCACAACCTTCGAGCTGATTTGGTGGAACATGTTTCAACGATTCCTGGGTTCGAAACCGACGAAGACGACAAAGAATGATAGGTTTTTTTTTTTATAATTATTTTGTATGTTTATTTTAATAATTATGTTGTATGTTTAATAATTATTTTGATAATTATTTTGTATGTTTTTTTTTATAATTATTTTGGTTATAAATATATATATAAAAAAAATAAAAAATAAAAACCTGATGTGGCTTGGCCACGTCAGCCAAGCCACGCCCACCATACCACCTTCAAAAGTGAGTTGATGCCTTGACTTTTTAAAGTACACGTGTCAACCAATGCCCAACCCAAGCCCCACCATACCCATGGCCTAAGTATTAGATAGTTTAATGAAATGTGTCAGGTTATAGAAATATATATAAAAATAAAGACATTACAACGGTTTACCCACAATTTTATAAAATACCATTACAGTTATAAAACAAAAATGAAATATGATTACAAAATATACATAATATTTAAATAATAGAAGTGGAAAAAAAATTTAAAAAAAAAAAACATTTTATGCTAACAACCGTTAGAAGAATAAAATAAAGACATTATGGCCGAGCTAGAAAAGCCACTTGTTTGTCGATTGCATGAAGTTTGAATCAAAGTTTCAAGATGAATGGTTTAAGTTGGTCTGATACCAATGCTTTTGGATGTTGTGTGGGTCATGTGGAAGTACATATAAACGAAATTCCTTTTTAAGTTTTTTTTTTCTTTGAATGGTAAACTTCATTAGAAAACCAACTGACTCAAAACGGGATAGTAAAGAGCAATAGGAACTTTACATGTTAACAAACTTACACTAATTATCCTATAGCGTATTTCTATACCTAGACCTATTCGAATACCACAAAAAACCCAAACATTTTATCTCACAAATAATGCTTTCGGCACAAATCGGTTTCCTGGAGAACTTGAGATTATTTCTCACACGCCAAATGCTCCAGCATCCGATCATAATTAAACCTTTCACCAACTCTTTCTTCCTTTCCGATATCCCCCAACTATCCACGGCTTCCATTAAGTCAATGAAACTGAACGGATATTCGGCACTTTATACCAAGAGCTTATGTGTTGCCAAACAATCGCCGAAACCGAGCAAGCCGTGAATTTAAATATGCTCAACAGTTTCCTCCAGTGGCGGAACTAGAACATTAACTCAGGGGTATAAAAAAAATTTCACCGTGCAATCATACAATATTAAAAAAACGACAATAAATAAATAAATAAAGTAAAACAAATACCTAATAGATTTGTCCTCTTTTTTTCATAACTTGAAATCGTTCCATCTTTACCTGATAAACTGAAGGACAAGAACTATGCATTCCTATTTCAACCATAACTCGCACAAGATCACTTATTCCATTCAAGTTTGCAAAATTATCATCATCGTTTATAGCGTGACGAAATGACTCAATATCACCCAAAAGAGTCCCTATTTCTTGTGTAGTAAAATCATCCGGGTACATCTTAGCAAACGCCAATATCTTCGATGGGTCAAACTTAGAAAAACCGTTACAAGGATTTAAACCCGGCATATTTTTTTTATCAAACTAGTTGTTACTTCACTAAATCGATTTCCTAATTCTTGAATTTGCATATCCAAAACCTCATTAACAACGAAAATTAGAAAAGTATAAACATACAAAATTACCAACAATACAACCAATCAAACAATTCAAGAACTCAAGAAGAGAAGAAATAAATGATACTCACAATGTGTATGTGTAAGATTTGCAGATGATCAGTGATTTGCGAATGATCAACTCAGTTTGCGGATGATCAACACTTCAGTTTGCGGAAGATCAATCAAATCAACTCAGTTTGCGGATGATCAATCAACTCAGTTTGCGGATGATTGATTCAACAGTTGAATCAACGATCTGTCGTCTGCGGATGAATGGATGACCAAGATCAGCAGCACTTCTTCAGTTTTTTTGCCTATGGCCCTCTGCGTTGTTCACAATCACAGCCCTCTGAGTCGACGTTTGGTATCCCTGCGACATATAACATTATAACTGGGCTAACATATAATATTATAACTGATTTGGGCTAACATATAACATTATAACTGGGGTTTAATAATAATTGGTTGAGCTTATTATATACAATCTTCATTATTGAATGCTTACTCTTCATAAATGGGCTTTAATAAACTGATTTGGGCTTATTATTTACAACTGCAATTTGGGCTTACAATTTTTCTAGGGGTGTCCTCGTAGTTGTTTAAGGGTGTCCTTTTTATATAAAAAAAATTACACTACCTGTACAAAGTTGAGCCGTAGCCCGTGCTACGGCTAACTACTCTCCAGGTCTACCCCTGGTTTCCTTTCCAGAGTTGCACAAAGGGCAGTTGATGTCTTCAACCTGAATGTTGCTCCTTCTAAGAGATACCATTGTCGGAATTTTTCCCAAGCTCGCTCACCCGCCAAACAAAAAAATTGCATTTCAAAGGGACCCATCTAATCCACTGCATAAGGTACCTGTTGTTCACGTCTAAACCAAAACGAAAAAGGGATTTGACGGCCCTAACCGAAAACTCAACGCACGACCCCACAGTCCAACTCCACAAGTCCTCACCGTATGACAGGTTGACTCTAGTCAACAGCGAACACAGATGCTGGAACTCCCCCCTAAACTCGGTGACCAGCGGTTGCCTAATCCAAGACCAGACCGGGTTCTGGTCCAAGTTTTGAGCCCGGAGACGATCACTAACGAGGCAACGTTTTTCTGCCTTGAGACTGAAAAAGCCCAGGGAACTTGGTCCTATGAGGTTCATCAACGAGTCAAGAATCGAGCCAAAACATAATTTCCGACCCGTTTCCCAGATTCCCTTTGCAACAGTTTTTTAATGGTTCCCTATTAATCCTTGTATTAAAGATTACCTTTGCGATGTTACCCCAGACACCTCCCACGGACGTCTTGTAGGGAATACACTCCCACCTCGACCTACTCTTGTGAATAGCGACAATGAACTTTCTCCATAACCCATTTTGTTCCGTTTTGTACCACCACCCCCATTTAGTTAGAAGCGCCGCATTAATATCCTTTAAGTTGTTTAATCCGATCCCGCCAAGCTTTTTTGGCAGAGCCACACGGTCCCAAGCCACCTAGTGCATCTTTCTCGTATCACTAGACCCTCCCCAAAGAAAGTTATTAATCAAGGATTCCAAAACATCAACAAAGTTATCGATACAAATAGTTGTTTGGTTTCGGTTCTTGTGTGGGTCATGTGGACGTACATAACAAAATTCCTTTTTAAGTTTAATGTTGAAATGTGTTTGTTTAATTAAGTTAAGGATAAATTTAACTAAGAGATCAATACCGATGTGCTTGCTACCAACAAAGTTATCGGTAGAAATAGTTGTTTGGTAGCAACTAGAATGTTCTGTAGCATTTGGTGTCAATGAGGAGCTAGTGCCCAGAGGGACTAGGTCAGCCTAAGTCTAAAAGACTTGGGGCTAAATTTCCAATTTTTCTCTCTAAGAAATCTTTATCTAACACGTCAACCCTATCCCGACAACACCATGTCGTCGGTATAGGGACTCTATCCCGATGACAGTTCATCGGTACAAGCTCGGATATACTTTTTTTTTTATTTTTAACCTTTCCCGACGACATGTTGTAGGGACAAGCTTCGGTGGGAAAGCCCAAATTTGATATGGGTTCTCGCTTTGCAACACAACACAAGACACCAACTAATTATGTAAACCAATTTTCCAAACAAGTATTTTATACATAATTAATTATGTAATTTAATATAAGATAATGGGTGGGGTTCGGCTACAAAGTCCATTTTTCCTACAAAGTGTACAAAGTCATAAAACACTACAATTTCAGCCATAAAATACACTCAAAACCCACAAATAACATAGCGAAGATCACTAAAACATAATATCCAAACCCTAACGGTTCTTAAATACCTCAAACACATCATCATACAACTATGAATATAAAACACAACATGATAATTAACATAAAACACACTAATGTTAGTCATTCGATAATCGAAGCCTTATCACCCAAAACACAACACATAACCCACAAATATGGTGTTTTGGTAATCTCCACTATGTTATTTGTGGGTTTTGAGTGTGTCTTATTCTTGACATTATGGTGTTTTATGACTTTTACACTTTGTAGGAAAAATGGACTTTGTATCTAACTCTCACCCTAAGATAATTAGTAACATGACCCGTTTCACCCGAATCCTCTAAAAGATGGAAATAGTTGCGTATTGTTGCTATTATTGCATAATTTCAGAAACTATTTCGTTTATTGCATATAGTTGAACATGTTAGTTATCTATTTTACAGTAGTTATGCTGCTTGAATTCATTAAAAATCTAATATATGTTTATTATATTGTTTACGATATCAAATTGAAATAGAGTGCGCCCAATTGACGAGGAAATGAGCGGAATACAATCCGTTGAAAGAAAACGTCTCCCAACTAAATGAGCACGTCCAATACGATAACTTGAATTAATGGTTTGTATTAAAACAAACATATGTAATTTGTGATTTGTCTTGATTGTTAATTGCGTTTGTATTAATGGTTTCAGTTTCAATTGTCGATTTATGTGTTCGCGTTTGATGAGAAAATTTGGAAAAATATTGTAGATATTAGATTGACATTTGACTACAATTTGCCGTTAAATATTTAACTGATCATTTAAAAAGCAGCCCTTTATCGACGACTTGTCATCAGGATAGGATGTTATTTTATATATACAACAAACCTTTACGGACGACTTGTCGTCGAGAAAAGTTATATTTGATATTTTTTTTGGTCAAAAATCACACAAGGATAATACAACCAAATCCGATTTTGTGAGGTGTGATGCTTGAATTAATGGACAAATGTATGAACAATATATGAATGAAATGAATGTGGGACACAAGGATTTATACGAGGAAAAAGCCCTTGATCAATATATGATCTCCGGCACAAAAACCCTCGGGTGATGGAAACTACCGATCACCGACTATATTAAACAAGTAAAAGTTACAAATCGGGTTGATAACAAGCTTGTTACAAGGATCACTAATGTGCAAAAAGTGTGAAATCGCCAATAAGTTGTAGAGAGTTCTCGAGTAGTGTGTGTTTGCTAATTGTTCTATCTAATCAAGCTTGTTATCCCCTTATAAAAATGGAAATAATCTAGCTAACTAACAATCCGCAATTCATGCTAGCTTACCACGACTTTCATAACGGTCATACAAGCCATACACGTGCAGAATAATGGAGCATATTCCCCCAGAATCTCAGCAAGACCAAGTCCCATTCGAATACTCCTGTAAAAGAAGTTCAAATATAATTGAAACAACCGTTAGTATAAGGATAATAATGAGGATCCTGGATCCTTAGTCCTGCAACGTCTTCTGAGCATCCTTAATTCAAAACTGAACTGAGGATCCGTGATCCTGGCTGCACTTGAGGATCCGTGATCCTTAGGTTTAGAAAATCCATCCCTAACAATTACCCCCAAAATATGAGGAATAAAATATAACTTGATGAGTCATATTTTCTGCCTTATCTCCAATGAATTAATTATCGTAAATATAACAGTTATATCTGAACTAGCCGTTGCAAACCTGACGTCAGTGACATGACTACCTGCAAATTCATCATTATAAATTCAGAGTTAGAGATAAGGATCAAGAGGCATTTAAATTCGAGCATTCCATCCCTTTAAATCCTCATCTGGAGATCAAACAGGTATCTCTCTTCTTCCTTCTCTCTAAATTTTCTTATTCTGATCCTATGTTCTCGAGCATCCATGGCGAAAATGGTTCTTCGATTCTCACCTGCTAAGGATCCTAAAAAGGATAGTACTTTGAAAAGCCAAGGCGTTACCAAAAACCCTTCGCTGGAAATCTGCCATTTTACCGATCCTAAAATTGATGGGATTCGTCATTACTTTCCGGCTAAAGCTGTTTTTCGATCCTTTGACTCTTCGATGAAGAGTGACTGTATTTCTGACACTTGGGTCACTTTTCCAGCCACCCCCTTTTTGATAGGATTTTCTTATCCTTTTCCTGCCTTCACACAATCTTTCTTCGCACTCATAGGCATGTGCTACGTACAGGCCATGCCAATGATGTGGAGAGTTCTTTATACCATATAGAACATTATCGAGTAGGAGGGTATAGAAATAGGGATGTCCGAGTTGAGTCAATTATACAACCTTGTTAGCCATGGTTCGCACTATTTCCTGTTCAAACATAAACCTGGTGAACCTCATCCAATCCTCAAAACCACCAAAAATGACACCCACTGGAAGAACCATTTCTTCTTTGTGAGGAGGGACTCAATGCTAGACGGGAAAAACCTTCCTAAAAAGTGGATCACCCATGATAGGATATGGGATCCTTAGACAAGGATCATAGCAGGACTCTTTTACTTTTAAGGATAACTGATCCTTCTTCCTGTTTTTGCAGCTATCTCACTCTCTCATATTCAAGAATCACCTGCAACAAAAGAAAGAGTTGTTGCCTTTTGGAGGCTTGACCCTGCTATTAGAACGTTCCAAGCCAAAGCAAAGGATTCACAAGAAGCATCCTCTGGTTCCTTCACAATGTCAAGTAAGTGTTCATGTCGCAACCCCCGCCCCATATCTATCCCGGGAACGGGCGGCCGCGAGCTCAGTGTTGGTGGTATCGGTGTTTATCAATTTGGCAGCGGAAATTACATCAGGATCGTAGTTAGGAAATATTTTATCAGAGTAAAACACCACATTTTATATAAATAATTATATTGGGATAAAACCCAAGTTTTCATTACAAACTGATTTATAGGGAATAACCCCATTTTATTGACATAAAACATCTTCTTTTATTTAGGTAACTTTTATAGCCACTTTTTCCAAGCCTTCAGTGCTGTCCAGCTGGCTTCTAGTTGGCTTTCGTATTTTGTTACCTGAAACGCGTTTAAAAATATTTTGTCAGTGGGAAAATACTGGTGACTGAATCCCATTTTAATCAAGAAGAGTTTTATCAATTACAGTCTTGAGAGCGATTACAATGTTTATGTCTACACAATTACTCATTAAGTACTGTCAATCCTGACTGGTGGGTCATATTACACATTGGCTAACTCTTTGTCCAATGGTAACGTGTTCAACATTTTGTATACAAACCCCAACATACCGGCAGTAATTGAAGACTACAAAGACTCAATCACTGCTTAATCACATTGTAAAATATTTAAGGTTTTGTAAAAACAGTTTACAAAAAGGAGATTACTCACATTGCTGTCTTAGGTTTTCTGTAAGGGTTTCCTGGTGATTATCAATAATTTACACAAATGCACATGCGCTAGTATAATAACTCATTTTAACATTGGTAATACCTTCCCCGAGACGGCATTCCAACGACTACGTCGGGCAGAACCACGACAGCCGTTACGGGACCCTAGATCAATCGGGCAGCGTATCTAATACGTATCCAGGGGTTATGATACTTACAACGGAGCAGAACTTCGTTATTTAGGGGCATATTATACCCGAGTATAGTGCCTACAATATAGTAATTCGAGAGAGAAAGTAAGAATTGAGCGACGGAAACTAAAGGCCTGACCTCCCATTATATAGGAGCTGATTTCGGGTTTCACGCGGCCCGCGTAAGGTGAGACCACGGGCTATGCGGCCCGCGTAGTAGACTGGTTTTAGTGGATGATTTTCCAATCCTAAGGATCACGGATCCTCAATTCTGTTTGAATTAAGGATCCTCAGAAGGTGTTGCAGGATCAGGATTCAGGATCCTTATGGTTATCCTTACATTAACGGTTGCCTTTGCTATGTTTGAGTTTGTTTTGCAGGAGTATATGCATAGACCAAGTCTTACCGATATTCTTGGAGAATATGCCCTCAATATTCCGCACATGCTTGGCCTTTGTGAACGTTATGGAAGATCGTCGGAAGCTCGCACATTTAGCGGATAGTTAGTTATCTAGTTATTTCTAATTTTAAAAGGGGATAACAAGCTTAGATTAGAACATTCGGCTAAGTTAGCTAACACACACACACTCTTGCAAGTTCTCAGTAGTTCATTTGGCGATTTCATACACATTGCACTCTAGTGATCCTTGTAACAAGCTTGTTATCATCTCGAGTTGTAACAATCATTTGTTTAATTGTAGTTGGTGATCGGTAGTTTCCACCACCCGAGGTTTTTTATGCCGGAGATCAACTCTTGATCAAGGGCTTTTTCCTCGTATAAATCTTTGTGTCACTTGTTCATCTCATTTGCAAGTTATTCATATTTTTGTTCATTGTTTCAAGCATCATTCCTCACAACAAAGATTTAGTTGCATTATCCTAGCCTGATTTTTGACCAAAACAGTTTGACGCCCACCGTGGGGCAATTGGTGCTTCATTCTTGAAAAATTTGTCTCATTGTGTTCATTTCGGTTCATTATCTTCAACCATATGGCTTCTTCAGCAAAGAACACTTCAAGCTCTATACCGGCAATCACTTCTTCACAAGGTGTTCCACCTTTGCCTCCACCACCTTTTGGATCTCAGAAGAATGCTGAAAATGCTCCAAAGAGACCAAGCCCCATTTTCCCAAAACCACCAACATCTTCTGTTTCTTCTAACCCTACTATTTTGGTCAAAAATTACCGAAGTAATTAAATGATCAAATTAGTTAAGTGAGGTAGTGTGCTAAAAAGTGTGGTAGAAATATGCTGGTTAAGTTGTTTAGAAAAACATTTTTTAGGATACGGCTCAGGATATTGAGCTGTATCTACGATCAAACTATGAGCAAAAAGTAAAGGGGGTGACACGAGATGTACGAGGAAAGCCCTTGATCAATCTAGATCGCCGGCATAAAACCTCGGGAGCTGACAATCGCAGCTGCCTTGTTCTTCTTATTGCTTTAAACGTCAGGATACAGTGCAGGATATTGATCAGATCGCTAAGTGTTACAGTGCCTTTAGTGAAAGTGAAAGTTGCGTGAGAGTGAGTGTGATTGAGTAGCAAGTGTAATTGTTGTGTCCTATTGATTTGATTTATCCATCTATTTATAGTTACGAAACACAAACTAAAATTCCTATAAATGTGGGATGCTCCCGAATATTCCATTATTAACGTTGTGGACCGTGTAAAGCGGCTTCAACATCTTCATTCGAACGACTTGGACCGAGTCTTCCAGAGAAGGAGTCTTCATGAACGTTGAGAACTTGGACCCGTACTCCTGCACACAATCCATTAGTAATCCTCAGGATACCATCCAGGATGTTACCAATATCCTGAATGAGTATCCCGGGTAGGAACATATATCATGAAACTAAGATTTAACTCAAGATATTTCCCAGGATATGGGATCAGAATTTCACCCATAACAATTGTCCCCAAAAAATATTACCGTTTAGTATCCTGGCACTAACGGTTATATTTTTTACGAATAACGAGGCAATTAAGAGATTAGACCCATGATGTGACCGTTTGTAACTGCACATCCTATATTTACTCATCACCTCCCTATAACTTCTCATCCTCATCCTTTTTAACCTTTACCGAAGAAAAAAAGGTAAATACTTCTCTCTCTTTATCCCATCTTCTTCGCACATACTATTCAATATTCCGGCGAGAATATGACAAGGCAAACAAGATCAAGCTCTGGTGACACCGCCCCCTCATTCATCCAGCAGAATCTTGTCCAAGAAACGGAGAAACAAATATGCTCCTTTGATAGTGCCCACTTGTCGGCTCTCAAATCCTCCGGTATCTTCCCTGAGGGGACGGTATTCCGGCCGTTTGACCGGGAAATCCGGTCGGACATGGTTTCCGATGAGTGGTTGTGCTTTAGTTCCTTTCCCTTCACCTTAGGATTACGGTTTCCCTTTCCGGACTTTATCACCGAGTTTTTCAATATCACAAATATCTGTTTTAGCCAAACAATGCCGATGCTCTGGCGAGTCTTGTCTGTTCTTGATCATATCAAGAGGAATCACATTCCTGAGCTTTCGGTTCACAACCTCCCCCTAGCATATCGGCTTAGATGCCACGGATCCTGTAGATTTTTGTTTTATTCCACCTCCGGCGATCCGCTGATACTTCGTGCCACCAGGAATGAGGAGAAATGGCAATCCAAGTTCTTCTTTTTAAAAAGAGACTCAATCCCTGGTGGAACGGAATATCCGGTGAAGTGGTTGAGAAAGGGTAGGATTTAGGGTTCTAGGATGATCCTGTCTTGTATCCTGCTTCATATCCTGAGCTGATCAATTTCTTTTTATTATTTTGTACACAGCTGATTTTAGGAAGCTTGCACCTCCCCTAGCCGATTCACAGAAGAGAATTGACGCTATCAGACTCCTCTCAGAGGCTGAAAGAAGTTTTAATCCGTCTCCACCATCTCCAAGCCCTCTTTCCAGTGCAAACATGTCTGGTAATGATCGTGCACGATATCCTCCATACATGTATTTAGTTGAAATATTTAAGAAAGAATTTTACTCCATGTATGCAGACTCCAGCAAAGTTCCAATCCTCCTTGATCTTGACGAGCTTGACAGTTACCCCACTCCAGTCATGGTCAAGAAAGAGACCCCTGCTGCCACCAGCTCCAAGCCGCTCCCGGCTCCTAAGGCTAATCCGAGGACTCGTGCTTCCACCGCAAAAAAGAGGAAAGGTTCCGAAGTTAGTGCCCCAGGCTCTGAAGGGTTCTCCTACGAAGAACTCAGCTTTTCTGACTCCTTGGAGCCGATGACATCCTTCCTCAACAAGGTAATATCCTGCGATTATATCCTGCACATACATCCTGATAGGATATCCTGACAGGATGTCCTGGTTAATGTACTTTGACTTATACCTGAAATTTAACGTGCACGGCCTCCAGCATCTGCTCCAGCTTTACACCGACGCTTGCAGCACGAACACATTCCAAGAAGCCAGGATCAAACAGCTCGAGACCACTGTTGCTGACTAAGGGGCCATTGCTGAGGTGAAGACCCGGCACTACGAGGACAAGCTGAAGAAGGTCACCCAGGATGCTGAGATCAAGCTGGCCACTGTCCAAATGGACCATGAACAGGCCATGGTCTCTTTCCGGGAAGGAATCAAAACCTCTGCTATCGTCTCTCTGCTACAAGCTCGCATTAAGATGGCTTATGAGGCCAAGGAGACTGGCCTTGAGTGCCCATCCTGGCCGGTTGAATCCTGGGTGGCGAAACTGAAGGAGCTTGGAGGCAAGGCTGTGCCCCTCCCTGCTGAAACTGGCGACCCCTCTAAGTCAACAGAGGTGGTGAGCAAGGCTGGAGATAAGAAGGATGCCGGGACGGATGCTGGTGAGGATGCTGCTCAGGATGCTGGGACCGATGCTGATGCTAAGAAGACGGAGAAGGCTGGTGAAGATGCTGCTATATGAGGGCATTTAAGTGGGCAATGATGGATGTATGTGCAAAGGCTGGAGCCCACTTTTTTAAATTTGATCGTTGGTTTGTAACCCCAAAACAATTTACTTTTCCTGCATTTTAACTTTCCTGCATTTGAACAATATGATGGCCAAAGGTGGAGGGATCCAAATACTCCCAGAGAGTCAATTCCATCCTTTAATCATAGGGATGTCCCAAGTGCATAAATTTAAATCCATCCTTCAAATTGTATGATGTATGTCCCCTGTGTTCAACATAGCCATACTTTAGTTTTACTGCATAAACCTTGAATATCCTGGGGTAAACCCTTAATATCCTGGGATGAACCTTGATATCCTGGGGATAAACCCTGATATCCTGGGGATAAACCCTTAACATCCTGGGGATAAACCCTGATATCCATGCGCTACAGGCGAGAGTGTATAAACTCCAAAACTTAGAAAGGTGAAAACCTTTAAGCCTTAGAGGGTAGGAAAATACCCTTTCGTGAGAGAGGGTGATCAATCCTCATATACCTTCAGGATCCAGGATATAGCCAATAGTAATGAAATTGTCAGCCACTTTTATATGAATTGGTCCCGTTACCTTGAACTATCCCTAGATAACTTGCGCTCCAGGCGGGTTGTTCAAACCCAATTCGAGAGAAAGGTGAATACCTTTAAACCTTTGAAGGGATCAGGATCCCTTAAACGTGAGAGAGGGGGCCAATCCTCTAATCTTTCGAGTTATCCTGAGTGTATATCCTGGAGTATATCCTGCAAAACAATCTCATACTAAGGTGGGTATTAGCTTGGCTAACACCCCTCCGATGCCTAAGTCAGTATTGGGTTCAAAAGAATAAATAAACTCAAATATATTGAAAAGAGATAGAATTCATACCATCCTGAGTTAGAAATTAAATTCTAAACTCACTTGAAATAGAGCTTTAGATGTATAGCATTCCAGGATCTTGGTAGCATATCCCCTTCCATATTCTTGAGTCGATACGCTCCTTTTCCTGCTTCTGATTCAATCTCATAAGGTCCTTCCCATTTTGGAGCCAATTTCCCATTGGCAGGATTAGTAGTATTCTGAAAAGCTTTTCTTAACACCCAATATCCAACTTGAAATCTCCTAGTCCTTATATTCTTGTTATATGCTTTAGATATCCTCTGTTGATATGCTGCCATCCTTAGCTTTGCTGCATCTCTTGTCTCATCTACAGTGTCCAAATCTTGGCACAAAGCTTCAGGATTCTGCTCAGGATCCCGAAGTATAGATCTTGCTGTAGGTATCACCATTTCTGTTGGGATCACTGCTTCTGTTCCAAATACCAAGGAAAACAGGGGTTGACCAGCTGCATTTTTTACCATTGTTCTATCAGCCCACAAAACAAAAGGTAATTCTTCTGCCCATCTTCCTTTTTTAGCCCCTAGTCTCTTCTTTAAGTTGTTGACAATTATCTTGTTTGAGGATTCAACTTGTCCATTTGCTTGAGGATGTACCGGAGTGGATGTGATCATTTTGATTCCCCAACTCTTGCAAAAGTCAGTAGTCCTCTTGCTTATAAACTGGGATCCATTGTCACAAATGATTTCAGCTGGTACTCTAAACCTGGTCAGGATATTCCTCTTTATAAAGGACACTACTTCTTGGTCTCTGACTTGAACAAATGCTTCAGCTTCAACCCACTTTGAGAAATAATCAGTCATTGCCAGCATAAAGACTTTTCCTCCTGGAGCTTTTGGTAATTTTCCTACTATGTCCGTCCCCCATTTCATGAATGGCCAAGGAAAAGCTATAGGATATAGTGGTTCAGCTGGTTGATGTAGTATGTTACTGTGTCTTTGACATGCATCACATCTTCGAGCATATTCTGCAGCATCTTTCTTCATTGTCGGCCAATAGTATCCAGTTCTCAATATTTTTGAAAATAACGGCCTGCCCCTAGTGTGGTTACCACAATCCCCTTCATGTATATCCTGAAGTACTTCTCTGGCTTCAGGATCTTCCAAGCATCTCAAATATGGTCCTGCAAGAGATTTCTTGTACAAAACATTATTTATAATAGTGAATCGTGATACCTTCATCCTAAATGCCTTGGGATTTTCGTCTTTAGGGATGTGTCCTTCCTTGAGATATCTTATGATTGGAGCCATCCAGGATTTAGGATCCTCCTCAGGATACTTAGCAACAGGATCCTGGATACTTACTACTTCTTTATCCTGAGGATTCGTTGCAGGATACAAGATATGCAATATTGGTATTTGGGTCCCTTCTGGTATCCTGACCGACGATCCCAGATTTGCTAAGGCATCCGCTTCAGCATTATCTTCCCTTGGTACCTGTTCAAGTGTAAAAACATCGAAATATCCTGCTAATTTTTTGAGAATATCAAGGTATTCGATTAACTTCTCACCTTTAACTGCATAGGATCCATTAAAATGATTAACAAGGAATCAACATACACTTGCAAATTCTTGATATTCATATTTTTAGCCAGTTCTAATCCTGCAATTAAAGCCTCATACTCTGCTTCGTTATTAGTAGCAGGGAATTCACACCTAATAGCCTGGGGTAATATGTCCCCCTGTGGCGATTTTAGTAGTATTCCCAATCCTACTACTCTAACATTAGATGCTCCATCAGTGTACAATGTCCAGGATCCTGAGGATTCTCCTAATTGTTGGACTTCTAGGTCTACCTCATCCTGAATGTCACTACTGAAATCAGCCACAAAGTCAGCTAGAGCCTGCGATTTTATGGCATTCCTAGGTTCATACACTAAGTCATAAACACTCAACTTCACTGACCACTTGGCCATCCTGCCTGACATCTCGGGTTTCCTAAGCACATTTTTAACAGGATAATTGGTTTTAACATGAATCCTATATGTCTCAGAGTAATGTCTAAGCTTCATTGATGCCATAACTAGTGCCAATATTAACTTCTCTAAATGAGAATATCTAGTTTCAGCATCTAGTAAACATTTACTAACATAATAGACAGGATATTGCTGACCTTCATGATCCTTTATAAGGACGGCACTTACAGCATTCCCTGATACTGTGAGATAGAGGGACAGTGGTTCATCATTCTCAGGCTTCATCAATAGAGGTGCAGTCGAAAGATACTGCTTCAAATCCTGCAGGGCTGCTTCATGCTTCTCTCCCTATTCGAACTTCTTGTTTTTCTTCAGGATATCATAAAATTCTTTGCATTTCTCGGAGGATCTTGAGATAAATCTGTTCAATGCTGCAACTCGCCCTGTTAACCGTTGAACATCCTTCATATTTGAGGGTGATTTGATATCCAAGATGGCTTTAACCTGCTCCGGGCTTGCCTCTATTCCTCTTTTGGTCACCATATATCCTAAAAACTTTCCTGCCCCTACTCCGAAATGGCACTTGGCAGGATTTAGTTTCATGTTATACTGATCCAGGATATCAAATGCTCCCTTAATGTCCTGGAGGTGATCCTCAGCCTTTTTAGATTTTACCACCATATCGTCGATGTATACCTCCATGGTGTCCCCCAGCTTGTCTTTAAACATCATGTTCACCAATCTCTAATATGTTGCACCTGCATATTTCAAACCAAAAGGCATAGCAGTATAACAATAAATACATGTTGGTGTCATGAAGGCAGTATCCTCCTGGTCCGAAGGCTCCATTTGAATCTGCTGAAATCCTGAGGATGTATCCATGAAGGTTAACATCTCATGGCCAGCAGTAGCATCCACCATCGCATCAATATGAGGAAGAGGAAATGGGTTTTTTGGACAAGCCTTATTCAAGTCTGTGTAATCTACACAGACTCTCCATTTCCTACTTTTCTTCTGTACCACGACTACATTTGCTAGCCATCTTGCAAAACTTGGCTTCTCTGATCATTTTGGACTTCAACAATCTTTCAACTTCCTCTTGGATAATTGTATTTCGTTTAGGAGCAAACTTCCTTCTCTTTTGCTAAACAGGCTTGAACGACTTGTCAATTCCAAGCTTGTGAGTGATAATGTCTTTGGATATACCTGTCATATCCTCATGCTTCCATGCAAATGTTGACATCCTGCACTTCAAAAAGTTAGTTAACTGTTCTTCAATATCCTGAGGGATATTGACTCCTACGAGCACCGAGATATCAGGATTATCCTGATCCAGGATAATTTTCTTCATATCCTGCTCTGAAGCCTCCACGATATCCTGGGCCCGCGTCTTTAATTGCTATGCTGTACTAGGCATGGTTGAGGATTTCATTGAGGATGAGTAACATTCTTTCGCCTCCTACTGATCACTATCAACCTTGACAACCCCCCAAGGGGTAGGAATCTTGATGCATTGATGATAAGTCAATGGCACGGCCTTCATATCATGGATCCACGGCCTGCCCAGTATAATGTTATAGCAGGATAGGGAGTTCATCACACAGAAACGTTGTATTGAGTTGACCCCCTCAACATATACTGGTAACTTTATCTCTCCCACTGTGTTCCTAGCCTCTCCGCTGAACCCAACAAGCACGGTGGATTTCGAAGTGATATCCATTGGGGATACATTCATTCTCTTCAAAGTTTCTAGTTGGATTATGTTGATGGAGCTTCCATTATCCACCAATATCCCGCGTACAAAATGGTTAGCCACATATAATGTTATTACCAGAGCATCATGGTGAGGATCCTGGACAGTATCCCTGTCATCACTGTCGAAAGTGATCACTTTATCAGTCGTGAGGGTAGTCATCCTGGCTGGTTTGTCTCCCCTTTCGGCCTTAGCTTCCTTTGCATGCCTCTTGGCCGCAGAATACGAAGTCCCACAAATGTTGGATCCTCCTGAGATAAAGTTGATTATCTTGGCATCCGCAGGAGGTGATGCTGCTCGTTTAGGATCCTTCTCAGTATCCTGACCCTTATTCTTCTTTTTTCCTAGGAGATCCTTCAGATATCCTTTGCTTAGAAGATAACTTATTTCTTTTCTTAGTGCAATGCAATCCTCAGTTACATGTCCAAAATCTTCATGGAAGGCACACCATTTGGATTTATCCTTCCAATCAGCTTTTTATTGATTCTTTCAAGGCCACCTAGCTTTGTCTCCTAAACCCTGCATAGCATACATTACTTCGGGTATGTTAACAGAAAAGCAATATTCAGATAACTCAGGATATTCTTCAGGATCCTCGTCTTCAACAGCATTCACTCTCTTGTTGTCATTTCTGCCATACGGCTTAGAGCGATATGGTTTAAATGAGGATTCTGACTTCCTATTGGTTGACTCATAAGTGGTGGACGAGTTCATCCTCTCTTGCATCTTCTTGTCATCCTCCAGTCGAATATATCTTAGCACCCTGTTTCGAGCTTCGTCCAAGTTCTTGCATGGGTTCATTACAAGATCTTGGTAAAATTGAGAGTCTTTTTGCAGCCCGATCTTGAAAGCTTGCACAGTTGTTGCAACATCAAGATGCGGAATGTCTAAGGATTCCCGGCTAAACTTGTTCACATAATCTCTTAAGGACTCCTGAGGTCCTTGAGTTATCCTGTAGAGATCACTTGTTAGTTTTTCAAAACTCCGACTACAAGAAAATTGACTATTAAATAAATTCACTAGGTGAGCAAATGATGTAATCGAATGAGGAGGAACATTTAAGAGCCATTTCAAGGCCGATCCTATTAAGGTCGAACCAAAACCCTTGCATAGGCACGCTTCCTTGAGCTCCTAAGGAATAGGATTAATCTCCATTCTCTCCCTATACTGGGCAATATGCTCTTCAAGATCTGTAGTTCCATCATACAGTTTCATGTTGGGAGTTTGAAATCTCTTTGGGATTTCAGCATCACAGATAGGATATGCAAAGCGGGATATCATGTGGCTGTCTTGGGACACTTCCGGAATTGGCTGGATCACCCCAGGTACACTGTATATCGTGTCCTTCAATTTCTGAAGCTCCCTAGTAAATGTTGACGTCATACCTGCATCCTGCAAAGATCCATTAGTGTTAGTAGCAAGAATATTATTATTTGACATGTTACCAGTCTGAGGATTTCGGCCATATCCTGAAGCATATCCTGAGCTCCTCACAGTTGACATGGTGACCGAGGAGGGTATTTCAGGAGTATGATTCTGAGGATGGCTAGGCACAATATTTCCCCTGTTATCCTCAGTATACACAGCCGAACTAAATTTCAAAGCTCTGGGTTATAAAGGAGTGATGATATCCTCAACGGGTCTGCTTGAGCTAGATTTCAAGAGTTGTATTTCTCTCATCAACATTTGGTTTGTTTCCTGTTGCTGCCTCATTTGTTCCTGCACACTTCCAAATAAGGTTAGATTTTCATCATTAGAAGCCAAAACCGGAGCAGATTCTTGAACACTCCGAGTAGGGATAATATCCCGAGGTTGTGAAGAAGCTGGCATCCTTGGAGGAGGTGGTGGAAGCACCGAACCAGTTGTAGCAGAAGTTGTAGCAGACACAGTGGAGGAGCTCATGTTCGATCTTGAGGCTATTGTAAACAATGTGGCAAAAAGTTTTGAAAATAGGAAACCGATTAACGATTTCACAAAGATTTTTAGTAAAGATAGCACCACTTGCCTCACGGTGGGCGCCAAATTGTTTTGGTCAACAATTACCGAAGCAATTAAGTGATCAAATTAGTTAAGTGATGTAGTGTGCTAAAAATGTAACACCATTTCAAAGACTTTTCGCAAACATAAATTTTGGTAATTACGTTCAACCATTTCAAAGTTGGACGGGTCAAATAAAGGATGAAGTTTGACATTCATAAGTGATGAAAATTCACCCAAAATGAGTCAAACGAGTCAATTAAGGAATAACGCTTAATATAATAGGAAAACGCAAATCAGTGAAACCGGAAAGCTAAAAACAATAAGATAGAAGGACCCGGGTAATGGGTGGTAAAGGAGTATAAGTATGAACCGGGTAACGGTAAGCATAAGACAAACTGACGTGTAAATGACGTTAGAAGTCGTAAAGTCGGAAAGATAGTCCGAAAGTAAACAACTGAAATGTTAGACTACGGTCAAGGTTAACTAAAGCTCAAAAGCAAAATTAAATGATTCCAAACATAACAAAGGATGCTTTAAAGCTATACATGTATAAATAGACAATTGAATAAAGACTAGAGTAAAAGATGATCTACGGGATCATCATAACCTACGGGTCAATAGTGTAAAGTGAGGGAACTTGTTACGATTCCCCGCGTAAAACGAGAACGGAAAACAATAAATTATGGGTTGTCAATTTCCTTGATATGAGTAATTGACATAGTTAAAAAAAAATGTTAGACTAAAATCCAGTTTTTGTAAGAAATAACATTTTTACAAATATAAATTCTGATAGGAAAAATTGAATAGTAAGCATGAAAGATTCAAGTCTTGAAACTAATAGGCGCAAGACGATATATTCGAAAAAGTGATATTTTCGAAAATGAAAGGTTGATATGAATTAAACATGATGTGACACGATCACGGTCAAGAAATGCAATGTGAGGTAGAATCACATTATAACCAAGTGAGCGGTAAAAGTAACTGGACTAATAAGTTTAGTTAGTGAGACCGGTTAAGGTCAGCAATTCAAATCAAGAAATCCGGTTTGCTTGTAAGCGGTGGATTCGGTATAACTGAACCGAATAAATAAATTTGGAAACAAAAGAAATTGTTGCTAAAAGTGAAAGATTTCACTAAAGACCTTTAAACGGGTCAAAGTAACGGAGTCATAAAGAATTCGATAGTATATGAAAGCGATGGATATCGCTAAGTTAACTAAACTAGTGGAAATAACGAGACTACGTTATTTCAAGTTGCACTGTGTAGTATGAGTTATGTAGACAATTAGTAACCAAAAAGATGTTACAATACTTTTCTGGTAATATTAACTATTGGATAAAAGTATAATTAATGTTTAAAGGATTTCTAGGATCGAATACATTGAGCTAAACTCAATGAATTATGTAAGAAAAGGTTTCGAGGACGAAACCTCTTTAAGGGGGATAGACTTGTAACACCCCAAAAACGGGTTTGATAATCAAACCACGTTAATATTACTGACGGGTAAAATACCGTTAGTGGTAAAAATTTACCCGGTAAATTTTAGGATTTAAATAATTAATCCTAATAATAAATAAAAAGTGAATAAAAGATTTTAAGAAATAAAATGATAGAAGGCCCGAGTTAACGGGACCTAAAATAAACTTAGTCATAAATATTCCCGAACCCGCTAAGCTAATTAGGAATGTTTAACCTAGTTAATAAGTGGGGAATATTGTTAGAAATAAGTAAGTTGTGCCCTACTTAATTAACTAACCAAATTAGAGGGGCCAATGTTGTTAAAAATGAAACTTATATTATTAGTTTTATTTAAAAACAAAACCAAACATCTCAATTGAGATGTCTGGTCGAACAAGAACACATGGGGCGACACAGGCTCCCCACCAAACCCTAGTGCATGTCAAACTTGATCAAATTGAGGGTTCAAATCAGCTCCAAATCGAATTTCAAGCACAAATTCATGAACACCTAGTTGAAAGGATCACAAGGTATGTAAAATTGTGATGTTTTGATCCATCTTAAATTCTAGGTTATTTGTAAGAAACTGAAATTGAGCTTGATTATGTCATGCATGGATGAATCTTGAAGTAATATGATGTCTAGGAGTAAACCCTAGTCAATAACATGTTGGATTATTGGATAATCTATGAAATTCATAATGATCCATTGATAAGTTAATTGGGTTTATTGACAATATGATGAACACTCGGATTAGAGTGTTAAATTGATGAAAATTGATTGTTATAATATAAGTTCTTGATGTAATTCATGAACACTAGACTTAGAGGTTTGATTGTTATGTAAATCTTGGTGAAAATAACAAATTATAAACTAGTTAGTAAATATGTGAAATTATGCACATTAGGTGTTTGTTAAAATGCCTAAATGAGAACTAAAGTATTGAAATTTAGAGTGAAAACGCGTATTCGAATGATATGGCAATTACGCGTGATATGTAGTGATAAGAGTTCTAAACACTATGTTGATTTAGACTTAATGTTGTAAACCATGCGATTGAAAGTAGTTAACTTTAGATATGTTAAGTTAACTAATCATGAAGTCGAATAGTAGCTTCGGCATAGGAAATAAGTGAGGCGGAATAGTCGTGATTTTTATGACTAATTTAACCGCCTTGTAAATGATTGACAATAGTTTGACGCGTAACAAGCTAGATGAAAGCTTGGAGGAGGGAGCGGGTCAAACGGAGCAAGTACGGAAAGAAAAGCGTGGCGTGGATGCGAGGTAAGTGTAATTTACACACTTATGTAGAATACCTGTTTATTCGATACGTTGTAAACGTGATAACGATAATATTGGAAATATGGAAATTTGTCAAGTGTCGACTAATGTAAATCAAGGTTAAAAGGATACCCATGGCGTAAGCCGAAATGGGTTGAATTTGTAAGAAAAGAGTGTAAAAGAAAAAGGGTATGGTTATAAAATCCGGGATGGGATGGATGTATGAATTGGAAATCAAAAACGATGTTTTTGATTAAATAGAAAATGTTGGGCATATAGTCCGAACGGGTCGAATGGTGATGATAACACCATTTGACAATATCGACTAATGTGGTTGTCAAGTCTTATGTTAACAGGACCGATTAGCAAATCGGATAATTGCGTCACCATTGATGGTGTGATAATGAAAACGAGGTATAAATCGGGTCTACTTGTTGATCCGGGCCAGGTACGCATAATTATGTTGTAGTTAAAAGTGTTATTTTGGTCGAATAATTTGAGAGAGAGTCCTTCGTCATAAAAGGGCTAAAATCGACCAAAACGCCCTTGTAGGCTAAACGGAACAAACGACCCTTAAAGGTTGTTTGGAAACGAGTTTTATGACTAGGTAAATACTTAGATTAAGTATAGAAGCTGAAAGAGGTATCATATTAGCCAAATGGCACTATTTGAGTTTTTGCCGTAAAATAATGATTCGAGAGGTAAAATTTGGTTTATATTGATCACCACATTAAACCTACCTTAAATACAGTTGTGGTGGGAGATTATAGGATAAGAAATGTGGTAATGGAATGCTAGAAGCAATCGAAAGCTATTTTAGGCTCGAAAGTGCTTAAATACCCTTAAGGGGTCAAAATAAGCATACGAGCGAAAATGGGTTTAAATTGTGTAATAAACCTGTGATTAGAACCTAATATGGTATATAACATTTATTTGAAGAAGTGTAGGTGATGTAGGAATCAAACAAATATGTTTGTTTGATAAAATGCATAAACGGGTAAAATTTGATAAAAAAAGTAACGAGTCGAAGGCTAGAAAGTCTCAAAATTTATTTATGTTGGATGTTGGATTTTAACTCCATATGATGGAGAATTAAATTACGGACGCATAGGAAAAAGAATTGTGTAAAACGGATCAATAACGAAGAAGTTATGGCCATTTCCGTGAAATCGGGTTGAGCTGGGTATGTACAGCAACAGCTGAAGGCAACAGTCTGTGAAAACAAGGGCTAGGCGTGACGCCTAGGCCCTTGGCATCACGCGACGCCCCTAACTCCAGAAAATTTTTAAATTTTGCCCTTTTAACCCCTGTACTTGTTTGAACTTAATATTTGACTATCAAAACTAACTTTTAAGTTGGTTTTGATCATAGGTGATCGCCAAGAGTGCCCGGATGAAGATCAAGCTCGATGAGGAACCGAACACGATAACATACAAGCTTTCACGTGGCGTTTCGTCGTATCTTTAAAATGACGAATTCAATTACATTAAGTTGTTCAAACTTTTAAAATTGTAAAAGTTTTAGTAAACTCGAATTTTCTAAGGATAATTAATAGTAATTACATGTTTATTTTCGTTATTTATACGAAAACCTTTAAAATAATAAGCTGGGTGTTACAAAAAAGTGTGGTAGAAATATGCTTGTTAAGTTGTTTGGAAAAACAGTTTTCAGGATACGGCTCAGGATATTGAGCTTTATCTACGATCAAACTATGAGCAAAAAGTAAAGAGGGTGACACGAGATGTACGAGGAAAGCCCTTAATCAATCTAGATCGCTGGCATAAAACCTCGGGAGCTGACAATCGCAGCTGCCTTGTTCTTCTTATTACTTTAAACGTCAGGATACAGTGCAGGATATTGATCAGATCGCTAAGTGTTACAGTGCCTTTAGTGAAAGTGAAAGTTGCGAGAGAGTGAGTGTGATTGAGTAGCAAGTGTAATTGTTGTGTCCTATTGATCTGATTTATCCATCTATTTATAGTTACAAAACACAAACTAAAATTTCTATAAATGTGGGATGCTCCCGAATATTCCATTATTAACATTGTGGACCGAGTAAAGCGGCTTCAACGTCTTCATTCGAACGACTTGGACCGAGTCTTCCGGAGAAGGAGTCTTCGTGAACGTTGATAACCTGGACCGGTACTCCTGCACACAATCCATTAGTAATCCTCAGGATACCATCCAGGATGTTACCAATATCCTGAATGAGTATCCCGGGTAGGAACATATATCATGAAACTAAGATTTAACTCAAGATATTTCCCAGGATATGGGCTCAGAATTTCACCCATAACACCTACTAACAGTGATCTTTTTACTTTGATTTTGCAGATGAGGGATCACATACAGGAGCAGGATAAAACCAATGAAAGAATCCTCCGGGAGATTGGCGACATCAAGAAACAGAAGAAATCAGGGGAGGATTACTCTCCTCTGATACCTAGATCACTGGATTTCGACACTCCAGTCATAACCACTCTGCAATCCGCAACTCCGAACATCCAGTACCAGAGTGGACCATTGGGAAGGCGTTATGGATCAACAATTATGAGTGAGGCTTTGGGGTCTCACTTCCAGCCTTCATGATCCTGCTTTCAGCCTTCAGGATCCTGTTTCCAGCATCAGGGATCCTTCGTTAGCTCAGGAAGATATATGGGGACGCACATGGTTCAAGGATCCTCTCAGGTTCAAGGATCCTCTCAGGTTCAAGGATCCTCTCAAGTTCATGGATCCTCTCAGGTTCAAGGATCCTCCTTTTAAGTTCTAGGATCCTCATCTCAGATTCACGGATCCATGGATTATCCTCTAAGACCCCCAGTCACAGCACATCAAGGATCCAACATCTTTCAGGATCAAGGATCCTTAAGAAGTGTACAGCCCTCAAGTTCAGATGTTCATCAAGGAGACTTCATTCCAATGCAGACCATTGCTTCTTCTGGTCCTTCAGTCATACCAGAATCTCGTCAATATGGATTCACATCTGGAATTCCAAACTTGAATCCTCCGGGAGGTAACACTTTGAATAACTCCTATGACACTAACCATGGCTTTATGCAGGATACAGGTATCAATCAAGCTATGGCTAGGGAATTACAGAAACTGAAGGATATGATATCCAACATTCCAGGAGTGGTTAAGTCCATTCCTGAAATTGCAGATAGGAGCCATAGGATATCTCGTTTTGCACCACCTATTTGTAATGCAGAGATACCCAAAAGGTTCCAAATACCAACCATGAAGTTGTATGATGGTTCAACAGATCCAGAGGAGCATGTACAGAGAAAGGATGGAGATCAATCCAATTCCTGAAAGGTTAAAAGAAGCATGTCTATGCAAGGGTTTTGGATCCACACTCACAGGATCGGCTCTTAAATGGCTGCTAAGTCTTCCCCCTTACTCTATTACTTCATTTGCTAATCTAGTTAATATGTTTAATAGCCAATTCTCCTGTAGTAGAAATTTTGAACGTTTAACTAGTGATCTATATAGGGTAACACAAGGTCAAAATGAATCACTTAGAGATTACATCACTAAGTTTGGTAAAAAATCCTTAGACATTCCTAATCTGGATATAGCTACGGATGTGGAAGCCTTTAAAATGGGATTGCTTAGGGATTCATCATTCTATGATGATCTTGTTATGACCCCATGCAGGAATCTTGATGAAGTGAGAACCAGGGCCCTTAGATTTATCCGATTAGAGGATGATAAAAGGATCCAGGAAAGACTGGCAGGATCCTCGAAGCAAGAGAAACAAGGATCCTACTTCAAGAACAACAAGTCCAAACCTTACAACAAGTCCGACAACCAGAACGTGCATGCTGTAGAATAGGAAGAGGATGATGAGGATTATCCTCCCATTTCTGAATACTGTTTTACTATTGCTAACAATGAACTGATCATTGCAATGCAGAATTTAGGTGAAAAAGCTAGGTGGCCAAGGAAAAGTGCTAAACCAGCCACAACAAAAGATAAATCCAAATGGTGTGCATATCACGAGGATTTCGGGCATCTCACTAAAGAGTGTATTGCACTTAGAAAAGAAATCGGTTACTTGTTAAGCAAGGGGCACTTGAAGGAACTTTTGGGAAGAAAAAAGTCAAGGATCCAGGATCCTGAGAAGATCCCAAAAAGAGCTCCTGCTCCTCCAGCAGATGCACAAGTTGTAAACTTCATATCCGGTGGATCAGACATTTGTGGAACTTCCTTTTCAGCAGCCAAAAGACATGCCAAGGAGACCAAGATGGATAATGGAGATAGACCCATCCGGACCTCTACTGTTACACAGGAGAAAGTTATAACTTTTGATGAGGATGATCATGTTGATGTTCAGGATCCTCATCATGATGGTCTTGTTATTACTTTGTTTATTTCTAACCATTTTGTTCGCAGGATCCTAATCGATGGAGGAAGCTCGGTGAACATAATTCAGCTTGATGTCCTCAAGAAAATGAAAATCCCTGAATCAGATATTATCCCAAGATCCTCAGTTCTTGTGGGATTCAGCAGAGAAACCAAGAATACATTAGGGGATATTAAACTCCCTATCTACATTGAAGGACTTCATTCTTATCAAAAATTTTGTGTTATAGATTGCTTATCCTGTTGTAATGTTATCCTTGGCAGGCCATGGATACATGACATGAAGGCAGTTGCATCTACCTACCATCAGTGTGTAAAGCTTCCTAGTCCATGGGGGTGATAAAGATTGAGAGTGACCAACAAGAAGAAAAAAATTGCTACACCTCATCAATGAAGCCAGCCTCAAGACCAAGGGAGCAATAGCAACTAAAGTATCCTCCAAGAGACATCTTGGAGGCAAGAGAACAGGATGAGAAAGAAATCCTTATGGATCCTCATGATCCTGAATCCAAAGTCTTCATAGGATCAGGGATCCCCAGCGACATTGAACAGGATCTAGTATCCTCCCTTAAAAGGAGAAAAACTACCTTTTCCTGGAAGCATGAAGACATGACAGGTATCTCTAAAGATATAATTACTCATAAACTTGGCGTTGACAGGTCATTCAAACCCATACACCAAAAGAGGATGAAGTTTTCAACTGAGAGGAATGCCATTATCCAGGAAGAGGTAGACAAATTACTCCGAGCAGGTATAATTAGAGAGGTTAAGTATCCAAGATGGTTAGCCAATGTGGTTGTTGTTCAAAAGAAAAACTGGAAAGTGGAGGGTATGTGTCGATTTCACTGATTTAAACAAGGCATGTCCCAAGGATCCTTTCCCACTACCCCACATTGACTCTATGGTGGATGCTACCGCGGGTCATGAGTTGTTGACTTTTATGGGTGCTTCATCTAGATTTCAACAAATTCAGATGGAACCATCAGATCAAGAGGATACAACCTTTATGACCCCAACTGGTATCTATTGTTATATTGCTATGCCATTTGGACTAAGGAATGCTGGTGCTACCTATCAAAGGCTAGTCAATATGATGTTTAAGGAACAAATAGGACAGACTATGGAAGTCTATATAGACGACATGGTGGTTAAATCCAAGAGAGCTGAGGATCACCTTAGAGACCTGGAGGAAGCATTCAATATCCTTGACAAATTCAATATGAAGTTGAATCCTTCAAAGTGTCACTTTGGTGTTAAAGCAGGCAAATTCCTAGGATACATGGTAACAAAAAGAGGCATTGAAGCAAGTCCAGAGCAAATTAAGTCTATTGTGAATATTAAATCTCCTGCCAATGCCAAGGATGTGCAAAGGTTGACAGGGAGGATCGCAGCCTTGAACAGGTTCATATCCAAGTCATCAGAAAAGTGCAAGGAATTCTATGACATTTTGAGAAAGAACAAGAAATTTGAATGGACTGAAAAGCATGAAAATGCTCTCAAAGCCCTTAAGGATTACCTATCCTCAGCTCCTGCCTTGATGAAACCAGAAAAAGGGGATATATTACCCTTATTGTTTTGGTCAAAAATCAAGCAAAGATAATGCAACCAAATCTTTTGAAGTGAGGTGTGATGCTTGAATCAGTGAACAATATTAAGGATCACTCTGAAATGTAATGAGCAAATGACACAGAGATTTATACGAGGAAAAAGCCCTTGATCAAGAGTTGATCTCCGGCACAAAAAACCTCGGGTGATGGAAACTACCGATCACCAACTAAGATTAAACAAAGGTAAGTTTACAACTCGGGATGATAACAAGCTTGTTACAAGGATCACTAGTGTGTAATGTGCAAAAAAGTGTATGAAATCGCCAAGTTTTGCTTGAGAGCTGACTGAGAGCTGTTACGAGTGTGAGTGTATGCCAAAATTAGCTAAGTGTTCTACTCAAGCTTGTTATCCCCATTTTAAATTAGAAAATAACTAGTCTAACTAACTATGCGCAATTTGTGCACTCTCCCCACGATCTCCATAACGTTCACAATGGTCAAGCACGTGCGGAATATTGAGGGAATATACTCCAGGAATTTCGGTGAGACTTGGTCCATACTCTCATTCCTACAAAACAAGTTTACGTACAAAGAAGACAATTGTTAGTAGTAGGATAACAACAGTGATCCTGAATCCTGATCATGCGACACCTGGTGAGGATCCTTAATTCAAATAGAATTGAGGATCCATGATCCTGGTAGCACTTGAGGACCCGTGATCCTTAGGATTTGGAAAATCCTACCCTAACAATTGCCCACAAAATATAAGGAGTAAAGTGTAAATTGTCGAGTTATATTTTCTTGATCTCATCCGCAACAAACTAACGGATATATAGCCATTATGATCGAACTATCCGTTGCAGAGCTTACGTCATCTGAAGCGACATCCCTGCAAAATCATGATTATAAATTGAAGTTAGAGATAAGGGTCTAGAGGCATTTATAATCGTGCGTTACATCCTTTAAATCCTCATTTGAAGATCAAGCAGGTACTTCTCTCCCTTTCTCTTTTCTTTTTATTGCTCTGTTCTTCTTCTTTCTCAAATTCTCCGAATCACAATGAAGCTGAGATCATCCCCTGCTAAGGATCATCGAAAAGATAGTCCTTTAAAAAGCCAAGGGATCATTGAAGACTCTCTGAAGGAACGTTGCTGCTTTACTTATCCTGAAATCGACAAAATTCGCCATTGCTTTTCGGCGAACACTGTTTTCAAACCCTTTGACCCTACCGTCCGGAGTAATTTTATTTCTGAAACCTGGGTTGCATTTCCAGTCACCCCATTCTCTATAGGATACTCTTACCATTTTGCTGATTTCACCCAATCTTTCTTCTCCCTTACCGGCATATGCTACATCCAGGCTATGGCAATGATGTGGAGGGTTCTGTTCACCCTTGAAAGGATCATTGAGCAGGAGGATATTGAGTTTGGAATGTCGGAGTTGTCTGAACTATACAACCTTGTGAGCCATGGTTTGCACCGCTTTCTATTCAAACATAAACCCGGTGAACCTCATCCAATCTTGAAAACCACCAAAACGATAACAAGTGGAAGAAACGTTTTTTCTTCGTCAGGAGGGATTCTATCCCTAATGGGAAGGATCTCCCCAGAACATGGGCCACTCATGGTAGGATAGAGGATCCTTATAGAAGGATCATAGGATAACCTGTTTCTGCTGAGGATCACTAACCCCTTTGTATCTCTTTTGCAGCTATTTCTATTTCACACATCATTACTTCACCTGCAACGAAGGAAAGGCTTGTTGCTTTCCAGAGTCTTGATCCTGCAGTAAGACCATTTCAAGAAAACACCAAGGATTCTCAAGAAGTATCCTGAGGTTCTGTTACAATGTCAAGTAAGTATCCAAGTTTACAAACGATTAAATGTTGAAATGTGAATAAAACAAGAATACTTATCTGTTGTTTTGGATTGACAGGTGCTGGAAAATCCTCAAGGTCTGCTTCCCGCTTCAGCGTCACCGATCTTACTACTGTTGGTCCCAGGTCTGGGAAGAAGAAGACGGCTGCTAGCCCAAGTGCTGTGGTTCCAAAGCCTACCACCTCCAAGGGGGGAAAGAAAAGGAAGGCCTCTGAGACTGAAAATCTTGAAGGCTTGCCTCTTATCCGCCACCAGTTCCAAGAATACTTCGCCGATGTAAGGATCACTAACCCTGACTGATTATCCTGCCCACCTGAGGATCACGTGATCCTGAACTTTACCTTGATTTTTTGCAGAAATTTGCTGAGGTCGAAATGCTGTTTGATGCATATGTTGAAGAGGCAGAGCAGAAACATCAGGAGTTCCAAAAGTTCTTCCTGGCCAAGGATCAAACCATCTCCTCCCTTGAAAAGGACTTCAATCTGGCGAAGAAGCAGGTGGTCATGGCCCAGATAAACGTTGATCATGAAAAAGCTGAGCTGCTGGAGGATGCTAAAATCTCTGCCGCCATCACTATGTACAAAATCAAGCTGCAAATGGCTCAGGAGGCTGAGGATCCTGACTTCGACCGGACCACTTGGGATAAGGAGGGTTGGAAAGCAAAACTGGCAGAGCTGGAGGATGAAGAAGATGCTACCGAGGTCTTGGCAATCGAAGCGAGTGGCAGCGGGAAGGATCAAGCTGGCGGTGATGATGCTGGTGGTGATGCAGCCAAGGTGTGAGCTGCTGAAATGGGCGATGATGGATATTTCTAGACATGGCCGGAGCCCATTTTTAAGGATTTGGTAGTGGTTTTTGGTTATGGTGTTTTAAACAATGTTGGGTTGTATTTTGAACAATAGTTTCTAGGGTTATGGATCATGGATCCTAAGACAATAGGTAGGATAATAGGTGGTGGAGGGATCCTCTGTTTGGGGGATGAAGCCACTTGTTATCCTGCCATCTTATATTTCCTGCACTTCAAAGACCTGTTAACAATGGACACCCTTTACCTACCCCAGCGGACGGGCCACGTATTGCTGGTAGATGCTTGGGGTAGGTAATTTTGACAACCTTCGAAGGGTTAACTTTTGTGACTAAAAATAACTTCGACTTTTTGGCTATTTCCCGTGTTGTTATCCTTGTGAATTCTTTACTTTCCTATTCTTGTTATACACTTCCTTTGAATTTGTAAGTAAAGGATAAAAGTTTAGTAAATCATGTTTAAAAGTTTTAGGATATAATCAAGGATCAAATATCCCATAGTCAATAAATTCAAAAAAGTTACGTAACTTAAGGATCATTAGTTCTGTTGTCAAAGGATAAGGGTCACTTATATGAATAATGAATAAAATCAAAGTGATTAAGGATCATACCTGAGAATCCAAGTTAGGATCCCAACCCTTTAACATTCATAATTAGGATAACCAAAAGACAAACCTTAGTAAAAGGTAAGGATCAAGGATCCTTGGCTGTTTAACTTCAAAACCCTGAAACAGAACATAACTTGGGACTAAGCCAAATATAAGAGAAGAGTTAGTAACTGGGGACAAGCCCAATAATTCTGGGGACAAGCCCAAAGGATAACTGGGGACAAGCCCAAAGGATCTTGTGTAAACTGGAGTATGGCCCTCACTGGCGACTATCCAAACTTAGTGACATGAAAATGACAAAACCTTAGCTAACGTGAAAACGTTAGAAATCTTAGGAACGAATGTATGGTACGTCTACCATTATACGTAGGATCCCAGATACAGCCAGTACAATGAAATTGTCAGCCCCTAAAGCGAGTACTGGTCCCATTGCCATGAACTGTACCAGGATCATCGTGCGCTGCTGGCGATACTGGGGACAGGCCCAAAAACTGGGGACTAGCCCAAAATAACTGGGGTCAAGCCCAAATAACTGGATACTTCTGTAGATACTCAATCCTTTGTTAAGGATACCTAAACCTTCTGCAAAACTCAGAATCGAATGAAAAGAGGATAAAGGATCCAGGATCCTTATCCTTATATATAGGATAATTAAAGAATGAAATAGTTTGAGATTAGATCATTACCAGAATGAGGATCCTCTGTCCTGTAAGGATCCTTCAAGGATACTTGCCAGCTAAGGATCATGGATCCTTATTACGTGAAGTATTTCTTCAAGTGGACAGCATTCCAAGCTCTTGGTAGCAAATCACCTTCCATTGTTAGCAAACGATATGCCCGCTTTCCTGCTTTAGCTTCAATCAAATAGGGGCCTTCCCACTTTGGTACTAACTTCCCATCACCAGGATTGATGGTATTCTGAAATGCTTTCCTTAATACCATATCACCAACTTGGAATTTCCTGATCCTGACATTCTTGTTGTAAGCTCCAGCCATCCTTTGCTGATAACTGGCCATCCTTATCCTTGCCAAATCCCTGAGTTCTTCTATAGTGTCCAAGTCTTGAACCAAGTTTTCGGCATTTTCTTCAGGATCACGAATGCTTGTTCTTGCAGTAGGAACCACCATCTCTGTAGGGATCACTGATTCTGCTCCAAATACCAAAGAGAATGGAGTTTGGCCAGTAGCATTTTTGGGAGTTGTCCTATCAGCCCAAAGTACATAAGGTAGTTCTTCTGCCCACTTCCCTTTCTTGGATCCAAGCTTTTTCTTCAAATTGTTGATGATGATCTTGTTGGATGATTCTGCCTGGCCATTAGCTTGTGGGTGGATTGGTGTTGATGTTATCATCTTAATTCCCCAGCTGTCACAAAAGTTAGTAGTTCTATTCCCAATAAATTGGGATCCATTATCACAAACAATTTCAGAAGGGATACCAAATCTAGTAATAATATTTCTCTTAATAAAGGATATCACTTCTTTTTCTCTGACTTGAGCAAAGGCTTCAGCCTCTATCCACTTGGAGAAGTAATCAGTCATAGCAAGCATGAATACTTTTCCACCAGGTGCCCTAGGAAGCTTACCAACTATATCCATTCCCCATCTCATAAATGGCCAAGAAGAGGATATAGGATGCAAAAGCTCTGCTGGTTGGTGATGGATATTACTATGTCTCTGACAAGGATCACATTTCTTGGCATATTCCACAGCATCCTTCTTCATAGTAGGCCAATAGTATCCTGTCCTTAGGATTCTTGAGAATAATGCCCTGCCCCCAGTGTGGTTTCCACAATCTCCTTCGTGAAAATCCATTAGGACTTCTTGGATTTCAGGATCCTCAATGCACCTTAGATATGGCCCTGCAAGAGATCGTTTATATTACATGTTATTCAATATTATGAATTGAGATACCTTGATTTTGAAAGCCCTGGGGTTTTCTCCTGTAGGAATCTCTCCATGTTGTATGTATCTCATGATTGGAAGGATCCATGATCCTGAATGAGACTGTGTATCATCACTAGGGATGATTGCAGAATCCTCTCCTATCTCCATGGCTACATGATCCTCGATAGCAGGGGTTAGGATGTGGATAATAGGGATCCTGATATCCTCTGGAATATTCAAGGATGATCCTAGATTGGCTAATGCATCAGCCTCTGCATTCTCTTCCCTTGGTACCTGTGTCAAACTAAAGGAAACAAAAGAGAGTGCCAATTCTTTAACTATCTCTAAATATTTGATTAGATTTTCACCTTTAACAGCATAGGATCCATTAAAGTGATTAGTAATTAACAATGAATCCACATGTACCTCAAGATACCTGATCCTCATATGCTTAGCGATTTGCAAACCAGCTATCAAGGCTTCATATTCAGCCTCATTATTAGTAGTTTGGAATTCACAAGCTATGGAGTGGGGCATTATGTCCCCCTGTGGCGATTTTAGTAGTATTCCAAGCCCTATTCCTTTGACATTAGAAGCTCCATTAGTGAAGAGTATCCAAGGATCCTTAGTTTCTTCAAGCTGTTGGACTTCTAATTCAGCTTCCTTTTGCAAGTCACTGCTGAAATCTGCCACAAAGTCAGCTAAGGCTTGGGATTTGATGGCAGTCCTTGGCTCATATCTTATATCATATGCACTAAGCTTCACTGCCCACTTTGCCATCCTTCCTGACATTTCAGGTTTCTTGAGAACATTCTTAATTGGAGAATTAGTCTTAACAATAATGGCATGAGTTTCAAAATAATGTCTTAATTTAGTAGATGCCATAATTAATGCAAGGATAAGTTTTTCTAAATGTGAATACCTGGATTCAGCATCAAGCAAACTCTTACTTACATAATAGACAGGATGTTGTGTACCTTCGTGATCCTTAACAAGGACCGCACTTACTGCTTTAGAGGATACCGCTAAATACAAGGATAATATATCCCCTTTTTCTGGTTTCATCAAGGCAGGGGCTGTTGATAGGTAATCCTTAAGAACTTTGAGAGCATTTTCATGCTTTTCAATCCATTTAAATTTCTTGTTCTTCCTCAAAATGTCATAGAATTCCTTGCATTTTTCTGAGGATTTGGATATGAATCTGTTCAAGGCTGCGATCCTGCCTGTCAATCTTTGCACATCCTTGGCATTGGCAGGAGATTTGATATTCACAGTAGCCTTGATTTGTTCTGGACTTGCTTCAATGCCTCTTTTTGCCACCATATAGCCTAGGAATTTACCTGCTTTAACACCAAAGTGACACTTGGAAGGATTTAGTTTCATATTAAATTTATCAAGGATATTGAATGGTTCCTCCAAGTCTCTAAGGTGATCCTCAGCTTTCTTGGATTTAACCACCATGTCGTCTACGTAAACTTCCATAGTGTGTCCAATTTGTTCCTTGAACATCATATTGACTAGCCTTTGATAAGTAGCACCTGCACACCTTAGTCCAAATGGCATAGCCATATAACAATATATACCAGTTGGGGTCATAAAGGCTGTATCCTCTTGATCAGATGGTTCCATCTGAATTTGTTGAAATCCAGATGAAGCATCCATAAAAGTCAACAACTCATGACCCGCGGTAGCATCCACCATGGAGTCAATGTGGGGTAATGGGAAAGGATCCTTGGGACATGCCTTGTTTAAATCAGTAAAATCGACACATACCCTCCACTTTCCATTTTTCTTTTGTACAACAATCACATTGGCTAACCACCTTGGATACTTAACCTCTCTTATCATACCTGCTCGAAGTAGTTTATCTACCTCTTCCTGGATAATAGCATTCCTTTCAGGTGCAAACTTCCTCCTCTTCTGATGTATAGGCTTGAATGACCTGTCAATGCCAAGCTTATGAGTAATTATATCCTTAGATATACCTGTCATATCCTCATGCTTCTAGGCAAAGGTAGTTTTCCTCCTCTTAAGGAAGGATACTAGATCTTGTTCGATGTTGCTGAGGATCCCTGATCCTATGAAGATGATGGATTCAGGATCATGGGGATCCATAAGGATTTCTTTCACATCATATTCTCTTGCCTCCAAGACATCTCTTGGAGGATACTTTAGTTGCTTTTGCTCCCTTGGTCTCGAGGCCGGCTTCATTGATGATGTGTAGCAATTCTTAGCTTCTTGCTGGTCACTCTCAATTTTCACCACCCCCCATTGACTAGGAAACTTCACGCACTGATGATAAGTAAATGGGACTGCCTTCATGTCATGTATCCATGGCCTGCCAAGGATAACATTACAACAAGATAAGCAATCTATGACACAAAATTTTTGATAAGAATGGAGTCCTTCAATATAGATAGGGAGTTTGATGTCCCCCAATGTATTCTTGGTCTATCCATTGAATCCCACAAGTACTGAGGATCTTGGGACAATGTCTGATTCAGGGATGTTCATCTTCTTGAGGACATCAAGCTGGATGATGTTTACTGAGCTTCCTCCATCTATCAGGATCCTGCAAACAAAATGGTTTGAAATAAACAGAGTAATAACAAGACCATCATGATGAGGATCCTGCACATCAATACGATCATCCTCATCAAAAGTTATAATCTTATCCTTGGTGACTGTGGAGGTCCAGATGGGTCTGTCTCCATTATCCATCTTGGTTTCCTTGGCATGTCTTTTGGCTGCTGAAAATGAAGTACCACAAATGTCTGATCCACCGGATATGAAATTTATAACTTGTGCATCTGCTGGAGGAGCAGGAGCCTTTTCTGGGATCCTTTCAGGATCCTGGATCCTTGACTTCTTTCTTCCCAAAAGCTCCTTCAAGTGCCCCTTGCTTAACAAGTAACCAATTTCTTTTCTGAGTGCAATACACTCTTCAGTGAGATGCCCGAAATCCTCGTGATATGCACACCATTTGGATTTGTCTTTTGTTGCGGCTGGTTTATCACTTTTCCTTGGCCATCTTGCTTTCTCACCTAGATTCTGCGTTGCAAGAATTACTTCATTGTTATCAACAGAAAAACAATATTCAGAAATGGGAGGATAATCCTCGTCGTCCTCTTCCTGCTCTACTGCATGCACGTTCTGGTTGTCAGACTTGTTGTAGGACTTGAACTTGTTATTCTTAAAATAGGATCCTTGCTTTTCCTGTTTCGAGGATCCTGCCAATCTCTCCTGGATCCTTTTGTCATCCTCTAGGCGGATGAACCTAAGGGCCCTGGTTCTTACTTCATCAAGATTCCTGCATGGGGTCATAACAAGATCATCATAGAATAATGAATCCATAAGCAAACCCATTTTAAAGGCTTTTACAGCCGTAGCTATATCCAGGTTAGGGATATCTAAGGATTCTTTACTAAACTTAGTGATATAATCCCTAAGTGATTCATTCTGACCTTGTGTTACCCTATATAAATCACTAGTTAATCGTTTAAATTTTCTACTACACGAGAATTGACTATTAAACAGATTAACTAGATTAGCAAATGAATTAATGGAGTAAGGGGGAAGACTTAGCAGCCATTTAAGAGCAGATCCTGTGAGTGTGGATCCAAAACCCTTGCATAGACATGCTTCTTTTAACCTCTCAGGAATTGGATTGATCTCCATCCTCTCCCTGTATTGAGCTACATGTTCCTCTGGATCTGTTGAACCATCATACAACTTCATTGTTGGTATCTGGAACCTTTTGGGTATCTCAGCATGACAAGTAGGTGGTGCAAAACGAGATATCTTATGGCTACCATCTGAAATTTCAGGAATGGGTTTAACCACTCCTGGTACGCTGGATATCATATCCTTAAGCTTCTGTAACTCCCTAGCCATAGCCTGATTGATACCTGTATCCTGCATATAGCCATGGTTAGTGTTATATGAATTATTAAAAGTGTTACCTCCCATGGGATTCAAGTTTGGATTTGCAGTTGTGAATCCATATTTACGGGATTCCGGTATGATTGAAGGACCAGAGGAGGCAATGGTCAGCATTGGTATGAAGTCTCCTTGATGAACATCCGAGCTTGGAGGCTGCATACTTCTTAAGAATCCTTGATCCTGAAAGATGTTGGATCCTTGATGCTGAGAGGATCCTTGAACCTGAAAGGATCCTTGGGGCTGAGAGGATCCTTGAACCTGAGAGGATCCTGGAACCTGAAAGGATCCTTGGGGCTGAGAGGATCCTTGAACCTGAGAGGATCCTGGAACCACGGAGGATCCTTGGACCTGAGAGGATCCTTGGACTGTGTGCATTCCCAAATACCCTCCTGAGCTGACGAAGGATCCCTGATGCCGAAAAGAGGATCCCGATGCCTGAAAACAGGATCCTTGAGGCTGGAAGTGAGAGCCAAATGCTTGACTCATAGTTGCTGTTCCATAACGCCTTCCTGATGGTCCACTCTGATACTGGACGTCCGGAGTTGCAGTTTGCAAGGCGGTTATAGCTGGAGTATCGAAATCTAATGATCTTGGTACCAGAGGAGAGTGATCCTCCACTGATTTCTTCTGTTTCTTGATATCACCAATCTCCTGGAGGATCCTTTAATTGGTTTTGTCCTGCTCTTGCATGCGATCTCTCATCTGCAAAATCAGAGTAAAAAGATCATTAGTAGTAGGATTAGAGGAAACAGAAGAAGTTGGTGGTTTTGGGAAAATGGGGGTTTGTCTCTTCGTAGCATTTTCAGCATTTTTCTGGGATCCAGAAGATGGTGGAGGCAAAGGAGGAACGCCCTGTGAAGAACTCATTGCCGGCATAGAGCTTGATGTGTTCTTTGCTGAAGAAGCCATCTGCTTGGTTGTAATGAACCGAAATGATCACAAGAACAATAATTTCTCAAGAACGAAGCACCAATTGCCCCACGGTGGGCGCCAAACTGTTTTGGTCAAAAATCAAGCAAAGATAATGCAACCAAATCTTTTGTAGTGAGGTGTGATGCTTGAATCAATGAACAATATTAAGGATCACTCTGAAATGTAATGAGCAAATGGCACAGAGATTTATACGAGGAAAAAGCCCTTGATCAAGAGTTGATCTCCGGCACAAAAAACCTCGGGTGATGGAAACTACCGATCACCAACTAAGATTAAACAAAGGTAAGTTTACAACTCGGGATGATAACAAGCTTGTTACAAGGATCACTAGTGTGTAATGTGCAAAAAAGTGTATGAAATCGCCAAGTATTGCTTGAGAGATGACTGAGAGCTGTTACGAGTGTGAGTGTATGCCAAAATTAGCTAAGTGTTCTACTCAAGCTTGTTATCCCCATTTTAAATTAGAAAATAACTAGTCTAACTAACTATCCGTAATTTGTGCACTCTCCCCACGATCTCCATAACGTTCACAATGATCAAGCACGTGCGGAATATTGAGGGAATATACTCCAGGAATTTCGGTGAGACTTGGTCCATGCTCTCAGTCCTGCAAAACAAGTTTACGTACAAAGAAGACAATTGTTAGTAGTAGGATAACAACAGTGATCCTGAATCCTGATCCTGCGACACCTGCTGAGGATCCTTAATTCAAATAGAATTGAGGATCCATGATCCTGGTAGCACTTGAGGACCCGTGATCCTTAGGATTTGGAAAATCCTCCCCTAACACTTATATCTAGCGGTATCCTCTAAAGCAGTAAGTGTAGTCCTTGTTAAGGATCACGAAGGTACACAACATCCTGTCTATTATGTAAGTAAGAGTTTACTTAATGCTGAATCCAGGTATTCACATTTAGAAATACGTATCCTTGCTTTGATTATGGCGTCTACTAAATTAAGACATTATTTTGAAACTCATGCCATTATTGTTAAAACTAACTTTCCAATTAAGAATGTTCTCAGGAAACCTGAAATGTCAGGAAGGATGGCTAAATGGGCAGTGAAGCTTAGTGCTTATGATATAAGATATGAACCAAGGACTGCCATTAAATCTCAGGCCTTGGATAACTTTGTGGCAGATTTTAGTAGTGATTTACAAAGAGAAGCCGAGTTAGAAGTTCAGTAGCTGGAAGAGACTCATGATCCTTGGATACTCTTCACTGATGGAGCCTCTAATGTCAAAGGAACAGGACTTGGAATACTACTAAAATCGCCACAGGGGGACATAATACCCCACTCCATAGCTTTTGAGTTCCAGACTACTAATAATGAGGCTGAATATGAGGCCTTGATAGCTAGTTTGCAAATTGCCAAGCATATGAGGATCAGGTATCTTGAGGTACATGTAGATTCATTGTTAATTACTAATCAATTTAATGGATCCTATGCTGTTAAAGGTGAAAAGCTAATCAAATACCTAGAGATAGTCAAGGAATTGGCACTCTCTTTGGTTTCTTTTAGTTTGACACAGGTACCCAGGGAAGAAAATGCAGAAGCTGATGCATTGGCTAACCTAGGAACATCCTTGAAAATTCCAGAGGATATCAAGATCCCTATCATCCATGTTTTGGCTCCTGCTATTGAGGATCACATAGCTATGGAGATAGAACAGGATTCTGCAATGGTTCCTAGTGATGGTGCACAGTCTCGTTCAGGATCATGGATCCTTCCAATCATGAGATATATACAACATGGAGAGATTCCTACAGGAGAAAACCCCAGGGCTTTCGAAATCAAGGTATCTCAATTTACAATATTGAATAACATGTTATATAAACGATCTCTTGTAGGTCCATATCTAAGGTGTATAGAGGATCCTGAAATTCAAGAAGTCCTAAAGGATTTTCATGAAGGAGATTGTGGAAACCACACTGGGGGCAGGGCATTGTTCTCAAGGATCCTTAGGACAGGATACTATTGGCCTACAATGAAGAAGGATGCTGTGGATTATGCCAAGAAGTGTGATCCTTGTCAGAGACATAGTAATATCCTTCATCAACCAGCAGAGCTCTTGCATCCTATATCCTCTTCTTAGCCATTCATGAGATGGGGAATGGATATAGTTGGTAAACTTCCCAAAGAACCAGGAGGAAAGGTGTTCATGCTTGCTATGACTGATTACTTCTCTAAGTGGATAGAGGCTGAAGCCTTTGCTCAAGTCAGAGAGAAAGAAGTGATATCCTTTATTAAAAGAAATATCATTACTAGATTTAGTATTCCTTCTGAAATAGTTTGTGATAATGGATCCCAATTTATTGGGAGTAAAACTACTAACTTTTGTGACAGCTGGGGGATTAAGATGATAACATCAACACCTGTCCACCCACAAGCTAATGGTCAAGCAGAATCATCCAACAAGATCATCATCAACAACTTGAGGAAGAAGCTTGGATCCAACAAAGGAAAGTGGGCAGAAGAACTACCTTATGTACTATGGGCTGAAAGGACAACCCCCAAGAATGCTATTGGCCAAACTCCATTTTCTTTGGTATTTGGAGCAGAATCAGTGATCCCTACAGAGATGGTGGTTCCTACTGCTAGAACAAGCATCCGTGATCCTAAAGGAAATGCTGAATAGTTGGTTCAAGACTTGGATACCATAGAAGAACTCAGGGATTTGGCAAGGATAAGAATGGCTAGTTATCAACAAAGGATGGCTGGAGCCTACAATAAGAATGTCAGGATCAGAAAGTTCCAAATTGGTGATATGGTATTGAGGAAAGCATTTCAGAATACCACAAATCCTGCTGATGGAAAGTTGGCACCAAAGTGGGAAGGCCCCTACCTGATTGAAGCTGAGGCAGGAAATGGGGCATATCGATTGCTAACAATGGAAGGAGATTTATTACCAAGAGCTTGGAATGCTGTCCACTTGAAAAGATACTTCATGTAATAAGGATTTGTGATCCTTAGCAGTGTTCATGACCGATATCCTCGAAGGATTCTTAGAGGATAGATGATCCTCATTCTGGTACTGAACTATTCTCAATCTATTTAATTCTTTAATTATCCTATATATAAGGAGAAGGATCCTGGATCCTTTATCCTCCTTTCACTTAATTCTGAGTTTTGCAGAAGGTTCACGTATCCTTAACAAAGGATTGAGTATCCACAGAAGTATCCAGTTATTTGGGCTTGACCCCAGTTATTTGGGCTTGTCCCCAGTTATTTGGGGTTGTCCCCAGTTATTTGGGCTAGTCACCAGTTGTTGGGCCTATCCCTAGTATCGCCAGCAGCGCACGATGATCCTGGTACAGTTCATAGCAATGGGACCAATACTCGCTTTAGGGGCTGACAATTTCATTGTACTGGTTGTATCCGGGATCCTACGTATAATGGTAGACGTACCATACATCCGTTCCTAAGGTTTCTAACGTTTTCACGTTAACTAAGGTTTTGGCATTTTCATGTCACTAAGTTTGGATAGTCGCCAGTGAGGGCCATACTCCAGTTTACACAAGATCTTTTGGGCTTGTCCCCAGTATATTGGGCTTGTCCCCAGAATTGTTGGGCTTGTCCCCAGTTGCTAACTCTTATGTTATAATTGGCTTAGTCCCAAGTTATGTTCAATTTCAGGTTTTTGAAGCCAAATAGTTAAGGATCCTTCATCCTAACCTTTTATTAAGGTTTGTCTTTTGGTTATCCTGATTGTGAGTATTAAAGGTTAAGGATCCTAACTTGGATTCTCAGGTATGATCCTTAATCACTTTGGTTTTATACTTTATTTGTCTAAGTAACCCTTAATCTTTGACAACAGCTTGCATGATCCTTAAGTCAGATCACTTTTTGAATTCTTCGATTATAGGATATCCTAAATTTTTTGACATAATTTACCAACCTTTTATTCTTAACTTATGAATTCAAACAAAGTGTATAACAGCAATTGAAAGATAAAGTATTCACAAATGTAGTAACACACGAGATAGTCAAAAGATTAAGATTTTATTTACCAAAAGTTAAACCCTTTAAAGGTTGTCAAAATTGCCAACCCAAGTTTCTACCAGCAAAACGTGGCCCGTCCACTTGGGTTGGCAAAGGGTGTCCATATTTAACAAGGTCTAAGTGCAGGAAATAAAGGCGGAAGGATAACAAGTGGTTTCATCCCCAAACAGAGGATCCATCCACCACCCATTATCCTACCTATTGTCCAAGGATTAATGATCCTCAACCCTAAAAACTATTGTCTAAGTTATTACAGCCCAACCATTGTTCAGAAAAACATCATCAAAACAAAAACCACTACCAAACTATAAAAAATGGGCTCCGGCCGCGTCTAGATAAATCCATCATCGCCCATTTCTGCAGCTCACACCTTCGCTGCATCACCATCACCAACACCTCCAGCTCCAGCATCACCAGCCTGATCCTTAGCCCCACTGCCGCTTGCCTCAAGCATCAAGACCTCTGTAGCCTCCTCTTCATCATCCAACTCAGCCAGCCAGCCTTCCAGCCCTCCTGGTCCCAGCTGGTCCTATCAATGCCAGGATCCTGAGCTTCCTGGGCCATCCGCAGTTTGGTCTTGTACATAGCAATGGCAGCAGAGACCTTGGCATCCTCCATCACCTCTCTTTTCTCCTAATCAGCAGTTATTTGGGCCATGACCACCTGCCTCTTTGCTATATTGAGCTCTTTCTCGAGGTTGGAGATGGTTTGATCCTTAGCCAGGAAGATCTTCTGGAAGTCCCAGCTCCTTCTGATCAGCCTCCTCAACATATGCATCAAAGAGCATCTGGATCTTAGCAAATTTCTGCAAAGAAAGAAGGATTCATTTCAAGATCACTTATCCTCATATGGGCAGGATAGAATTAAGGATTAGTGATCCTTACATCATTGAAGTATTCTTCAAATTGATGACGGATGAGGGGCAGGCCTTTAAGGTTATCAGCTTCAGTGGACTTCCTTTTCTTTGCCCCCTTGCCCTTGGAGGTGACAGGCTTAGGGATTTGAACACTTGGGCTGGCAGCAGATTTCTTCTTTCTGGACCGGCCAGAGACAGCATCAAGATCAGTGACGCTGAATCTGGAGGCTGATTTTGAGGATTTTCCAGCGCCTACCAATGCAAAACAACAGATAAGTATTCTTGTTTTATTTTCATTTAAACATTTAATTATATACAAACTTGGATACTTACTTGACATTGTGACTGAGCCGGAGGATACTTCTTGAGAATCCTTTGTGTTTGCTTGGAATGATCTGATTGCAGGATCAAGACTCCAGAAAGCAGCGATCCTCTCCTTTGTTGCAGGTGATGGAATGATATGAGAGACAGAGATAGCTGCAAAACAGAAAAGGATTAGTTATCCTCAACAAGAACAGGGTTATCCTATGATCCTTCTATAAGGATCCTCTATCCTACCATGGGTGGCCCACTTTCTTAGGAGATCCTTCCCATCAGGGATAGAATCCCTCCTAACGAAGAAAAATCGCTTCTTCCAGTTGGTGTCATTCTTTGTGGTCTTAAGGATTAGGTGTGCATCACCGTGGTTTATGTTTGAATAAGAAGCAGTGTGAACCATGGCTCACAAGGTTGTACAGTTCAGCTAGTTCCGACATTCCCAACTTGATGCCTTCCTGCTCAATGATGTTCTCTAGGGTATATAAAACCCTCCACATCATTGGCATGGCCTGAATGTAGCACTTGCCGGTGAGGGAGAAGAAGGACTGGGTGAAAGCAGGGAAAGGATAGGAGTATCCTATCAGGAATGGGGTAACCGGAAAGGCAACCCAAGTTTCAGAAACGGAATCGCTTTTGGCAGTAGGGTCAAAAGGCTTGAAGACGCTATTCGCCGGAAAACAGTGACGAATCCAGTCGATCTCCGGATCAGTAAAGCTGCAGAGTTCCTTCGAAAGATTTTTGATAATCCCTTGGCTTTTCAAAGGACTATCCTTCTGGTGATCCTTGGCAGGGGAGGATCGTAGCTTTATTATGATCTAAAGATTTTGAAAAGGAACATCGGAAGAAGATGAAGAGATAAGGGAGAGAGAAGTACCTGATCAATCTTCGAATGAGGATTTAAAGGGTGTAACGCACGAATTTAAATGCCTCCTGATCCTTATCTCTAACTTGAATTTATAATGATGATTTTGCAGGCAAGTCATGTCGCTGACGTAAGACCAGCAACGACTACTTAGATTCTAACGGCTATATATCCGTTAGTCAGTTCATTGGAGATGAGATCAAAAAATATAACTCGTTAATTTACATTTTACTCCTCATATTTTGGGGGCAATTGTTAGGGGAGGATTTTCCAATCCTAAGGATCACGGATCCTCAATTCTGTTTGAATTAAGGATCCTCAGAAGGTGTTGTAGGATCAGGATTCAGGATCCTTATGGTTATCCTTACATTAACGGTTGCCTTTGCTATGTTTGAGTTTGTTTTGCAGGAGTATACGCATGGACCAAGTCTTACCGATATTCTTGGAGAATATGCCCTCAATATTCCGCACGTGCTTGCCCTTTGTGAACGTTATTGAAGATTGTGGGAAGCTCGCACATTTAGTGGATAGTTAGTTATATAGTTATTTCTAATTTTAAAAGGGGATAACAAGCTTAGATTAGAACATTCAGCTAAGTTAACTAACACACACTCTTGCAAGCTCTCAGTAGTTCATTTGGCGATTTCATACACACTGCACTCTAGTGATCCTTGTAACAAGCTTGTTATCATCCCGAGTTGTAACAATCATTTGTTTAATTGTAGTTGGTGATCGGTAGTTTCCATCACCCGAAGTTTTTTATGCCGGAGATCAACTCTTGATCAAGGGCTTTTTCCTCGTATAAATCTTTGTGTCACTTGTTCATCTCATTTGCAAGTAATTCATATTTTTGTTCATTGTTTCAAGCATCATTCCTTACAACAAAGATTTGGTTGCATTATCCTAGCCTGATTTTTGAACAAAACAACTCGGTAGACCCTAGCCTGGCCCAGTCATCGCACTAGCTCCGCCACGATGATGACACGTGGCAGCACCGGGTGTCGCCTGATCGCCTTGCTGTCGCGGCCCGCGTAAGCTTAAGCTTACTTCTACGCGGCCCGCGAGCGATACCAGAATTTTGTTTTTATTTAATTTTTATAAAAATAAAGGTATTTGGGCTCGGTTTTCGCATACGGGGTGTATTTTAAGACATATGGGAATATTTTAATATATTTTAGGGTGTTTGAAAAATTTTGGAGGGTTGTTATATCCTCCCCACCTTATTTTAGAGCTCGTCCTCGAGATCTACTGGAACAAGTGTGGATATTTCCTTTGCATTTCCGATTCAAGTTCCCATGTATATTCTGGTCCTCTTTTGGAGTCCCACTTCACTTTGACCAGAATTAATCTCTTATGCTTGAGGTTCTTGACTTTCCTGTCTTCAATCTGTAGAGGCCTTTCTACAAATTTAAGTTGTTCATTTACCTCTATGTTCTTAAGAGGTACCATCAGTGATTCATCGGCTAAGCATTTCTTGAGATTAGATATATGAAATACATCATGTATTCCTGCCATTTCCTCTGGCAGTTGTAGCTGATAGGCTACAGGTCCTATTCTTCTAATAATCTCAAAAGGGCCAACATACCTGGGACTTAGCTTTCCTCTTTTGATGAATCTAACTACTCCTTTCCAAGGAGAGACTTTCAATAATACCTTGTCACCTACCTGAAATTCTAACAGCTTGCGTCTGTTATCAGTGTAGCTCTTTTGTCGATCGCGTGCTGTTTTCAGTCGTTCCTCAACTTGAATGATTTTGTCGGTCGTTTCTTGCACTATCTCAGGTCCAGATAATTGCTTTTCCCCAATTTCTGCCCAACAGACTGGGGTTCGGCACTTTCGTCCATAAAGTGCTTCGAATGGTGCAGTGTTGATACTTGTGTGATAACTGTTATTATAAGAAAATTCTATTAATGGTAAGTGATCGTCCCAATTACCTCCGAAATCAATTACACAAGCTCTAATCACTACAAGAAAACTGGGTTTTTAGTACGCGTAAAAGCGTCCTAAAATGCTAGTTTATAGGACCTTTCATTTAATAGGACCAACGGTAAAAGCGTTTCATGTAAAGGGGTCGTAATAAGTCCCGGAACTAATAAAGCGTCCTAACATCTCAAATAAGACTATGAAACCAATTTTATGGTCGCGTAATATGTCTTTGAACAACCAAAATAGTGTCCTAATAAAAACATATTATGACACTTTTACGATGTTCTAACATGTGCTTACATACTTTTAATCTTTTGATACACTTACAAGTGTCCTTAGAAATTAATTGATAAGACCCTTATGATGTAACATTATAGCTAATTTAGTACGAAGAAAAGGGTCCTAATATACCAAATAAGATTATGAAACCAATTTTATGGTCGCATAATATGTCTATAGACAACTTAAATAGCGTCCTAAAAAGAACATATTAGGACACTTTTACAATGTTCTAATATGTGATTACCTACTTTTAATCTTTTGATACACATACAAGCGTCCTTAAAAATTAATTTATAGGACCCTTATGATGTAACGTTATAGCTACTTTAATATCAAGAAATGGTCCTAATATCCCAAATAAGATTATAAAACCAATTTTATAAACAAACCATCAACATATAACATCCTAATAGTTATTGTATAGCATCAACTAATGAAAGAAATAAAACTTCATTATATTTCAAATAAGCATGTTCATAACAAAAACACTAACTATAAATAAGTTATAACATTATCTAACATAAAGTCTTAATATTTAACAAAGAAATAAAAAGCAATTAAAGAAATAAGAAGCATAAAATCTTGAGTCATCATGCGTCCTCAATCCTCATGGACTACCTACAAATAAACCATCCATGTATAAGAATTAAGTTCTATGATATTAAAAATTATTTGTATCACAAGTGTAACAAATACATACCGAGATGAATGGATAGGGTCATGCGATGGATGCACCAATACAATATTGAATTGTAGAAAATAAACCATATGGTCTTACCAAGTTTTCATCTTTTTTTTTTATTGGTACTTGAATGTTTACCTCACACCATTCTGGTCCAATCTCTGTACCACCAACTTGGGTCCAAGCTCTGGACCCTTCCTCTTGCTACAGTCTTGGCAGAGTTTAGAATTCTTTTGAGTAAAACTTCATCTCCGACCTAGATTTTAGTTTTCAACAAATATTTATTAAACTCTAGTCATAATAGTGCAAAAAATCATTTTACAAAAAAAATTAATAAAGTTTTACACTAGCAGGCTAATATTTTTATAGAAAAACTAAGGAAAATTGGTTTGTAATAGGTGGAACACTAAATATTTATATAGAAAAATACCCGTAAACATTGATGTCCATTGGTTACATGGGGGAAATGTTGTGATGCAAGAGGTTGAACACTGGAACCCCCCCTCGACCCTTCCATCTCTGATATGAGTTGGCCCATCCAAAGGTAACAATCAAATTGCTTGATTATGACAAACAATTATTAGGAAAAAAAAATATGCCACAACAATAAATGAACCCTACCTCATTTATTTTTGGCATTATGCCGCAACAAATCATCAAAGTTCTAAGTATTATATAACAAGTAACGAAGCTATAAATACATGCATGCATACATACATCCATACATATATGCATGTATATATGTATTTACTAATGTAAGTATATTGAGCATCCAATAGTCCTTTGAAGGTAGAAACAGCCAGCGAAAAGAGCCCCTGGTACCTATGCTGTCAAAGTCGCAAGGCGCAAAAAAAGCGAGAGCTTTTTTAAGTATGGTGCCATAATAAAAAAAAAACCAAAAAAATATATATAATACTATTTAAACAAATGTAATAGAAAAAAATCATAATATCTTTTGAAAATATATATAATAATATCAATAATTATTAATACTTCTAAATATATCAGTATTTGTAACAAACTAAAACAATTTAAAGATATTTAATTGGGCCATCCGTCTATTTTATGAAATAGTTTAGTTATTTAAACTAAAGACTGGCCCAGTCTACAATCAACAAAATGCAGTCCGTCTGTCTTATTAAATTAGGTTTTCTGTCAAAAAAGGGCAGCCGACACTAGTCCACCACGTCGCTGGTGTCGACCATGATCTTGAGTGTAAATCAGGTTCTTCGATCCCCTTCAAGAAGTTGCTAAACAAGGTTCCTCTCCATCTACCCTCTATATTGTTCCATTTCAGGCTGTTTTTTTTTTTTTTTTTTTTTTTACGGTGGAATGTTGCGCCTGCGCCTAGCTCTAAGCGAGCGCATGAGTGCGTTTTTTGAAAAAAAAACACAGATCTGCGCCTAGCCCTCCACCAGGCACTTTAAGTGTGCTTCGCTGCGCCTGAGCGCCTAGCTCGCTTTTCAATTTGACACCAAATGTAACAATTATTGGAATATAAACAAAACCTCATACAAATAAATCATCAAAAGCTTCTATCACTCTGACTCAATTCCACAAGTTCAGATATACAACTTAAATTCATCAAAAGATTTGGCTCAAATTAACCCAAGTCAATCCACGGGGCGTCTTAAAAGTTATTGATTAACTTCCCAGCAAGATGAACAGTTATGTAGATACACTAAATTTATAAAATTGGTGTGCTATAATAATAAAGATATTACATCAGTTAACTGGTAACTTATCCAATTCATAAACATCAGTTAACAAACATTAACAATGGCGATAGATTTCAATAAAATGAGTTATACTTTTTATTGTGGGAGTATCATAATTCATAAACTAGTTAAACAATTCAAAGTTATAGAACTCGCTCCCTGTTATCTCGTTGTGGCTTTTATTCTCCTAAATTCCACATCATTGTGGAAGTGGAAAGTGTTACGCGAATCAAACTGAACGAATTGAAGGAGGAGGTTCAATTGATACCTGGTCACGCGAATCAACAGAACATTTATTATTGAAAAAGTCCGGTAGGACCAAACTTCCAGCAGTTGTTCGATGGGCAATGCCCTTTGTACGCCGTTCATGGGTGAAGCAATTGATCAAAGAGGCTAATTAGGGTTGAAGAGGTATGAACCGCGACAGTTCTTATTGAAATTTCAAATACATTATTAATAATATTTAAGAGTAAATTACAAACTTTGTCCTTTATGTTTACAACTTTGAAAAAAATAACAGCATCTGAAATTTGGTGTAAACATAAACGACAAAACTTGTAATTTACTTGATATTTAATCTATATATCTTACCCTGCTTGTTACCCCTCGTTGAATGAATTCAAATTTTATTATATTACTAAATTTATATACTAAATAATAAAACATTATATCTTTAAAAACTTTCTTTATTGCACGTGTTAAATAAATATAATTTTATATATTAAATAATAAAAAAATAATATATATAAGAACCATATTGTACGGGTTGAATTAATGTAATTTTATATACCAAATAAAAAAATTATACCTTTAAAACCACATGTATTACACTGGTTGAATAAATGTAATATTGTTTACCAAATAATAAAATAATACATCTCTAAAAAACCTCATTTATTACACATTACACGAGTTAAATAAATGTAATTTTATATACAAATAATAAAAAAGTTAGTAAATGTAATTTTGTATAGTGAAAATAAAAATATTTAATATATTAATTCAAAGTTTGGTTTTCGTGATAAATAATTTGTTATATTTAAAATGTTTTAAATTAACAATTTACAATTTCGGATAATATTTTATTAGATAAATAGAAGAATGGTATTCGAAATTTAAAGTAGGATAAAATTTAATATTAGCTCATTATTCATTTAATTAATATAAGTTAAGTTTCGAAGTGAGGCGAGAAAATTATAAAATAAATACATACAATGAACGACATGTGTCACACATTAATGTTTTATTATATAGTATAGTATAGATAAAAATTTAGATTGATATAAATAGATTATTTTGTTGTAGCAAAATTTGTTAATGAAGTCTCAATAAATATAAACCATTATTAAAAACTCCGTAAATGTATAAATCATAAATGATATTAGTTAGAGTAAATTACGATTTTGGCCCCTGTGGTTATATCACTTTTGCCCTTTTAGCCCAATTTTTTTTTAACATCTGAGCACCCAACATCTTTTTTTCTAACCCTTTTGGCCCCTAACACTAACCCCATCCATTAAATGTTAGGGGCCAAAATGGTTAGAAAAAAGACGTTAGGGGCCAAAAAGATTAGAAAAAAAGACGTTGGAGGCTCAGATGTTAAAAATTCTTTTTGGGCTAAAAGAGTAAAATTGATATAACCACAGGGGCCAAAATCGTATTTACTCTATTAGTTAAATAAATAATATTATAAATGAGAAGGAGATTAAACGAAATAATAATTATCCATAAGAAATTAAACTAAATAATATTTAGTAGGAGGGTTATCTATAATTAATTAGAAAAAATTAAACTAAAATAATACTTATCTATAAAACATGGCCTAATATGATGACAAGTGTCCCCAAAATGGTTTCTTTTATTATATAGTATAGAAGTATAGATGAGGGAAATCAAAATCAAAATAATTAATATATAATATTATATTTGAAAATCAATTAATTTTTTTTTGGAACGCCGACTTTCTTATATTAAGCTACCGCACTCCCCAAATTGGAGAGCCATGTTGTCCCACTCCAGCCAGACTATATTGTCTTAATCGGGCCCACACTGGCTTTAGAATTTGACTTGGGCATTCTCCCATGAAACCATACCGCCGGCTGCCACTTGACAGTCGTTGTGCCGCCACAAGAGAAGAACTCTCTGGCATAACACACGGTGGGACGAAAACCCGGGTGGGCTCAGGATAGAGCCTGGGTAACATATATTTATTTAAAAGCAAAATTATCGTCTTTAAGGGTGGAATGAGTGCTCCCCAAATGGGTAGTTGTAAACTTTTTTCATAGCGAATAATCTCATGTCATATCAACACTCTTCTTCACTTCTCATTTTGCACTCAATAACAAGGGATGCTTTACCCAAACATTTTTTTATTTTAAAAATAGAAAAATAAATAAATATGTGGTTGGTTGAAATAGAGTGGGGCCCACATTAACCCCCTCTCTCATCGGTGACTACTCACAGTAACAGCCCTTCAATGTTCACCGATTTAGTGCTAGCGACACCTTGCCGATCGGGAAAGAGGCTCACCGAAGGGGTCACTGCATGGTGCCCCTTCCACCCTTAGGTTAGGATGGGTCATTGATGTTTTTACGCTCATTTAGGGTTGTCTATCATGTTTGGTTAGTTGATTGACAGGTTGAATTTTAACCATGTACACAACTCATTTTTTATTCATGTAAACAACATCAACCCTTATCCGCATACTTAAAATTGTGTAACTCGAACACCACTCATTTAGCCATTTAAATAAACATATCAAGCAGGTTGGCGGGTGATAATCAAGTGGTAAATATGTTATAGTTGAGTTGGTGAGTTGTAATAACATGTGTTAAACAGGTTAGTAGGTTGACCTGTTAAGCAAACGAGTTAGGGGGCCGATGGGCTTAACTAAACAGGTTAGCGGGTCGACGGGTATAACTAAATGGACTAGTAAGTAGACTTCTTTAACTAAATGGATTAACAGGTCGACCGATTTAACTCAACGAGTTAGTAGGCAAACCTTTTATCTAAACGAGTTAGCAGGTCGGCCTTTCTAACTAAACGGGTTATAACCGGGTTAGTAAGTAAATTTTTGTTTAACTAAATAGGTTAGCGGGTTGACCGGTTTAATTAAACGGGTTAATGGGTAGGCATACCTGGTTAACTAAACAAGTTAGTGGGTCGACTGGTTTAATCAAACGGATTAGTAGGTAACGTGTTTCCTTAACTGGTTACCAGGTCGACCAGTTTAACTAGGTAGACAAACTTGTTTAACTAAATAGATCTACTTACTAGCTCATTTAGTTAAACCGGTCGACCTGTTAATCCATTTAGTTAAATAGGTCTGCTTATATAATATCTAGAAAATATTTTAATATAAACATTGGTGTATTTAAGTCGAATGAAAGTTGAAAATTCTCCCTCCTTTACTTTGAAGGTTTCCCTCCCAAAAAATTTCTTATTCCCGCCCCCTCCCCAAAACAGCGAACTTCAATCTCCTTCCTTTCTCCTGCTTCCTTTCAATTACGTACAGAGGCCTCCCATTTCGCATCCGCCCAATCATCAGGTTCGCCCCCTCAAGCATGGAAAAAAAAAACTCCGATTCCTCACTCATCACATTCATACCTAAATACGTCTGCCGTGGATGGAAGTGTGTACAAAGGCTATTAATGTAAGGATTGATTGTAAGGCTTTCATTCCAACTCACTCAAGATTATTTTTTATTAATTTGTAGGTTAGCTGTAAATCAGGTCTGATAGTTTATCTAATTCATGTTTAATGGCTATTTACAAATGCTCAAGAATATTATTTCATTGTCGATCCAATATTTAGCAGTGTTATGGTTTACTGTGTTAATTTGATTTTATAATTCGAACGGAAAAGCAAAGTTATATTAATTCTGTAGTGATGGAAAGCAATGAGCTTATGGGTCTTTTTTACAAAATGAACCAGATTGGCAAATTTATGCTAACTTGGAAGATGCACACAAACTGTTCAAAGAAATGTCACAAATAAACCATTTACATCGAACTCCATGATCAAAGATTGGTTTTTACTCATATTTAGGAAGTTCAAGTGGTACGCTGATAGCTAACTGGCTGAATGCATATCGGTTTGCTCTGAAAATGGTGTAAAAATGGGAGTCAAGACTTCTAATCAATTCCTTTTTTCACAGTAAATTATCTTGTCAGGCCATGTGTAGTGGTCACGTCTTATAACACCACATAACCTCACATAACATTTGGGTGTAGTGGTCCAAAGTGAAACAAGCAACTCAAATGAATAGGCAACAGAAGCGCTAGAACGGTAGTATGCATATTGCTAAGATTTTGTGAATATGCTTTTCGTGAGGATTGATTTGGTGTAAAGAACCTTAAACAAATATATCAAATTTGTTGTAAAATTATTTATTTTGTCAATCTACATAAAAATGATATCTATCGCATTGTAATCTATCATCATTTTTTTTTTCATTGCAAATTAAGCGCAAAAGGAATTTGTAATCAGACGTCGCGTCTAAGAGGTTGTATTAACCTCATTTTCTAATAGTGGTTGTTATAGAAAAACAATCACAAACGCTGTTTGTAATTGAACCAAAGAAAGTTAGCAACATGGTGATTGGTTTTTGTATAAAAGGTCATTCTAGGTCATCATTTGTCCAAATTTATATAAATTTTAGGTATTTCTACATTAATTTTACCAATTAATTTATTACAAATGTATTATATAAACGTAAAATATCACTAAAAAACATGAAAGTTTTTTTATTATTTACAAATCAAAACTTACAATAATTTTTGTCATTTCCATTGAATTACACAACCTTTTAAAATAAAAATTAATTATTTAACTATAAAATATCATGAAAGTTTTTTTTATTATTTACAAATCAAATCTTACAATAAGTTTTTGTCATTTCCATTGAATTACGCAACCTTTTAAAATAAGAGTTGCTTTAACTTTTCTAATAAAAGTTGCGAATTTCAATAAAATTTGTAACTTTTAGTAAAAATTTTAACTTTTTATAAAAAAAAAAGTTGCATTAGATATTTTATTGCAACCTTTATGTCAAGTGGAGTTGCATTAGAGTCAAATGCAACACAATTGAAAAGGGTAGTATCTAAAAAGTTGTATTAGCCTTATTTTCTAGTAGTGTGCAAAAAAAAAAAAAAAATCAGCCCGTGTCTCCCTCTGGCAAGCCACCCCGACACCCGTTGCACAATCCGACCTAAACCAATCCTCTATCAACCCCGTCGTATCCTCACCAACCTGCCGCACACTCGCCTGCAACCTCTGCAACATCTGGTACACTTTATTCGTCCTTCCTGAATCAAATCTAACCCGTAACAACATCACGAAATCCCACACCCCCTTCATTCTTTTCACCAAATTGAAAGCCAATTCGGGGTCTTCTTTCGCTGTCGCCGTCAATCATGGTGTGGGACCCTTGCAACGTCCTGTTTACGGTGGTGGTGGTGATAGTGGTGGGGATGGTGGCGGTGGTGAGGATGATGGTGGTGTGGTAGGGATAATGGTACGGTGGTGGGGATGATGGTAGTGTAGTGGTGGTGGTGGTGGTGGTGGTGGTGGTGGTGGTGATAGATGTCTAGAGAATGGGGATTATTAAAAGGATACAGGAGATGATGGAATTTTTATAAGGAAGATGTGGAGGGTATTTTGGTTATTTAAAATATTTAACTAAAAAATTCTAACAGTGTTAGAAATTTGGACTCAAATGGTTAAGAAAAGTGGCTATAGGGACTCAGGGCATTTAACATTTTGATTTTTGACTCAAGTGGTTAAAACCACTAAAACATAAGAACTCAAAAAGTAATTTACCCAAAGTTTAAAGTTATAAGACCCAAGTGTCAAGTGTCCTATTAAGTTAAGTTCTAATATGACTTCTACTAGAAAGGGTCCTATAACACTGAACATTTATGACTTAACTATAACGCGTCCTATTAAGTTATGTTATAATAGGACCCCAGACGATCAACTGTCCTAATACAGTACCACATAATGGGACACTAACAATTAAATGTCTTGTAAAGTACTTTATTAGGATCTACATTTTAAGTGTCCTATTAAATTATATGATAATAGGACCCCAAAAAATCATCCATCGTATTAAATAGTTTTTTAGGACACCGGTTTAGTAGAGTATATTATAAAAGGACCCCAAAAGTTCATTAGTCCTATTAAATAGTTTTTTAGGACCCTCTTTTACAAGCGTCCCACAGAAAAGGTCCTAAAAAGCCATTTTTGTTGTAGTGAATCATGTCCTCCATTGTCTGAATTGTTCTTTCGCTTTGTCTGTCCGTTTGAGGATGATAGGCCGTGCTTAGATTCAACTTGGTTCCCATTGCTTTTTGAAAACTTGTCCAAAAATGAGAGGTAAAATGACTATCTCTGTCAGAAACAATTGATAAAGGAATTCCATGCAATGAAACTATTTCATTTACATATAACTTAACTAATTGTTCCATACTAAAAGTTTCCTTCATTGGTAGGAAATGAGCTGACTTAGTTAGCCTGTCTACAATCACCCAGATTGTATCGTTACCTTTTCTTGTTTTGGGTAATTTGGTAACAAAATCCATTGTTATCAATTCCCATTTTCACACTGGCATTTCTAACTGCTGCAACAAACCTGCGGGTTTCTGGTGTTCAGCTTTGACTTGTGAACAAGTTAAACATTTGGAAACATAAGCTGCTATATCCTTTTTCATTCCTATCTACTAAAAATTCTTTCTTAAGTCCTGATACATTTGATCATTTCCAGGATGCATCGTATACTTAGACTTATGGGCTTCTTCTAATATACGGTGACGTAGGTTTCCTAATTTAGGCATCCACATTCTTTTCAGATGGAATCTCCAAATTCTATCGGTTCCTTGTTCTAATTCTTTAATAATTACTTTTAACTTTTCAGTATCATCCTTGATTACTGATTCTTGTGTTTTTCTAATCTGCTTATTTAAATCTACTTGTAGATTTAACTTAAGAGAACGTACCCTTTTTGGCTTTTCATGATACTTTCGACTTAAAGCATCAGCCACTACATTGGCTTTTTCTGCATGATACTGGATATTACAATCATAATCACTAAGTATCTCCATCCAGCGTCTTTGCCTCATATTTAACTCCTTTTGCCCGAAGATGTACCTTAAACTCTTATGGTCTGTGAATATGGTAAACTAACTACCATAAAGGTAATGTCCCCAAATTTTCAGGGCAAAAATTATGGCTCCTAATTCTAAATCATGGGTTGAATAATTCTCTTCATGATTCTTAAGTTGTCTGGATGCATAAGCTATAACCTTTTGGCGTTGCATCAACACACATCCATAACCTAACTTAGAAGCGTCACAATAGACTACAAAGTCTTCAGTTCCTTCTGGTAACGCTAGTATGGGTGTGTGAGTTAATCTTTGCTTAAGAATTCTAAATTCTTCTTCTTGTTTTGGTCCCCATTCAAACTTAATGGATTTACAGGTTAGCTTAGTTAAGGGAATGGCTATTCTAGAAAAATCTCGAATAAACATTCTATAATAACCGGCCAATCCTAAGAAACTTCTAACTTCGGTTGGTGACTCAGGGGTTTTCCATTTAGCAATTGCTTCGATCTTGGTGGGGTCCACATGAATTCCTTCATGATTGACTAAGTGTCCAAGAAACTATACATGTTCTAACCAAAACTCACACTTTGAAAACTTAGCATAAAGCTTTTCCTTTCTTAATAAACTTAAAAGTGAATGCAAATGCGTTGCATGTTCCTCTTTACTCTTAGAGTAAATAAGAATATCATCGATAAAAACAATTATGAATTTATCCAAATATGGCTTACATATTCGGTTCATCATGTCCATAAATGCAGCTGGGGCATTGGTTAAACCAAACGGCATAACGGTAAATTCATAATGGCCATACCTTGTTCTAAATGCGGTCTTAGGAATGTCCTCTTCCTGTACCTTTAATTGATGATATCCTGATCTTAAATCGATTTTAGAGAAAAATCGAGCCCGTTGCAGTTGATCGAACATATCATCGATTCTTGGTAATGGGTACCGGTTCTTAATTGTGACCTTGTTCAATTCACGGTAGTCAATGCACATACGCATTGATCCGTCTTTCTTTTTGACGAATAAAATTGGTGCTCCCCATGGTGATGAACTTGGCTGTATAAATCCTTTTTCCAACAATTCGTCTAACTGTTTCTTCAGTTCCTGCATTTCTACGGGTGCCAAACGGTAAGGTGCTTTGGCAATTGGTGCTGTCCCTAGTAGCAGGTGGATTCTGAATTCAACTTCTCTGTCTGGCGGTAGTCCTGGTAATTCTTCTGGGAATACATCTGAAAACTGAGACACTACTGGAATGTCTTTTAGTTCTTTTCCTTTAGTGTTAGTGATTATAGAAATCAAATACACTATAGATCCTTTTCTTATACAACTTGCTGTTTTCATCACAGAGATGAATTTTGTGGATCTTGATGGCTTATCTCCTTTAATTGTGATCTTTTCACCCTTTGGTGAATTTACTTGAATTGAGTTTTGATCACATAAAATACTGGCTTTGTTGGCTATTAACCAATCCATTCCTAAAACGACATCGAATCCTGCCAGATTCATTGGGTAAAGGTTTGCAATAAACTTTTGATTTAAAAATTCTATTCTTGCTACCTGCAAGATTTCAGAAATCCTAACGGTTTCCCCATTTGCTGTCTCTACCAGACATTCTTGTGGGAGTTTAGTTAATGATTGATTAAGAAGTTTGCAAAATGAAGTATTAATAAAACTTTGGTTCGCACCAGAGTCAAATAATTCTTTAGCAAAAACATCATTAACTAAAAACGTACCGGCTATCACGTCTGGAATCATCTTGGCTTCATCTGCCGTCAGAACAAATGCTCCAGCATTTTTAGTGTTCTTGTTGTTCGTAGCTGGAGTTAATTTCGGACAGTTTGGCTTGATATGACCTTGTTCTCCGCAGTTGTAGCATATCCTGTTGTAACAACTCTCATTAAAATTATTACTTCTTAATTTATTTTGTTCATTAGGAAACCCTAATTGAGACCCCCAAGTAATCCTGCATAACCCTTAAAATTTTCAGAACAATCGGAATCAGGATCAGGGCCCCTAAAACTCAAGGGAGGTATTCCCTAATTGATATTATCAAAATAGTTTTCGATAGAATTCAAAATTTAATGAACCGTTGACTCACCCAAGCTACTGAGACACGAGGCTACCCTATGCTAGAGGGGGTGCCCTCGCGCCACGCGAGGGCGCTGTTTTTCCAGTATATATAGTGAGGGTTGGCACTTGAATTCTGGCGTTGGTTCGACGTAAAAATTCATTTTGTACATTGAGATATCCTCCGTTTACTTCAAAACACACACACACAGCACGAAATTCTGCCGCGATAACAGGGTAATAACTCGATCACTGCTACGATTCAACGTCCGATCGATTGAAACCAATCCAATGGATGTTTAAGTGCTGCTCAAACTCGGGTTATACTTTGTCATTCGTCGTGAATTCGATGGATGTTTAAGTATTGCCTTTGTCATTCGTCGTGAGGGTTTTTTATCTCGTGAGTTATCGTAAATGTTGTATTAAGTTACTGACCTAGTTTTTGTATGCATTATTATTTGAATTAGGTTAACCAGGCTAAGAATCAGTAGGCTAGACGCTGCCCGTTTAAACTTGCAATGTGAGTCATTCTCTTTTTATCAAAATGCTTTACAAAATCTTAAATTGTTTTCCAGTTATAATTACATGGATTAAGTCTTTGTAAGCTTCAATTACTGCCGGTATGTGGGGTTTTGTATACATTACTTTATTCCCGTCACCATTGGACAACGAGTTAGCCAATGGGTGATCTGACCATAGTCACAGAAACAAGTCGAGTGACAAATACCGATTTGGGGTAATTGGTTGATAGAAACAATGTAATCACCCTTAATACTGTAAGTTATAACAAAGTTGTAATTGCAGTGATTAAGTCTTTGCCAATCTTAAAGAAGCAAATGTAAAAACTCTTAATGCTGTGAATTATAACAAATGTGTTTTTGTACAAAAATGAATAAACTCACCAGTATTTCCTGCTGACCAAATCTTTTTAAAACGCGTTTCAGGTAATTACAATAGATGGGAATAAGAGTGATGATACGGCACCGAAAGGCTTAAGAGAAGTGGCTTATTTTATCAATTGAATTAAATTAAGAAAACATGGTTTCATATATTCGGGTTTATCCCTTATTAAAACTACCTCTGTAAAACATGGGTTTTATCCCATCTATTTAATAAATAAAAATCCGGTGTTTTCTAAACTTTGATATTTTTCCTACCTCACGGTCCTGATGAATATCCCCGCTGCAATACTTTTCAAAATAACCACCGGTACCACTCGGCTGTTCGCGGCTTCCGATTCCGTCCAGGGTGGGGTCGGGGGTCGTGACACCTGTTGTTAGCTTTCTTCCTGCAGTCTTCTTCCTTGTGTCCCGATATTTTGCGAAAATTGCAATATATGGAGCATCTTCCAGAATGTTTCCTTTTGCAATACTTGCAATAAGGTGCAGAGGTAGAACCTATGTTCCTACGATTGGAATTTCCAGAACGAAATTCTTGGGTAAGCCTTTGAGCTAGGTTCTTCCTTTGATCTTCTTCCCGTGTACGCACTAATTCATCAGTCAAGGTGTTTGCTAGTTCTACAGCTTCTTCTATGGTTTGAGGTCTAGCTGCCTTGACTACATGACTAATCTCCCTGATTAATTCCCAGATGTAACGGGAGATTAATACTGGTTCAGGTGATGCAAGGGTTGTCACTATTCTAGCATATTCAAAGAATAATGTAGTGTACCCTTTGCTATCTAATCCAGTCATTCTAAGGTTTAGAAATTTATTTGCTATCTGTTCTTTTTCATTGGGAGGGCAGAATTTCCTTTTTACCATATTTTTAAATTCCTCCCATTCTATATTGTAAACCATATCACTTCCCCTAGATTGGAGGATTGTGTTCCACCATTCTAAGGCTGAGTTCTTAAACAGATTGGAAGCAAACATTATCTTATCTTCTTCTACACATTTGCTTATTTTTAAGACTGCCTCAGTTTTTTCTATCCAGCGTAGAGCTGCAATGGGTCCTTCATTGCCCGAGAATTCTATTGGTTTGCAGGACCAAAATTCCTTGTATGAACAACCATAAGGCATGGTTCTTCTTCTTTTGGGAATGGGCGCTTGAAGTAAGGGTCCATTGTTTACGATGTGTTCTGGTTCAGTTGGTCGCTTACTGCTATGCTTACTTTTATTATCAGCTTCCTTAACAGTTTGAATAATAAATGGCATTGCATCTATAATTCCTTGTGCCACTATGTGTTGGATAGCACTATTATCCACTTGGTTTCCATTGTTATTGTTGTTTGGATTCTCATTATTCGGGTTATTGTCATTCAGGTTTTCATTGTTTAGATTTTCCTGGTTCACTTCGTTGTCCATCTGAATTTTAAACATTTACCACGTATTAATATCACAAAATAATATTGAATATAGCCAATCACATGACACGCATTTTGGTCAAATGTGTCGATCATTGCGACTTACTCTATTTTTATATAATATGCATCTAGTACAAGCCAGAACTGAAAATTAAAATTACAATACAACTGAAATAAAAATTACACTACTAGTAGTAGGCATCCGTAGTTTTTTTTCACACATATCATTTATTATTATTATTATTATTATTATTACTACTACTACTACTACCTCTATCATCACCTTCACGAGTATGGATTTATCCAGAAATCCATATTACGCTCGTCGTACTTCCAGACTAGACGCTCTCCTACCTGCCTCATTCTCTCACTGTTTTCTAAAATCTCTTCTCCGAAAGTTCGGAGCTCTTGCACATTTGGGGGTGCAGGTGCGGGTACCGAGTTTGGGAATTGAGGTTCGGGTTCCTGGTACGGGTAAGGATTCTCTAAGATTTCCCTAACGTGTACATCGTTATCGTAATAGGGATCTAGAGGGTCCAAACCTGGATAGGCTCATAGATTCGGCATGGGCATGTCTTCTGGTATTGTGTAACGTTGCACATAGTCCCTATTATCATCCCACCAAGGGTCATAATCTGGGTCTAAGGGATTGGGTGTTGGTACCCTAGGTATCTTCTCCGGGTTGAAATCATGCATTTCTTTTTGATTTTCTCGGTTGTTTTCTATTTCCTTGGGCTGTAATGGTTGGGGTGCTATCAGTTGTTTCAGGTTAGGGTCGACTGCTGTGGTTACTAAGATATGGATGTTGGCTATACCCCTATTGAGCATGTCTTGGGTATGGGCATCCGTTTCTCTTTTAGCGGCTGCTAGCGCTCTCTGTTCTTGTAGCTTTTTCATTCGTTTCCTACGCTTATGTGATCCCCTACTGAACCATCCTCTCTTTTTAGGAGGGAATGACTCTTCAGACTGAGCCTTAAACACGAATATTCCTTCTTCATCATTAGCATAATATCCTGAGAGGGCAGGCTGTGAAGAGGCACCTTCGCTTCTAGGCGAACCGGATAACTGACGGTACGCGTCGGATGGTCCTTGGTCGCTCATACTGTAAACTAACAAATAGTCAAATAACACACAACAATAAAATACAATTATGCACGTAGTTTCATAATTTATTTCCTAACACTTTGAATAATATTTTGTTGTCAGCGGAACACTTATGTGGCTGAATCAGTGGCTTAGCTCTAATACCACATTCTGTCACAACCCCCGCCCCCTATCTGTCCCGGGAACGGGCGGCCGCGAACTTAGTGTTGGTGGTATCGGTGTTTATCAATTTGGTAGCGGAAATTACATCAGGATCGTAGTTAGGAAATATTTTATCAGAGTAAAACACCACATTTTATATAAATAATTATATTGGGATAAAACCCAAGTTTTCATTACAAACTGATTTAGAGGGAATAACCCCATTTTATTGACATAAAACATCTTCTTTTATTTATGTAACTTTTATAGCCATTTTTTCCAAGCCTTCAGTGTTGTCCAGCTGGCTTCTAGTTGGCTTTCACATTTTGTTACCTGAAACGCGTTTAAAAATATTTTGTTAGTGGGAAAATACTGGTGAGTGAATCCCAATTTAATCAAGAAGAGTTTACAGTATTGAGAGCGATTACAATGTTTATGTCTACACAATTACTCATTCAGTACTGTCAATCCTGACTGGTGGTTCATATTACACATTGGCTAACTCTTTGTCCAATGGTAACGTGTTCCACATTTTGTATACAAAACCCCGACATACCGGCAGTAATTAAAGACTACAAAGACTCAATCACTGCTTAATCACATTGTAAAATATTTAAGGTTTTGTAAAAACAGTTTACAAAAAGGAGATTACTCACATTGTTGTCTTAGGTTTTCTATAAGGGTTTCCTGGTGATTATCTATAATTTACACAAATGCACACGCGTTAGAATAATAACCCATTTTAACATTAGTAATACCCTCCCCGAGACGGCATTCCAACGACTACGTCGGGCAGAACCACGACAGCCGTTACGGAACCCTAGATCAATCGGGCAGCGTATCTAATACGTAGCCAGGGTTATGATACTTACAACGGAGCATAACTTTGTTATTTAGGGGGATATTATACCCGAGTATAGTGCCTACTATATAGTAATTCGAGAGAGAAAGTAAGAATTGAGCGACGGAAACTGAAGGCCCGAGCTCCCATTATATAGGAGCTGATTTCGGGTTTCACGCGGCCCGTGTAAGGTGAGACCACGGGCTATGCGGCCCGCGTAGTAGACTGGGTAGTCCCTAGCTTGGCCCAGTCATCGCACTAGCTCCACCACGATGATGACACTTGGCAGCACCGGGTGTCGCCTGATCGCCTTGTTGTCGCGGCCCGCGTAAGCTGAAGCTTACTTCTACGCGGCCCGCGATCAATACCAGAATTTTGTTTTTATTTAATTTTTATAAAAATAAAGGTATTTGGGCTCGGTTTTCGCATACGGGGTGTATTTTAAGACATATGGGAATATTTTAATATATTTTAGGGTGTTTGAAAAATTTTGGAGGGTTGTTATAGTTCATATCTGTACATAAATAAATATTTAAATGAAAGTAGAATAAGAATACTTATCTGTGTTTTGCACTTGTAGGCGCTAGAATATCCTCAAGATCAGCTTCCAGGTTCAGCGTCAGTGACCTTGACGCATTTGCTTCCTCCAAGTCCATCAAGAAACAACTTGCTGCCAGTCCCAGCATCCCAAATCCTAGGGGTACCAGCACAAAGGGCAAGGGTGGCAAGAAAAGGAAAGCTGCTGAAGCTCTTGAAGGCCTGCCTCTCATCCAACACCAGTTCGAGGAGTACGTCTCTGAGGTAAGGATACCGGATCCTTAAGTCTTATCTTCCCATACTGAGGATAACGGATCCTGATTTGCGTTTTACTTATGTAGAAATTCGCTGAGATCCAGATGTGTAACAACTCTCATCAAAATTACTATTTCTTATTTCATTTTGCCCAATAGGAAACCCTAATTGAGACCCCCAAGTAATCCTGCATAACCCCTTAAATTTTCAAAACAATCAGAATCAGGATCAGGGCCCCTAAAACTCAGGGGGGGGGGGTATTCCCTAATTGTTATTATCCTCGCAGTTTGCTGTCAATATCGAAATTCGTCAAACTGTCGACTCACCCGAGCCAATAAGACACGGGGGTACCCTATGCTAGGGGGTACCCCTCGCGACACGTGCCAGGCCCTCGCGCCACGCGAGGGCGCCGTTTTTCCAGTATAAATGCAAGGGTTTGCCACTTGAAGTTTGGCGTTGGTTCGACGTAAAAACTCGTTTCGTACATTGAGATATCATCTGTTTACTTCAAAAACACACACAATCACGAAATTCTGCCGCGATAACAGGGTAATAACTCGATCACTGCTACGATTTAATGTCCGATCGATAAAAACCAATCTGATGGATGTTTAAGTGCTACCCGTATTTGGGCTATACTTTATCATTCGTCGTGAAGGTTTTGAATCTCGTGAGTTGTCGTAAAAGTTGTATTAAGTTACTGACCTAGTTTTCGTGTGCATTGTTATTTGAATTAGGTTAACCAGGCTAAAATCAATAGGCTAAGCGCTGCCCGTTTAAATCTGCAATATGAGTCATTCTCTTTTTATCAAATTGTTTCCAAAACCCTATTTGTTTTCAAAGTTATATTTACAGGGATTAAGTCTTTGTAATCTTTAATTACTGCCGGTATGTGGGGTTTTGTATACATTACTTGATACCCGTCACCATTGGACAACGAGTTAGCCAATGGGTGATCTGACCATAGTCACGGATACAGTCGAGTGATGAATACCGATTTGGGGTAATTGGTTGATAGAAACAATGTAATCACCCTTAATACTGTATATTATAACAATGTGTCGTTTTGTGCAACTTGAGTGACTCGCCAGTATTTCCCTGCTGATAAATCCTTTTTAAAACATGTTTCAGGTGATCTGCTGTGGTCCAGGAAAAAGTGTTGTGTAGCACTACAAGCTTGAAGAAGTGGCTCAATAAAATAAAGAAACATGTTTTTGTAAAAACAGGGATTTCTCAGTGAAATCACCTTTATTGTAAATTATGGGTGTAATCCCCAATTTGTTAAATAATATAAATTAGGTATTTCCAAGTTTTAAACGATCCTGTTAAAATTCTGCTGCCAAAATAATAATCACCACGGATTTCTGTACCACAGCTCCTGGAACGGGTAAAACCGGGCCGGGGGCCGTGACAGAAAAAGGTGGTATCAGAGCAACTGATTTAAGCCAATAAAGTATCTAGAAATACTTAATTTTTCTGATTGCTATTCTGTGATTATGTGAAAATTCAATTTACAAAATTTTAACTTAGAATTTTATATGTTTCTTCATATGCTATCAGCATGAATGAATTGTCTGAAGCACTTCAAAACTTTACTATCCATACCACATATATGGATACCACCAATACCTTCACTGGCTACCAGGCTGATACTGAAGAGCCAATGGTATTCCAAGCCCAACCTCAGGAGAAACCAAAACCGAAAAAGAGAAGAAGATTCGTGGGCTGGAGGCGTGTGCGTAGGAAGAAACCAGCGACACGGAAAGTTATAAAGACTGAGGATCCGATGGATAAAGGAAAGGGAATAGAGATTGGATAAAGTTCTAGGCAAGACTAGGAAATGCCATCTTGGGAGGAGTTGGATCGTAAACTGGCACTTAGTAATCTCATCGGACCTGCCGATGAAAACCTCTTTAATTACCCGGTGGAAGCACAACTTCCAGTTAATCTGGAACCAGCTATTCCAGATCCCCTTGTTAACCCCCGACCTCTAGGAGAGCTGGAAGAATGGTGGACCACTGACTGGCAGTTTCAAAACCTTTTGAATAACCCTAATACCTTTTTCCCTCAGTTTGACCCCGAGCCTCCACTACACCCACCTATGAGCTCAGAAAACTTAGCTGAACTCCGCCACTATGGTGAGGAGCTGGTGGACATCGGGAATAGAATCCGAGATGTGGGAGAGAGGATATCATGGAAATACGATGAGAGGGAACGTCGTTTCTGAGATGCCAGCTGACGGGGATGGTGTGACTGTGTGGTTGTGGTTGTATAATAACAAAATAATAATAATAGTAACAAAAATATAATCCTGTAAAATAACTTAAAAATAAAACTCTTGTAAGATAACGGGTGTGTATGGACGCATAGTAATATATAAAATATGGAAGTTGAAAAATTGACAATTTTGGCTATACGTTTGACGTGATTTTGTGCGATTGTTTTTCATTTAGTCATTATTTATTTTATGCTAATAACATATATATTAATTACCAGATGGAACATGCTGGTAATGAACCAGTTAACGAGGGTAACCAATCCGCACAAAACCATGAAGTTCAATTTCTAAATAGACAAGATATAGAGAATATCATTGCTCAGGGAATAGCCAATGCTATTCCAGCAATCATTGCTGCTGCCCGAAATCCAGTTGAGCCTCAACCAATTATTCCCAGCAAACGTACTCATAAGACAACTTCAGTAATAGCGTAAATGGAGGCGGCAACATTAACAACAATGATGATGTGATGCAAGCCCCAATTCCTAAGAGAATGAAAGTTGAAACGCCTGGTTGCACTTATAAGGAATTTCTTGCCTGTAAACCCGTTGAATTTGCAGGCAATGAAGGGGCGACTGCTGCACTGCATTGGTTGGAGAAAACCGAGGCAGTAATTAAAATAAGTAAATGTGCCGAGGAGGATAAAGTCATGTGTTAGGCCCTATAGGTTTATGGATTAGTAGGAGTTATTACTAAATGGACCAAGTTCTAGAAGGTGGGTATTAGAGTGGGCTTTAGGGATAATGGGCCTAGGGTTTAGGGGGAAACCCTCCCTATAAATAGTTGATGGAAATTAGGGGTTAGGGTTGGTTCATTTTGGTTTTGAAACTTGTATTAGACAATTGATTTGTATGCAAGTTTAAGCCTTTGAATATTCATATCTTCAAATCTTCATCATCGTGTTCTTGATTTCTTGATCATCATCAAGTTTGTATTCCGCCCATCCTTGGTGATTGTTTGATATCGTTGTTTGATCCGGATTTTCGGGACTTACAATTGGTATCAGAGCCAATTAGATATCAAACATCAAGAAATTCTGTTTTTTTTGTTGAAGATCTAATCGTGTTCTTCGCGTTCTTCATCGTGTTCATTCTATTTTTATTAAAAATCCATATATTTTGGTATTTTGATTTGTTTAGAAGTTGTCAAAGTATTTTCAAAATCTTCAAATATTTAAATCTTCAAAAATCATCATCTGACATCATCAATAGTCATCATCAACAGCAGACAAAGTCATCATCACTCAACATTCATCATCGTACATTCATCATCACTGTTCAAACATCATCATCAGCAGCCGACAAGCCGACAACCCGGAATCATCATCACGGATTAACAATCTACATCCGAAATCATCCGACGTTGTTCTTCTTTTCATCCGCAATCATCAGTCAACATAATCGTTCTCCATCTCGAGTCATTCCGGATACAAACGTTGATCATCTCAGATAACATTTCGGATCGCATCATCATATCTTTCTTCATCATTCCTCATCCGTAATCAAACAACTTCCGTCCGTGATCGTTTCGTTTTCATCCGGAATACAGCCTTCTTCTATCCGACACACACTGTTCTATCCGGAATCATCATTTCGGACCAAATCTTCATCCGTAATCATTCAACAGTTTCATCATATTTATCCGTAATCATCATCACCATTGCACTTCTTTCCCGACGCCGTCACCTGCAACAACACCGATCTCCGCCGTTCTCCGATCACCGCCGATAATACACCATCGTCGTTCACAGTGATCTTCCACCCATCCTTCGTCTTCTTATCCGTCATCGTTCTTCATTATCCGTCAACCACCATATTTTCGGTCACCTGCAACCCTCATCATCTTCTTCTCCTGCGTACACACCATCACCTCCACCTTCAGTGTTACCTCCGTCGTTCGTTTCGAGTCAACATACCAGCCATCGTTAACCGATCACCTTCTCCGTCCACCGCTGGTCACCGTCATCATCATATTTTCCGACGCACATCTCCGACGTACCTGCAACTCCGATGACCTTCAGTCATCGTCTCTGCAACTCCGACGACCCCCCCACCTGCTACTCCGATATTCTTCTTCGTTCATCCTTCAACCTCCACCGCTCCGATCATCCTTCATCCTTCAACCTCCATCGGCGGCTGAGTTAATTTTAGGGTTTGTTTTGGGTTAAACATTGAAGACGTAGACGACTTCATTGTTTGTCGTTTTTGTTTTTTGATTTATATAATAATATATTATTAATAATAATAAATTAATCATTAGGTAATCATTACAAAATCATTAATATATATATATATATATTATTTTAAAGTTTTATTATTAATATATAATTATTATAAATAGTTTATTTTAATATTAATTAAAAAAAAGGGGTGATTATATATAATATATTAAAAATTATTAACTAGTATTTAAAAAAAAAAGGTTAAAAATTATTTAGAAAAATCAAAAAAGGGGATTATAAAATTAAAAAGGGGGTGTTTGTTCGTTTTGATAAGTTTTGTCAGGCCTTTTGAGGAGCAGTACAAGAAACCGGTTCATTCGTTTGCGAAGTGCTTGAGTTAGCGAGTTTGCGGGTTATTGCTTGGTTCAACAATGAATTCTCCAAGCAGCGTTTCTCAACGTGAGTTGGTTTGGAAACAACTCGATAGTTTCGGATATATCGAGGGTGAAACCGTAGAAGACGTGATCAAAAGGTTTACGCAACTGCTTTCTGAAATCGAGAAGAGCGGATTAAAGGTGACACTTGGTAGGACTAACAGGGCTTTTCTGTACGGTTTGCCACGAAGCAAGACATGGGACTATCGTGTTGCAGTTATCATGGGGACATACAATCACTCTACAACGGAAACAAAAGATGTGATCTCTTTAGTCAATGAATATGTCCAGGAAGACAAGCAGAGGAGTCAGAATCACGCAAACACATTGTCATCTATGTCTAACTGTCAGAGGGCCGTTGCTACTTCGCCACTTGCTACTAATCCTAACGTTGCTTAGATTCCCTCATCTTCACCCGTAGCTGCTACATCATCTGATAAGAAGGCCCCACAATCGACAGGATCTCATCCCGATGAAGTGGCTCAAACTGAAGAACCGAAATCACTTTTTGAAACGCTAAATTCTCTTTTATGTTCCGAGCACTGTAGAAAGAAAGTTGCATTTCTGAGATCACAAAACTCAGCATTGATCACTGATTACAACACTGTGATGGGAAAGTACATCAGTCTTCGAGAGAATAATAAAATTCTCTATGAAAAGATTGAAGCACTTAAAAAGGACATAGCTCAACTTCACAGAGACGTGAATCAACAGCAATGTTGGGTTCACGACTATAAACATAGACTCACAGTCAAAACTCTTGAATGTGACTCTGTGAAGGGTGAGCTAGAGCTCCTCACTGGAAAATACAAACAGAATGAGTTAAACATCAAAAAGTTTGACACTTCCAGTGCCACAGTTCAAAATCTGTGTAATGTGCAACTTGCTTATCAAGAAAACAAGGGAAAGGGTTTGGGGTATAAACAGGCTCCGCCACCATACAATCATAATTATTCTAGATTGCCAATCACTGAGCAGGAAATGGAAAATTATGACACTATGATGTATGGCAAACCTAGTGACTATGTTCCATGGGAGCCCTTCAGACCAAAGAATGCCAAACCAGCTGATTTTCAAAAACCAATGAATTTTGTTAAAAATGCGGATAAAAATTGCTCAAACAAATCAGCTGGCGAATCTGAAAAGGAAAATGAACCAGAGAATGAAACAGAACCAGTGAAAACATCCGCAAATGAGCCACAAGAAATTTTGTCAAATTCTGATTGTGATTCTGTAGAAAATAATAACTGTTCTAGTTCATGTGCAGAATCAATGACAGTTGAAGAACAGTCTGCAGTGGATGATGAACCACATTTAATCGTTGCTGATGTTGCTGATGATTCGGATGCTACCAAACCCGATCATTACGCTTGGAACTGTGTTATGTCTTGGTATGCTGAGAGTCGGGGTATTCCAATTAAAACTGATAATTCAGGTGTTGTGGTTTTAGATTATGATCGTGACGAAAATGCTTTAACAGGGAAATCTGATGTATCGACTGATAAACTTGAAACACCTGTTTCAAGTGACTCAGAAATGTGTTCTGGGGATTCAGACAACTATTCTAGTATGCTTGAAACATCAACCGATACATCAGAAACTCATGAACAAGAGAGAAATGAGAAAATTGATATGTTTGATTGTGTTAGTAAAGAAGTCGATGAACAGGGATCATCTGATGAATCTGACATTTAAGTTGCAGATTCTGGTACGTCAGATAATTGTAGCACTTCTGAGAATTCTGAATGTGACAAACACTCAGAACCAAGTAGTGCAACGCACGAAGAGAGTCATACAGTTTCAAACATAGATTGCTCTTCGTGTGAGAAACCAGAATCAGCTGATGTCAGAAACTCAGAGGTTGATGAAGCTGAAGGAGAGATATTCGTAGAAACCAATTCTGAGGAAACTCATGAGATCTTGGAGCCTGAAGAAAATGGATCCACAGAAATCAATTCAACAGTTGATTCAACTGATGAAACTGAAGAAGAGATATCTGTGGAAACCAATTCTGCAGAAACTCCTGAGAACATAGTTTCTGGGGAAAAGGAATCTGTGGAAGTCTATTCAACAGATGATTCAACTCTCGATCCCAAAGGATCAGATTCGGAAGAAAGCATTTCAAATAAAGCAAAGTCTACCGAATCTTCTCCTTCAAAGAAGAAACGATCACGTAAAAACAGAAGACCACGGAAAAAGGAAATTCAAAAGGAAAACCCGTCTCTCATGCAAACTGAACCTAAGCTGAAGGGTAAAGCTGTCGATACTTGCTCTTGTGCTGATAACTGTAAGCAGGGTTCTTCCAAGACCAAACATACGCACAAGCAATCAGCATCAAAGGAAAAGAAAGGACTTGATCAGTTCCCTAGAATAACACAAGCAGAACTGAATGTCTTTTTCTCAAAAAGACAGACGTGTTTTAATTGTGGAATTCCGGGACACATTGCAAGAAATTGTGTTCATCGTCCCTACTACTCTAGGAACATGTACCATCAGAAGGCCATGCACTCAAATTTCATCAAAAATAGACATCCCAAAGCAAGGCCTTCTGACAGAGACTGGAATCTTGCCAAACAGGAAAGTCAAAAATTTTCAAACATAAATAGGTTTCAAAGAAAAACAAAAGTTTTTCCAGCAAATGAAAGCGTTTCAGACACTAGGAATTGGAAACCTAAAACTCCTGTTGGATCCCAGTCTCCGTGTTCGCAACCATCAACATCTACTCCATCGCCAAAAACCACCGGCGATGTTAAGAGTTGTATGATTTTTCGTGAAGTTTCTTACACTGATAGCGATGGTCACCTCAGGTCAACAATGGCCTGGGTTCCAGTTTCTAATTAATCCCGCTAAGTGTGCAGGAACGGCTATGGAGGGCGATCGTTAGACTTCGGTTTTTCGATAGTAGTTGTTCCAGACACGTGACAGAAGACTTATCCCAGTTGAATTACAAAAAAAAAAAAATAATAATGTTCGATGGTGGGTTTGTCAACTTCGCGGGAAGGGAAAATGGAAGAATAACCATGAAGGGCACTGTCAGAAACGGGGTTCTCACCTTCTCAGACGTCAATTATGTCCCTGATCTGTAGCACAACCTTTTGAACGTATCTCAGATGCACGACATAGGAATGGAGGTTTTCTTCACCGAGAGTGAATCGCAATTTCGTTCTTCGACCGATTCAGAAGCCGATTTCTGAATCTGCTGTAGATGTCCCTGATGGTGCAGTCCGTAACACTGAAGTCTCCTCAGGACCCTCAAACATTCAAGGAACTTCTCTGTTTCTGGGAGCAATTCCCTCAAATTGCACTGTAGATTCACCGGTGATCAACAAAGCTACTGCACCAAATGAGGGGGAGCAACCTGGAAGAGCATCTAGAAGTTTCTCAATCTCAAGCTGCTGGTGTGCGATTCCACAGCAAATCAAGGGGCATCAACTCATGACTATTCAGAAACAAACAAGAAGACCCCGATGTGATAGTGAGGAACAAGGCACGACTGGCAATTCAAGGCTTCGATCAAGTTGAAGGTCTGGATTATGATGAGGTGCACGCACCGGTGGCACGTCTGGAGGCCATTCGTATTTTCGAATGACGAGAAAGAAGTTTGAAATGCGCTCATTGGGAGAAGTGAAAATGTTTCTGGGCTTACAAGTTCGTCAAAACTGGGATATGAAGTGTACATCAGCTGGATGGCAATTCTTGGGGGACAGTATCATCTCATGGCAGTGCAAGAAGCAGCAGCTCACATTTGCAGCGGAAGCAAAATGCGTTGCAGCATCTGCTGCCTACTGCTCTCAGGTTCTTTGGATACAACACTAGCTCAAGGATTTCGGTTTGACTTATCTAAACTCTACTACTTATTTTGATAATGATGCCGTTATCCAGATTATCAAAAACCCTGTCTTTCAGTATAAAACCAAGCACATTGACATCAAGGTGCACTATATTCGAGATTTATTTGACAGAGGATTGTTTAAACTTAAATAGATCCACACTGATGCTAATTCAGTGGATCTTTTTACAAAACCTGTCAGCATCTCATGATTCAATGTGCTTGTGGATCTTTTGAAAATGATGCGTGTTCACCGACTGAGCGACAAAAAAAAAAAAAAAAAAAGAAAAAAAAAACGTTTCAATACTTATGTAAATAAATAAGTAAATTTGCGCATAAAGTGTGATGCACAAATTTAAGGGGGAAGTGGGACATATATGTACATATGCATAGTTTGAGGGGGAGAAAAGCAAAAAAAAAAAAAAAATGTACATACGCATTGTTTGAGGGGGAGAAATAGTTGCCCGGGAAAATGAAATGAATTTTCGTGTTAAAGAACTTGATTAACACATGTAAGGTTTGAAGCTGAACAGGCTAGGATCCACTGCGATGTGTTGATAGGTCTTCCGCTCGAAAAGCAAAAGAAGCAAAAGTGATACAAACATAATGGACTGGACATCTCGTGGGTAACAGACCAACGGTGTATGATTTCATGGTCTTAAATCCTGCGTTGATAGATAGCCAACATCTGAGGTTTCGGGTCTTTATACTGATGATTCATCCGGGATATCAGGGATGTCCCTCTGTTGCATCCAGATTATATGCAGACCTGGACACAGTCAGGATATCTTGCTAAAAGAGCCACAAAAAGGGCCAAAACCTGTCTCGCCCTCGTCAGATCTTCCTTGGTCTCTCTGCTGTACGGAAGTACTGACCTGTTCACCAGGAAGTCTGGCATTGAAAAAAAATAGAATAAAAGGGCCCTCGTCAGATCTTCCTTGGTCTCTCTGCTGTACAGAAGTACTGACCTGTTCACCAGGAAGTCTGGCGTTGAAAAAATAAAAAAATAGAATAAAAGGATGATCTCAGTATACTCACCTGCTACGATGAACCGTTGTGCTTACCTTGATCGCGGGGGTATGCCTTGGAATGGGACACACAGATGACATAGTATAAAACTACCTAAAAGCGTATCACAAAGCAAAAAGTTGAAGTTTGAGCGGTGGATTTAAGAGGACAAACATATCAACAATCGCATGGACCAGTCTAAGTAAGCGAAGAGCTGAAAAATGTTCCTTAATCGGTTCGAAAACGATTTTGATCCCATGGCAGGTTCTCCCTATATTACCCCTCTACTATTAATCTATTATTATTTTTCTTTTTTATTGTTGTCTTTCTTATTTCTATGCTCAAAAAGGGGTTGCTCGGTTGGTTGGATCGTTGATTTTGAAAGGGATGTTTTCAGTCTCGAAAAGGCAAAACATTAAAACAATAGTTTGGCCCACTGTTTCGGATTGGGGCCCACTGTTTCGGATAAAACGAACCTGATCCGGCCCATTGTTCCGAGTTGGGGCTTGGCCGTTTGATCTCAGGCCCAATCCGAAACTCTATTAAATCGTCAACATTTCTCATTCGAGTCGCATATTCGAACTAATTTCTTTTCCTAAGTATTTCGTATTCTCTCATTGTCTTCCCGGACCACTTATTCGAATTACGAGGTTTTGCAGGTTCTCATACTTTTCAAACCAAAGCCGTTGAATGCCACAGTTGCCGAAGAACATGGCGTGCAACTCATGAATGCTGCTGCTAAAGCTGAGATAGAAACAGAAATTCTAGATTCAGACAAAGAAGAATCTGACGACGATAGTGATGCGGAAGTGATCGTCTCTGAGAAAGTTGAGGAACCCGTTCGAGAATCAACGTTAATGACTGAAAAAAATCCTACAAGCCCTAATTTAATTCTTGAAGGATAGTGTCGGAAACCCTCCTTCCGTATCTATTCCTGAAACTGAAGATGATTCGACAGATGATGCTGAAAAGAGATCCAACAAGAAACGAAGAACCGAAATTGCTCCTGATTTTCATTCTACTGGCCCAAGCTCAGAACCATAGCCTACTATGCCCACCGATCCACAAGTCACTACTACTACTCAAGAAACAAGCACGCAAGATCTCGATTTTGATTTAAAATTCGATTTCGATCTCGATCTGCCTGAAACAACTCATTTGCAAGCAGAAAGCTCAAGCGGCATTAGGTTCAATGAAGGAAGTTCCAGTGGTGCCGATTTCTCTGAGCATGATGAAGCAGCCATGTGCTTTGCAGCCAACAAAATGAAATTTTTTGAAGACAGAGATAGTGATGATGATACAACTGTTGATGTAGCAAAGCTGCAAAGAAAAGTGATTGCGTTGGAAGAAGATGCTGCCGTGAAAGAATCACCGATCTCATCTTTGCAAACTCAAAAAATCGAGCAAAGATCAGATGATCGAGCAACTACAAAGTGATGTGGGTATGCTGATATATGTTGAAAGTGAATCTGAAGAAGAAGTTCAAGAATCGTGTGTTTGCTGATCCAGCTCCGTTGCCTGGTGGTCCTCCTGACGGATTCAGCAACTAATCCAGTAAACCTAGGGGGAGATTGTTAGGCCCTATAGGTTTATGGATTAGTAGGAGTTATTACTAAATGGACCAAGTTCTAGAAGGTGGGTATTAGAGTGGGCTTTAGGGATAATGGGCCTAGGGTTTAGGGGGAAACCCTCCCTATAAATAGTTGATGGAAATTAGGGGTTAGGGTTGGTTCATTTTGGTTTTGAAACTTGTATTAGACAATTGATTTGTATGCAAGTTTAAGCCTTTGAATATTCATATCTTCAAATCTTCATCATCGTGTTCTTGATTTCTTGATCATCATCAAGTTTGGATTCCGCCCATCCTTGGTGATTGTTTGATATCGTTGTTTGATCCGGATTTTCGGGACTTACATCATGTATGCTTCTCACCTTTTCAAGGAGGAAGCATTAGAATGGTGGAATACGTAGTTGCAAGCCAAGGGAAGCGACCTGGCTTATGCCATGAGTTGGGAAGAGTTTAAGCGTCTGGTGGAAAGGAAATTCTGCCCTGAATATGAAAAAGAACAAATGGCAAACAAATTCGTGAGCCACCGAATGGTGGATGTTGACTGCTGAGGGTATACTTCGAAGTTTTTTGAATATGCTTGAATTGTGCCTACTCTGGCTTTGCCAGAACCAGTACTTATTTCTCGCTATATTTAGGGTTTAATTAGCGAGATCCGTGATATTGTCAAAGCTGCGAGACCCCATACGATCGATGATGCGGTGGAATTAGCTAACACTTTGACTGATGGACTGGTGCGTACGCGAGAAGAAAACAGGAAGAAGGAATTGGCTTAGAAAATTACCCAAGGATTTTGTGTGGGTAATAATAGCAACTTCAAAAGAAAGGGAACTGGGCAATCTTCCACTCCGCCGTTCTGCAGGAGCTGTAAAAAGAAACATTTTGGAAAATGTAATGAAACCTGTAACTTCTGCAAAGCTATAGGACATCGTGAAGAAGATTGCAGAAGAAAAGCAAAGATCTGCTACAACTGTGGAGAAGCTGGGCATTTTAGACCAGAATGCCCTAAATTGGGCAAACCAGCAGATAACAAAACCAATACTGCTGAAGGGACTAACAAGAAGAACGTAAGAGCCTTCCAACTAACCACACAGGAAGCCGAACTGAATCCTGACGTAATAGCTGGTACGTTCTTAGTTCATGACGTTTATGCGAAAGTATTATTTGACTCTGGTGCAAACCAAAGTTTTATAAATACTTCATTCTGCCAAGCTCTTAAACAACCTTTAACCAAACTTAGGCAGATTTATACAGTTGAAACGGCAGACGGGAACTCTGTTAACATAGATATGGTTTTGCAAAAAGAAAATATAGAACTTTCAGGTCATAAATTTTCTGCAAACCTATTACCCATGAATTTAGCTGGATTCGATGTCGTATTAGGAATGGATTGGTTAGTAGCCAACCATGCTCGAATCCTCTATGATAAGAATTCCATAGAAATTCGTGCACCCACAGGAGAAGTAATTATGATTACTGGGGATAAGCCGCGTAAACCAATGAAGTTCATTTCAGTAATAAAAGTAGCTAGTTATGAATGAAAGCAAGGAATAGTGTATATGATTTCAGTAATCATTAGCACTAAGGGTAAGGAACTTAAGGAAATTCCTATAGTATCAGAATACACGGATGTATTCCTAGAAGAACTACCAGGATTACCACCAAGATAGGGAGGTAGAATTTAGAATTCATCTAATTCCTGGAACTATGCCCGTAGCTAAAGTACCTTACCGATTAGCACCTACTGAAATGTTAGAACTGAAAAAGCAATTAGATGAACTGCTCAATAAAGGATTCATACAACCTAGTTCATCACCTTGGGGAGCACCAGTGTTGTTCGTGAAGAAGAAGGATGGTTCAATGCGAATGTGTATCGATTCTAGGGAACTGAATAAGGTTACAATTAAGAATCGATACCCATTGCCTAGGATTGATGATCTTTTTGATAAACTACAAGGAGCTAGATATTTTTCTAAGATAGATTTACGCTCCGGATACCATCAGTTGAAGGTACAAGAAGAAGACATACCTAAAACCGCTTTCAGAACTAGGTATGGTCACTACGAGTTTACAGTCATGCCCTTTGGGTTAACAAATGCTCCTGCAGCACTTATGGACATGATGAATAGAATCTGTAAACAGTATTTGGATAAATTTGTAATTGTCTTCATCGACGATATACTTATTTATTTCAAAAGTCAGAACGAGCATTGTGAGCATTTACATGCACTCTTAACTTTGTTAAGAAAAGAGAAACTTTATGCCAAATTCTCTAAGTGTGAATTTTGGCTACAGGAGGTGCAATTTTTGGGTCACATGGTGAATCACGAGGGTATTCACGTAGATCCTGCTAAAATAGAAGCAATCACCAAATGGAAGGTCCCGCAATCAGTTACGGAAGTTAGAAGTTTTCTAGGATTAGCTAGATACTATAGGCGCTTTATTAAAGATTTCTCTAAGATAGCTATGCCAATAACTAAGCTAACCTGTAAAACTGTTAAGTTTGAATGGGGATCTAAGCAAGAAGAGGCTTTTAGGATTTTAAAACAAAAGTTAACCAACACCCCAATTCTTGCTTTACAAGAAGGGACAGAAGATTTTGAAGTTTACTGTGATGCTTCTAAGCTAGGATTAGGATGTGTGTTAATGCAACGCAAAAAGGTAATTGCGTATGCCTCAAGGAAATTGAAGAAGCACGAGGAAAATTATACGACACATGACTTAGAATTAGGGTCGATAATTTTTGCCATTAAGATTTGGAGACACTATTTGTATGGAAGTAAGTTTACAGTCTATACAGATCATAAGAGTTTAAGATACATATTTGGGCAAAAAGAATTGAACATGAGGCAAAGAAGATGGATGGAAATCTTAAGTGACTACGACTGTGATATTCAATATCACGAAGGAAAGGCAAATGTGGTTGCAGATGCCTTAAGTCGTAAGTATCACGAAAAGCAAAAGCGAGTTCGTGCTCTTAGATTAAGTTTACAATTAGATTTAATGGAACAATTGAAAAATGTTCAATCCACAGCAATTAAGGATGATGCTGAAGGAATGAAAGGAAGAATAAAGGAATTAGAGCAAGGAGCTGATGGAATTTGGAGATTCCACAAAAGAAGGATTTGGGTACCTAAGCAAGGAAATTTAGGAAATAAGATTTTAGAGGAAGCTCATAAATCTAGGTATACCATGCATCCTGGAAACAATAAAATGTACCAAGATTTAAGGAATAATTTCTGGTGGATAGGAATGAAAAAGGACATAGCTAGATATGTATATAAGTGTCTAACTTGTTCACAAGTTAAGGCAGAACACTAGAAACCTTCAGGGTTACTTCAACAATTAGAAATGCCTGTTTGGAAATGGGAACTAATAACCATGGACTTTGTTACTAAGTTGCCTAAAACCAGAAAAGGTAATGATGCTATTTGGGTAATTGTGGATAGATTAACCAAATGAGCTCACTTTCTACCCATGAAGGAAACCTTTAGCATGGAAAGGTTGGCAAAATTGTACGTAGACGAGGTAGTATCCTTACATGGAGTCCCACTCTCCATTGTATCGGATAGGGATAGTCGTTTCACTTCACATTTCTGGACAAGTTTCCAAGAAGCCATGGGGACGCGATTAAATTTAAGTACAGCTTATCATCGCCAAACAGACGGACAAAGGAAAGGACGATCCAAACCTTGGAAGACATGCTCAGGGCATGTGTGATAGATTTTGGTGGAAACTGGGATGACCACCTACCCTTAATTGAATTCTCCTATAACAGTAGTTATCATGCAAGCATTGAAGCTGCCCCATTCGAAGCACTGTATGGATGAAAGTGTAGAACTCCAGTTTGTTGGGCAGAAATAGGAGAAAGTCAATTATCAGGTCCCGAGATTGTACAATAAACTACCGACAAGATCACTCAAATCAAGGAAAGACTGAAAACGGCTCGAGATCGCCAGAAGAGTTATGCAGACAATCGACGTAAGCCACTGGAATTCCAAGTTGGAGACAAGGTACTTTTGAAAGTTTCTCCTTGGAAAGGAGTAGTTCAGTTTGGTAAGAAGGGAAAGTTAAGTCCAAGGTACATAGGACCATTCCCAGTAAACCAGCGTATAGGACCAGTTGCCTATCGTTTACAACTCCCAGAAGAGCTAGCCGGGGTACATGACGTATTTCATGTATCCAACCTCAAGAAATGTCTATCTGACGAATCCCTGGTAGTACCTCTTCAAGATATAGAGGTAAATGAAAAGTTAAAATTTGTTGAGAAGCCACTGCAGATAGAGGACAGAAAGGTCAAGTTTCTCAAGCACAAAAGACTAGTACTGGTCAAAGTCAAGTGGGATTCAAAGAGAGGACCTGAATACACTTGGGAGCTGGAATCAGAGATGAAGCGAAAATATCCCTACCTGTTCCAGTAAATCTCGAAGACGAGATTTTTATGAGGTGGGGAGGATGTAACAACTCTCATCAAAATTACGATTTCTTATTTCATTTTGCCCAATTGGAAACCCTAATTGAGACCACCAAGTAATCCTGCATAACCCCTAAAATTTTCAGAACAATCGGAATCAGGATCAGGGCCCCTAAAACTCAGGGGGGGGGGGGTATTCCCTAATTGTTATTATCCTCGTAGTTTGCTGTCAATATCGAAATTCGTCAAACTATCGACTCACCCGAGCTAGTAAGACACGGGGCTACCCTATGCTAGGGGGGTACCCTCGCGCCACGCGAGGGCGCCGTTTTTCCAGTATAAATGCAAGGGTTTGGCATTTGAAGTTTGGCGTTGGTTCGACGTAAAAACTCGTTTCGTATTGAGATATCGTCTGTTTACTTCAAAAACACACACAATCACGAAATTCTGTCGCGATAACAGGGTAATAACTCGATCATTGCTACGATTTAATGTCCGATCGATAAAAACCAATCCGATGGATGTTTAAGTGTTGCCCGTATTTGGGCTATACTTTGTCATTCGTCTTGAAGGTTTTGAATCTCGTGAGTTGTCGTAAAAGTTGTATTAAGTTACTGACCTAATTTTCGTGTGTATTATTATTTGAATTAGGTTAACCAGGCTAAAATCAGTAGGCTAAGCGCTGCCCTTTTAAATCTGCAATGTGAGTCATTCTCTTTTTATTAAATTATTTCCAAAACCCTATTTGTTTTCAAAGTTATAATTACAGGGATTAAGTCTTTGTAATCTTCAATTACTGCCGATATGTGGGGTTTTGTATACATTACTCGATACCCGTCACCATTGGACAACGAGTTAGCCAATGGGTGATCTGACCATAGTCACAGATACAGTCGAGTGACGAATACCGATTTGGGGTAATTTGTTGATAGAAACAATGTAATCACCGTTAATACTGTATATTATAACAATGTGTCATTTTGTGCAACTTGAGTGACTCGCCGGAATTTCCCTGCTGATAAAACCTTTTTTAAACATGTTTCAGGTGATCTGCTGTGATCCAGGAAAAAGTGCCGTGTAGCACTACAAGCTTGAAGAAGTGGCTCAATAAAATAAAGAAACATGTTTTTGTAAAAACAGGGATTTCCCAGTGAAATCACCTTTATTGTAAATTATGGGTGTAATCCTCAATTTGTGAAATAAAATAAATTGGGTATTTCCAAGTTTTAAACGATCCTGTTAAAATTCCGCTGCCAAAATAATATTCACCACGGATTTCTGTCCCACGGCTCCTGGAACGGGTAAAACCGGGCCGGGGGCCGTGACAAGTGCTCCTGGATTCACATGCTGAAGAGGCTGAGCAAAAGCACATGCACTTCCAGAAGATTTTCCTGGCAAAGGACAAGAAAATCTCCTCCCTTGAGAATGAGATCAACCTGGTAAAGAGGGAGCTGGTCCTGACCCAAGCTACAGCTCAGCAGGAGAAGGAGGAAGTGATGGAAGGGGCAAAACTCTCTGCTACAATAGCCATGCTCAAGATCAAGCTTTAAATGGCAAAGGAGGCTAAGGATCCTTCTTTTGACAAGTCTGCCTGGGATTAGGAGGCTTGAAAGCTGAAGCTGGCTGAGCTGGATGATGAAGAGGAGGCTGAGGAGGTTCTGGCAATCGAGGCTGGCAGCAGTGGAGTGAAGGATCAAGCGGAAGGAGCAGCTGGTGGTGATGATGCAGCGACGGTGTAAGCTGCATAAATGGGCGATGATGGAAATTTCTAGACGTGGCCGGAGCGCATTTTTTATGGTTTAAAGTTTTTTGGTTGTTGATGTTTTAAACAATGGTTGGTCTGTACTTTAAACAATAGCTTTAGGTTTAAGGATCACTGATCCTTTGAACAATAGGTAGGATGACAGTTGGTGGAGGGATCCTCTGTTTGGGGGATGAAGCCATTGTTATCCTGCCATCTTTCTACTCCTGCACTACTTAGAACTTATTAACATGGACACCCTTTACCTACCCCAGCGGACGGGCCACGTATTGCTGGTAGTTGCTTGGGGTAGGTAATTTTGATAACCTTTGAAGGATTAACCTTTTAATAAATAAATAAAACTTTAATCTTTTGGCTTATCTTGTGTTGTTCATTCTGAATTTATTTACCTTTCAATGATTATTGCATATTACTTTTGAACTTGCAAAATAATGATGTAAGAATTAGCTTGTGTTAAAAAGTTTAGGATATGATCAAGGATCAAATATCCTATAATCGAAAAGTTCAAAAAGTTAGAGAGTTTTAGGATCACATATCCGGTTGTCAAAGAATAAGGTTAGCATAAATAAACCAAGAATAAAGTTAAAGTATATAAAAGTCATACCAGAGAATCCAAGTTAGGATCCTATAATCTTAATGCATACTATTGTGACAGTTATAAGATAAACCCTTGTGAAAACTTAGGATCCAGGATCCTTAACTGTTTAGCTTTAGAAACCTGAAATGAGACATAACTTGGGACTAAGCCAATTGTAAAGAAGAGTTAGTATCTGGGGACAAGCCCAACAATTTGGGGACAAGCCCAATAAACTGGGGACAAGCCCAAAAAACTGGGGACAAGCCCAAAGGATCTTGTGTAAACTTGAGTATGGCCCTCACTAGCGACTATCCAAACTTAGTGACATGAAAATGCCAAAACCTTAGCTAACGTGAAAATGTTAGAAAATTAGGAACGGATGTATGGTACATCTACCATTATACTTAGGATCCTGAATACTACTAGTACAATGAAATTGTCAGCCCCTAAAGCGGGTACTGGTCCCATTGTCTTTAACTGAACCAGGATCATTGTGCGCTACTGGCAAAGGTAGTAGATACTTTAAACTAGGGACAAGCCCAAAAACTGGGGACAAGCCCATAAAACTGGGGATAAACCCAAAAACTGGGGACAAGCCCATAAAACTTAGGAGACTTCTGTGGATACTTGATCCTTTGTCAAGGATACATCAATCTTCTGCAAAACATAGAACTTAGTGAAAAAAGGATAAAGGATCCAGGATCCTTCTCCTTGTAATAAAATAAATTGAAGGATTAGATAAATTAAAATCAGATCATTACCAGAATGAGGATCATCTATCCTCTGAGGATCCTTCACGGATATCAGGTATAAAGACAGCCAAGGATCCTAAATCCTTCTTACATGAAATATCTCTTCAAATGGACAGCATTCCAAGCTCTTGGTAGCAAATCTCCTTCCATTGTTAATAACCGATATGCCCCCTTTCCTGCTTCAGCTTCAATAAGATAGGGGCCTTCCCATTTTGGTGATAACTTGCCATTAGCAGGATTTGTGGTATTTTGAAATGCTTTCCTCAACACCATATCACCAACTTAAAACTTTCTGATCCTGACATTCTTGTTATAAGCTCCAGCCATCCTTTGTTGATAACTAGCTAAGCTTATCCTTGCCAAATCCCTGAGCTCATCTATGGTATCTAAGTCTTGAACCAAGTTTTCAGCATTTCCTTCAGGATCACGGATGCTTGTTCTAGCGGTAGGAACCACCATCTCTGTAGGGATCACTGATTCTGCTCCAAACACTAAAGAAAATGGAGTCTGGCCAGTAGCATTCTTGGGAGTTGTCCTATCAGCCCATAGCACATAAGGTAGCTCTTCTGCCCATTTTCCTTTCTTGGATCCAAGCTTCTTCTTCAAGTTGTTGATGATGATCTTGTTGGATGATTCTGCTTGACCATTAGCTTGTGGATGGACTAGTATTGATGTTATCATCTTAATCCCCCCAACTGTCACAAAAGTTAGTAGTTCTACTCCAAATAAATTGGGATCCATTATCACAAACAATTTCAGAAGGAATACCAAATCTGGTAATAATGTTTCTTTTAATAAAGGATATCACTTCTTTCTCTCTGACTTGAGCAAAGGCTTCAGCTTCAATCCACTTGGAAAAGTAATCACTCATGGCAAGCATAAACACTTTTCCTCCTGGTACTTTGGGAAGTTTGCCAACTATATCCATTCCCCACCTCATGAATGGCCAAGAAGAGGATATAAGATGCAGGAGCTCTACTGGTTGATGAAGGATATTGCTATGTCTCTGACAAGCATCACATTTCTTGGCATAATCCATAGCATCCTTCTTCATAGTAGGCCAATAGTATCCTGTCCTAAGGATCCTTGAGAACAGTGCTCTACCCCCAGTGTGGTTTCCGCAATCTCCTTCATGAAAATCCTTTAGGACTTCTTGAATTTCAGGATCCTCAATGCACCTTAGATATGGACCTGCAAGATATCGTTTATATAGCATGTTATTTACACTACGTCAAAAAAAGTTTACGGCCACATAAAAAAAGTGTGACTATATACCTTTCGCCACACTTTTTTTTCTCAGCTCAAGTGTGACCAAAGGTCGAGTCATCGTAGGTACCATACGGCCACATTCACTTATGTGTGGCCGTAGCAACGTAAACTGTGCTAAAAGGTCTTGCTGAAAATCAATCATTTTGTCCCGTAAGTGTGGCTAAAGGGGTAGCAACAGCCACATGAATTTACTACGAGTGTGGCCAATTCTATTATATAGTCACCAATAAGTTTGTTTTAGCCACATCAATTTAAAAAAATGTGGCAAAAAGGTTTTGTAATCAAGCAAATGGTCCATTAAATGTGGCTAAACAATATCAATGGCCACATGAGTTTAGTGTAAATGCGAGCATTTCTATTATATAGCCACATGATTTTACTATAAGTGTGGCTGTTTCTATTATTTAGTCACTAAAAAGTTTAATTTGGCCACATCAACCTAAAGAAAATGTGGCAAAATGGTTGCTGTAATCAAGCAAATTGTCCATAAAGTGTGGCTAAATTGTATCAGTGGCCACATAATTTACGATAAGTGTGGTCATTTATATTATATAGTCACATGAATTTACCGTAAGTGTGTTCGTTTATATTATATAGTCACTAAAAAGTTTGTTTTAGCCACATTAATTAAAAAAGTGTGGCAAAAAAGTTTTTGAAATCAAGCAAATGGTCCCTTACGTGTGGCTAAATGGTATCAACGGCTACATGAATTCAATGTAATTGTGGCTAAATGGTATCAATATTTATATAAATTTGCTTTAAGTGTGACCATAACTATTATATAGTCACAAGAATTTATTGTAAGCGTGGCTAAATATTATATATAGACACATAAAAAAATTGCAAATTTAAATGTGATTATTGTCTAACTTTTGGTCACATGTATTTTTATAGTTTTGTGTGGCCATTTTTGTGTAATTAGCAATTTTATTTTAAATTTTTGTAGATTTAAAATAGTAGTAAACATGAACAAACCTAAAAACCAAATTAATGATATTAACAATCATAAACCAAAATCCATACATAAGTTTTCAATTTTAATACTAAATACATAAACTACTAATCAAAAGTTATCTACAAAAATGATGAGCAACTGCAACATAACCTGCAGCACTTGCAACAGTAGCACTTTTGTCTAAGCATGCATCACTCTGAGGAGCACTTGCAACAACATAACTTCCTCTCATTCTCTAAAGAAGTCTTCCCACTTTCATTTCGGCACTTGTAACAACATAACCTCCTCTCATTCTCTAAGAACTCTTTTACGACGTCACTCGGTTCATCATGTTTTGTCTGCATGCTATTTTCAGTTGCAGTTAAAGGAAAGTTATAAGATATACCAACAAGTACATGCAAGATGAAAGTGATTAGATTACACTTACATCTTGTTCACATGAGCTCAATCATTGTTCAAAAGATTCTCCTTGGTATATATAGCTATTGTTGCCCCATTATGTCCATCAAGTACCTACAAATTGAAACTCACTGATAACATATTACAAATTCAGACTGTAGAAAATATCAAAAACAATCCATGGAATCAATGAACAAATTTGATATGAAGAAACCTAAGGAACATAAAAAAACAAAAACTTCCATGTCACCATAAAACTCAGTTTCAGTCTTCCAGACACATGGACACCTTCTTCTTGACAAACATATTTAAACAAATAAACTTAACAATTGACAGTACATCAACAAATGTAACTAAAACAGTTTACCTAGAGTAGGGTTATACCCAGAGTGCCTGCAGGGCGGCTTTTTCTTTAGTTAGGAAGCCCATTACCTGATAGAATGAAGGGACCAGATTGTGTACTGAAGTGAGAGTGGTGGTCTAACATGTGGGTAGTTTATGTAGGTGCTAATAATCTATCCAGAATCCTTTACACAACAGATTTGGTTGCTTTAATATAATAGCCTAAATAGTTTGCTTTGTAAAATAATCAGCTTAAAACCTTTTAGCTTTATAAAATTTGACAAATGGGTAAAATTGTGGTTTTTTTTTCTTTAAAATTTGACCCAAAAAACCCCAATTTTCATCAGAGGGTGTAAGATAGTTACATAACACAGTTTCGTTTTTTATTTACCATTTCAGCTCTAACATTAGTTATAAGCTAAAATACCTTGGGGAAAATAGTGCCTTATGTTGGCCAGATTGGTACTGCAAGTTAGCCACCAACGTCGATTCTGCCATAGTAAGTCTCTCCTCCATTTTAGCAAGGAATGAAAATTACCAGAATTCATTAGACATGTTAAAGTTTCTAGTCAATTGAAAAAAAGATCAAGTTATGTTCAGCATACCACCAAATGCCCATTTGTAAGAAGTAGTATTCAAATGAAGAAACTTCAGGTGTATGTGTAGATACCTAGAACCCGTTGTCATATGCATCACCAATCATTAAAATCAAAGAATATATACGTGAGTGAAATGATACAATTGTAAGAAAAGATATGTAAGTGAAATAATACAATAGAAAGAAAAAAATAATACATTTAGTTGTAGACTTTGGAGTAATATGTGGCAGCCACCCAAATAACTGATTCTATAACTTATGAGAACTGCTTAAAAGCCAAGAAGGAAAAGTGTTCAACTTGAAATTTTGAAGAAAAAAAACAAACAAGAAAGGAATTTTGTAAGATACTATGCCTCAATTCCTAATTCTAGCAACCAACTACCACAATAAAAAAGGACTTTCTGTCGTTTTAGTTTTAAACTTTCTAAAAATAAAAATAAGTAATTGTTGTTCAGATGAAAGTAAAATAGATTATTGGAGAATTAAAAAAATATTATAATAAATTCCAAAAGAAAAGAACAAAAATGACCTGCTAAACTAAACTGGTAGAATCAAGAAAGGGTACATAAACAATTTTAGAAGTAAAATATGTGTAATAAACAATAAAAACATGTAAGTATATACCTGAAAGTATTTGAAGATATAAACCAACAATTCACATTTTAAAAGTAGCATCTGCCATTTGAAACTAATTTTGAGTAGCTTCATTCTTTTACACCATAAGTGTGTGTAGAAATGGCTGCAGGATGATTATGGCATATATTAAAAGGAATCGCTAGCTCACGTGATAAAGAGCTACCAAGAAAGCAAGGGGTAATTTTGTCATTTTACATAGATTTAACGGAGAAAACTAACGGACATCCACTCTAGGGACTATCCAAGTAACAAACTGTCAAACCACAACCACAGGGAGCACTGATGTAATTTTCAAAAGTGTAGGATCGTTTTCAGACCCTAACGAGTCGATCAGAAGAGTTTTACTCAGAATGAAAGGCGGAAACAGACATTCTGACGTCAATTCAGCTAGATTATCACTTTAAACTGTCGTATTATTGATATAATGATGTTTTACAGCGAGACGACACTTCGGCAGCACTTCGTTGCTCTGACCGGAATGAATGATCCAGATTTCGCTTGGAATGACCTATATATAGGCAACCAGATTTCGCTTGAGAGTGACACACTCCATTTCAAGCGAAATAGCTTAAGTTGATTTCGCTTGAAATGACACATGTCACTTTCAAGCGGAATCACCTCATTCAAGCGAAAACACAATATCTCGAAATATGTGCACTGGTCTAACATTCTAAACACAAGACTCGATACAAGACGAAGTCGACAGACGCATGCACTAACAGACTCCCCCTCGAATGTTGACGAGTCTTAAAGTGTCGAGTCTTCTCATCTTCAGTCTTTATCAGTCCTTTCAAACTCTCTGAAGTATCTGACGCTGTATGTATCCTCAAACTCTATCTTCTCTTAATTTCCAGGATCTCTGGCTCTTACATCTTTTCTTCAGCACCAACAGAATCCTCCCATCGAATACTGATAACCTTCAAGATCTGAGTCTGTCTCTCGAGTTTTCTAATTCTCTTGATCAGATCTCTTGATTCCTTAAGTTCATCAGCATCAGCAGTTTTAGAATCGTAACCTGGCTTTCTCTTCTTCTACAGATTCAGGATCGATTCCTGGCTCTATCCTGCATAGAACTCTACCCAACAATAAATTTTCTGATGACCACTTGTGGATAAGATTTTCAAATCTGATTAACCACTTGTAGAGCAAATCTCAAAATGATTTATCATTTATAGTCTCTGATGAACCACTTGAAGGAATATTAATTTTATTTCAAAACTTTTCTCATTTTAATACAGACTCCCCCTCAATACATGTCATCATGTTTAGCACTTGGAATTTTGAAAATCAGCTTTCCAACACCGGTTGTATAAAATATTTTTGAATATTCCAAAATTTATGCTAAAACACACTAAAATCTTTTTGGATTTTTGAATATAATGAAATGCAGTAAAGAAATATTTACAGACACTATTTTTGTTAGTTCGTGTAAGAGGATCATATTAGTTTGTGAGACAAATCACCAACATCGTTAAGCTTTAAACATTTTAAGTTCTAAACGATTCACTTAGATTGTCAATATACTGGTCCTACTTAAATTCTCACACAAAGTTCAACTGTTTCGAGATACGAGATTAATATCTTAAGCACTTAAACTTAATCGTATGTCCCACCTCAGTATATACTCCCGTATCCAGATCCCAATATTCAGTCTTACAGGTGAGTATACCACAGATGATATCTGTAAGGGGTTAAATTACGAAAACCGTGAGAGCTCAGGTCAGAACTTCCATTCAGCAGAGAGATGATGGCTCGACTTTTGGTGTGTCCCCTTTAGAGGATCTTTTTTACAACAACATTGATTAGCAATTTTATTGTCTCATCATTATATGCTGAGGGCGGCGCTATATTTCAAGGATGCAGTAAAGTATTCTCCGGGGACTAGGCCATTGCTTCCGCAAAATCTGAAGTCCCGGGATAATACCCCAGATATCACTGAGCATAAAGACCTAGTATCTCAGAATGAGGGACCTTTCAAACAAGATTTCGGGGGTTCATATATCCGAGAGATGTTCCCCTCAATATAAGCAAGTTTGAAATTTAGGTTTATATCTCGTCACAATCTACTAAATGTGCAAAAACCTACTGACACATCATCAGTGAGACCGTTTATCACATTTAACTTTCCATTTCTTTAGCATGTTGTGATAGTCCACCGATGTACTATCATTTCCTCTTCTTTGACACAAAAACTCATTTTTCATTTTATCATGTTTTTGACTTTTACCAAATTTTCAAATCTTTTTGGATTTCCAGAAATTTTTACTCCCCCTAAAATGCAAACACATTTAAAGAAATTTGAAAACAAACTATACAAGTAAAATGACAACCGATATCGAATCACTTCAAATCGCCATTCACTTGGCATAAACAATCAGAACTCCCCCTCACAACAAACTATTTTCCCATTGATTTCAAAACACTTAAGTTTGTTTTAATCAAATGGTTTTTCCGAAAAATAAGTTTTGTTGATTTTACCACTTGTAGGTATTAAAACTTGTAGGTTAGGGGTTTGGTTCATCACATTGTCTTTCAACCACTTGTAGGAAATCAGATACAATTTAATGTCCCTGATTTACTACTTGTAAAAATAGTTCAATCAAGTTCAACCTAATGACCTTGATTAACCTTCAATTAAAAACACAACCTCTTTTTCAACCACATGGCTTACCAACCAATACCATTTGTAGGTTGAAACCTCAGAATGCCGATTCCTACTCCTCACTTACCAACCTGGGAGTTCCGGCATGTCTCACTTTTTCAAAAACAATTTTACCAGAAAGATGCCGATTCATGCTCCACGATTACCAACTTGGGAGCTCCGGCAAGTCAGTAGACTTACTGTTCATAATATGTACCATCCCAGTCACAAACCAGGGATGATACTTTACCTTCCTTCTTTGTTTTCTTTTCGTAAAATTCCTTGACTCCCTTTACCTTCCTGTCAACCATTTTTCCAAAAATGTTATGAACTTTGGAATTGAAGGCTTTCTCAATATCAAATTCTTTCTTTTCTGAGAAAAATTGGTTTGAAATTTCAATTTTACCAACTTTTTGTTTAAAGTTTTCAGCTCTCAATGGTGGAAAATGAACATCATCCATTGGAGGAACTGAAGTTTTCAATTTTAACTCAGCTTGTGGCTCCTCTGACTTTGTGGAATCAGATTCATCGCCAGAAGATAGCTCCTCTGATTTTGATGAATCAGAATCATTGCTAGAACTATCATCAGACTTCTAAACAACCCATTTCTGGTTGTCAGATTTTGCCCTTTTCTTGTAAAATCTGTTTGAACATTCACCAATTTCAAAAATTGAATTTTTGAAATGTTTAGTTCTGTCAATTGGTGGTTCAAACTCATCCTCTTTATCTTTTAGTTTACGAGAAACTCCCTGTTTTAATTTTATTGCCTTTGAACAATCTTTGGCAATATGTCCAACAATGTTACATTGGAAACAGGTTCTCGTTTCTTTCTTCTGATCAACAGTCTTCAACTCTTCTTGCTTCTTCGCAAGGAATTCTCTGTTTGACTGGTTCCTGAACAGATTTTCTTTCTCTTCTTCAGTAGTTGTTCCTGAAACAAATATCATTTTTGATTTAAAATCACGAACGTATTTTTCATTTTTCTGATTCTCTGATGGAATAACACCTAATCCTTTCTTTTTGAAATTACCGTTATGGTTTGGTTTCTTTCGAAAACCAGAACCAGAACTGTAACCCTTTTTCTTGTTTTCTCTTTGTTGAACTCTTGAGGTGTACTTTTTAGGTTTATCATTAAGATTTACATCTTTTATTTCAGAAATATTAATTTTCGTTAGTTTGAAAACCTTTTTAATCATGTTAGGTTTAACACCTCTTATTGGAAATTCTTCATCAAAATATAATTTGTCAGAATCATTCAATGTATATGCAACTTTGAATGTTTCGTCATTCAAATTAGATTTTGATAGAAGCAATTCTTTATTGTAAACCCTTTTGCCCTGTTTGTCAGATTTACTCGGAATGCTGGACTCAGACTTTGACTCTGAACTAGACTCCAACTTTGACTCCTCGGATTCATCTTTATCCAACACCTGATCGACCACTTTCTTTATTAACTCGGACTCATGATTAGTGTCAGACGATGTAAACGTGACATCAATATTTTCTGGCAAGTTAACTGTAGACTCCGACTCCCACTGTAAACTTGTTGCCTTTTCGACTCTTTCTGAATTTGGATTTCTCGGAGAATATCCATTTTCAAGCGGGGGTGGACACTTGTTGTAACTGAAACCTTGTTTCTTACCAGATGTCTTTTCTTTGGTATCATTCTTCCTTTCTTTCTTCACAGGAGTCTTTTCTTCAGAAACTTTCTGTTCGTCAGTTACTTCATCATCTTCAAATGCCTTCATTCCCTCAACAGTTGGATAAATCCTGTCAATGACATAAGAAGTACATGAGTAACTTTTCAACAAACGGTTTACTCTTTCAGTTTCAATTCTTTGAGTTTCGAGTTTCTGTTCTAGCACAGCACACTTCTCAATGTAGTTGTTCACAACTTTTTGCTTAATCATGAAAGCTCCTTGAAGTGTCTTCATTGCCGTTACCTGTTCTTCACTTGTTTGATTGTATTGATTCATAGCTTTGTTCAGGACATCATAAGACTCCTTCAAACTGTTCAAGTTATAAATTAATGTGCTGTTCTGCTTCTTTATAGCTTCACAAGTGTCACACTTCACAGGAATCTTTCTTGCATCAACTTCTTCATCAACTTTAAACTTTGGAATATCTTTCACCTTTTTCTTTATCACTGGAACAGCCTCGTCATCACTGCTGACCGGTGTTTTGACCTTTTTCTTCTTCTTTTTAGTTTTATCGTAATCACTATCACTTTCTTCCATCATTTTAAGATGAGCTGCCAATCTTCTAGCATAATATTCACGATCATCATCACTATCTTCTTCAACACGAGCAACATACGCTTTGTGATTTGAATCTTTGCTTGGATCATAATCGTCCCAATTGAAATTTGCCCAGCTAAAGCCTTCAGGCAATTTTTCATCATCTTGATTTATCAGGCATGCTTTATTATCTGCTGAGATATATTTGTCCCAGTTGAAACCTTCCATTGGCTTTTGATCATCCTGATTTACCATACAAGCTCTCTTTGAAGATTCTTCAATCACTTTTCTTCCATGTGCCACTTGCGGTTCTTGTTGTTGTTGAGCGACTTGATGATAGATCGCCTTTCGATAGTAATCATTGTTGTTGTTGAACGGATTTTGAGCTCCACTTGCTTCGCGATTTTTGCACTCCCTCTTGAAGTGTCCTTTTTCCCTGCAACGAAAACAAGTGACTTTAGATTTATCAAAGCCTAAAGTAGAAACATTAGCTTCACGTAGATCATCTCTTCTTGTGATTTGCTTAAATTTCTCAGCTCATCTCAACACACTTTCCAAACACCATTTAATATCCATCAATTCCATTTCCTCAGCGTCGATTTGATCATAATCCTCTTTTATCAACATAGGATTCCCAATTCGACCTGCAACAAAACTACCATATGATTCCAACACAGTTCCCAACAAAGACATGTGATTTTTGGCAATTTCTGCTGAATAATCTTCATCATTCTCTAGATTCAGTATAATGTTGCATTGTAGCTTCTTGCCATTCTTCATTGCTGTAAAGTTTGGATCAAATGACGGATATGATGAAAAACTTGTGTTGCTGTTTGATCCTTTGGATGAACTTTCTGATGAACTCTTTGCATTGAATGCTGTTTGAACCTTTGGTGACAAGTTGGTGGTTTTATCACTAACACCACCTTTGTAATAAAGCCCGATGTCTTGTTCACCGTCGAAATCTTTCATTCTTATAACCTTTCTCTGTTCCATCTCCTGAGCCTCAATCTTTTCAATGAATTTGCTCAATGTCAGACTGCTAAACCCTTTCTTGTTCCTTAGCATCATGAGATATGTGCCCCAAGTCTCATATGGTAATGCATTAGCCAGCTTCTCAATCAACTCCTCATTATCTTTCTCGATGCTCAATCTCTTCATATTTGCTAACAAATTACAATATCTTTCAATGATTTGCTTTGTGCTTTCATTTTTCAACCCACGAAATAGATCGAACTCTTTCTTCAAAAGCGATTTCTTGTTTTTGACCATCTCTTGACTACCATGAAACTTCGATCTTAATGCTTTCCAGATTAAGTAAGAAGTTCCATTGTGTTGCAATAGAACCAAGCTATCTTCCTTCACAGCTTGTTGTAAAAGACTTAGCATCATTTTCTCATCTTTGTATTTCTTTCTAGCATCGACACTTAGATCTTTAATTGCTATAATCTCTTCATCATCATTCGTCGGTCTAATGTATTTCGTCTCGACACATTCCCAAGCATCTAAGTAGTTCGCTTGTACCCAATTCTCAAACCGTCCTTCCCAACCCTTATATTCCTCGATGTTCATGAGCTTAGGTGGTTTTTGCATAGTCCCCGTTTCATTTTCTAACATCGTGTTCTGTGCAAGAGTGATCGGAGTAACCGGGGTAGCGAATGCGTTATAAAATTCCTCGTCCATGTTTTGGGTTTTAAAAAATTTATCAAACAGTGTTTTCAAGTGGAAACACAATCTCAAGCGAAATTACTGATCAAGCGAGATGTCTTTTCAAGCGAAATACATGATTTCGCTTGAACACACACTCTTTTCAAGCGAAATAAGGTCCTTCAAGCGAAACCAGTGATTCAAGCAGAATCACTCAAGCGAAATATCACTTTTGAAGCGTAATAGCAAGTTTGAAGCGGAATCAGGTCGGAATTTCAAGCGAAATCTTGGTTTCAAGCGGAATCAACCATCAAATTCCGTTTGAAGAGCTGCTGATGTCATCAATCTCGCGTGGAGTTCAAGCGGAATTAAGAAATTTCTTTGTTTTAGACCGAATTTGATTCTGAAACTTTCTAGGGTTTGTTAAAATACTAATGCGCACAAGATGTGTGAAAATCAGGACATTTTGACCATGAAAAATTTTGAATTTTGAAAAAGAAGGTGTAGAAATCAGAAATTGCAGCTGAATTGGTATGAACTCTTCTTCCTGTGCTCTGATACCACTTGTAGGATCGTTTTCAGACCCTAACGAGTCGATCAGAAGAGTTTTACTCAGAATGAAAAGCGGAAACAGATATTCTAAGGTCAATTCAGCTAGATTATCACTTTAAACTGTCGTATTATTGATATAATGACGTTTTACAGCGAGACGACACTTCGGCAGCACTTCGTTGCTCTGACCGGAACGAATGATCTAGATTTCGCTTGGAATGACCTATATATAGGCAACCAGATTTCGCTTGAGAGTGACACACTCCATTTCAAGCGAAATAGCTTAAGTTGATTTCGCTTGAAATGACACATGTCACTTTCAAGCGGAATCACCTCATTCAAGCGAAAACACAATATCTCGAAATACGTGCACTGATCTAACATTCTAAACACAAGACTCGATACAAGACGAAGTCGACAGACGCATGCACTAACAAAAAGTTGAGGACTATAGCTGTTATTTTACAAAATCACAGGGACTATCCAGGCATTTTACTCTTATTGGAGACTTATATCATTAAAACCTTTATGGTCGAGTGCTTAGTTCTTTGCTTTCAACCTTTTAGGTAGCTTGTTCGGAACTCTTTTTAAACTTGTATTTTTGGTTATTTTTCCCTCTTTTAGCCCAACTTTTTTATTACAAATTTTCGAAATTCTATATACTTTGATGCAATTTCCTCTCGATTATTTTGTCAAATATTACATGTGAGGAGGTTTTACTATTCAATTTTTGAGTTTTTTGATTGGTATGTGAAATTTGTAGGCCACTAGGTGGATGTTATTTGGCATCCACTATTTTGTTTTTTTATGTTTTTATTTATATATACAAGTTTTAAAGATAATGTGTGCAAGACTCTATTGCATATAAACATTTATGTTTTCTTCCCTTGGACAATTTATAAAAGTAAAAATCTTCCCTTAAAGTATTAGTATAAAGTACCATATAACCCTTATTTACTTATAGTTTTAATAAACGCTACTTTATAGATTTGTTTAACTATTATTATTAGCGGTACTACTTTATAAATTCAAATCCGATTGACTTGTGAGTTACCACGGCGCAACGCGCATGCGTTGTTCAATGTTTTTACATCTAATTTTTGTTTGGTTTAACGGTACCGCCGCAACACACTTCACTTTTCTCCATAAGATTTCAAGTATTGTCAACGTCTTTCCTATAACGGTCTCGCCACAACGGGCGGGTCCTAACTACTAGTTGCAAAAAGACGGCAACTCTTGAAGTGTGTGTTCTAATTTTGTATATATATTGCTATGTGTTTTCTTTTTCATTACCATGAAGATAAGATAATAGTCACATTTTTTACATACATGCTTGGATATGTGCTGGTCTTTGGAGAAATTTATGTAGATTCTTACTAATGATGGGAGCTTAATTTTAAGCCTTTATTAACTTATATTACTTTAGGGTAAAATATGGATAAACATCATCAACGACCCGACCCGACCCAACATAAAAACACTTGTTGACACTACCCGGTGAAAAATACTACGTATAAACAAACTTAGATAAAAAATTTTTTTGACCCCAATGAAAAAAATTCATGGCTTCACCACTACAAGTAACTTAGTCGTTTTATTAATAAAAGTAGAACCAATCTAAAAATATTCCTGGCTACGCCACTGCAAATAAGTTGTTCGTGTTGTTAGCTTTGTGAAGACTTGAAACTGAAGTGGCGAGCCAGACAACGTACATCTTTGGGCCCGAAACCAGTTTCATTGGTTTTTAACGTTGCACTCTTAACTTTCAACATGCAGCATCAAAGCAACTGATAAGGCAGCAAATATACTTCAGTTTTTAACCAGCAGACATAATTAGAATTTACAAAGATCAGGTTTTAATTAAGCACCATCCCAACAATTGACAACCGACTAAAAACATCAACCAATTTGGCTAAAAACTTGAATGACAACATTTGATAACCTTACAAAAAAACAACAAAAGTCAAACAATAACTGCACTTATGAAATTCAAAGTTACAAAACAATAACTAGTGTATGCATACTCAATTGCAGATGCAGTCTTACAAAAGTCAAAGGAACATGGGAGTTGATTACAATTAAAAGTCAAACAATAACTAAACACTTTATTATAATATTGTAAACCATAACTAAGAACATATGTACACCAGTTTGAAACCGGTTAAGGTTTAGAAAAAAAAAACAGTTTGAATGCACCTCAGTTATGTAATATATTTTCTGTTTACCCACATATCACACATATAAGCCCAATTTTATTTTGTAGCTCAACCCAACAAGACACCAATCTCGACTCTTGAGTCCATATTGCCGATAAAGTTGGAGGCGTGAGAGGTTTCATACATCCAACCTATATGTTTATGGTTGAAGATAAAGATTACATAGTCTTCAAACGTTTTAAGCTGGACCCACTTTCCATCTAGTTATACTTTGACACTCTTTCCTCATCTTTGTTCACACAAAGACGAGGAAGATGACATGAAGTTGAAAACCTCAAAATGATGTAGTAACATCAATAGTAAGTGGCATATGCATTTCCAATACCAGCAACAAATAACTCATAAGAACAAATAAGTCTAAAAATACAATCTTTAAACCAACAAATAAACAATAGATACAATATATACATTCTCCTCATTCGATATGTATTCTAGTTTTCATAAATAATCAATCTAGTAACAATCCATTTGATTGAAATTCATCTATTGTTTTTCATATTCATCTAACACACATCTTCAATTCATTCAACCAATCCAACAACTCAACAACATAACAAAATAGCAATTAAAAACAAACAACTGATATTGTTAAAACTATATAACAACAATACCTTTAATAGCCTCTCTCTCAGGTTAAATCCAAGACCAATACTCTTCTAGAACTATTTCCCCCCTTTCAAGACCTTTTCCTTTGCCGCTCTTCTTCGAGCTAATAAACATAACACAAATCCACAATTCATACAAAAATAAACATATTCTGCCAACAATCAAACAAAATATAGCACAATTACCTAAAGGTCTAGGGTTCGCTTCTAACCGAATGAAGACTTTCGGTTGCTTCAAAAACGCCTTCTGGTCTGCGAATAGATGCAGGAAGCAGAGTAGATCACGAGAACAATTGATATTGTAAAATAAGATTGTATTTGTGTAACATCTTACTTCTTCGGCCAGTGTTGATCAGATATTAGAACCTTTTGCAGTGGTGGTTACAGGTACAGAGAAGAAGAAAGAAACCGTAGATAACTTGATTGGGTTTTTGATTTAAACATGTGTTATCCTCCACCGTAGGCACCGTCTGCGGTTGCGGAGATATCATCAAACCAATTCAAGCCCTAGATCTGTTTGCGTGCTTTAGAAAAGATTGAACCTTATGCTGATATTATAAAAAAATTAGGATATAGACGACAGTGGAAGAACGAAGATCAACAAAGAGAAGCAACTGAGGACCATTGGAGACTTAGCCACATATAAAAATTTGAAGTGTGACTATTAATTTCTTATACCCACACATAAAATGTTTTACCTTGACCATTAATTTATTTTAGCTACACATAATAACTTTAACTATTATCAAATAATTACATATAGTTACTATTTTTGTTTTGTTCATTAAGTGACTAATAAACACTACTCGTTCGTCACACAAAATAATATATGTGACCATATTTATTAGTTTTTAGTCACATCATCAAACAAATACCATGACAGTTGGTCACATTTGACCACACTATTGGAGGTGTGGCCGGTAAATATCATATTTTTTAAAGTGTGGCTAAATGTTATACAATGGTCAAATTAAGCAATTAAATTATGACCATAGACTATTAATAGTCACATGTTATTTGTTTTGCCATGACCATTGATTACTTTTTAGTCATAGACCAAAACTTTAAATTGTGACCATAATATAAGTGGTCATATGTTTTAGCTTTTAGCCACATCATTAAAAAAATACCAAGACGGTTGGTCACATTTGGCCACACGTTTCAACCGTGACTAGAAAATATCACATTTTAATGTGAATGTGTGGCTAAAGGTTTCGGAAATGTTTGTGTTTTTTGTCACATGAATACAAAATCAAACAAATACCATGGCGGTTGATCACATTTGGCCACACTTTTCAAGTGTGGCTAGTAAATGCCACATTTTTTTCTTAAAGTGTGACTAAAAGTTTTGAATTATGATACAATGGACACATGAATAAATAAAAGGTGTGGCTAAAAGTAGGCTAGAAGGTTTTGAAATGTTATTAATGACCTATAGCCACACATTAATTTGAAAGTGTGGCATGACGGTTTTTGAAAAAGTGTGGCCATAGGTCATATTTGGCGTAGTGTTAATATTGTAAATTGAGATACCTTGACTTTGAAAGCTCTGGGGTTTTCTCTTGTAGGAATCTCTCCATGTTGTATATATCTCATGATTAGGAGGATCCAGGATCCTGAATGTGATTGTGCATCATCACTAGGCATGATTGCAGAATCCTCTACTATTTCCATAGCTGTGTGATCCTCAATAGCAGGAGTCAAAATGTGGATGATGAGAATTTTAATATCCTCTGGAATCTTCAATGATGATCCAAGATTGGCCAATGCATCAGCTTCTGCATTTTCTTCCCTGGGTACCTGTGGCAAACTAAAAGAAGCAAAAGAGTCTGCCAATTTCTTGACTATCTCTAAATATTTGATTAGTCATTCACCTTTAACAGCATAAGATCCATTAAAGTGATTAGTAATTAACAATGACTCTACATGTACCTCAAGATACCTGATCCTCATGTGCCTGGCCATTTGCAAACCAGCTATCAAGGCTTCATACTCAGCCTCATTATTAGTAGTTTGAAACTCACAAGCTATTGAGTGGGGTATTATGTCCCCCTGTGGCGATTTTAGTAGTATTCCTAGTCCAGTTCCCTTGATGTTTGAAGCCCCATCTGTGAAGAGTATCTAAGGATCCTTGGTCTCTTCAAGCTATTGAACTTCTAACTCGGCTTCCCTTTGTAGATCACTACTGAAATCTGCCACAAAGTCAGCCAAGGCTTGGGATTTATTGGCAGTTCTTGGTTCATATCTTATATCATAAGCACTAAGTTTCACTGCCCACTTGGCCATCCTTCCTGACATTTCAGGTTTCCTGAGAGCATTCTTAATTGGAAAGTTAGTCTTAACAATGATAGCATGAGTTTCAAAATAATGGCGTAATTTAGTAGATGCCATAATCAAAGCAAGGATAAGTTTTTCTAAATGTGAATACCTTGATTCAGCATCAAGCAAACTTTTACTTACATAATATACAGGATGTTGTGTACCTTCGTGATCCTTGACAAGGACTGCACTTAGTGCCATAGAAGAGACTGCAAAATATAAGGATAATATATCCCCTTTTTCCAGTTTCATTAAGGCTGGAGCTGAGGATAGGTAATCCTTAAGGGCTTTGAGAGCATTCTGATGCTTTTCAGTCCATTCAAATTTCTTGTTCTTTCTCAGAATTTCATAGAACTCCTTGCACTTCTCTGATGAATTTAAGATGAACCTGTTCAAGGCTGCGTTCCTCCCTGTCAACCTTTGCACATCCTTGGCATTGGCAAGAGATTTAATATTCACAATCGCCTCGATTTGCTCTGGACTTGCCTCTATGCCTCTTTTAGTCACCATGTAACTGTTTTGGTCAAAAATCTGGCTAAGATAATGTAACCAAATCTTTGTTGTGAGGTGTGATGCTTGAATTAATGAACAATGTTAAGGATAACTCAGAAATGTAATGAACAAGTGACACAAGGATTTATACGAGGAAAAAGCCCTTGATCAAGAGTTGATCTCCGGCATAAAAAACCTCGGGTGATAGAAACTACTGATCACCAACTAAGATTAATCAAAAGAAGTTTACAACTCAGGATGATAACAAGCTTGTTACAAGGATCACTAATGTGCAATGTGCAAAAAAATCTATGAAATCGCCAAGTAGTGTTTGAGAGCTGATTGAGAATTGTTACGTGAGTATGTGTATGCCAAAATTAGTTAAGTGTTCTACTCAAGCTTGTTATCCCCATTTTAAATTAGAAATAACTACACTAACTAACTATCCGCAAATAGTGCAAGCTCCCCACGATCTCCATAACGTCCACAAGAGCCAAGCACGTGCGGAATATTGAGGGAATATGCTCCAGGAATTTCGGTGAGACTTGGTCCTTGCCTTTGCTCCTGCAAAACAAGCTTACGTACAAGGTAGACAATTGTTAGTATAAGGATAACAATAAGGATCCTGAATCCTGATCCTGCAACACCTGCTGAGGATCCTTAATTCAAACAGAACTGAGGATCCATGATCCTGGCAGCATTTAAGGATCCGTGATCCTTAGGATTGGAAAATCCTCCCCTAACAATTGCCCCCAAAATATAAGGAGTAAAGTGTAAATTAACGAGTTATATTTTCTTGATCTTATCCGCAACTAACTAACGGATATATAGCCGTTAGGATCGAACTAGCCATTGCAGATCCTACGTCATTGAAGCGACATCCCTGCAGAATCATCATTATAAATTAAAGTTAGAGATAAGGGTTAGAAAGCATTTAAATTCGTGGGTTACACCCTTTAAATCCTCATTCGAAGATCAAGCAGGTACTTCTCTTTCTCCTTTTCCCTTCACATTCTTGCTCTGTTTTTTCTTTCTTGAAATCTCTGAATCACAATGAAGTTACGATCATCCCCTGCTAAGGATCATCACAAAGACAGTCCTTTAACGAGCCAAGGTAAGATTCTCCGAAGGAACGTTGCTGCTTCACTGATCCAGATATAGATAGGATTCGCCATTGCTTTCCGACGGACACTGTTTTTAAACCTTTTAACCCTACCGTCTTGAGTGACTTTATCTCTGAAACCTGGGTTGCATTTCCAGTCATTCCATTTATGATAGGATACTCCTATCCTTTCCCTGCTTTTACCCAGTCTTTCTTCTCCCTTACTGGCATATCCTATATTTAGGCCATGCCAATGATGTGGAGGGTCTTGTACACCCTGGAAAGGATCATTGAGCTGGAGGAAATAGAGTTAGGAATGTCTGAACTCACGGAACTGTATAATCTTGTGAGCCATGGTTCACATCGCTTTTTATTCAAACACAAACCCGGTGAACCTCATCCAATCCTGAAAACCACCAAGAATGACACCAACTGGAAGAAACGTTTTTTCTTCGTCAGGAGGGATTCTATCCCAGATGGGAAGGATCTTCCCAGAAAATGGGCCACCCATGGTAGGATAGGGGATCCTTATAGAAGGATCATAGGATAACCCTGTTTCTGTTTAGGATCACTAACATCTTTTTGTTTCCTTTGTGCAGCTATCTCTGTTTTTCATATCATTTCGTCACCTGCAACCAAGGAGAGGATCACTGCTTTCCGGAATCTTGATCCTGCAATAAGATCATTCCAAGCAAGTACCAAGGACTCTCAAGAAGTATCCTCAGGCTCAGTCACAATGTCAAGTAAGTATCCGAGTTTATATTTAATTAAATGTTAAAATGTAAATAAAACAAGAATACTTATCTGTCGTTTCGGATTGATAGGTGCTGGAAAATCCTCAAGGTCTGCCACCCGCTTTAGTGTCAGTGATCTTAGCATTGTGGCTCCCTGTTTCGGAAGAAAGAAAACTGCTGCTAGCCCAAGTGCCATAGTCCCAAAGCCTATCACCTCCAAAGGGGGAAAGAAGAGGAAGGCCACTGAAGCTGACAATCTCGAAGGCCTGCCCCTTATTCACCACCAGTTCCAAGAATACTTTGCTGATGTAAGGATCACCAACTTTGCTTGATTATCCAGCCCACTTGAGGATCACGGATCCTAAATTTTACCTTGTCTTTTTTGCAGAAATTCGCTGAGGTCGAAATGCTGTTTGATGCATATGTTGAGGAGGCGGAGCAGAAACATGAGGAGTTCCAGAAGATCTTCTTGGCCAAGGATCAAACCATCTCTTTCCTTGAAAAGGATCTCGCTCTAGCAAAGCAGCAGGTAGTCATGGCCCAGATAAGTGCTGATCATGAGAAGCACGACTTGCTGGAGGATGCTAAAGTCTCTGCTACCATCACCAATACAAGGTCAAGCTGCAAATGGCCCAGGAGGCTGAGGATCCTGACTTCGACAGGACCACTTGGGACAAGGAGGGCTGGAGGGCGAAGCTGGCTGAGCTAGATGATGAGGAGGAGGCTACCGAGGTCTTGGCGATTGAGGCAAGTGGCAGCGGGAAGGATCAAGCTGGTGGTGATGCAGCTAAGGTGTGAGCTGCAGAAATGGGCGATGATGGATATTTCTAGACGCGGCCGGAGCCCATTTTTTAGGATTTGGTAGTGGTTTTTGGTTATGATATTTTGAAACAATGTTGGGTTGTACTTTGAACAATAGTTTTTAGGATTGTGGATCAAGGATCCTTAGACAATAGGTAGGATAATAGGTGGTGGAGGGATCCTCTGTTTGGGGGATGAAACCACTTGTTATCCTGCCATCTTTTATTTCTTGCACTTTTAAGACCTGTTAACAATGGACACCCTTTGCCAACCCAAGTGGACGGGCCACGTATTGCTGATAGAAATTTGGGTTGGCAATTTTGACAACCTTAAAAGGGTTTAACTTTTGTGAATAAATATAACTTTAACTTTTTAGCTATTTCCCGTGTTGTTATCCTTGTGAATTCTTTATTTTTCTATTGTTATTATTCACTTTCTTTGTATTTGTAAATAAAGAATAAAGGTTTAATAAATCATGTTTAAAAGTTTTAGGATATGAACAAGGATCAAATATCCTATAATCGATAAATTCAGAAAAGTTATGCAACTTAAGGATCATTAGTTCTGTTGTCAAAGGATATGGGTCACTTATATGAATAATGAATAAAATCAAAGTGATTAAGGATCATACCTGAGAATCCAAGTTAGGATCCTAACCCTTTAACATTTATATTCAGGATAACCAAAAGACAACCCTTAGTAGAAGGTAAGGATCAAGGATCCTTAGCTTTTTAACTTCAAAGACCTGAAATAGAACATAACTTAGGACTAAGCCAATATAAGAGAAGAGTTAGTAACTGGGGACAAGCCCAACAATTCTGGGGACAAGCCCAATATACTAGGGACAAGCCCAAAGGATAACTGGGGACAAGCCCAAAGGATAACTGGGGACAAGCCCAAAGGATCTTGTGTAAACTGGAGTATGGTCCTCACTGGCGACTATCCAAACTTAGTGACATGAAAATGCCAAAATCTTAGCGAACGTGAAAATGTTAGAAACCTTAGAAACGGATGTATGGTACGTTTACCGTTATACGTAGGATCCCGGTTACAGCCAGTACAATGAAATTGTCAGCCCCTAAAGCGAGTATTGGTCCCATTTCCATGAACTGTACCAGGATCATCGTGCGCTACTGGCGATACTGGGGACAGACCCAAATAACTGGGGTCAAGCCAAAATAACTGGGGTCAAGCCCAAATAACTGGATACTTCTGTGGATACTCAATACTTTGTTAAGGATACCTAAACCTTCTGCAAAACTCAGAATCAAGTGAAAGGAGGATAAAGGATCCAGGATCCTTATCCTTGTATATAGGATAATTAAAGAATGAAATAGATTGAGATTAGATCATTACCAGGATGAGGATAATCTATCTTCTAAGGATCCTTCAAGGATACTTGTTATGAAAGTGGCTAAGGATCATGGATCCTTATCACATGAAGTATTTTGGACAACATTCCAAGCTCTTGGTAGCAAATCACCTTCCATTGTTAGCAATCGATATGCCCCCTTTCCAGCCTCAGCTTCAATCAGGTAGGGGCCTTCCCACTTTGGTGCCAATTTTCCATCAGCAGGATTTGTGGTATTCTGAAATGCTTTCCTTAATACCATATCACCAACTTGGAACTTCCTGATCCTGACATTCTTGTTGTAGGCTCCAGCCATCCTTTGTTGATAACTAGCCATCCTTATCCTTGCCAAATTCCTGAGTTCTTCTATAGTATCCAAGTCTTGAACCAAGTTTTCAGCATTTCCTTCAGGATCACGGATGCTTGTTCTTGCAGTAGGAACCACCATCTCTGTAGGGATCACTGATTCTGCTCCAAATACCAAAGAGAATGGAGTTTGGCCAGTAGCATTTTTGGGAGTTGTCCTATTAGCCCATAGTACATAAGGTAGTTCTTCTGCCCACTTTCCTTTCTTGGATCCTAGCTTCTTCTTCAAATTGTTGATGATGATCTTGTTGGATGATTCAGCCTGACCATTAGCTTGTGGGTGGACTGGTGTTAATGTTATCATCTTAATCCCCCAGCTGTCACCCAAAAGTTAGTAGTTCTACTCCCAATAAATTGGGATCCATTATCACAAACAATTTTGGAAGGAATACCAAATCTAGTAATAATGTTTCTCTTAATAAAGGATATCACTTCCTTTTCTCTGACTTGAGGAAAGGCTTCAGCCTCTATCCACTTGGAGAAGTAATCAGTCATAGCAAGCATGAATACTTTTCCACCAGGTGCCTTAGGAAGCTTACCAACTATATCCATTCCCCATCTCATAAATGGCCAAGAAGAGGATATAGGATGTAAGAGCTCTGCTGGTTGGTGAAGGATATTACTATGTCTCTGACAAGGATCACACTTTTTGGCATATTCCACAGCATCCTTCTTCATAGTAGGCCAATAGTATCCTGTCCTCAGGATCCTTGAGAATAATGCCCTGCTCCCAGTGTGGTTTCCACAATCTCCTTCATGAAAATCCTTTAGGACTTCTTGGATTTCAGGATCCTCAATGCATCTTAGATATGGACCTGCAAGAGATCGTTTATATAACATGTTATTCCATATTGTGAATTGAGATACATTGATTTTGAAAGCCCTGGGTTTTCTCCTGTAGGAATCTCTCCATGTTGTATGTATCTCATGATTGGAAGGATCCATGATCCTGAATGAGATTGTGTATCATCTCTAGGGATAATTGCGGAATCTTCTCCTATCTCCATGGCTACATGATCCTCAATAGCAGGGGTTAGGATGTGGATAATAGGGATCCTGATATCCTCTCGAATCTTCAAGGATAATCCTAGATTGGCCAATGCATCAACTTCTGCATTCTCTTCCCTTGGTACCTGTGTTAAACTAAAGGAAACAAAAGAGAGTGCCAATTCTTTGACTATCTCTAAATATTTGATTAGCTTTTCACCTTTAACAGCATAGGATCCATTAAAGTGATTAGTAATTAACAATGAATCCACATGTACCTCAAGATACCTGATCCTCATATGCTTGGCAATTTGCAAACCAGCTATCAAGGCTTCATACTCAGCCTCATTGTTAGTAGTTTGAAACTCACAAGCTATGGAGTGGGGTATTATGTTCCCTTGTGGTGATTTTAGTAGTATTCCAAGTCCTGTTCCTTTGACATTAGAAGCTCCATCAGTGAAGAGTATCCAAGGATCCTTAGTTTCTTCGAGCTGTTGAACTTCTAACTCAGCTTTTCTTTACAAGTCACTACTAAAATCTGCCACAAAGTCAGCTAAGGCTTGGGATTTGATGGCAGTCCTTGGTTCATATCTTATATCATAAGCACTAAGCTTCACTGCCCACTTAGCCATCCTCCTGACATTTCAGGTTTCCTGAGAACATTCTTAATTGGAAAATTAGTCTTAACAATAATGGCATGAGTTTCAAAATAATGTCTTAATTTAGTAGATGCCATAATTAATGAAAGGATAAGTTTTTCTAAATGTGAATACCTGGATTCAGCATCAAGCAAACTCTTACTTACATAATAGACTGGATGTTGTGTACCTTCGTGATCCTTAACAAGGACCGCACTTACTGCTTTAGAGGATACCGCCAAATACAAGGATAATATATCCCCTTTTTCTGGTTTCATCAAGGCAGGGGCTGAGGATAGGTAATCCTTAAGAGCTTTGAGAGCATCTTCATGCTTTTCAGTCCACTCAAATTTCTTGTTCTTTCTCAAAATGTCATAGAATTCCTTGCATTTTTCTGAGGATTTGGATATGAACCTGTTCAAGGCTGCGATCCTGCCTGTCAATCTTTGCACATCCTTGGCATTGGCAGGAGATTTGATATTCACAATAGCCTTAATTTGCTCTGGACTTGCTTCAATGCCTCTTTTTGTCACCACATAGCCTAGGAATTTACCTGCTTTAACACCAAAGTGACACTTGGAAGGATTTAGTTTCATATTAAATTTATCAAGGATATTGAACGCTTCCTCCAAGTCTGTAAGGTGATCCTCAGCTTTCTTGGACTTAACCACCATGTCATCTATATAGACTTCCATAGTGTGTCCAATTTGTTCCTTGAACATCATATTGACTAGCCTTTGATAAGTAGCACCTGCATTCCTTAGTCCAAATGGCATAGCAATATAACAATATATACCAGTTGGGGTCATAAAGGCTGTATCCTCTTGATCAGATGGTTCCATCTGAATTTGTTGAAATCCAGATGAAGCATCCATAAAAGTTAATAACTCATGACCCGCGGTAGCATCCACCATGGAGTCAATGTGGGGTAATGGGAAAGGATCCTTGGGACATGCCTTGTTTAAATCAGTAAAATCGACACATACCCTCCACTTTCCATTTTTCTTTTGAACAATAACCACATTGGCTAACCACCTTGGATACTTAACCTCTCTTATCATACCTGCCCGAAGTAGTTTATCTACCTTTTCCTGGATAATAGCATTCCTTTCAGGTGCAAACTTCCTCCTCTTTTGATGAATTGGCTTGAATGACCTGTCAATGCCAAGCTTATGAGTAATTATATCTTTAGATATACCTGTCATGTCCTCATGCTTCCAGGCAAAGGTAGTTTTCCTCCTCTTAAGGAAGGATACTAGGTCCTGTTCAATGTTGTTGAGGATCCCTGATCCTATGAAGACTATGGATTCAGGATCATGAGGATCCATAAGGATTTCTTTCACATCCTGTTCTCTTGCCTCCAAGACATCTCTTGAAGGATACTTTAATTGCTATTGCTCCCTTGGTCTTGAGGCTGGCTTCATTGATGACGTGTAACAATTCTTAGCTTCTTGTTGATCACTCTCAATTTTCACCACCCCCCATGGACTAGGAAGCTTTACACATTGATGATAGGTAGATGGGACCGCCTTCATGTCATGTATCCATGGCCTGCCAAGGATAACATTACAACAGGATAAGCAATCTATAACACAAAATTTTTTGATAAGAATGAAGTCATTCAATATAGATGGGGAGTTTGATGTCCCCCAATGTATTCTTGGTCTCTCCGCTGAATCCCACAAGAACTGAGGATCTTGGGACAATGTCTGATTCAGGAATGTTCATCTTCTTGAGGACATCAAGCTGAATGATGTTTACTGAGCTTCCTCCATCTATCAGGATCCTGTGAATAAAATGGTTAGAAATAAACAGAGTAATAACAAGACCATCATGATGAGGATCCTGAACATCAACACGATCATCCTCATCAAAAGTTATAATTTTATCCTTGGTGACAGTGGAGGTCCGGATGGGTCTGTCTCCATTATCCATCTTGGTTTCCTTGGCATGTCTTTTGGTTGTTGAAAAGGAAGTACCACAAATGTCTGATCCACCAGATATGAAGTTTATAACTTGTGCATCTGCTGGAGGAGCAGGAGCTCTTTCTGGGATCCTCTCAGGATCCTGGGTTCTTGACTTCTTTCTTCCCAAAAGCTCCTTCAAGTGCCCCTTGCTTAACAAGTAACCAATTTCTTTTCTAAGTGCAATACACTCTTTAGTGAGATGTCTGAAATCCTCATGATATGCACACCATTTGGACTTGTCTTTTGTTGTGGCTGGTTTATCACTTTTCCTTGGCCATCTTGCTTTCTCACCTAGATTCTGCATTGCAATAATTAGTTCATTGTTATCAACAGAAAAACAGTATTCAGAAATTGGAGGATAATCCTCATCATCCTCTTCTTGTTCTACTGTATGCACATTCTGGTTATCAGACTTGTTGTAGGACTTGAACTTGTTATTCTTAAAGTAGGATCCTTGCTTTTCCTGTTTTGAGGATCCTGCCAATCTCTCCTGGATCCTTTTATCATCCTCTAATCAAATGAATCTAAGGGCCATGGTTCTCACTTCATCAAGATTCCTGGATGGGGTCATAACAAGATCATCATAGAATAATGAATCCCTAAGCAAACCCATTTTAAAGTCTTCCACAGCCGTGGCTATATCTAGATTAAGGATATCTAAGGATCTCTAAGTGATTCATTTTGACCTTGTGTTACCCTATATAGATCACTAGTTAAACGTTCAAATTTTCTGCTACATGAGAACTGAATATTAAATAGATTAACTAGATTAGCAAATGAGGTAATAGAGTAAGGGTGAAGACTTAGCAGCCATTTAAGAGCAGATCCTGTAAGTGTGGATCCGAAACCCTTGCATAGACATGCTTCTTTTAACCTCTCTGGGATGGGGTTGATCTCCATCCTTTCTCTATATTGAGCTACATGTTCTTCTGGATCCGTTGAACCATTATACAGCTTCATAGTTGGTATTTGAAACCTTTTGGGTATCTCAGCATCACAAATAGGTGGTGCAAAACGAGATATCCTATGGCTCCCATCTGCAATTTCAGGAATGGGCTTAACCACTCCTGGAACGCTGGATATCATATCCTTCAGCTTCTGTTATTCCCTAGCCATAGCTTGATTGATACCTGTCTCCTGCATAGAGCCATGGTTAGTGTTATAAGAATTATTGAAAGTGTTACCTCCCGGGGGATTCAAGTTAGGAATTACAGATGTGAATCCATATTGACGGGATTCTGGTATGATTGAAGGACCAGAAGAGGCAATGCTCTGTATTGGAATGAAGTCTCCTTGATGAACATCTGTGCTTGGGGGTTGTATACTTCTCAAGAATCCTTGATCCTGAAAGATGTTGGATCCTTGAACCTAAGAGGATCCCTGAGGCTGAGAGGATCCTTGAACTTGAAAGGATCCCTGAGGCTGAGAGGATCCTTGGACCTGAAAGGATCCCTGAGGCTGAGAGGATCCTTGGACCTGAAATGAGGATCCTTGAACCTGAGAGGATCCTTGATCCATGGAGGATCCTTGAACTGTGTGCATTCCCAAATATCCTCCTAAGCTGACGAAGGATCCCTGATGCTGAAAAGAGGATCCCGAAGGCTGAAAACAGGATCCTTGAGGCTGGAAGTGAGACCCAAAAGCCTGACTCATAGTTGTTGTTCCATAACGCCTTCCAATGGTTCAGTTTGGTACTGGATGTCCAAGGCTGCAGATTGCTGGGCAGTTATAGCTGGAGTGTCAAAATCCAGTGACCTTGGTATCAGAGGAGAGTGATCCTCCCCCGATCTCTTCTGTTTCTTAATGTCACCGATTTCCCGGAGGATCCTTTCGTTGGTTTCGTCCTGCTCTTGTATGTGATCGCTCATCTGCAAAATCAGAGTAAAAAGATCATTAGTAGTAGGATTAGAGGAAACAGAAGAAGTTGGTGGTTTTGGAAAAATGGGGCTTTGTCTCTTTGCAACATTTTCAGCATTCTTCTGGGATCCAGAAGGTGGTGTAGGCAAAGGTGGAACACCCTGTGAAGAACTCATTGCCGGCATTGAACTTGAAGTGCTCTTTGCTGAAGAATCCATCTGCTTGGTTGTAATGAACCGAAATGATCACAAAAGAAAGAGTTTCTTAGGAATGAAGCACCAATTGCCCCACGGTGGGCGCCAAACTCTTTTGGTCAAAAATCCGGCTAAGATAATGTAACCAAATCTTTGTTGTGAGGTGTGATGCTTGAATTAATGAACAATGTTAAGGATAACTCAGAAATGTAATGAACAAGTGACACAAGGATTTATAGGAGGAAAAAGCCCTTGATCAAGAGTTGATCTCCGGCATAAAAAACCTCGGGTGATGGAAACTACCGATCACCAACTAAGATTAATCAAAAGAAGTTTACAACTCGGGATGATAACAAGCTTGTTACAAGGATCATTAATGTGCAATGTGCAAAAAAATCTAGGAAATCGCCAAGTAGTGTTTGAGAGCTGATTGAGAACTGTTACGAGAGTGTGTGTATGCCAAAATTAGCTTAGTGTTCTACTCAAGCTTGTTATCCCCATTTTAAATTAGAAATAACTACACTAACTATCCGCAAATAGTGCAAGCTCCCCACGATCTCCATAACGTCCATAAGAGCCAAGCACGTGCGGAATATTGAGGGAATATGCTCCAGGAATTTCGGTGAGACTTGGTCCATGCCTTTGCTCCTGCAAAACAAGCTTACGTACAAGGTAGACAATTGTTATTATAAGGATAACAATAAGGATCCTGATCCTGCAACACCTGCTGAGGATCCTTAATTCAAACAGAACTGAGGATCCATGATCCTGGCAGGATTTGAGGATCCGTGATCCTTAGGATTGGAAAATCCTCCCCTAACAGTAACCTAGGAATTTGCCTGCTTTAACACCAAAGTGACACTTGGAAGGATTTAATTTCATATTGAATTTGTCAAGGATATCAAATGCTTCCTCTGAATCTCTAAGGTGATCCTCAGCTCTCTTGGACTTAACCACCATGTCATCTATATAGACTTCCATAGTGTGTCCAATTTGTTCCTTAAACATCATATTGACTAGCCTTTGATAGGTAACACCTGCATTTCTTAGTCCAAATGGCATAGCAATATAATATAGATACCAGTTGGGGTCATAAAGGCTGTATCCTCTTGATCAGATGGTTCCATTTGAATTTCCTGAAATCCAGATGAAGCATCCATGAAAGTCAACAACTCATGACCCGCGGTAGCATCCACCATGGAGTCAATGTGGGGTAATGGGAAAAGATCCTTGGGACATGCCTTGTTTAAATCAGTAAAATCGACACATACCCTCCACTTTCCGTTTTTCTTTTGAACAACAACCACATTGGCTAACCACCTTGGATACTTAACTTCTCTAATCATACCTGCTCTGAGCAGCTTGTCTACCTCCTCCTGGATAATGGCATTCCTCTTAGGCGCAAACTTTCTCCTCTTTTGATGAATGGGTTTGAATGACCTGTCAATGCCAAGCTTATAACTAATAATATCTTTAGAGATACTTGTCATGTCTTCGTGCTTCCAGGCAAAGGTAGTTATTCTCTTCTTGAGGAAGGATACTAGATCCTGTTCAGTGTTGCTGAGGATCCCGGATCCTATAAAGATCTTGGATTCAGGATCCTGAGGATACATCAGGATATCTTTCACATCTTGTTCTCTTGCCTCCAGGACATCTCTTGGAGGATGCTTTAATTGCTATTGCTCCCTGGGTCTTGAGGCTGGCTTCATCGATGAAGTGTAGCAATTCTTGGCTTCTTGTTGGTCACTCTCAATCTTCACCACACCCCACGGACTAGGAAGCTTTACACATTGATGATATGTAGATGGAACTGCTTTCATGTCATGTATCCATGGCCTGCCAAGGATAACATTGCAACAGGATAAGCAATCTATAACACAAAATTTTTGAAAAGAACTAAGTCCCTCTATATAAATGGGAAGTTCAATGTCCCCCTATGTGTTCTTGGTTTCTCCACTGAATCCCACAAGAACTGATGATCTTGGGATGATATCTGATTCAGGAATGTCCATCTTCTTGAGGACATCAAGTTGAATGATGTTTACTGAGCTTCCTCCATCTATCAAGATCCTGCGAACAAAATGATTAGATATAAACAAAGTAATAACAAGACCATCCTGAAGAGGATCCTGAATATCCACACGATCATCCTCATCAAAAGTTATAACTTTCTTCTGGGTAAGGGTTGAGGTTCGAATGGGTCTATCCCCATTATCCATGTTGGTCTCTTTGGCATGCCTCTTGGCTGCTGAAAAGGAAGTGCCACATATGTCTGATCCACCAGATATGGAGTTGATAATTTGTGCATCAGCAGGAGGAGCAGGAGCTCTTTCTGGAACTTTTTCAGGATCCTGGATCCTTGACTTTTTTCTTCCCAACGGCTCCTTCAAATGTCCATAGCTTAAGAAGTAACCAATCTCTTTTCTGAGTGCAATACATTCTTCAGTGAGATGACCGAAATCTTCATGATATACATGTTAGGGGAGGATTTCCCAATGATCAGTGATCCTCATTTACTGTTGGGTTTAGTGATCCTCACTTCTGATTTAATTGGTGATCCTCAGAAGTATCGCAGGATCAGGATCACGGATTATCTTAAGGATCCTTATACTAACGATTGTCTACTTTAAATATGGTGTTGCTTTGCAGGAGTACCAGCTTGGACTTGGTCTTGGCGATATTCCTGGAGCATATTCCATGAATTATTCCGCACGTGCTTACCTGAAATGGACGTTATGGAGTTCGTGGGGGACTTGCATGAATTGCGGAATGTTTGTTAGCTTAGATATTTTCCATTTTTAAAGGGGTAGCGAGCTAAATAGAAAACACTTGGCTAATTTTGGCTACACACACACTCTTGCAACTTCTCTCACCAGCTCTCGATAATTCACTTGGCGATTACACACTTTTTCACACAATACACTATAGTGATCCTTGTAATTAGCTCGCTATCATCCGAAGTTGTAATACATTTCTTGTTTAATTTGAGTTGGTGATCGGTAGTTTCCATCACCCGAGGTTTTTTATGCCGGAGATCATTCATTGATCAAGGGCTTTTTCCTCGTATAAATCTTTGTGTCACTTATTCATTTCATTTCTGAGTGATCCTTAGTATTGTTCATTCATTCAAGCATCATACCTCACAACAGAAAGTTTGGTTGCATTATCATTGCTTGATTTTTGACCAAAACATTTTGGCGCCCACCATCGGGCAATTGGTGCTTCATTCCTAAGAAGATTAATACCTTTGTGGTCATTTCGGTTTATAACAACCAGGCAGATGGCTTCCTCAGCAAAGAACACTTCAAACTTAATGCCGCCATTCAGTTCTTCACAAGGCGTTCCTCCTTTGCCTCTACCACCTTCTGGATCCCAGAAGAATGCTGAGAATGCTGCGAAGAAACAAACCCCCATTTTCCAAAAACCACCAACTTCTTCTGTTTCCACTAATCCTACCACTAATGATCTTTTTAATCTGATTTTGCAGATGAGGGATCGTATGCAAGAGCAGGATAAAACCAACGAAATGATCCTCAGGGAGATAGGTGATATCAAGAAACAGAAGAAATCAGTGGAGGATCACTCCCCTCTGATGCCAAGGTCGCTGAACTTCGACACTCCAGTCATAACTTCCCAGCACTCAGCAGCTCCGGACGTGCAATACTTGGGTGAATTACCAGGAAGGCGTTTTGGAACAGCAACTATGAGTCAGGCATTTGGCTCTCACTTCCAGCCGCAAGGATCCTCCCAGGTCCAAGGATCCTCCCAGGTCCATGGATCCTCCCAGGTCCAAGGATTCTCCCAGGTCCAAGGATCCTTCCCGATCCAAGGATCCTCCCCTGTCCTAGGATCCTCTCTGGTTCCAGGATCCTTCCAGGTCCAAGGATCATCTCAACTTCAAGGATCCAACATCTTTCAGGATCAAGGATTCCTAAGAAGTATGCAGCCTCAGAGCTCGGACGTTCATCAAGGAGACTTCATACCAATGCAGACCATTGCTTCCTCTGGTCCTTCAATCATGCCAGAGTCTCGTCAATATGGATTCACATCTGCAATTCCAAACATGAATCCTGTGGGAGGTAACACTTTTAATAATTCAAATAACACTTACCATGGCTCAATGCAGGATACAGGTATCAATCAGGCTATGGCTAGGGAGCTACAGAAGCTTAAGGATATGATATCCAGTGTACCAGGAGTGGTTAAACCCATTCCTGAGATTGCAGATGGTAGCCATAGGATATCTCGTTTTGCACCACCTTTATGTGATGCTGAGATACCCAAAAGATTCCAGATACCATCCATGAAATGTATGATGGTTCAACGGATCCAGAAGAGCATGTAGCTCAGTACAGGGAGAGGATGGAGATCAATCCAATTCCTGAAAGGTTAAAAGAAGCATGTCTATGCAAGGGATTTGGATCCACACTTACAGGATCTGCTCTTAAATGGCTGCTAAGTCTTCCCCCTTACTCTATTACTTCATTTGCTAATCTAGTTAATTTGTTTAATAGTCAATTCTCTTGTAGTAGAAAATTTGAACGATTAACTAGTGATCTATATAGGGTAACACAAGGTCAAAATGAATCACTTAGAGATTATATCACTAAGTTTAGTAAAAAATCCTTAGATATTCCTAACTTGGATATTGCTACGGCAGTAGAAGCCTTTAAAATGGGATTGCTTCGGGATTCATTATTCTATGATGATCTTGTGATGACACCTTGCAGGAATCTTGATGAAGTAAGAACCAGGGCCCTAAGGTTCATCCTCTTAGAGGATGACAAAAGGATCCAGGAGAGATTGACAGGATCCTCAAAACAGGAAAAGCAAGGATCCTACTTCAGGAACATTAAATCAAAATCCTATAACAGATCTGATAACCAGAATGTGCATGCAGTGGAACAAGAAGAGGATGATGAGGATTATCCTCCTATTTCTGAATACTGTTTTTCTGTTGATAACAATGAACTAATCCTTGCAATGCAGAATCTAGGTGAGAAAGCTAGGTGGCTAAGGAAAAGTGATAAACCAGCTGCTACAAAGGATAAGTCCAAGTGGTGTGCATATCATCAGGATTTTGGGCATCTCACTGAAGAGTGTATTGCACTGAGAAAGGAAATTGGTTACTTGTTGAGCAAGGGGCATTTGAAGGAACTCTTGGGACGAAAAAAGTCAAGGATCCAGGATCCTGAAAGGATCCAAGATCCTGAAAGGATCCCGGAAAGGGCTCCTGCTCCTCCAGCAGATGCACAAGTTATAAACTTCATATCCGGTGGATCGGACATTTGTGGTACCTCCTTTTCAGCAGCAAAAAGACATGCTAAGGAAACCAAGATGGATAATGGAGATAGACCCCTCCGGACCTCCGTTGTTACCCAGGATAAAGTCATAACCTTTGATGAGGATGATCGTGTTGATGTCCAGGATCCTCATCATGATGGTCTTGTGATTACATTGTTTATTTCTAACCACTTTGTTCGCAGGATCCTTATAGATGGAGGAAGCTCTGTGAACATCATTCAGCTTGATGTCCTCAAGAAGATGAATATCCCGGAGTCTGATATTGTCCCAAGATCCTTAGTACTTGTGGGATTTAGTGGGGAGACCAAGAACACATTGGGGGACATCAAGCTCCTAATCTATATTGAAGGATTGCATTCTTATAAAAAATTTTGTGTTATAGATTGCTTATCTTGTTGCAATGTTATCCTTGGCAGGCCATGGATACATGATATGAAAGCAGTTCCATCCACCTATCATCAATGTGTAAAGCTTCCAAGTCCTTGGGGAGTGGTGAAAATTGAGAGTGATCAACAAGAAGCTAAGAATTGCTATACCTCATCAATGAAGCCGGCCTCAAGCCCAAGGGAGCAATAGCAATTAAAGTATCCTTCAAGAGATGTCTTGGAGGCAAGAGAGCAGGATGTGAGAGAAATCCTCATGGATCCTGATGATCCTGAATCTAGGATCTTCATAGGGTCTAGGATCCTTAGCAAAATCGAACAGGAGCTAGTATCCTTCCTTAAAAGAGGAAATCCACCTTTGCCTGGAAACATGAAGACATGACAGGTATATCTAAGGATATAATTACTCATAAACTTGGCATTGACAGGTCATTCAAGCCAATTCATCAATAGAGGAGGAAGTTTTCACCTGAAAGGAATGCTATTATCCAGGAAGAGGTAGATAAACTACTTCGGGCAGGTATGATAAGAGAAGTTAAGTATCCAAGATGGTTAGCCAATGTGGTTGTTGTTCAAAAAAAAGAATGGAAAGTGGAGGGTATGTGTCGATTTTACTGATTTAAACAAGGCATGTCCCAAGGATCCTTTCCCATTACCCCACATTGACTCCATGGTGGATGCTACCGCGGGTCATGAGTTGTTAACTTTTATGGATGCTTCATCTGGATTTCAACAAATTCAGATGGAACCATCTGATCAAGAGGATACAGCCTTTATGACCCCAACTGGTATATATTGTTATATTGGGATGCCATTTGGACTAAGGAATGCAGGTGCTACTTATCAAAGGCTAGTCAATATGACGTTCAAGGAACAAACTGGACATACTATGGAAGTCTATATAGATGACATGGTGGTTAAGTCCAAGAAAGCTGAGGATCACCTTAAAGACTTGGAGGAAACATTCAATATCCTTGGCAAATTTAATATGAAACTAAATCCTTCCAAGTGTCATTTTGGTGTTAAGGCAGGTAAATTCTTAGGCTATATGGTAACAAAGAGAGGCATTGAAGCAAGTCCAGAGCAAATCAAGGCTATTGTGAATATCAAATCTCCTGCCAATGCTAAGGATGTGCAAAGATTGACAGGCAGGATCGCAGCCTTGAACAGATTCATATCCAAATCCTCAGAAAAGTGCAAGGAATTCTATGACATCTTGAGGAAGAACAAGAAATTTGAATGGACTGAAAAGCATGAAAGTGCCCTCAAAGCTCTTAAGGATTACCTATCCTCAGCCCCAGCCTTGATGAAACCAGAAAAGGGGGATATACTATCCTTATACTTAGCAGTATCCTCAAAAGCAGTAAGTGCGGTCCTTGTTAAGGATCACCAAGGTATACAACATCCTGTTTATTATGTAAGTAAGAGTTTACTTGATGCTGAATCCAGGTATTCGCACTTAGAAAAACTTATCCTTGCATTAATTATGGCATCTACTAAGTTAAGACATTATTTTGAGACTCATGCCATTATTGTTAAGACTAATTTTCCTATTAAGAATGTTCTCAGGAAACCTAAAATGTCAGGAAGGATGGCTAAGTGGGCAGTGAAGCTGAGTGCATATGATATAAGATATGAACCAAGGACTGCCATCAAATCCCAAGCCTTAGCTGACTTTGTGGCAGATTTCAGTAGTGATTTGCAAAAGGAGGCTAAGTTAGAAGTCCAACAGCTTGAAGAAACTAAGGATCCTTGGATACTCTTCACTGATGGAGCCTCTAATGTAAAAGGAACAGGGCTTGGAATACTACTAAAATCGCCACAGGGGGACATAATACCCCACTCCATAGCTTGTGAATTTCAAACTACCAACAATGAGGCTGAGTATGAAGCCTTGATAGCTGGTTTGCAAATTGCTAAGCATATGAGGATCAGGTATCTTGAGGTACATGTAGATTCATTATTAATCACTAATCACTTCAATGGATCATATGCTGTTAAAGGTGAAAAGCTAATCAAATATTTAGAGATAGTCAAAGAATTGGCACTCTCTTTTGTTTCCTTTAGTTTAACACAGGTACCAAGGGAAGAGAATGCAGAGGCTGATGCATTAGCCAATTTAGGATCATCCCTGAAGATCCCGGAGGATATCAAGATCCCTATTATCCATATCCTGACCCCTGCTATCGAGGATCATGTAGCTATAGAGATAGGAGAGGATTCTGCAATCATCCCTAGTGAGGATACTTAATCTCATGAAGGATCATGGATCCTCCCAATTATGAGATACATACAACATGGAGAGATTCCTATAGGAGAAAACCCAAGGGCTTTCAAAATTAAGGTATCTCAATTTACAATATTAAATAATATGTTGTATAAACGATCTCTTGCAGGACCATATTTAAGGTGCATTGAGGATCCTGAAATCCAAGAAGTCCTAAAGGATTTCCATGAAGGAGATTGTGGAAACCACACTGGGGGCAGGGCATTATTCTCAAGGATCCTGAGGACATGATACTATTGGCCCACTACGAAGAAGGATGCTATGGAGTATGCCAAGAAGTGTGATCCTTGTCAGAGGCATAGTAATATCCTTCACCAACCAGCAGAGCTCTTGCATCCTATATCCTCTTCCTGGCCGTTCATGAGATGGGGAATGGATATAGTTGGAAAGCTTCCTAAGGCACCTGGTGGAAAAGTATTCATGCTTGCTATGACTTATTACTTCTCTAAGTGGATAGAGACTGAAGCCTTTGCTCAAGTCAGAGAAAAGGAAGTTATATCCTTTATTAAAAGAAACATTATTACAAGATTTGGTATCCCTTCTAAAATTGTTTGTGATAATGGATCCCAATTTATTGGGAATAGAACCACTAACTTTTGTGACAGCTGGGGGATTAAGATGATAACATCAACACCAGTCCACCCACAAGCTAATGGTCAGGCAGAATCATCTAACAAGATCATCATCAACAATTTGAAGAAAAAGCTTGGATCCAAGAAAGGAAAGTGGGCAGAAGAACTACCTTATGTACTATGGGCTGATAGGACAACTCCCAAGAATGCCACTGGTCAAACTCCATTTTCCTTGGTATTTGGGGCAGAATCAGTGATCCCTACAGAGATGGTGGTCCCTACTGCAAGAACAAACAATCGTGATCCTGAAGAAAATGCTGAAAACTTGGTTCAAGACTTGGATACTATAGAAGAAATCAGGAATTTGGCAAGAATAAGGATGGCTAGTTATCAACAAAGGATGGCTGGAGCCTACAACAAAAATGTCAGGATCAGGAAATTCCAAGTTGGTGATATGGTATTAAGGAAAGCATTTCAGAATACCACCAATCCTGCTGATGGAAAGTTGGCACCAAAATGGGAAGGCCCCTATTTGATTGAAGCTGAAGCAGGAAAGGGGCATATCGATTGCTAACAATGGAAGGTGATTTGCTACCAAGAGCTTGGAATGTTGTCCATTTGAAGAAATATTTCATGTGATCAGGATCCATGATCCTCACTTGACAAGTATCCTTGAAGGATCCTTATAAGACAGATGATCCTCGTTCTGGTAATATTCTGATCTCTAACTATTTCATTTTAATTATCCTATATAAGGATAAGGATCCTGTATCCTTTATCCTCCTTTCACTTGATTCTGAGTTTTGAAGGTTCAGGTATCCTTAACTAAGGATTAAGTATCCACAGAAGTATCCAGTTATTTGGGCTTTACCCCAGTTATTTGGGCTTGACCCCAGTTATTTGGGCTTGACCCCAGTTATTTGGGCTAGTCCCCAGTTTGGGCATGTCCCCAGTTTCGCCAGTAGCGCACGATGATCCTGGTATAGTTCATGGCAATGGGACCAGTACTCACTTTAGGGGCTGACAATTTCATTGTACTGGCTATATTTAGGATCCTACGTATAATGGTAGACGTACCATACATCCGTTCCTAAGGTTTCTAACGTTTTCACGTTAGCTAAGGTTTTGGTATTTTCATGTCACTAAGTTTGGATAGTCGCCAGTGAGGGCCATACTCCAGTTTACACACGATCCTTTGGGCTTGTCCCCAGTATATTGGGCTTGTCCCCAGAATTGTTGGGCTTGTCCCCAGTTACTAACTCTTATCTTATATTGGCTTAGTCCCAAGTTGTATCCTATTTCAGGTTTTTGAAGATAAACGACCAAGGATCCTTGATCCTTACTTTCTACTAAGGTTTGTCTTTTGGGTTATCCTGGTTATAAGTGTTAAAAGATAGGATCCTAACTTGGATTCTCAGGTACGATCCTTAACTATTTTGATTTTACTCATTATTTATTTGAGTAACCCTTATCCTTTGACAACTGAACTTATGATCCTTAAAATATGTTACTTTTCAGAACTGGTCGACTATAGGATATGTGATCCTTGATCATATCCTAAACTTTTTGAGGATATTTATTAAATATTTCTTTATTTGATAAATTTAAACAAAATGAACATCACAATAATTGAAAAGTAAAGAACTAACAAGGATAGTAACACGGGAGATAGCCAAAAAGTTAAAGCTATTTTATTCACAAAAGATTAAACCCTTTAAGGTTGTCAAAATTGCCAACCCACGTTTCTACCAGCAAAACATGGCCCGTCCACATGGGTAGGCAAAGGGTGTCCATTGTTTACGGGTCTTGGTAGTGCAGGAATCAAAAGACGGCAGGATCACAATGGCTTCATCCCCCAAACAGATGATCCCTCCACCATTTGTAATCCTACCTATTGTTTAAGGATCCGTGATCCTTCACCCTAGAAACTATTGTCTAAAGTTATTACAACCCAAGATTGTTTAAAACACCATAGCCAAATTAAACTATCAAATTCTAAAAAAAAATGGGCTCCGGCTACGTCTAGAAATGTCCTTCATCGCCCATTCATGCAGCCTACACCTTCGCGGCATCACCATCTCCTCCAGCTCCGGTATCCTTCACATGATCCTTGCCGCTGCCACCAGCCTTGATTGCCAGAACCTCTTCAGCCTTTTCTTCATCCTCCAACTCAGCCAGCCTAGCCTTCCAGCCCTCCATGTCCCAGTTGCTCCTGTCAAAGGAAGGATCTTGAGCTTCTTGGGCCATTTGCAATTTGGTCTTGTACATGGCAATAGCGGCGGAGACTTTAGCATCCTCCGTGATCTCATGCTTCTCATAGTCAGCATTGATCTGAGCTGCAACCGCCTGAGTTTTGGCATCATTGAGGTCCTTTTCGAGGGAGGCAATCTTGAGGTCCTTGAGCATTGCCACTTTTTGGAGGTCAGGGTGTTTCTCCTCAAGCTCTTCAACATTCCCAACATAGTCCTCAATTTCAGCAAATTTCTGCAAGAAGACAAAGTAAAAGATCAGGATAACATGATCCTCAAGTGAGCAGGATAACTAAGCTAAGTCAGTGATCCTTACATCAGCAAAGTATTCGAGGAACTGATGACGGATCAGAGGCAGGCCTTGTAGGTTGTCAGCTTCAGAGGTCTTCCTTTTCTTTCCACCTCTTCCCTTTGAAGTGGTTGCTTTGGGGATTGTGATGGAAGGGCTAGCAGCAGACTTTTTCTTTGACGATCGGACATTGTCAAGATCAGTGATACTAAATTTGGAGGCAGATTTTGAAGATTTCCCAGCACCTACACACCCAAAACAGATAAGTATCCTTATCCTATTTCTATTTAGCTATTTATTTAAACATTTAACTATCCAAAAAATAGGATACTTACTCGACATAGTGACAGAACCTGAGGATACTTCTTGAGAATCCTGGGTATTTGTTTTAAATGATCTTTTTGCAGGATCAAGTCTTCGGAAAGCGGCAAGCCTTTCCTGTGTTGCAGGAGATGAGATGAGGTGTGCGACGGTAATAGCTGCAAAATAGAAACAAAAGGACGTTAATGATCCTTAAACAGAAACAAGCTTATTCGGTGATCCTTCTAAGGATCCTCCATCCTACCATGGGTGCTCCACTTCCTTAGCAGATCCTTTCCATCAGGGATAGAATCCCTTCTGACAAAGAAGAATCGCCGTTTCCAGTTGGTATCATTCTTAGTGACTTTGAAGATGGGGTGTTCTTCACCGGGTTTATGCTTGAGTAGATATCGATGGGATCCAAATGTTACGAGGTCATACATCTCTGCAAGCTCCGACATTCCCAGATCAATGCCTTCTTGCTCAATGATCCTTTCAAGGGTATATAAGACCCTCCAGATCATTGGTATCACTTTAATGTAGGAGATGTCGGTAATGGAGAAGAAAGACTGGGTGAATTCAGGGAAAGGATACGAGTATCTTATTGTGAATGGAGTGACCGGGAAAGCCACCCAGGTTTCAGAAATATAATCACTGAGAACGGTGGGATCAAATGGTTTGAAATCGGTGTTCGCCGGAAAGCAATGTCGGATCCTGTCTATTTGTGGATCGGTAAAGCAACATCTTTCTTTCGCCGAATCTTTGATGATCCCTTGGCTTTTCAAGGGGTTGTCCTTCTTGTGATCCTTGGCCGGAGAGGATCTTAGCATCATCTCGATTATGACAATGGTGAAGAAGAAGAAACAGAGAAAGAAGATGAAGAGAGGAAGGAGAAGAGTATACCTGATCAAGCCTTCGAATGAAGATTTAAAGGATGAAACGCCCGGATTTAAATGCTCTCTAACCCTTATCTCTAAATTCAATTTATAATGATGGTTTGGCAGGATGGTCACCTCAATGACGTCATGTTAGCAACGGCTAGTCATGATTCAACGGCTATAAATCCGTTAGTAGGTTACGGATAAGAACAAGAAAATACAACTCGTTAATTTACAAATTACTCCTTATATTTTGGGGGCAATTGTTAGGGGAGCATTTCCCAATGATCAGTGATCCTCATTTACTGTTGGGTTTAGTGATCCTCACTTCTGATTTAATTGGTGATCCTCAGAAGTATCGCAGGATCAGGATCACGGATTATCTTAAGGATCCTTATACTAACGGTTGTCTACTTTGAATATGGTGTTGTTTTGCAGGAGTACCAGCTTGGACTTGGTCTTGGCGATATTCCTGGAGCATATTCCATGAATTATTCCGCACGTGCTTACCTGAAATGGACGTTATGGAGTTCGTGGGGGACTTGCATGAATTGCGGAATGTTTGTTAGCTTAGATATTTTCCATTTTTAAAGGGGTAGCGAGCTAAACAGAAAACACTTGGCTAATTTTGGCTACACACACACTCTTGCAACTGCTCTCACTATCTTTCGATAATTCACTTGGCGATTACACACTTTTTCACACAATACACTATAGTGATCCTTGTAATTAGCTCGCTATCATCCGAAGTTGTAATACATTTCTTGTTTAATTTGAGTTGGTGATCGGTAGTTTCCATCACCTGAGGTTTTTTATGCCGGAGATCATTCATTGATCAAGGGCTTTTTCCTCGTATAAATCTTTGTGTCACTTATTCATTTCATTTCTGAGTGATCCTTAGTGTTGTTCATTGACTCAAGCATCATACCTCACAACAGAAAGTTTGGTTGCATTATCATTGCTTGATATTTGACCAAAACAATACACACCATTTGGATTTGGCTTTTGTTGCAGCTGGCTTATCACTCTTTCTGGGCCATCTTGCTTTTTCACCTAGATTCTATATTGCAAGGATTAGTTCATTATTATCAACAGAAAAGCAATATTCAGAAATGGGAGGATAATCCTCATCATCCTCTTCTTGCTCCACTGCATGCACGTTCTGGTTATCAGACTTGTTGTATGATTTAGACTTGTTGTTCCTGAAGTAGGATCCTTGCTTTTCTTGCTTCGAGGATCCTACCAGTCTTTCTTGGATCCTTTTATCATCCTCTACTCTGATGAATCTAAGGGCCCTGGTTCTTACTTCATCAAGATTCCTGCAAGGGGTCATGACAAGATCATCATAGAACAATGAATCCCTAAGTAAACCCATTTTGAAGGCTTCTACAGCCGTAACAATATCCAAATTAGGAATATCTAAGGATTCTTTACTGAATTTAGTGATATAATCTCTAAGCGATTCATTTTGACCTTGTGTTACCCTATATAGATCATTAGTTAAACGTTCAAATTTCCTACTGCATGAGAATTGGCTATTAAACAAGTTAACTAGATTAGTAAATGAAGTAATAGAGTAAGGGGGAAGACTTAGCAGCCATTTAAGAGCTGATCCTGTTAGTGTGGATCTGAAACCCTTGCATAGACATGCTTCTTTTAACCTCTCAGGAATGGGATTGATCTCCATCCTTTCTCTGTATTGAGCTACATGCTCTTCTGTATCCGTTGAGCCATCATATAGCTTCATGGTTGGTATTTGAAACCTCTTTGGTATCTCTGCATCACAAATAGGTGGTGCAAAACGAGATATCTTGTGACTCCCATCTGGAATTTCAGGAATGGGCTTAACCATTCCTGGAACGCTGGATATCATATCCTTGAGCTTTTGTAATTCCCTGGCCATAGCTTGGTTGATACCTGTATCCTACACAAAGCCATGGTTAGCATTATAAAAATTATTCAAAGTGTTACCTCCTGAAGGATTCAGATTTGGAATTCCAGATGTGAATCCATATTGGCGAGATTCCGGTATAATCGAGGGACCAGATGAAGCGATAGTTTGCATAGGTATAAAGTCTCCCAAATGAATCTCTGAACTTCTGGGTTCTACACTTCTTAAGGATCCTTGACCCTGAAAGATGTTGAATCCTTGATGCACCGAAGTTGGGGGTCTTGGAGGATAATCCATAGATCCATGAGCCTGAGATGAGGATCCTTGACCCTGAGATGATGATCCCTGAACCTGAAACGAAGATCCTTGAACCATCTGCGTCCCCATGTATCCTCCTGAACTGGTGAAGGATCCTTGATGCTGGAAGGAGGATCCTTGAGGCTGAAAAGAGGATCCTGAAGGCTGAAAGTAGGATACTTGAGCCTGAGTCACTGCCGTTGATCCATAACGCATTCCCAATGATCCACCCTGATTCTGGACATCTGATGCTGCAGAGTGCTGGGCAGTTATGACTGGTGTGTCGAAATTCAGTGATCTTGGCATCAAAGGGGAGTGATCCTCCGCTGATCTCTTCAATTTCTTGATGTCATCAATTTCTCGAAGGATCCTGTCATTAGTTTTGTCCTGCTGTTGCATGTAATCTCTCATCTGCAAAATCAAAGAATAAAGATCATTGTTAGTAGGACTAGAAGAAACATAGAAGCTGGTTTTGAGAAAACGGGGGTTTGTTTCTTCGCAGCATTCTCAGCATTATTCTGGGATCCAGAAGGGACAGGTGGCAAAGGTTGAATGCCCTGTGAAGAAGTGACCACCGGCATGGAGCTTGAAGTGTTCTTAGCTTGAGAAGCCATGTGGTTGAAGGTAATGAACCGGAATGAATGAAATGAACAAAATTTCTCAGAAATGAAGCACCAATTGCCCCACGGTAGGCGCCAAACTGTTTTGGTCAAAAATCACACAAGGATAATACAACCAAATCCGATTTTTTGAGGTGTGATGCATGAATTAATGGACAAATGTATGAACAATATATGAATGAAATGAATGTGGGACATAAGGATTTGTACGAGGAAAAAGCCCTTGATCAATATATGATCTCCGGCACAAAAAACCTCGGGTGATGGAAACTACCGATCACCAACTATATTAAACAAGTAAAGGTTACAAATCGGGATGATAACAAGCTTGTTACAAGGATCACTAATGTGCAAAAAGTGTGAAATCGCCAATAAGTTGCAGAGAGTTCTCGAGTAGTATGTGTTTGCTAATTTTTCTATCTAATCAAGCTTGTTATCCCCTTACAAAAATGGAAATAATCTAGCTAACTAACAATCCGCAGTGCATGCTAGCTTCCCACGACTTCCATAACGGTCATACAAGCCATACACGTGCAGAATAACGGAGCATATTCCCCTAGAATCTCGGCAAGACCAAGTCCCATTCGAATACTCCTGTAAAACAAGTTCAAATATAATGGAAACAACCGTTATTATAAGGATAATAATGAGGATCCTGGATCCTTAGTCCTGCAACGTCTTCTGGGGATCCTTAATTCAAAACTGAACTGAGGATCCGTGATCCTGGCTGCACTTGAGGATCCGTGATCCTTAGGTTTAGAAAATCCATCCCTAACAATATTTATTTTGAAATGTTTTTTATTTTAAATTTTATTTTCAATGACTCTTTAGCGACGATTTGTCGTCGTTAAAAGGTCTTCAGTCCAGACGACCTTCTGACCTTTAGCGTCGCAGCTGTGGTGACACAACTTTTCGTCGGAAAAAGTCAACGAGTTGATAAGGGTGAGAAGAGATTATTTGAATTTTTTTTTCATATTGTTGATTTTTTATTAAGGAGAATTACATATATCCCTCTATTTTAAAACCTAATTACATATATACCCAACCTAAAACTTAAATTACATGCTTCCCCTACTTCTTTAAATTTAAAGAATATGACTGAAATGCCCTTTTATAACTTGAAAGAAAATTTCAGATGCTTATTTCATCTTTACAACTCCCAGCCCTAACAAAGATTTCGGAACGACGATTGGCAATCCTTGTTGTAGTCACATATGAAGTGTTGAAACGAATGATGGATTTGACAGTTTTCTCGATCGAAAGAGGTTACGTTAGAACAAAATTTCTTGGCTCCGGTGTATCATCGGGTTCTCCTTTCTTGTCTCTTGTGTATCTTCGAGTTCACCGACAAAGATTCTAGAGCAATTCCCTGAAGGAACCTCATCCGTTGTTTGCATCCCCGCTGTCATTAACACGTGTTATAAAGCGGAGTAACTACGACTACCACACACAACACACACTCCGTGAATTGTACCATTAGTCTTCCTTCTACAATATGGTGATTGGTGCTACATCATTCATTGAGTGGAGAAACTAATGGTGAAAATCAAGCCTTCTATTTTGTAAATTCAGTGTTGTGCTGCTACACTAGTGGGTAGAAAATCAAATGGTGGAAGTCAACCACTCTAATTTTTACGTTTAGTGATATCCATATATAGCTCACAGGTGGTTGTCCAAACATTTTGTCAGAAATTATTGTTTATGGACTTGCAGATTCCTTCGGTGATTGTCGGAAAAAAGTAAAAACTGAAAAAACAAATGGAAAAAAGCAAAAGAGGGGTAAAATAGTCATCCTCTAATATACTGAAGAATGGGTCATTAAAAATTCATTTAGAGAAGTTTGATGCGAAAAAAAAAAAATACAATTTTCAGTTATGGAGGTTGAAAATGAAGGTACGTTTGTGATTCAAGGAATTGTCTAAGCCTTTTTGGGTGATTTGAGTCAACCTTGAACTCTATCTAGGTAGGATAAGAAAGACATTAAGGAGAAATAACATAGTTATTTGATTCTGAATTTTAAGGATAGAGTATTTACGAGCGGTATCCAAAGAGATTTCTACAACAGGAGTTCAAACCAATTTGTTTGAGAGTATCCACATGACAAAATCCCTAGCTAAGTGCTTTTATCCCACGAAAAGATTATACACATCTCAGATATCTCTTGGTAAGTATCTTAAAGATATACAAATGAGTATAATAAATTGCTTCTTGATCTTGAGAACGTATATGTCATATTAGATGAAAGAAGACAAAACAATTATCTTCTTAACCTTTTTACCTTAAGTGTATGAACATTAAGTGGATACATTGATGTATGGGAGATATAGATTGTCCATAGAAGAAGTTCTTGAAGATATGAACTCAAAGGGTTGAAGAAAAAGGTTGATACAATAGATGAACATGAGAAGGTTTACCTATCATGGGTAGGACAAATCATAGATCTTTCAAAGTATAGAATCCTTCCAAGTTAAATTCAAAGATTATGGCTTCATGATACTCTTACTATATGGCACGTAACATGCAGTTGTTCGAGGATTTTACCTTCTCTCGACTTTAGTGATTTTAAAACATGTGTCAAATGCCTTAAAGGTAAAATGACATCAGCGAATAAGAAAGGCGTCACTAGGAGCTCTAATTTATTAGAACTCAATCACACTGACATCAGTGGACGTTACCCCATCGCTGGCATAACTTGACATACTTCATTTATCACTTTTATTGATGATTATTCCCATCATATATACTTGGATCTTATTAAGAAAAAATCTGAATCACTTAAAACTTTTGAAGATTATAATGTTGAAGTTGAAAACTAATTAGATCGTTAAACAAAAGTTGCGAGAACAGATAGAGTAGGTAAATAATATGGAAGACATACTGATATAGGTCAGGTTCCTGGTCTATTTTATGAGTTTTGTAAGGGCTAGGGGATCGTGAACCAATACACCATGCCTAGTAGTCCTTAGTAGAATGGTTCTACTGAAAGAAAAGATAGGACCCTTATGGACATGGTACGTGGTATGTTAGCCAACACAAATTTACCTCCATTCCTATAGATTGAGGCATTAAAAGCATCGGTACATATACTCAATAGAGTTCCTTCTAAATTTATCCCTAAAACTCCTTATGAACTTTGAGAGAAAGGAAATCGAGTCTTAGATACTTAGTCGCTAGGCGCTACCAAGATGGTCGATTGAGGAGTATGGTTGTAAACGAGCCAAGCAAGACCTAGCGCGAGCTCGGCTCGAATTCAAATCGAGTTGGCTCGGCTCCAACTCGAGTTCTAAATCGAGCTGTGTGTTTAAGGCAGTCATATGCCTTCACACGCTCTTTAGCAAGGAACTTACAATCATGGTCTTAAAAATATTGTAATCTAAATTTCGGGACGAAATTTTTTCAACTAGGCGATGACGTGGCAACCAAAATTTTTTTTCAATCATTAGCAAAACATTGACCAAACTTCAACGACAATAATCAATTTTCAGGACGAAAATTCTTTCAACTAAGGGATGATGTGACATCTGATAATCTAAGTTTAACACCGTTAACACAACTCTGTTATCTTGTACGTTCACTTATGCATTACACTTAATTATGTTTAATTAAGTGTGTTAATCATTACACGAGCTTGGATACGAACAATCACGTAACGGTAATTCGAGTAATTACCGAATCACACGAGTTTAACCCCAAACGTCAGTGAAACATAATACCCCGAACATAAAAATATCAACATATTTGTGTGGAATTATATGCTATTTGACTACGTGAATTAGTTGTATTTATTTCTCATAATTGCGGAAGAATTTGCGTATTTATGTATTCTAGCGTTTATAAAAAAATGGTTTTTATAAACTAACTAATGGGTTTTTATTTGGTTAAACTTGGGCTAGTAGTTTTAGTAGAAAAAATTTCTAGTAGGTTTGTCTTTAATTAAAAGTCCCTTTAAAAAGCTTCAAAGCCCATTCGCAAGCCCACCTTGTAGTTTTAATTAAAAAAATAACAAAACCCAACCTACCACCAAAATCCCCTGGATCGCACTCACTCTCACGATCACTCTCTCTCTCTCTCTCTCTCTCTCTCTCATTTGCGAACTACAGACACAAACTAGTAAGTTTTAATCCTTGATTTCATGTTTTTATTACATTCTTGATGATTCTTGATGAAACCCTAGTTATCCAAACATGACTTTTGTGAATCATAACTAGTGTCTAGTGATTAATCTTGTAATTATACGTTGTATGCATGCAATTTTTATAATAGAAACCCTAGTTTGATCTCTTGTTCATACCTTGCCTAAAGAGGAAACTTTTTGATGACGAATTTTGGTGGTTACATGTAGTGAAAACATAAGATCTAACACTAGAAACTTGTTTAGAACACTAATCAACAACATCAGAATGTTACTTCAGAATTTTCATATTTTGTTTTGATCATCACTTGAATATACATATAACAAATAAGGTTATTGTTGAGTCTAAAATCTTCTACTAGATGTTTAGATTATCCACAAAAATTTTCTATAATTTTTCATGAACCTAAGTAGTAAGTACGTTTGTGTAAATTTTTAATAATGATGAACTCTGATCTGAAAATAGGTTCCATTACAAGGACTATAACCTGGTAAATTTTAGGCCAAAAGATATGAAATTGTTACAATAGGTACTCTTAAGAGTTCTTGAGACACTCCAATTACCCTTTCGTCAATTAGAGGAATGTAGATTGTTTTTATAAATTCAGAGATAAACAGTCATCAGAGACGATGCTTTTTACCTTTATGTGTTGTGAGATTTTTCATGAATTTTCTGTAAACATTTAGGCCTCAAGAAAAAATACATAAGCTCCAACAGACAATTTAGTGTATCCCATAAAATATTCATAATTTTTTTGCATTGTTTAGTATTTTAAATAAAATACCTAAACTGACTTAAAAACTGAAGTCCAGTCCAACTGTGATTGCTGAAACTTATTGTTAACACTAGAGTTTATATCTATTTAGCTATGCAAGGTGTCTCTAGGATGTCAAACTGAAATAAATGCCATCATACGTGTTATGTGATGTGTACTATAACCTTATTTGATTTGCATGAACATAAGTTAACACAAATTCACTTAATTAGTCACCAAGGGGTCGTCGGGTTAACTTGATCAATGTGTGAGTATTATTTGAAAAACTATACAATGAGATTGTTGAATACAAGGGTCTTATGACCAAACATATGAAACACACACTAATGGAATATCATAATGAAAAAGGTTACCATTAGCGGGTTGATTATTTTGTTTTCTTGGTTAGATTACCATACGCATCCTAAGGTGAGTTCATTACTTCTTTTACATATGCTTTCATGGTAGGAAACTAAAGCGCTACGCTTTCTTGGAGGGAAACACTTATGCGACTTTTTAGATTTTGTAATTCAATTATATCACATGTTGACTAAACGCTAAACATATCGCGAAAGTCCTTACACAGCAAAACCGTTAATATAGGCAGTTTGCGAGGTAATCTTGAGTAGTACTACTAGGTTTGATAAACCCTACTCGGGCTTGCCGCGCTAGCATGACTAGAGGTCGAATGGGTGTAACATTAACTTAACATTTGCACCATCGTTTGATATGACATGGTGGAAGGCACAAACTCATTCAGTCAACTTCGGTTCAATAAGTTTAGTAGCTTGTAATAGGCTAGCTACCTAAGATATAATTGGAATTTACTTTATCTGCTACACTTTTATTACTGTAGAAGCTTGGGAACTCACCAACCTAGTGTTGACACTTTAAGCATGTTTGTTCTCAGATCACTAAGGTATACATCAGGACTAGGATGCATCATAGGTCGCATTGGTTTCATCAAAAATTTAGACTCAGCTTTAACTACATTAGTTATCTTTGATTTTATATTTTTTTTATGCTTCTGTAACTTAAGTTTTTAAACAATATTTTCTAATGAATGAGCAAATAGAGAAATTTTTAAACTCATATAATGGTCATTCAATATGAGTAATGACTGTGATCCTGGTTTGCCACGAGCCTCGCTGTAAAACTACCCATGTGGAATTTGAGTGTGTGACAAATACTGACTCAACGACTGTCTTTTTCTGATGCGGTTTTGTTTTAAAGCTAAAATGAGTATTAAAAATCTGCAGACTAATTTAATATTCATAATAAATGACTACTCGGGCAAGTAGGAGAATAAAAGAATAAATATAGAACATATTTGTTTTTGTGGCCATTATTATTATTTATATAATATATTTTTCAAAATATAATTTATTCCTTATTAGATTAGTTAATAATTGTTTGATGGATATAATTACTCTTACTAACTAATCAAAGGTTTCTCCTTGGATGTATATAAGAGAGATAACTAGAGAGGTAAAGGGTTCCACACATTCACATTAACATCAGTCATGATATCGTCCTCCCTACTCTCTCTCTCTCTCTCTCTCTCTCTCTCTCTCTCTCATCCCTTGATCTTCAAGAACACATAACACCATCATGAATTATACACCTTAAATGGGAACTCGACCAAACAAACGAGATGACGTCTACGCCCTCCCTGCTGCAGTTACTGGACTGTCCGTTGCAACATGTATCAATCTTTTATCATGTTTTCCATTACATGCATACAAAACTGATAACAAATCACATTTTGTTGGATTCGTAACCTTAGATTATGAAAACGATTATGTGAACTTCAGTTGTCAAAAATTAGATATCATACTTTGGATTAAAGTTTCCACTTTTATAGTAATAGGTTTGTTACTTGCCATGTGCTCCTTTTCTTGTGGACATAACTTGTAGAGTAAACTGCCATTTTGGTCTCTGTGGTTTGGGCACTTTTGCCATTTCAGTCCAAATCTTAAACTTTTTAAATCTGAGTTCCTGTGGTTTCACTTTTATTGCCATTTTTGTCCAAAATTCAAAACCCCCCTTTTTTTACTGTTGCAACCTGCTTATTTTGTCTTTTTGTTCAGGGGCAATTTTGTCCATCTGATTTTAATATAACATATTAATAATTAATAAACTAAATTAATTATATATAATTCCTTTATACCCTTATATAAACATCAGATTATATACTCTTCCCCCTTTTAAGAGTAAACTGCCATTTTGGTCCCTGTGGTTTGGGCACTTTTGCCATTTTAGTCCAAATCTCAAACTTTTTAAATCTGGGTCCATGTGGTTTGCATTTTGTTGCCATTTTCGTCCAACAGTGAAATTTGACCTGAATCCCCAAATTAAAACCCCCTGTTTTGTCCTTACCCTCAGGGGTATTTTGGTCATTTTAGAATTATTATAACTAAATTTTGATTAAACCTTTCTCTATTTATGATTAAACATAATGTCATCTGTCTCTCTCTTCTCTCTCTCTCTCTCGACCCAGACCCAAACCCTTTTACTCTCTCATCTCTTCCACTCTTTCTTTATCCCAAGTCCGCACAAGTCCATCAAATTAAACCAATTGACAATAATAAGCCGATTAACAACAACATCAACCCAGATTCATATCCACTCTTCTTCTTCTTAATGCCCAGTCAAACAAGAATGCTGCAATGTCTATTACATCAGTTCTGCAACTGATACTTTTCAAGCAAACAAACAACAATGGATAACTTGCAACTTCACTACCACACTTGTTTACAAAGCATCGAAAATGAACCATAATCAATCCGATTACACCGAATCTCGTCGAAAATCAACCCAAGTCGATTCAGATCTTGAAAATTCTTTCAGATCCATCGGCACGAACTCATATCTGAAACTCAGGGACGACGGTTGTAGTCGGAGCCTTTACAGCAAGGACGACGGCGGTGGTGGAGTTCGGTGGCGGTGGTGTTCGAGAGAGAGGAGAGAGAGAAAAGAGAGATGATGGCAGTGGGATGGTGGTGTTGGCGGCAGTGGGATGGTGGTGGTGGGGATGATGTGGTGGTGGGGTGGTGGTGTGGTGGTGGTAGTTCAGAGAAGAGATAGAGAGAGAGAGAGAGAGAGAGAGAAGGGAGAGAGGCAGAGGGGTGTTAGAGAGAGAAAGAGAGTGCAGAGGGGTGTTAGAGAGAGGCAGATTTTTGGGTTTAATTATTTTTAATCAATATTACTCTATAATAAACCAGAATGACTAAAATACCCCTGAGCATAAAGACAAAATAGCAGGTTCTTTTTTGAAAATCTGACCTGATTTTGTTTTTGGACCAAAATGGCAACAAAATGCAAACCATGGGGACCCAGATTTAAAAAGTTTGAGATTTAGACTAAAATGGCAAAAGTGCCTAAACTACAGGGACCGAAATGGCAGTTTACTCATTTCAAAAAAGAACCTGCTATCAGGTGATACTTGGATTACTCGCCCGATTACATGAACCCGTTTACCTGCATCAAATTAAATATATTAATACATTATTATCGGGGTATGACCCGACCCGGTCAATTTGGGTCGGTCAAACTGATAAGTCCAAATATACCACAAGTTATTCTAGAATGTTGTAATAGAAGATATGAACAACATAACTAACTGAATCTCTGGAATGTTGGGAAATTACGCACGATATCCTAGTCATGGACCCACCACATTCAAACGGTGACACATAATAAAGGAGAAACCTTAAATGAACCAAACAATATAAATAGAGAAAGATATTAAGGTAATATTCATTCACTTCCATCATATCCCTATCACATTTTATACTCAAAAGTTGTACTTATTCTCACGTCGGAGGGTGGTTACAGGAATAACCTCATTCCTATTACAAGTTGTAAGGGTGTTCTCTTTTGCAGATTCGAGTTCGGATCCTAGCCATCAGGAGTATTCACTGAAGGGGTGTTTTTCGGGATCACATTTCTACAATTATATAATATGAGAAAAAGTAAATTGAATAGCATGATGAAGTATAAAAATGAATTATAAAAACATGTTTGTTAGAAGTTGAGTATTTAATATTTGAAATCGGTTTTGTTGTTTATTAAGATCGAGTTTCCAGCAATGCCGTAACGGATATCTCAAAGGGCAATTTTTACCCACGTAAAATCATCAACATGATTACCTGATTCGCGTGAATATACTGATGTGTGCAAAATGCAACATATAAATTTCATCAATTGTGGCATAAAACTAACCCTTTTTTTAGTACTAATGTTGGAAAAAGTGTGCTTTTGTCTTCCTTTTGTATTTTCAGGATTAAATGAGCTCAAATTAACAAAAGAAGCAAAAAGACATCAAAATCTAACATAAATACAAGAAAAGGAACAAGACGTGACATGCCTGACCCCACGACAGCATCTTCCCAAGCAAAACAAGATAACAGAAGACTGAACACGCCCCGTGCTCAGCCAGCACGGGGGCGTGCCCAAGTGTCAGCAGAAAAGACAAAGTGGTAGAAGCTTCTATTACCCACCACGGGGCCGTGCTCAGCGGACACGGGGCTGTGGTCAACTATAAGATTCGCACAATCCAGCAAATCTTCATAGTACAAAGATTCTTCTGCACCACGGGGTCGTGCTCAGCGGACACGGGGGCATAGTCAACTAAAAAGACAAAGCTGCATTTAATGAAGAAAGAGAAGGATGTGGACACGGGGCCGTGCCCGAGCTTCTGTTCAGCCTACAAATAGGAGTGTTTGGCTCAAGCTCAAACCATCCCTTGGCACCACCTCTCTCACACTTCACCCACCACCCACCACCACCATAACACCATCATCCACCACCATCATCCATTGTCCATCATAGAGTGTGTGAGTCGTCTCGGGATCCAAGATTGATCGTAAGAGTTCTTAACAATCAAGGCCATGTTTGCCTAAGTCTCTTACATCACTTGGTGAAGACAAGTGTCTAGTGTAATACTTTTTATTTTTAATCTTTTCGCACTTTTTACTTGGTTTTGTATTAATGACTTTAATAACTAGTTTCTTATGTTGAAGGTGATCTTTCCTTATCATTTGTCCGTGGTGTCTTGACATTATTTAACTGTCTATATAAAATAAAAGATTTTCACCATTCATATCTCCACGGTCTATATGGAGGTATGTTGGCTACCTGGTCGGGGGTTAAGGGAACGGTTTGGTAAAGGTCTTGCCATTGTTCAGCATTTAGAGATCCTGCAATGGACCTGGGTCAAATTTAGTAGGACCTCCTTCAATGCTTAACGGTATTGGATGGCGGGGGTCCAAACTCTTTGATCCCCTCATAAGTTAACTACTATTAATACTATAACCCGACTATTTAGGACTGTATCCCTGCTGACTCAGACTACTTAGTCGAGGGTAACGTCACCTCCAAAAGAGGGGCCTACCATAATTTGCATTAATAACTTTATTAATTATCTTTCAATAATCCACCCTTTTAGGATTGTATCCTTGCTGACTCAAACTACTGGGTGAGGGTAACGTCACCTTCAAAAGTGGGGCCTACTACAATAACTTAGATAATCTCTTAAATAAGTGCAAAAGTGCGGAAATAATCAAAGGTTACATTAGATACGAGTCGGAACCAAGTGATTCATCTTGTCTATCTGTTTTTCCTTTTATTTTTATTTTTCAGCATTTTTAGTTAGTTTTTATTTTTCTTAGTTTAAAACATTTTTCTAAACTTTTTGATTTGATTAGACGTTGAGGATAAACCGGTATTAAAAGCTCTTGTGTCCTTGGACGACCTCGGTATCTTACCAACACTATACTACGCTCACGATGGGTGCACTTGCCCATATGTGTGTCTAGTGTTTGTAAATATCGTGTTTTATAAATTTAAAACTTGACTAAAAAAGTGTTAAAGGGGCTTAAAATATACACCTAATATATATAACACTTGACACCCATCAAGTTTTTGGCGCCGCTGCCGGTGACACAAGGATTTTAAGAAAGCTTAAAATCGACGGCCTAATCAGTTTTTCAAAACCTTTTTAAAACGCGCGCACATTTTTCTGCATTTTAGTTTAGTTTTGCATTTACAGTAACCTGTACACGGGGCCGTGTTCACTGAACACGGGGTCGTGCTGCACATTTTCATAAAAATACCCAGTAACAGTAGCTTGAACACGGGCTGTGCTCACTGAACACGCCCCGTGCTCAACGAAATCAGAAAATTTAATCAAAACGCCCAGATACAGATCCTGAACACGGGGCCGTGTCCATTGAACACGGAGCCGTGTCCATTGAACACGGGGCCGTGTCCAGCCTCTGTTTCCATTTTTATTTTTTATTTTCTGATCTCGAGACTTGGTTGTGGTCTGCTGAGTGATTCTTATGGATCAATACTCAGGAGGTTACAACTACACCTATGAGGAGGATGATTATAGGAGTAATTATAGCACTAATTGTCGTAACACACACTCGGTTCAAAATAATCACTCATATCAACCGTCCAATTCATACACCTACTATGAGGAACCCAGGTACGAGCCATCAACTTCATACACATCCTATGAAGACCAAAGGTATGAACCTCCTCCCTCATACTCATATTTTGATGAACCAAGGTATGAGCCTTCATACTCATACTTTGAGGAACCAAGATATGAGCCACCACCTTCATATGCGTATTATGAGGAACCATGGCGTGAACAACCCATCTCATATGAGTATTATGAAGAACAAAATTACGACCCTTATCTGTTAGGGGAGGATTTTCTAACAATTAGTGATCCTTACTTGTTATCCTAATTAATGATCCTTACTTCTGTGACAGATAGTGATCCTCAGAAGAGCTTCAGGATCAGGATCATGGATCACTTTAAGGATCCTCATACTGACGATTGTTTGTTTGTGTTTTGTATTACTTCGCAGGAGTAACAAGCTTGACTTGGTCTTGGCAACGTTACTATGGAATATTCCACGGGTATTTCGCACACGTTTGACTGGAAATGGACGTTGTGGAGAACGTGGGAGCTTAGCACAAAAGTCGGATAGTTTGTTATTGTAGCTAACTTCTATTTTAAAAGGGGTGACGAGCTAGAATTAGAACACTTAGCCATTTTCAGCTACACACACTCATACAATCGCATTCTTGAAGCTCTCGACGAACACTTATTAGTTTTCACTCACTTTTACACATTTCACAATAGTGATCCTTGTACCTAGCTCGTTACTATCCGAAGTTGTAAACATTTATTGATTTATTTGAGCTTGGTGATCGGTAGTTTCCATCACCCGGGGTTTTTTGTGCCGGAGATCAACTCTTGATCAAGGGCTTTTTCCCCGTATAAATCCTTGTGTCGTTTGTGCAAATTACCTTGAAGTGATCCTTATCATTGTTCTACATTTAAAGCATCATACCCCGTAACAGAGAGTTTGGTTGCATTATCCTCATTAGATTTTTTGACCAAAACAGTTTGGCGCCCACCGTGGGGCAATTGGTGCTTCATTCTTAGAAAGATTCGTATTTCTGTGCTCATTTCAGTTCACTACAACCGAGCAGATGGCTTCCTCAGCGAAGAATGCTTCAAATTTGATGCCCTCATTCAGTTCTTCACAAGGCGTTCCCCCTTTGCCTCCACCACCTTCTGGATCCCAGAAGAATGCTGAGAATGCTGCGAAGAAACCAACTCCCATTTTCTCAAAACCTCCAACTTCTTCTGCTTCTTACACTCCCACTACTAGTGACATGTTTACTTTGATTTTGCAGATGAAGGATCATATACAGCAACAGGATAAGACCAATGAAAGGATTCTCAGAGAAATCGGAGATCTCAAGAAACAAAAGAAAACGGCAGAGGATCATTCCCCACTGGTGCCCAAATCTTTGAATTTTGATACTCCGGTGATTACTTCTCAGCCATCAGTGGTTCCAGATGTTCAATATGTGGGTGGACCAAAAGGAGTGCACTACGGAACAACAGCAGTGACTCAGGCATCAGGTTCATATTTCCAGCCAGCGGGATCCTATCCTCAGCATATGGGATCCCTCACGAATTCAGGAGGATACTCAGGAGCGCAGCAGATTCAAGGATCTTCCTTTGTTCCAGGATCATCCCAGGTCCAAGGATCCTCCTTTGTTCCAGGATCATCCCAGGTTCAAGGATCCTCCCTCGTTCCAGGATCATCCCAGTTTCAGGGATCCTTCCAGATGCCAGGATCCTTGAGGAGTTTGCAAACAGGAAGTTCAGATGTCCATCAGGGAGATTTTATTCCAATGCAGACCAATGCTTCTACTGGTCCTTCAATCATTCCAGAGTCCCAACAATATGGATTCACATCCATTCTTCCTAATTTGAATCCAATGGGAGGTAACACTTTTAATAATTCCTATGCTACTAACCATGGCCTTATGCAGGATCCAGGTATCAATCATGCCATGGCCAGAGAATTGCAAAAGTTGAAGGATATGATATCAAGTGTTCCAGGAGTGGTCAAACCTATCCCAGAGATTGCGGATGGGAGCCACAGGATATCTCGTTTTGCACCACCGATCTGTGATGCTGAGATACCCAAGAGGTTCCATGTTCCAACTATGAAGCTGTATGATGGTTCGACGGATCCTGAAGAACACATAGCACAATACAGGGAGAGGATGGAGATCAATCCAATCCCAGAAAGGTTAAAGGAAGCATGCCTGTGCAAGGGATTCGGATCCACTCTTACTGGATCAGCTCTCAAATGGCTGCTAAGTCTTCCCCCTACTCTATTACCTCATTTGCTAATCTAGTTAACCTATTTAATAATCAGTTTTCTTGTAGTAGAAAATTTGAACGATTAACTAGTGATCTATATAGGATAACCCAGGGTCATAATGAATCATTAAGGGATTACATTACCAAATTTAGTAAAGAATCCATAGACATTCCCAACTTGGATATAGCCACGGCTGTTGAGGCCTTTAAAATGGGATTGCTTAGGGATTCGTCGTTCTATGATGATCTTGTTATGACACTATGCAGGAACTTAGATGAGGTAAGAACCCGGGCACTTAGGTTCATTCGGCTAGAGGATGACAAGAGGATCCAGGAGAGGTTAGCAGGATCCTCAAAGCAATATAAGCAAGGATCCTCATTCAGGAACAACAAGTTCAGATCTTACAACAGATCTGATAACCAGAACGTGCATGCTATTGATCAAGAAGAGGATGATGAGGATTATCCTCCAATTTCTGAATATTGTTTTTCTGTTGATAACAGTGAACTAATCCTTGCGGTGCAGAATCTAGGTGATAAAGCTAGATGGCCCAGAAAAAATGATAGGCCAGCTGCAACTAAGGATAAATCAAAGTGGTGTGCATACCATGAAGATTTTGGGCATCTCACAGAAGAATCCATTGCACTGAGAAAGGAAATTGGATACTTGTTGAGCAAGGGGCATCTAAAAGAATTGTTGGGAAGAAAAAAGTCAAGGACTCAGGATCCTGAAAGGATCCCTGAGAAGGCTCCAGCCCCTCCAGCAGATGCACAAGTAATAAACTTTATCTCTGGAGGATCAGACATTTGTGGCACATCCTTCTCAGCAGCTAAAAGGCATGCAAAGGAAACTAAAATGGATAATGGAGAAAGACCTGTTCGAACATCAAGTGTCTCCGAAGGAAAAGTTATAACTTTCGATGAGGATGATCGTGTTGACATCCAGGATCCTCATCATGATGGTTTGGTTATCACTCTTTTTATTTCTAACCATTTTGTTTGCAGGATCCTTATAGACGGAGGAAGTTCAGTGAACATTATCCAGCTTGATGTTCTAAAGAAGATGGGTATCCCTGAATCAGATATCATACCAAGATCCTCCGTGCTCGTGGGATTTAGTGGCGAAACTAAGAATACCCTGGGGGACATTAAACTCCCAATATACATCGAAGGCCTACACTCATATCAAAAATTTTGTGTTATTGACTGTTTATCTTGTTGTAATGTTATCCTTGGCAGGCCCTGGATACACGATATGAAGGCAGTCCCGTCGACCTACCATCAATGTGTGAAGCTCCCTAGTCCTTGGGGAATAGTGAAGATTGATAGTGATCAGCAGGAGGCTAAGAATTGCTATACTTCATCGATGAAACCAGCCTCGAAGTCAAGGGAGCAATAGCAATCAAAGTATCCTCCAAGGGATGTCTTGGAGGCAAGAGAGCAGGATGTGGTAGAAGTCCTCATGGATCCAGATGATCCTGAATCCAAAATCTATATCGGATCAAGGATCCTTGGCGATATGAAGGAATACCTTATATCCTTCCTCAAAAGGAGAAAGACTACCTTTGCATGGAAACACGAAGACATGACAGGTATATCTAAAGATGTAATCACTCACAAACTTGGCATTGACAGGTCCTTCAAACCGATCCATCAAAGGAGAAGAAAGTTTGCACCGGAAAGAAATGCCATTATCCAAGAAGAGGTAGAGAAATTGCTCCGGGCAGTTATGATTAGAGAGGTCAAGTATCCAAGATGGTTGGCCAATGTGGTTGTTGTTTAAAAGAAAAACGAAAAGTGGAGGGTATGTGTCGATTTTACCGATTTAAATAAGGCATGTCCCAAGGATCCTTTCCCATTACCCCACATTGACTCCATGGTGGATGCAACTGCGGGTCATGAACTGTTAACTTTTATGGATGCTTCATCTGGATTTCAACAAATCCAAATGGAACCATCCGATCAAGAGGATACAACATTCATGACTCCAACTGGTATATACTGTTATATTGCTATGCCGTTCGGACTAAGAAATGCAGGTGCAACATATCAAAGGCTGGTGAATATGATGTTCAAGGATCAGATTGGACAAACTATGGAGGTTTACATAGATGATATGGTGGTAAAATCCATAAAAGCTGAGGATCACCTAAGGGACTTGGAGGAAGCATTCGATATCCTTGACAAATATAACATGAAACTTAATCTTTCAAAATGTCACTTTGGTGTTAAAGCAGGTAAATTCTTAGGATATATGGTGACAAAGAGAGGCATTGAAGCTAGCCCAGAACAAATCAAAGCTATAGTGAATATCAAATCTCCGGCCAATGCTAAGGATGTTCAAAGGCTAACAGGCAGGATTGCAGCTTTGAACAGATTCATATCCAAATCCTCAGAGAAGTGCAAAGAGTTCTATGATATCCTAAGGAAGAACAAGAAATTTGAGTGGACGGAGAAGCATGAAAATGCCTTAAGAGCTCTCAAAGATTACCTATCCTCAGCCCCGACCTTGATGAAACCAGAAAAAGGCGATGTGCTATCCTTATATCTTGCAGTATCCTCAAAAGCAGTAAGTGTGGTCCTTGTTAAGGATCACGAAGGTACACAACATCCTGTCTATTATGTAAGTAAAAGTTTACTTGATGCTGAATCTAGGTATTCACACCTTGAAAAGCTTATTCTTGCATTAATTATGGCATCCACTAAGTTGAGACATTATTTTGAAACTCATGTTATTGTTGTTAAAACTAATTTCCCAATTAAGAATGTCCTCAGGAAACCAGAGATGTCAGGAAGGATGGCTAAGTGGGCAGTGAAGCTAAGTGCATATGATATAAGATATGAGCCTAGGACAGCCATCAAATCCCAAGCATTAGCTGACTTTGTGGCTGATTTCAGTAGTGATTTACAAAAAGAAGCTGAGTTAGAAGTCCAACAGCTACAGGAGACCAAGGATCCATGGATACTCTATACTGATGGATCCTCAAATGTCAAAGGCACAGGGCTTGGAATACTACTAAAATCGCCACAGGGGGACATAATACCCCACTCTATAGCTTGTGAGTTCCAAACCACTAACAATGAGGCTGAATATGAAGCCTTAATTGCTGGGTTGCAAATTGCAAAGCATATGGGGGTCAGGTATCTTGAGGTACATGTAGATTCATTGTTAATTACAAACCACTTTAATGGATCCTATGCTGTTAAAGGTGAAAAGCTAACCAAATATTTAGAGATAGTCAAAGATTTGGCACTCTCTTTTGTTTTCTTTAGTTTGACATAGGTACCAAGGGAAGAAAATACAGAAGCTAATGCATTGGCTAACTTAGGATCATCTTTGAAGATCCCTGAGGATATCAAGATCCCTATTATCCATATCCTGACCCCGGCTATCGAGGATCATGTGGCTATGGAGATAGGAAATGATTCTGCAATTATCCCTAGTGAGGATACTCAATCCCATTCAGGATCAGGATCATGGATCTCACCAATCATGAGATACTTACAACATGGAGAGATTCCTACAGGAGAAAACCCTAGGGCTTTCAAAATTAAGGTATCTCAATTCACAATTTTAAATAATATGTTGTATAGACGATCTCTTACAGGACCATACTTGAGATGCATTGAGGATCCTGAAATCCAAGAAGTTTTAAAAGACTTCCATGAAGGAGATTGTGGAAACCATACTGGGGGCAGGGCATTATTCTCGAGGATCCTGAGGACAGGATACTACTGGCCAACCATGAAAAGAGATGCTGTGGAGTATGCTAAGAGATGTGATCCTTGTCAGAGACACAGCAATATCCTTCATCAACCAGCTGAATTATTGCATCATATATCCTCCTCTTGGCCATTTATGAGATGGGGTATGGATATAGTTGGTAGGCTCCCTAAGGCACCTGGTGAAAAAGTGTTCATGCTATCTATGACTGATTACTTCTCCAAGTGGATAGAGGCTGAAGCTTTTGCCCAAGTCAGAGAAAAGGAAGTTATATCCTTCATTAAAAGAAATATTATAACTAGATTTGGAATTCCTTCTGAAATTATATGTGATAATGGTTCCCAATTTATTGGGGGCAGAACCACTAACTTTTGTGACAGTTGGGGGATTAAGATGATAACATCAACACCAGTCCACCCACAAGCTAATGGTCAAGCAGAATCATCCAACAAGATCATCATCAACAATTTGAAGAAGAAGCTTGGATCCAAGAAAGGGAAATGGGCAGAAGAACTACCTTATGTGCTCTGGGCTGATAGGACAACCCCTAAGAATGCTACTGGTCAAACGCCATTCTTTTTGGTATTTGGGGCAGAATTAGTGATCCCAACAGAAATGGTGGTTCCAACTGCTAGAACAAGTACTCGTGATCCTGAAGAAAATGATGAGAACTTGGCTCAAGACCTAGATACTATTGACGAAATCAGGGATATGGCTAGGATAAGGATGGCCAGTTATCAACAAAGAATGGCTGGTGCTTACAACAAAAATGTCAGGATCAGGAAGTTTCAAGTTAGAGATATGGTATTAAGGAAAGCATTTCAGAATACCACCAATCCTGCCGATGGAAAATTAGCTCCAAAATGGGAAGGCCCTTATTTGATTGAAGCTGAAGCAGGAAAGGGGGCATATAGATTGCTAACCATGGAAGGTGATTTGCTGCCAAGGGCTTGGAACACTGTCCACTTGAAGAAATACTTCATGTGAGCAGGATCCTCATGGCACAGATGATCCTTACGTTAGGGGTATCCTTGAAGGATCCTTAAAGTATCGGTGATCCTTACTTTGGTAATATCCTAATCTTGAACTATTTCATTTCTTTATTTTCTCATATAAGGATAAGGGTCATGTATCCTTTATCCATCTCTCACGTGATTTTAAGTTTTGAAAGTTCAGGAATCCTTAGCAAACTATTGGTTATCTGCAGAAGCAATCCGTCCTTTGGGTTTAACCCCAGTTATTTGGGCTTGAACCCAGTTCCGCCTGTAGCGCATGATGATCCTGGTATAGTTCAAGGCAGTGGGACCAGTACTCGCTTTAGGGGCTGATAATTCCATTGTACTGGCTATACGTAGGATCCTACATATAATGGTAGACGTACCATACATCCGTTCCTAAGGTTTCTAACGTTTTCACGTTAGCTAAGGTTTTGACATTTTCGTGTCACTAAGTTTGGATAGTCGCCAGTTAGGGCCATACTCTAGTTTACATACGATCCTTGGGCAAGTCCCCAGTTATCCTTGGGCTTGTCCCCAGTTGCTAACTCTTATCTCATATTGGCTTAGTCCCAAGTTATGCTCTATTTTCAGGTCCTTGAAGATAAGCAACTAGGGATCCTTGATCCTTATTTTCTCTCTAAGGTTTATCTTATAGTTATCCTGATTATGGTTAGGATCCTAACTTGGATCCTCAGGTATGATCCTTAACTATTTTTAATTCTATTCATTATTTATTTGAATAACCCTTAAAATTTGACAACTAGACTTGTGATCCTTAAAATATATTGCTTTTTGGGATTCTTTAACTATAGGATATTTGATCGTGGATCATATCCTAAACATTTTCAATCTGACTTATTCAAAATTGCTTATTCAATAAGTGTGCACCAAAACAAAGGAGAATTAAAGAGACAAAAAGGATAACAACACAAGATAAGCGACAAAAGATTAAGGTTTTATTTATTAACAAAAGATTAACCCTTAAAAGGTTGTCAAAATTACTTACCCCGAGCATCTACCAGCAATACGTGGCCCGTCCGCTGGGGTAAGTAAAGGGTGTCCATGATAATAGGTTCAAAAGTAGTGCAGGAATATAAAGGCGGCAGGATCACAATGGCTTCATCCCCCGAACAGAGGATCCCTCCACCATTTGCAATCCTGCCTATTGTCTGAAGGATCATACATGATCCTTAATCCTAAAAACTATTGTTCAGTACAAACCATCAAATTGTTCAACAAAACAACCATCAAACTAAAAAAAATTGGGCTCCGGCTATGTCTAGAAGTTTCCATCATCGCCCAATCATGCATCCTAAACCTTCCCTGCATCACCACCTCCGGCTTCACTTGCTTCACCACCTTCACCCTTGCCTCCAGCCTCAATCGCCAAAACTTCCTCAGCCTCTTCATCATCCTCAAGATCAGCCAACCTTGCTTTCCAGCCCTCAACATCCCAGCTGCTTCTGTCGAAGTTAGGATCTTGAGCTTCCTGGGCCATCGTTAGTTTTGTCTGATACATTGTGATGGCAGCAGAGACCTTTGCACCTTCTATGAGATCATGCTTTTCATAGTCAAGGTCAATCAGGAGTTTGGCCGTCTTAGTCTTGGCATCTTGGAGTTTCTTCTGAAGATCAGCAATTTGGAGGTCCTTAAGCACTGCAACCTGCTGGAGGTCGGCAATCTTCCTATCCTGATCCTCAACGTGGCCAACATAGTCCTTAATCTCAGTGAATTTCTGCAAAAGAGATAAAAGATAAAGTCAGGACCAAGTGATCCTCAAATCAGCAGGATATATCACTAGGATATATGAGCAGAGACAGTGATCCTTACATCGTTGAAGTACTCGAGGAATTGGTGGCGGATCAGAGGCAGACCTTGCAAATCCTCAGCCTCGGAGACCTTTCTCTTCTTGATTCCCTTTCCTTTGAGGGGTGCCTTGGGAATGGAGATGCTAGGACTGGTAGTGGCTCTCTTCTTCCTGGGTCTAACAGTATCAAGGTCAGCCGTGTTGAATTGAGAAGCAGGCTTGGTGGATTTTCCAGCACCTATACAACCAAAATAAGATAAGTATCTTTACTTCACTTATATTTCACTACTTATTTAAATTTTTAAACAAAGATACTTACTTGACATTGTGACAGATCCTGAGGATACCTCCTGAGAATCATGGGTTGTTGTCTTGAAAGTTCTTGTTTCAGGATCAAGTCTCTTGAAAGTGGCGAGTCTCTCTTCGGCAGCAGGGGTCAGTTTGAGATGTGAAACGACAATAGCTGCATAACAAGAAAGCAAAAATATATAAGTGATCCTTGTGTCAAAAAAAAGTTCTCTGGTGATCCTTCTCAGGATCCTCCACCCTACCATGGGTAACCCACTTCTTAGGTAGATCTTTCCCGTCAGCGATAGAATCTCTCTTGACGAAAAAGAAACGTCGCTTCCAGTTAGTGTCGTTCTTGGTAGCTTTAAAGATCGGATGTTCCTCACCAGGCTTACGTTTAAACAGATAACGATGAGAACCAAAGGTAGTAAGATCATACAGCTCTCCCAGCTCTGACATTCCTAGGTCTATCCCTTCCTGCTCAATGATCCTCTCAAGGGTATACAAAACCCTCCAGATCATCGACATAGCTTGGATATAAGAAATGCCGGTTAAGGAAAAGAAAGATTGGGTGAAGGCTGGAAAAGGATATGTATAGCCTATGGTGAACGGAGTGACAGGAAAAGCAACCCACTTGTTGGAAATATGATCACTCAGGGCATTGGGATCAAAAGGTCTGAACTCGGTGTTCGCCGGGAAGCAGTGGTGGATCCTATCAATCTGTGCATCGTTGAAACAGCAACGTTATTTTATGGAATCTTCAATGATCCCCTGGCTTTTCAGTGGGCTATCCTTCCGATGATCCTTAGCTGGGGAATTCCGGAGCAACATCTTTGATAGAATGGTGAAAAGAAACGGAAAACATAGCAAGAGAGGGAAGAAGATGAAGAGAGAATACCTGTTTATCTTCGGAATGCAGTTATAAAGGGAGTCTCTCTGAAATTTTAAATGCATTCGATCCTATCTCTATCCCCTATTTATAATCATGATTGTGCAGGGTTGTCACTTCTGTGACGTCATGGTTGCAACGGATAGTTCTACAATAACGGCTATATTTACAATAGTTAGTTGTGGATAAGTTCGAGAAAATATAATTCGCTCATTTTACATATTACTCCTTATATTTTGGGGGCAATTGTTAGGGGAGGATTTTCTAACAATTAGTGATCCTTACTTGTTATCCTAATTAATGATCCTTACTTCTGTGGCAGATAGTGATCCTCAGAAGAGCTTCAGGATCAGGATCATGGATCACTTTAAGGATCCTCATACTGACGATTGTTTGTTTGTGTTTTGTATTACTTCGCAGGAGTAACAAGCTTGACTTGGTCTTGGCAACGTTACTATGGAATATTCCACGGGTATTTCGCACACGTTTGACTGGAAATGGACGTTGTGGAGAACGTGGGAGCTTGGCACAAAAGTCAGATAGTTTGTTATTGTAGCTAACTTCTATTTTAAAAGGGGTGACGAGCTAGAATTAGAACACTTAGCCATTTTCAGCTACACACACTCTCATACAATCGCATTCTTGAAGCTCTCGACGAACACTTATTAGTTTTCACTCACTTTTACACATTTCACAATAGTGATCCTTGTACCTAGCTCGTTACTATCCGAAGTTGTAAACATTTATTGATTTATTTGAGCTTGGTGATCGGTAGTTTCCATCACCCGGGGTTTTTTGTGCCGGAGATCAACTCTTGATCAAGGGCTTTTTCCCCGTATAAATCCTTGTGTCGTTTGTGCAATTTACCTTGAAGTGATCCTTATCATTGTTCTACATTTAAAGCATCATACCCCGTAATAGAGAGTTTGGTTGCATTATCCTCATTAGATTTTTTGACCAAAACATTATCCATCATATGCTTACAATGAAGAACAATGGTGTGAACCATCTACTTCATATGGGTATTATGAGGAACAAAGGATCGAACAACCGAATTCAAGCTTTGAAAATCCCGATTCTTTTTCTATAACCGAAGTGACCGATAGGATATTAGAACACATTAGAGTTATCGATCGCTATATAAAAGAATCTCGCGCAAGGGAAGAGGAGTCCCGCGCAAGAGAAGAATTAAAAAAGGAAGAGATAACTGAAAGTGTGAAAATGGAAGAACAAATAAGTGAAAAACCGATACATGAGTTAAACAACGAAAAAGGAGAGTCCGACAACGTTAAAATCCAAGAAGAGTCTAATTTTGAAGAAATTAATCTCTTGTCACCTTCTTTCGAAAATCATTATTTAGTACCCACTCATGCTAAGTTTTTAAAAGAGTTAAACACTGACACTAAAATTGACGAAACGGTAAGTGTTAAGTTAACTAATGATCAAACCTCGCTAATAAAAGAAGACCCATTTGAAATTAACATTACACCGGTTCCATGTTTCTTTCAAAATTCGTTTATTAGTAATGTCACAATTGATAAAGATCTTTGTGTTAACATAATGCCTAACTACATTTTCGAAAAGTTAAGTATTAGTGATTTTTCTCCACTTCAAATACCCATTTTTCTATCCAATCGGAAAGTAATAAAATCAATCGGTGTAGTTGAGGATATCTTGGTTCAAACAAATCAAATGGTAGTTCCGACCGACTTTGTCATCCTCGATGACGCTCTTCTAATATTGGGACGACCATTTGTAAAAACTCACGAAGCTTTGAGAAACCGGAAGTTCAACAATCTACCTCTTCAATTAGGGGCATTCAAAAAAAGTGTCGACCTTGAGCGATCATTGAAATATCCATTCGGCAATGACGACCCCCTAATTGAAGATGAGCCAGAACCACCTGATAAGGTGGGTCTAGCCAAGGACCCTTATAAACGTGGCGCACCATGGAGGCATTCCGCGGAACTATCCTTAGTTTTAGATTAGTTTAACTTTTATGTTTTCTAGTTTAGTTTTAATTTTCAGGAATAAAACACACTCGGGATGGTGAAGGATGCTAAGGGAAGCTTGAACCAACACCCTATACACAAAAACAGAGCCTCCCGACGATTTTTCTTCATTACAGCAAGTTCAGCACGGGGCCGTGCTCAACCCAACATGCCCCGTGCCCGAGGTTCTGTAGAAAATGCCCAGTTCAGGTACCTGGACACGGGGCCGTGCTCACTGAACACGCCCCCGTGCCCAGCTTTCTGTTTACTTTTGGTACTGGCAGTCTGGACACTGGGCCGTGGTCAGCCAACACCACCCCGTGTTCAGCTACCCAGTAACATAAAATCTTGTTTTTAACCCACTTTTACACATTTTAATCAACCGAAAAACTTATTTTTGGGACACATTGAGGACAATGTGTAATTTAAGTGTGGGGGGGGATGCTAAAACCTTGAATCTTGCCAGTCCTAATTACAAGCCTTACACAAAACTCTATTGGAACAGCTAATCACCCCAAATTTTTTTTTCAAAAATTTTCATTTTTTTTACTTGTCTAGGTTTAACTTGGGAATTTCAAATTCTAAAAAGGTTATATTTTTACAAATTTACAACCGATAGCGTCGTGATAAAAAGAACCAACATAAGCAAATTATGAAACGGCATGACAAGCTTAATTAAAATTTGATTATATATACTTGATCACATAAAAACCCATTCCCACAAAAAAGTGAGTTTTGAGCATTTATTGAGCATACAAATACATATCTTTAAACTAAATGCTCATTTTCGTTTCTTGTGTAAATAGCCGCTTGGTTCTTACAACTCTAGAACTTGCCACGACGATACATTCCCGGTCCTTACCAACTTAAACCCAAGTAAGTAAATGATAGAGGCATTAGGACTAACCCCTTTTTATTTCTACACCATTATTTTTTTTTTTTTACCACCTACCAAAAAAAAAATCCCCCTAGTTAGCCCCATTGAGCCTAAACCTTTTCATTTCATAACCCAAACAAACACCCTTTTACCCACCAAAACCCTTTTTATTTTTAACCCTTTTTTTAGTAACAAGCTCGGTTTTTCGTATGACTTTTCAAAAAAAAAAAAAAAATTGTGTTGATGATGAAGCAAAAGAAAATAAACAAACAAGTTTATCAAAAATAACTTTGTTTGAATAATAGCTTCATCAAAATAAAAGTTACAAAAATAAAAAGTCTTACGAAAACCGACGCTTGTTACGCCTTTCGCCCTTTTTCTACTAACCACTAACCACTAACCCAACCACCTACCTTTAACCCAAACCTAACCCTTCACCCAAAAGTCCTCTTGATATTTACAAAGGTATATAAGTTAAAAAGGAGAAGGATTGATTGCTTGGCAAGCATATGGTAGGAGTAAAGTTTCATGCCGCTCTCGAGTGATCCACAAAAATATATTTTCGGCCGAGTGTTGAGTGATCCCCGTGAGGTATGTGAACTTGTATATAAATAAAATTTTAAAGAGGCATGTTATGCCCTAATAAGTAATTTATCTTATGAAAAGTTTTAAATAAATCATGACGAATAGGATTGTAAATAAATAAAAATAAAACTAAATAAAGAATCTTGGAAATCCCGACACTCTACGACAAGCCCAAAAACCTTCTTCTCTACCCATTCCATTTGGGTGTGTAATAGCCACATATTAAAGAGTTTTGCTTGAGGACAAGCAAAGATTCAAGTGTGGGGGTATTTGATGTGTGCAAAATGCAACATATAAATTTCATCAATTGTGGCATAAAACTAACCCTTTTTTAGTACTAATGTTGGAAAAAGTGTGCTTTTGTCTTCCTTTTGTATTTTCAGGATTAAATGAGCTCAAATTAACAAAAGAAGTAAAAAGACATCAAAATCTAACATAAATACAAGAAAAGGAACAAGACGTGACATGCCCGACCCCACGACAGCATCTTCCCAAGCAAAACAAGATAACAGAAGACTGAACACGCCCCGTGCTCAGCCAGCACGGGGGCGTGCCCAAGTGTCAGCAGAAAAGACAAAGTGGTAGAAGCTTTTATTGCCCACCACGGGGCCGTGCTCAGCGGACACGGGGCCGTGGTCAACTATAAGATTCGCACAATCCAGCAAATCTTCATAGTACAAAGATTCTTCTGCACCACGGGGTCGTGCTCAGCGGACACGGGGGCGTGGTCAACTAAAAAGACAAAGCTGCATTTAATGAAGAAAGAGAAGGATGTGGACACGGGGCCGTGCCCGAGCTTCTGTTCAGCCTATAAATAGGAGTGCTTGGCTCAAGCTCAAACCATCCCTTGGCACCACCTCTCTCACACTTCACCCACCACCCACCACCACCATAACACCATCATCCACCATCATCATCCATTGTCCATCATAGAGTGTGTGAGTCGTCTCGGGATCCAAGATTGATCGTAAGAGTTCTTGACAATCAAGGCCATGTTTGCCTAAGTCTCTTACATCACTTGGTGAAGACAAGTGTCTAGTGTAATACTTTTTATTTTTAATCTTTTCGCACTTTTTACTTGGTTTTGTATTAATGACTTTAATAACTAGTTTCTTATGTTGAAGGTGATCTTTCCTTATCGTTTGTCCGTGGTGTCTTGACATTATTTTACTGTCTATATAAAATAAAAGATTTTCACCATTCATATCTCCACGGTCTATATGGAGGTATGTTGGCTACCTGGTCGGGGGTTAAGGGAACGGTTTGGTAAAGGTCTTGCCATTATTCAGCGTTTAGAGGTCCTGCAATGGACCTGGGTCAAATTTAGTAGGACCTCCTTCAATGCTTAACGGTATTGGATGGCAGGGGTCCAAACTCTTTGATCCCCTCATAAGTTAACTACTATTAATACTATAACCCGGCTATTTAGGACTGTATCCCTGCTGACTCAGACTACTTAGTCGAGGGTAACGTCACCTCCAAAAGAGGGGCCTACCATAATTTGCATTAATAACTTAATTAATTATCTTTCAATAATCCACCCTTTTAGGATTGTATCATTGCTGACTCAAACTACTGGGGTGAGGGTAACGTCACTTTCAAAAGAGGGGCCTACTACAATAACTAAGATAATCTCTTAAATAAGTGCAAAAGTGCGGAAATAATCAAAGTTACACTAGATACGAGTCGGAACCAAGTGATTCATCTTGTCTATCTGTTTTTCCTTTTATTTTTATTTTTCAGTATTCTTAGTTAGTTTTTATTTTTCTTAGTTTAAAACATTTTTCTAAACTTTTTGATTTGATTAGACGTTGAGGATAAACCGGTATTAAAAGCTCTTGTGTCCTTGGACGACCTCGGTATCTTACCAACACTATACTACGCTCACGATGGGTGCACTTGCCCATATGTGTGTCTAGTGTTAGTAAATATCGTGCTTTATAAATTTAAAACCTGACTAAAAAAGTGTTAAAGAGGCTTAAAATATACACCTAATATATATAACACTTGACACCCATCAATACCCATGAACTTGATCAGTAACGTGCATGTTACGTGTAACCTTTAATATAAAAAATGATAGTAACATAACCAAAACCCTTTTCACGTCTAACCTAATCCCTGTACTACAGTTTCTTTCACACACGTTTTATCTTAGACCAGTGGCGGCTATGATGGTGTGCGGGGAGGAACTCTCTGCGTAAGGCCCGTGTTTTCGAGGGCACACAATTTTTAAAAAATATCCGATAGGTGGGGTTCGGCTACAAAGTCCATTTTTTCTACAAATTGTACAAAGTCTTAAAACACCACAATTTCAGCAAAAAAACACACTTAAAATCTACAAATAACATAGTAAGATCACTAAAACACAATATCTAAACCCTAACAGTCCTTAAAAACTTCAAACACACTATCGTACAACTATGAATATAAAACACAACATGATAATCAACATAAAACACACTAATGTTAGTCATTCGATAATCAAAGCCTTATCATCCAAAACACAACACAAAACCCACAAATATGGTGTTTTAGTAATCTTCACTATGTTATTTGTGGGTTTTGAGTATGTTTTATGGTTGACATTATGGTGTTTTATGACGTTTTACACTTTGTAGGAAAAATGGACTTTGTAGCCAACTCCTACCCTTCGATATATATATATATATATATATATATATATAGGGTAGGGTTCCAGCGTGAACAACCTCCCAAGAGTGAACTGCGTGAACAGATATGGACCCTTGATTTCCTTTTTAGTTGTTAAGGGTAGGATTGTAATTATATAAAAAATTAGATTTAAATCATTATTTTAATAATTGAATTAAGTTACATCTTTCCTAATTTAAATTCATTATCCACATTATGTTTATTTATTAAAAAGATAATTATCAAAACAAACAACAAATCACCATATTTCAATTTTAATTTTTATTTTAGATTTCATCACCAGAATTCAAATTTTGATTTTTAAGATCCACGTAACCTTCATATTTCAACGGTATACACATGTGTACTTGTATATAAATAGAATAGTACACATGTGTACTCAGCATCGTACATATGTGTACAGTAATTCACAGGTGTACATCAACATTCAATACAAAAAAAAATTCTGAGATATCACAAAAACAGACGATATACACATGTGTACATCGCATTGAAAAGAGGGCAAAATCAGAATACACATGTGTACATCGCATTTAAACAAATAATTATTTTAATAATTGAATTAAGTTACATCTTTCTTAATCCTTAATTTGATTTGTGAGAGATTTATGCAATCAATTTAAAAGGATAATTAATTACTTGATTTGTGAGAGATTTATGCAATCAATTTAAGATTAAAATTACACATATACCCTTTTTGTATTTAATTAAATGGAAAAAATTAACCAAATAATTACCATCATGCCACTCACTTTAATCTCAAGATCATAAAAATCAAGAGCCCAGATCAGTTCACGCAGTTCACTCTTGGGATTTTGTTCACGTTTGAACCTAATCCTATATATATATATATATGTATATATATATATATATATATATATATATATATATATAGGGCCAGGATCATTTCAGAACCATAAATATTTACAGAACTCGCAGAACTCCTAATAAACAATCTTTTCATTTATATATTTTTATGTTTAGGATAATTTTATCATTTATTATGTGTATTTTTATGATTACATACATGTTAAGAGTAATTTTATCATTTTTTATATGTAATTTTATAATTACACATATGTAAACTAGTTTTTTTACATATATGTAATTAGTTATGACACATATATATAATTTTGGCAATTAAACATATGTAAACTACTTTTAACATGTATGTAATCAATGAAATACATATAATAAATGATAAAAAGATCCTAAATACAAAAACTTATATATAAAATGATTGTTTGTTAGGAGTTCTGATAGTTCTGTAGTTATTTAGAGTTCTGAAATGAACTCAACCCTATATATATATATATATAGGATTAGGTTCAAACGTGAACAAAATCCCAAGAGTGAACTGCGTGAACTGATCTGGGCCCTTGATTTTTATGATCTTGAGATTAAAGTGAGTGGCATGATGGTAATTATTTGGTTAATTTTTTCCATTTAATTAAATACAAAAAGGGTATATGTGTAATTTTAATCTTAAATTGATTGCATAAATCTCTCACAAATCAAGTAATTAATTATCCTTTTAAATTGATTGCATAAATCTCTCACAAATCAAATTAAGGATTAAGAAAGATGTAACTTAATTCAATTATTAAAATAATTATTTGTTTAAATGCGATGTACACATGTGTATTCTGATTTTGCCTTCTTTTCAATGCGATGTACACATGTGTATATCGTCTGTTTTTGTGATATCTCAGAATTTTTTTTTTGTATTGAATGTTGATGTACACCTGTGAATTACTGTACACATATGTACGATGCTGAGTACACATGTGTACTATTCTATTTATATCCAAGTACACATGTGTATACCGTTGAAATATGAAGGTTACGTGGATCTTAAAAATCAAAATTTGAATTCTGGTGATGAAATCTAAAATAAAAATTAAAATTGAAATCTGGTGATTTGTTGTTTGTTTTGATAATTATCTTTTTAATAAATAAACATAATGTGGATAATGAGTTTAAATTAGAAAAGATGTAACTTAATTCAATTATTAAAATAATGATTTAAATCTAATTTTTTATATAATTACAATCCTACCCTTAACAACTAAAAAGGAAATCAAGGGTCCATATCTGTTCACGCAGTTCACTCTTGGGAGGTTGTTCACGCTGGAACCCTACCCTATATATATATATATATAGGGGAGGGTTATCTTGAGAACACTAAATATTGCGAGAACCGTGAGAACGATTGAAAAAACCAATCAAAACCAATTTTTTTTAATACAAACCTCATTGTAATTAAGATACAACATAAAAAAAAAAAGAATTTATAACATTAAATAATTTATTTCTCCTTTCAAAATCACTCTTTATAGATTTTTTACAAATGTGTAAATTTAACAGATTTACACATGTGTAAATGGCAAACTTACAAATGTGTAAATTTTCTTTATTTACGAATTCACTTAAATTTAAACGTGTAAATTAAATTTCTAACATTGTATTCGAATAATAATGATAAGTGTAGAATTTTTTTTTGAATTTGATTCGTTTTTGACCAAGTGCTCGCGGTTTTTTCATTTGTTCTCACAATATTTAGCGTTCTCATTTAAACTCTCCCCTATATACATATGTTATTTTTTGTAAATAGTAAACACATACCAATTCCAATATAAGATCATTTATAAATCATTTTTTATGGTTTAGAATTTAGCTCACTGGCCACAAGATACGTAAATTCTCAGATACACGTATGCGTTACACAAATATATAGCTATGATATTTTGACGTTGAAAAAAAGTAGTAGCCGTAAAGCTGTTTTGGAATATTGCATATTCTATAAACTAAGACGAAATCATCAAATCATTAACCCTGTTAACCTTTTAAAGAAAAAAATGGTAATTATTTTTGCCGCACTCGGTAGCGGCAACACGGTTTCATAGTTTGGTGTTAATACAAAAAGCAATGCACCCGTACAAAAACGACAAGTCTTGTGAGGTGGGGCCACGCCGTCCCCCCCTCGGTGGCGTGTAACACAAAATCTACTAACACACTCAAACCCCACACCTACCAATTTTCACTTTTCTTCTTAATGGAACATAACCTTTTCTAAATGCGTTACAAGTTTAGTGATGTTCCTGTAATGACGGAAAAGACAACTATTTCAATTATTTGGATCAACCGAAGTTTGGATTATAAAAACTATCACCACCTACAGTTGGATAGATAAAGTAAATTAGTGAGCGTTTATTACGATACATATTTGATGAAGATAGGGTTGTTTACGAGCCGGTGCTGATCCGAGCTAGGGTAAGCTCGGGCTTGGCTCGATTATAATCCGAGCCGACTCGGTTCGGCTCGGATTTGAAACCGAATTGGAAATTTAAGTTTGAGCTCGGCTTGCTTTGGTTTTGCTCGAATTTAAAGAAAAAATAATAGATAGCTTTTAAAATTTATGGTCTAAAATATATTTCTTTCTAAATAAATTCATCAAGCCAAAATCAAGTCTACTATCTACCTAAATACCCGCAAAAAAATAACCAAGTTTTTTTATAATATGATGTATTATATGTATATAAAAATAAATATATTAAAGGCAAAATAATCCGAACCAGTTTAGCTTGTTACGAACCGATCTGAGCTAGGCTCACTTTCTATCTAAGCCGAGCCGGCTCGGCTCAATTTCAAACCGAGCCATATCGAGCGAGCTTTTTCCGAGCTAATTTCGAGCGAGCTTTGAGCAACGAGGTTTTTAGAAAGCCCTAGATGAAGATGGCACCGTGATGATTTCTTCGAAAGACCCATATTGTACCTTGTATCACCACATTAAAACGCAGGAATTCCACTATTCCAGTAAAGATATTTGGTGATACTAATGAGTAGGTTGCAAACGAATAATCCATCGTAAGTTTTCTCAAAATCAATCTTTTAAACAATGAGATTCTTCTTCTTCTTGTACCAATCAACAATCTCATTAATAATCAAAAGACCATCCAGAATCCGATAAACCTTACTAAAAAGCAGATTGTTCTACACTAACCATACAGTCCACCACTGTAGATGACTTATTAGCTAAAATCTTCGCAATAATCTTATATTACAAACCAATAAAGCTAATCAGACAAAAATCCTAGACCAACAATGGACTACCAACCTTAGGAATTAATGTTATGAAAGAAGAGTTGCTACCCTTAGGAATCACCAAATCATGATAAAATTCCTTGATATAAATGAAAATATCATTAGATAATGTATCCCATACTGTTTAAGAGAAGCGAAATAGAATCCGTCAGGACCCGGAGATTTATTGCTTTACATGACCAAACCACCTCCTTATTCTCTTGCATAGAAAATTCAGCTTCCAAACCATCTGTCTGCTCTACTTTACCTATGATTTTTGAGCCAACTCTAAAATATTATCCCTCTTGAGCTCCACAATCGTCATCATAATCGATCTTTTTTCCTACTTAGTCGAAGAGGAAACTCCCCTATTGTCCACATTCTGGTCACAATTCACCAACTCCACATAGTGTTTTAAATATCATCCTCCCTAAAATGCCTTCACAAGTTTCTTTTTTTGACTTCTTGTTAAAAAGTCTTCAATTTCTTCTTGAAATGGATAAATCTATCCTGAGACAACAAATAAGTGTAATCATTCCAAACCTTAATAACAACACAAGAATAACCATCACTATCCATCCATGAGTTAAAGAACTTGAACAATCCATCGCCAAAATCCTCAGATTTATTGATTAAAAGGATTGGAAAATGATCCAAGAAAGTTTTTTCAAGAGCCACTACCTCAATAGAAGAAAATATATCCATAACATCTTGAAATTAAAAATCTGTGAGTGTACATATATTGTATGAATTAACCCCTGAGTTACATAAGGATAGCATGTAGACGAGCAATAAAATGCGCCGCCGTCCCCTTCTGAATAGAAAACCCTAATCTACTAAAAACAAAGTCTCGCCTCTGAGGGGTCGAAAAGTTGCTGTGGACACATCATACGAACTCGGAACAAATATATAATCATTAAAAAACTGAGCATTGATGTGAGAAAAAATTGTCCCCAACCTTTCCGAACCCACTCTAACAACATTAAAAATCCAAAAGGCACATACGAATCCATTGTTATTTAACTTTAAAATGCACATGGAAAGTGATCAAAATTTAATTTGATAGATTTTGAAACCAACATGCATGTCGGTTTGGGTTAGATTAATCTAACGAAGTTCAAATCCACACTTAGGTATTTTATATTTTCATAAGGATGCCTATAACTTAATATGAACTCTTAAATTTGAATCATCAATTAGGTGCATTGATTATTGAATTTGCTCAAGGAATCACAATAGTGGAAATGAATTGAATTTTTAGGTAGAAAAATGTAATCAGAGACAAAGACTTGAAATTTGAAAGTCTGATAGTTAATCAAACTCCTGATTTTTAGTTGATGGTTGTTGTTTTCGTATTAAAGATTTGAAGGCATTTTTATTTGGTATAAAGTGTGCGATCTACACATATTACAAACAGTGGCGGACTAGGAATTATTTTCTGGAGGTGTGAACGAAGGGTTAAACCAAATTTTCAAGGGGTGCAGTCTGAATTTTTACCTCGAAAACACATTAATTTTTTTTTCAAGTGGGGCGCCTGCCCACCCAAGCCAAAGCATGGGTCCGCCCATGATTACAAAATCCTCAAATATTGTTTTGATCATAAAACTTGAATATCGGGATCGCTCTTAGAGATGGTTAAGTATTATATATCGTCAAATTCTCTATAACTCCAAGAAGACTAAGAAGACTAATATGTTGTTTCGCTTAGCCAAATGACAGAGTTATTTTATTCACAAATCACAAGGAACCCATTTGGATTACGATGATATCCAAACGATACATAATCATCAAAGCTGCTTAAATGGAAGATTTGAAGGATTAGAATTTGAAATGGGAAAATTATTCATTAAGTGATCGAAAGATCTTGATAAAAAAACATGAAGTAAAGACTTGATTTGGTTGGATCTGGATTTTAGACACTTGTAATGAACTTTTACTTCTATTCATTCGAGTGCTACCAAAATCAGTATCATGACTCAAAGTTCCGCTAATGTTGGCTAAATATGAAGCATGATATGATATGATAAACTATATTAAAAAGTACTAACTTGTTTACAAGTGAATGCCGAGCTCAAAATCCATATGGAAAGTTACAGCTTCTCTAAATCTCAATGAATAAATGTGAGCATGTGACTAGGTGAGGAAATTTGCCGAAAATGGCAAGGGGATTTAATGCTATTCGAGTGATATTCATTTGATTATCGAAAGTGCTCATTTTTACCGATCTGGGAGATATATTCATTAGCATTCTTGCGCTCGCACGCACGCACTTACACATATATGTATAGAGAGAGAGAGAGAGAGAGAGAGAGAGAGAGAGAGAAAGATATGGTTAAGACTAGAGTTTTTTCCCAAATAGGTGTAAGTGGAAAACTTATTTACCAAAATAGGTGATTTAAAAAGTATTTACCAAAATGGGTGTTTTTTAAAAAAAGTTAGTTTTTCTCAAGCTTAAAGATTCTATTGGGTAAACAAATTGCTGTTAATAAATATGTTTACTAACTTTAAGAAAAAATTGTAGTAAATTTAAAAAAAAATGTGGATCGTAGATTTTATGTGAAGTTTTTTCAATGTTTTTTTCTAATTCTTTTATTAACATGTTATTATTTAATAGGTATTGTTTTAGTGCCCTTCAAAAATATTTTATTGTAAACATTTTTTAAGTTACACGTATCTTTAAACTACTTTTTTAATTTTAGTACTTTACATAATAATAAAATAAAAAATATATTATTTTAAGTTGAAAAAACATGAATATGATATCCATTTCTAGAAAGCTAATATATTTGATAAATCCTCATATATTAATTAAGCACATTGGTCGTTGATTATCTAATAATGTATTTAGCACAAAAAGATATATAATTACAAAGTTAGAAAATTATTATTTATTAGAATGTTAATAAAGTATTGTTTGATTTAAAAATTTTTGGCTAAATATGAAGCATGATATGATATGATAAACTATATTAAAAAGTACTAACTTGTTTACAAGTGAATGCCGAGCTCAAAATCCATATGGAAAGTTACAGCTTCTCTAAATCTCAATGAATAAATGTGAGCATGTGACTAGGTGAGGAAATTTGCCGAAAATGGCAAGGGGATTTAATGCTATTCGAGTGATATTCATTTGATTATCGAAAGTGCTCATTTTTACCGATCTGGGAGATATATTCATTAGCATTCTTGCGCGCGCACGCACGCACTTACACATATATGTATAGAGAGAGAGAGAGAGAGAGAGAGAGAGAGAAAGATATGGTTAAGACTAAAAATGTGATAATTTCGTAAAAATTGAAGGTGAGTAACCACTTGAAAGGGTAAATGGAGAAATCGTCCACTGTGTTGACTTTTTCCGTTCTACATAAGTTTCACCGTTGCTTTATAATCGAATAACTTTTGTATGCTTCTTTATCTATGAATAATTACACTAAAAAGTAAAGAATTAATTTTTTTTTAATATGAGTAAATGATTGTTATAAAGTCAATTTAAAAAATAGATGTGTATAAATTAACTCTAAAAAAAGCTAAAATCAATTTAAATATTTTATTAATCTTCGTGTTTTGTGTGCTTCGTCACTGTAGTCTAATTATATGCATATGTGTATTGCATTTGTGTTAACACTTTGAGTTCCATTGCCTTTTGTGTGGCCATATTTCTTTTAGATGCTAATTAATTGGGTGGCCATATGGAAGCCACTAGGATTTTTTAGAAACAAAATCTCCTTTAGAAGCACCCCGATCTATTTTACGTGCCCACTAAAATGAACAAAACCACCAACAAAGACATGCTCTTGATGAGACCCACGACCATGATAAGATAAAATAAAAATAAAAAAAAATAAAAAAATAAAAAAAAACATTAGGCCGATCGTTATTACAACCATATAAAACATTTAAAACAATTAATTAATTAAGAGTAAGCTAAAAAAGTGTAAATAAACCATCTGAATTTTGGAATAAAATCCTATTGATGACCTGCTACAGGATATATGAAAAATGTAAATAAACCATCAGAATTAATTGAAGCTAGGAATCTGATTAAATGTAGTCTAGAATTCATCTAAGGCTAGAGGGTGTGGGATAACCCCCCTTGGGGGTTATAAGGACACCTCAGCGCCACCTAGGCGCCACATCAGCCAAGAGGCTTTATAACACCCCCCCCCCCCCCCCCCCCCCGCATTTAATTTGCTGGGTGTGGAATGGAGCCCCGTCATCATTGCCTAATTATTTGTTATTTTAAAAATCATTTAATTTTCATATATTAATTTATACCACATAATTTATATATTTTAAATAAAATGCCATAATTGAAATAATATAAATAAAATGTCATAATTTAAATAAAAACCATACAATGCCAGAGTTTAAAAAAAAAGTCACTCGTCGTCTTCGTGGTCTCCTCCTTGTTCACGATAAAACCATAGGTGCTCGGTCAGATCGGCTCGAAGGTTATGGTGTGTGTTCCTGTCTCATACCTTCGATCGGATAGCTTCTTTTTCAGCGTATGTTAGTATTGGGTTCGTCGGTTGGATACTTTCATCATAACTTTCTCCACAAAACGCTCTACCCGAATCCTCCAATATCATGTTATGCAAAATGATGCACGTATACATGACGTTTCTCATTTTTCTTTTTTCAAGTATCCTCGACGGCTGGGCGATGATATACCATCTCTTTTTTAACACACCGAAAGCCCGCTCGATATCTTTTCTTGCTGACTCTTGTTTTTTCTTGAAATACAATCTTTTTTCATCATCTGGACACGAAAGAGTTTTTACCAACGTCGCCCACTCGGGATAAATACCGTCTGTGAGATACTACCCATACTTATACTCCACGTCGTTTGCATAGAATGAAGTATTTGGTGCAACACCGTCTATGACATCGTCGAAAAGATTCGAGGACATTAAAACAGCGATGTCATTGTTCGCACCGGCCATGCCAAAGTACGCATGCCAAATCCATAAATCTTAAGAAGCGACCGCTTGTAATATTAGGGTGGGACCATCGTGGTCACCACGATGATGTTGCCCTTTCCAAGCGGTTGGACATGACGCCCAATCACAGTGCGTGCAATCAAGACTCTCCAACATCCTAGGAAAACCGTGTATGCGCTGATGGGCCTCGTATAGAAGTGGAACGTCCGCGGCGGTTGGCATCCGCAAGTAGCGTCTCCCGTACAGAGAGATAACACCTACAAAAGTAATAGTGTTAAAAAAATTATAATAATATGTAAATAAAAATAATAACCTTAGATAAATAATAGTGTTAAAAAAATTATAATAATATGTAAATAAAAATAATAACGTTAAAGAAAGAATAGCCAACAAAAAAATTACCTTCACAGAAATTTTCAAGAGAGTCACGACACATTCTTGCCGACATCCTTAAATATTCATCCCACGCATCACTCGCTGTGCCATACGCTAGTTGCCTGATTGCTGCTGTACACTTTTGTATTCCAGAGAAACCAACTTTGTGACTTGCACTTTCTCTTTGCGTGAAAAAAGAGAACTCGCCCGCAAGATCACTAGAAATTTTAACGAAAAGACGACGGCTCATACGAAACCTGCGCCTAAACTGCCCATCATCGTACAACGGATTTTCACAAAAATAATCGTGCACTAGACGTTCATGAGCACCTAACCGATCCCGTTCAAGAGGCGGTTGCCTGATAAGCGACGTAGAGGATTGGGCTTCTTCTTGCAAATTATTAATCACCTCCTGCGTCATTGCAATAACCATGTCGTCGAAACCACCATCGGATGAAGAGCTCGAAGAATTGGATGCCATTTTCTAGTTGTGATTGGTGTGTGTTTGGGTGGTAAATTTGTGACTGGTTTTTGAGATAGAGGTGTGTTTATATGGTGTAAGGTTTATATATATATATATATAGATAAAAAGTTTAATTTTTTTTTAAACGTTTTCAAACGGTCATATTGACCTTTCTGTCTCGATCCACGCAATTGCATGCCGTTAACATGTTGGCGAGGGGTCTATAGTGCCCCGACTTAATCTCCTGGGTGTGGGTGTATAGCGCCGGAGGCGCTATAGGCGGTGACCTGGCGAGGGTGGCGCCTCCCACACCCTCCGGCCTAATGGAACTAAAAGCAATGTTAATGTGGACCATGTGGTTCAAAATATCTTTGAAGAGTGAAGACATGTACACTTTTACAAATTATTTTTTTTTATTATTTTTTTTTTTACAAAAATGCCGTAAAATCTAACATTAGCAATAAAATATAAAATAATGAATTTACGTAAGATGTAACATGTTAACCAAACCTTTTGACTAGTCACGCGGTTGGTCCCATGTATTCCAGTTGGCTAGGCTTATATGGCTAAAATAAGACAACACTAACACTTAAAATATAAGACATTAATTAAAATTAAGCAAAACTTAAATGGGTATATTGTAAAATATTTTTGTATCTTCTGATTTTCTTTGTGTAACTAATTATGTCTCAAGACAGAGAAATAATATTACATAAATATTATGCACTTCGATGTTAAGTATATTGCAACCATTCATGATAAAGAGTCGCAGCTAGTTTCATATTTTTTAATAGAAAATATTGCATTTTTTTTCAATTTTGGTCGAAGCATGGTTATATAATGGTTATTTGTGACATTTATATTTATGCTATAATTGTTTTATTAGAGTTATGCGACTTGAACGTATGTTCAGATGTCATGTCAGTATAATTAGGGTTATGAATGTATAATGTTAAAACTTAGACCAACTACAATTATAGTAAGTTAATTAAAAAGTGTAAAAGTTACTTTTATGTTACTGTCAAAAACGTAGTATGGACTCTCTCTCTCTCTCTCTCACACACACACTTTCTCGATGCATTCCTTCAAGCCGGTTAAAAGCTTGGTGAAAGCTTCCATGGCATCTCTTTTTGGAACCGTCTTTTGCTGAGGTGTCCTGAGGCGTGAAGCCACGCAGATGATCCCTTAAGAACGTTACATTAACTATTCCATAACAATCAAATACATGTATACATGTGTCCAATTAACGACTACATTGTTGATCCACGTTTGATGTTGACTTGTAAAATTACGATGACCTTTAACTGAGTTAGCGTAATCTTCTGTTTCGACTTAGGGTTGTTTGTTTACCTCTTAATGAGTCTCTTAATGGTTCAGACCTATTAATGGTTCAACACTTAATAGTTTAGACTGTTTGTTTCGCTAGCAAATGTCTGAATGGTTAAGACATTTGCCTCTGAATGGTTAAGCATTATACTGAGTCTGAATGGTTAAGATCTCTAATCTGAATTGGTTAGACATTTGCCTCTGAACAGTTAACCATTATACTAGCTCTTAATGGTTCAGACCTCTTACTGATTCAACACTTAGGGTTGTTTAACTTCTGAATGGTTAAGGGCTGAACAAGTAAGAGGTCTGAACCATTAAGTGCTGAACCAGTAAGAGGTCTGAACCATTAAGAGGCAGTATAATGCTTAACCCTTCAGAGACAAATGTCTGACCAATTCAGATTAAAGGTCTTAACCATTCAGTCTCTATATAAAACTTAACCATTCAAAGGCAAATGTCTGAACCATTCAGACATATGCTCACGAAACAAACAGTCTGAACCATGGTTGCAAAAGTCGCTAGGCGCTCCCTAGTCGGATTCGGAAGTACTCGGGAGGTACTCGGCCTAGGCGGAGATTACTCAGGGAGTAATTGGCCAGGGAGAACAGTACTCGGGCATCGGCAGCCTACCTTGTAGCGAGTACTCGAGGAGTATTCGGAGCCTAGGCGGGACTTTTACAACCATGGTCTGAACCATTAAGTGCTGAACGAGTAATGGGCTGTTTATTTACTTCTTAATGAGGCTCTTAATGGTTCAGACCTCTTACTGGTTCAGCACTTAATGGTTCAGACTCTTTGTTTCACGAGCAGATGTCTGAATGGTTCAGATATTTGCCTCTGAATGGTTAAGCATTATACAGAGTCTTAATGGTTAAGACTTCTAATCTTCAGACATTTGTCTCTGAACAGGTAAGAATTATACATGTTCTTAATGATTCAGACCTCTTACTGGTTCAGCATTTAATGGTTCAGACGTCTTACTGGTTCAGCACTTAACCATTTAGATGTTGGCAAACAGCCCCTAAGAGTTCTGAACCATTAAGAGACTCATTAAGTGGTAAACAAACAGCCCCTTAATGGTTCAAACCTCTTACCGGTTCAATACTTAACAATTCAGAAGCTGGCAAATAGCCTTTTACTCATATTTTAAAGAATCCAAATTCTGTTAAGTTATTTTGTATAAACATGTATTTCACATATGTTAAATTAGACTCTTTTGATGTATTTTTAAATTCGATTACACTTTACAATATCACCAACGTCAAAAATCAACAGGTGCATTTATACATAGAATCCCCTGGTACATTATACATAAAAATATTAATCAACTTTCACTTTTTTGTTTTTTATATACTACATATAAAAATAATGTATAAATTTCATTGTTACATAAAGCGAAATTTGTTTAGTAAAATCAAAACAAACCTAAATCAAAACAAACCTTAGGTAGCTAGTTTGTATTATTTATATTAAGAAAACCAAAACAAACCTTAAGTAGCTAGTTTGTATTAATAATATATATAGTAAGTGATCATGTATTGTAAATTTGTTTTTTTAAGAATTTTTTTATTTTTTCTAATAATATTATATGATATTTTTCTTATAACTTGCATTCTTTGTTATTTTTTTCAACGTTGCAATATCAATTTTATTGAAAACGGATACTAGTTCGTTATCATACCAAACAAACCGAAACCAACGAAACAACAGCTTTATCGGCACAAATCATTTATTTTATTGCTTTTGATTTTGATAAACTAGCACCACATCGTTATAATACTATACCAAGCTAAGCTGAACATCTGTATGTTTACCTATATTCATTTTTATGGGTTCGAGTTGATAATTAATACCGTGCCGCTACTGTAGTGAATCAAACCAAAACTAACCGAACAACATAGGTATTGGTATGGTATCTTGCTTTTGATTTTGATAAAGTAGCACCGTATCGTTACAATACTATACCAATCTAAATTGAACATCGGTATGTTTACCTATATTCATTTTTATGGGTTCGTGTTTGATAATTGATACCGTGCTGCCACTGTAGTGAACCGAGCCATAACCAACCGAACAACATAGGTATTGGTACGGTATTTATTTTTATAGTTTTGCTTTCGATAAACTAACACCGTATCACTACCTTACCGTACTGAACAACATTAGCACCGGTACCTGTCTTCATTTTTATAGGTTTTTTTTGATACTTTTTTATTTATACAACTTTGTCTGTAACGATAATGAATATCTGTATCGGTACTGGGACGATCTGAACTGATCGATATCATTCAAACAACATCAGTATTGGTGTCGGTACCAATGTCTATTTTTTTTTCCGGTTGATGTGAAACACCTGTTGATTTATCTTTCGGTTATTATACCGAATAGTATCATACAATCAAATTTTCCCGAACATATATCGATCGAATTCCTGTAGCAATGCGCAAAGAAATGCCAAGTTATATAATAACAAAAGTTTAAACTTAGAAGTACACCCATCAAAAACTTTGCCTTACAGGCTTGCACCTCTAAACCTCACAAAACGCAGTTCATCTCCTACTGGTTTGCAACTGCAACCCTCTAAACCCTAAACAGTGAGTGAATCTTGATTGATTATTTCATCCCTATATATTTGTATGGCTGCGGTGGCGATCTTCATCTTCTTCCCCAAACACAGTTCTTTCTTATTCTCATGCAAAAGATTAACCCGCGAAAAAGAAAAATGTCCACAAATGATACGAATAGGAATACAAATACGAATTCTCCTTCTGGCAGTTATTCTGGGAAACACCCGAAATACCGTGGGGTGAGGCAAAGAAGAAGCAGTGGAAAATGGGTATCAGAAATCCGAGAGCCCAAATCGCCTAATCGAATTTGGCTTGGTACATTTGCAACTGCTGAAATGGCGGCTGTGGCGTATGATGTTGCGGCATTGGCACTCAAAGGTGTTGATGCTGAGCTTAATTTCCCTGATTCAGCTGCTTCATTGCCTGTTCCAGCTTCTTCTGCTCCTCGTGACATTCAAGCGGCTGCGGCTGGTGCGGCTGCAGCTGCCGGAGCAGCAATGGATGCGTTTATGGGCAGTCTTGGTGACAGTCATGGTGCTGGTGTTGGTGTTGGTGGTAGTGAGATGGTTACATTTGAGCCACCAGTGAATATTGGAGGGGGTGCGTTTGTGGATGAAGATTTGATATTCGATATGCCGAATGTTCTAGCAAATATGGCCGAAGGGATGCTTCTTAGCCCTCCACGGATCGATTTTGTTAGCGACGAGAATGCGACGGGAAACTCTATGGACAACTTGTGGAATCTTTAGATATAATGAGTAATGAACACTCTATATATGTATGTCATGTATTGTAGAGTATGCAAATCGCCTGCTATATATATGTATTGTAATTATAAGAATAATATGGCGATTGTTGAAGGCTATAGTTAAAAACTAGAGCTTTAAGGTGTAAAATATATGTGTTGGAGAAGTTTTTTTGATTTGAAATGGTGTTATATGGTGCCACACACATACTATATATATGTATATGTATATATTAATCGCTTGAAGATTAGAAAATCATAGGGATTTAGCTTAATCTTCAATTTAAAGTTATACCAATAACTTAGGTGTTCATGTTCAATCAAATAAAAGAAACAAAAGTAAGAGCATGTGAAGACTTTAAGCATTTAGTCAACGGATTAATAACTGATCAAATCGTGGCATGATCTTGGTTTAGGGTTTCTGCTTATTTCTGTCCACACATCTGCAAATCATATATAGTTGGATCTTGAAGAGATATAGTACAATTCGTTGGTTAGGCAAAACATAAAAAAAAAAAAAAAAAACAAAAAGGTTTAGTGGGTGGACGTAATCAGCCTTCTATTATTCAAGGGACTATTTATCACTCTTGGAACATTGCTCTGAATATTTATAACTAAACCAAAAATGCAATTGCACCCAGGAGTTTGCCTTTTGAATTCTTCAAGTGTCAAACCCATTTAAAATCGCGGCGTATTGGTGTGGTGTACTTATTTAATTTTCATTTGTCAGTATAAGTAATACCTATTGATTTGGTAAAAATTAAACCAATTGAAAACGGCTCAAATTACACATTTTTTGTAGCTAGTTTCCTTTTAATCGTCTATTGTTTCTTTGTCTCTTATTTTGAATTATCAAACTTGGTTTATATATTAAGCTCCAGATTATAAGATGTGAAGAAAAGGGTTATGAACCAATAGTTAGAACTAATAAATAGAGTTATTGAAAATTAAAAGTGATAGAGATTTCAAAATGTAAAACTAATTTCAATTTGAAAATTAACAGTTTAAAGATAACAAAAAAATCAATTTCGAATTTTTATACAATAACCCCTTCCAGAATCTAAATATGAACTTATAAACCCCTTAATCGGGTCATGATAACACGGTTTCACACGTAATGAAGTGTCATGTTAGCTAACTCAAAACCTATTTTATACGTGTTGAGTCTTGTTTCATGTCATGTAATGAAGTGTCCCCCCTAGGCTGACCTTAAACAATTGAAATCCTAAATTTATTGGTTTGATATTGCATTTCATATCTTGCTCCTAAAATTCAGACTGTCCAAATCCATACAAGCAGCCAACAATGACATTTAACATTTTGATTTGGGAAGAAATAGTATGTTTAATTTATGGTCTTATTATGGTCCACACCTTATCATAAGTTGAGATGTCACAGTCTCACCAAGGAGTCCTAGTTGATTTTGTACAACTGAAGAGAAAAATGAAGTTAGCAGAAAATAAAGAATATTTTTATTAACCACCATATATTACGAGCGCGTATGCTATTTCACATATATGGCAACTTACCATGTAAATTACATACTACTTCATGGGGATAATAAATGTCCAATATATACCAGCTGAATGATGAAGATTTCCCATATGGTATTAGTTTTTTAAACAGTAACATGTATTTGTTAGACAATGAATAATGAATGGAATACAAGACATAGAGAGATCAAATACAAATAGATCTTAACTTAAGAAATGCAGGAAACCAAGTCAAACGAATTCCGATTGAACTAATTACAACGACATTAGGGTGAGGGGGGCACTCCCCTAAGAGGGGAGTCCCCTCTCTTACGCACACCCAATCAGGTTATGCCACGTCAACTCCCCTCTTAAACTCCCCTCACACCCCAATTTGATGGCGGCACTCCCCTCTTAAGGGAATTGTTTTTTTATTCAAAAAAAAAAAAAAAAAAGAAAATCAATGATTGGTTGAAATTGCGGCTGGCCCCACCATATAATCTCCCCTTCTTCGGTGAACTCCCCCCGACCACCCTCCCCGAATTGGGTCACCGCAGGGATGGCGGCGGTGTTCCCGACGGGGAAAGTGGTCACCGCGGCCACTCCCCGAGTACGCCCCGGACACCCTTAGAACCGGTTCGTTGAACACATATCAAATATATTTACGGTTTAGTTTTTAGGGCTTAGAGTTTAACTTTTAGTGTAAGAGTTTAGGGCTTACGGTTTAGCGTTTAGGGTTTGTAGTTTAGATTTTAAGGTTTAGCTTTAGAGTTTAGAATTAGGGTTTATCTTTAAGGTTTAGGGTTAAGGGGATAGGGTTTCTGCTTAGAGTTTGACAAGCTTGTTCCAACGCCGCTGGAATAAGTTCAATCGAAGTTTGTTTGATCTGGTTTTCTTGATTTCTTAAGTTAAGGACATTGTATACTGGAACCAAACCTCATATATATAGTGATAGGATCGAATACAACATTGAAAAACAGGTTTGGGTCGACTAACACGACCAGTTTTTTAACGGGTCATGTTCAGGTTGACCCTTATTAAAAACGGGTTTACCCATTATCCCGTTTAACTATTTAGAAAAAAACACCTTTATATTTTTGTTTTTGTTTTTACCGTATCTATTTTGCATGGTTAGTTATAATAATGTTAGTTTTAACACATTATATTATTTATTTATCGTATTCATACTCATACCGATCATTAAACATGTGATTGATAACCCGCTTAAAACTCAAAAACTTGCTTATAAATCGTCAACTTGTATGACTCATTTAAAAATATGGGTTAAACGGGTTGGGGTTCTGGTTAACCCCAATTTATATGGGTTAGGCAAGGGTTGCAACCTTTGACCCAAATAATAATATGGGTCGGGTTTGGGTTGACATTTCAACCCACCAACCAGCCAACCCGTAACTTGTCAACCTGACACGATTGACACCCCTAGTTGATTTTATGTGGTCCCGCCATCTGGCCAGTTTTAAACAAATATATCTCTCTCATACGTTGATATTTTATTTTTTTAAAATTACACGATAAAATGTGTAGGTCCCTCGGAGGATGAGGTCAAACCTTATCCTTGTTATGTTAACCAACCCGGTTGTGCGGAATCCAACCGGAAAGGCAAACCGAGAAAGAACAAGCACAAACACAACACACAATCTTCACCGATTAACACCACTTGTATTAATACGAAGAAAGGTTCGGTTACAAAGCTATGTTTGCAAATGTGTTTTGCAAACTCTCTAAAACACTCGTGTGTGTGTGCTCTCAACAGAATGCTCTCTACAAGACTAATTTCACTCACTTCTCACACTTGTCTCTTTAAAATGAAGTGAACACATTACATGGGTATATATACCCAACACAGCTCGTCTGGTCGAAGGATCAGATAGACTGATCGAAGGATCATCTATCGAAGGATCCACATATACCTCGAAGGATGATATCCTTCGTGTTCCATCAACATCCATCGAAGGTTTATCTTTCGAGCTCATCGAAGGATCTAAACAATCCTTCGATGACACATCCTTCGACACAAACATGTTACAACAATGAGCTAACTGTTTGGTCAAGTCAAACCAGGAGGATGGTTGACTTGGTCAAACTTACATCAACCTTACATCAAAGACATCGTTTTGTATCATGACAAAATACAGACAAAGTACAGACACAAGTGCACCAACAAACTCCCCCTTGGCTGTAACTTTGTCTCGATCTTTGTGTCTTCAAGTCTTTGACGTCCTTTCAAGTCTTCAATGTCGGAGGATCTTTAAAGTCTTCACGTCTTGAAAGCAGAAAGTGTACCAACAAACTCCCCGTTTCATGTAGGAAGTGTGTTGACAAACTCCCCCTTAACATAAGCTCCCCTTTGAGTTATGCTCGTGAAATACTTGTTCTTTATGAATTGAGATCCTTGTGGTGTTGATGATGGTCAGCGGCAACTCGATCATCTTCATCACTTGAGTGCCTTCACGTCGTGTCTTCAATCCGAAGCTTGTCATCGACCATGTTCTCCTTGCCTTTAGAATCTGCACATGCAAGAAATCTAAACGCGTAATGAAAACAACTGCTTGGAATATCATAAGCAAACGACACACATGTGACCATTGTTCAATCAAACACCGTCCGACAGTTTGAAAGTTTAACAAATTGTTCAGTTTTAGGTTTTTAACTTTCAAAACTTGCAAATTTCGACCATTTATGAAGATTTAGTCAATTCGGTTTTCGTTCAGGTTTCAGGCAACGAAGACTCGAGATCCAACATTGTACAATCGAAAATAAGACAGAAATAAAATCTTTTTGTCTTTATAGAAAGTTTATATTAAAACACACCTAAAATCTTTTTTTTTTTTTTTTTGAATATTTCAAATGTAAAGACTGAAAGCAGTAAATAAATATATACAAAGGTGCAGAAACTGAAAGCATTAAATAAATATTTACAGACATTCTTTTTGTGAGTTTCGAGGGTAAGAGAATCATATCAGTGTACGGTCACGCCAAAACGCTCTTGTTGTTCAGTTAATTAACATTAAGATAAGCATCCTATAACAATTATCGGTATTGTTGTCCACATAAGCTCAACTTATCAGATGTAATCATGGCGAGGGGATACGTTAAGGTATGATTTATACTTACCGACCGGTGTTCATCCACATCACGACACATTCCCGTATCAAGGTATGCACGAGGGTTCATCTTACCGGTGAGTATACCGATTATCATCTGTTTGACCGTATATGATGTGAGATTCTCACTTATTTGAATTTGAAAACAAGCCCTATGTGATATAATCACTTATTGATGAGGAACTTGATTTTCAGATGCATGAGGGCACAGGAGCAAGTCCGTGAACAGGTCAGTACTTTCGTACAGCAGAGAGACGAACTTGACTCCCGGATAGATGTGATATATTATCACTTATTTTGAGGGACATGTGATTGTTGATCACTTATTGAGGTCGAATGCAATATGTACACGTATGTATAGTATCATGGAAGATCTAGACTTGCGTCCCCGTTATTTTTCGGTAAAAGATACAACCATGATACCCAGATGATAAGCAGCATAAAGACCGAATATCTCAGAACCTCGGCAATCTCTCAAACGAAATTTCGGTACTAAGACCATATGCCAATGAATGGTTCCCACCTGGTCTTCAGTCGATTTAGGTTTATATCACCCTGCACACTTTAAAATGATTGTGAGCCTACCGATACATCTTATATAGAGATGCTTAACATATTTTTCATTTAAGGTTTAAAGAGGTTTAGACAGACCACTGATGTACTATCATATTCTCTTTTGCTCGCCAGGAAACTCATTTTTGTTTTTCTATTGTTTTTGTGTTTTTGAAATTTTTCGATGTTTTTGGATTTTCAAATTTTGGATTTACTCCCCCTAAAATCAATAAACTAAGACAAATTTAAAACACAAAGGTATTTACAAAAATGATTTTCCGATGTTGGATTACTCTTGCTTGACCTTAATGCCGTTTACCAATAATAAAAAGTCAAATCTTGATTTGTCAAATGCTTTGGTAAAAAGGTCGGCACGTTGGTCATCAGTGTGGACGTAAGCAACATCGATTAGCTTTTTCTCAAAGCAATCACGTATGAAGTGATACTTAATTTCGATGTGTTTAGTTTTTGAATGCTGCACAGGATTTTTAGTGATCTGTAAGGCAGCAGAATTATCAACGTAAATAGGAGTAGTTAGGAATTCAAAACCGTAGTCGCGCAATTGTTGTTGAATCCACAGGACTTGGGAGCAACAACTTGAGGCAGCAATGTATTCAGCTTCGCATGTTGATGTAGCGACACAAGTCTGCTTCTTGCACTGCCATGTGACTAGGCGATTTCCCAAAAACTGACATCCAGCCGTTGTGGATTTACCGTCGATTTTGCATCCGCCAAAATCAGAATCACTGAATGCGATCAAGTCAAAGTTATTATCCCTAGGGTACCATAGACCGGTGTCAGGGCAACCCTTCAAATAACGAAAAATCCTTTTTACAGCTGCAAGATGTGAGGCCTTCGGGTTCACTTGATATCTGGCAAGCAGGCACGTTGGGTACATTATATCTGGTCTTGATGCTGTGAGGTACATAAGAGATCCGATCATCGCGCGGTAGTATGAGGGGCTAACAGCTTCACCCTTCAAGTCTGGAGTAATTCCGTGATTTTGCGGCAATGGGGTACCGATGGGCGTTGCATCAGACATCTGGAACCGGCTCAAGATGTCACCAACATATTTAGTCTGATGGATGAATATCCCAGACTCAGTTTGTTGCACTTGTAGGCCCAAAAAGAAGGTCATTTCCCCCATAGCACTCATCTCGAATTTATCCTGCATAATGCGCTCGAAATTCCTACACAAAACATCATTAGTAGAACCAAAAATAATATCATCAACGTATACCTGAACCAGTAGAAGATCTCCATCTTGTTCTTTGATGAAAAAAGAGTACAATCGATAAAACCTCTGCGAAATCCATTCTCCAGCAAATAATTAGATAAGGTTGCATACCAAGCTCGCGGTGCTTGATGTAGACCATATAGAGCTTTGTTGAGCAACCAAACCCGATCGAGATGGATAGGATCTTCAAAACCTGGAGGCTGTTCGACGTACACCTCTTCTTCTACCACACCATGTAAGAATGCACTTTTCACGTCCATCTGGTATACCTTGAAACCTTTGAATGAGGCATAAGCCAGAAAGATCCGAATTGCTTCTAGACGTGCAACAGGTGCATACACTTCGTTGTAGTCGATCCCTTCAATCTGACGAAAACCTTGAACGACTAGCCTTGCTTTGTTTCGAATAACAACTCCACGGTCATCCTTTTTGCATTTAAACACCCAACGGGTACCAATCTTCTTGTAACCAGCAGGTTTCTCTACGAGTTTCCAGACACCAAGCTTCTGGAATTGTTGCAGTTCTTCCTGCATTGCTTCAACCCATGAGTTATCTTTCAAAGCTTCTTTCCAAGTTCTTGGCTCTTCCTGTGAGACATAACACGCGAAGGACCAATCATTTTGTTGACCAGATTCTCTAATCGCCGCATACAAGCCTGCATTGTTGTTGTTTCGCAACATGTTTCTTGTTTGAACGCCACTTTGTACATTTCCGATGATGTTTTGTTGAGGATGGGTATTGTGAATCCTTGTTTCTGGATTATCTTGAACTGGAATATTTGTACCCAGATTGTTGAGATTGAGATCAACAACCAATTCAATACCCGGAATTGACGAAGAGGATGATGCAGTAGCTTCAGCTGTTTTAGGGACGTCCACTGGAGGTGTACCCTCTGAAGTACCATAAACTGCTGTTGTTGGAGCTTCTTGATCTGCATCGAGAAATTCATCATCCTCTGAAGATTCGTTCAATTCGGTAGCATCGTGAAAATCCTCATTGTCGAGAGCATTATTGTTCACTGAAGATGGTTCTTGATTGACAATAATTGGACGAACCAACGGTGAATCTGTTGCATTGTCACTCTCGAAAAACATCCTTGCCGCAGCATTTTCTTCAACGGCTTCAACATTGATTGAATTGAAAAAGTCATCGTACTCAAACATCCAAGGCTGACCAGGACATTTAACTGGTAAAGTGTGCCTTTGTACTCTGACTTCAGACCATTCCTCGACCCTTTTAGTCTCTAGATTCCAGACTCTTAAGTTCGGGGTGGAATACCCAAGAAAGTATCCGTCAATTGCTTTTGCCCCAAACTTTCCATTAGGATCGATTATTGTACATGGAGCTCCAAACGGTTCAAGATAAGACAGATCTGGTTTCCGTTTGTGAAGAAGTTCAAAGCAGGTCTTGTTGTGCCTTTTCACTGTAAGGACTCGATTCAACGTGTAGCATGCAGAGGCCACAGCTTCCGTCCAGAATGGAATCGGCAATTGTGACTCTACCAACATAGTCCTAGCAGTCTCGATCAATGTGCGGTTCTTACGTTCAGCGACGCCATTCTATTGAGGAGTATAAGCTGCACTAAATCCGTGAAGAATACCTTTTGAAGTGCAAAACTCCGCCATGGCATGATTTTTGAATTCAGTACCATTGTCGCTACGTATCCGCCTAACCTTCAACTTATATAGATTCTCAATCTGAATGATCAAGCTTTTGATAATACCGAAGGTTTCACTCTTATGTGCCATGAACGCCACCCAAGAAAATCTTGAATAATCATCAGTTATCACGAGGCAGTATTGATCATTCCTAATACTTTTGTGCTTGACAGGACCGAACAAATCCATGTGCAAACGTTCAAGAGGAACAGCCACCGTGTTGATTTTCTTTGTAGGGTGTCGCTTCTTCGTTTGTTTTCCTTTCTGGCACGAGACACAGACGTCATGAAGATGGAAGTTTTTAAGAGGAACACCATTCACCAATTCATTTGACACCAAATGATTCATTTTGCGTAAGTGAATGTGACCCATTCGTCTATGCCAAGAGATTGAGTCTTTTTCTGTGGCTTTGGAAACGAAACAGGTTGCTTGTGCAGACGTTGTGATAGCTTGGCTCATATCAAGGACATACAGATCATTTATCCTTGGAGCAGACAAGAGAATCCATTCTTTTGGAATTTTGAAGCCGGTTTTCAGCACATAACATCCATTTGCATCAAAGTGTACTGAGAACTGCTTATCACAAATTTGAGAAACACTAAGAAGATTGTGATCAAGTTGTTGTACGAAGTTGATCTTATCAAAGCTAACAACCCCGTTGGAAATCATTCCTTCACCCGTAATATATCCGCCTTTATCTCCAGCAAAAGCAACATAACCTCCTCTAATAGATTTGACGTCGTAGAGAAGCTTCATGTCGCCTGTCATGTGCCTGGATGCCCCACTATCAACAATCCAATGACTACTGATAGTTCCTCCTGGAACACCCTGCACATGAACTCACATAATTAGTTGGAGATGGGGACCCAAGCCATTGTGGTCTTGGGTCTTCCATTTTCATCAACAACAATAACTTCTATTCTTTGATGATTCATAAATTGTGATGGTCCCACTGAACTTGTGGTCAATTTAGGTTTCCATGTCTGTTGAGTTTTACCAGTTTGATTGTTTGACAATTTAACTTCGTGATTGTTTGAAGTTTTTGAAAATTTTGAGTTTTCTGGCTTAACTGAAACAGATTGTTTTTGACCCACATCAGTTTTAAGTGCCTTTTCAATCACCTTGACTTGTTGGCGTTTCTGTTTCTTTTCCCTTTCTTTTATAAGTCGGGGATCTTGTTTTACAGAAACAGATTGCTTTTGGTGATTGCGTTCATGGGGATCATCATCCTTTGCTTTCAACTTATGAAGATACGGGCAATTTCGAATGATATGCCCAATTGTACCACATTCAAAACATGATCTTCGTTCAACAAACCCCGAAGTATCATGTGATCGTTTTGTCGATGATGAACTTTGTGATCCCGAGGTACTAGGTTTTAAACTACTTGGTTCATTTCTTTTCAATACTGTTGCTTATTTAACAAAATCCAAGTTAGATTGATTTTCAAATTTTTCAATTTTGTCCGTTCCCTTGGATTTCACAAAGTTCACATTCTTGTTCTTCTTTTGATTTGGCTTCTTTTGACTTTGAGCCGGCAATTTTCCTTTTTGTTTGTTATGATTCTGCTGCCTTTTCTCTGTTGGTAATTTCTGATTGCCAAATTGTTTTCTAACTTCAGCCTTTGGGATAGGATGACACTGTGTTACCACAACGTGTGATCCTTTCTTACCCAGAAATTTACTTGTCGAATTTTCAAAAACTTTACTGATTAAGGATTGATTTACATTCTTAATCGGAAAATCTTTGTCAGAATAAATTTTATCATCACCAACAAGAGTGTACAGCAGATCCACACTCTCCGACTCTTGTGCAGACAAGGACTCGATTGCAACAGTCTTAGCGGGTTTTGCAGGAGGATCACATAAAATATGATTCTCAAGAGGTATGTCCTCTTCTTTGATCACCGCATCAGACTTTGCTGAATCAGTATCATCAGATTCATCATCAGAAGAATCAGCATCCTCAATAATAACTGGAGGATCCTGATTCGGTTCAGCAGAAGACACACATGTATCTGCTAACACATCTGAATCGGATGATACTTCCTTCTTGTATCCAAGCCCTGTTGCAAATTCCTCAACATCCAAAGGAACAGACGGTTCAAAGTGAGTTCTATACTCCTCATCAGGCATGGCATCATAATTGTTTCTCACGGGTGGTGGACATTTCTTATATCCAATGCATGTGACATCCTTTTTCTCTTTCTGAACATCAATGATGTGATCCAACACATAGCTAGAGCTCAAATAACTGTCTAGCTTAAGTTGGATCGCCTCACTTTCAGTTTTCACACAAGCCATTTCCTTTTGCATTACCTCAAGACGAGTTATATACAAATTAATGTCAGTTTGTTTTCTGGAAACCATTTTTGTCAGCTCAGTTTTATCTTTCTTTAATTTATCAATCATCGATTTAAACTCCTTTTCATGGTTTTCATAAAACATGTTGGCTTCTGTGCACTTGGAAAGATCCACGGTCAATTTCTGATTGTGGATGAATGTCACATCATATTTCTCTTGCAAAGCCTTGTGTTTGCTTTGCAATTCACACCACTTATCATTCAATGCAACATGTTTGTCTTGCAAGTCAAACAAACTAGCTTGTAAAGCATCATGTTTGCCTTGCAACTCAGACATGTTTGCCTCTAAATCAGCACATTTAACACTTAATCTAGCACAATTATCACAATTAACAGCAGTGGGTTCATCGACACATACCTGACTTGATGAACTGTCGACATTAGCCATAAAGGCTGAATGGAGAGAAGACGAAGAATAAGCAGCTTGATCCACCAAAATAGATCTTCTTTCAATTCCTGCTGTAGCTTCTTCCAAAAGCTCATCAATATCTGCATCAACTGACGCACTTGATGTCTCATCCACATGATCATTGCCTGAAGTGGAGGATTCTTCATCTGAGCTTCCACTATAACCGGAGATGTCTTCATCTTCAGAAGATTCATCACCATTGGTGGAAGATTCTCCACCACTGGCGTGTTTAAGATCCTTAACCACTTCAGCAAAACATGCTGTTCCATCTGGAGCATCACCACTCAGCTGAATTGACCAATCACAACCTTCATCTACTTGAACCACAAGTGCCTGGTTGGCATTAGATGGTCCTGCTTGACTCTGGTTGTTGACAGGCACCAATGTGCGCTCGTTGTTCCTTACTTGGGTCTGATTTGCCCTGTTGCCTTGACCTCTGAAAGGATTTTGGTTCCCATGTTGAGATGGCCTCGTACATTCACGTTTGAAATGACCACGTTCACCACAATTGAAGCACTTAATAGCCTGCTTATCAAATCCATACTTGGTGTCTTTCTTGCTTTCCAAGCTGGTTCTGCCAGTTCTTTCCATGAAATCCTTTGCTCGCCTAACAGCACTGGCAAAGGCCCACTTGATGTCCATCATCTCCATCTCCTCTTTATCGATCTGCTGATAGTCTTCTTGTGTCAGATTAATGTTACCAATCTGACCTTCCACTAATCCACAGTATGCGCTCACCAAAGTGTTTAGCAGCTCCATGTGTTCCTTTGCTACTTCCACACTGACTTTAGAGAAACTTGAGGTGTCGAGCCGTACTGTATTTGGCTTTGATTGCTGACTAGCAGATGATGTGCTTCCATAACATGCTTGCTGTTGAGGAGGAAGTGGATTCCCGTATAAATCTGTTGGTCCGGTAGATCTAACAGGTAATGGATTTCCGAACATATCAGTTGCTCTGATAGGTCGTTGACTTTGCTGTTGTGGTACTGGTTGAGGAACTGGTTCAAGCGGATTTCCATACATGTCTGTTGTTCGAGGAGGATTGCCATACATGTCAGTGCTAGACACAAATGCTGTTTGAATTGGAGCGTGTGAAGAAGGTTTTGTAGAAGTGCTAGAAGTTCCATAATACATTTCAGGATTTTGTGGCACTGGAACTCTTTTTGCCTTGAGAGTTTCTTCCTGATTCTTGTTTTCCAGGAGTTGAGCAAAGTCATTGAAGTTTGTTGTAGCTAAAGTGCCATTGTACTTCATGATTTCCAAGAAAGTATTCCATTGAGGTGGCAGTGCATCTGCAAACTTTTTCACTACCTTTGCTGAAGTTGTTACAACCCCAATATTTGCCAATTCAGTCAGCAAATGATTAAATCGACTTGTCAAATCTCCTAAAGATTCATTCTCCATACAAGTAAAACCATCAAACTCTTTCTTTAGCAGGTCTTTTCTCAATTGACGTGTCGCTTCATTTCCTACGCCCCTTATCTTCAATGCGTCCCACAAATTCTTCGTTGTCTTGAAACTGACAAATTGATGATAAATGTCTTTGCTTAACGCCTGAGTAAGAATGGCATACGCTTTCTTCTCTAAGTCATAGACCTTCTTCTGATCTTCCGTAAGATCGGCAAACGTAGTAGCAGATGAAGCGGCAACCTCTATTGTTTCATCAAAATCTGTGATGAAACGCAACCACAATTCTGTATTTTGACCAAGGACGTATGTATGAAATCTATCAAACCATCCCGGATATTCACTTAAGTGCATCAACTTTGGAGGCCTATTCAAACTTCCCGTTTCACTTTCGCTTAACAAAATGCTTTGAATACTTGGAGTTTGATTTGATACGAATGCCCATTGACCGGTAGATATAGCATTGGCTTGCGAAGATACAGGTACGGGAGATTCGGCCCATGCAGGAGATAAATGGGTATTACTATACTTTCCCGAATCCGGAGCCGGAGTACCATAATACATTTCTGTATTTATCGGAACACCCCACATCGAATTCATTTTAGATCAAGAAAAATTGTTACACTAGATCTCTCGGGTTCTCCTTGTTAACCACCAACCAGTCGAAGGATCTGAGATCGAAAGACCTGAAAAACACAAACTTGTTAAACTTAAACAGACAAGTATCGAAGGATCAATACTTGTTCGAAGGATCAACAGTGTTCGAAAGATCACTGTTGAGTTTCGAACAATGATTTCGAAAGACTCTCCAATCGTAGGATCCTTATCTTTCGAATAAGAGCTGTAGATCGAAAGATGTATGCTTCGAAAAGATTCCTTGGATCGAAGGATAAGTCACAGACTTCGAAGGATGTTCGAAGGATGATTATCTATCGAACCTCCTATGATCGAAAGATGATCTTTCGACTTCGAAGGATATCCTTCGATCTGCACTGACACAGTTGACAAAAGTGACAGGTTGGTGAAAAAGGTGATGGGTTGGTAAGAACTTTCGGCAGAAGGCAGAAGGTATGGTCAGACCATACTTTCTACCAAATCAGATTTGAACAATAAAATATTATATAAAAAGAAGGTTCTTATCCAGAAAACCGGTCACCGGAGTAAGCCGGAATTTGGCCGGAAATTGCCAAACTTCTTAAAAACAAGTTTTTAAGTTACCCAAACCGTCCTTTAACACACCCGGTTAGTTTAGAACACGTTTTTACGACAAGAAAGGCGAGAAAAACACTGAAAACGGGTGCTAAACCATGTGATTTTTTGTCCAAAACACTCCAAAGTCTTGTATAAACTCGGTTTTTAACAAGGAAAAGAGCCACGGCTCTGATACCACTTGTAGGTCCCTCGGAGGATGAGGTCAAACCTTATCCTTGTTATGTTAACCAACCCGGTTGTGCGGAATCCAACCGGAAAGGCAAACCGAGAAAGAACAAGCACAAACACAACACACAATCTTCACCGATTAACACCACTTGTATTAATACGAAGAAAGGTTCGGTTACAAAGCTATGTTTGCAAATGTGCTTTGCAAACTCTCTAAAACACTCGTGTGTGTGTGCTCTCAACAGAATGCTCTCTACAAGACTAATTTCACTCACTTCTCACACTTGTCTCTTTAAAATGAAGTGAACACATTACATGGGTATATATACCCAACACAGCTCGTCTGGTCGAAGGATCAGATAGACTGATCGAAGGATCATCTATCGAAGGATCCACATATACCTCGAAGGATGATATCCTTCGTGTTCCATCAACATCCATCGAAGGTTTATCTTTCGAGCTCATCGAAGGATCTAAACAATCCTTCGATGACACATCCTTCGACACAAACATGTTACAACAATGAGCTAACTGTTTGGTCAAGTCAAACCAGGAGGATGGTTGACTTGGTCAAACTTACATCAACCTTACATCAAAGACATCGTTTTGTATCATGACAAAATACAGACAAAGTACAGACACAAGTGCACCAACAAAATGAACATTTTATTTTCTTTAATTTGATTTAGCTATTGTTGTAGATTTTATAATTTTAAAAATTATTTTTTTAACACGTTACGTGATTGCACACTAATACGTGATTATGTGATTACATCATATTATGTAATTATGTAATATGCTTTATATCCAGAACAAATAAATATAATGTTACGTGATTTTATATAAACTATGTGATTATATAACATTACATATTTACGTAACGTTATGTGATTACGTACTGTTGCTAACTGATTAATGAATGATTCCTGATCTTTGTGCATTCGTAGCTTCTCTTGAAATTAGGCTCTTTTAGGGGATGTAGCCCCTATATATGTATAAACGGATTAAGGAATTAGAAGATAATATGAATAAACACAATGCATAGATAGAATATCACCTCACCAATATTTGATTACAATCCATCCATATTTATACTAAACCAAAGGACAGCATTAACCAACACATCCTTTCAACTGGTAGTTACAACTAACTACGTTAATAACAAATTTAATTATAAGACTTTAGAATATAATAAAACATATATAGTATAATAATGTTAATTAGTTATAGAATAGATAAATATTTAACGAAAAGACAGAAACGGACCTTGATATTGAAGGATCAGACCATCCGTAACAATACCATTCATAAAATTTGAAAAGAATGTACACTAACATTGCTTCAGTTCATATGATCAATTATTTAAACTAACAAATACTGAAAAATATAAAGCTTAATACTTTATTAGGAAATAATTTGTAATTAGTTTACAGTTATTGAGTTCATATTTGTTAGTATTTATTATGTTCCCACATATCATAGTGGAATTATTGTATTTATTACTTAGGTCCTCTTTGTATTATATATAGGATTTCATTTGTTTATGAAAAGCAAGGAGATTGATTTCTCACCCTTCACATGGTATCAGCCTACTACTGACAAAACCCCTCACTCCTTTCTTTTTCTTTTCCTTTTGTCTCGTTCCTGTGACCCCATCTCCTTTTTCCCCCTAATTTCCTTTTCTTTTCTTTTTGTCTCTTTTCTTTTTATCATCACCACCACATCTCCATGGCATCCGATTCCCACTCAAACACCACCTCTGTTTCTCATCTATCTCCAATCAAGCTTTCAGCCGATAATTATCTGGTTTGGCGCAACCATATGACCCTTCTTGTCGGCCTTCATACCCTCTCGCATCATATTGACGGCTCCTCTTCTCAGCCGTCGAAAACCATCATCTCTGCAGAAAAAGAGATTACGAACCCGCAATATACTTCCTGGGTTCAGGCTGACCGTAAAGCTTCTCTTCTAATTCTCTCCGCCTTAACCGAAGAAGCCGCAGCGGAGGTTCTCGGTTTATCCAGTGCGAGACAAATCTGGTGTGCTCTCGAAAACGCCTATAGTAATGCCTCTGTGGAACGAGTTCAGTCCCTTCGGGATTCTCTTAGGCAACTCACCAAAGGTATGTCCTCTGTTACGGTTTTCGCACGTCGCTTTAAACTTATCTGTGAACAGCTTGCCGCCATTGGGCATCCAGTCGCTGAAATTGATAAACTACACTGGTTCCTTTGCGGACTTGGCCCCTCCTATGAGGTGTTCTCTACAGCCTTACGTGCCACAAAACCGGCCCCTTTGTTTCGTGATCTCGTTGCTCAGGCCGAGAGTCATGAATTATTTCTTCAATCCATTCATGGCGCTGCCACACCTCCTGCTGCGTTTCACGCTCAACAACGGCGTGAATCTTCAACGTCTAGCCGGGGTCGTGGTTTCTCTCGTGGAAATTCTTCCCGAGGATCTTATGGTAGGGGCCGTGGCAACACGCGTCGCCCTCCTCATTGTCAGCTATGCCGTACAAACGGCCATTATGCCTCTGCCTGCCCAAACCTGCACACCTTTGCTAGTCAAGCACCATCTTCGGATGAGTCCTTAGCCAAGGCTTTCCATGCTAAGTGTCATGTCACCGATGATTCTCCAGATTGGACAGGCGATTCGGGCGCTTCTAATCACATGGCTCCAGACAAGGAATGCCTCCATCATTCGGTTCCATACAAAGGTAATGCTATGGTTATTTTTGGTAATGGAAAGCAGCTTCCAATCACTCACACGGGAACTTATAAATTGGGCAATAATATTCATCTCCGCAATGTACTTGTTGTCCCAAATCTCACTAAAAAGTTATTATCCATTAGCAAGTTAACTTCAGATCATCCAGTTGATGTATTGTTTTCTCAACACTACTTTGATATTCAGGATCGGAAAACTAAACAGGTTCTTGCTCGTGGGACATGCACTGAAGGACTTTATGTGCTCAAGAATGGACCCCAAGCCTTTGTTGCTGATGTTTCGAATAAAGCTTCTTATGAACTTTGGCATGCTCGTTTAGGGCATATTTCTTTTGATGTTATTTCAAAGTTGAATAAGTGTGGTGTTTTGTCTGTTACCTCCTTATTACCTAAACCTGATATTTGCACTTCATGCCAACTTGCAAAAGGTCATCGTTTACCTTTTAATTTGAATGAAAAACGTGCTTCCTTTCCTTTGGATTTGGTTCATTGTGATTTGTGGGGTCCTGCACCTATCACTTCTACAGATGGTTTCCGTTACTATGTTATTTTTATTGATGATTATTCCAGGTTTACGTGGTTTTATCCACTCAAAACAAAAACAGGTTTTTATGCGGTCTTATCCGCCTTTATCAAACTTGTTCAAAATCAATGCTCGCGAAAAATAAAAATCTTTCAGAGTGATGGTGGCACCGAATTTGTGAACCACACCGTTCAAAAACTTTTTGAAGACAATGGAACCTTTCACAGGTATTCTTGTCCATACACGCCTCAACAAAATGGGCGTGCTGAAAGGAAACATCGTCATATTGTTGAAACAAGTCTTGCTATGTTGTTTAATGCTCATGTTCCAGCCCAATATTGGGTAGACGCCTTTACTTCGGCTACCTACATTATTAATCGTGTGCCATCACCTCTACTCAACAACAAATCCCCTTTTGAGCTTTTATTCAGACAGGTACCTAATTATTCTAATTTTCGGGTCTATGGATGTCAAGTATTTCCTTATCTACGAGATTATGCTAAGCATAAACTTGAACCACGGAGCCTCCCATGTATTTTTATTGGGTACAGTCCTTCTCATAAGGGTTTTCGTTGCTTGGATCCGTCTACCAATCGGATTTTTATCTCTCGTCATGCACGCTTCAATGAGTCTTTCTATCCATTCAAAGACAATGATGACAACTTGGATTCTCAAAACTTGGTGCTTACTACTTTCTGTGAAGAACTACCTTTCTTCCAAATTAAAAATACCTTACCTTTACCACCTCCATCCAATCCTACCCCATCTCTAAACACTGGCCTAAATACGTCCTGCCCACTTTGCGACCCATCTCCGAATCCACCAATAACCCCACAAAACCCACAAACCGACCCACCACAAAACCCACCAACCAACCCACCACCAAACCAACCAACCAACCCACCACCAAACCCACCTACCGACCCACCACCAGACCCACCAACCAACCAAACAAACCAACCAACCGACCCTCATCCAAACAACTCCACTTCCACCATACCTCTTCAACCAACAAACGAACCCACCACCTCTACCACTATACCTGACATTTCCACCTCTAACTTTCATCCCATGACAACACGAGCTAAGGCCGGAGTTTTTAAACCCAAGCACCCCGTAGACTTTGCTGCTTTAAACTCGTATGCCTTATATGTTGGTTTATTATCAACCATCGAACCAAGAGGTTTCAAATCGGCATCCAAAGACCCGAACTGGATGGCAGCCATGATGGACGAAATTGAGGCTTTAAAACAAAATAATACCTGGACACTAGTTCCGCGTCCTACATCCATGAATGTTGTAGGCTCCAAATGGGTGTTTCGCATCAAGTACCACGCTGATGGATCTATTGAACGCTACAAAGCACGCTTGGTAGCTCAAGGCTTTACTCAAATTCCAGGATTGGATTACTCTCATACGTTTAGTCCCGTCGTTAAAGCATCTACTGTCCGAATTGTGTTATCTCTTGCGGTTCTAAACAACTGGAAATTGCATCAGCTAGATGTCAAGAATGCATTTTTAAATGGAAATTTGAATGAAACAGTCTTCATGGAGCAACCACCTGGTTTTGTAAGCACCCAATTTCCAAACCATGTTTGCAGGCTAACTAAGGCCCTTTACGGACTCAAGCAGGCTCCTCGTGCTTGGTTTCAACGTTTGAGCACGTTTCTTTTATCATATGGGTTCACTTGCAGTCGTGCAGATACATCTCTCTTTGTTCTTCGAAGAGACTCTCATATCATGTATCTTCTGGTCTATGTGGACGATCTTATTCTTACAGGCAATGATGAAAACATCATTCGCACATTTGTTTCTTGCCTGCATCGCGAGTTTGCTATTAAAGATCTAGGGGATTTAAATTATTTCTTGGGTTTAGAGGTCATCAACACCACTTCGGGTCTCTTCCTTACGCAGGCTAAGTATGCTAAGGATATCCTTCTTCGAGCAAAAATGTATGACTCTAAACCTGTTGGCACTCCTCTTTCACCCCATGAGTCTTTCACCGCTACTGGTCCACCTCATTCGGATCCCACTTTATATCGCTCCTTAGTCGGTGCCTTACAATACTTGACTATTACCCGACCGGACTTATCTTATGCCGTGAATCAGCTCTCACAGTTTCTTCATAGTCCCACTGTTGATCATTTTCGAGCTGTGAAACGACTATTACGCTATGTCAAAGGCACACTATCCTTTGGGCTTACTTATAGTCGTTCCAACAAATCATCTATCATTGGCTACTCTGATGCTGACTTGGCACGTTGTCTTGATACGCGACGCTCCACGTATGGCTATTCCATTTTTTTGGGGGGTAATCTTGTATCTTGGAGTGCTAAGAAGCAGCCTACTGTCTCCAGATCCAGTTGTGAGTCGGAGTATCGTGCCATGGCAAACACCGCTGCTGAACTAGTCTGGCTAACTCATCTCTTACGGGAATTGCATGCTTTACCACCGGATCGTCCTACATTGTTATGTGATAACAAGAGTGCCTTGTTTATGACTCAAAACCCCATTTCTCACAAACGTGCTAAACACATTGACTTGGACTATCATTTTATTCGTGAGTTAGTCAACTCTGGCAAACTTTATACCAAGTTTGTTCCAACCAATCTTCAGGTGGCTGACATTTTCACCAAGAGCCTTCCGCGCGCACAGTTTGATGTATTTCGCAAGATGCTTCGTCTTGGACCACCACCATTTCGATTGAAGGGGGGTATTAGGAAATAATTTGTAATTAGTTTACAGTTATTGATTTCATATTTGTTAGTTAGTACTTATTATGTTCCCACATATCATAGTGGAATTATTGTATTTATTACTTAGGTCCTCTTTGTATTATATATAGGATTTCATTTGTTTATGAAAAGCAAGGAGATTGATTTCTCACCCTTCACATACTTCATAGAGGATGATGGGAAAAAAGTATAATTAAAGAAGTAAAGATAACATATATGGCGAGTGGATTTAAAAAAGAGAGTTGAATTTTTCATGTTCTAATAAGTTGTACAAAACCCTACAAAAGCAGATACCTGCCATATACTCTTGACTAATGTATCAAGCATTTTGACCCAACTTAAATCAGTTTGGCCCACATAGCTTCAAGAAAACAGGCAACATATATGTCTATCAACATGTAAGTTGGTTGTTCACTTGTTTTCATGCATCTGAAAGATACAACCTCTCTACGACCCTACTGATCAGTTGGATCTTTTCTGGATATGTTGACCTCGTCATCTTTTGTATGGAGATTAAATCTCAAGTGTTTGTCAAGATTTTCATGAGGTGAATTAAGGGGTATACACAGGGACGGCCCTGAGAATTCGTGTATCATGTTCGAGCTCGAAAAAACGTGCCCTTAGGCCTTAATGAAATTAGGTATTGGCCGGTCTAAACCTAATGACAATGGGCTAGTAACTAATCTAAACCTTAAAAATAGTTTTGTAAGTGGGCCTATGTTGCTGTTTATATGAGTATACCCTATTAATTTAATTATTTTTTTACATATACATATCAAAATTTTTTTAAATAATGTGTCGTTCAAAATATCGGGCCCTGGGTGGTCCTCCCCGCCCACCCTCAGGGCCGGCCATGGGTATACATACTTATAAATTATGGCATGCTCATTCTTTGTCTACTGGGATCGTTCCTGTTGAAAAATGTGTCACAAAATTGATTCACCTTTAACACCAAAGAACAACACATGAAGAGTTAATACATGACTTGAAATGAAAATTAATCTACAACGATTAATGATCTTCAATGAAACGAATCAAATGATTACAAAGAATTTATGAATGAAACTAAAATGCAAAATCTATCCTAGAATTCTCTTAACATTACTTATACAGTTTCTAAAAGAAAAAGTAAAACAAAAGCATTTTATTCCATGTCAGTAATAACTAATATCAATGATAATGGTATTCCTACGATCGGCACGAACTACTTCTTGCTAAGAATTATAAGCAGCGAATGGAAGGATCAAAAACCAAGTTAGAATGGTAGGTTATATCAAGACTTACTACCGAAAAGCAAGACGATTAAACCTAGCACGCTAATTCAGTGTTGTCTCCGACGTCGAGCATACTTGCAGCGGCGGACGGTTAGGAATAGTTTAGGTTGAAAGGAAGATTACATGAATTAATATTTAACTACAACTTTACAAATTTGTAACCCCTATGAGTGGTAACTCCTATCAAGGGTAACTTTACTTCTATAAGTACCAATTTCCTTCAACACTAACCTTTTATGTTAGTTAATGTTGAGCAACTTCGGATCATGTGGCTTATCAACTATAACTCTCATTCATGTATAGAGAATCAATTCATCCTTCGCTACGCCTACTTCTCTTTATCTTTAGAAGTAACACCCATGAATGACTAAAGCTAAAGAACATTTTCTTGCCATCCTCTACTACAATGTGTAAATGAGGGTTACGGGCGGTTTTTATGACCGCTAAATAAACATGAAAAAACGATTTAATTAATCTGGGTGGTTAAAACCCGCCCAAAATAAAACTAAATCTACCAAGAATAATTGAAAAAGAAAACCCAGTCAAATTCTTAAAACCTTTTAGTTACATAATAACACAAAACTTGCTTAAATAACTAAAGTAACCTAACCTAGCAATAAGCTATCAGCCTAAAATACATAATTTAAAAAGCACGTCATGATGTTTTCAACCAACATGTCGATTTCCTCTAGTGTGACGCTTTTGTAGGGCTGACATATCGTGTATTGATGTCGGCTCAAAATGAGTCGTATTTTATATTAGTTCGTGTCGGTTTTTAGCGTGTTAAGTATATTAATTTAAGTGTTATATATTTATAGTGTATGAGTGTTTTGTACGTAACAGGTGTCAAACAAAGTTAAACGAGTTGAAAAGCGGGTTCGACAAGCTAATACGAGACGTGTAATGAAGAAAAGTCAACAGGGACAAGCCCAACGACATGCGGGAGCCTTTTGGTTCACTTGCGCGACACGCCTGGCCAGCCAAGTTATGTCGGTCAACAAAAAAAACGTGATAGTCAAGGAAAGGACCACCGCGGCACACGAGGGCTGGCTCAAGATGGTCTGCGACGCGTGACACACTTCAACGAGGAGAACTTATTTAAACGTGCAAGATTTAGGTTTCAAAGGACAACTTTCATAATTCTCGAAACCAGCCGACATACAGGAGCATTAGGGATGAATTCTTCACTATCTTTTCATCTTTCATGCTCGTCCTTTAGACATCTAATCGACTCCGAATCAACAAACACCACAACAAGCCCCGATCACTAAGATGCCACCACCCCCGTTCACAACTGAAACCCAAACCCAAACTCAACAAACTCCACCAATAGCATCGCAATCGAACACAACCACTCAACCGATACCAGCTCCAACAGGAGATTTTCATGTGATTGGTAAACCACTTTACCCGTTACAAAACCTACAACCATTACAGCCTAATCCGTTGCGGAGGGTGAATCCGTCGAATCAAGTGCCCCGCCCAAACCGATCGTGTAATATGTTTGATCAAGTGGAAAACAAGGTTAGAGCTGACACATTGGATGACGGGTATGGAGATGAAGAGTAAGGGATAAATGATGGATATATATGGGATATAGAGGTGGTTTGCAGAATCCGGCACTGAACCAGAATCGGCGTATTTCTCAGCAAAGACAGACGCGAGGTGGAGACGAATACCAAACTCCACCGCAGGTGCATCGGGCACCAGCTGCTCCACGTCATCGGCAAAGGGATCCAAGATTTCTGGATCCTAACATTAGAAGAGTAGAGACTGTTCTTATTAGTATAATTTATCATGTGCAGCAGGGGTACCGAATCTTTCCATGGTGGAGACTGTAGATGATGAAAAGGTAATCTCAGTTTTGTTTGTAGTTTTGTAAATAAATGGCACTACATGTAAGCTTGATTATTGTTCTGCTGGATATTGTCATGTAAATTGAGAGGTCTTTGATGCAAATTGGATATAATGTCTAGCTCATGCTTGTAAATGTTTGTGGAACTCATGCTACTTTCAGAATTATTAGATCTTGAACAGTAATCGCTATCTCAAACCATTGGAAGTTTGTGTTTGGATGGATAAGTTGCTAAGGATACACGTATACAGGTGCCATATAAAGTCTAGTTCCTGCTTGTAAGCGTTTAGGGAACTCATGTTGCTTTCATAATTATTAGATTTTAAAATAGTAATCGTTATCTCAAACAATTAGAAGTTTGTTTTGGCATGGATAAGTTGCTAAGGATGCATGTATACATGGTGCAATATAGCTTCAGGATGAATATTAGAATGGATGCAAATCATGTAGCTTTGCACCTACTAGTGAAGTTCTATTCTGGCTGCTTATAGGAATCGAATTTAACCGATTCCTTATGGAGATAAGATTCTGTAGGTTGCTTGTTTACCTTCTTGGAGATAATGATGATTTTTTTATAAAATTGGCATCCTCTTTATCTTTAAAGTTTTAGCAATTGTTTTCGCCAAATTTTAGTGAAGCCTTGAATAGTGGTGGCATTCTTATGGCTACTTAACCGACCACCATTGTTTCGGTTAAATATATATGGTTCCTCTTAGTTGAATAACATGTGGGAGGAAGAAAGTAGAATTTGGTTATTTTTCTTGCGCTATGACACCACTATTTTCATACAGTGTCTCTATGGGCTTCCGTATGTTGGGTACTACATTGAGATCAACAATGAATTTCTTCGTCCAAGCAGCTTCCTTTGCAGCAACAGATGCAATAATATACTCCGATTTGTGGTAGACTAGGCAAATACACTTTGTTTGGAACACTTCCAAGTTATTGTCCCACCATTCATAAAAACACATATCTCGTTTGAGATCGAGAATCATCTCGGTCCGTTTGGAAGCTAGCATCAATATAACACTTTACTGGTAACTATTCTTCCAGTCCCCCATACACCAAGAACATTTCCTTGGTCCTTAAATATTTGAGAATGTTTTTTCATAGCAGTCCAATGACTCTTTCTTGGGTTCTGTTGATACCTACTTGTCATGCTCAAAGCATATGGCACATCAGGTCTAGTACACAATATTGCTTACATGTAGGAACAAATAGCTGAAGCATATGGAAAAGCTTCCATTTCCTTCATTTCCTGATTCGATTGAGGGCACTGCATTTTTTCAGTAATGTTCCATGGACCATTGACATAAATCTTTTCTTAGAGTCAGTCATTGAGATACATTTAAAAACTTTATCAATGTATGTACTTTGACTTAAACCAATGAGCCACTTTGATATATCTCTATAGATCTTTATTCCCAGATATAAGTGACCTCACCAAGATCCTTCATTGCGAAACATTTCCCAGGCCAAAACTTTACGTCCTTCAACATAGGAATATGGTTTCTAATTATTAGTATGTCTTCAACATAGGAATATTGTTTCCAATTATTAGTATGTCATCTACATACAAATTAAGAACGTTGCACAGCTCCCGCCTACCTTCATGTAAACACATGGCTCATCTTCGTCCTTGATAAAACAAAACTCTTTGATTTTTTTGATCAAAACGAACATTCCAACTTCTAGATACTTGCTTTAATCTATAAATGGATTCATTTAGCTTGCAAACTTTATCAAGATTTTTTAGATCCTCAAAAATATAAACATCTTAAGTAAGATGTCAATTCAAGAATGCAGTTTTGACATCTATTTGCTATATTTTATAGTCATAATATGCAGCAATGGCAAGTAAGATCCTAATAGACTTAAGCATGGCAACATGCAAGAAGGTTTCCTCATAATCAATTACTTGAGTTTTAGTAAATCCCTTCGCCACGAGCCTTGGTTTGAAAGTTTGCACCTTCCCATCCATGTCAGTTTTCTTCTGGAAAACGCATTTGTTTCCTACTATCCAATCGAGAGGAAGAACAAGTAAGTCCTAGACATTCATAGCTTCAAGCCACTTTTCAGATTCTAAATCTTTAATTGTAGCTTGGTAAGTTTTAGTCTCAGTTTAATCAATTATCAAAATGTCATGGAAGCCGATATATCTGTCATGTTCAAGACAATCCCTGATACTTCTACGAATGCTCAATGTTTCAGCCGTCACTTGAATCAAACCATAGGGTGGCAAATTGCACTTTACTTAAGTGTATATAAATAATAATATTATTGTTATTATCGTGTATCTTTTAAATAGAGTAAAATGGCAAAATCGTCTCTAAGGGTTGGACATTTTTGCCTATTACATCCTGAATAAGATATTTTGGTAACCAGACCCCTAACGTTTCATTTTTGTTGTTATTTTCATCCAAATCACTCACTCATTTAAATATACTGTTAACTCAGGGATGATTTTACCTTTTTACCCATTTATTTTTTGTGTTTTTTAATTTTTCTTTTTATCCTCAAAATACAAAAAAAAAATAATAATTATAAATATATATACATATGCACACATATATTTATATATGTATATATACACATACTTATATATACACACTTAGTTTTTTCTTTTTACCTTTAAATAAAAATATAATCAATTAATTATATTATAATATATTTACGTGTACGAACACATTTATAATTTTATATACATACGCTCTCTCTCTCTCTATCTCTCTCTCTCTCTCTTATCCACCTCCACCTCCATCACCACCGTCGCCGCCACAACCACCCAGTCTATCTCGTCACTCGTACCTCATTTCCGTTCATTGACCCGTCACTAAACATCAATACCACATGTCTCTCCTGTTGTACCAAACATCATTAATTTATTGTTATTTTTATTTAAAATTAAACAATAAAATTAAAAAAATGTGTGTATAATATATTTATAATTATTTTTATTTTTTATCTAAAGATAAAAACTTTAAAGAATTAAAACCAAAAAATAAATGCGTAAATTGCCAAAATCGTCTCGAAGTTAGCGAAATCGTCTAAATCGTCTCGTAGTTAGTGCCATTGACAAAATCGTCCCTGAGTTAACGATACATTTTAAGGGAGTTAGTGATTTGTAAGAAAATGATAACAAAATGAAACTTCAGGGGTTTAGTTACAATAATTTCATATTTTGGATGCAACAGGAAAAATGCACAAACTTCAAGGGTGATTTTGGCATTTTAGTATTTTATATATAAGTTTTATTTCAAGTAATTGAAAACAAATTTATTGGTATATCATAACTTTGTTTGTCTTATAATAATTGTTATACGGATTTAATTAGTATTTAGTTATTACAAATTTACAATCAAAGTTAACGGTTGTATATGATGAATAAAATATTTTCATAATTAATAATTAATGGTTAGTTTCTATTTCACAAATGATTAATTAAAATAATATTAATAATAATATTAAAAATGGTTAGTTTCTATTTCACAAATGATTAATTAAAATAATATTAATAATAATATTAAAAAAGATTAAGATACTTTCCTATTTTATTAAACATGTCTTTATTTAGGTAGCGTTTGGTATGCAGGAATGAGAGTTGGAATGGAATGGACTATTGTGAGGGAACGAAGAAAAGAGTGTTTGGTTGGTCAATGGAATGGAATTCCAAAATGCATTTCATTCCCACAAAATCATTCAATCCATCCCCCCTGTTTTTTCCATTTCATTCATTTCCCTCTTCACCCTTCATTAACAACACCACAACACACCATCGTTGCTACCGCACACCACCACCACTGTCATCCGCCGACGTCACCCACCTCCGCCGCCACCCGCCACCCGCCACCATCGTTGCCACCAACCTCCGTCCTCGCCACTGCCATCGCTGTCACCTGCCGTCACCTCTGCCACCTCTGATCATCGCCACCACCCACCTTCGATCATCGCCGCCACCATTGCCACTAATACCTCCGATCACTGCCGCCACCCACCGTCGCCACCGCTATCAACCGCCACCACCTACCGCCACCTCCGACCACCCCTGCCACCACCATCGCCACCGCCGCCACCTCCCTCCATCGTCATCCACCACCACCGTTGTCACCATCCGCCGTCTTCTCCACCCACCACCACTGCCAACCACCGTCGCCGCTACAACTTACACCTAGCATAACACCCCATCATCTCCCATCACTGACCACCGCCATCTGATTTTTTTCCTTCGTCCTTTTTCGCGTACCAAAAAACAGAAAGTAATTGTTCATTCCATTCACATATGGTAACCAAACAAGACATGGAATGGTAATGATCAATTCCATTACCTCATCCATTCCATTAACTCGTCCATTCCATTCATCCGTCTATTCCATTACCCATACCAAACAGATAACGGAAAAAAAAAATTGGTGAAATGAAATATGTTGATGAAACGTATCTAATTTTCGTATGTAGTTTTCGTATAGAAATTTGTGGGTGTATACGTTTTCGACCCCCCGGTTTTATAGAAATTTTTAGGTCCGGTGACTTCCGCCCCACAGTTGGAAATCTCAAGATTCACCACTGTATATATGCAACTTTGGTATTAAGTTGGATAAATATACAATAAATGAAGTTTACAAAAGGATATATGCAATTCATTCTTTTGAAAATTGAGTAATTATTGTAACGAAAGTAATTACCAACTAAACCAGCAACCGTTTCATAATGGTCTTTTTAATGCAAGTAAACTATATAGGCAGATAGTGATAGTTGTGGTTAACATGTCAAATTATGTGATGATTAGAGATTAAGCAAAAATTAGGAAATAATTAAAGTGTAATAATGACCATCAATGACTGCCAAATAAGTGCCATATTCTGTTCGTGGGTCCAATTGACATAAGCATATAACCCTATTTATTTATCTATTATATATATGGAAGTGAAACAACCATCATAGATAGCTGTACATCTTCTAATTGTTCCCTGCATTTAGACTCGAATTGTGTATTTAATTTGCAAGCTAAGTTAGGTTTTAAGGTTTGAGATTTTTTCTAAACGTCCAACTAAATCACCGGATTAGCATCTTGGGATGCCCTTAATCGAGAAAATGCATCACCTCCTCCATAACGGTTAAAGTTGAATGCATACCCGAGCCACCAAGCCACTAGTTCTGGGGAAAACCCAACCTGCTCGAAGGCCCACTGCGATATTCGGCTCGGTTTCGAACTGACCCCTCCAGAGAAGCTTAGTTCTAAATTTCATTGCCACCACCAATGTTCTTTACAATTATGCTAGTGGTAGTTGAACTTAAAACCTGAAGGTTGGAAATTACTGAAAAAACGTTTAACGACTCAATTAATGACAATCTTTATATTCTAATATTTAAATTTCATTTTTCACTATTTACCTTTATTTCAATGACAAATATACACTAAAAAAGAGTACATGAGATACTCGGTTAGAACGAGTCTTGGATATGGATCCTTAAGTTTAATGACTTGTGGGGGTATCGAGTGAAGATTTTTTGTAACAGCTTAATGTTGTCACCAACGGAATTTGAACCTCAATCATATGGAAAAGCAAAACTTTATCCAATACCTTAATACCACTACGTAAGTTTAGAAGAAAGAGAGAGGAGTGGCGGAAAACTTGACCGATTTAGCAAGGAGAGAGAGCCATCCGTAAGGGAGGTGTTATCTGTGCACAGTTTTTGACGTCGAGAAGAGAGAGTCATTCGTGTGGATGAGTCAATTTCATGTAACTAAGAGTATAAAACTACAAATTCAAGTAAATTTGTAGCATCTACATGCGTCAATTTCATGTAACAAGTATATATTATTTTAAGCATAATAGTGCATGGTTCTTATTAGGAATCGGGTTATATGAATTCGAATAGCGTCAGGGTCCATATAATAAACGGGGCTATATTACATAAGGGACCAGAATTATACAACCAAGTTTTATTACTTTTCATTGTTTTTCTTGTATAAATTAGATTAACTAAAGTTATTCAAGCAATCTCAGGGTGACAATAAGCGATTGTGTCATTGCATACGTAAAAGCACTTCGTATGACATCAAGAGGATGCAACTTTTCCTTCATCAAGACTTTATGATGGAAACCCATACAATGGGTCAACACAAGATAATTTCAAAAGCTTTACTATTGATGAGGCTCGACCTGGTAAGTGAACTTATTTCCTGGTCTTAACAAGAGAAAATGGTTATGTTTCTTGTTGATACATATATGTGGACGCAACTCGACTCGACGCGACTTGGTTCGGTTCGACCCGGTTAGGTTCGGCTCAAGCCCGACGTCACGACATTCCTCCATCGTGCGTCCCAGAGTTCGACACACAAAGGCCAGAGCGCCGCGAGCCGGTTCCCGACGCCACATCATCACGACATCATGATGATGATGTCATGATGATGTCATACACTTTGACCAAATGCATTTAGAAATGGATGCCATGAATTTAACGTAAAGAATGCATGGAATTTCTCTTGGGCCAATCAGAACGCATGATGGACTTCAACAAGACTGGGCCAAAGCCCAAAGTCGACGAATCATGAGGGCAGTCGACGAAACACATCAGTTTCGTCGACCAAGCCCCTGTTTCGTCTCTGTTTCGTCACTTGCCTTCCTGATTCGCCAAACCTTGTGATTCGCCAAGCCAAGATCTGATTCGTTGTGTGCTGTGACTATAAATAGACTGTCTGTGGATAAGAAATGCGAGGAACAAAGAGGAACACAGAGGAGACACAAGAACAGAGCACACACACACGAGAGCTTTGAGAGAGTTTGCAAAATACATTTGTAAACATTGCTTTGTAACCGAACCTTTCATACATATTAATACAGAGGTGTTAAACGGTGAATATTGTGTGTCGTGTATTTGCGTGTTCGATCTCGGTTTGCTATCTCGGTTGGATTCCGCACAACCGGGTTGGTTTGTACACAAGGATTAGGCGACTAGATCCTCCCCTAGCCGGACCTACAAGTGGTATCAGAGCCTTGGCTCTTCTCCTTGTTAAAACCGAGGTGTTCTTGGGTGTGTTTCGGGTTTATAAAGTTTATATTTTTCTGGAAAACATCTTAAAATCGGAGTAAATCTTGGTGTTTTGCTTTATGTTTTGTTAAAAACCGTGTTATTTTCATGCTCACATGTTAGTCTTTGGTTTTTATTAAACATTTTAGCAAAATTGTGTGTTTCGGAAAGTTTCGGGTCACCGGAAAACTCATAGTTTTACCGGAAATTCATAGTGTTCTTGCAACCTTCAAGTGTTCTTCATAAAAATACACTTTTTGATCTAAAAAAAAAAAATTTAAATTACCAAGTGTTTGTGTGTTGGAAAGAGTAATTTGATTATAATATTCAAACCATACCCATTTAGTGAAAGAAGCATGTCTTAGCCGAAAGTGTGGCCTGTTGTGTCAGTGGATAAGACTGAACCAAAAGTCACACCAACTTTTTACCAACCCTGGTTTCCTTTTTGACGAAACAGACATCAGACGAAACAAATCCCTTTCGTCAAACACATTAGCTTTTAAGGACTAGAATTGGGCTTCTCACAAGAATTGGGTTGTTTCGTTGACTGGGAGCCCAAAAAGAAAAATAGATCAGTTTCGTCGAGCTCCTTTATTCAAAACCTGTTTCGTCGAGCTAAATTATTGTTTCAGTTTCGTCGACTACCATTGGGCTTTTAATCACTCATTGGGCCGGTTTCGTGGACTTTGATTCAGGCCTGTTTCGCCGTATATTGTAGTCCTGTTTCGTCAAGATTGAAAGCACAAATAGTTAAATTTGTTTCGCCGATACCTTGGGTCCGCTAAGTCAGTTTCGCCGATATTTTGTTTCGCCGATCACATAAGTGGGCCTTGTTTCGTCATTTGTGAAGCCCAAAAACAGATAATTCAGTTTCTCCGATTTTCCATAGTGGGCCTCACTTTCGTCAATTAAAAATCCTTTTCGCCAAACTGTTGCACACATATATTTGTTTCGCCGATCACATAAGTGAAAACTTGTTTCGTCGAGACACTTGTAATTTTAAACAGAAGGTTTGAAGAAGGTGTTTAACTGTTTGTTTGAGGTGTGATTTTCAGGTATTCATTTTTCTTGATCAAAAATGAATCCGATTTGGGGTACTCTGGTAAATACAGATATGTATTATGGAACTCCTAGTACTCCTGCAAGACCAATCTCACATGCTCCATTTAATCCTGAAATGTATTATAGAACATCTAGCACCCCTGCAAGACCAATCTCACATGCTCCAATTCAGACGGCGTTTGTGTCTAGCACAGATCTACATGGCAATCCTATCCAAGTTCCTGTTAAGCCAGCTCAGCATGGGAACCAGAACCCTTTCAGAAATCAAGGCAACCAGCAGAATCAGAACAGGAACAATGAGCGTACGTTGATACCTGTCAACAACCAAAGCCAAGCAGGACCATCAAATGCTAACCAGGCACTTGTGGTTCAAGTAGATGAAGGTTGTGATTGGTCAATCCAGTTGAGTAGTGATGCTCCAGATGGAACAGCTTGTTTTGCTGAGGTTGTCAAGGATCTTAAACATGCCAGTGGTGGAGAATCTTCCACCAATGGTGATGAATCTTCTGAAGACGAAGACAGTTCTGGATACATTAGAAGCTCAGATGAAGAATCCTCGAGTTCAGGCGATGATCATTTGGATAACACATCAAGTGCGTCAGTCGACACAGATGTTGATGAGGTATTGGAGGAAGCTGCAGCAGAAAATCATAGGAGATCTATATTGGTGGATCAAGCTGCTTATTCTTCTTCTTCTCTCCATTCAGCCTTTATGGCTAATGTCGACAGTTCATCAAGTCAGGTATGTGTCGATGAACCCACTGCCGTTATCTGTGATAATTATGATAGTTTGAGTGTTAAATGTTCTGATTTAGAAGCAAACATGTCTGAGTTGCAAGGCAAACATGATGCTTTACAAGCTAGTTTGTTTGACTTGCAAGACAAACATGTTTCATTGAATGCTAAGTGGTGTGAGTTGCAAAGCAAACACGAGGCTTTGCAAGACAAGTATGATGTGACATTCCTCCACAATCAAAAGTTGACCGTGGATCTTTCTAAGTGCACAGAAGCCAACATGTTTTATGAAAACCATGAAAAGGAATTTAAATCGATGATTGAAAAATTAAAGAAAGATAAAACCGAGCTGACAAAAATGGTTTCCAGAAAACAAACTGACATAAATTTGTATATCACTCGTCTTGAGATAATGCAAAAAGAGATGGCTTGTGTTAAAACTGAAAGTGAGGCGATCTGACTCAAGTTAGACAGCTATTTAAGCTCTAGCTATGTGTTGGATCACATCATTGATGTTCAGAAAGAGAAAAGGGATGTCACATGCATTGGATATAAGAAATGTCCACCACCCGTGAGAAACAATTATGATGCTCTGCCTGATGAGGAGTATAGAACTCACTTTGAACCATCTGTTCCTTTGGACGTTGAGGAATTTGCAACAGGACTCGGATACAAGAAGGAAGTATCATCAGAATCGGATGTGTCAGCAGATACATGTGTGTCTTCTGCTGAACCGAATCAGGATCCTCCAGTTGTGATTGAGGATGCTGATTCTTCTGATGATGAATCTGATGATACTGACCCAGCAAAGTCTGATGCGGTGATCAAAGAAGAGGACATACCTCTTGAGAATCATATTCTATGTGATCCTCCCGCAAAACTTGCTAAGACTGTTCCGACCGAGTCCTCGTCTACAAAAGAGTCTGAGAGTGTGGATTTGCTGTACACTCTTGTTGGTGATGATAAAATCTATTCTGACAAAGATTTTCCTATTAAGAATGTTAATCAATCCTTAATTAGTAAAGTCTTTGAAAATTCGACAAGTAAGTTTTTAGGAAAGACAGGATCACATGTTACAGTAACACAGTGTCCACCTATCCCAAAGGCCGAAGTTCGAAAACAATATGGCAATAAAAAATTACCAACAGTGAAAACGCAGCGAAATCATACCAAACCAAGAGGTAAAACACCGACTAAAAGTCAAAGGAAGCCGAATCAGAAGAAGAACAAGAATGTGAACTTTGTGAAATCAAAGGGAACGGACAAAATTGAAACGTTTGAAAACAAATCTAACTTAGATTTTGTTAAACAAGCAACAGTGTTGAAAAGAAATGAACCAAACTGTTCGAAACCTAGTACCTCGAGATCACAAAGTTCATCATCATCGGCAAGACGATCACATGATGCTTCGGGGATTGTTGAACGAAGATCATGTTTTGAATGTGGTACAATTGGACACATAATTCGAAACTGTCCGTATCTTCATAAGTTGAAAGCAAAAGTTGATGTCCCCCATGGTAACAATTACCATAAAAGATCTGTTTCACCAAGACAGGACCCTCGTCTTGTTAAACAACGGGAAATGAAACAGAAAAAGAAACAACGGCAAGAGGTTGAAAAGGTTTTAAAACCAGAGGTTGTCCAAACACAGTCTGTTAAGTTAGAAGTTAAAAATGAAAAACAAAAACAGATTTGGAAACCAAAAACGGAAACTGTTTCAGGGGGAGCTACATCAATTCCGAATCATCGGGAAATGGATGTCACAATTCTCGATGATGACGGACGACCCAAGTCTGTGAAGGCTTGGGTCCCCCTCTCCAACTAATCTCTGAATAAGAGTGCAGGATGTTCCAGGAGGAACTATTGATAGTCTTAGGATTGTTGATAGTGGAGCGTCCATGCACAAGATCGGCGACATAAGGCTCCGAAATATTGTTACTTTTAGGAGAATATTGTTGCCTTTGATGGAGAGAGGAGAAAAGAAGACAAAAATGTCTGATGAAGGAAAAAGGAATGAAGTTGAAAAATTCGACCAGTTGAAATATGTTCCAAAATTTTGGTTGTTATGGTTTTTGATCGGGTCCTCAGGAAAGATTCCAATGAAAAGTACGCGCCTGTAGCACGTCTGAAGCTTTTCGAAGATTCGTGGATTTTTCTTCCACGAGAAGTTCAAAGTCCACAAGATGAACGTGTAGGGTACTTTTCTCTACGGTGTGATTGAAGAAAATGTGTTTGTTGAACAAACTACACCGGGTGTGCGGATGCCTAGGAGTGGAACAAACAACCGCACACTACTTCTCAAAAAGAAAGAAAAAGACGTTCGCTGGTACAATGTGGAAGACCAGCCGGACCCGGAGGTTTATGATCTTGTTGCTGTCAAGAGATTTCTCAGTGGCTACAAAAATCGACTTTGAAGTCCACACCGGGTGGATAACCAGTTTGGGAGAGCACTCAGATTCCTTGCAATGCATGAAGCAGTTGCAGGATACGATTTTAAAATTCTAATATCTCTTTTACTTGTCGATATTTAAGCTGCTTTATGAATTATTATTATCTCGTACAGCACTCTTTGGCCAGACAATGTTGTCATGGTCCGCACCGCTTACCGACATGCCAACTCATTTTTTCCAAAATTCGATAAATCATTTCTGATTCAAAATTAATTTTGGTAAATGGCATTGAGGTAAAACATGAGTTAACCAACATCGGAAAATCATTTTTGTAAATACCTTTGTGTTTTAAATTTTAGCTTAGTTTGTTGATTTTAGGGGGAGTAAATCCAAATTTGAAAATCCAAAAACATCGAAAAATTTCAAAAACACAAAAACAATAGAAGAGCAAAAATGAGTTTCCTGGTGAGCAAAAGAGAAAATGATAGTACATCAGTGGTCTGTCTAAACCTCTTTAAACCTTAAATGAAAAATATGTTAAGCAGCTCTATATAAGATGTATCGGTAGGCTCACAATCATTTTAAAGTGTGCAGGGTGATATAAGCTTAAATCGACTGAAGACCAGGTGGGAACCATTCATTGGCATATGGTCTTAGTACCAAAATTTCGTTTGAGAGATTGCCGAGGTTCTGAGATATTCGGTCTTTATGCTGCTTATCATCTGGGTATCATGGTTGTATCTTTTACCGAAAAATAACGGGGACGCAAGTCTAGATCTTCCATGATACCATACATACGTGTACATATTGCATACGACCTCAATAAGTGATCAACAATCACATATCCATCAAAATAAGTGATAATATATCACATTTATCCGGGAGTCAAGTTCGTCTCTTTGCTGTACGAAAGTACTGACCTGTTCACGGACTTGCTCCTGTGCCCTCATGCATATGAAAATCAAGTTCCTCATCAATAGGTGATTCTATCACATAGGGCTTGTTTTCAATCAAAATAAGTGAGTTTCTCACATTTTCATATACGGTCAAACAGATGATAATCGGTATACTCACCGGTAAGATGAACCCTCGTGCATACCTTGATACGGGAATGTGTCGTGATGTGGATGAACACCGGTCGGTAAGTATAAATCATACCTTAACGTATCCCCTCGCCATGATTACATCTGATAAGTTGAGCTTAAGTGGACAACAATACCGATAATCGTTATAGGATGCTTATCTAAATGTTAACTAATTGAACAACAAGAGCGTTTTGGCATGACCGTACACTGATATGATTCTCTTACCCTCGAAACTCGCAAAAAGAATGTCTGTAAATATTTATTTACTGCTTTAAATTTCTGCATCTCTGTATATATTTATTTACTGCTTTCAGTCTTTAAGTTTGAAATTTTCAAAATACCAAAAAGATTTTAGGTGTGTTTTAATATAAACTTTCTAAAAGCCAAAAAGATTTTATTTCTATCTTATTTTCGATTGTACGATGTTGGATCTCGAGTCTTCGTTGCCTGAAACCTGAACGAAAACCAAAACGACTAAATCTTCATAAACGGTCGAAATTTGCAAGTTTTGAAAGTTAAAGACTAAAATTGACAAATTTGTTAAACTTTCAAACTGTCGGACGGTAGTTGAAAACATGGTCATACGTGTGTTGTTTGTTTATACTAACTATATTCCAAGCAGTTGTTCTCATTACGCGTTTAGATTTCTTGCATGTGCAGATTCTAAAGGCAAGGAGAACATGTTCGATGACAAGCATTGGAATGAAGACACGACGTGAAAGGCACTCAAATGATGAAGACGATCGAGTTGCCGCTGGCCATCATCAACACCACAAGGATCTCAAGTTGTAAAGATCAAGATATTCACGAGCATAACTCAAGGGGGAGCTTATGTTAAGGGGGAGTTTGTCAACACACTTCCTACAGGAAACGGGGAGTTTGTTGATACACTTTCTGCTTTCAAGACGTGAAGACATTGAAGATCCTCCGACTTAGAAGACAAGAAAGGCGAATCTCGCGAGTAGCGTCCAAGGGGGAGTTTGTTGATACATATATGTGGACGCGACTCGACTCGACGCGACTTGGTTCGGTTCGACCCGGTTAGGTTCGGCTCAAGCCCGACGTCACGACATTCCTCCGTCGTGCGTCCCAGAGTTCGACACGCAAAGGCCAGAGCGCCGCGAGCCGGTTCCCGACGCCACATCATCACGACATCATGATGATGATGTCATGATGATGTCATACACTTTGACCAAATGCATTTAGAAATGGATGCCATGAATTTAACGTAAAGAATGCATGAAATTTCTCTTGGGCCAATCAGAACGCATGATGGACTTCAACAAGACTGGGCCAAAGCCCAAAGTCGACGAATCATGAGGGCAGTCGACGAAACACATCAGTTTCGTCGACCAAGCCCCTGTTTCGTCGCTGTTTCGTCACTTGCCTTCCTGATTCGCCAAACCTTGTGATTCGCCAAGCCAAGATCTGATTCGTTGTGTGCTGTGACTATAAATAGACTGTCTGTGGATAAGAAATGAGAGGAACAAAGAGGAACACAGAGGAGACACAAGAACAGAGCACACACACATGAGAGCTTTGAGAGAGTTTGCAAAATACATTTGTAAACATTGCTTTGTAACCGAATCTTTCATACGTATTAATACAGAGGTGTTAAACGGTGAATATTGTGTGTCGTGTATTTGCGTGTTCGATCTCGGTTTGCTATCTCGGTTGGATTCCGCACAACCGGGTTGGTTTGTACACAAGGATTAGGCGACTAGATCCTCCCCTAGCCGGACCTACATTTCTTAAAGTCTTGACATTTGAAAAAGTTATTCACTCTCTAAATTCAGATTTCTTATATTTGGGTCTTTCATTATCTGGAGGAGTTGGCCGGATAATTAAAACGGTGACTTTATTCGCACTCGGGTTCGGTCTTGGTAAACTGGTAAAGAAGACCATCTTCGAACTCTATCTTAGAAGCAACAAAAAAGTCCATCTTCGAACTCTTATCTTAGATAAAAGGACTAAACTACCAAACTATGGTTCTCCTGCTACCTAGCCTCATTGATAAACATAATAATTAAAAATTAAGATAACTAGATAATAAGATAATCATCATCATCACGTAGATACAAGATTCAGTAAAACTTTTGTCTTCCCTAATTAAGTGCTGATTTTGTAATTTATTTTTTTCATAGTTTTAACTATATATAAACTTATTAAACTTATGCATAATACTTCAATTTAAAAAAATAAATGGTCTAGGTATGGATTTTGATATATATTTGAGCTTACTTGTGAAAATAATGAAACCTTAACAAAAGTATATACAAAATCTATATTTATAATTTTATAAACACATATCTAAAACTAAATCAAAATTTAAGAGGGGCATGAAATACAAATACTTATAAGGGAATACGGAGTGGGTCGGTAAACCCATGCGGTACCGATCCCAACTCCAATGCCAACATTGTTTACGGAGATCCTTTACTGTATTGAGGGTTTGTTTCGGTGAGTGCTCACCGATTCGGTGAGAGGAAGGGAAGGGGAGAGAGAGGGATGTGTGGTGGGATCCATGCCTTCTCAATCAATCACATATTTTTCTTTTTTAAAAAAAAAAATAGTTTACCTATTCCAGAGTGTCTAACCACCACCAACATTTTTGAGCAATAGGTAAACAAAATAAGTAAAATGACGTGACACTGTTTGATTGAGTGATTTGGGAGTTTACCTATACAAAGTGTCTAACCACTCCCTACACCCTAAGTCCTTCCGTAGTGGAAGGTGATATAATGCCGGAGGCCACTATAGCGCCCTATGGCGCCTCCACACACCGCCCCAAGAGGCGCTATACCCCTCCAAATCGTTTCTCTTGTGAAAATTATAACAGGGTGAACACATTTAGCTCTCTCACAACATATATATATATATATATATATATATATATATAGGGGAGAGTTCATTGGGGAACACTAAAAAAGTGGGGAACAGGGGAACACTTTTAAAAATTATACTTAACATGTTAAAAAAATATTTTTCTAATTTTTTTTCGGCGCTTTTTCTTATAAATACAAGTAGAAACATTTTTGATAAAAAAAATCAAAAACTAAAAATATAAAAAAATGTTTAAAAAACAGTTATATCTTATAGAATTAACTTAACATGTTAAAAATAATTTTTTTTTAAATTTCTTTCAGCGCTTTTCTTTATAAAAAGGAGGAGAATCTAGTCGAGTAAAAAAATATTTTTTTCTAAAAAAAAATTTTTTAGCCTTTTTTTAATTGTTTTTTTTTAATATTTTTAGTTTTTGATTTTTTTTTATTAAAAATGCTTCTACAAGTATATATAAGGAGAAGCGCCGAAAAAGATGTTTAAAAAATTAATTTTTAACATGTTATGTTAAATTTTTAAGAGTGTTCCCCGGTTCCCCACTTTTTTAGTGTTCCCCAATGAAACTCACACTATATATATATATATATATATATATATATATATATATATATAGGCTAAAGCTAGGTAGAAAACCCACCATTTTGAGAAAACCCTAGAAAACCCAACCTCCCGACATTTTTTTTTTTTTTTTGAAAAAAATAACACATGTAATATACATGTTTTTAAGAGTTTTGGGCCAAACAAAACAGAAAAGCGCCGAAGGAATGTTTAAAAAAAAAACAAATTTCAGCAAGTTTCAGCCTTTTTTGCCTAACACATGTTAGTCACCCGAAGTTTGCTGAAATTTGTTTATTTTTTTTAAAAACATCCCTTCGGCGCTTTTTTGTTTTTTTTTGGCCCAAAACTCTTAAAAACATGTATATTACATATGTTATTTTTTTCAAAAAAAAAATTGTCGGGAGCTTTGAGTTTCCAGAGTTTTTTAAAAACATAAGGGTTTTCTATATAGCCCTCTCCTATATATATATAACTCGATATCTACATAATCATCCACTACACACACATGTTATATAACCCCTCTATAACCTCCAAATTTTACTTTTTTGTCATTTGTTACATAACCCCTCACAAAAAGGGTTATGTGGTATTACCACTACACATGGTTAAGAAAATAGAGAGTGATTGGTATAAAACATGGTAATTCCATGTTGATGCGGGCCCAAGTGTGGAGGAGCAGGCCATCTTATTTTTGAAGGCCCAAGATCATGTGCCAAAAGGGGTTTCACTAAAATGGCTCTAACTTGGGCTACATGTGTCCGTTTTGGGCTACGAACTACCGTAGGTGGTTTGGGTCATCGTTCGGGCCCAAAAACGCTTATTTCTACGAGTTTTTTTTATCTTTTCATGTTTTTTATTGCTTTTCGTGGACTTTTATTTCGTTCTAGCTTTTGGCCCAAGTGTGTTTTGAGGCCCGTTTTCAATTTACGTTATTATTTATATAGATGTAATGGGAGGAAGTTAATCAGTTTTGAAATATATGAAAAGTCATTTTTCTCTCACAAATCACTAGAGTGTTTAGTGTGTGAAATCAAAACTTTCGGTATTCTTTGTGAATCAAAGAATTTTGGAAGAATCGTTCCTGATATTCTGTGAGAATCAATAGATCGTTTTCTAGCCTACATCACATTTACGATAAAGAAAATTAGTAAGTTGATCACTTGGTTAATAAAATCATTTAACTATTAAATAGTGACTATTTTTTAGCATAAAACTATTGTTATTTATTTGCTTGGTCAAAGACTCAAAAGTAAATCCCCACATGACACAAGAAAATGTCAAACACATATGAGGTCCAATCCTGTAAAGTATTACCCTTTCAAACTCCAATAAAGTAACAAGTCAATAACATATCGTAGCTTACTTCATCTCCAAAATACTATAAATATACCAAAGCCTCAATCATCTTCAACCATACAATTTGATCATATTCTTCAATGGAGTTTACAAATTTCCCACAACCAACAAGACCCACATCATATTCAAATCTAACATCATTCAAATATTCAACACCAATCTCACAACATTCAGAACCTATCATCTTACCCATTTCTGAACCATCCACATCGACTTCCAATCATCAACAACCAGATGGCGATGATGACGAATTGTTTCGCGAGCTAACTAGAATTCTTTTCGAATGTTTAGAGAGGGCGGATAACGTACCCAAGGGTTTGCTGCTTCGTAAAATATTCTTCGAGCTCGAAAAAGAAAGCCAAATGGAAAACTTTATTGTTGAAAAGCTCAAGCATTCACATGTGAAAGTGATTTCTGAGTTTGTAGAAAGATATCTAGAGAATTCAACTGGTCATATTGGTGAAGGTGAAGCAAAGTATGATCAACATGAGACGGTAACTAGAGGGTTTAAAGAAGATTTGATGGAAGAGGACATAACTGGCGGATCAAAACCGGTTTCCTTACATAAACTTGAAAGGTTCAAAGTGAAAACTATAAAGATTGTAGGGGGTGTAAGTGGTGTAAGTGTAATCAATAAATAAATGGATTTACATAGTTGTTATTGTTCAGCATACAGTTATTTAATTAATCATGTAAAAAACCAAAAAAGTCGTCAAAGACCAAGTGAATGTAATATAAAAGTAGATGTTCGGCTCAACACGAAAAATAAAAAATTAATAACCAAATATGTGGTAAACAAAGAAAAATACAACATGCACGAAATAAAAAAATTAATTACCAAATATGTGGTAAACAAAGAAAAATACAACATGCACGATATTTTAGTTTTAAAATTGCCTAATCCACAAGATATTTGTTTTGTTATTTAATAGGATCATGCTATTTACACGGCTAAAGATTATTTTCGCACTGCAAAGCGCCACGCTATGGCCAAAGCTAGGCGCTTAGGGCTTCTTTCAGAGACAAAAGGTGATTTGACTGATGTTTGAGAGACATAAAGTTGATGACTGATGTTTGAGAGACATAAAGTTGATACGAGGTTTGGCGCCGCGCTATGGCTATAGCGACGCGCTTCGACCCCAAATGTTTGCTTTTAAAAGCTGGTCAGGCACAACAGTTAACGTATTCGATTTCTAAATCACTCAATATATTGTTTCCAAACATACGGGGGTTTTGTTGTTTTACTTGTGTTTCTTCAAAATAACGCGCAGTTTTGCTGTATTACTTACGTGTCTTCAAAAAACGATGTCGTGGTTAAGCAACTATCTTTTCGGTCAATATTCTAACGAGTCAGTTGTTCCTGATTCTTACGAGGGGACCGCTATTTCTGACTCGTATGAGAAACCGGTCTCGTCCAACTTGAGGGAGGAGGAGGTTGTATCTGGCATTCGTTATCGTGATAACACGATGAAGTTGGATTTGAATACCCCTGTGGAGGAACCTTACGCACAACAGGGTTATTTGAATTACGGTTACGGAGACGAAGCGTATCCTCAGGTTGAATATCCGTACGGTTGTCAACAGAGCTTTGTACAGCAAGAGTGTTATCCAGACCACAGTTACGTTTGTCAACAGAGCTTTGAACATCAAGTCTATTTGGAGGATGTGTCTGTTGACGAGGAAGGCTGTTACCCGGTTACATTTTCGTTTGATACAACGCAGACCTTTTCGTCACGTAAAGAGTTGGTGCGTTGGGTACAAGACATGGCAAAAGACAATGGTTACCTCATTGTGATTAAGAGGTCGAATAAAAGAGGAGAGAATTACAAGATTTGGTTTCAATGTACTTTTGGTGGGGAGCATAAGAGTATAGCTACACAGAGGAAAACGGGTAGCAAGAAAATACGCTGCCCGTTCGAGATGATCGGGTTTTCGGAATCATCCGGAAGTGTTTGGAGGATCGAGGTGACGAAGGCGAAGCATAACCACACTCCTATTGAAAACTTAGAGGGTCACGCGTATGCGAGAAGGCTTTCTTCGGAGGATACAAAACTGGTTAAGGAGCTGGCAGAGCAAGATATTCTCAACCACAGTATGTGGCGAACGCTGACGAAAAACAATCCGGCTAGAAAGCTTATTCCGAAAGATATACACAACGCTATTCAGAAGATCAACGCCGGAAAAAATGTCGATAAGTCTCCGATGCAAAAACTTGAAAACATTCTTCTCGAAAAAGATTACACTTATTACATGCGCACGAATGAGATATCGAACGCAGTTGAAGATGTCTTCTTTGTTCACAAAAAATCATTCACTATGTGGTGTGCCTTCCCGCATGTGCTAATGATTGACGCCACCAACAAAACGAACATGTACAACCTGCCATTTGTTCAGGTCGTAGGCATGAGGTCGACAAACAAATCGTTTACGGCTACTTGTGCGGTAATTTCCGCTGAGAAGTTAGAGAACTACCTATGGGTGTTGCAGAGGATCAAGTCTATGCTGGTAGGATGTATGGAACCGCGCGTGAATTTAACAGACAGGGAATTTGCGCTAATTAACGCATGTGAACAAGTTTTTCCAAAAGCGCATAAGTATCTTTGTCGGTTCCATATTCAACAAAATATTAATAACTCTGACAAGCAGTGGAAAGAATTCGTACATACATTTTGGACATTGTGCGAGTGTACGATCGAGGAAATATACAGGTATAACTTGGAAAACCTTAAAGCACAGCTTTAAGAAGATGGCCGTGAACGTGAGTATTTCTTACATAATTATGTTCAAATTTTATATAATAACAAAAACTGACTATTTACGTTTTTTTAATTTCAGAGGTTTTTGATTATTTGATGAAATCCTAGTTTGATCCGTACCGTGAAAAGTTTGTATCTTGCTGGACTAACAAAACTATTAACTTTCACCAAACTACGACCAACAGGGTTGAGGGCATGCATGCAACACAAAAAAGTCACTTTCCATGTGCCTGTCGTTTGGAAAAGTTGGAAAATAACGGTAATTTATATTTTTGACCTTTGTTGTTATGATTTTGCCACCTAATTTGTTTTCGTCCACAGGTCAGCAAATCCGTATCAATTTGATAGACGTGTTCTGGAATAAGCTTGATTTCAGGCTGCAAGGAATAAGATAGAGGATATCGATGTAGACGCGGAAATTGAAAAATTGAAACAACAGATCGATCCAACACCCCCTCAAGTGAAAAAGAGCTTCTTTGAAAAGTTTCAGCAAATCCTCAATCCAGGGAACAATAACAAAAAACCTCCTGTTGTTCTGAAGAAAACTCGTGGTCGCCCAACATTGAAAACGCAGGAACAAAGGAAGGTTGAAGCCGCTAGAAAAAGCTCGTACATTCCGTCGGAAGAAACTTGGGTCGAGGCCTCAGACGATCTTCCCCGTTACAGCTCGTACGTATCATCCCAATATTCTAGAAGAAAAAAGAATACCAAACCACTCAACCTACACCCTGATTTCCCGATGATCAAGCTCGGTCCTAAGACGAATATTGCGATCCGCAACTACGCATCTCAGATTCCCAAAGTGATCCATCCATACATCGTGAGAATAAAGGACGTGAAACCAGATGGTCATTGTGGGTTTCGATCGGTGGCTGTTGGGTTAGGAATGAAACAAAATACGTATTTGATGATCCAAAAACAACTTATAATGGAGTTACGTATGAACGAATCGCTTTGGAGGCTGGTTTTCGATCCGGAAAACATAGGACATTATGATGCGCTGGTTAGACAGATCCATTTCAAGGGAGTGGGACGAGCAGCTATTGAAAATTACATGACGATGCCTGAGACGGGGTTTCTTATTGCCCAACGATACGGTGTGATTGTTCACACCTTCGACATTCGTGGGAACGATACAATTTTCCCTCTAGTGAGCGGGCCAAACGAAGCTGAGCAACCTCACCTGGTGGTTGCGGTTGTGTTCATCGACGGTGGGCATTTCATACATGTAGAGATTGGAGGATGTTATCCAATGCCTCCCCCAAACCTACTCTGGACAGCGAACAGAACAAAGCGCGCAGCAGCCTGGCATACATTATACAGGGATCAGATCAACGCGTACGAAATGCTTACGTATCGTCCCCCGGACCTTAATGTAACCCCATATGTTCAAGATGTATGTTAAATGTGTTTAATAATAATCAAGTTAATTCTTTTACAATCCAAGGGTACGTTTGTGTTTGTTCAATATATGCGTTACATCACGTTAAAAACCGAATGTCACCGACACGACCCAATTAGATTCAATACGCACTTGTACGACCCAAAATGACAATATACATCATAATACTACAATTAATGAAAAAATACGTCATGTACGGTAGGCGGCTGATACACATAACACTACTCATAGGAGTACTTGTGCTTTAAAACCAAAATGATACGATATAATGGAATACGACATCACACGTAACCGATTTGATCCGGAACTTGCAGTATAGTCCATATATATTAAAAAATGATGTATAATGGAAAAAGCGTAAAATTTAGACTATTATCGACGCGTTTGTGAATTAAAAACAATATTAAAAAATTTTAAAAAGGCCCTAAGCGCTGCGCTTTGACTTAAGAGGGGCGTTTTGCCCGAAAATTTGGTCCCTCGTTTAACCTGAAGCGGGGTGGCTTCTCCCCCATTTCAACACAAAACACAAACACACACACACAAGGTGCGATTACACACACTCAACTCGCGATCGTGTTTTTCCAGATTTCAAACGCTATTAGGTACGATCTAACTTCATTTATTGTTTTGGTTCAATTTTTATAGTTGATTGTTAGTTGATTGGGTTGAGTTTGATTGTGGCTGGGTTTCTGATTTGAAAACGAAGAACCAAAGCGTCGCGCGGAGGCCAAAACGGTGCGCTTTGGTTCATGTTTAACTTTTTTTTTGTTTTTAGTATTATTTGTTTATTATTATTTATACAATATTATTGTTTAATAATGCAAATACAATTTAAATAAATAATATTATTTGTATTTTAATAATATTAAAATGATCTTTATTGTTTGAATTGTTGATTATTATTTAAATTTTTTAGGATTATTAATAATAACTTGTATTTGAATTGTTTAATATTGTATTTGTATTTAAACGTGCGGGGATGGATTTCGATCACGAGGAGGCGGAGGAGATTGAGCAGATGGAGGCCGACGTAGAGGTTAACCCGTACCTGCAGTTTGAGCAGGGGTCACGGGCGGCGAGGAGATGCGATAGGTTGCGCACCATGGAGATTGGGGGGCATGTAGGGATAGACTGGGACCTGCTGGAGACCGTGGGAGAGGCCGCGCGGACGCGTGATATAGTTGGACTAGATACTCCTTGGTCGCGCCTCTTTCAGCAAGTGATGGAGGACTCGTACCGTGAGCTTACGGTCGAGTTTCTTTCTTTGTTTACATACGCGCCGCATCCGGCGGATTACGTGGAGGACCCGGATTTTCCAGTCCACGAGGTTGCATTCCGTCTCGCCGGTCAGCAGTTTGAGAAGAGTGTGCGGGAGTTTGCTATCCATTCAGGTTTGTACACAGAGCCCGAGCTTGATACTGATTTATATACGCATGGGGTTAGGGCGATGGACAGGCAGACGCTTATTAGTTTCTGGAGGGCCATTTCCAGGGTTCCCTTTGGGAAATCCTCGCAAAAGGCCACCACCATTAGAGACCCCTTGTACTGATACCTGCACCATATTATCGGGTCATCTATCGTGCCGCGGGGTACCAGCAGGGAGAAGGTCAATCTCAGTGACCTTTTCTTTCTATACTGCCAACTTCACGGCCAGACATACGATCTAGCAGCCTGCCTGGCAGATTACTTTGCAGGTGCATACCACCGGTAGCTCCGCGGGAAGCTGCACGGTGGGTCATACATCACCTCCGTTGCACGCTCGCTTGGGCTCGTGCCCGAGAGTGATCCGCAGCTGTCCGCGCCGATCCCGTCAACTAGGTTGGGCCGCGCGTCAGTATCTAGCATGCAGATCACCCGTACCTTTGATGTTGGTCTGAGGTTTAGGGGCCGTGACGGGCAGATTTGGCATGCGAAGGAGTTGCCGGAGGTCATCCCGGTTGTTATTGAGGTGAGGGATGGAGTGTTAGCCCCTGCTCATGTTCAGGAGGCTGCTCAGCAGGCTCAGCTACAGGCTCTGGGCCTCGGTCAGCCTCAGGGCCAGGCTCAGGCTCAGCCTGTATTCGAGGATCCGGCTCAGGAGGAGCATGTCGAGGAGATCCCGGTACCACCAGTTCAGCCAGCTCCTGAGCCACCACAGTACCCGCAGCACGTTTACGCTGACCTGCCTCCGGCAGCGCGTGAGGTGGCTCGGGACTTCGACCGGCGCCTCAGACGCCAGGGCGCACTCATTGACTGTATGGTCGAGACGCTCGTTGCTCTACGAGAGCTCGCCGGGTTGCCTCCACTTCCTCTCCCACTGTCCCTACCGCACGAGGATTAGTACCTTAGTTTGTTTGTATAGTGTTTTGTTATGTATTATGTACTTAGTTGTACCTTTTTGTTTTGTGTGTACAAACTGATATATATATATATATATATATATATATATATATATATATATATATATATATATATATATATATATATATATATATATATATATATATATATATATATATATATTGCAGTTAATCGTCTATTTACATCACGTTGGTTTTGGATTGTTTACGTTTAATTCTTATGGCTTTCTGTACATTTTATTTAACGTGTTCATTTAATTTAACAAAATAAACTAGGTTAACAGTTTATAAAGACGCACTTATATTATATACGTTCTATAAAAATAATGACGTAAAAAAAACGTAATTATAAAACAACTATGAATTATATGTAATACTAATACTTTATAATAATAATAAAACTCAAATACAATTTTATCATCCAAAAAACACTACCAAACTAACCCAAATCCTACCTATTTCCAACAAAAAAACAACACAAACTCCACTCCACATGCCATTTGTCTTTTTGCACACCCAAAGAGCCTCGCTTTGGCCATAGCGCTGCGCTTTGGGTGTGCAAAAAGACAAATGGCGTGTGCGAATAGACCAGGCCATTTAATATTGTATGTTTTCAGGGGTGTTTGGAATTCCATTTGCAAGTTCCTATTGACTTGTAAGTTTTATAAAAGAGTGTTTTTTTTTTTTTTTTTTATAAAATGATGTTTGGGTAATATGTTGAAAAGGAGATTTGATGTATTGAAAGGGAGAAAATTAAGGAGAAATTAGTTAGTAGTGACTTTTCCAAAAAAGGAGAAAAGGAAAAGAAGAAAAGAAGAAGTTGTTAAGCAATCCCAAACACCCCCTAAATAAATTCACATAACAATAATAAATAAAAGAAGCATCAGAGTAGAAAAATGTTAAAAGATACTAAAACTAAAAGTTAAAACTTAATATCGGTCTATGGTTTGGGTAAACGGTTATACACATTTGGGAAATCAGGTCAGGTATAACCTAATCTTATACCCGTCCCATACCAGCGAAAGTTTTCTTCAATCCCATACCTGCCCCGGATGTTTCAATTTCGGGTATTACAGTCAAACTCGGTTTTTGTTCCATCACTAAGCATAACTACTAAATCTAACATTTCCATTAGTATGTTAAACAAGTATCCTAGCACCTGCGCAAGGTAGCACACTAATACAAAATCATGAATAATTACATACAGATTATTGCTTTTGATTAAATATTACCATATCATCACTTGACGTGCCTTCAAGATAAACAAAAACCAATGGAACAACAACTCCTCCTAGTCCTGACAAGTTGGTCTTGTGGTTAGTCACTTGGTTTCTCTATTGGAATGAATTACACTATCAGACTTGGATTTTGAATGAGAGAATTTGAATATGTTCTTGATTGAATTGGTAAATGAATTCGTTACATTATGAATACATATATACGAGGGGTTTCATAATGATAACCGCCCCAAACTAGGTTAGAGAATAATAATAATAATAATAATAATAATAATAACGTTACATACTACATTCTTAATAATAATAGATTAATATAATATAATCTAGCTTATAGGCCTTGTTCGTCTAATACCCTCCCGTAATCTAGATTACATTGAAGTGCAGATATTCCTTTAAACGCAGGAAATCCTTAGGTTGCAGAGCTTTAGTGAGGACATCAGCAACTTGTTGCTTGGTTGAGCAATAACACACTTCGATGTCATCATTCTTGATCAGGTCCCGAATGAAATGGTATTTAATCCTTATGTGTTTGCTTTTGCCGTGATACACCGGATCTTTGGCCAAGCATATTGTCGATTTATTGTCGCAGTAAACCACCAGATGTTAATCGATTTTTTCTACTAATTCATCCAGAATTCCTTTGAGCCAAAGTGCTTGACACCCGACCATCGAGAGTGCGATATATTCCGCTTCCATCGATGACAAAGCTATTACCTTTTGTTTCTTTGATTGCTAGGCTACAACCCCAGATCAGAAGTGGAAGACATATCCTGATGTGCTCTTACTGTCGTCGATATTCCCTGCATAATCACTGTCACTGAAACCGATTAATGAGCCTTTGCCTCATTTAGAATAAACTAATCCCTGATTTATCATTCCTTTTACATATCTTAGGATTCTTTTTCCGGCTTCCCAATGACTTCTCTTCGGTTGTTCCATGAATTGACTTATTTTGTTAACTGCAAACATAATGTCTGGTCTTGTGTTAGTCAAGTACATAAGGCTGCCAACTAGTCTCCTGTAGATGTTTGGCTCTATTTCGTCATCGGGATCTTGCTTGGATAGACGTAAGCCATACTCCATTGGAGTTGAAATAGCCGTGCAATTCGCCATATTAAACTTATCTAAAAACCTCTTGCACATTGCTGCTGTGAGAGGATAATGTCTCCATTTTTAAATGAGACTTCCATTCCGAGAAAGTAATGCAGAATTCCCATGTCAGTCATCTCAAATTCTGTTTTCATTGACTCCTTAAAGTGAATTAACATGGTTAACGAATCGCTGGCTATAATGAGGTCATCAACATACAAGAAGATTATAATCCTTACTCCTTTGGATATTTTGATAAATAAGGTATGTTCATAGATGCATCTCTTGAAGCCACGTGATGTGAAATATCCCTCTATTCTACTATACCAAGCCCTCGGGGCTTGTTTTAAACCGTAGAGAGCCTTTTTTAGTTTACATACCTTTCTTTCTTCACCTTTCGTAATATACCCTTCTAGTTGTGTGATGAACACTTGCTCCTTTAAATTGCCGTTTAGAAAGGCTGTCTTTACATCCATTTGATGTAAATGCCATCCATGATGTGCAGCTAACGCTAATACGAGCCTAACTGTATCAAACCTTATTACAGGAGCAAAGACATCCTGATAATCGATGCCGTATTTTTGTTTGTAACCTTTCACCACCAATCATGCTTTATGTTTGCTTATTTCCTATGCTTGTCATATTTCGTTTTATATATCCACTTCACACCTATCGGAGTTGATTCTTTAGAGGTTCGACTAATTCCCAAGTTCCGTTTTTAATTATAGAATCCATCTCTTTATCCATAGCATCCTTCCATTTGGTTTCTTTACATGCTTCTTCGTATGTTGTTGGATCCGCATCAGCAAAGAGAACAAAGTTCACAACATTATTTGAATTACCTTGATCTTTATCATATAATGCATTAACTTGGGCCTTTGTGAGAGGCTTTGATTTGCGATGTACATCAGCCACTGTCCGAGTTCTTATAACTTCATTTTCTGAGGAGGAAGACGAGTCTGCATCTTCAATTCCATTGTTCGAGTTCTCGGCTGAGGTCACCTCTTCGTTGTGACCATTGAGTGAACCTTCATTCTGAATACTCGAGTTTGAGGATTCCTGTTCATGAGCATTCCCCTGTAATGTTACAGATTGGTCTTGATCTTCCACTGCCTCCCTTTGAGTATCTTCACCGGAATTATTAACCTCTATGCATGACGTCTCTTGACTTCCTTTATTGGTAATCCAATGTTGACTTTCATTGAATATAACATCTCTGCTTATTATAGTCTTCTTTGTCACCGGATTATATAGTTTATTGACCTTACTATTTTCGCTATATCCAACAAAGATAGTTCGTTCAGTTATGTCATCTAACTTGCTGCGTTGCTGTTTTGGAACATGTGCATAAGCAATGCATCCGAAAACTCTAAGATGCTCAACGTTGGGCTTCCATCCACTCCAGGCTTCTTGTGGTGTCATATTGGGTATACGTTTAGTGATTGCTCGATTCAGCAAATAGGTTGCACATGATACTGCCTCAGCCCAGTATGTATTCGGTAAATCTTTCATCTTTAACATGCTTCTACTCAACTCCATAAGAGTCCTATTTTTTCTCTCGGCTACACCGTTTTGTTGGGGTGTATAGCTTGTGGTAAGCTGATGACGTATTCCATTCTCCTTGAGAAATTTTTGAAATTCGTGACCACAATATTCTCCGCCTCTGTCTGTTCATATGCACTTTATCTTGTGACCGGTTTGATTTTCCACGAGTGCTTTGAATGTTTTAAAACAAGTCAAAGCATCGGACTTGAACTTTAGAAAATACACCCACATCTTTCTAGAGAAATCATCTATACAAGTAATAAAATACTTACAACCCCCTATAGACTGAGTTCTCATAGGACCACATATGTCCGAATGAATGAGTTGTAGTGGTTCCTTAGTGTGCCATGTTGCTTGTTTGGCAAAAGGTTTTCTGGCATGCTTACCGAAGATGCATTCTTCACAAACATTATGTGAGTTGGTGATTTTCGGCAAACCTTTCACAACTTCATTCACACCCATATCATACATCGTGTCAAAGTTCAAGTGCCCATACCTCCGATGCCATAATCCCGAAGACTCGGAGGTTGTCGTGTTGCATACCCGGGGTGTCAGATCTTGTTTCATATTTAGAGGAAACATCTTATTCCCTATCATTCTAACAGTTCCAATGCAGGTTCCGGATGGATCTTTAATTGTGCATTCCCGATCATTAAACCTCACATCATATCCTTTTTGAATTAATTGACCGATACTTAGTAAATTGTGTTTTAATCCTTCCACATAAAACACGTTAGGAACTCGTCTCTCTACCCCTTTAACTCTGATCATTACGTCTCCACAGCCGAGTACATTGAGCCGTTTATCATCTCCAGTCCTCACTTCTCGCCGCTCAGATTCATTTAATGTTACAAATAAATTCTTATCACCCGTCATATGATTGCTACATCCGTTATCTAAGTACTAACAATCATTCTTTATGACTTCTTCCACATTGAATATCATGAGCATGGTGTCATCGTTCTCGTCTTCTGCTTCATCGGTGTGCATGAGAACATTGCCAGATCTATCATTCTCGTCACTTTTGTTGCAGAATCGTGCCATGTGCCCTAACTTTTGACAATTAAAGCATCGAATTGATCCATTAAGCCTTCCTTTTCCTTTACCTCGTCCCCTGCCATTATTTTCTGATCTTGATTGTTTTGATCTGTCATAATAATTGCTTTGTACCTGAAAAGCATGTTCTGTTGGAGCATCATCATACTGTCTTAGCCTTAATTCATGTGACTGCAGAATCCCAAGTAATTCCCTGTGGAAATTGCATTTAAATCCTTAGATTCTTCTATGGCTACCACCACTGATTCGTATTTCCTTGTTAAACTTCTGAGAATTTTTTCGACAAGTCGTTGTTCCTCTATTCTGTAATATTCAAAATAATAATAATAATAATAATAATAATAATAATAATAATAATAATAATAATAATAATAATAAGTAAGAGGCTTTATGTTAATGTTAAATTAGGTTTAATGAAAAAAAAATTGGAAATGATTTGCATGGCACTTTTTTTTTTTCTTTCTTTGTGTTACTACATGGAAGGAAAAAGGAATAGGAGTTATAATAATTAATCATATTTCAAATTTCTCTATTCTTTGCCGCACACATCTGTTTTTCTCTATGGCGATTTCTTTTCCTTATAATTTTCAACTCTCATCTTTCAAACTAACCTGCGAAGATTATGAGATGCGAAATTGAATCACTGTTCTTTATAAACCACTCTCATAATCAATTCTGAATCTGATTTTTGGAGTTTCGTTGAAGCCGGTTGCGGCCATTAATTCCGTCATTCGAATCCTTTGACCCACATCCAGCCGATATTCAAGCCGTGGTCGTTGTGTACTCCGCCTGGCTGCCTCGCCGCGCAACCACCAGGATTCCCGCCACACCTGGTTCGAAGCTTTGGATTAGTATCTCCGACGTTCGGACTCTCGAACTGGTACCCCTAACCACATGTCGAACCTTGCTTCTGTTTCTTTCCCAGGGCCGGTTTTGGGCATGTGCAAGTCGGGCGACGACACGAGGCCCAAATTGTCAAGGGGCCGAAGTTTTCTAAAAAATATATATATTATCTGTACTAATTATATATTATTAATTATTTATGAAAAAACAAATACAGGGAGCTAGCTCACTTGGTTATGCGTTGTTTCTAAAGCATGAGGATATGTGTTCGATCCTAGGGAGCCTCACGCATTTGCCTTTTTTATTTTTTGTTTTAAAACCCAATCGTCACTTAAGAGACTGTGGTTCACTTCTATGTGTTTTTCTTAAACAATCACTAAATTAAATATGTTATTCTAAATAAATCGTTATGTTCTTTGCTAAAATTTCAAGGTCTTATATAATGTCTTTTTATCTAGATAATTTATTCTAAAAACGCTAGATGAGCCTTACGATTTGTTTAAGTAAGTTAGTTCGATCATTTTGTTACACTACTATTGTTTTGTTTATTTTATAACAATTATCCAAATATTGTTGCATTGTAGTTTTTGGATATAAAACTTATATGTTTATATTATAGGGAGGGGGGCCAATCTTTTGTCTCGCACAAGGCCCAAAAGATTTTTATGATTCTCGAGGACGGCCATGTTCTTTCCTTTATCTTAAATTAGTTTTTTTATGAAATCGACAGCGACCGCTGTTATTCGTTACCGGCTATAGCCATTGCCATTGCCATAACCATTGGTTCGGAATCTAAATCGGGTTGCAGTCACGCTACTCTCGTTCTGGTCAGTGTGTTTAGCGACTCGAATATCTAAATCGGCTTATTCTTTTGAATATATACTACTTCTAAAAACATGATTTCAAAGTTTATTGATTCTTGTTCGTGATCGACGCGTTAGTTTATAGCTTTAACTTGGTTCGTTTGATCACCTGAAGCTCTAGTCTTTCGTCTCCGGTTAGCGATTAAGGTACCAAGTTGAACCTTTGTCCGATTCGTATATAAAAGGTAAGTTCCGGTTTATTGTATTTGGGTTCCCGGCGACTAGAGCTTTAAATTTGTTTTAAAGTGATATGTATGTTGGTGATATAGTTATATTGTTTGATCTTTTGTATTGCTTCTGGGTGTTGTTTTCGTCGCCAACCATTAAGAGCTAAGAAATTATATATTCTAGTATTGAGTCACTAATTAATTGTTTAATAATTGATCTTAAATGCTAAATTGAAACAAGAATTTGCTCTTTATAACCAGTAACTTGTATAGTCCTATGGGTGAAGATTAAACCTCCCACTTTAGTTATTAACTATCATGACCCAAGTTCTTTGTAGAGGTTTAAATGGGGTTTAATCAATGTTTTTTTATATACGTGCATGTATGTGCATGGAACTAAACTATTTTAAAAATGTAATATGTTCTAATTTAATTGATGAAAAATAGCACTTCGGTATTTTTGTAAATAAATCAAGCTCGGTATTTTTGTGAAATTGTAAGTGTTGGATAAGGAAGTAAAATTAAAAGTTATGGGTTTCAATCTTACAAAGCATATTTTAATGGCTTATAAGTGATACTACTTTAAATTAATTAGAAAATAGTAAAAGGGTAACATGAGATATTAAATGAGTTTTATTATTACTGAAATACTTATTACCGGATATTTATATATATATATTACACATTTCGTTGATATATGTTATATGTAAACATAAGTTATGATCATTTCAGAAGTTATGAATTTAGATGTTTTTTTTATTCCTTTTTATTTTAAAGCGTTAGGATATACTATATAAAATGTTTAATTATTAAGGATCAAGTTCGAGTAGCCGGGAATTCCTTAAGGAACGAGTTAATACAATTAATATGTCATAAAACTGAGTTGGGTTATATCGGGACAATAGGTCGTTGATTATTTGTGGACGTCTTGATTCTTGGTGTTTGCTTGCTTGCTAAATTAAGGTACGGATTCTGTTTTCTTTTCATTGTAGTATACTTTTATTTTCCGTTACTCGGTATGGATTCTGTTTTCATTTCATTATTGTATTTTATTCAAGTCCGTTACTTTGTAGTACAGATGTTTTCATTAGATTTTTCTGTTTCGTATCGTTATATGACTAGTATATATAATAGCATGCAATAAACTTTAGATCTTGTGCTCGTTATTGCATGTTCCCCTATCATACTTTTATTTCTAATACGCTTTGTACTCTGTCACCTGAGCAATTATAAGTTACTTGTCGTTGGGGCGTCAACGACATGGCACTCATCGTGACGGTGCGTAACTAAAGTTCACGGCGTCTCTAGTTTGTGCTTGTGTAGCACTGGCCCCTAGAGGCGAATAGATCGATCTTAGCTCTGACTCCTGACTCCTGTTGAGATGGAATAATGTGTGTACGCCTACACGCACCATCTCGGCGCATGGACTATAGCCATGTATGCCTCTGTTTAGGCTCGTGGGTGCTTATATATTACGTGACTTGTTTTACTGTTATATGTTGTCACGTATGTCTTGTCTTTGTTATGATATGTTTGATATGATTATATGCATCTGTTTATGTTAAGTATCTGTTATCTGTTCATTATAAGTTTTGGGATTCAAGTTATATACGTATCTGTTTCAGTGCCAACATCTAGACTTGTTTAACGTCAGTACCGTTCATGTTTCTGTCCGTATGCCTGCCTTACTTTACTGTTGAATTCTCCGTTACTGGGCAACTTTTTGGATCAGCCGTAGTTTCTGTTATGGCTCATTTTCTGAGCATACATATCTTGAACTATATCCTGCTTTTAATTGTTTATCTGTGATTAGGATACTGGACGGGGATATTGCTAACATCCTGGGTGATATCCTGAGGTATATCGAATTAATCACGTGCAGGTTAAAGACTGGGACTTGCTAACGGTCAAATGGACTTCATCTCCTTAAGACTCGGGCGTATTTGTTAAAGGAGAGACGTTGAACCCGAAAGACCAGGTCTACAACGTTCGACTAAGGAATATTCGTTGGATCTCGGTTATGTAGGATAGTCAGTTACATTTGTTTTACTATAAATAGATGGGGGCGGATCAGATTAAGGCACTCAGCTTACACATTTTCGAACACTTTCTCTCTAGCTCATCGCAAACACTACACATAACACTTGTATTCGAATTACATTGTAACACATAGTCGATCCGCACCACATCCTGCACTGTATCCTGATATTTGAAGCAATAGAAGAACAAGGCAGCTGCGATTGTCAGCTCCCGAGGGTTTATGCCGGCGATCTAGATTGATCAAGGGCTTTCCTTGTACATCACGTGTCAACCTTTACCTTTTTGCTCATTGTTTGATTGTAGATATAGTTCGATATCCCGAGCCGTATCCTGAAACTGTTTTCATAACTAATTTGGTTAACACATTTTTCACACATAATATTAGCACACTACCTCACTTAACTAATTTGATCACTAAATTGCTTCGGTAATTTTTGACCAAAACAATTTGGCGCCCACCGTGGAGCAAGTGGTGCTACTTTTACTAAAAATCTTTGTAAAATCGTTAATCGGTTTTCTATTTTCAAAACTTTTTGCCACATTGTTTACAATGGCCTCAAGATCAAACATGAGCTCCTCCACTATGTCTGCTGCAACCTCTGCTACTACCGGTTCGGTGCTTCCACCACCTCCTCCAAGGATGCCATTTTCTTCACAATCTCAAGATGTTATCCCTACTCGGAGTGTTCAGGGATCTGCTCCCGTTTTAGCCTCTAATGATGAAATTCTAACTTTATTTGGAAGTGTGCAGGAACAAATGAGGCAGCAACAGGAAACTAATCAAATGCTGTTAAGAGAAATATAACTCTTAAAAGCTAGCTCGAGTAGACCCGCTGAAGAAACTGTCACTCCTATACAGCCCAGGGCTTTGAATTTCAGTTCCGCAGTTTACACTGAGGACAACAGGGGGAATATCGTCCCAAGCCATTCTCAGAATCATACCCCTGAGATACCCTCCTCGGTCAGGATGTCGACTGTGAGGAGTTCAGGATATGCTTCAGGATATGGCCAAAATTCTCAGACCGGTAATGTGTCAAATAATAATATTCTTGCTACTAACAACAATGGCTCTTTGCAGGATGCAGGTATGACGTCAACATTTACCAGGGAGCTCCAGAAATTGAAGGACATGATATCCAGTGTACCTGGAGTGGTCCAGCCAATTCCGGAAGTATCCCAAGACAGCCACAGGATATCCCGCTTTGCATATCCTATCTGTGATGCTGAAATCCCAAAAAGATTTCAGACTCCCAACATGAAGCTGTATGATGGGACTACGGATCCTGAAGAGCATATTGCCCAGTATAGGGAAAGAATGGAGATTAACCCTATCCCTCCGGAGCTCAAGGAAGCATGCTTGTGCAAGGGTTTTGGGTCTACCCTGACAGGATCAGCCTTAAAATGGCTATTAAATGTCCCTCCTCACTCAATTACTTCGCTTGCTCATTTGGTTAATTTATTCAATAATCAGTTTTCTTGCAGCCGGAGTTTTGAGAAACTAACCAGTGATCTTTACAGGATAACTCAAGGGCCTCAGGAATCCTTGAGGGATTATGTGAACAAATTCAGTCGAGAGTCCTTGGATATCCCACATCTTGATGTTGCAACAGCTGTACAAGCTTTTAAGATGGGGCTGCAAAAGGATTCTCAGTTTTATCAGGATCTTGTAATGAATCCCTGCAGGAATCTCGACGAAGCTCGTAACAGGGCTTTGAGATATATCCGTTTGGAAGATGACAAGAAGATGCAGGAGAGGATGAATTCTACCTCAACCTATGAATCAACTAACAGGAAATCAGAATCCTCATATAAGCCATATCGCTCCAAGCCATATGGCAGAAATGATAACAAGAAAGTGAATGCTGTTGAAGACGAGGATCCTGAAGAATATCCTGACTTATCTGAATACTGCTTTTCTGTTAATATACCTGAGTTAATGTATGCTATGCAGGGTTTAGGGGACAAAGCTAGGTGGCCTCGAAAGAACCAGCAGAAAGCTGATTGGAAGGATAAATCTAAATGGTGTGCCTTCCATGAAGACTTCGGACATATGACCGAGGATTGCATTGCTTTAAGGAAAGAGATAAGTTACCTGTTAAGCAAGGGGTATCTGAAGGACTTGTTGGGAAAAAAGAAGAATAAAGGACAGGATCCCGAGAAGGATCCTGAACGAGCAGCATCACCCCCAGCAGATGCCAAGATAATTAACTTTATTTCAGGAGGATCCGACATTTGTGGGACTTCGTATTCGGCGGCTAAGAGACATGCAAAGGAAGCTAAGAGTGAAAGGGGAGACAAACCAGTCAGGATGACTACCCTCACAACTGATAAAGTGATCACTTTCGATAGTGATGACAGGGATACTGTTCAGGATCCTCACCATGATGCTTTGGTAATAACATTATATGTGGCTAACCATTTTGTACGCAGGATACTGGTAGACAACGGTAGTTCTGTCAATATAATTCAGCTGGAAACATTGAAGAGGATGAATGTATCTCCGATGGACATTACTTCGAAGTCCACTGTGCTCGTTGGTTTCAGTGGAGAAGCTAGAAATACTGTAGGAGAGATAAAGTTACCAGTATACGTTGAAGGGGTCAACTCGATACAACGCTTCCGTGTGATGGACTCCTTATCCTGCTATAACATCATACTGGGAAGACCATGGATTCACGATATGAAGGCTGTGCCATCAACATATCACCAATGCATCAAAATCCCTACCCCTTGGGGAGTTGTCAAGGTTGAAAGTGATCAGCAGGAAGCGAAAGAATGCTACTCATCTTCGATGAAACCTTCAACCAAGCCTAATCAAGCATAGCAATTAAAGATGCGGGCCCGGGATACCTTGGAAGCTTCGGAGCAGGATGTGAAGAAAATTATCCTGGATCAGGATAATCCTGATACCTCGGTGCTCGTAGGAACCAATATCCCTCAGGATATTGAAGTGCAGTTAACTAACTTTTTGAAATGCAGGATGTCAACGTTTGCATGGAAGCATGAGGATATGACAGGCATATCCAAAGACATTATCACTCACAAGCTTGGAATTGACAGATCATTCAAGCCTGTTCAGCAAAAGAGAAGAAAATTTGCTCCTGAGCGGAATACGATCATCCAAGAGGAAGTTGAAAGACTATTGAAGTCCAAGATGATCAGAGAAGTCAAGTTCCCAAGGTGGTTGGCAAATGTGGTCGTAGTGCAGAAGAAAAATGGGAAATGGAGAGTCTGTGTAGATTACACGGACTTGAATAAGGCTTGTCCTAAAGATCCGTTCCCCCTTCCTCATATCGATGCAATGGTGGATGCTACTGCTGGGCATGAAATGTTAACGTTCATGGACGCATCCTCAGGATTTCAGCAGATTCAAATGGAGCCTTCGGATCAGGAGGATACTGCTTTCATGACACCAACAGGTATATATTGCTATACTGCTATGCCTTTCGGTTTGAAAAATGCAGGTGCAACATACCAGAGATTAGTAAACATGATGTTCAAAGATAAGCTGGGGGACACCATGGAGGTATATATTGACGATATGGTGGTGAAATCTAAAAAGGCTGAGGATCACCTCCAGGATATCAAGGGAGCATTTGATATCCTGGATCAGTATAACATGAAGCTGAATCCTGCTAAGTGCCATTTCGGAGTGGGGGCAGGAAAGTTTCTTGGATATATGGTGACGAAAAGGGGGATAGTGGCAAGCCCGGAGCAGATTAAAGCTATCTTGGATATAAAATCACCCTCGACTATGAAGGATGTTCAACGGTTAACAGGACGAGTAGCAGCATTGAACAGATATATTTCGAGATCCTCGGAAAAATGTAAGGAATTCTATGATATCCTCAAGAAGAATAAGAAATATGAATGGGGAGCAAAGCATGAAGCAGCCTTGCAGGATTTGAAGCGATATCTCTCAACTGCACCTCTATTGATGAAGCCTGAAAATGGTGAACCACTATCCCTATACCTCGCTGTATCAGGGAATGCTGTAAGTGCCGTTCTTATAAAAGACCATGAAGGTCAGCAATATCCTGTTTATTATGTTAGTAAAAGTTTGTTAGATGCTGAAACTAGGTATTCTCATTTAGAAAAATTGATGTTAGCTCTAGTCATGGCATCGACAAAGCTTAGACATTATTTTGAGACACATAGGATCCATGTTAAAATGAATTATCCTGTCAAAAATGTGCTTAGGAAACCAGAGATGTCAGGCAGGATGGCCAAGTGGTCAGTAAAGTTAAGTGCTTATGATTTAGTATATGAACCTAGAAATGCCATAAAGTCTCAGGCTTTAGCTGACTTTGTGGCTGATTTCAGTAGTGACATTCAGGACGAGATAGACCTAGAAGTTCAACAGTTAGGAGAATCTTCAGGATCATGGACGTTGTATACTGATGGCGCATCCAATATAAGAGGTGTAGGTTTAGGTATACTACTAAAATCGCCACAGGGGGGCATATTACCCCAGGCTATTAGGTGTGAATTTCTTGCTACTAATAATGAGGCAGAATATGAAGCTTTAATTGCAGGATTAGAATTGGCTAAGAATATGAGTATCAAGAATTTGCAAGTATATGTTGACTCCTTGTTTACTAACCATTTTAATGGATCATATGCAGTTAAGGGTGAGAAATTAATCGAATACCTCGATATTCTCAAAAAAATTAGCAGGATATTTCGATGTTTTTACACTTGAACAGGTACCAAGAGAGGATAATGCTGAAGCAGATGCCTTAGCAAATCTGGGATCATCGATCAGGATACCAGAAGGAACCCAAATACCAATATTACATGTCTTGTATCCTTCAATGAATCCTCGGGATAAAGAAGTAGCGGGTATTCAGGATCCTGGAGCAGAGTATCCTGAAGAGGATCCTAAATCTTGGACGGCTCCAATCATGAGATATCTCAAGGAAGGACACATCCCCGAAAATGAAAATCTTAAGGCATTTAGGATGAAGGTATCACGATTCACTATTATAAATAATGTTTTATACAAGAAATCTCTTGCAGGACCGTATTTGAGGTGTTTGGAGGATCCTGAAGCCAAAGAAGTACTTCAGGATATACATGAAGGGGATTGTGGTAACCATACTGGGGGCAGGTCATTATTCTCAAAAGTATTAAGAACAGGATATTATTGGCCGACAATGAGAAAAGATGCCGCAGAATATGCTCGAAGATGTGACGCATGTCAAAGACATAGTAACATATTACATCAGCCTGCTGAACCGCTGTATCCTATTGTTTCCCCTTGGCCGTTTATGAAGTGGGGTATGGATATAGTGGGAAAGCTTCCAAAAGCTCCAGGAGGAAAGGTTTTCATGTTGGCAATGACGGATTATTTCTCCAAGTGGGTTGAAGCAGAAGCATTTGTTCAAGTTAGAGACCAAGAAGTAGTATCCTTCATAAAGAGAAATATCCTGACCAGATTTGGAGTACCAGCCGAGATAATCTGTGACAATGGTTCTCATTTTATAAGCAAGAGAACTACCGACTTTTGCAAAAGTTGGGGAATCAAAATGATAACATCTACTCCGGTACATCCTCAAGCGAATGGACAAGCATAATCCTCAAACAAGATAATTGTCAATAACTTAAAGAAGAGGCTTGGAGCCAAAAAAGGAAGATGGGCCGAAGAATTACCCTTTGTTTTGTGGGCTGATAGGACAACGGTAAAGAATGCAACAGGCCAAACCCCATTTTCCTTAGTATTTGGAGCAGAAGCAATGATTCCAACGGAAATGGCAATACTGTTTTGGTCAAAAATTACCGAAGCAATTAAGTGATCAAATTAGTAAAGTGAGGTAGTGTGCTAAATAGTGTATTGAAAATATGCTTGTTGAGTTGTTTAGAAAATCAGTATTCAGGATACGGCTCAGGATATTGAGCTGTATCTACGATCAAACAATGAGTAAACAATGAGCAAAAAGTAAAGGAAATGACACGAGATGTACGAGGAAAGCCCTTGATCAATCTAGATCGCCGGCATAAAACCTCGGGAGCTGACAATCGCAGCTGCCTTGTTCTTCTTATTGCTTTAAACTTCAGGATACAGTGCAGGATATAGACCAGATCGCTAAGTGTTACAATGAAAGTAAGAATTGTTTGAGAGCAAGTGTTAGAGTGTAGCGAGTGTGATTGTGATGTCCTATTTGATCTGGTATACCCACCTATTTATAGTAATGAATTACAAACAATAATCCCTACAAATATGGGGTACTCCGAATATTCCATTATGAACGTTATTGACCGAGTAATACGGCTTCAACGTCTTCATTTGAACGACTTGGACCGAGTCTTCCGCGGAATGAGTCTTATGAACGTTGCCAGCTTCCAACCCACGTACCTGCACACAATCCATTAGTAATCCTGAGGATTGTTGGTGCATGTTTGTGACAACAGCTTAGATTTGGTCTTTGGATATCTTGTAATTAGATAAACGATAAACAGTTAGCGAGTTTAGCTTTGTATTAGTGAGATAATAGAGTTTGGGCTAAATAAAACCCACATTGGGTGATGGGGGACGATTTGGGCCTAGCCCGTGTAGTAAACCCAGCCTAATGTTGCAACCTTGTGTTATATAAACAAGGTTAGGCTTTAGGGTTTAGGTTAATCAGCCAAAACAGATTTAGAGTGAGAATTCGTGAGAACTTTAGGGTTTGGACGAATTTGATTGTTGGTTAGGGATATTGATTGATTGTAATCTATTTGATAGATAATTAATAAAGATCCGGTTTGAAAGTGAATTGCTGTTTCTGTTCTTCTACTTGTTTCTGTGATATTCTGATCAAGAGGATTCCGCACTCTTGATTGGAAAGACAATTCTGTGAAAGATCCATATGATTAGGGGACCTACAATTGGTATCAGAGCATTAGGCTCTTGAAGGCTCGGTTCAGAATTGGTTGCTGCAGAAACAGGGAGTTTTTCGAATTTTTGAAAACTAGGGTTTTGAAATTTTCAAAAATTTTCTGTTTGTTTGATAAAAATTTTCGAGATTTATTGGCTGTTTTGATATTCTGCTTTGTTTGTTTGCTGATTTGCAGGTTTTCGGGATGATTTCTGTTGGATTTTGACGAGTATTTGGCTGGAATTCGAAGACTGTTCTTCGTGTTCTTCGTGGTTTTCCATTTGTTCTTGATAATTTTCGACATTATTGTGCTAATTTGCTGTTTTGATTTTGCAGATTGTGTTGGAGAATCTTCAAAATATTTGATCAGATTAACTTTCCAGATTTACAGGATCTGCGAAATTAACAGGCTGCGAAATTAACTGATCAGCTTAATCATCAGCGAAATTATCTGAGACCAGCATATTTACCGGCGACGTTAAATCCAAAGGCGACTTTGGTAACCGTGTGATTGTCCACAGCGAAATTATCACGGTTTCGGCGACGTTAACAGTCGTCGTAATAGCGAATTTAAGCAGCGATTTTGGAGGCGAAATTATCAGTGAAGTTGACCTTTAAGCGAACTAAACCAGCGAATTTGGACAAATAAAGTGACCAGCGAAATTACGTGACTTAATCCAGCGAAATTAACATCATATTTAAAGTGGTGGAATTTCAGTTGGCAAGCGTCGATAAAATTTGACTGTTTCGCAAATAGAAATTGATCCGTAGCTCATTAGACAGAACCGTTTGGACCGTTGAATTCCTTGGATTTTTAGGGTATAAAAAAAAAAAATTGTACGGTGTAACGGTGTAATTTGGTAACCACTGTTTTCGGGATCAACTTTATATATCATTGGATTTGTCTTTTCGAGACGATTCTAACGGTGTAATTTGGTAACCACTGTTTTCGGAAAAATTTTGTACGGTTTTATCAGTCTGTTACGTTAAAAATGTCGAACATGTCTAGCTTGAATGAGCTGTTGAGAATGGAGCATGAGGTTGGCACTACCAACAAACCACCTAAGATGATGAAGGTGGGGAATTATTTGACATGGAAGGATCGTTTCCAATCCTTCATTGAATATCAAGACATGCGCATGTGGATATGTATTGAAGATGGGTACACAAACCCTACTCACGACTTTGAGGGCAGACCTCGTAGAACAGCCTATGTAAACATGGAAGAGAATGATAAAAAGATGTATGAGGCTGAAAAAAGAGCATTGGCTGCTATTAAAATGTCGTTACCTGATAGCATCAAGCATACATTCACAAAGTACACAAATTCAAAAGATATGTGGGATGCATTAGAAAAACGATATGCAGGAAATGCAGATGTTAAGAAAAACAAGATTGATCTACTGAAGAAACAGTTTGCTATTTTCAAGCACATGAAGCATGAGTCACTTGAGGACATCATCACACGTTACTATCATCTGATGTCAGAAATGGAAAACTATAAGATTGATTGCTATACTGATGTAGAGAAGAACAACAAGCTGCTCGATGCCTTACCTAGCAAGTGGGATATCTATACTCTCATGATCAAGGGTGAAGCAGATTATGAGACAAAGGAGCTGGAAGAAGTAGTTGGCAAGCTGAGAGCTTATGAGCTCAGTATGAAGAAGAAAGACACTGGATATGATCAGGTTCAAGATCCAACGATTTACAATGGGCTTGCATCTTCTTCATCTCACAACGCTTCTAGCGACTCTGCTACTGCGTTTCTTTCGTGTGAGAATGAGCAGGTCACAGTGAATGAAGATGGTGATGTGTGTTTTGTAGCTGCTTCAGGAGGATCAACAGGAGCCAAGAAAACATCAGCTTCTAAGCAGAGTAGTGGTGTTAAGTCAATGCCAATGAGTGTGAAGTCTGCTGAAGAGCATCTTGCTCTACTTGCTTCATTTGTTGCTTCCTATGAGAACTACATTCAGGGGAAGATATCTGATCCTGCTACTTTAGATGAAGATTACGATCAGATTGACCCTGATGATCTTGAAGATATGGATTTGCAGTGGCAAATGGCCATGATTACTAGAAGAGTGAAGAGATTTATGAACCGAACAGGCAGGAAGTTTATAGGAAAGACGGTTGGTTTCGACAAGACCAAAGTGAGATGCTTCAACTGTCAAAGTTATGGGCATTTTGCTAGGGAATGTCAAAAACAAAAGCAGGAGACTTCGAGTCAGAGTTCAAACAATAGGAATGCATCAAACAACTCTAACTCAAGAGCGTTGATCTCTACTGCTAGAGAAGGTTCATATGACTGGAGTATTCACTTGGAAAAAGATGACAATGTCACACAGGCATTCATGGCAGAGATAACTCCAGTTGATGATGGTGAAGCTACTGTGGGAGATGCTGAAGCAAAAGTGGATGCTGAGGCTGAGGTTAAGATAGAGAATAAAGTTGACGAAAAGAAGGCTGATCAGACAAAAGATGCTGAAGAGAATAAGCAAAAGTCTGACCATGAAAAGGAAGCTGAAGAGAAGGAAGCTGAATACAACAGAGTGAAAGCTCAGCTTGCGGCCCTCATGGCCAACCTTGATAAACAAACAGGAGAGGTAAAGTCTAATTCTGTGTGTTTAAAATGTCGTGAATTACAGGGTGAAGTTGACAGGTTGTCCACACAAAACCAAAGTCTGGTGGGCGAGATGTCTACCATAAAAGAAGCAAACTTTTTTGCTAAAAGAAATGAATCATCATACTTGAAGAAGATAAAAGGTTATGAAAGTAAACTTGAAGCTGTAACCTGCAAATTAAATGAAAAACTTCAAGTAATAGACTTAGCTCATGAAATGATGGCTGAGAAAACAAAAGAGATTTCTGAAAAATGCAAAGAGTTGTCAGATGCACAACTCAAAATTGTTGAACTTGAAAAGAAATTAGGTCAATTCAGGGACTCTACTTTTGTTATGAAACATATGATGGGTGGCTTGAAGAAAAGTAATGACAAAACAAGTGTGGGATTTCATGGTTTCAATGAAGTTCCACCTCCTGTTAGTCATGACTATTCTTTCTTGCCTGATGAAGATGATCTCATGGACTTTGGGTCAACATCACCAAGTAGTTCCACGTCACGTCAAGGAAATGTTTTTGAGAATGCTGATGCTAAGAAGGATAATAACGGCAAACCTGTTTTGAAAAAGAACACATCACATCCTAAAAATTACAATCCAACTTTTGTTAAAAAGGTTAATTTTGTTCAAGGAAGTGACATGAAAAACGAAACAGCTGTTATTGAAAATGAATCTAATATAGAGTTTGCTAAAAACAAGAACATAGAAAATTCTGAAACTAAGCAAACTGAACCAAATCCTTCTAAGGCATCATCAGAAGAAAAACCCGAATCTAGTTCAAAGGCTTCAGAAAAGAAGTCTTCGAAAAAGAGATCGTGCTTCAAATGTCACACCAAAGGACATGTAGCTAGCTGCTGTCCTAACAAAAAGAGTGAAGCACAAGTTAGTGAGAGGAAGAGAGAGAAGTCACCAGAGACTAGTGGTGATAAACAGGAAAAGGAGTCTAATTCTCCAAAGAAATCTGCTCCTAAGTAACCAGAGAATGTTGTTGTTGGTGAAGATAAGGCTGAAAAAGGAACTCCACAAGTTCCTCGTTTTCAAAGAAATCAACCAAGATTTCAGCCTAGATCTCCACCAGGCAGATTTGAGAGACCTAGAAGCAGTTCACCTAGAATGAACAATTATAATGCTAATAATTTCAATAGTCAAGGTCAATATCAAAATCGATACCAAAATAATGGTGGTCGAAATTTTTATAACAATGGCTTTAGAAATTACAACAATAATGCTTCTTGGAATCAAAATTCAAGATATCAAAATCAAAATTTTCAAAGGTCAAATAGTCCAAACATATATAGGAACCCTCAGGACCAGAGACCTTATGGAAATCAAAATCAAATTCCATCAACAGGTCTGAGATCCAAGACTCCAGTTAGGAGTAATGGATATTGGATGGATGTTCCAGTGGTTGGTGAATTTGGACGACCCAAGACCATTAAGGCTTGGGTCCCCCAATCTAACTAATTTCTTAGTTGGTGTGTGCAGGAGCTGCTAAGGAGGATTATCAACTTATGTTGATAATGGCTGCTCTAGGCACATGAAGGGGGATGTGAGATTGTTGATATATTTATATTGATTGATTTAAATTGAAGTTCAAAGTGCTGAGTTGACACACTAGATAACCTGGCAGATCTTTATACTAAAGCTTTTGACAGGGCTCGCTTTGAACATTTAGTCGAACTCAATGGGATGAGGAATCCTGAATAACTGGTTTTTCATAAGAATTTTGTAAATAGTTTACTGCTTTTCTTAAAAATCAAAAATACAAAAACATTGAAAAATCAAAAACATAAAAAAAAAATAGAAAATCAAAAATGGTTTATCACTGTGTGAAAAAGAAGAAATGATAGTACATCAGCAAGTTAGACTGTCACACTGAAAATAAATTAAATTGCTTAAGTGTGATAGCAGTTTCATCATATGATGTACCAGTAGACAAAAAGCATGAAATAATCAACTTACCAATGTGATATAAACCTAAATGAACTGAATATGAGTGGGGAACACATCAGTGGTGTATGGTTTAATGACCTTAAATCTTGCGTTGATAGATTGCCAAAATCTGAAGTTTTGGGTCTTTATACTGTTATTTCATCTGGGGATATCTTGGCTGTCATTCTGTTCAGAACTAAAATTGTACACGACCCCAGGAAAAAAGTCACTTGGAATTAGCTCATTTCTATTTGAATGTCTGTATGTTGTCCCGATACACACAATTTTGATCTGATTCTGAAATCTTCTCTAAAAAAATCGTGTGCCTCCTCTGCTGCATCCAGATATATGCTGACCTGGAGGTGCTAGGCAACGACAGCTTCTGCTGCATCCAGAGACATGCTGACCTAGCTGTACGTTGTCGCGCTATAGATCTAATACACCCGAAAGAGGCCCTCTAGTGCCCAAAAGAAACCCAATAAACCTATATCAAACTGAGAAAAACTCATTTGATCTGTATATTATACCATCTCTACTAAAGATCTATTCTGTTCTCTTCTCAACCTATTCCCAGTTAAGATTTCAGAAATCTGGATTAGACTTGTGAAATATGTGGTAGGGAAGATGCTTGCATGATAGAGTGTGCTGTTTATATTTCCAGGATTTGATTAATATTTATTTGGGTGTTCATTGTTAAGCAATTAAAACATGATAAAACAGATTATATGCAGACCTAGACATTGTCAGGATATCTTAAAGGATGAAATCAGTATACTCACCTACTACGATGAATCTCTGTGCATACCTTGATCGCGGGGGTATATCCTGAAGTGGGACACACTAGTATTTTAGTATAATAATATTACCTTAACGTATCATACGGTAATGGTACTTGAAATGTTCATGCATTTTGTTTAAGTGGACAAACATACTGGTAATCGTCTTGGACTGCTTTTCATGAAAAATTAACTAAAGAATTATCTAATAGTGTGAAACAGTTTGATTGTGCTGATATGATCTTCTTACCAGTGATTCTCACAAAAATAGAGTGTTTATTGCTTTTGTTATTTACTTGCTTTCAGAAAACATAAAAATCCAAAAATAGTGTCTTTTTCTGTTAAAAATTCTTAACGTACGAAAAACTGTTATTCTTGGAGGAATTGTTACTGATAGGGGGAGACGGTGTTGGAAAGTGAGTTCAAAATATTAAATCATGCGGGTTATAGGGTGTGTGATTAAAAAGTTTTGCGTGTTGATGATAAATTGGAAATGCTTAATCTGTGGTACAGTTTAACTATCTCTTGAAAAATAATAATTTATTTAACTGTGTTGAAAAATTCTTATGGTTTCTCGAGATGTTTGTTTTATAGTATACAGGTTGAAGCTGTGTGTTGCTGAGAAGTTAAAGTGATGAGTTGCTGTGAAGAGATGAGAGTTTGATTGGATGCATGGTAGAACCTCCTTTCTACATTGCAAACAAAGTTGAAGAGTTTGAAGATTGCTATACATATGCTGAACTGGAGTTTACTCAAACGCTAAAGTTTTTGAAGATTTGGTGATTGGATGCATCAGCTTAGGGGGAGTCTGTTGCTGACAGAGGCTATTGAAGCTGAAGCTATCCAAAGACCAAAGACAGTGCAAGACTACATGAAGATTGCAAGATGACTGAAGACAAAGTTATTTTATGAAGCTATTGTCAAGGGGGAGTTTGTTGGTGCATGTTTGTGACAACAGCTTAGATTTGGTCTTTGGATATCTTGTAATTAGATAAACGATAAACAGTTAGCGGGTTTAGCTTTGTATTAGTGAGATAATAGAGTTTGGGCTAAATAAAACCCACATTGGGTGATGGGGGACGATTTGGGCCTAGCCCGTGTAGTAAACCCAGCCTAATGTTGCAACCTTGTGTTATATAAACAAGGTTAGGCTTTAGGGTTTAGGTTAATCAGCCAAAACAGATTTAGAGTGAGAATTCGTGAGAACTTTAGGGTTTGGGCGAATTTGATTGTTGGTTAGGGATATTGATTGATTATAATCTGTTTGATAGATAATTAATAAAGATCCGGTTTGAAAGTGAATTGCTGTTTCTGTTCTTCTCCTTGTTTCTGTGATATTCTGATCAAGAGGATTCCGCACTCTTGATTGGAAAGACAATTCTGTGAAAGATCCATACGATTAGGGGACCTACAATTGAGGATACCTTTCAGGATATTACCAATACCCTGAACCAGCATCCCGGATGTAAACAGATACTACATAACCAAGATATAAACCAAGATATTTTCCAGGATATAAGGGTTCAGAATTTCACCCATAACAATTGTCCCCAAAAATGTTACCGTTTGATATCCTGCACTAACGGTTACATTTTTCACAGTGGCCGAGGTAATTAAGAGATAAGACCATTGATGTGATAGCTTTCAACCACCCGGCCTATATTTACTCATCATGCCCTATATCTTCTCATCCTCATCTTCTTTTTTAACCACAATCGATAAGAAAAAGGTAATATTCTCTCCCTCATCTTCATATTCATCTTTTAACTTTCTCCGGCGAGAATTCAGGCGACCAAATGCCTAGGCAAACGAGGTCCAGTTCAGGTGACTCAGCTCCCACATTCATCCAACAGAACCTTCTCCAAGAACCGGAGAGGGAAGCATGTACCTTTGACAGTGCTCATCTGTCGGCTTTAAAATCCTCCGGTATCTTTCCGGAGGGAACCATATTCCGACCCTTTGATAGAGAAATCCGGTCAGATATGGTTTCCAACGAGTGGATTTGTTTCAATGCTTTCCCCTTTACCTTAGGGCTACGATTCCCCTTTACGGACTTCATCACCGAGTTTTTTAATATCACCAAAATTTCTTTCAGTCAAACCATGCCAATGCTCTGGCGTGTTTTGTCTGTTCTTGACCAAATCAAGAGAAACCACATACCTGACCTTTCTGTCCATGATCTCCCTTTAGCCTACAAGCTTAGATGCCATGGCTCATCTAGATTCTTATTTTACTCTACTTCCGGTGATCCATTGATACTTCATGCCACCAGGAACGAGGATGGTTGGCAATCCAAGTTTTTCTTCGTAAAAAGGGATTCAATCCCTGGTGGACCGGATTATCCGATAAGATGGTTAAGAAAGGGTAGGACTTAGGGTTTAAGAATGATCCTGTCTCTTATCCTGTCTCATATCCTCAGCTAATGAATTTTATTTCTCCTGTTTTTGTATGCAGCTGATTTCAGAAAAATTGCACCTCCCCTTGCTGATTCTCAAAGAAGAATAGACGCCATCAGACTCCTTCCAGAGGCAGAGAGAAGCTTCAACCCATCTCCACCAACTCCAAGCCCTCTTTCAAGCGCAAACATGTCTGGTAAGGATCCTGCAAGATATCCTATACATACATGTTTTTATTTGATATTTTTAGGAGAGGTTTAGAATTTTACTCCCTGTTTGCAGATTCCAGCAAAGTTCCAGTCTATCTAGACCTTGATGAACTTGACAGCTATCCAACTCCAGTCACAGTCAAGAAGGAGACTCCTGCTGCTACTAGCTCCAAGCCGCTCCCGGCTCCCAAGGCCAATCCAAGAACCCGCTCTTCCACAGCGAAAAAGAGGAAGGGTCTTAAAGTCAGTGCTCCGGGCTCTGAAGGGTTTTCCTATGATGAACTCAGCTTCTCCGATTCCTTAGAGCCAATGACATCCTTCCTTAACAAGGTAATATCCTGACGCATATCCTGCACATATATCCTGCACGTATATCCTAATAGGATATCCTGACAGGATATCCTGGTCAATATATTCTAACTCATACCTGAAATTGATGTGCAGGGCCTCCAGCATTTGCTCCACTTGTATAATGATGCCTGTGGTACTGTTGCACTTCATGAAGCCAGGATCAAACAGCTCGAAAGCACCGTCGCTGACCAAGGTGCCATTGCCGAAGCGAAGACCCGGCACTATGAAAGCCTGCTGAAGAAGGTCACCCAAGATGCCGAGGTCAAACTTTCCGCCGTTCAAATGGATCATGATCAGGCCTTGATCAACTTCCGAGAGGGAATCAAGGCTTCTGCTATAGTCTCCCTGCTACAAGCACGCATCAAGATGGCCTATGAGGCCAAGGAGACGGGGCTTGTTTGTCCATCTTGGCCAGTTGAATCCTGGGTGGCCAAGTTAAAGGAACTCGGAGGCAAAGCTGTGCCATTTCCTGCTGAAGCCGGTGAATCTTCTAAGTCAGCAGAGGTGGTGGTCCAGGCTGGAGACAAGAAGGATGCTGGAGCTGATGCGGGGATGGACATAGGTCAGGATGCTGCGCAGGATGCTGGTCAAGATGCTGGAGCGGAGAAGTCTGAGAAGGTTGGAGGAGATGCCGCTGTGTGAGGGCATTTAGGTGGGCGATGACGGATATACGTGCCAAGGCCAGAGCCTACCTTTTTGAATTTGAATGTTGGTTTGTAGCCCCATAAACAATTTACTTTTCTGCACTTTACTTTCCCGTACCTGAACAATTTACATTTCCTGCACGCTTTTTGACCAATACAACAGTTGAAGGTGGATGGGTCTCGGTTTGAGATGAAGCCTTCAACTGTTGGGTAAATATGGTAATGAACTATTAGTGCTCTTAGTGGATGGGCCTTGTTTTGAGGTGAAACTAAGAGCACATCTTTTGGTATGTTAATAATATAACTTCTCTTTTGACCCTATTATTGTTGTCATTGTTATGAAAATCGTAGTTGTAAAAATTGTTTGGTTTGTACACTTTTAGGAATATATATTATAGATGTATCCTGAAAGGTATCTTGAAAGATATCTTGATAAGGATATTAAAATATAACCTACAAATTATCCAAATAAAAAGGAGAGATCATACCAGAGATTCTTAGAGAACCAATTTTAATCTTCCATTATAAGTTTTGTCCCCAGTGCATACTTGTGAACTTGGATCCATTCTTCGAACAGTATAATGTATGTCCCCTGTGTTTGACACAGAAACGCAAATGCATTCATACCTTGTCTTAAGTAAATTCCGCATACCCTGAGACAAAACCCCTGATATCCTGAAATGAATCTTTAGCATACTTGGGATAGACCCTTAATATCCTGGGGATAAACCCTAAATTTCATGCGCTACAGGCGAGAGTGTACAAACTCCAATTCTTAGAAAGGTGAAAACCTTTAAACCTTTGAGAGTATGAAAATACTCTTTCGTGAGAGAGGGTGATCAATCCTCATATACCTTTAGGATCCAGGATATAGCCAATAGTAACGAAATTATCAGCCACTTTTACATGAACTGGTCCTGCCACCTTGAACTATACCTAGATAACTTGCGCTCCAGGCGAGGTGTTTAAACCCAATTCGAAAGAAAGGTGAATACCTTTAAACCTTTGAAGGGACCAGGATCCCTTAAACGTGAGAGAGGGGGCCAATCCTCTAATCTTTCGACTTATCCTGAGCATATATCCAGGAGCTATATCCTGAAACATATCCTGCAAAACAATTGTAAACTAAGGTGGGTGTTAGCTTGGCTAACACCCCTCCGATGCTTAAGTCAGTATTGGGTTCAAGACAATAAACAAAATATATTTAAAAATAGAATACATACCATTCCAAGATGGAAAATAAATTCTACTCTTACTTGAAATAGAGCTTCAAATGTATTGCATTCCAGGATATTGGTAGCATATCCCCTTCCATATTCCTGAGTCGATATGCTCCTTTCCCTGCTTCTGACTCAACTTCATAAGGTCCTTCCCATTTCGGAGCTAGCTTGCCATCGGCAGGATTAGTGGTATTTTGAAAAGTCTTTCTTAGCACCCAATCACCAACTCAAAATCTTCTAGTCCTTATATTCTTATTATATGCTCTGGATATCCTTTGTTGATATGCTGCCATCCTTAACCTTGCTGCATCTCTTTTTTCGTCTATAGTATCCAAATCCTGACATAAGACTTCAGGATTCTGTTCAGGATCCTGTAGCATAGATCTTGCAGTAGGTATCGTCATTTCTGTTGGAATCATTGCCTCCGCTCCAAATACCAAGGAAAACGGGGTTTGGCCGGTTGCATTCTTTACCGTTGTCCTATCAGCCCACAAAACAAAGGGTAACTCTTCCGCCCATCTTCCTTTTTTGGCTCCAAGCCTCTTCTTTAAGTTATTGACTATTATTTTGTTCGAGGATTCAGCTTGCCCATTCGCTTGAGGATGTACCGGAGTAGACGTGATCATCTTGATTCCCCAACTCTTGCAAAACTCAGTAGTCCTTTTGCTTATAAACTGGGACCCCTTATCACAAATGATCTCAGCTGGTACCCCAAACCTAGTCAGGATATTCCTCTTTATGAAGGATACTACTTCTTGGTCTCTAACTTGAACAAATGCTTCAGCCTCAACCCATTTGGAGAAATAATCTGTCATAGCTAACATAAAGACTTTTCCTCCCGGAGCTTTTGGTAACTTCCCTACTATATCCATCCCCCACTTCATGAATGGCCAAGGGGAAACTACAGGATATAATGGTTCAGCTGGTTGATGTAGTATGTTACTATGTCTTTGACATGCATCACATCTTCGAGCATATTCTGCAGCATCTTTCCTCATCGTCGGCCAATAATATCCTGTCCTTAATACTTTCGAGAACAACGATCTGCCCCCGGTGTGATTACCACAATCCTCTTCATGTATATCCTGAAGTACTTCCTTGGCTTCAGGATCCTCCAAGCACCTCAAATATGGTCCTGCAAGAGATTTCTTATATAAAACATTATTTATAATAGTGAATCGTGATACCTTCATCCTAAATGCCTTAGGATTTTCATCTTCGGGGATGTGTCCTTCCTTAAGATATCTCATGATTGGAGTCGTCCAGGATTTAGGATTCTTTTCAGGATACTTTAATCCAGGATCCTGAATAGCCGCTACTTCTTTATCCTGAGGATTCGTTGCAGGATACAAAATATGTAACATTGGTATCTGGGTCCCTTCTGGTATCCTGATTGATGATCCTAGATTTGCTAAGGCATCCGCTTCAGCATTATCCTCCCTTGGTACCTGTTCAAGTGTAAAAACATCGAAATATCCTGCTAATTTTTTGAGAATATCAAGATATTCTATTAATTTCTCACCCTTAACTGCATAGGATCCATTAAAATGGTTAGTGATTAACAAAGAATCAACATATACTTGTAAATTTTTGATACTCATGCTCTTGGCCAACTCTAATCCTGCAATCAAAGCCTCATACTCTGCTTCATTATTAGTAGCAGGAAATTCACATCTAATAGCCTGGGGTAATATGTCCCCCTGTGGCGATTTTAGTAGTATTCCTAATCCTACTCCTCTTATATTAGATGCACCATCAGTATATAATGTCCAGGATCCTGAGGATTCCCCTAACTGTTGAACTTCTAGGTCTACCTCATCCTGAATGTCACTACTAAAATCAGCCACAAAGTCAGCTAAAGCCTGAGACTTTATGGCATTCCTAGGTTCATATACTAAATCATAAGCACTCAACTTTACCGACCACTTAGCCATCCTACCCGACATTTCTGGTTTCCTAAGCACATTTTTAACAGGATAATTTGTTTTAACATGAATCCTATGTGTCTCAAAGTAATGTCTAAGTTTCGTTGATGCCATGACTAATGCTAGTATCAACTTTTCTAAATGAGAATATCTAGTCTCAGCATTTAACAAGCTTTTACTAACATAGTAAACAGGATATTGCTGACCTTCATGGTCCTTTACAAGGACGACACTTACAGCATTCCCTGATACCGCGAGGTATAGGGATAATGGTTCGCCATTCTCGGGCTTCATCAGTAGAGGTGCAGTTGAAAGATATTGCTTTAAATCCTGTAGGGCCGCTTCATGCTTCTCACCCCATTCGAATTTCTTGTTCTTCTTCAGGATATCATAAAAGTCTTTGCATTTTTCAGAGGATCTTAAGATAAATCTATTTAATGCTGCCACTCGCCCTGTTAATCGTTGAACATCCTTCATATTTGAAGGCGATTTAATATCCAAGATGGCTTTAATCTGCTCTGGGCTTGCTTCTATTCCTCTTTTGGTCACCATATATCCTAGGAATTTTCCTGCCCCCACTCCAAAATGGCACTTAGCAGGATTAAGCTTCATGTTATACTGATCCAGGATATCAAACGCTCCTTTTATATCCTGAAGATGATCCTGAGCTTTCTTTGACTTTACCACCATATCGTCGATGTACACCTCCATGGTGTCCCCCAGTTTGTCTTTGAACATCATGTTTACCAATCTTTGGTATGTTGCATCTGCATTTTTCAAACCAAAAGGCATAGCTGTATAACAATAAATTCCTGTTGGTGTCATGAAGGCAGTATCCTCTTGGTCAGAAGGCTCCATTTGGATCTGTTGAAATCCTGAGGATGCGTCCATGAAGGTCAGCATTTCATGCCCGGCAGTGGCATCCACCATTGCATCAATGTGGGGAAGAGGAAATGGGTCTTTAGGACAGGCTTTGTTCAAGTCTGTGTAGTCTACACAAACTCTCTATTTCCCATTTTTCTTCTGTACTACCACTACGTTCGCCAGCCACCTTGGGAACTTAACTTCTCTGATCATCCTGGACTTCAATAATCTCTCAACTTCCTCTTGAATAATCGTATTTCGCTTAGGAGCAAACTTCCTTCTTTTTTGTTGCACAGGCTTAAATGATTTATCAATTCCAAGCTTGTGAGTGATGACGTCTTTGGATATGCCTGTCATATCCTCATGCTTCCATGCAAACATTGACATCCTGCATTTCAAAAAGTTAATTAATTGTTCTTCAATATCCTGAGGGATATTGGTTCCTAAGAGCACCGAGATATCAGGATTATCCTGATCCAGGATAATTTTCTTCACATCCTGCTCCGAATCCTCCACGATATCCTGGGCCCGCGTCTTTAATTGCTATGCTGTACTAGGCTTGGTTGAGGATTTCATCGAGGATGAGTAGCATTCTTTCGCCTCCTGCTGATCACTATCAACTTTGACAACTCCCCAAGGGGTAGGCATCTTAATGCATTGGTGATATGTTGATGGCACAGCCTTCATATCATGAATCCACGGTCTTCCCAGTATGATGTTATAGCAGGATAGAGAATCCATCACACAGAAACGTTGTATCGAGTTGACTCCTTCAACGTACACTGGCAACTTTATTTCTCCCACTGTGTTTCTAGCCTCTCCACTGAACCCAACAAGCACGGTAGACTTGGAAGTGATATCCATTGGAGATACATTCATTCTTTTAAGCGTCTCTAGTTGGATTATGTTGACGGAGCTGCCATTATCAACCAATATCCTGCGTACAAAATGGTTAGCCACATATAATGTTATTACCAGAGCATCATGATGAGGATCCTGGACAGTATCCCTGTCATCAGCATCAAATGTGATCACTTTGTCAGTTGTAAGCGTAGTCATCCTGACAGGTCTGTCTCCCCTTTCGGCCTTAGCTTCTTTTGCATGTCTCTTAGCCGCCGAATACGAAGTCCCACAAATGTCGGATCCTCCTGAAATGAAGTTAATTATCTTGGCATCCGCGGGAGGTGATGTTGCTCGTTCAGGATCCTTCTCAGTATCCTGACCCTTATTCTTCTTCCTTCCTAAGAGATCTTTCAGATATCCCTTGCTTAGAAGATAGCTTATTTCCTTCTTTAGAGCAATGCAATCCTCAGTCATATGTCCGAAATCTTCGTGGAAAGCACACCATTTTGATTTGTCTTTCCAATCTGCTTTTTGTTGATTCTTCCGAGGCCATCTTGCCTTGTCCCCTAGACCCTGCATGGCATACATCAATTCAGGAATGTTAACAGAAAAGCAATATTGTTGGACCGTTTACGTGACCCAAAAAGTCAATCCGAGTAGCTCATCTTCATGTATGAAGGCGGAATCAACATATATGAAGTTACAACAGCAAATCCTTTCAATTCCTATCTTTTTATTGCTTTCTGATGAAATTTTGACAGAGTTTCGGCTCCCAAGCACACACATACATTTTTACACTAATGAACCAGCTCAACCTATTTATAGAGTTTCTGGTCCGCTCATAAGACATGCCAAATGAGCGGTCCAGAACACTTGACAAATAAGCGATCCACAAACTGACATATGAGCGGTCCAGAATAATACAATGTCACATAAGCGAACCTAACCCTATTTCACACAATATTTACACTTTGACCCCCTGTTGACCAATCTTGACTTCAGACTTTTTGTAGACGCAGTCAACAGACATTCCATGCATCAACAGACTCCCCCTTGGATGTTGACGTAGTCTTTTAGCATCTTCAGATCCGTAGTCTTCAGTCTTAGTCTTTTCACCAACTCTGTCTATCTTCACAAGCATTCTTCACAGGTTTCAGCATTAACACCTGACTCTAACATCAACTTCCCAATGATTGTCAATCCAGACTCCCCCTTTCACAGACTCCCCCTCTCAGTATGCTGGAATCTTGAGATATCTGGTTCAAGCTTTGACAATTTGCCTCCATTGGAAAATAATGTCCAAACCTAATAATCATTACAATCTAACTTTTCAAACAATAAACACTAATTCAATCAGCTTTAGAAATCCACTCAAGTTTTCAAGTTCAAGTTAATGACCCTGAATACTTGATTAATCTACCAAGTTCAATTTAATGACCCTGGTTGATCTTTTGACGAATCAAACTGATTTAGTAAAACTATTTTTCAATTTTTTTTTTAAAATAACAAGTATCAACTTAATGAACTTGTTTGTGACTTTGAAAACAATCAAACTTCCAACAATATAAGCTCTCCTCATTCTTCAGCTCAGAATCTCCTGCATCTGCTTCATCTTTCGAGAATCCAACAATCAACTTTCCACTCTGGTTTGTCTAAAAAAAAAGCAGAAATGTAAAATCTTTTTGGATTTTAACAAAGTGTTCTAAACTAAGAAATGAAATACAGAAAACTTAAATTTCAGAAAGTAAACAAAGTAAACTATTTACAAACATATTTTTGGTGAGCGTGTCAGGGAATCATATCAGCTTTTCAGACAAATTACAAGTACCGTTAAGCTACATTTCATACTTAGATTTAAACAATTCACCTCGATTGTCGATATACTGATCCATCTTAAATTTTCACACAAACTTCAATTTACTCAGGATACGATTTAGTTGAATTAAGAACTTAGATCATTCATGTGTCCCACCTCTTGAATATACTCCCGTATCCAGAATCTCAATAATCAATCTTACAGGTGAGAATACTACAATGATATCTGTATATAATTTAGGTATGCGAGGGCCGAGGGATCTCAGGTCGATACTTTCGTATGCGCAGAGAGATATCAGCTTCGACTTTTCGGTGTGTCCCCTTTAGAGGATCTTTTTGCTTACAACAGCAGCATATATCAATTTTATTGTTTCAGCATGCTGAGGGTTTAATGCTGTGTTTCAAGCATTGCAGCAAGTATTAGCCAGGGACTAGGTCAGAACCACCGTTCAGCAGAAGTCCCGGAATAATACCCCAGACATCATAGAGTATAAAGACCTAGTATATCAGATTAAGAGACCTTTCAAACGAGATTTCAGGGGTTACCTATATATCCAAGTAGTGTTCCCCACGAATTCACAAGTTTGAATTTTAGGTTTATATCCCGAATAAATCTACTAAATGTGCGAAAACCTATCGACACATCATCAGTAAGATTGTTTAACTCTTTTATACTTTTCAAATCTTTAGCTTACTGTAATCGTCTAGCTGGTGTACTATCATTTTCCCTATATACACAAGCTCTTTTTCAGATTTTATCATGTTTTTGTATTTTTGCATTTTTTACTGTTTTTGTATTTTCGCATTTTTTACTGTTTTTGTATTTTCTGAAAATAACTATGTACAAACTTCTACTCCCCCTAAATACCAAAACAAGTAAAAATTCGACAAACCATTGCAAATTGTTTCTAGTCTTCATCCGCAATAGTACTCTCATCAACGCCAATTATGCCATCCGACACCGACAGAAGCTTCATACCATTCAGTTTTAACAAATATTTAAACCGATTTTTATCAAAAGCTTTGGTATGTAAATCAGCTTTCTGTTCGTCAGTGTGGATTTTCTCAATTCGTATCAGCTTTTTCTCAAAACAATCACGAATAAAGTGATGACGAATTTCTATGTGTTAAGTTTTAGCGTGATGTACTGGATTTTTTGTTATATTTATTGCGGCCTCATTATCAACAAAAAGAGGTGTGTTAAGAAACTGCAAACCGTAGTCGCGCATCTGTTGCTGTATCCACAAGATCTGAGAGCAGCAACTGCTAGCAGAAACATACTCCGCTTCACATGTAGATAACGCCACAGACGTTTGTTTCTTACACTGCCAGGTAACCAATCTAGGACCAAAGAACTGGCATCCTGCAGTTGTTGATTTTGAATTGACTTTGCAGCATCCGAAATCCGAATCGGAATACCCTTCGAGCGTAAAATCACCTTTCCTAGGATACCACAACCCCAATGAAGGAGTTCCTTTCAGGTAGCGCAATATCCTCTTCACAATGATCATATGCGATGCTCTCGGGTTAGACTGAAATCTTGCTGCGAGGCACGTTGGGTACATTATATCAGGACGTGAAGCAGTTAGATACATTAAAGAACCTACCATGGATCGATAAAAAGTTTCATCAGCCCTGTCTCCGGTGAGATCTGGGTGAATCCCATGATTTGTTGCAAGTGGAGTAGCAGCTGGAGTAGAACTTGACATCCCAAATTTCTCTAGAATATCATGAACATACTTTGACTGATGAATGAAAATTCCCTCAGGAAGTTGTTCAACTTGTAAACCCAAAAAGAATTTCATCTCCCCCATTGATAACATTTCATACTTTTGCTTCATCACTGATCCAAAATCTTTGCATAGATTTTCATTTGTCGACCCAAAGATTATATCGTCCACATAAATCTGAACTATCAGAAGATGACCATCGACCTCTTTAGTGAAGAGAGTGGCATCCACTTTTCCACGAATGAACTTGTTGGCTAGTAGGTGTTGAGACAAAGTCTCGTACCAGGCTCTCGGGGCCTGGTGTAAACCATACAGCGCTTTATCCAATAAGTAGACCTTGTTTTTGTGGATTGGATCAGTAAAGCCCGGCGGCTGACCGACATAAACCTCCTCTTTAACCTTCCCGTAGAGAAAAGCCGATTTAACATCCAACTGATAAACTTTGAAGTTCTTCCAAGACGCAAATGCTAGGAAAATTCTGATTGCCTCTAGTCGTGCTACAGGAGCATAGACTTCAGTAAAATCAATTCCCTCCTGTTGACTAAATCCCTGAACAACGAGTCGAGCTTTGTTTCTTACAACAATTCCTCTATCGTCCCTCTTGCACTTGAACACCCATTTGGTGTTAATTTTCCTCTGACCATCCGGCAAATCAACTAACTTCCACACTCCCAACTTTTCGAATTGACTAAGTTCCTCCTGCATTGCATTGACCCAAGAGTCTTCAGTAAGCGCCTCTTTGTAAGTTCTTGGTTCAACCTGCGAGATAAAACAACTCAATGAGAATTCAGTTTGCAAAGGAGCAACTTTTGTATAAAAACATGTAAGCCCTTTATCAATCTGATTTCGAGTGCGAACGCCTTTCTGCAAATCTCCTATGATCAACTCCTCTGGATGATATGAAAAAGTTCGCGGCATCACTTCGCTTGGAACATCTACATTTCCCTCCAGATTAGTAACATTCTGCTCTGCATCTTGTTCACCAACTTGGTTTGTTTGACTTGAAATCTGAATATGCTCCCCCTCAGAATCAGAATCTGAATCACCATGATCAAATATTGGCATGTTTTCAGCTTCTAGATTATCATTCTGAGCCGACTGATTATCCTGAGCAACTTCATTCTGTTGGACATCATTATGTTCACCAGCATTACTTGGACCTGCTTCATCATCATTTGAAGTTTCCCGTGGTCTCCTCGAATACTCAGCTGGGAACCTTAACTGTGACTCATATTCACGCAAAATATCCAACTCATCAAATAAATCTTCATCATCCTCTGATTCTTCTCTCATGTCAAACGAATCCCAAAGTTTGTCATAATGATAACGCCATGAATCACCAGGATTCTGCGGCGGCATAGTATAACCTTGACATTCAACATTTGGAACTTCAATAATCTGCTTGTCACTTGGAACGAAGACACGACGCAACGGATTTGCATAACCAACAAATATTCCCTCAATGCTCTTCGGACCTAACTTTCCATGAGGCTCTATAACCGTACAGGGTGACCCGAACGGTTCTAGATACTTCAAATTCGGTTTGCGGTTATTGATTAGCTCAAAGCATGTTTTGTTGAACTTCTTGACAGTGAGAACCCTGTTGAGCGTATAGCATGCGGCGGAAACAGCTTCAGCCCAAAAATTAATCGGTAACTTTGAATCTGCAAGCATTGTTCTAGCCGTCTCGATTAGCGTCCGGTTTTTGCGTTCTGCGACTCCATTCTGCTGTGGAGTGTACGGAGCACTAAACTCATGCAAAATACCTCTTTCATCACAAAATTCTTCCATCTTGCTGTTCTTGAATTCAGTACCATTGTCACTTCGAATTCTCTTGATACGCCTTTGGTACAAATTCTCAATCTTCCTGAACAGCCCCATCAAACTGTCAAATGTTTCATCTTTCGTCTTCAAGAAAGAAACCCACGAAAATCTGGAATAATCATCAGTAACGACCAAACAATAGTAATCTCCTGTAATACTTTTGACATTCACCGGACCAAACAAATCCATGTGAAGTCTTTCCAGAGGTCTCGAAACTGAATTGACTTGCTTTGTAGGGTGTGACTTTTTCTTCTGCTTGCCTTTGATGCAGCTAATGCACTCCCCTTCCAGATGAAAACCTTTGATATTAACTCCCAATACCAAATCATTGTGCACCAAGTGATTCATCTTCCTAAGATGTATATGCCCCATCTTTCGGTGCCACAATCTTGATTCTTTCTCAGTTGCTCTAGACACAAAACAATGTGCTTGACCAGTAGTTGTAGTTGCTACAGACATATCTAACACATATAAATCATTCACTTTAGGTGCCCGCATAATAATCCATTCTTCAGGTATAACAAAACCAGGTTTCAAGATCAAACATTCTTTATTAGTGAAATGAGTAGTATACTGATTGTCACAAATCTGCGAGATACTAAGCAGATTGTTTTCCAGCTCAGTGATGTAGTTAACTCTCTCAAACGTCACAATCCCATTGGATAACGTTCCTTCACCAACAATTCTACCACCTTCATGACCTGCAAATCCCACATAACCACCATTGATATTCTTCACATCATACAGTAATGCAGTTTTTCCTGTCATATGTCGAGATGCGCCACTATCCATGATCCATCTTGAAATGGCTCTTGGAAGATCCTGCACATACCACAAGTTGATTTTAAATCATTTTAATAAAGATGCCGATTCATGCTTCACGATCCAGGAAGCTCCGGCCATTCAAACTGCTTATTCGAACATGGTGTCCACCCAGGCCTGATCAGCCTTAGGTGTAACCTTGACTCTCGCAATTTGAATTTTGAAATTTTCAGCCTTCAAAGGTGGAAAATTTGCATCATAATCAACCGAAATTGATTCTTCAGCCTTTTTCATTTCAGAAGTTGAAATTTTCTTCTCTGTTTTAGGTTTCCAAATTTGTTCAGTTAAAGCAACCCGTTTATAAAACTTGTCATTTTTAGTTACCACTTTCTTTACGGATTCATTTTTCACTTTGATGTTGTCATTTTTCACACTCTTTTTCTCAACAACCATTGGTACTTTACCCTTCACATCAACTTTCTTTAGTTGAAACTTCACATTTTCAATCTTAGGCTTCACATTGGTACACATTCGTGCAATGTGACCAACTTGATTACATCTTAAACATGTTCGAGTATCAACAACTCGACTTGTGCCTTCAGACCGATATTGTGAAGCTCTTTTCTCAAAGAACTCTTTATTTGATTTTGAAAAAATTTCATTTTCCTCATCAGAAAGTGAACTTGAACCGTTCACAAACACCTTCTTTTTAGCAAACCTTCTGTTTTGAAAACTCCTTTTCTGATAACTCTTATCACCCTGATAACCACCTGACCAATTGTTTCGATTGTTATTATAAAAACGTGGTGGAACAACAGGCTTTTTGTAATAAGCTTTATCTTTCTCAAAATTCATTTGCCTTTTTGTTTGACACAAACTGTTCACTTCTGACAACTCAACTTCAACTAATTTGAAAACATTTGTCAACTTTTTCACATTAACATTCTCAATTGGAAACTCAGAATCCGAATACAACTTATCAGATCCAGCCATCTTGTACATCACAAGACTCGGTTCATCACTTAAGTTGTTTTTGGACTTTGATTTCTGAATGTATTTGTCTAAGAAACACCCATCATCTTCAGTTGAATCAGACATTAAAACACTTTCAGCTGTGCTCTTAACAATCTCTGTCTGAACACTATCATCAGATGATGTAAAAGTGACATCAATGTTCTCCGGAAGTTTAACTTCTTTTTCTTCCTCAATTTCAACCAACCCAGATTGTTTTTTCGTGTAGTTATCAAGAACTGGTGGTGGAACTTGATGAAACCCCACCCCAGTTCCATCACAATACACATCTTCGCCCGCTTTGTCTTTCCCGATGGGTTTGGGAATGATATGTTGCAAAACAAAGCTTGCGGAGCTGTAACTGTTAAGCTTCAACTGGATTCGCTCGTTTTCGATTACAGCCTCTTGAACTTTAAGTTTCAATTTAGCGATTTCATCCAGTTGTTGATTGATTGATTCTTCTTTGACTCTAAGCACTGCTCTTAGATGTTCATTTTCTTTAAAAGTTTTACCATTTCGATCATCACAATCTTTCAATGTGCTTTTTAGTTTTTCAAATTTTTCAGAAATCTGACGGTTTTCAAGAATCAACTTTTCATTTTCTTGTTTAATTTTGTCATGATCAATTTTATCATTTTCAATTTGTTTAGTTAATTCTCTTATCCGTTCAGTTGAAGCTTTAACTGTTTTGTCACGATCAAGAATCTGATTCTCAACGCTTCTGACCTTAGCTGTCAGATCATCAACTTTCTTCCCGTTGAGATACGTGACTGTGCTACAAAATTTGCACTCTTTGTTGCAATTTTTGCAATCAGCATTTCCATCGATTTTCTTACCTGATGCATTTGTTGACACATCTGAACTGACCTGGCTTTTTGACTCAGACACGAAGTTAGAGTCTACCTCAAGTGCCTTAGCAGCTAGCACTTTGTCAGCCATTCTTCCAAGATTTTCAGCAGTCAACTCCTGCGTTGTATCAATAACTCCAGTATCAATCTTCTTTGCTTTCTCGATCTCTTCTTTCTCTTTTCTCTCTTTCTCTTTCTCTTTCTCTTCTTCAATCATTGTCGAAGTTGGAGTTCCCCACCATTTGTGTTGCCAATACTCATCATCTTCTTTGTATTGCTGGATTATGGCTTCAATATCAAGTGTACTATCATCAATTGCAATATTTCCATACTCATCAAGATAGCATTCTCTATCTGGATCCCATCTATTGGCTCTTCTTGCTTCCAGAAAGATACGAGATATTCTAATGATTTTGTTTTCAGCTATCATTTTTCTGTATTGATATTTTTGTTCTTCAGTTCGATCGTCTTTCTATGGAATAGGATCGTCATTTCTCGCCATAAATGCGTAACCAATCGCATCTTCTTCCGGTAGAACCTCTTGACTCCAATCATAACCCTCATCATCGTAAATCACCGCAAGAGCTCTAGATTTCTCTCTGTTGTCTTCAACCTGCTTCAACCTAGGCGGCTCGGATTTATTCTGGTGATAAATTGCCTTCTTGTAGTAATCATCTCTGAAAGGGTTCTCCGACTCATCAGCATAAGCGTTTCGGCATTCTCGTTTGAAGTGACCCTTCTGCTTACACTTGAAGCATGTCACTTTGGATTTATCGAACCCCAGCTTAGTAGAAGCACCACCAATTGTTTTTCTGCCAGTAATTTCCATGAATCTTTGTGCACGACGAACAGCACTTGCCATAGCCCAACGAATATCGATCAGTTCCATTTCCTCCGGATCAATCTGATCGTAATCTTCTTTCGTCAGATTTGTATTGCCAATCTTCCCAGCTACCAATCCTTCATACGATTCCAACACTGATGCTAGAAAGATCATCTGCTGCTTGGCCGATTCCTCATCAAAGTTCTGAGCATTCTTCAAGTCTATTGCGATGTTGCATTGAAAACGATTCTTTGCATCAGCATTTCCAGAAGATGAAGATCCACTGTGAAAACCACTGTGACTTCCACTGCTTTGACCACTTTGACTTTCTTTGCCAGCTGTCGACACATTTTCAGCAGAAAAAGCAGTTTTTGGTGAAGTTGCTTTTGGCATCATGCTTTTTGGATAGTATAGATCCAGATTCTGTTGATAAGATGAATTATTAACTTTGTACGTCTTTTTCAACTCCAACTCGTGACTCTCAAGTTTCTCAATCACCAAATCTGGTTTCAACAATTCAGAAGGAATAGTGTTCTTAAGCATGAGAGCATAATATCTCCACTCCATCTCATCTGGCAACGAATCGAACAACTTGTCTACTTGCTCATCATCAGAATATCTGATATCATGTCTTGCTAATTCCAGCTTCAGATGACCGAATCTTTCAATCATTTTACACACTGACTCATTCTTAAGACAACCAAACATATCAAACTCTTTCCTAAGAAGTTTCTTTTTGTTTTTTATGATTTCAGTACTACCTAAACATTTCTTTTCTAACTTTCCCAAAGATCTTTTGCGTTTGAATAGTCGATCAATGAGATTATGTCTTCCTGGACTGACTGAAATAACAATGCCACACACTTTTGTTCAGCTACAAATGAGTCAATCTCCTCGGCTGCTCTTAAAGTTTCACCATGTTTCTTTCCATTGGCATAACCATTTTTCAAACTTTTCCAGCTAGGAAATGCGAATGCCATCAACCAGTCTTCAAACTTACTGGACCACCGACTATACTCTTCTATAGCCATCAGCTTAGGAGGTTTGTTAAATGTTCCAAATGCGCTTTCGGACTCCCAAGCTTCCTTCTTTCTTTCTTTCGGTGGACTTTTGTTTGCATTGCTTGAAGAAGTATCGTTGTTTCCTGAACTACCCGTGAAAGCATACATATCGCTGAAGGGATTCATGAAAATATCATCCATTTTGATCGTACCTGCAAAATCAATCCACACTTTGAAAAATTTTCGAGATTTTGAAAAAACAGAACCACAAAAGCGAACCAATCTATGCACGTGACAGATAAGCGGACCAAACAGGTTCAGATAAGCGAACCAATAAGCAAAAATCAGTTCGAGCGGATCTGATAATGTATGTAACAGCGGACCAGAAAGTGTATTAAAAGCGAACCAAACAATGTCTGTTCGAGCGGACCAGACTTGTTCGTACGAGCGAACCAAGTAATGATCGTTCGAGCGGACCAGATAGTGTCCGTTTGAGCGGACCAGTTAAATGTCAGATAAGCGAACCAACTGTGTCCGTTCAAGCGAACCTGACAGTAAGATTGTCTGAAAGAGCGAACCAAAACAGGTGTTTTGAGCGAACCAGAAAAGCGGACCTGTTTGTTCGAAAACGCGAACCACTGTTTTTAACCTGTTTTTACCATTTTTAGTCCGAATTACAATCTGATACTTTCAAGGAATGATCTACATTGAATTCCGAACACAATGATATGATTATTGTTCAATTTTGACCGCAAAATCGTTCCAGATCTAATAATAAAGTTTCTGTTCGAAAAACAGATCGAGATTTTGTTAAAATTGATTGAGTTTTACTATATTTTAAGGTCTGATACTGTTACGGATTATTTAAAAGATAAATTCGTTCAATATGCTTGAACTTCAGATCATTCTGTCCGTAGAAACTTGTATAATCCGAAAAATAAAAGAGAAATAGAGTAGAAATGAGATAATAGTATCGAATCGGCTGATGTAGTATGAACTCCTCGTCCTGAAGCTCTGATACCACTTGTTGGACCGTTTACGTGACCCAAAAAGTCAATCCGAGTAGCTCATCTTCATGTATGAAGGCGGAATCAACATATATGAAGTTACAACAACAAATCCTTTCAATTCCTATCTTTTTATTGCTTTCTGATGAAATTTTGACAGAGTTTCGGCTCCCAAGCACACACATACATTTTTACACTAATGAACCAGCTCAACCTATTTATAGAGTTTCTGGTCCGCTCATAAGACATGCCAAATGAGCGGTCCAGAACACTTGACAAATAAGCGATCCACAAACTGACATATGAGCGGTCCAGAATAATACAATGTCACATAAGCGAACCTAACCCTATTTCACACAATATTTACACTTTGACCCCCTGTTGACCAATCTTGACTTCAGACTTTTTGTAGACGCAGTCAACAGACATTCCATGCATCAACAAATATTCAGATAATTCAGGATACTCTTCAGGATCCTCATCATCGACAGCATTCACTCTCTTGTTCTCATTTCTGCCATATGGATTAGGCTGATACGATTTGAATGAGGATTCTGACTTCCTGTTAGTTGACTCATAAGTGTTAGATGAGTTCATCCTTTCTTGCATCTTTCTGTCGTCCTCCAACCGAATATATCTTAGGGCCCTGTTCCGAGCTTCATCCAAGTTCCTGCATGGGTTCATTACAAGATCTTGGTAAAATTGAGAATCTTTTTGCAGCCCCATCTTGAAAGCTTGCACAGCCGTTGCAACATCAAGGTGAGGAATGTCCAGGGATTCCCGGCTGAACTTGTTCACATAATCTCTGAGGGATTCTTGAGGCCCCTGTATTATCCTGCAGAGATCACTTGTTAATTTTTCAAAGCTTCTACTACAAGAAAACTGACTATTAAATAAATTTACTAAGTGAGCAAAAGATGTAATCGAATGCGGAGGAACGTTCAAGAGCCATTTCAAGGCTGATCCTGTTAAGGTTGAACTAAAACCCTTGCACAAGCATGCTTCCTTGGAGATCCGGAGGGATAGGGTTAATCTCCATTCTTTCCCTATACTGAGCAATATGCTCCTCAGGATCCGTAGTTCCGTCGTAAAGCTTCATGTTGGGGGTTTGAAATCTCTTTGGGATCTCAGCATCACAGATAGGATATGCAAAACGAGATATCTTGTGGCTGTCTTGGGACACTTCCGGGATCGGCTGGACCACCCCAGGTACACTAGATATCATGTCCTTTAACTTCTGAAGTTCCCTAGTAAGCGCTGATGTCACACCTGTATCCTGCAAAGATCCACCATTGTTAGTAGAATGAATATTATTATTATTTGACACGTTACCCGTTGGAGGATTTTGCCCATATCCTGAAGCATATCCTGAGCTCCTCATGGTTGACGTCCTGACCGAGGAGGGTATTTCAGGAGTATGATTCTGAGGAAGGCTGGGCACAATATTCCCCCTGTTATCCTCAGTATACACAGCTGAACTGAAGTTCAAAGTTCTGGGTTGTAATGGAGTGACAACATCCTCAGCAGATCTGCTCGAGCCAGACTTCAGGAGTTGTATTTCCCTTAAAAGCATTTGGTTTGTTTCCTGTTGCTGCCTCATTTGTTCCTGCACACTCCCAAATAAGGTTAAAATTTCATCGTTAGAAGCTAAAACAGGAGCAGATTCCTGAACATTGCGGGTAGGAATAATATCCTGAGGTCGTGAAGAGGCTGGCATTCTTGGAGGAGGTGGTGGAAGCACCGAACCGGTAGTAGCAGAAGTCATAGCAGACACAGTAGAGGAACTCATGTTTGATCTTGAGGCCATTGTGGACAATGTGGCAAAAAGTTTTGAAAATAGAAAACCGATTAGCGATTTGACAAAAATTTTTAGTAAAGAGAGCACCACTTGCCCCACGGTGGGCGCCAAATTGTTTTGGTCAAAAATTACCGAAGCAATTATGTGACAACCCGCACTAAACCAGGTATCCGTACGACTTAATTAATGATTAATTACTGCTTAATTACTGTGCTTGTTTGAATTAGCTGTTGAACTGCTACTTGATATCTGATACATGTACTTACTTGCATCATACTTTACTTATCGTCACTACATTATTTACATACGGCACCTTAGTGACAAACATGATGCACATAAAGCACAGTAGCACGATACACGGATAACCTACTGAACATGCTGATAAAACCAGCATCAGGCAAACACTGCCTCTAAGGCCTGTATGAGCCAGAAATGTTTTGCTACACTAGCAGTGAGTGTAGGGATATAAGGGTTGTAGAACCGCGTCTCTAGGAATGAGTCACTATGACTGGATGTGCCTAAAACGTACTTTAAGTACAAAACACAGCACTTTAATAAATAATTCAGCTTCTAGCTAACTAATAAAGTGCCAAAACATGAGAAAATATTCCTGACACTTTGGAGGAATGAGTTGTGTCACTAAAAGTAACAATAACGACACTTTAAAGCTTTAGTAACGCTTTAACGGATTACTATCCAACCAAACAACCGGACTTTACCCGGAATATGCAAATATTATTATTTTCACTATCTATCTTTTTTAGAGCTAGTTAGGGTCCCTGATTACCCTAACACCCGTTTTAAAGCACTAAATATCACTAACTAAGTTTAAATACTTAACACTTAACTAACTTAACTTAGTTACCCTAACTACCTACTTGGAATCGGACTAGGACCCCCCCCCTTCTCTAACCGGCCCCAACCATGGGGGACATACTTGGTACTTGGTTTATTATTTTAATCAAAGTGGTTTAGTATCTAGCCTACATCTAATCCAAAGGTTATTGCACAAGGGAGTTGTCTGTAAGTTAACCCATAAACACAACATAATGATCACTAAACATAACACACCACTCCACCACTCTCTCCCTCTCCCTTACACTCTCGGCCGAACACCCCTCATTCACCCACCCACTTTCGGTTTTTGATCTTGCCATTCCATCATCATACATACATCAAAGGTCACGTATTAGGAGCCTTGGAGCAAGCGGAACACGAAGGACCTCGTTGCTTTGCTTTTATCCACCCATTTTCGCCAAGAATCTTCCCTAGCCTTAAGCTAGAGGTATAACACTTAAAACTCGTTTTTGAACTATACTAAAGTGGTTAAAAGGATTTATGTCAGTTAAATATCGTTAACATACAATTTGAAGCATTAAAGTCTACTAAAAGTATGAAAAATGGTGGTTAATAGCATTTAAGTGGTGTAAAAGTTGTAGTATTTGAAGTATCTGGTTATTTAGACCCGATCTATGTTGTGGTAGCTCGGATCACCGTTTAACCCGGTTTGGTAAGATCATGGGTCTTAACATAAGCTTGTTTTGGCTAATACAAGGGTTAAAAGGTGAAACTCTACCACACATGAAACATGAACTTGTGTAAAAGTGTTTTAACATGTACAATAGTGTTTAAAACTAGCAGATCTACGTATCTGCAAGTGGTATTTTCAAAGGACCACGCGTCAAAGAAACCATGTTTTCTAAAAGACGGATCTTACACTAACAAACATGATTTTTATAAACCACAAGTGTGTAAACACTTGTGAAATGAAAAGATCCGACAAAGAACTAGTTTTGTCAAATGTTACTAGAAGTGGTAAAGACGGATTTCTCTAAACACAAGGTTTTTACGAGATCAAAGTTACTTTATATAAAGATCTACAAAATATAATGGGATTTACACTATAGTTTCGGAAAAACTACAAGTTCATGCGATTATGCGATTTACATACTTGTCGACTCGTTTGATGTGTCGGAAATTGTTTGATTGAATAAAGAAGTTGTTGAATTAATTTTGTAAAAGAAAATGATACGCTTGAAAGCGTGGCCACCTCAAGTTACAGAGGAAACTCTGGCAAAATTTTTCTAAAAGCCTAACACTTAGAATTATTTACACAACAAGTGTTAAAATTATTTTTGACATGTTTTCGAAATATAAGTTTCGCCATGACTTTATTTACTAAATAATCGGAGGTGGGATATTCACAGAATTTAACGTGATAAATACATTTTGTCACAACACTGTTTATGATTATTTTGTGAAAGTACATAAATATTATTTTGAGGAGTAAAAATAATACTTACAAACGTTAACGATTCCAAAATAATGCGAACGCTTTCACATGAATATATAAGTTACACCGGTAATTATATTACCACTCGATTATCAAAACGTAACTTACGCACATGTATTGTATCCCCCATCCTTGGGAAGGAGTTTAACTACCAAGTATATACAGAACATAAACACGAAATAGTTGTCTAACTATTTCCCAGAAACTTAAACTATAAAGCTAAGGCACGGCCGTCCGTCTAATAGAATTAGCACTTGTAGGTCGTCGCACAGCTTTCCGATTTGGAGACACTTGGTAGAGACGCTTCACTGTGAGTTCATGTCCCCCTTTTGTCTAACTGTTTTCAGTTTTCTTAACTGCGGGGGTGAAATACATGTTACTTTGTTTACAAGTACTTTATAAACGGTATGGGTAGCATAAGGAGGTGTATTACTCAGATCATGTGAGTGGGTAGGAGCAATATGAGGCCATTAGTCCTCATGTCGGGACCGAGGAACAGGAGCGGTAGATCTATCTGGGTGTAGCGAGCCCAGCCCCAGGCCAAACTAGAAACGGACCTTGGGGTGACTTTGTCCACATACAAATGCCGTGGCGAAATCTGCTAGGTTTGAGTCTCCCTATTTGCACTTCACATATATCAGTGGCCTTGCAAACCATTGGTGATCACAAGTCCCCTTATTGGCTACATACCACGACTATTTTATACTCACAAAGGTTTATTTACTCACTTACACATGAACTCGCTCAACATTATTGTTGATTTTTCAACTTACATGTATTTCAGGAAATTAACGAGATCTGGCACGGTATGGCATGTTTTCCGCTGCACTAGTTTCCAAGGTCATCCGGGGTTTAGGGGATGTGTCTCTTTCCTGGACAAGACACAACCCTTAAATCATGTTTATGTTATGTTTCAAGTTGTAATGTCTGTTGAACAAGGTTATGGTTGTTAGGGTATGTTCCCGTTAAAACAATGGTACTGTATTTGGTTTTCAAAACTTAATGGATGATCTTGCATGTTTTTAATTCATATAGCTTTGTTATGATTAAGCTATGGTATTAAGAAGTCACACCAAATTAACCACGCTTCCGCAAAGCCAAGGTGTGACAAATTAGTATCAGAGCTCTGATCATAGCGAACTAGGATTCCTTCTCGAGTCTAGACTATGATCACTAGGGCTCTCACGAAAACATTTTACTGCATACCACTTAAGTCCAGATCCAAAACTTTTTACAAACAAATGTTGAGCACATTTTATTTATTATAGGCTCAGCCTGGAGGGCTGAGGCTCGATCTGGAGGATCGAGGCTCGGTCTAGGTGACCGAGGTAGTTGAGCACGTTGTTTTATTTTAGGCTCAGCCTGGAGGGTTCACACTGGTGGTTCAGACACCACAGGCCCTAGGCCTATCGTATCAGACGACCTAGAGTCATCGGAGCGCGAGGTTCACACGTCCGACGTCACGAGCACAGATGAGGATGACTTTCAGCCTTTCGCATTACCTGACGGTGCTCACGAGCTCGCAGATGGTCTTTTGGCTGGGGATCTACCACTTGCATTGATCCCTGCTCCTATACCGCTTGCTTCGTACCCTGTTTACGATTTGCCTATCGACGACGAGGAGGATGATGTCGATATGTTTGAGGAGGAGCCTTTCGAGGAGGATGCTCAGGGCGAGGCCCTTCCTGCTGCTGATGGTCCCTTGTTGATCGCAGATGCTCCCGCTGCGGAGTCACCTGCTCACTCCCCAGTCCCAGACTCCTTTGAGTCTGTGGCCTCTGTACCCTCACACATCCAGAGTGCGCAGCACTTCTCTCATGGATCAGATCCTGATCAGGCATCTTCTGTTGCCCCTATCCCCAGTTTTGTTTTCGACCATGATGATGAGTGGGATTCCGATCCTATGTTTCCCCCAGGATTCGACCCAGATCGTGACTTGGAGTTTATTCCGATGGATCAGTTTATGGAGGATCCAGTAGACCCTGTTGACCCAGTGGATCCTATCGACCCAGATTTTGGTTTCGAGATGGCTTTTGATGACCTCGAGCCTGCCGTTGCTACAGAGCAGGCAGCCGCTCTAGACCCCATACCTGAGCATGACCCAGTACATGCTGACATCCCTTTTGAGCCTGTTATAGCAGACCCCCATGTTGATGATCTCCCTGTAGACGTTCCTTTGATAGAGGGCGATCATGTTATTGTTGACCCTGTTGATCCTTTACCCGTTGTTGATATACCTGTTGACCCTCCCGTTGAGCACATTGCACCTGTTCATCCTTTTGTTGCACCTGATCCCATCCCACTAGAGCCCGAGCATGCACTGTTCGCGGCATGCATGGATCCACCAGATGAGCATGCACAGCACGGTTGGATACCTGCTGATGAGGATGTTCCACCCTTACCCCCTCAGATCCCTGATACGCGATGTGTTGATTCTTCTTTTCAGGTTCCATAGTTTATACCTCCAGCGAGGGCTGGAGAGGGTTCTTCAGCCCATCCTTTCGGGCATGTACCGATGCCTACCCCTTTCATGCCCCAGATGTCATCTGCTCCACCCTCTGTTGCTCCATTTCATCTCACCAGTGAGCCGTTCCTTTGGGCACCAGGCTCTGGTATGCCACCTACTGACCCCTACCATGCTTTTCACAGGGGTTACACTATTGAGGACATTTTGATGTCCTTTATCGCTCAGCACGAGTCGCACACACAGCGCATCCAGGAGCTCGAGAGAGCTCAGCTGCCACCGTGTCCATGCCATGGTCAGACACACTCTCCTCTGCAGCCATTTCGACCCTTACCTCCAGATTATGCTGCTCGTCTCTTTACACTAGAGCAGCAGGTTGCCTCTATCATTCGTACTCAGCAAGCCCAGGAGGAGGACTGGCTCCAGTTACGTCGTTTGTTTTACACCCACTTTCCCCCTCCTCCACCACCATCTGTATAGAGCTCATCAGTGCTGTTTGGGTAGACGAGGATGAGAAGACGGCGATTGTTGGATTGCACAGTATTTTTGGAGACCACAGTTGATTCTGACTTTTGTTGACTTGTATTTGATGTATTGACACTGATTGATGTAGTTTTGGACAGGGGTGATGTAGCCCCTAGTTGATTGATGATTGTATGACACTATGATGTACTGATACACTTACTATGTGGTCTCGATATATGGCAATCGCAGTATTCTCATCATATTTGATTCGCTTGGTTGCTTATTTGTATTATTATAACATGGGATGATGTGTGATTGGTATTTGTGATGTATAGATAACATGAGATGTTATGTGTTTTTACTATTATGATCGTTATATACGTACACTACATTATGACCCGACCTACGTATTATAACATGAGAATTTTACTATGGCCTGACCAACGTAAACCATCTTTTAGAAGATGCCGCCAAGACGTGAGACACGCATGCCTACTAATGAGGCAGAACTCTAGCAGATCATTGCTGCTGCCATAGCACAGTATGCAGCTTCTCAGCCAGGAACGAGCGGAAGTATTATCCAAGGCAATAACAATCCACCTCACGAGTGCACTTTCAAGCAGTTTTTAGACTGCAAACCGGTCAACTTCGATGGCACTGGAGGTGCTGTCGCCTTTGTTCGTTGGGCTGAGAAAACCGAGTCTGTTATTCGCATGAGCAAATGCGCGCTGGATCAGCAAGTCACCTATATCTCAGGGCTGTTTCTAGATGGAGCCCTATCCTGGTGGAATCTACAAGTGCAGACACTAGGCGAAGCTGCTGCCTACGCGTTAACCTGGACCGAACTGAAAGAACTTATGCGCAAAAAGTACTGTTCCCGCGCAGAAATCCAGAGGTTGGAGACCGAGTTCTGGCACTTCAAAATGGACGGTCCAAAGGTAGCGGAGTACGTTCAAAGATTCCATGACTTATCCCAAGTGGTTCCTTACATGGTTACACCAGAATACAAGCGAATCGAGCGCTTCATTTGGGGTTTAGCACCTCAAATCATAAGTATGGTAACCTCCTCCAAACCAGCAACTATCACTGAGGCGATTGATTTAAGCGTGGCTCTCACAGAGGAGGCCATTCGTCTGAACAAGTTTGATGATGCTGAGCATAAGAAGAAAGAGACTCACGTCGAGTCGTCAGGAGGTAACAAACGGAAGTTCTCAAACTTCAAACAGGGCGCCAGTGTGGCGGTTAAGAAAGGAGGATCAGCTGGTAATGGAAAGAAAGGAAAAGGATACCAGGGCACCCAGCCCAAGTGTAGTGTCTGTCAACGCCATCATACTGGGCATTGTAATGTGAAGATGTGTGAAGCATGTGGAAAGCTGGGCCACTCAAAAGATTCTTGTTGGGCTAGTGCTGGCCGGGGAGGCCAGGGAGGATTTGGGAATAGGAATAATAATCGTGGTGGTGTTGGAAATCGCCCACAGGGGAACAATGGAGGAGACGGAAATCGAGGAAACAATGCTAACCAAGCGGGCGCTGTGAATCGTAACCCGAGGAATGATCAAGCTGGTGGAAACGGGCAAAGGCTTGGATGTTATAACTGGGGAGATATCGGGCATTTCAAGAAGAACTGCCCAGAGATAAACCAAGCCCGTGGAAGAGTGTTCCAACTCGAAGTTAGGGAAGCGCGCCAGGACCCCAATGTTGTTACTGGTACGTTCCCTATCAATCAACGCTATGCATCTGTTTTATTTGATACTGGTGCCGATTATAGCTTCGTATCGTTAGAGTTTAAGAAAATGCTTGGGTTAGCCGCTAATAAGTTAGATATTCCCTACTCGATCGAATTAGCTAATGGGAAGTTAGTAGAAGCCAATGAAGTTATCAGAGGTTGTGTGATCGAGTTAGGAGAACGTGAGTTTGCTCTGGATCTGCTACCAGTCCAGTTGGGAAGCTTCGACGTGGTAGTGGGAATGGATTGGTTATCAGGCAACAAGGCTGAGATTGTATGTCATGAGAAAGTTGTTCGTATCCCAACCAACGATGGTGAGACAATTGTGGTTCACGGAGAGAAGCGTGACAGGCCGCTAAGGATTATCAGCTGCTTGAAAGCAAGGAAGTGCTTGCAGAAAGGATGTGCTGCTTTTCTGGCACACATTGTGGATAAGAAGGCTGCTGAGCCAAGGATCAAAGACATCCCTGTCGTAAGGGAGTATCCAGAAGTCTTCCCAGAAGACTTACCTGGACTGCCACCTCAGAGGCAAGTAGAGTTTCACATCGACTTAGTTCCAGGCGCTGCGCCTGTGGCTAAGGCACCTTATAGACTTGCTCCGTCTGAGATGCAAGAATTGTCGACACAACTTCAAGAGTTGTTAGACAAGGGTTTTATCCGACCAAGCTTCTCGCCTTGGGGAGCTCCGGTCCTGTTTGTCAAGAAGAAGGACGGTAGTTTTCGAATGTGCATCGACTACCGGGAGTTGAACAAGCTGACGATCAAGAACAGGTATCCTCTGCCAAGAATTGATGATCTGTTTGATCAACTGCAAGGCTCTAGCTTTTAAGGATACAGGAGGAAAGTATCCCGAAGACAGCCTTCAGAACTCGTTATGGATACTACGAGTTCCTCGTTATGCCATTTGGTTTGACAAACGCACCTGCGGTATTCATGGATCTAATGAATAGAGTTTGCAAACCGTACTTGGATAAGTTCGTGATTGTGTTTATCGACGACATCTTGATTTATTCAAAGACAAAGGCTGAACACGAGCAGCATCTTAGAGCCATTCTAGAGCTACTGAAGAAGGAACAGCTGTATGCCAAATTCTCCAAGTGCGAATTTTGGCTACGTGAAGTCCAGTTTCTTGGACATGTGGTTAATGGAAATGGAATCCATGTTGATCCCACAAAGATCGAGGCAATCAAGGATTGGGAAACGCCAAAGACGCCAACCGAGATTCGACAATTCTTGGGTTTGGCTGGATATTATCGAAGATTCATTGAGAATTTTTCAAAGATCGCTCAACCATTGACGCTCCTCATGCAGAAAGATAAGACGTTTGATTGGGGAATCAAACAGGAAGAGGCATTCCAGATACTGAAAGATAAGCTCTGCAATGCGCCAATCTTAGCTCTACCGGAAGGTACGGACGATTTTGTGGTATATTGCGACGCATCGCGCCAAGGATTGGGTTGCGTGTTGATGCAACGCCAAAAGGTTATTGCTTACGCATCGCGTCAACTGAAAGTGCACGAGAAGAACTATACCACACATGATTTGGAACTTGGCGCAGTGGTTTTCGCTTTAAAGATCTGGAGACACTACCTTTATGGTACGAAGTGTACAATCTTCACAGATCACAAGAGCCTACAGCACATATTCAACCAGAAGGAGTTGAATATGAGGCAAAGACGATGGGTTGAATTGTTGAACGACTACGACTGCGAGATAAAGTATCATCCAGGGAAGGCGAATGTGGTCGCCGATGCCCTAAGTCATAAAGAGAGAATCAAGCCCATAAGGGTTAGGGCTTTGGAAATGATTATCCGAACCGATCTTTCCTTGCGCATTCGTGCCGCACAAAAGGAAGCTCTCAAGGAGGGAAACCTTGAGGAAGAATATCTCCGTGGAATGGAGAAGCTTTTGGTACCAAACGAGGAAGGAACGTTATGTTTTGAGAAAAGGATTTGGGTTCCTCTGTTTGGTGATTTGAGGAAGGTTATTTTCGATGAAGCTCACAAATCACGGTACTCTATCCATCCTGGAGCGGATAAGATGTACCAAGATCTCAAAGATTATTATTGGTGGCCTAGGATGAAAGGCGATGTCGCTGTTTACGTGAGCAAATGTTTAACGTGCGCTAAGGTTAAAGCGGAATACCAGAAGCCTTCAGGACTTCTGCAACAACCTGAGATTCCCAAGTGGAAATGGGAACAAATCTCAATGGATTTTGTTACGAAATTGCCAAGAACGCCAAGAGGCCATGATATGATTTGGGTAATAGTTGACCGCCTAACAAAGTCCGCACACTTTCTGCCAATCAAGGAGAAAGACAGCACTAGTAAACTTGCGGAAATTTACATGAGAGAGATCGTCGCACGTCATGGAGTGCCTCTCTCGATCATCTCTGATAGAGACGGAAGGTTTGTGTCAAGGATATGGCAATCCTTCCAAGAAGCTTTTGGCTCACAATTGAATCTGAGCACTGCGTTTCATCCGCAAACTGACGGCCAGAGCGAGCGCACGATACAGACTTTGGAAGACATGCTAAGGGCATGCGTTATGGATTCGGGCGGTAGCTGGGATAAACATTTACCCTTGGTCGAATTTTCATACAACAACAGCTACCACACCAGTATTGGTGTCGCGCCATTTGAAGCCCTTTACGGACGCAAGTGCCGATCACCCCTATGTTGGTCTGACGCAGGTGATAGGCAGCTTGCTGGTCCCGAGATCGTCCAAGAGACGACAGACAAGATCGCACAGATCCTTAAACGCATCGAAGCAGCTCGCCACAGACACAAGGCCTATGCGGATCCAAACCGGAAACATGTGGATTTCCAAGTTGGAGAAATGGTGTTATTGAAAGTTTCACCCTGGAAGGGGGTGGCACGCTTTGGGAAGCGTGGGAAGTTAAATCCACGCTACATTGGTCCTTTCAGAATTCTGGAAAGAATAGGACTAGTAGCATACAAGTTGGACCTACCTGCTGAACTGAATGGTGTTCACGATACATTTCATGTATCAAATCTAAAGAAAAGTCCAACTCAAGTCGACGTTGCCATTCCCATCGACGAGATTCATGTTGACGACACGCTCCACTTCGTTGAAGAGCCTGTCGAGGTCACGGATTGGAAAGTTAACAAGACCCGCCGGAGCAGTGTCAAACTCGTCAAAGTTCGTTGGAATGCCAGACATGGTCCTGAGTTCACCTGGGAACGTGAGGACCGGATGAAAGAGAAATACCCCCACCTTTTTCCTAAGAACCCTGCTTCTACAAGCAGAACTTAAATTTCGGGACGAAATTTATTTAACGGGGGGAGAATGTGACAACCCGCACTAAACCAGGTATCCGTACGACTTAATTAATGATTAATTACTGTGCTTGTTTGAATTAGCTGTTGAACTGCTACTTGATATCTGATACATGTACTTACTTGCATCATACTTTACTTATCGTCACTACATTATTTACATACGGCACCTTAGTGACAAACATGATGCACATAAAGCACAATAGCACAATACACGGATAACCTACTGAACATGCTGATAAAACCAGCATCAGGCAAACACTGCCTCTAAGGCCTGTATGAGCCAAAAATGTTTTGCTACACTAGCAGTGAGTGTAGGGATATAAGGGTTGTAGAACCGCGTCTCTAGGAATGAGTCACTATGACTGGATGTGCCTAAAACGTACTTTAAGTACAAAACACAGCACTTTAATAAATAATTCAGCTTCTAGCTAACTAATAAAGTGCCAAAACATGAGAAAATATTCCTGACACTTTGGAGGAATGAGTTGTGTCACTAAAAGTAACAATAACGACACTTTAAAGCTTTAGTAACGCTTTAACGGATTACTATCCAACCAAACAACCGGACTTTACCCGGAATATGAAAATATTATTATTTTCACTATCTATCTTTTTTTGAGCTAGTTAGGGTCCCTGATTACCCTAACACCCGCTTTAAAGCACTAAATATCACTAACTAAGTTTAAATACTTAACACTTAACTAACTTAACTTAGTTACCCTAACTACCTACTTGGAATCGGACTAGGACCCCCCCCCCCCCTTCTCTAACCGGCCCCAACCATGGGGGACATACTTGGTACTTGGTTTATTATTTTAATCAAAGTGGTTTAGTATCTAGCCTACATCTAATCCAAAGGTTATTGCACAAGGGAGTTGTCTGTAAGTTAACCCATAAACACAACATAATGATCACTAAACATAACACACCACTCCACCACTCTCTCCCTCTCCCTTACACTCTCGGCCGAACACCCCTCATTCACCCACCCACTTTCGGTTTTTGATCTTGCCATTCCATCATCATACATACATCAAAGGTCACGTATTAGGAGCCTTGGAGCAAGCGGAACACGAAGGACCTCGTTGCTTTGCTTTTATCCACCCATTTTCGCCAAGAATCTTCCCTAGCCTTGAGCTAGAGGTATAACACTTAAAACTCGTTTTTGAACTATACTAAAGTGGTTAAAAGGATTTATGTCGGTTAAATATCGTTAACATACAATTTGAAGCATTAAAGTCTACTAAAAGTATGAAAAATGGTGGTTAATAGCATTTAAGTGGTGTAAAAGTTGTAGTATTTGAAGTATGTGGTTATTTAGACCCGATCTATGTTGTGGTAGCTCGGATCACCGTTTAACCCGGTTTGGTAAGATCATGGGTCTTAACATAAGCTTGTTTTGGCTAATACAAGGGTTAAAAGGTGAAACTCTACCACACATGAAACATGAACTTGTGTAAAAGTGTTTTAACATGTACAATAGTGTTTAAAACTAGCAGATCTACGTATCTGCAAGTGGTATTTTCAAAGGACCACGCGTCAAAGAAATCATGTTTTCTAAAAGACGGATCTTACACTAACAAACATGTGTTGGACCGTTACTTGACCCGAAAACGTCAATCCGAGTAGCTCAACTTCATATGTAAAGGCGGAATCAATGCATATAAAGTCTACAACAGCTTGTTCTATCAATTCCTATCTTTTATTGCTTTTCTGAAGAAATTTGACAAGAGTTCGGCTCCTAAGCATACACACAACTACTACCTGATCCGCTCCAATGAACCTCCTATTTATAATGTTTCTGGTCAGCTTATACGACATGCCGTATAAGCGGACCAGACCTTGACACAAAAGCGGACCAGCCCATGACACATGAGAGGACCAGACCAAGTACATATAAGTGGACCAGACCTATATAGTGACATATAAGAGGACCAGCTCATAAAATACATATTTTGACACTTTTGACCCTCTGTTGACCATTCTTTGACTTCTGACTTTTAGTAAACGTAGTCAACAGACATTTCATGCATCAACAGACTCCCCCTTGGATGTTGACGTAGTCTTTTAACTCCTGAGTCTTCAGTCTTAGTCTTTTCTTCAACTCTGTCTCTTCATCATAAGCACTCTATCTTCACATTCCCATTGACTGTTGATCCAGATTCCCCCTTTCACAAACTCCCCCTCTCAGTATGCTGGGATCTTGAGATATCTGATTCAAGCTTTAACAAATAGCTTCCATTGAGAATAATGAAGATCAAACCTGTTACTCAACCAACAAACATTACAATCTATCTTTTGAAACAATAAAAACAAAATCAATCAGCTATAGCAATCCATTCAAGTATTCAGGTTCAAGTTAATGACCCTGATTACTCAATTAATCTACCAAGTCCAATTTAATGACCTTGGTTGATCTTTTGACGAAACAAACTGATTTTAAAACAACAATTTCAAACAATTTCTGAAAATAACAAGTATCAAGTTAATGAACTTGTTTTTGACTTTTCAAACAAAACTAACTTCTTCAAAGTAAGCTCTCCTCATTCTTCAGCTCAGAATCTCCTGCATCTGCTTCAAACATCTAGGAATCTAACAATCAACTCTCCACTTTGGTTTGTCGGAACATAAAGCAGAAATAAAATCTTTTTGGATTTTATAAAGTGATCTAAACTAAGAAATGAAATACAGAAAACTTAAATTGCAGAAATTAAACAAAGTAAACTATTTACAAACATATTTTTGTTGAGCGTGTCAGGGAATCATATCAGCTTTTCAGACAAATCACAAGTACCGTTAAGCTACATTACATACTCAGATTTAAACAATTTACCTCGATTATCGATATACTGATCCATCTTAAATTCTCACACAAATTTCAACTTATTCAGGATACGATTTAGATGAATTAAGAACTTAGATCATTCATGTGTCCCACCTCTTGAATATACTCCCGTATCCAGAATCTCAATAATCAGTCTTACAGGTGAGAATACTACAATGATATCTGTATATAATTTAGGTATGCGAGGGCTGAGGGATCTCAGATCGATACTTCCGTATACGCAGAGAGATATCAGCTTCGACTTTTCGGTATGTCCCCTTTAGAGGATCTTTTTGCTTACAACAGCAGCATTTATCAATTTTATTGTTTCAGCATGCTGAGGGTTTAATGCTGTGTTTCAAGCATTGCAGCAAGTATTAGCCAGGGACTAGGTCAGAACTACCGTTCAGCAGAAGTCCCGGAATAATACCCCAGATATCATAGAGTATAAAGACCTAGTATATTAGATTAAGAGACCTTTCAAACGAGATTTCAGGGGTTACCTATATATCCAAGTAGTGTTCCCCACGAATTCACAAGTTTGAATTTAGGTTTATATCCCGAATAAATCTACTAAATGTGTGAAAACCTATCGACACATCATCAGTAAGATTGTTTAACTCTTTAATACTATTCAAATCTTTAGCATACTGTAATCGTCTAGCTGATGTACTATCATTTTCCCTATATACACAAGCTCTTTTTCAGATTTTATCATGTTTTTGTATTTTTGCATTTTTTACTGTTTTTGTATTTTCTGAAAATAACTATGTACAAACATCTACTCCCCCTAAATACCAAAACAAGTAAAAATTCGACAAACCATTGCAGATTGTTTCTCGTCTTCATCCGCAACAGTACTCTCATCAACGCCAATTATGCCATCCGACACTGACAGAAGCTTCATACCATTCAGTTTTAACAAATATTTAAACCGATTTTTATCAAAAGCTTTGGTATGTAAATCAGCTTTCTGTTCGTCTGTGTGGATTTTCTCAATTCGTATCAACTTTTTCTCAAAGCAATCACGAATAAAGTGATGACGAATTTCTATGTGTTTAGTTTTAGCGTGATGTACTGGATTCTTTGTAATATTTATTGCGGCCTCATTATCAACAAATATAGGTGTGTTAAGAAACTGCAAACCGTAGTCGCGCATCTGTTGCTGTATCCACAAGATCTGAGAGCAGCAACTGCTAGCAGAAACATACTCCGCTTCACAAGTAGATAACGCCACAGACGTTTGTTTCTTACACTGCCAGGTAACCAATCTAGGACCAAAGAACTGGCATCCTGCAGTTGTTGACTTTGAATTGACTTTGCAGCATCCGAAATCCGAATCGGAATACCCTTCGAGCGTAAAATCACCTTTTCTAGGATACCACAACCCCAATGAAGGAGTTCCTTTCAGGTAGCGCAATATCCTCTTCACAATGATCATATGTGATGCTCTCGGGTTAGACTGAAATCTTGCTGCAAGGCACGTTGGGTACATTATATCAGGACGTGAAGCAGTTAGGTACATTAAAGAACCTATCATGGATCGATAAAAAGTTTCATCTGCCCTGTCTCCGGTGAGATCTGGGTGAATCCCATGATTTGTTGCAAGTGGGGTAGCAGCTGGAGTAGAACTTGACATCCCAAATTTCTCTAGAATATCATGAACATACTTTGACTGATGAATGAAAATTCCTTCAGGAAGTTGTTCAACTTGTAATCCCAGAAAGAATTTCATCTCCCCCATTGATGACATTTCAAACTTCTGCTTCATCACTGATTCAAAATCTTTGCATAGATTTTCATTCGTTGACCCAAAGATTATATCGTCCACATAAATCTGAACTATCAGAAGATGACCATCAACGACTTTAGTGAAGAGAGTGGCATCCACTTTTCCACGTATGAACTGGTTAGCGAGTAGGTGTTGAGACAAAGTCTCGTACCAGGCTCTCGGGGCCTGGTGTAAACCATACAGCGCTTTGTCCAATAAGTAGACCTTGTTTTTGTGGATTGGATCGGTAAAGCCCGGCGTCTGACCGACATAAACCTCCTCTTTAACCTTCCCATAAAGAAACGCCGATTTAACATCCAACTGATAAACTTTGAAGTTCTTCCAAGACGCAAATGCTAGGAAAATTCTGATCGCCTCTAGTCGAGCCACAGGAGCATAGACTTCGGTAAAATCAATTCCCTCCTGTTGACTAAATCCCTGAACAACGAGTCGAGCTTTGTTCCTTACGACAACTCCTCTATCGTCCCTCTTACACTTGAACACCCACTTAGTGTTAATTTTCCTATGACCATCCGGCAAATCAACTAACTTCCACACTCCTAATTTCTCAAATTGACTAAGTTCCTCCTGCATTGCATTGACCCAAGAGTCTTCAGTAAGCGCCTCTCTGTAAGTTCTTGGCTCAACCTGCGAGATAAAACAACTTAATGAGAATTCAGTTTGCAAAGGAGCAACTTTTGTATAAAAACATGTAAGCCCTTTATCAATCTGATTTCGAGTGCGAACGCCTTTCTGCAATTCTCCTATGATCAACTCCTCTGGATGATATGAAAAAGTTCGCGGCATCACTTCGCTTGGAACATCTACATTTCCCTCCAGATTAGTAACATTCTGCTCTGCATCTTGTTCACCAACTTGATTTGTTTGACTTGAAATCTGAATTTGCTCCCCCTCAGAATCTGAATCTGAATCACCATGATCAAAAACTGGCATGTTTTCAGCTTCTAGATTATCATTCTGAGCCGACTGATTATCCTGAGTAACTTCATTCTGTTGGACATCATCATGTTCACCAGCATTACTTGGACCTGCTTCATCGTCATTTGAAGTTTCCCGTGGTCTTCTCGAATACTCAGCTGGGAATCTTAACTGTGACTCATATTCACGCAAAATATCCAACTCATCAAAGAAATCTTCATCATCCTCTGATTCTTCTCTCATGTCAAACGAATCCCAAAGTTTGTCATAATGATAACGCCATGAATCACCAGGATTCTGTGGCGGCATAGTATATCCTTGACATTCAACATTTGTAGCTTCAATAATCCGCTTCTCACTTGGAACGAAGACTCGTCGCAATGGATTTGAATATCCAACAAATATACCCTCAATGCACTTCGGACCAAACTTCCCAAAAGGTTCTATAACCGTACAAGGTGACCCGAACGGTTCTAGATACTTTAAATTCGGTTTGCGATTATTGATTAGCTCAAAGCATGTTTTGTTGAACTTCTTGACAGTAAGAACCCTGTTGAGCGTATAGCATGCGGCGGAAACAGCTTCAGCCCAAAAATTAATTGGTAACTTTGAATCTGCGAGCATCGTTCTAGCCGTCTCGATTAGCGTCCGGTTTTTGCGTTCTGCGACTCCATTCTGCTGCGGAGTGTACGGAGCACTAAACTCATGCAAAATACCTCTTTCATCACAAAATTCTTCCATCTTGCTGTTCTTGAACTCAGTACCATTATCACTTCTAATTCTCTTGATACGCCTTTGGTACAAATTCTCAATCTTCCTGAACAGCCCCATCAAACTGTCAAAAGTTTCATCTTTCGACTTCAAGAAAGATACCCACGAAAATCTGGAATAATCATCAGTAACGACCAAACAATAGTAATCTCCTGTAACACTTTTGACATTCACCGGACCAAACAAATCCATGTGAAGTCTTTCCAGAGGTCTTGAAACTGAATTGACTTGCTTTGTAGGGTGTGACTTTTTCTTCTGCTTGCCTTTGATGCAGCTAATGCACTCCCCTTCCAGATGAAAACCTTTGATATTAACTCCCAATACCAAATCATTGTGCACCAAGTGATTCATTTTTCTAAGATGTATATGCCCCATCTTTCGGTGCCACAATCTTGATTCTTTTTCAGTTGCTCTAGACACGAAACAATGTGCTTGACCAGTAGTTGTAGTTGCTACAGACATGTCTAACACATATAAATCATTCACTCTAGGTGCCTTCATTATAATCCATTCTTCAGGAACAACAAAACCAGGTTTCAAGATCAAACATTCCTTATCAGTGAAGTGAGTAGTATACTGATTGTCACAAATCTGCGAGATACTAAGCAGATTGTTCTCCAGCTCAGTGATGTAGTTAACTCTCTCAAACGTCACAATCCCATTGGATAACGTTCCTTCACCAACAATTCTACCACCTTCATGACCAGCAAATCCCACATAACCACCATTAATGTTTCTCACATCATACAGCAACGCGGTTTTTCCTGTCATATGTCGAGATGCACCACTATCCATAATCCATCTTGATACCAGTTGTGGAAGATCCTGCACAAAACAAACTACAATTTAAACAACTTCAAGAAAGATGCCGATTCATGCTTCGCGAACCAGGAAGCTCCGGCAATTCAAACTGCTTATTCAAACATGGTGTCCACCCAGGCCTCATCAGCCTTAGGTGTAACCTTAACTCTCGCAATTTGAATTTTGAAATTTTCAGCCTTCAAAGGTGGAAAATTTGCATCATAATCAACCGAAATTGATTCTTCAGCCTTTTTCACTTCAGAAGTTGAAATTTTCTTCTCTGTTTTAGGTTTCCAAATTTGTTCAGTTAATGCAACCCGTTTATAAAATTTGTCATTTTTAGTTACCACTTTCTTTACGGATTCATTTTTCACTTTGATGTTGTCATTTTTAACGTTTTGCTTCTCTATCACATTCTTCTCAACATACATTGGTGCTTTACCCTTCACATCAACCTTCTTTTGTTGAACCTTCACAGTTTCAGTCCTAGGCTTCACATATGTACACTTTCGTGCAATATGACCAACTTGTTCACATCTAAAACAAGTACGAGTATCAGCTACTCGACTCGTGCCTTCAGACTGAGCCTGCGAAGCTCTCTTCTCAAAGAACTCTTTATTTGATTTTGAAAAAATTTCATTTTCCTCATCAGAAAGTGAACTTGAACCATTCACAAACACCTTCTTTTCAGCAAACCTTCTATTTTGAAAACTCCTTTTCTGATAACTCTTACCACCTCTATAACCACCCGACCAATTGTTACGATTGTTATTATAAAAACGTGGTGAAACAACAGGCTTTTTGTAATAAGCTTTATCTTTCTCAAAATTCATTTGCCTTTTTGTTTGACTTAAACTGTTCACTTCTGACAACTCAATTTCAACTAACTTGAAAACATTTGTCAACTTTTTCACATTAACATTCTCAATTGGAAACTCAGAATCCGAATACAACTTATCAGATCCAGCCATCTTGTACATCACAAGACCCGGTTCATCACTTAAGTTGTTTTTGGACTTTTGTTTCGGAATGTATTTATCTAAGAAACACCCATCCTCCTCAGAAGTGTCACAATCCGGTTTAAGCACTTTGTCTACCACACTTTTCACCACATCACTTTGAACACCCTCGTCATTGGAAGATGTGAACATGACATCAATGTTTTCAGGAAGTTTAACTTCACTTTCTTCCTCAATTTCCACCAAACTAGACTGCTTTTTCGTGTAATTGTCTAAAATTGGCGGTGGAACTTTGTGAAAACCTACACCCGTTCCATCAGAAAACACATCCTCGCCATCTTTGTTTTTCCCTATAGGTTTAGGAACAATATGCTGCAAAACAAAGCTTGCCGATTTATAGCTGTTAAGCTTCAACTGGATTCGTTCATTCTCAATTTCAGCTTCTTGAACTTTAAGTTTCAATTTAGCAATTTGATCCAGTTGTTCATTAATCGATTCTTCTTTTAATCTCAAAACAGCTCTTAAATGTTCATTTTCTTTAAATGTTTTGCCATTACGATCATCACTATCTTTAACAATGTTTTTCAATTTCTCAAACTTTTCAGAAATCTGACGGTTTTCAAGAATTAACTTTTCATTTTCAGATTTTATTTTCTCACGTTCAGTTTTATCATTTTCAATTTGAGCCGTTAATTCTTTGATCCGTTCAGTTGAAGCTCTTACAGTTTTGTCACGATCGAGAATCTGATCTTCAACCTTTCTAATTTTTGTTGTCAGATTCTGAATTTTCTCATTGTTAAGATACGTGACAGTGCTACAAAAATTGCATTGTTTGGTGCAATTTTTGCAATCAGCATTCCCGTCAATTTTATTACCTGACGCATTTGTTGACACAGTTTGACTGACCGATCCCTTTGACTTAGTAACAGAATTAGGATCTACCTCAAGTGCTTTTGCAGCTAGCACTTTGTCAGCCATCACTCCCAGGTTCTCAGCTGTCAACTCTTGCGTAGTATCAATTATGCCTGTATCAACCTGCTTTTCTTTCTTCTCTTTCTCCTCTTTCTCCTTTCTCTCTTTCTCTTTTTCTTCTTCAATCATTTTCGAAGTTGGAGTTCCCCACCATTTGTGTTGCCAATACTCATCATCTTCTTTGTACTCCTTGATGATGGCTTCGATATCTAGCGTTTTGTCATCAATCGCAATGTTGCCATACCTATCAAGATAACACTCTCTATCTGGATCCCATCTGTTTGCTCTTCTAGCTTCCAGAAAGACACCAGAAAGTCTGATAATCTTGTTTTCAGCAATCATCTTCCGGTATTGATACTTCTGTTCCTCAGTACGATCATCTTTCCATTTAACGGGTTCATCATTGCTTGCCATGAATGCGTAACCCACCGCATCTTCTTCCGGTATAATTTCCTTACTCCAATCAAACCCCTCATCATCATAAATCACAGCAAGAGCCCTTGATTTGTCTCTGTTGTCTTCAACCTGCTTTAATCTAGGCGGCTCGGATTTATTCTGATGGTAGATTGCCTTTTTGTAATAATCATCTCTGAAAGGGTTCTCCGACTCATCAACATAAGCGTTTCTACATTCTCTCTTGAAGTGACCCTTCTGCTTACACTTGAAACATGTCACTTTGGATTTATCAAACCCCAGCTTAGTAGAAGCACCACCAATTGTTTTTCTGCCAGTAATTTCCATGAATCTTTGTGCACGACGAACAGCACTTGCCATAGCCCAACGAATATCGATCAGTTCCATTTCCTCCGGATCAATCTGATCGTAATCTTCTTTCGTCAGATTTGTATTGCCAATCTTCCCAGCTACCAATCCTTCATACGATTCCAACACTGATGCTAGAAAGATCATCTGCTGCTTGGCCGATTCCTCATCAAAGTTCTGTGCATTCTTCAAGTCTATTGCAATGTTGCATTGAAAACGATTCTTTGCATCAGCATTTCCAGAAGATGAAGATCCACTGTGAAAACCACTGTGACTTCCACTGCTTTGATCACTTTGACTTTCTTTGCCAACTGTCGACACATTTTCAGCAGAAAAAGCTGTTTTTGGAGAAGTTGCTTTTGGCATCATGCTTTTTGGATAGTATAGATCCAGATTCTGTTGATAAGATGAATTATTAACTTTGTACGTCTTTTTCAATTCCAGTTCATGACTTTCAAGTTTCTCAATCACCAAATCTGGTTTCAACAATTCAGAAGGAATAGTATTCTTCAGCATGAGAGCATAATATCTCCACTCCATCTCGTCTGGCAACGAATCGAACAACTTGTCTACTTGCTCATCATCAGAATATCTGATATCATGTCTTGCTAATTCCAACTTCAGATGACCGAACCTTTCAATCATTTTACACACTGACTCATTTTTAAGACAACTAAACATATTAAACTCTTTCCTAAGAAGTTTCTTTTTATTTTTTACAATCTCTTTGCTTCCAAGACACTTCTTTTCGAGTTTTTCCCATAAGTCTTTAGAATTTGAGTAATCTATCAGTGAAATGATGTCTTCACGCACCGACTGAAACAATAATGCCACACATTTTTGCTCGGCCACAAAACTGTCAATCTCTTCAACTGATCTTAACGCTTCACCATTCTTCTTTCCTTGAGCATAACCACTCTTCATACTCTTCCAGCAAGGAAACGCAAATGCCATCAACCAATCTTCGAACTTTGTTGCCCACCTGCTATAATCTTCTATAGCCATCAGCTTAGGAGGTTTGTTAAACGTTCCAAATGCGCTTTCGGACTCCCAAGCTTCCTTCTTTCTTTCTTTCGGTGGACTTTTGTTTGCATCGCTTGAGGACGTATCGTTGTTTCCTGAACTACCCGTGAATGCGTACATATCGCTGAAGGGATTCATGAAAATATCATCCATTTTGATCGTACCTGCAAAATCAATCAATCACTTAGACAAATTTTCGAGATTTTTAACAGATGCGACAAATAAGCAAAACTATCAATGTTGTCTAAAAAGCGGACCAGATTATGTCCGTTCAAGCGGACCAGATAATGTCTGTAAAAGCGGACCAGATTATGTCCGTTCAAGCGGACCAGAAGATGTCCGTAAAAGCGGACCAGCTAATGTACGTATGAGCGATCCAGAAAATGGTCGTTCGAGCGGACCAGACGTTGTCCGTTCGAGCGGTTCAGAAAATGGTCGAATAAGCGGACCAGGTCACTGTTCGAATAAGCTGACCAGGTCACTGTCCGAATAAGCGGACCAGGAACTTGAGATGTTCGAAAAAGCGGACCACAGATTTTAACCAATTTTTATTCCAAATAACAATCTAATACTTTCAAGGATTGATCTACTCTTAATTCCGAACACAATAATATGATTTTTATTCAATTCCGACCATTAATTTGTTCCAGATCTAAGTTTGAAATTCTGTCCGAAAACCGATCAAGTTTTTTAGATGAAATTGATTGATTTTTACGGTTTTAAGGTCTGATATTTGTTACGAATTGATTAACAACTAATTTCGGTCAAAATATGTGAACTTTAAACCATTTTATCCGACAAAATTTGTTTGAACCGAAAAAATAAAAGAGAAAGATGAGTAGAAAGATGATAATAGATCCGAATCAGCTGATGTAGTATGAGATCCTCGTCCTGAAGCTCTGATACCACTTGTTGGACCGTTACTTGACCCGAAAACGTCAATCCGAGTAGCTCAACTTCATATGTAAAGGCGGAATCAATGCATATAAAGTCTACAACAGCTTGTTCTATCAATTCCTATCTTTTATTGCTTTTCTGAAGAAATTTGACAAGAGTTCGGCTCCTAAGCACACACACAACTACTACCTGATCCGCTCCAATGAACCTCCTATTTATAATGTTTCTGGTCAGCTTATACGACATGCCGTATAAGCGGACCAGACCTTGACACAAAAGCGGACCAGCCCATGACACATGAGAGGACCAGACCAAGTACATATAAGTGGACCAGACCTATATAGTGACATATAAGAGGACCAGCTCATAAAATACATATTTTGACACTTTTGACCCTCTGTTGACCATTCTTTGACTTCTGACTTTTAGTAAACGTAGTCAACAGACATTTCATGCATCAACAACATGATTTTTATAAACCACAAGTGTGTAAACACTTGTGAAATGAAAAGATCCGACAAAGAACTAGTTTTGTCAAATGTTACTAGAAGTGGTAAAGACGGATTTCTCTAAACACAAGGTTTTTACGAGATCAAAGTTACTTTATATAAAGATCTACAAAATATAATGGGATTTACACTATAGTTTCGGAAAAACTACAAGTTCATGCGATTATGCGATTTACATACTTGTCGACTCGTTTGATGTGTCGGAAATTGTTTGATTGAATAAAGAAGTTGTTGAATTGATTTTGTAAAAGAAAATGATACGCTTGAAAGCGTGGCCACCTCCAGTTACAGAGGAAACTCTGGCAAAATTTTTCTAAAAGCCTAACACTTAGAATTATTTACACAACAAGTCTTAAAATTATTTTTGACATGTTTTCGAAATATAAGTTTCGCCATGACTTTATTTACTAAATAATCGGAGGTGGGATATTCACAGAATTTAACGTGATAAATACATTTTGTCACAACACTGTTTATGATTATTTTGTGAAAGTACATAAATATTATTTTGAGGAGTAAAAATAATACTTACAAACGTTAACGATTCCAAAATAATGCGAACGCTTTCACATGAATATATAAGTTACACCGGTAATTATATTACCACTCGATTATCAAAACGTAACTTACGCACATGTATTGTATCCCCCATCCTTGGGAAGGAGTTTAACTACCAAGTATATACAGAACATAAACACGAAATAGTTGTCTAACTATTTCCCAGAAACTTAAACTATAAAGCTAAGGCACGGCCGTCCGTCTAATAGAATTAGCACTTGTAGGTCGTCGCACAACTTTCTGATTTGGAGACACTTGGTAGAGACGCTTCACTGTGAGTTCATGTCCCCCTTTTCTCTAACTGTTTTCAGTTTTCTTAACTGCGGGGGTGAAATACATGTTACTTTGTTTACAAGTACTTTATAAACGGTATGGGTAGCGTAAGGAGGTGTATTACTCAGATCATGTGAGTGGGTAGGAGCAATATGAGGCCATTAGTCCTCATGTCGGGACCGAGGGACAGGAGCGGTAGATCTATCTGGGTGTAGCGAGCCCAGCCCCAGGCCAAACTAGAAACGGACCTTGGGGTGACTTTGTCCACATACAAATGCCGTGGCGAAATCTGCTAGGTTTGAGTCTCCCTATTTGCACTTCACATATATCAGTGGCCTTGCAAACCATTGGTGATCACAAGTCCCCTTATTGGCTACATACCACGACTATTTTATACTCACAAAGGTTTATTTACTCACTTACACATGAACTCGCTCAACATTATTGTTGATTTTTCAACTTACATGTATTTCAGGAAATTAACGAGATCTGGCACGGTATGGCATGTTTTCCGTTGCACTAGTTTCCAAGGTCATCCGGGGTTTAGGGGATGTGTCTCTTTCCTGGACAAGACACAATCCTTAAATCATGTTTATGTTATGTTTCAAGTTGTAATGTCTGTTGAACAAGGTTATGGTTGTTAGGGTATGTTCCCGTTAAAACAATGGTACTGTATTTGGTTTTCAAAACTTAATGGATGATCTTGCATGTTTTTAATTCATATAGCTTTATTATGATTAAGCTATGGTATTAAGAAGTCACACCAAATTAACCACGCTTCCGCAAAGCCAGGGTGTGACAAATTAAGTGATCAAATTAGTAAAGTGAGGTAGTGTGCTAAATAGTGTTTTGAAAATATGCTTGTTGAGTTGTTTAGAAAATCAGTATTCAGGATACGGCTCAGGATATTGAGCTGTATCTACGATCAAACAATGAGTAAACAATGAGCAAAAAGTAAAGGAAATGACACGAGATGTACGAGGAAAGCCCTTGATCAATCTAGATCGCCGGCATAAAACCTTGGGAGCTGACAATCGCAGCTGCCTTGTTCTTCTTATTGCTTTAAACTTCAGGATACAGTGCAGGATATAGACCAGATCGCTAAGTGTTACAATGAAAGTAAGAATTGTTTGAGAGCAAGTGTTAGAGTGTAGCGAGTGTGATTGTGATGTCCTATTTGATCTGGTATACCCACCTATTTATAGTAATGAATTACAAACAATAATCCCTACAAATATGGGGTACTCCGAATATTCCATTATGAACGTTATTGACCGAGTAATACGGCTTCAACGTCTTCATTTGAACGACTTGGACCGAGTCTTCCGCGGAATGAGTCTTATGAACGTTGCCAGCTTCCAACCCACGTACCTGTCACACCCCGACCACGTAGAACATACAAAACGTGGCGGAAATGTCGGGGAGTGTTGTAACAGAATTAATTGTTTCAAATCCATGGCAATTTAAGTTTCGTTTTATTGATTAAAAGTGTTACAATGTCTTAACAAACAAATAAATACAACATAATTAACTAGTCTTGCATCTTTTATTGTCACTAAAGCCCAAGTCTGCCTATGTGTATCTTGATCATCTTATGCACCAGCTCCTGAAAAACACATGTGAAAATAGGTACGTCAGCATAAAAATGCCTGTGAGATACATAGGTTTTGTGAAAATAGGTTTCATGACTTATGTTTTGTGAAAATGTTTAGTCATGAACCTTGTAATTTGCTTTGTCTTGTAAATCATTTGAAAAACAATGAGTTCTGATGATATGTATAAATAAATGTCAGGTTAAATGAATAACCATGTAAAATGAGTTTGTATAAGATAAGTTGTTTGTTAACAATGTCTTGTGAAAAGTATGTTATTTGTATAAAATGTTATATGTCTCAATAATGAAATGATTCAAATTAACGTTACGACATGTAATACCATACAAACACTTATATATAAGAAGTCTATGTTTAAACCAATTGTCAAATGTATTGAATAATATGTCAAAGTGTTCATGTCAAGATGTAAATCATGTAGTGTGAAACAATTGTCAAATGTATTTCATGTCAAAATGTCTATGTCAAATATCCATGTCAAATGTCTTTGTCAAATGTCTTTGTCAAATGTCTTTGTGTAAAATGTCTATGTGTAAAATGTCTATGTCAAAATGTCATGTATGGCAAGTGAAATGTCTCAACTAAACCATATGCACAAAAACATAGTATTGAAGTAAAACTTGGTTTAAATCAAAGCTATGTTTTGTGTAAATGCATGCTATACTGAATATGAACATTTATGCGGTATTGTGAAAATGCATACATCCAAGCCTTGTGACTGTGGTGATAAACCCTTTAAACAAATTAAAGGTCTATCTGTATTATATCATCGAATTCGGTCATTCCTTTCATCCCCTTTCCCTGGGATGTCCGGAACGGGAGTTGTCAATTCCTATGGTACCACTACCTACTAACGAACGGCGTAGCTAATGTTAATGAATGTATTGTCCCATGTAAACAAACCAAATGTCATACCAAAATGTAAGCATGTGAAAACAATGCACTAAGTATGTAATCAAATGAACATACATAGCGTGAAATGTCATGTAAAACGATGTACTAAGTAATGCACAAAATGGGCACACCTAGCATGAAATGTCATGAAATCATGTACTATAATGTACTAACGAACATAGCAGGTATATGATGTGAAAACATGTAAAGCATGAAAGTAACAAGTAGGCACATGTGTTCCACCCCAAAATAGTTTGGAAAACAGTAAAAGAGGGGTCTATGTACTCACTTGAGATTGCTCAGATGTCCAAAGATAACCACCAAGTAATGCTAGAGATCGTGGATATCAAACGGCACCTAATATAGGTAACTATGTTAATAAGCCGGACCTAAATCGGATGATTTGGATAGAATGAGGGTTCGTAAACCAAACGAGTATAGAGACTCGTGTCATATGGTTTATCAAAGCCTACATACTAAATGAAACCAAACCTAAGTGCTTTTGACCCATCGCGGCCCATTAAGGTAACTTATGCTACTTTAATGCGTCGTGCGCGTGAAACGCATTCGGACCGTCTAACTAGTCCTATGACAAGTGTTATATGCCTAAACATGTTACATAATCAGTTATGTGACAAAAGTTTAGGTTACATATGCTTAATTACCAATTATACATGAAAAGGGTATTCTGGTAATTTACCTAAGGCATATAAACTACCTATCATACAACTACTTAAACGATGTGACCATAGGGTATAACCTCGGAAGGTTATTCCCTACACTATGGTCACCTAATGTATTTGGTCGGATCCTAATGATCGACCAAACTGGGTCGGGTTCGAAGGTATAAGCGATTTATCAGATCGCTTACCCTACGACCCTAGACAACGTGGTAATCAGTAGGCATAGTCCCAAGGGACTATAACCAACGTGATTACACTCACGTTGCGAAGTTCAAACGAACTTCGCATTGACCATTACTGGTCAACACTGAAAGTCAAACAAAGTTTGACTTTCGGACTCGAAAAACAATAAAAGAAGAAAAAGAACGAAAGAATACTTACGAAGGGTCCCCGAATGCTAATTTCGATCCGAGAATCTCAGGTATGAAACAATGGTTTCAACTTAGAGTTTCTAAGATCAAAATTCTAGTGAGAAATAAGGTTGGGGTGATGGGGTATTTATAGCTTTTGGGCCACCGTTGAGATCGTTTCATGGAAAACGTGCTCGAATCCTACCCGTACATGTGTTGGCAAGTTGTGGTGCCTAAAATCCATCCTTATCAGCTGACTAAGCCTTTGAGAACATGTGGTTGAGGATTAAACAGCTGGAACTGATGTTAAATGCAGTTTATCTGGTCCAGAAGTCGGACGCGGCCCGCTTCAGGATGTTCATAAACTCAGGCGGGCCGCCTGGGAGTGGCAGATCAGAAACAGTTTTGAATAATGACACTTTCAGCCCCTGCACGTGTTTAAGCCCATTTCCGGCACTTCCAAGGCCCGTAAAAACAACTTTAAGGCCCTAAAATGATGCCTAAACATTTTGGACATGAAACATGCTCAAAAATATGCCGGGTGTTGGTTCGTTTGGTCGTACGAACGCGATATTCGCTTAATTACGACGGAATGCGCATAAGCGCGTAAAACGATCCAAATGACGCGACGAATGGATTTTTCTTATGGCGAACACTAAAATATAATGTAGTCATGCTTTCATAAAATTTTGGATGTTCGGATGTATTCAGAACGTAAGTTATGCGCGAAAATGCAAACTTGTGCACTTTTTGATACTTTTAGTCCCTGAATGAGCCAAAAGTTTATTTTAGCACACCGAACCCCTCAAAGCCTATTTCTAAGCTATGTAAAGGATATTTAAGATGTGTTTAACTTATGGTCATGTTCCGGAATGTCTCTTACAGTTTAAATTGGCATACTTTCGCAGTTTGTCAACTTTAGTCCCTGTAAGCGATTTAACTTGATTTTGCCATACCAAAGCCTTCAAAACTTATTTCTAAGTTATGTAAAGGTTATTTAAGGTATGTTAAGCCTATTTCACTATTCTGGAGTGTTTGTTGCGTTAAACTGGTTATATTTACGCATCGGTGCGCGTATAACCTTCCAGAAAGCGATTTAGAGCTTGAAATCGAACAAGAGTTGATATGTGCAAATGATACACATATTTTTACAAATCCCAAGTATGAAATACAATATTTCATTGGTTTGGTATTTGTTTGATGGTTGAAGTGACATAGGTGTCACAGTCTCCCCTACTTTAGGAAATTTCGTCCCGAAATTAAATTTTAGGAGAAACTTGTGGGTACGACGGTGATGTTTTCGCTTTGAATGAACCCCTTGAACCCTGAGTAGAACTCTGGGCCATGTTAGGATTCTTAGCGAAAATGTCAACCCTCAAAGTGAAGTCCTTGTAGTAACAAAACATGGAGTTTTGAACTACTGATAGAAGAACGTTTCTTATGAAGACTTATCATAGGAAACTGTGTGTGCTTGAAATCAAAATTGGGGAGTATGAGAATATATGACATTGGTCAAAGTCCAAGACTTCTCCCGTATCATTATTCTTGCCACTGTTGGTCTTAACACATGACAAAACTTTATGTGGTTTCTGTGCACTGAATTCCATAATTATGTAGGCCTCCATAATTATGTACTTCCTTGCACAGTCCGCACAGTTCATTTCATAATGCGTATTGGAAAAACAACGAATAATCCTGTGGTGATTTAACTTGACTGCAATAGAGTCTCTTTAACTAAACTACCCACGGGGAAAATTTAACTACATCGACGTAGGATGTATTTAACTAGATTGTCGGACCAATCTATTTAATTTAGATCGACGTAGGATCTCTTTAACTAAACTACCCACGGGGAAAAATTTAACTACATCGACGTAGGATGTATTTAGCTAGATTGTCGGACCAATCTATTTAACTTAGATCGACGTAGGATCTCTTTAACTAAACTACCTACGGAGAAAATTTAACTACATCGACGTAGGATGTATTTAACTAGATTGTCGGACCAATCTATTTAACTTAGATCGACGTAGGATCTCTTTAACTAAACTACCTACGGAGAAAATTTAACTACATCGACGTAGGATGTATTTAACTTTACCAACACATGTTGTCCTTAAACTTTGGAATAGTACTTTATAATCCAAGGAACTTAACTACTAAGTAGAAGTCCATTAAGGATTTAAAATAGTACCTTTTTGAATATCCTACTACGAATCCTTCATATGAAGATAAGAAAGATTCTATGAGGATTTGGATAGCGAATATCCAGAGTATACAAAAACACAAAAAAATGCTTAAAAGGAAAGACAAGATGCATAAACACATAGTCACATAGCCACAAAATTGTTTATCTAGATCTTTAATTTGTAAGTTTTGTTTTGTTAATTACGTACATGCATTTAAAGCACACTAGGAATCCATTTCATGGATTTCATTCGGCACTTTAAACATTAACAAGAATCTAACTATGAAGATAGAAAGATCTTCCAAAAATTCGATTTCGTTTTCAAGAAAACGCAATATTCGAATTAAGGTACAAAAATTTTTGAATATACGGAAATACCCTTAGGTACCCTATTAAGAATTTATAGTGGTACGTTGGGTATTCATACAGAGCTGTAACTTGCGCCTTGTACTTCGTTTCTTTGGAAGAAACGGGTACTTTGGATTTCCGTGGAAAACGCAAGAGATAATAAAATGGAAGAAATTACGGGGTAGTCTGATCTTCAAGGAATACGATTCCTTGATTGTCGGTATTGTAGGGGATACGTTGTTTATACATGCCATCATATTTGTACATTGCAATGCAAAATAAAAAGATTTATTTATAAACAACCACAACAAAAACTGTTTCATGGACCTTAACAATAAAAGAAAATAATACATAAGGCTTGATTATTTCCAAACAACATTGTCTTCTAGTTGGTCCGATGCTCATCCCTGCGCTGGATTAGCATTAGCAATCTTTGGGCAATTTCTTCGGAAATGGCTCATCTCGCCACAGTTGAAGCAAGGACCTCGTGGAAGACGAGCTTGAGCAGCATTGACCCGAGATTGGTTTGGACCAGCTTGGTTCGGGGTAAAACGACAAGCATTTGCCAGGTAACCGAGTCGCCCACATGATGCACACAAACGACACTGTAGGTGAGCTAAGTGGTGTGCATTACATTTGTCGCATATCGGTGCAGTACCGGCATAAGGTTTCCTTGCAGGAGGCTGAGTTGGTTGGTTGCGGGTGTTTTGGTTAGGTTGAGCAGCAATCGCAAAATTCTGCGATGCCTTACGCTTCTTCTCCTTGGACACCTCAGTATGTTCTTCCTTTAGTTCCACTTGAGCAGTCTTGTCGGATGGTCTTGGGTAGCCTTTTCGAAAAAGCTTTTTCTTTCTGATGTGGGATTCAGTTAGGGTGGCAGACAGTTCAATGGCTTGTCTGACAGTAGTAGGGTTACTGCCAGTAACAATATCCTGAACTAGGTCAGGAAGACCATCAGTATATTTCTCGATCGCCTTATCCACAGGAGTAACCATAGCAGGACACAACAGGCTCAATTCTTCAAAACGGTCAGTATAGGCTCGATGTTCACCACTGTCTTGCTTCAAATCATCAAACTCCCTCTCCAAAGCTCGCAATTCATGACGAGGACAGAACTCCCTCATCATAAGAGCTCTAAGCTCGGCCCAAGTCTGTGCTAGTTCAACTTCAGCACCACGGTCTCTCATAATCCCGTTCCACCACGTAAGAGCCCTCTTCTAAAACACGCTCGAAGAAAACTCGACCTTGCGATTTTCAGGACACTGAACGTGACGGAACGTATTCTCAATGCTCTCGAACCATTGAAGAAGCCCAGTTGCTCCCTCAGAACCACTAAACTTGAGCGGTTTAGCCGAGTTGAAACTCTTGAAGTTGCATGGAGCATTGTTGTTGTTGATGGCTTGCATCATTTGAGCATAAAGATTTGGGAAGGCAGCAGCCATTTGCTGCGCGATGATTTCCGCCAGTTCGGCAGTCGCTATCTGGCTTTTGCGTCGAGGAGGCATTCTAAAAGAGGAAACATGAAATGAAACGAGTGAGAGAATTAGACGAAAAGAATGAGATGAAACAAATCTGATGAAAGCAAGGATAGTGGTCATTTGTTTGTTACTACAAAGCAACAAACGACCTCGGTGATTAATCAAAGTAAATAGGTCAAAAATAATGTATCGCGAAGACATGCTCGCCTATAAGTGAACACTCATCCCAAGAATTCCTAGGTAAGCACAACTGGTCTCGCGTCTGATGAGATGTATACGAAGTGCTTGCCTAGACAGAAATCCCAGAATACAGGCATTCACCCTTCCAGTTTGCACGTGTTCACATTATTTAAAACCCAAAACCTTGACGAGATTTTGAAAACTCAAAGGGGTTCAAAACCTAGTAATCAATCATCCTAGAACAGATGATTAGTTTTCAAAGCGGTTTTGAAATTTATGTTCTTGTTGTGGTCGTCGCCTAAGGATAGGTGACGGTATTGTTTTATGACTAAACGCAAGTAAACTCGCGTTAGGGTCCTAAGAAGGTTATAGACTAGGTCAAAGCATTACTAATAACCTAATTCCCTATAACCATTGGCTCTGATACCATCTTTTATGTCACACCCCGACCACGTAGAACATACAAAACGTGGCGAAAATGTCGGGGAGTGTTGTAACAGAATTAATTGTTTCAAATCCATGGCAATTTAAGTTTCGTTTTATTGATTAAAAGTGTTACAATGTCTTAACAAACAAATAAATACAACATAATTAACTAGTCTTGCATCTTTTATTGTCACTAAAGCCCAAGTCTGCCTATGTGTATCTTGATCATCTTATGCAGCAGCTCCTGAAAAACACATGTGAAAATAGGTACGTCAGCATAAAAATGCCTGTGAGATACATAGGTTTTGTGAAAATAGGTTTCATGACTTATGTTTTGTGAAAATGTTTAGTCATGAACCTTGTAATTTGCTTTGTCTTGTAAATCATTTGAAAAACAATGAGTTCTGATGATATGTATAAATAAATGTCAGGTTAAATGAATAACCATGTAAAATGAGTTTGTATAAGATAAGTTGTTTGTTAACAATGTCTTGTGAAAAGTATGTTATTTGTATAAAATGTTATATGTCTCAATAATGAAATGATTCAAATAACGTTACGACATGTAATACCATACAAACACTTATATATAGGAAGTACCAGCGGCGTATCCACCATGCTTGTATCATATTACACACGCATCGTTACTTAATCACTTAATCAAACCAAACCAACCAATGTAAGAAGTCTATGTTTAAACCAATTGTCAAATGTATTGAATAATATGTCAAAGTGTTCATGTCAAGATGTAAATCATGTAGTGTGAAACAATTGTCAAATGTATTTCATGTCAAAATGTCTATGTCAAATATCCATGTCAAATGTCTTTGTCAAATGTCTTTGTGTAAAATGTCTATGTGTAAAATGTCTATGTCAAAATGTCATGTATGGCAAGTGAAATGTCTCAACTAAACCATATGCACAAAAACATAGTATTGAAGTAAAACTTGGTTTAAATCAAAGCTATGTTTTGTGTAAATGCATGCTATACTGAATATGAACATTTATGCGGTATTGTGAAAATGCATACATCCAAGCCTTGTGACTGTGGTGATAAACCCTTTAAACAAATTAAAGGTCTATCTGTATTATATCATCGAATTCGGTCATTCCTTTCATCCCCTTTCCCTGGGATGTCCGGAACGGGAGTTGTTAATTCCTATGGTACCACTACCTACTAACGAACGGCGTAGCTAATGTTAATGAATGTATTGTCCCATGTAAACAAACCAAATGTCATACCAAAATGTAAGCATGTGAAAACAATGCACTAAGTATGTAATCAAATGAACATACATAGCGTGAAATGTCATGTAAAACGATGTACTAAGTAATGCACAAAATGGGCACACCTAGCATGAAATGTCATGAAATCATGTACTATAATGTACTAACGAACATAGCAGGTATATGATGTGAAAACATGTAAAGCATGAAAGTAACAAGTAGGCACATGTGTTCCACCCCAAAATAGTTTGGAAAACAGTAAAAGAGGGGTCTATGTACTCACTTGAGATTGCTCAGATGTCCAAAGATAACCACCAAGTAATGCTAGAGATCGCGGATATCAAACGGCACCTAATATAGGTAACTATGTTAATAAGCCGGACCTAAATCAGATGATTTGGATAGAATGAGGGTTCGTAAACCAAACGAGTATAGAGACTCGTGTCATATGGTTTATCAAAGCCTACATACTAAATGAAACCAAACCTAAGTGCTTTTGACCCATCCCGGCCCATTAAGGTAACTTATGCTACTTTAATGCGTCGTGCGCGTGAAACGCGTTCGGACCGTCTAACTAGTCCTATGACAAGTGTTATATGCCTAAACATGTTACATAATCAGTTATGTGACAAAAGTTTAGGTTACATATGCTTAATTACCAATTATACATGAAAAGGGTATTCTGGTAATTTACCTAAGGCATATAAACTACCTATCATACAACTACTTAAAAGATGTGACCATAGGGTATAACCTCGGAAGGTTATTCCCTACACTATGGTCACCTAATGTATTTGGTCAGATCCTAATGATCGACCAAACTGGGTCGAGTTCGAAGGTATAAGCGATTTATCAGATCGCTTACCCTACGACCCTAGACAACGTGGTAATCAGTAGGCATAGTCCCAAGGGACTATAACCAACGTGATTACACTCACGTTGCGAAGTTCAAACGAACTTCGCATTGACCATTACTGGTCAACGCTGAAAGTCAAACAAAGTTTGACTTTCGGACTCGAAAAACAATAAAACAAGAAAAAGAACGAAAGAATACTTACGAAGGGTCCCCGAATGCTAATTTCGATCCGAGAATCTCAGGTATGAAACAATGGTTTCAACTTAGAGTTTCTAAGATCAAAATTCTAGTGAGAAATAAGGTTGGGGTGATGGGGTATTTATAGTTTTTGGGCCACCGTTGAGATCGTTTCATGGAAAACATGCTCGAATCCTACCCGTACATGTGTTGGCAAGTTGTGGTGCCTAAAATCCATCCTTATCAGCTGACTAAGCCTTTGAGAACATGTGGTTGAGGATTAAACAGCTGGAACTGATGTTAAATGCAGTTTATCTGGTCCAGAAGTCGGACGCGGCCTGCTTCAGGATGTTCATAAACTCAGGCGGGCCGCCTGGGAGTGGCAGATCAGAAACAGTTTTGAATAATGACACTTTCAGCCCCTGCACGTGTTTAAGCCCATTTCCGGCACTTCCAAGGCCCGTAAAGCCAACTTTAAGGCCCTAAAATGATGCCTAAACATTGTGGACATGAAACATGCTCAAAAATATGCCGGGTGTTGGTTCGTTTGGTCGTACGAACGCGATGTTCGCTTAATTACGACGGAATGCGCATAAGCGCGTAAAACGATCCAAATGACGCGACGAATGGATTTTTCTTATGGCGAACACTAAAATATAATGTAGTCATGCTTTCATAAAATTTTGGATGTCCGTATGTATTCAGAACGTAAGTTATGCGCGAAAATGCAAACTTGTGCACTTTTTGACACTTTTAGTCCCTGAATGAGCCAAAAGTTTATTTTAGCACACCGAACCCCTCAAAGCCTATTTCTAAGCTATGTAAAGGATATTTAAGGTGTGTTTAACTTATGGTCATGTTCCGGAATGTCTCTTACAGTTTAAATTGGCATACTTTCGCAGTTTGTCAACTTTAGTCCCTGTAAGCGATTTAACTTGATTTTGCCATACCAAAGCCTTCAAAACTTATTTCTAAGTTATGTAAAGGTTATTTAAGGTATGTTAAGCCTATTTCACTATTCCAGAGTGTTCGTTGTGTTAAACTGGTTATATTTACGCATCAGTGCGCGTATAACCTTCCAGAAAGCGATTTAGAGCTTGAAATCGAACAAGAGTTGATATGTGCAAATGATACACATATTTTTACAAATCCCAAGTATGAAATACAATATTTCATTGGTTTGGTATTTGTTTGATGGTTGAAGTGACACAGGTGTCACAGTACCTGCACACAATCCATTAGTAATCCTGAGGATACCTTTCAGGATATTACCAATACCCTGAACCAGCATCCCGGATGTAAACAGATACTACATAACCAAGATATAAACCAAGATATTTTCCAGGATATAAGGGTTCAGAATTTCACCCATAACAAATACCTACTGCAAGATCTACCCTACGGGATCCTGAGCAGAATCCTGAAGCCTTGAGTCAGGATTTGGATACTATAGATGAAAAAAGGGATGCAGCAAGGCTAAGGATGGCAGCATATCAACAAAGAATATCCAGAGCATATAACAAGAATATTAGGACCAGAAGATTTAAGGTTGGAGATTGGGTGTTAAGAAAGGCTTTTCAGAATACTACTAATCCTACCGATAGCAAGCTAGCTCCAAAATGGGAAGGACCATATGAAGTTGAATCAGAAGCAGGGAAAGGAGCATATAGACTCATGAATATGGAAGGGGATATGCTACCGAGATCTTGGAATGCTATACACCTTAAGCTTTATTTCAAGTGAGTTTAGAATTTAATTTCTAACTCAGGATGGTATGAATTCTATCTTTTTTAAATATGTTTGGTTTAATTTATTCTTTGAAACCCAATACTAACTTAAGCATCGGAGGGGTGTTAGCCAAGCTAACACCCACCTTAGTTTAAGGATGTTTTGCAGTATATGCTCCAGGATATAGCTCCAGGATGCTCACTCAAGATACTTCGGAAGATTAGAGGATTGGCCCCTCTCTCACGTATAAGGGATTCCAATCCCTTCACAGGTTTAAAGGTATTCACCTTTCTTCCGAATTGGGTTTAAACACTCAGCCTGGAGCGCAAGTTATTCAGGGATAGTTCAAGGTGGCGGGACCAGTCCATGTAAAAGTGGCTGACAATTTCGTTACTGTTGGCTATATCCTGAATCCTAAAGGTATATGAGGATTGATCACCCTCTCTCACGAAAGGGTATTTTCATACTCTCTAAGGTTTAAAGGTTTTCACCTTTCTAAGTCTTGGAGTTTATACACTCCCACTTGTAGCGCACGAAAATTTGGGATTTTCCCCAGGATACAAGGAATTTATCTCCAGTACATTCTTGGGTTTTACCCCTGTAACATGAAAAATTGTCTATACAATAGGAACTGATATCCAGAAGATTTCTAAGTATTTGAAGACATTGTACACATGGGACATTCCTACTAAAGCAATGGTGTAAAGCTAAAAGGATAAGGCTCGGAACTAATGCACTAAGTGTCTCAGACAGGGGACATCTTCATTGGAAAAGTTGCAAAGGGATTGAGGTTTGATAATAGGGTTATACCCTATTCCTGGTATGATCTTTCCTTTGTAAACATCGTTTAAGTTTTTGATAATACTATGTTTGGTAAAAGGTTAAATATCCTGATATATTCTCAAAATATATTTTCAAAATACTTCTCAGAATATTTGATTAAAATATTTGAAACTAATACTAGTTTGAAACTTTGATCATTTAAGTATTATCAAAACAGGATTTGGAAAAGTGGATTGTTTTTCACTCTTTAAAAAGCTTTCTACAAAGTTGAACGAATATTTGGAAATCCTATCTAATAAAAAGTTTTTATAATATATCGCTGAGCATATTGATCAGGATATTTTCATAAGATAACAATACAAAATTTTTACAAAGCTAAGAGTTACATTAAGTAATGCAAGGCAATAACAAATAAGTCAAAAGATAGGTATATTATTAACAAGTCAAAAGTTATGCTTTTGGTTTCACCTTAAACCAAGGCCCATCCGCCAAAAGCACGATTAGTTTTTACCATACCTACGTAACGGTTGAAGGTTTTATCTCAAAACGAAACCTGTCAACCTTCAACCGCTACGAAATTCAAAACAGATTATACTAACCGATGACCAAGGGCTTCATCCTAAAACCAAGGACCCATCCACCTTTGGTCATCGTATTGTTCTAATGCAGGAAATATAAATTGTTCAAAGACAGGAAATGTAAATTGTTTTTCACAACCACAACCATGAAATTTAAAAAAATGGGCTCCGGCCTCAGCACGTATATTCATCATCGCCCGCTCCACTGCCTAAGGGGCAGCACCTTCTTGAACAGCAACCTCTTTCCCGGCATCCGTACCAGCATCATCCTCGGGATTCTTCTCAGCATCTGTAGCAGCATCCTCTCCACCAGCATTCTTTCCAGCATTTGCCCCAGCATTCTCAGAAACATCCTTTGAAGCGCTAGCATCCATTGTCTTGGCGGACTCTTCCACAGCAGATTTGGCAGGAGGATCCACAGGATTTCCCCCAAGATCTTTTAACTTCGCCTCCCAGGCCTTGGTGTTCCAAGAAGGGCATTGTAAACCCGAAGCCATCGCCTCGTAAGCCATTTTCAGCCTGGCCTGGAGAAGGGAGATCACGATGGAATTCTTGAGGCTCTCTCGGTATGAAGCCATGGCCTGCTCGTGTTGAACCTGGGCCGCGTCAAACTTAGCTTGAGCCTCCTGAATGATCTTCTGGATGACGGACTGGTGATCTTGAGTCATAGCCTTATACTTAGCTTCGTAGTGTTCTGATTTAGCGGTGGCAATTGCTGCTTGATCTGCAATGGTGGCCTTGGCCTTTTTTAGCTGGCTTTCAAGCATGACGTTGGAGCCACATGCGTCTTCATAAAGGAAAACCAGGCGTTCAAGGCCCTGCAAGGTAAAGAAACAGGCATTATTCTAAATGAACATTTCTATTTAGCATACGGTGCAGGATATAGGTCAGGATACTAACCTGGTTAAGGAAGCCGGTCATAAATGTGCTGGATTCTGTGAACCCGTGGTTCTCGAATGGGAACACGTGGGGTGGAGCAGAGGGCTCAACTTCCTTTCTTTTTCGGGAGCTGGAGGCTCGGGCCCTGGATGCTGGGGGAGCTTTGGGAGTAGTGGCGGTCTTTGAACTGGTAAGTTTTGGTGTAACGGATGACTTCGGGTTAGATTCTTGCTTGACAGGTTCAAGGCTGGAATAACTGTCCAGCTCATCGAGTTGGAAGCCTTCGAGGTTAATAACTGGCACTGCCCATGGGAAGATGTTTTAAGCTTATTATATCTCTAAAAATAATAATCAATTTAATATAAAAATAATTCCTGAAATTATGCTTACCAGACATGTTGGAACTTAATCTTTGACTTGAGCTTGTGAGTAACAGGTTAAAGGTTCTTTCACCCTCTGGAAGCTTGTAGATCTCTTTTATTCTCCCTTCCGATTCAGCACTAGGAGGAGCTAGTTCTTTAAAGTTTGCTGCAAGAAAAGAAATAAACATATCAGGATGTTGGTTCAGGATGGAGGTTTGGGATATGATTGGGGATATTCCTAAAACCCTAAGTCCTACCAGAAGTCAACCATCTTTTAGGGAGGTCAAAACCCTTATCAATGGAGTCTCTTTTCACAAAGAAGAATTTTCTTGTCCATTTATCCTCATTCTTGGTGGCCTTAAGAATGAGAGGATCGCTGGAAATAGAAAAAAGGAGAAACCGGCTGGAACCATGTGACCTTAGACGGTAGGCCATCGAAAGGTCTTCGATGCATAGATCAGGCATATGACGAGCCTTAATCTGCTCCAGGGTGACTAACACGCGCCAAACCATAGGCATGATTTGGGCGAAACTAAGACCGGTAAGCTCAAAGAAGCGAGATATGAAGGGAGAAAATGGATATTGAAGCCCTAATGAAAAAGGATATGCAAAAAAGCAAACCCATTCGTCGGAACAAAAATCCGATCGGACCTCTCGGTCGAATGGACGGAAGATTGTCCTGGCGGGAAAGGCACCGGAAGCTCGTAGGGCCGCGATGTCGGAATTATCGAAAGAACACACCTCTTTTGAAGGATTCTGAAGCAAATTTTGTTTGTAGAAGGGGGAAACAGAGTCCGCCATTTGCGATCTGGTACGGGTCGCCATGGAAGAACATAATCGGAGAAAAGGAGATATAAACAAGGAAAATAGAAAGGGTAGAGAGGAAAGTAGCTGATATCCGGTTGAAGATAAGGGTAACCATAATGAGGAGTCCCTCGGTTAATATAGGCTGAATATAGGGAGGTAAAGAGTAAATAACGCTTTGGAAGTTGCACCGCTGTCATTTCAAGGGTCTAGTCGTATTGATTGCCTTAAGTTATGAGGTGAAACTTTTAAAATATATCCGTTGGATTGGTATACCAACCGATATATTTGGGGACAATTGTTATGGCTCATTTTCTGAGCATACATATCTTGAACTATATCCTGCTTTTAATTGTTTATCTGTGATCAGGATACTGGACGGGGATATTGCTAACATCCTGGGTGATATCCTGAGGTATATCGAATTAATCACGTGCAGGTTAAAGACTGGGACTTGCTAACGGTCAAATGGACTTCATCTCCTCAAGACTCGGGCGTATTTGTTAAAGGAGAGACGTTGAACCCGAAAGACCAGGTCTACAACGTTCGACTAAGGAATATTCGTTGGATCCCGGTTATGTAGGATAGTCAGTTACATTTGTTTTACTATAAATAGATGGGGGCGGATCAGATTAAGGCACTCAACTTACACATTTTCGAACACTTTCTCTCTAGCTCATCGCAAACACGACACACAACACTTGTATTCGAATTACATTGTAACACATAGTCGATCCGCACCACATCCTGCACTGTATCCAGATATTTGAAGCAATAGAAGAACAAGGCAGCTACGATTGTCAGCTCCCGAGGTTTTATGCCGGCGATCTAGATTGATCAAGGGCTTTCCTCATACATCACGTGTCAACCTTTACCTTTTTGCTCATTGTTTGATTGTAGATACAGTTCGATATCCCGAGCCGTATCCTGAAACTGTTTTCATAACTAATTTGGTTAACACATTTTTCACACATAATATTAGCACACTACCTCACTTAACTAATTTGATCACTAAATTGCTTCGGTAATTTTTGACCAAAACAGTTTCTTTCTTGTATTTGCCTTATTTTTTTAACAAGTAATTTGGGAAGCGTGGGGAATGAGTGAAGAGTCTCGTGAAGATAAAGATTTATATTTTATTTCGGTAATGTAATGAAAATGTAATCAGGATCCTTTGTTTTCAACATTATGGATTAGTTTAAGTTTTGATATCTGTATGAGTGACATGTCAGCCTGTTCAGGTTGGGGTGTTACATATTCGTTCTTCATTCAGACGTAATTGATTAACTATTACTGTTGTTCGATTAACATAATCTTCTATAGTTTCACTATCCTTCATTCTTAATGCATCGAATTCACATCTTAGGGTTTGCAATCTTACCGTTTTTACCCTGTTCTCTCCTCTGTATGCTTTGTGCAAGGCTTCCCATGCTTCCTTTGAAGTTTTACACGTAGCCACATGTTCAAACACTGTTTCCTTAACGGCCTGAAACAAAATATGCAACGCCTTCTTATCCCTTTTAATCTTCTCTTTCTGAACGTTCTGATCGTTCTCTGATGCATTTATCGGAAGTTCTGAGTATCCTTCTTCCACTATCATCCATAAATCTTGTGATTCCAGTAACACTCTCATTTGTATATGCCAGTGATAGTAATTCTCTCCCAGCAATTTTTGAATCTGGGTTTGAATCCCTCCGTTGGTTGTCATGTATTGATATCTTTGAAAAGAAATTAGGGTTGTGCACTTGATAAACGATTTGCAGAATTGTACTTGTTGATCGGTGGCTCTAATACCACTTTATTGGAATGAATTACGCTATCAGACTTGGATTTCGAATGAGAGAATTTGAATATGTTCTTGATTGAATTGGTAAATGAATTCGTTACATTGTGAATACATATATACGAGGGGTTTCATAAAGATAACCGCCCGAAACTAGGTTAGAGAATAATAATAATAATAATAACGTTGTTGGTCCGTTTTCGGATCGCCAGACAACTACGAGATCTTGTTTCGAATACCGTAACGAGTGCGGAATCCACGTTACGATACCAACCGAGCGAGAGATAAACACAACACAAAGATATAACGTCTAACGGTTGTATATTGAATTACCAGAGTTTCGTTACAGAAAGATATTACAATGAAACACACAAATGAAACTCTCAGTTCTCTCTCTCTGGTCTCACTGTGTTCTCTACTTGTTTATATAGGCAACCAGTCACAGCTTCGACGAAACTCAAAGGGTTCTCGGCGAAACTCCAATATTGACGAAACTTAGGGAGGTTTCGTCGATGAGTATGACGAAACTTGGAGGGCCTTGACAAAACTTGAAAGTCGACGAAACTCATAAAGGTTTCATCGACATGCATGCTGACATAATGAAGGTTTCAGCCCAAGTAAGTTTTGGCCCAATGAAGTTTCGGCCCAGCAGACTATACTTTACGAACATGAATTCTCAAACATTCAGATTGTAAAGATTAGCCAAACATGTGACATCATCATGATGATGTCATGGTGATGTGTCGGCGGGAATTGGTTCGCGGCTCTCCGTGCTTCGTGTGTCAAACTCTGGGGCGCACGACGAAGGAATGTCGCTACGTCGGGCTTGAGCCGAACCTAACCGAGTCGAACCGAACCGAGTCGCATCCACATAATATGTATCAACAAACTCCCCCTTTGACGCTACTCGTGAGGTTCGTCTTCCATGTCTTCCATGTCGAAGGATCTTCAAAGTCTTCACGCGTCGTAAGTAGAAAGTGTATCAACAAACTCCCTTTTCATTTAGGAAGTGTGTTAACAAACTCCCCCTTAAGATAAGCTTTCCTTTGAGTTATGCTCGTGAATCTTTTGATCTTCAATTCTTTAGATCCTTGTGGTGTTGATGAGTGATCAACTGCAACCCGATCATCTTGATCTTCGGATTGCATCAACGTCGTGTCTTCACTTTACGGCTTGTCATCTGACACGTTCTCTTCGCCTTTAGCTGATTCTAATGTCGCATCTGCACATACAAGAAAGCTAAACACGTAATGAGAACAACCGCTTGGAATATAGACAAATTAAACGATGACACATATGAGATCAAATCTCAATCAAACACCGACCGACAGCAGTTTGAAAGTTTAGAAGATGTTTAGTTTTAATCCTTTAACTTTTAAAATCCGTCAACTTCGACCGTTTATGAAGATGCAATTGTTTTCCGGCTTACAATCAGGATTTTGGGTAGGATAGACTCGAGTTCCAACATCGGTCAATCAAAAATAAACTAGAAGCAATTTTTTTTTTTTTTGGCTTTTATAAAGTTTATATTAAAACACACCTAAAATCTTTTTGGATTTTTTCATTTTTCAAATGTAAAGACGGAAAGCAATAAAAAAATATATACAAAGATACAGAAACCGAAAGCAGTAAACAAATATTTACAGACATTCTTTTTGCGAGTTTCGAGGGTAAGAGAATCATATCAGTGTACGGTCACGCCAAAACACTCTAGTTGTTCAGTTAGTTAATCTTTAAATAAGCATCCTACAACAATTATCGGTATTGCTGTCCACATAAGCTCAACTTATCAGATGTAATCATGGCGAGGGGATACGATTAATGTATGATTTATACTTACCGACCGGTGTTCATCCACACACGACACATTCCCGTATCAAGGTATGCATGAGAGATCATCTTACCGGTGAGTATACCATTTATCATCTGTTTGAACGTATAAAAATGTGAGATACTCACATATTTTTTTGATTGAAAAACAAGCCCTATGTGATAGAGTCACTTATTGATGAGGAACTTGATTTTCATATGCATGAGGGCACAAGAGCAAGTTCGTGAACAGGTCAGTACATCGTACAGCAAAGAGACGAACTTGACTCCCGGATAAATTTAATATTTTATCACTTATTTTGTTTGGACATGTGATAGTTGATCACTTATTGAGGTCGAATGCAATATGTACATGTATGTATAGTATCATGGAAGATCTAGACTTCGTCTCCGTTATTTTTCGGTAAAAGATACAACCATGATACCCAGATGATAAGACAACATAAAGACCGAATATCTCAGAACCTCAGCAATCAATCAAACAAAATTTCGGTACTAAGACCATATGCCAATGTGTGGTTCCCACCTGGTCTTCAGTCGATTAAGGTTTATATCACCCTGCACACTTTAAAATGATTGTGAGCCTACCAATACATCTTATATAGAACTACTTATCATTTTTCATTTAAGGTTTAAATAGGTTTGGACAGACCACTGATGTACTATCATTTTCTCTTTTGCTCGCCAGGAAACTCATTTTTTCTATTGTTTTTGTGTTTTGGAATTTTTTTTCGATGTTTTTGGATTTACTCCCCCTAAAATCAACAAACTATGATAAATTATAAAAACACAAAGGTATTTACAAAAACGATTTCCTGATGTTGGTTAACTCATGTTTTACCTCAATGCCGTTTACCAAAATTAATTTTAATCAGAATTGATTTATCGAATTTTGGAAAAATCGGTTGGCACATATGTAATCGGTGTGGACCATGACAACATTGACGAGTTTCATATTGAAGCGATCACGTGTGAGGTGATATTTGAGGTCAACGTGTCTGGTCAAAGAGTGCTGTACGAGATGATATAATTCATAAAGCAGCTTAAATATCGACAAAGATATGAGAGATTAGAAATTCAAAACCATATCCTGCAACTGCTTCGTGCATTGCCAGGAATCTGAGCGCTCTCCTAAACTGGATATCCACCCGGTGTGGATTTCAAAGTTGATTTTTGTTACTACTTCAATTAACCGAGAAATCCTTTCACAGCAACAAGATCATAAACCTCTGGGTCTGGCTGGTCTTCCATATTGCACCAGCGAAGGTCTTTGTCTTTCTCTTGAGAAGTAGTGTGCGGTTGTTCAAACCACGCCAAGGCATCCGCACACCTGGTTGGCTTGTTCGACAAACACATTCTCTTCAATCACACCGCGAAGAAATGTACACTGCACGTTCATCTGGTTGATTTTGAACTTCAGACGTGCTGCAGGTGCGTACATTTTGATTGAATCTATCCTGGGGACCCGATTAAAGCCTTTAACATTCAAACTTTGTAATGATTTACATTTTGTCAAAGCTTTCAATCTCTTTAATCAGACATTCTTTCACTTCTTTTCTTTTTCTTCTCTCCATCAAAGGCAACAACTCCTAGATGTGATGATGTTTTGGAGCCGCATGTCGCCAATCTTGTGCATAGATGCTCCACTATCAACAATCCTAAGACTATCAATAGTTCCTCCTAGAACATTCTGCACACTCATTCAGAGATTAGTTGGAGAAGGGGACCCAAGCCTTCATTGACTTAGGTCGTCCATGTTCATCGACAAAGGTTATTTCAACCTCGCGATGACCTGGAACTGGTGAGACTTCCCCTGAAACTTTATCCGTTTTAGGTTTCCAAGCTTGTTTCTGTTTACCAGATTGTATATTATGTACAATTTTTGGTTTTAATGGTTGTGACAAACTAGGTTTCCTTTTAACAGATTTTACTTCTGTTTTTATAGCCTTTTCGATCACCTTCACGATCTCCTTTCAACAAACTTAGGAGATTATGTTCGATGGCCTGACGTTGAAGTTGTAGACCCAGAGGTACTAGCTTCACCCCCGTTTGTGTGTTGGGTGTAATTGTTATCACTATTACGTTTCAAAATTTTAACGTTTTGAACAAAATCGGTATTTGATTTAATTTCAAACGTCTCCACTTTATCAGTACCCTTGGAGGCCACAAATTTAACGTCTTTGCATTTCTTCTTATAACGAGCTCCTTTTGTTTCAGCCTTTGGTTGTGTAACCTTAGGCTTTTGAGCTCGTTGTTGTTGTTTACCCTTAAAAGCGACATGTTGTTGCTTTGTCGATGATTTTTGATTTCCAAATTTTCTTCTAACTTCAGCTTTTGGAATAGGATCACACTGAGTTACAGAAACTCTCGGGATCCCTTTTTCCAAAAACTTACTTGTAGTATCTTCAAATACTTTGTCAATCAAAGATTGATTGACGTTTTTCATGGTAAAATATTTGTTTGAATAAATTTTACCATCACCGACCAAAGTGTATAACACGTTATCACTTTTAACGGTAGACACTGTTTCCTTGATAGGATCTATCTCTTGTTTAACAGTTGAGTGCACAGTAGGAGTAGGAGGATCACACAGAATATGATTCTCAATAGGCACTTCTACTCATTTCCTATCATCAAGAGATTTATCCTCATCACTCACATCCGATTCATCTTCTGACGAATCATAGTCCTCAATTATGGGAGGACTTTGTTCCGTATCAACTGATGACTTTCCCAAGCTTTCAGATGAGCTACCCGAGGGACTATCCGATTTGAACCCTAATCCTGTAGTAACTTCCTCATAATCAAGAGGAACACTTGGTTTAAACCGAGGCATTTCTTCCTCATCAGGCATTCTGGTATAGTTGTGTCTCAAAGGAGGCGGGCACGACTTATACCCAATGCCTTTCACATTCCCTTTCAGCTTTTGAACGTCTATGATGTGATCAAGCACATATCGGGAGTTTGAGTAACTCTCCAATTTGAGCTTGATCGCATCATGCTCACACTTGGCAACGGCTAGCTCTTTCTTTGTTTCCTCAATGATGTTAATGTAGTTATTAAAATCAATTTGTTTATTAAAAACAGTTTTTGTCAATTCGGAAACACTTTTCTTTAAAGTTTCGATTACTGATTTGAAATCTTTTTCATTTCGAGCTAAGGCCGTGTTTGCCTCTTTGCATTTTGACAGTTCAATAACCAAACTCTGATTGTGACTATGAACCGTTTCAGATTCATGTTTCAATTCAGCACATTCATGTTTCATATCAGCACAAACACTACATATGCTAGGAGTTTCAGAATGTACCTGACTTGTAGATGCTGAAACATTAGCCATAAAGGCAGTCTGAGAAGAGAAAGATCCGTCTTCAGTGAGAATCTTCTCCATTTCTTCTGATGTAGCATCAGCTTTCTTGACCAAGACATATTTCTGACACTTTACCTCCTCAGCATCATTCAACAAACTATCACCTTCAGAATCAGTTCTCTCATTCACATCTAATTCTGAATCGGAACTGCCACTGTATCCCGAACTATCATCATCTTCAGAGAATTCTTCTTTGTGCACATGCTTGATGTGACTGATGATCTTCGCATAACATGCAGTTCCTCCTCCCAACTGTACGGACCAATCACATCCCTCATCGGCTTGTACCACTAATGCTCGATTAGTATTAGATGGCCCTGACTGGTTTGTTTGGTTGTTAGCAGCTACTATCCCTCTTTCGTTGTTAGCTTGATTTGAAGTACTTGTTTGATTTTGGAAAGGATTTTGGTTGCCTTGTTTGCTTGGTCGCGTTCATTCATGTTTGAAGTGACCCTTCTCACCGCAATTGAAGCATGTCACGACATCCTTATCAAAACCGTACTTCGTATCCTGCTTGCTTTCCAAGCTAGTCTTCCCGGTTCTCCTCATATAATCCTTCGCTCGTCTAACCGCACTCGCAAGCACCCACTTGATATCCATTAACTCCATTTCTTCCCTGTCTATCTGCTGATAGTCTTCGTTTGTCAAATTAATGTTGCTAATTTGACTTGCAACTAGTCCGCAGTAGGCATTGACCATGGTGTTAAGAAGTTCCATGGTTCCCTTGCAGTTTCCACATTGACTTTGGATAAGTTTGCTTGTGGTTGCTGGGTTTGAGGTTGTGGTTGGGCTTGTGATGGTGTTGGAATATAAGCATTTGGATCAAATTGAGGTTGAGTGGGAGGAACTTGTGGTGGAGGTTGGGGTTTAGGTAGCCACGCACTTGCATTGAATTGAGGTTTTGAGAAAGCATGAGCTTGAGCAATCATATGCGCTGGCGGATGATAAGCACTTGGATCGAAAACTTGAGGTGGAGCTGATTGTGGAAACGAAAAAGAGCTTGTATTCGACATAAACGCCATCTGTAGCTTCGGTTGCTGAACTGAACTGGAACTGGAACTAGCTAAAGAGTTAAAACCTGCAAGATACATTTCGGTATTTTGAGGAATAGGAATTCGTTTAGCTTTCTGGATTTCTTCATCATTCGTGTGCTCCAACTTCTGAATAAATTCAAAGATATTGACAGTATCTAAAACGCCCGTATGCTTTAGAAGCTCAATGAATGGGCTCCACTTTGGAGGTAGAGCATTAGCAAACCATGCAACCATTTCCTGTTGAGTTGCAAGAACAGTATAAGAATACATTTCACTAATCAAATGATAAAAACGAGCAGTCATATCATTTAGGGTTTCATTCTCAAAGAATTTAAATGATTCGAATTCCTTCTTCAACAGATCACGACGTGTCATTCTTGTCGCTGCATTTCCTTCACCTCTTGCTACCAAGGCATCTCATAGAGCTTTCGTGCTCGTACAATAAGAGAATTGATGATAGATGTCTTTGTGGAGTGCTTGCGTGAGAATAGAAAACGCCTTCTTCTCTAGATCATACGCTTTTTTGTCATCTTCTAGCATATTCGCCAATGTCGCCGCACTTGATCCTGCTTCTTCGAGGGCTGTGTTGTATGGAGAAGTGAAACAGGTCCATAATTCTGTATTTTGCCCTAGAACGTATGTGTGGAAACGATCCTTCCATGATGGATAGTCGTTCATGTGATTCAACTATGGCAGGTGATTATTGCTTCCCGTTTCGCTCTCACTTATCAATAGATTTTGAATGCTTTGATTCTGGTTCGTCACCAATGCCCATTGACTTGCACTAATCGATTGTTGAGGCATGATGTAACAACTCTCATTAAAAGTATAAATTCTTATCTTAATTTGTCCAATAGGAAACCCTAATTTAGACCCCCAAGTAATCCTGTATAACCCCTAAAATTTTCAGAATAATCGGAATCAGGATCAGGGCCCCTAAAACTCAGGGGGGGGGGGTGTTCCCCATTGACGATTATCATCACAGTTTGTTGTCTAAATTGAATTTTGTCGAATCAACAACTCAGCTAAACCAGTAACAGACGTGGCTACCCTATGCTAAAAGGGTACCCGTCGCGTGGCGCGACAAGCTGTCTCGGGGCGCGACGCCGTTTTTCAGGTATAAGTAGGGGAGTTTGGCACTTGAAATTTGGCGTTGGTTCGACGTAAAAACTCAATTCGTACACTGAGATATCGTCTAATTACTCCAAAAACACACACAAGCACGAATTCTGTCGCGATAACAGGGTAATAACTCGATCACTGCTACGATTTAATGTCCGATCAATAAAAACCAATCCGATGGATGTTTAAGTGCTGCCCAAACTCGGGCTATGCTTTGTCATTCGTCATGAATTCGATGGATGTTTAAGTATCGCACTTTGTCATTCATTGTGAAGGTTTTGATCTCGTGAGTTGTCGTAAAAGTTGGATTAAAGTTACTAACCTAGTTTTCGTGTGCATTGTTATTTGAATTAGGTTAACAGGCTTATCGGTAGGCTAAACTCTGCCCGTTTAAATCTGCAATGTGAGTCATTCTCTTTTTATTAAAAGTGCTTTACAAAATCTTAAATTGTTTTCCAGTTATAATTACAGGGATTAAGTCTTTGTAATCTTCAATTACTGCCGGTATGTGGGGTTTTGTATACATTACTTGTTTCCCGTCACCATTGGACAACGAGTTAGCCGATGGGTGATCTGACCATAGTCACAGATACAGTCGAGTGACAAATACTGATTTGGGGTAATTGGTTGATAAAAACAATGTAATCACCCTTAATACTGTATATTATAACAATGTGTCGTTTTGTGCAACTTGAATGACTCGTCAGTATTTCCCTGCTGATAAAACCTTTTTAAAACATGTTTCAAGTGATCTGCTGTGATCCAGGAAAAAGTGTCGTGTAGCACTACAAGCTTGAGGAAGTGGCTCAATAAAATAAAGAAACATGTTTTTGTAAAATAGGGATTTCCCAGTGAAATCACCTTTCTTTTAAATTATGGGTGTAATCCCCAATTTGTGAAATAAAATAAATTGGGTATTTTCAAGTTTTAAACGATCCTGTTAAAATTCCGCTGCCAACATAATAATTACCACGGATTTCTGTCCCGCGGCTCCTGACCTGGGTAAAACCGGGACGGGGGCCGTGACAGAAAAAGGTGGTATCAGAGCCACTGATTTAAGCCAATTAAGTATTTAGAAATACTTAATTTTTCTGATTGCCATTCTGTGATTATGTGAAAAGTTCAATATTACAAAATTTTAACTTAGAATTTTGTGTGTTTCTTTATATCTGCTAAACAGCATGAATGAGTTGTCTGAAGCTCTTCAGAATCTCAATCTCTATTTCGTTAATATAGAAGTTTCTAGAGACTTTACCGGTTATTGTGTCGACACTGATGAACCAATGGAATTTCAAGCCAAACCTCCGGAGAAACCCAAAATGAAAAAAGAAAAGAAGATTCGTCGGCTGGAGGCGTGTGCGCAGGAAAAAACCAGCGACATGGAAAGTTATAAAAACGGAGTATCCCAAAGATAAAGGCAAGGGAATAGAGATCGGATAAAGTTCCAGGCAAGACCAGGAAATGCCATCTTGGGAAGAGCTGGATTATAAACTGGCACTGAGTGACCTCATCGGACCTGCCGATGCAAACCTCTTCAATTACCCAGCGGAAGCACAACTTCTAGTTGATCTAGAGCCTAAGATCCCAGATCCTATTATCCACACCCAACCGCTACCAGCAGAGCTAGAAGAGTGGTGGACAACCGACTGGTAATTTCAGAACCTCTTAAATAACCCTAATACCTTTTTCCCACAGTTTGACCCCGGGCCTCCACTACACCCACCTATGAGCTCCGAAAACTTGGCAGAACTCCGCCACTATGGCGAGGAGCTAGTGGACGCAGGAAATAGAATACGGGAAGTAGGGGAGACGATATCCTGGAAATACGACGATAGGGAACGTCGTTTCTGAGATGCCAGCTGACGAGAGTTGTGGGGTTGTGGGAGGATGTGTTTAATAATAATATAATAATCAAATATAATCCTGTAAAATAAACTTAAAATAAAACTTTTGTAAGATAACGGGTGTCTACGGAAGCATACTATAATATATAAAAACGGAAGTCGAAAAATAGACAATTTTGGCTAAATGTGTTGATATGATTATGTGTGATTGTTTTATTATGCTTGGTTATTAATTAAGTTGGTGCTAATAACTTACATATATATTACCAGATAGAACACGCTGGTAATGAACAAGTTAACGAGGGTAACCAATCCGCGCAAAACCATGAAGATCAATTCCTGAATAGGCAATATATAGAGAATATCATTGCTCAGGGAATAGCTAATGCTATTCCAGCAATCATTGCTGCTGCCCGAAATCCAGTTGAACCTCAACAAATTATTCCTAGCAAACGTACTCATGAAGACAACTTCAGTAATAGCGTAAATGGAGGCGGTAACATTAATAATAATGATAATGATGTACTGCAAGCCCCAATTCTTAAAAGAATGAAAGCTGCAACGCCTGGTTGCACCTACAAGGAGTTTCTTGCCTGTAAATCTGTGGAATTTGCAGGCAATGAAGGGGCAACTGCTGCACTGCGTTGGTTGGAGAAAACCGAGACAGTAATTAAAATAAGTAAATGTGCCGAGGAGGATAAAGTCATGTATGCTTCTCACCTTTTCAAGGAAGAAGCATTAGAATGGTGGAACACGGTATTACAAGCTAAGGGAAGTGACATGGCTTATGCCATGAGTTGTGAGGAATTTAAGCATCTGGTGGAAAGAAAATTATGCCTTGAATATGAAAAAGAACAAATGGCGAACAAATTCCTGAGCCACCGAATGGTGGATGTTGACTGCCGAGGGTATACTTCGAAGTTTTTCAAATTTGCTCGAATTGTGCCTACTCTGGCTTCGCCAGAACCGGTACTTATTTCTCGCTACATTTGGGGTTTAATTAGCGAGATCCGTGATATTGTCAAAGCTGCGAGACCCGGCATGATCGATGATGCGGTGGAATTAGCTAATACTTTGACTGACGGACTGGTGCGTACGCGAGAAGAAAATAGGAAGAAGGAATTGGCTCAGAAAATTACCCAAGGATTTCGTGTGGGTAATAATAGCAACTTCAAGAGAAAGGGAACGGGATCATCTTCCACTCCGCCGTTCTGCAGGAACTGTAAAAAGAAACATTTTGGAAAATGTAATGAAACCTGCAACTTCTGCAAAACTATAGGAAATCATGAAGAAGATTGCAGAAGAAAAACAAAAATCTGCTAGAACTGTGGAGAAGCTGGGCATTTTCGACCAGAATGCCCTAAATTGGTCAAACCAGCAGATAACAAGGTTAAACCTGCTGAAGGAACCAATAAGAAGAACGCAAGAGCCTTCCAATTGACCACGTAGGAAGCCGAATTGATTCCTGACGTGATAGCTGGTACGTTCTTAGTTCACAAAGTTTATGCGAAAGTATTATTCGACTCTAGTGAAAACCAAAGTTTTATTAATACTTCATTCTGCCAAGCTCTTAAGCTACCTTTAACCAAACATAGGCAGATTTATACATTAGAAACGGCAGACAGGAATTCTGTTAACAAAGATACGGTTTTGCAAAAAGAAAATATAGAACTTTCAGGTCATAAATTTTCTGCAAACCTTTTACCCATGAATTTAGCTGGATTCGATGTTGTGTTAGGAATGGATTGGTTAGTAGCCAACCATGCTCGAATCCTTTGTGATAAGAACTCCATAGAAATTCGTGCATCCACCGGAGAAGTAATTATAATTACAGGGGATAAGCCGCGTAAACCAATGAAGTTCATTTCAGTAATGAAAGTAGCTAGTTATGAACAAAAACAAGGAATAGTGTATATGATTTCAGTAATCATTAGCACTAAGGGTAAGGAACTTAAGGAAATTCCGGTAGTATCAGAATACTCGGATATATTCCCAGAAGAACTACCAGGATTACCACCAGATAGGGAGGTAGAATTTAGAATTCATTTGATTCCTGGAACTACACCAGTAGCTAAAGCACCCTATCGGTTAGCACCTACTGAAATGTTAGAACTGAAAAAGCAATTAGATGAATTGCTCAGTAAAGGATTCATACAACCTAGTTCATCCCCTTGGGGAGCACCAGTGTTGTTCGTAAAGAAGAAGGATGGTTCGATGAGAATGTGTATCGATTACAGGGAATTGAATAAGGTTACAATTAAGAATCGATACCCATTACCTAGGATCGATGATCTTTTCAATCAACTTCAAGGAGCTAGATATTTTTCTAAGATAGATTTACGCTCCGGATATCATCAATTGAAGGTACAAGAACAAGACATACCTAAAACCGCTTTCAGAACTAGGTATGCTCACTATGAGTTTACAGTCATGCCCTTTGGATTAACAAATGCTCCGGCAGCATTTATGGACATGATGAATAGGATCTGTAAACCATATTTGGATAAATTCGTAATTGTCTTCATCGACGATATACTTATTTATTCCAAAAGCCTGGAAGAACATTGTGAGCACCTGCATGCACTCTTAACTTTGTTAAGAAAGGAGGAGCTTTACGCCAAATTCTCGAAGTGTGAATTTTGGATACAGGTACAATTTTTAGGACACATGGTGAATCACGAAGGTATTCAAGTAGATCCCTCCAAGATAGAAGCGATCACCAAATAGAAGGTCCCTCAATCAGCTACAGAAGTTAGAAGTTTTCTAGGATTAGCTGGATATTATAGGTGCTTTATTAAGGATTTTTCTAAGATAGTTGTGCCATTAACTAAGCTAACCTGTAAAAAAGTTAAGTTTGAATGGGGACCTAAGCAAGAAGAGGCTTTTAGAATTTTAAAACAGAGGTTAACCAACACCCCAATTCTTGCCTTACCAGAAGGGACAGAAGATTTTGAAGTATATTGTGATGCTTCTAAGCTAGGATTAGGATGTGTGCTAATGCAACGCAAAAAGGTAATTGCGTATGCCTCAAGACAATTGAAGAAGCACGAGGAAAACTATACGACTCATGACTTAGAATTAGGAGCCATAATTTTTGCCCTTAAGATTTGGAGACACTATCTGTATGGAAGTAAGTTTACTGTTTATACAGATCATAAGAGTTTAAAATACATATTTGGGCAGAAAGAATTGAACATGAGGCAAAGAAGATGGATGGAAATTCTAAGTGACTACGACTGTGATATTCAATATCACGAAGGAAAGGCAAACGTAGTTGCAGATGCTTTAAGTCGTAAGTATCATGAAAAGCAAAAACGAGTCCGTGCTCTTAGATTAAGTTTACAATTAGACTTAATGAAACAATTAAAGAATGTTCAGGAAACAGCAATCAAGGATGATGCTGAAGGAATGAAAGAAAGAATAAAGGAATTAGAACAAGGAGCTGATGGAATTTAGAGATTCCACAAAAGAAGGATTTGGGTACCTAAGCAATGAGATTTAAGAAATAAGATTTTAGAGGAAGCCCATAAATCTAGGTATACCATGCACCCTGGAAAAAATAAGATGTACCAAGATTTAAGAAATAATTTCTGGTGGATAGGAATGAAAAAGGATATAGCTAGATATGTAGCTAAGTGTTTAACTTTTTCAAAAGTTAAGGCAGAACACCAGAAACCTTCAGGGTTACTCCAACAATTAGAAATGCCTGTTTGGAAATGGGAACAAATAACCATGGATTTTGTTACTAAGTTACCCAAAACCAGAAAGGGTAATGATGCTATTTGGGTAATTGTGGATTGATTAACAAAATCAGCTCACTTTCTACCCATGAAAGAAACCTTTAGCATGGAAAGGTTAGCCAAATTGTACGTAGACGAAGTAGTATCCTTACATGGAGTTCCACTCTCCATTGTATCGGATAGGGATAGTCGTTTCACTTCACATTTCTGGACAAGTTTCCAAGAAGCCATGGGGACTAAACTGAACTTGAGCACTGCATATCATCCTCAAACAGACGGACAAAGTGAAAGGATGATCCAAACCCTAGAAGACATGCTTAGGGCATGTGTGATAGATTTTGGTGGAAATTGGGATGACCACCTACCCTTAATTGAATTCTCCTATAACAATAGTTATCATGCAAGCATTGAAGCTGCCCCATTCGAAGCACTGTATGGGCGAAAGTGCAGAACTCCAGTCTGTTGGGCAGAAATAGGAGAAAGCCAATTATCAGGTCCCGAGATTGTGCAAGAAACTACCGACAAGATCACTCACATTAAGGAAAGACTGAAAACGGCTCGAGATCGCCAGAAAAGTTATACAGACAATCGACGCAAGCCACTGGAATTTCAAGTCGGAGATAAGGTACTCTTGAAAGTTTCTCCTTGGAAAGGAGTAGTTCGGTTCGATAAGAAGGGAAAGTTAAGTCCAAGGTACGTAGGACCATTCCCAATAATCCAGCGAATAGGACCAGTTGCTTATCGCTTACAACTACCAGAAGAACTAGCCGGGGTACATTATGTATTTCATGTATCCAATCTCAAGAAATGTCTATCTGACGAATCCCTGGTAGTACCTCTTCAAGATATAGAGGTAAATGAAAAGTTAAAATTTGTTAAGAAGCCACTGCAGATAGAAGACAGAAAGGTCAAGTTTCTCAAGCACAAAAGACTAGTACTGGTCAAAGTCAAGTGGGATTCTAAGAGAGGACCTGAGTACACTTGGGAACTGGAATTAGAGATGAAGCGGAAATATCCCTACTTGTTCCAGTAAATCTCGAGGACGAGATTTTAATAAGGTGGGGAGGATGTAACAACTCTCATTAAAAGTATAAATTCTTATCTTAATTTTTCCAATAGGAAACCCTAATTGAGACCCCCAAGTAATCCTGCATAACCCCTAAAATTTTCAGAATAATCGGAATCAGGACCAGGGCCCCTAAAACTCGGGGGGGGGGGGGGGGTATTCCCCATTGACGATTATCATCACAGTTTGTTGTCTAAATTGAATTTCATCGAATCGTCAACTCAGCTAAGCTAGTAACAGACGTGGCTACCCGATGCTAAAAGGGTACCCGTCGTGTGGCGCGACAGGCTGTCGCGTGGCGCGATGGGGACGTTTTTCAGGTATAAGTATGTCACGGCCCCAACCCCGGTTTGACCCGGTCAGGAGTCGTGGGACAGGAACCCATGGTATTTAATTGATGCGACAGCGGAAGATTTTAACAGGATCTTTTAAAACTTGAAATGCCCGATTATTTTATTTCATAATTCGGGATAAACCCCGTAATTTACAATAGAGGAATTTTACTAGAAAATTCCCTGATTTATTAAAACATGTTTATTCATTTTAACTGAGCCACCTCTTCAAGCTTGTTAGTGCTCCGTAGCACGTTTTCCTTGATTTACAGCAGGTCGCCTGAAACATGTTTTAAAAATATTTTGTCAGCGGGGAAATACTGGTGAATCATTTATTTTGCATAAAACGACGCATAGTTATAAATTACAGCATAAGAGCGATTACAATGGCTTCTATCTTATTTTTATCTGGCGCCGTGTCACCTGGTGACGATGGTCATACCACTATTGGGTCTTTCCCCAAGTAATGACGTTTATCACTGTTAGGATTTATTAGCCTAACCGTGAGAAATTAGTAATGTGCACAATACTCCACTAGCTAGTGATTTAAGATAACCACGACTTAATCCCTGTAATTATAACATTTGAAAATGGAGTATTGTAAAACATTTTGATAAAAGAGAATGACTCACATTGCAGATTTATACGGGCAGAGTTTAGCCTACTAATAAGCCTTATAACCTAATTTAAACAACAATGCATTCGAACTAGGTTAGTAACTAATACAGCATTTACGATAACTCACGAGATTAAACCCTCACGGCGAATGACAAAGTGCAATACTTAAACATCCATCGAATTCACGACGAATGACAAAGTATAAACCCAATTTGAGCAGCACTTAAACATTCATCGGATAGTTTCAATCGATCGGACATTGAATCGTGGCAGCGATCGAGTTAATACCCTGTATCGTAGCAGCGCCTCGCTATATTAATTGTAATTTCAACTTTGGAGCAGCCAAACTTCATTTTTGTGAAGTGATATCGACACCAGAGGTCTGCTCATGCGACAAGCTATTTATAGCTGAAATTTAGGGTTCACGCGGCCCGCGTGAACCTTAGCTTGATCTTTACACGGCCTGCGAGGGGCACCTATTCGTAGATTAGGGCTACGTTGTCATCAGTAGACTTGCCACGCGTGCGACACCTAGCCCGGATGCTTATCCGGTCAAACCTCACATTGACACGTCCCGCGTAGGGTTAAGCTTCCCTTTACGCGACCGGCCTGAAAACCATAAATCTTGATTTCTTGATTTTTGATGCGTGGTATGGTTTCAGGGTCCGGGTTTTTACCTGTAGGTTAGTTTTAGGATATTTTTGAGAGTCCTTACATCCTCCCCACCTTATTTAAAATCTCGTCCTCGAGATTTATTGAAATAAGTGAGGATACTTTCGCTTCATTTCCGATTCCAGCTCCCAAGTGTACTCGGGTCCTCTCTTTGAATCCCACTTGACTTTAACTAGTACTAATCTTTTGTGTTTGAGAAACTTGATCTTTCTGTCTTCTATTTGAAGTGGTTTCTCAATAAATTTTAATTTTTTGTTTACCTCTATGTCCCGAAGAGGTACTACCAGTGATTCGTCCGATAAACACTTCTTAAGGTTGGATACATGAAATACATCATGTACTCCGGCTAGTTCTTCTGGTAGTTGTAAACGATAAGCAACTGGTCCTATACGTTGGATCACTGAAAATGGTCCTACGTACCTTGGGCTTAGCTTTCCTTTCTTATCGAACCGTACTACTCCTTTCCAAGGAGAAACTTTCAAGAGTACCTTGTCTCCAACTTGGAACTCTAGTGGTTTGCATCGATTGTCGGCATAACTTTTCTGGTGATCTCAAGCCGTCTTCAGTCTTTCCTTGATTTGAGTGATTTTGTCAGTAGTTTCTTACACAATTTCAGGACTTGACAATTGACTTTCTCCTATTTCTGCCCAGCAAACTGGAGTTCTGCACTTTCGTCCATATAGTGCTTCGAATGGGGCAGCTTCAATGCTTGCATGATAACTATTATTATAGGAGAATTCAATTAAAGGTAGGTGATCATCCCAGTTTCCACCGAAATCTATCACACATGCCCGGAGCATGTCTTCTAGGGTTTGGATCGTCCTTTCACTTTGCCCATCTGTTTGTGGATGATATGCAGTACTTAAATTTAGTCGGGTTCCCATTGCTTCTTGGAAACTTGTCCAGAAGTGGGAAGTGAAACGACTATCTCTATCCGATACAATGGAGAGTGGAACTCCATGTAAGGATACTATTTCATCTACATACAACTTTGCCAATCTTTCCATGCTAAAGGTTTCTTTCATGGGTAGAAAATGAGCTGATTTGGTTAATCGATCCACAATTACCCAAATCGTGTCATTACCTTTTCTGGTCTTGGGTAACTTAGTAACAAAGTCCATTGTTATGAGCTCCCATTTCCATACAGGCATTTCTAATTGTTGTAGTAGACCCGATGGTTTCTGGTGTTCTGCCTTGACTTGTGAACAAGTAAGACACTTAGAAACATATCTAGCTATGTCCTTTTTCATTCCTATCCACCAGAAATTATTCCTTAAATCTTGGTACATTTTATTGTTACCAGGATGCATGGTATATCTAGATTTATAAGCTTCTTCTAAAATCTTATCTCTTAATTCTCCTTGCTTAGGTACCCAAATTCTTTTCTTATGGAATCTCCAAATTCCATCATTTCGTTGCTCTAATTCTTTTATTCGTCATTTCATTCCTTCATTATCGTCTTTGATTGCTGTTTCTTGAACATTCTTTAATTGTTCCATTAAATCCAATTGCAGATTTAATCTAAGAGCACGAACTCGTCGTTGTTTCTCATGATACTTACGACTTAAGGCATCTACAACTACGTTTGCCTTTCCTTCGTGATATTGAATATCACAGTCGTAATCACTTAGGATTTCCATCCATCTCCTTTGTCTCATGTTCAATTCTTTTTGCCCAAATATATATCTTAAACTCTTATGATCTGTATAGATAGTAAACTTACTTCCATACAGATAATGTCTCCAAATTTTGAAGGGCAAAAATTATGGCTCCTAACTCTAGGTCATGAGTTGTATAGTTTTCTCGTGCTTTTTCAATTGTCTTGAGGCATACGCAATTACCTTCTTGCGTTGCATAAGTACACATCCTAATCCTAATTTTGAAGCATCACAGTATACTTCAAAATCTTCTGTTCCTTCTGGCAAGGCTAGAATTGGTGCACTTGTTAACTTTTGCTTTAAAATCCTAAAAGCCTCTTCTTGCCTAGGTCCCCATTCAAACTTAACTGCTTTACAGGTTAGCTTAGTTAATGGTACAGCTATCTTGGAAAAATCCTTAATGAATCGTCTATAATAACCAGCTAACCCTAGAATGCTTCTAATTTCCATAGCTGATTGTGGAATCTTCCATTTGGTGATCGCTTCTATCTTAGCAGGATCTACGTGAATACCTTCGTGATTCACTAGGTGTCCTAGAAATTGCACTTCTTGCAGCCAAAATTCACACTTTGAGAATTTGGCGTAAAGCCTTTCTTTTCTTAACAAAGTTAAGAGTGCATGCAAGTGCTGACAGTGTTCATCCTGACTTTTGGAATAAATAAGTATATCGTCGATGAAGACAATTACAAATTTATCCAAATACGGTTTACAGATCCGATTCATCATGTCCATGAATGTCGCAGGTACATTCGTTAGTCCGAAGGGCATGACTGTAAACTCGTAATGACCATACCTAGTTCTGAAAGCAGTTTTAGGTATGTCTTCTTCTTGTACTTTCAACTGATGGTATCCGGAGTGTAAGTCTATCTTAGAAAAGTATCTAGCTCCTTGGAGTTGATCAAAGAGATTGTCGATCCTAGGTAATGGGTATCGATTCTTAATTTTAACCTTATTCAGTTCCCTATAATCGATACACATTCGCATCGATCCATCTTTCTTTTTCACAAACAATACTGGAGCTCCTCACGGGGATGAACTAGGTTGTATGAATCCTCTACTTAGCAATTCGTCTAACTGCTTTTTCAATTCTAGCATTTCAGTGGGTGCTAACCGGTAAGGTGCTTTGGCTATCGGTGTAGTTCCAGGAATTAGATGAATCCTAAATTCTACTTCCCTATCGGGTGGTAATCCAGGTAGTTCTTCTGGGAATACATCGGGGTATTCTGAGACTACTGGGATTTCCTTAAGTTCCTTACTTTTCATGTTAATGATTACTGAAATCATATACACTACTTCATGTTTTCTTGAATAACTGGCCAACTTCATTACTGAAATGAATTTCAGTGGCTTTCGTGGTTTATCTCCTGTTGTTAAGACCGAAGGCTCTAATGATTGTGCTTGTTTGTATAATTTGAACAAATCAAAAAGAAATGAACAGAGTTTAAGTGCAGCGGAAATGAACAATAAACTTTGTAAACACAATCAAAGAGAGAAACAGTTTTCATGAACACATGCTTTTCATTAAGTCGGAAGATTTACAATACAAATCAAAAGATTACAAGCATGCTTAAAAACTAAACTCCCCCTCAGCCTGATACTCCATGGTTGGTTGCACAAGATGAAAAGATTGAATTGAGGAGAAGAACTCACTCAAAACGATCAAATGTAACAGTACAGAGTACTGTTCCATTTATAGACAAACCAAACCACTGAGGCATTTCAGCTGACGTCACCATGAAAGCGACGTCTAAAAACCTAACAACCTGTAACTACTGTTCCTATACAAACACTGCTAATCTTAACCACTGACTACAGATGACACACTAAACTACTGCTTTCTCTTTACATCAGTACTTTCCTCAAGGTTGATCAGTCCTTGATTGGGCAGTGCTTTGTCATCAGTAGATTGAAACAGCAGTGATTACTTCTTAGCAGTCTTCAGGGCTTCATCAGTAGTTAGAAGAACAGCAGCTGTTGTATACGGACAGTGGATAGAAGACCATCAGATGTTATAATCACTTTCAAGGGAGAAGTCTAGTATAAACAACTGCATATTATGAATCCACTGTTGTGAACCAGTTTTGGCTTTCATTATATGTTCCTCTGGTAGGGTTCAATCCCAACAATCTCCCCCTGGAACAGATAATGGCAAAACACTTCATTATTTTGGATCTTTATTCCTCATCAGAAGTTCACTAGCTTGTCTTTTAAATTCTGCTTCAAAGTCTTTGGAACTTAAGTCATCCTCATCCTTGCACTATGAAAGTTCAAGGAGATCTTGTAGATCTTCAACACCAAGGCTTAGTACTTGTTTCCTTGATATGTACTTCATTTCACCATTGGATCTGATCAGGCCCAATACATGGGTCTTTTGATCAGAGAGACACTTTAGTATTTTTGAACCCAATGGGTTTCTTGGGAGAGATTTATTTACTGATGAGCTTGGAGATTTTGGCCTTGTGAAAATTTGTAAAGCAGTATCCTGAGCTTCAGACATTCGTTTGAAAGCCTTTTCTATGACTTCATTTGCTGCAGCTATGTCTTCTGCAACTTCTTTGTCAATCTGCTCTTGTTTCTTTTGTTGATCTAGCTGATTGTCTGAGATATCTGCTGATGTGTTTGGTGATGATGATTGGTTCAAAACCTTTTTGGCAAGGTCTTGAAGCTTTGCTGATTTGTCTTTATCTAAAGCCATTTTCTTGATGGCTTCTTCAAAATACTCAGCTTCTTTTTCTTTTTTCTCTGCTTTAGTCAGCTGTTTCCTCTTTTCTTGGTTTATCGCAATGATTGAGGTATATGCTGATGTGATTAGTGGGTCAGAGGTTTTGATCTGTTGTTTTGGCTTTTTGTAGTCAGGCTTCTTTGGAGTGTCAGAAACCGTTATCCTCCTTTTCTTGAGCCTTTCATAAGCCTCTTCTGTATATTGCTTTGTCCATTTTGCTATGGATTCATCATCTCCAACGTTTGCATCCACCAGCTCCTGTTTCTTTCTTTTGTGTTCAGAAGTAAGATCAGCAATGAGCTTTTTGTATTTTCTCTAATTTGAAGCATTCCTCTTCTTGGTTGGATCATTTTTAATTCTTTCAATTCTGTTTGCCTCATGCTTTAATGCAACTATTGGCCATTCTTCAAACTGTTTTTCTTCAGCTGGATAGAATTTTTCTTTCATGATGTATGCAAGATATTCTTTTCTCATTTCTTTTCGTAGATCTGCTTTGGGTGGTAAATCTGACATTTCTTTGCTCAGATCTCTTGCATAATCTTCCATCTGTTTGACTTTAGTGAGCAAGAATTCCATTTTTTCTGAAATGGCTTCGTCACCTTGGTCTTTGCACTCAAGCTTAGCTCTTATCTTAGCTTGCCTTACTTTGAGCTCGAGATATTCATCCATATTTTCTGGGACTATGAAGCCTATGAGAGAAGGAAATCTTTTTTTTGAAGGATCATCCTCAGTGTAGAATTGTCTCATCTCATTTTTTACAACTTCAGGTTCCAGTGGATATTTTGCAGCCATAGGATCATATTTGTCATCACTTGCCTGAGTTGTTTTTCTTTTTCTGGTGTAAAGATTTATGGGTGATTTGTTGATTGTAGTGAAGATGGTTTGAAGTGAAGTGAGGGTAGTGGTGGATGGTGACTGACTAACAGTTGTTGAAGCAACTGGTGTTTCAACTGCTGTTGTCATTACAACAGATGTTGTAACATCTGATGTCTTCTGCTTTTTCGCAGGAGGTGATGGTGGTGATGTGACATTGATGAGAGCAGTGGTGGATGACTGGCAAACAGCTGTTGAAACAACTGGTGTTTCAACCTCTGTTGTAATTACAACTACTGATGTGTCAGTAGATGTCTTCTGCTTTTGAGCAGGTGGTAATTTGGTGGGTGGTGGTGTAGTTTTAGGTTGTGATGATAGGGCAGTGGTTGTAGTGTGTGTTGTAGTGGTGTGTGTTGAAGAAATGGCAGCTGTTTGGCTAGCAATTTTTGAAACCACTGACATATCAACTGTTTGGATGGAAGTTTGAGATTTTGTGATTTGAGGTTTGGAGCCTTTGGGAGATGGCTTAGATGCCTGTTTTTCTTGTTCTGGTTCAACATACAGGCCATCTTCAATTCCCTTCTTCTTCAACTGCTTGATTTTCTCCCCCTTTTTGGAATTATCTGGAAGGGGGTTATCCATGAAGAGGATAGTGGGAGGAACTTTTCCAGTGGTGCTTTGGATATGAGCCTTGATAGCTTTGACGTCTGCTTGAGTATCTTTAAATCTTGACTCCACCATGTTTGTCAGCATTTTTACATGTATTGCATGCTGCTGATTAGCCATTTGTTTTTGTTTTTCAAGCAGGGGTTGAAATATACTCCATAGCTCATTTGCAGCAGGTGCAGGTTGTGCAGGTGCCTGAGCTGGAACAGCAGTGGATTGTGCTTTTTGAGCTTTTAACAGCTGTTGCACCATATCCTTTATTTCAGCAACTGATGTTTCAAGTTTTTCAACTCTGCCCGTCAATTCCTGATATTTTAAATCATCACCCACGTTAATGGGATCATCTGATTCCCCACCAGCAGTGGTTGTACCAATGTGTGACTTAGGAACTGAGTCCCAAAAATCACCTATTGATGCCCCTTGTTCTTGGTTCTGGGGTCTTCTCTCTTCAACACTTGATAACCTTTTGAGGGTACCAGTGGTTAAAACAAACTCACTGGTGGTTCCCAGAGGTGCTATAGAAGAAATTTCCTTCAAGGGAGTCTTACTAATGAAACAACTGTCCAAATGTAGATCTGTTGATCCATCACTTGTAGTTGCTGCTCCACTTGAACTACCACCAAGAGTTACTTGTAACTCAAGAGGTGTAACCTCCTCAGTTGTTGCTGGGATAGCAGGGGTAGTAGCATCGGACCCAGTCACTTGTGGGAGTGTACTCTCAGTGATAGGTGGTAATGTGATTGGTGAAGGTATGGGTGTTGAAAGAGACATGTCCTTGGGATCAGGACTGAGGAAGATGGATCCAATTGAATCCAGAGCTTCATAATGTGGGGTCCCCTGTGCTTACAACCTGATCCTTTTGTGAGGATGCAGGAGGAGTTTGAGGCAATGGTGGAGATCTTTCTTCCAACTGCTGTGAGGAAGTAGCAGCAGTGGTTATAAGTGACATTTGTGTTGTCACTGGCAGTGGCTCTGGGATCTCATCTTCCAGAGTTGCCTTTGTTTTGGGTTTGGAGGGCTTTCTGGATGTTTTCTTTTTGGTCTTTTTGGTAATGGCAGGTGTGGGTTTCAAAGCAGTGGTTGTGCTGCTATGATCACCTGGAGCAGTGGGCTCAGCAGCAGATGCCTGAGGAGCAGGGGTATTTGCTAAATTCTGCTCAGGCACCTCTGCTTTTGTTTTTATAGGTGTCAACATTCTAGTGAATGTTTCAGGTGTTAAACCTTTTATTTGAAAATAAACACCTTGTTTGAGCAAATGATGGTATCCGGAGTGTAAGTCTATCTTAGAAAAGTATCTAGCTCCTTGGAGTTGATCAAAGAGATTGTCGATCCTAGGTAATGGGTATCGATTCTTAATTTTAACCTTATTCAGTTCCCTATAATCGATACACATTCGCATCGATCCATCTTTCTTTTTCACAAACAATACTGGAGCTCCTCACGGGGATGAACTAGGTTGTATGAATCCTCTACTTAGCAATTCGTCTAACTGCTTTTTCAATTCTAGCATTTCAGTGGGTGCTAACCGGTAAGGTGCTTTGGCTATCGGTGTAGTTCCAGGAATTAGATGAATCCTAAATTCTACTTCCCTATCGGGTGGTAATCCAGGTAGTTCTTCTGGGAATACATCGGGGTATTCTGAGACTACTGGGATTTCCTTAAGTTCCTTACTTTTCATGTTAATGATTACTGAAATCATATACACTACTTCATGTTTTCTTGAATAACTGGCCAACTTCATTACTGAAATGAATTTCAGTGGCTTTCGTGGTTTATCTCCTGTTGTTAAGACCGAAGGCTCTAATGATTGTGCTTGTTTGTATAATTTGAACAAATCAAAAAGAAATGAACAGAGTTTAAGTGCAGCGGAAATGAACAATAAACTTTGTAAACACAATCAAAGAGAGAAACAGTTTTCATGAACACATGCTTTTCATTAAGTCGGAAGATTTACAATACAAATCAAAAGATTACAAGCATGCTTAAAAACTAAACTCCCCCTCAGCCTGATACTCCATGGTTGGTTGCACAAGATGAAAAGATTGAATTGAGGAGAAGAACTCACTCAAAACGATCAAATGTAACAGTACAGAGTACTGTTCCATTTATAGACAAACCAAACCACTGAGGCATTTCAGCTGACGTCACCATGAAAGCGACGTCTAAAAACCTAACAACCTGTAACTACTGTTCCTATACAAACACTGCTAATCTTAACCACTGACTACAGATGACACACTAAACTACTGCTTTCTCTTTACATCAGTACTTTCCTCAAGGTTGATCAGTCCTTGATTGGGCAGTGCTTTGTCATCAGTAGATTGAAACAGCAGTGATTACTTCTTAGCAGTCTTCAGGGCTTCATCAGTAGTTAGAAGAACAGCAGCTGTTGTATACGGACAGTGGATAGAAGACCATCAGATGTTATAATCACTTTCAAGGGAGAAGTCTAGTATAAACAACTGCATATTATGAATCCACTGTTGTGAACCAGTTTTGGCTTTCATTATATGTTCCTCTGGTAGGGTTCAATCCCAACAATCTCCCCCTGGAACAGATAATGGCAAAACACTTCATTATTTTGGATCTTTATTCCTCATCAGAAGTTCACTAGCTTGTCTTTTAAATTCTGCTTCAAAGTCTTTGGAACTTAAGTCATCCTCATCCTTGCACTATGAAAGTTCAAGGAGATCTTGTAGATCTTCAACACCAAGGCTTAGTACTTGTTTCCTTGATATGTACTTCATTTCACCATTGGATCTGATCAGGCCCAATACATGGGTCTTTTGATCAGAGAGCCACTTTAGTATTTTTGAACCCAATGGGTTTCTTGGGAGAGATTTATTTACTGATGAGCTTGGAGATTTTGGCCTTGTGAAAATTTGTAAAGCAGTATCCTGAGCTTCAGACATTCGTTTGAAAGCCTTTTCTATGACTTCATTTGCTGCAGCTATGTCTTCTGCAACTTCTTTGTCAATCTGCTCTTGTTTCTTTTGTTGATCTAGCTGATTGTCTGAGATATCTGCTGATGTGTTTGGTGATGATGATTGGTTCAAAACCTTTTTGGCAAGGTCTTGAAGCTTTGCTGATTTGTCTTTATCTAAAGCCATTTTCTTGATGGCTTCTTCAAAATACTCAGCTTCTTTTTCTTTTTTCTCTGCTTTAGTCAGCTGTTTCCTCTTTTCTTGGTTTATCGCAATGATTGAGGTATATGCTGATGTGATTAGTGGGTCAGAGGTTTTGATCTGTTGTTTTGGCTTTTTGTAGTCAGGCTTCTTTGGAGTGTCAGAAACCGTTATCCTCCTTTTCTTGAGCCTTTCATAAGCCTCTTCTGTATATTGCTTTGTCCATTTTGCTATGGATTCAGCATCTCCAACGTTTGCATCCACCAGCTCCTGTTTCTTTCTTTTGTGTTCAGAAGTAAGATCAGCAATGAGCTTTTTGTATTTTCTCTAATTTGAAGCATTCCTCTTCTTGGTTGGATCATTTTTAATTCTTTCAATTCTGTTTGCCTCATGCTTTAATGCAACTATTGGCCATTCTTCAAACTGTTTTTCTTCAGCTGGATAGAATTTTTCTTTCATGATGTATGCAAGATATTCTTTTCTCATTTCTTTTCGTAGATCTGCTTTGGGTGGTAAATCTGACATTTCTTTGCTCAGATCTCTTGCATAATCTTCCATCTGTTTGACTTTAGTGAGCAAGAATTCCATTTTTTCTGAAATGGCTTCGTCACCTTGGTCTTTGCACTCAAGCTTAGCTCTTATCTTAGCTTGCCTTACTTTGAGCTCGAGATATTCATCCATATTTTCTGGGACTATGAAGCCTATGAGAGAAGGAAATCTTTTTTTTGAAGGATCATCCTCAGTGTAGAATTGTCTCATCTCATTTTTACAACTTCAGGTTCCAGTGGATATTTTGCAGCCATAGGATCATATTTGTCATCACTTGCCTGAGTTGTTTTTCTTTTTCTGGTGTAAAGATTTATGGGTGATTTGTTGATTGTAGTGAAGATGGTTTGAAGTGAAGTGAGGGTAGTGGTGGATGGTGACTGACTAACAGTTGTTGAAGCAACTGGTGTTTCAACTGCTGTTGTCATTACAACAGATGTTGTAACATCTGATGTCTTCTGCTTTTTCGCAGGAGGTGATGGTGGTGATGTGACATTGATGAGAGCAGTGGTGGATGACTGGCAAACAGCTGTTGAAACAACTGGTGTTTCAACCTCTGTTGTAATTACAACTACTGATGTGTCAGTAGATGTCTTCTGCTTTTGAGCAGGTGGTAATTTGGTGGGTGGTGGTGTAGTTTTAGGTTGTGATGATAGGGCAGTGGTTGTAGTGTGTGTTGTAGTGGTGTGTGTTGAAGAAATGGCAGCTGTTTGGCTAGCAATTTTTGAAACCACTGACATATCAACTGTTTGGATGGAAGTTTGAGATTTTGTGATTTGAGGTTTGGAGCCTTTGGGAGATGGCTTAGATGCCTGTTTTTCTTGTTCTGGTTCAACATACAGGCCATCTTCAATTCCCTTCTTCTTCAACTGCTTGATTTTCTCCCCCTTTTTGGAATTATCTGGAAGGGGGTTATCCATGAAGAGGATAGTGGGAGGAACTTTTCCAGTGGTGCTTTGGATATGAGCCTTGATAGCTTTGACGTCTGCTTGAGTATCTTTAAATCTTGACTCCACCATGTTTGTCAGCATTTTTACATGTATTGCATGCTGCTGATTAGCCATTTGTTTTTGTTTTTCAAGCAGGGGTTGAAATATACTCCATAGCTCATTTGCAGCAGGTGCAGGTTGTGCAGGTGCCTGAGCTGGAACAGCAGTGGATTGTGCTTTTTGAGCTTTTAACAGCTGTTGCACCATATCCTTTATTTCAGCAACTGATGTTTCAAGTTTTTCAACTCTGCCCGTCAATTCCTGATATTTTAAATCATCACCCACGTTAATGGGATCATCTGATTCCCCACCAGCAGTGGTTGTACCAATGTGTGACTTAGGAACTGAGTCCCAAAAATCACCTATTGATGCCCCTTGTTCTTGGTTCTGGGGTCTTCTCTCTTCAACACTTGATAACCTTTTGAGGGTACCAGTGGTTAAAACAAACTCACTGGTGGTTCCCAGAGGTGCTATAGAAGAAATTTCCTTCAAGGGAGTCTTACTAATGAAACAACTGTCCAAATGTAGATCTGTTGATCCATCACTTGTAGTTGCTGCTCCACTTGAACTACCACCAAGAGTTACTTGTAACTCAAGAGGTGTAACCTCCTCAGTTGTTGCTGGGATAGCAGGGGTAGTAGCATCGGACCCAGTCACTTGTGGGAGTGTACTCTCAGTGATAGGTGGTAATGTGATTGGTGAAGGTATGGGTGTTGAAAGAGACATGTCCTTGGGATCAGGACTGAGGAAGATGGATCCAATTGAATCCAGAGCTTCATAATGTGGGGTCCCCTGTGCTTACAACCTGATCCTTTTGTGAGGATGCAGGAGGAGTTTGAGGCAATGGTGGAGATCTTTCTTCCAACTGCTGTGAGGAAGTAGCAGCAGTGGTTATAAGTGACATTTGTGTTGTCACTGGCAGTGGCTCTGGGATCTCATCTTCCAGAGTTGCCTTTGTTTTGGGTTTGGAGGGCTTTCTGGATGTTTTCTTTTTGGTCTTTTTGGTAATGGCAGGTGTGGGTTTCAAAGCAGTGGTTGTGCTGCTATGATCACCTGGAGCAGTGGGCTCAGCAGCAGATGCCTGAGGAGCAGGGGTATTTGCTAAATTCTGCTCAGGCACCTCTGCTTTTGTTTTTATAGGTGTCAACATTCTAGTGAATGTTTCAGGTGTTAAACCTTTTATTTGAAAATAAACACCTTGTTTGAGCAAATTTTCATTTTCTTTTCCAAATTTTTGTTTAAAATAGTAGCTTAGAAACCTTGGAAAAAGTAGAAATGCTTTGCTATCAACATTTTTCACCAAATCATCAAAGAACTCCTGGGAATAGTTATAATTTTTATTATTTAAAATAGCATAACCCAGACATTGGATCTTTAATGGTATTTCGTTAAAAGCAGTTGTTTTATTGAAACACACATCAAAAGTGTGTGGAATAAAAACCTAGGTGCAGAAGGAAAGAAACCTTTTTGTAAGGTATCCCTTTTTGGTTGTTCTGCATACCCCCTTTTCAAGAAATCAGTTTTCAACTTGGTTTTAGAAAAAGAAGTTTTACCTTTCTGATCATCGAGTTTAAAGACTTCTGAAATTGATTGTGGAGTAATTTGAATCGCTTTACCCTGTATAGAGGAGTTGATGGCTATGACGATGTCTTCTTGTTTTTCAAGAGTAGCATTTTTTTCAGAACTCTCTCTGGGTTTGTTGGTAAATGGGAGCATCTGCTATTAACAAAGTTTTGTACTTTGATGCAGATAAGATGTCGATGATGGAATCGAAGATGTGGTTGTTTGTGGGTTTTGTGAGTAGACCCAAGTAGTTGTGAGGAGATTTATACGGGATTTCAATAGGTTCTTCGGCCATTTGAGCGACCTCTTTGGAAGATGATGATGATTTTGATTTAGGTTTTGATTTTTATTTCGTCATTTTGATGAAGAAAGACGAAGAATGCTTTGAAAAGGATAGTTGGAAACTGCTTTGAGAAGAGAATTTTTGGAATTCAATTCGACAGTGTAAAACCTTGTTTGGGGTTTTGATCAGGGCTTTGAGAAGAGAATTTTTGGAATTCAATTTTTGGAATTCACCATGAAAGCGACGTCTAACAACCTAACAACCTGTAACTACTGTTCCTATACAAACACTGCTAATCTTAACCACTAACTACAGATGACACACTAAACTACTGCTTTCTCTTTACATCAGTACTTTCCTCAAGGTTGATCAGTCCTTGATTGGGCAATGCTTTGTCATCAGTAGATTGAACCAGCAGTGTTTACTTCTTAGCAGTCTTCAGGGCTTCATCAGTAGTTAGAAGAACAGCAGCTGTTGTATACAGACAATGGATAGAAGACCATCAGATGTTATAATCACTTTTAAGGGAGAAGTCTAGTATAAACAGCTGCTTATTATGAATCCACTGTTGTGAACCAGTTTTGGCTTTCATTATCTGTTCCTCTGGTAGGGTTCAATCCCAACACCTGTAATTGAAATTACTTCTCCTGTAGGTGTATATATTTCTATGGCATTTTTATCACAAAGAATTCGAGCATGGTTGGGTACTAACCAATCCATTCCTAACACCACATCGAATCCAGCTAAATTCATAGGTAACAGATTTGCAGAAAATTTATGACCTAAGAGTTCTATCTTTTCTTCTCGTTAAACCTTATCTATGTTAACAGAATTCCCATCTGCTGTTTTGACTGTAAAAATCTGCCTAAGGTTGGTTAAGGGTAATTTAAGAGCTTGGCGGAATGAAGTATTTATAAAACTTTGGTTTGCACCAGAGTCAAATAATACTTTTGCATAAACGTTGTGAACTAGGAACGTACCAGCTATCACGTCAGGAATTAGCTCGGCTTCCTGCGCAGTCAGTTGAAAAGCTCTTACGTTCTTCTTTGTAGCTCCGTCTGCAGGTTTGGCTTTGTTGTCAGCTGGTTTGACTAATTTCGGGCAGTCTGGCCTGAAATGTCCAGTCTCTCCACAGTTGTAGCAAACTGTTGCTTTCTTCTTTCTGCAGTCTTCCTCTTGATGCCCTGGGATTTTGCAGAATTTGCAATACCCTTTGCATCTTCCAAAATGCTTTCTTTTACAGGCATTGCAAAATGGAACAATGGAAGATTGCCCGGTTCCTTTTTTCTGGAAATTACTACGGTTACCCACACGGAATCCTTGGGTAATCTTTTGGGCTTCTTCCTTTTTCCGGTTTTCTTCACTTGTGCGTACCAGTTCGTCAGTTAGGGTGTTAGCAAATTCTACCGCATCGTCAATAGTGCGAGGTCTCGCAGCTTTAACGATATTACGGATTTCACTAATCAATCCCCAAATATAGCGGGAAATAAGCACCGGTTCTGGTGAAGCCAGGGTTGGTACCACTCTCGCATACTCGAAGAATGTCGAAGTATACCCTCGACAATCTACACCCATCATCCGATGGTTCAGGAACTTATTTGCCATTTGTTCCTTTTCATATTCGGGACAGAATTTTCTTTCCATTAGCTGCTTAAATTCTTCCTAACTCATAGCATAGGCCATATTTCTTCCTTTGGCTTGAAGTACCGTATTCCACCATTCTAGCGCCCCTTCTTTAAAAAGATGCGATGTATACATGACCTTGTCTTCCTCAGCACATTTACTTATCATAATTACTGCTTCGGTTTTCTCTAACCAACGCAGTGCCGCAGTCGCCCCTTCATTGCCTGCAAATTCAGCTGGTTTACAAGCAAGAAATTCTTTATAAGTGCAGCCAGGCGTTGCAGCTTTCATTCTTTTAAAAATTGGGGCTTGTCGTATCTCATTATCGTTGTTAGTATGATTACCGCCTCCATTTACGCTATTACTGAAGTTATCTTCATGAGTACGTTTACTAGGAATAATTTGTTGAGGTTCAACAGGTTTCTGGGCAGCAGCAAGGATTGTTGGAATAGCATTGGCTATTCCTTGAGCAACGATATTTTCGATATCTTGCCTATTGAGGAAATGATCCTCATTGTTCTGCTCAGACTGGTTAACTTCGTTAACTGGTTCATTACTAGCGTGTTCCATCTGGTAATTAATATAGATAGGTAATTAGCCGAAAACAATTAACAATCAAATATAACAAAACAATCGCGCATAATCACAACACACGTATGGCCAAAATTGTCGATTACTTGACTTCCATTTTTATATATATATATATATTATGCATTCGTACACACTATTTATTTTACAAAAGTTTTATTTTTAAGTTATTTTACAAGATTATATTTTTATTACTATTATTATTATCATATAATCACAGCTACTTTCTCACACCATCCCTTCTGCTGATATTTCAGAAACGACGTTCCCTCTCGTCGTATTTCCAGGAGATCTGTTCTCCCACCTCCCGGATCCTATTCCCGGCATCCATCAGCTCCTTGCCAAAATGGCGGAGTTCAACTAAGTTTTCATTGCTCATTGGTGGGTTTGGTATAGGTTCTGGGTCGAACTGAGGGAAAAAGGTATAGGGGTTATTGAGGAGGTTTTGAAACTGCCAGTCGTTAGTCCACCACTCGTCCATTTCTCCTAAAGGTTGGGTGTGGATCAAAGGTTTTGGGATGACTGGTTCCAAATTTATTGGAAGTTGGGTTTCAGCAGGATAAGGGAAGAGGTTATTATTGATAGGCCTGAGAATATCGCAGCTTGCCAGTACGCGATCCAATTCCTCCTGCAGTGGCAATTTCTCGACTTGCCTAGAACTTTGCCCAATTTCCATTTCTACTTGCCTAGCATTTTCCTCAATCTCAATCCCTTTTCCTTTATCAATGGGATTTTCTATTTTGGGAACTTTTCTAGTTGCTGGTTTCCTCCTGCGTACTCGCCTCCAGCCTACAAATCTTCTCCTTTTCTTAGGATTTGGTTTCTCCAGAGGTGGAGCTCGAAATCCCATAGGTTCCTCTACATCGGGTAAGTAACCAGTAAAGTCTCTGGAAACTTCCACTTTCACGGGATAGAGATTGAGATTCTGAGGGGCTTCAGATAACTCATTCATGCTGTTTAGCATATATGCAAAATGCACACAAAATGCTAAGTTAAAATAATAAAAAAAATTCACAGGCGAATATTTAATATAACTATTCAAATATTTTGCACATACTGCGACTTTCTAATACAAATTACAAGTGAAATTCAAAATATACTAAGGTTGCACAATCCTAATTTATTTTATTTTCTCTTACTAAATGGTTTATTTAAAGGATAAAGCTTCTGTCTTGTAGGTAATATGGGTGCTAGGACAGAGTCAGGGTATTTTAAAATTTAACATTTACTGCTACAGTGGCTAAAATATAAAGATTTGCCTATTTTTCATCTAATTCATCTTCCCATGGTGGGTTACGGCCTAGTTCCTGATTAATCCTCACTTCTTTTGGTTGTGACTTCTTTATTTTCTCTTGACTTTTTTCTAATAATCCAACTTCTTTTATTAGGAGAAAGTGGTTTCTCAAACTGTGCCTTACGAACAAATATTCCTTCCTCAGTATCTGCTGGGTATTTTGAGGATGAAGTTTCTTTTTCTTTTGGTGAACTATCTAATTTATGATAGATGTTCGAAAGTCTTTTTTTACCCATACTGTAAACAAATATTCAAATAATAAAACATGTAATCACAAAATGGCAATCACTTAATTGGCTTAAATCTGTGGCTCTAATACCACCTTTTCCTGTCACGGCCCCAGCCCCGGTTTGACCCGGTCAGGAGCTGCGGGACAGGAACCCATGGTATTTAATTGATGCGACAGCGAAAGATTTTAACAGGATTTTTTAAAACTTGAAATGCCAGATTATTTTATTTCATAATTTGGGATAAACCTCGTAATTTACAATAGAGGAATTTTACTAGAAAATTCCCTGATTTATTAAAACATGTTTATTCATTTTAACTGAGCCACCTCTTCAAGCTTGTTAGTGCTCCGTAGCACGTTTTCCTTGATTTACAGCAGGTCGCCTGAAACATGTTTTAAAATATTTTATCAGCGGGGAAATACTGGTGAATCGTTCATTTTGCATAAAACAACGCATAGTTATAAATTACAACATAAGAGCGATTACGATGGCTTCTATCTTATTTTTATCTGGTGCCGTGTCACCTGGTGACGATGGTCATACCACTATTGGGTCTTTCCCCAAGTAGTGACGTTTATCACTGTTAGGATTTATTAGCCTAACCGTGAGAAATTAGTAATGCGCACAATACCCCACTAGCCAGTGATTTAAGATAACCACGACTTAATCCCTATAATTATAACATTTGAAAATGGAGTATTGTAAAACATTTTGATAAAAGAGAATAACTCACATTGCAGATTTATACGGGCAGAGTTTAGCCTACTAATAAGCCTGATAACCTAATTTAAACAACAATGCATATGAACTAGGTCAGTAACTAATACAGCATTTACGATAATTCACGAGATTAAACCCTCATGACGAATGACAAAGTGCAATACTTAAACATCCATCGAATTCACGACGAATGACAAAGTATAAACCCAATTTGAGCAGCACTTAAACATTTATCGGATAGTTTCAATCGATCGGACATTGAATCGTAGCAGCGATCGAGTTAATACCCTGTATCGTAGCAGCGCCTCGCTATATTAATTGTAATTTCGACTTTGGAGCAGCCAAACTTCGTTTTTGTGAAGTGATATCGACACCAGAGGTCTGCTCATGCGACAAGCTATTTATAGCTGAAATTTAGGGTTCACGCGGCCCGTGTGAACCTTAGCTTGATCTTTACGCGGCCCGCGAGGGGCACCTATTCGTAGATTAGGGCTACGTTGTCATCAGTAGACTTGCCACGCGTGCGACACCTGGCCCAGATGCTTATCCGGTCAAACCTCACATTGACGCGGCCCGCGTAAAGTTAAGCGTACCTTTACGCGGCCCGCCTGAAAACCATAAATCTTGATTTCTTGATTTTTGATGCGTGGTATGGTTTCAGGGTCCGGGTTTTTACTTGTAGGTAAGTTTTAGGATATTTTTGAGAGTCCTTACAAAGTAGGGGAGTTTGGCACTTGAAATTTGGCGTTGGTTTGACGTAAAACTCAATTCGTACACTGAGATATCGTCTAATTACTCCAAAAACACACACAAGCATGAATTCTGCCTCGATAACAGGGTAATAACTCGATCACTGCTATGATTTAATGTCCGATTGATAAAAACCAATCCGATGGATGTTTAAGTGTTACCCAAACTCGGGCTATGCTTTGTCATTCGTCGTGAATTCGATGGATGTTTAAGTATCGCACTTTGTCATTCATTGTGAAGGTTTTGATCTCGTGAGTTGTCGTAAAAGTTGGATTAAAGTTACTAACCTAGTTTTCATGTGCATTGTTATTTGAATTAGGTTAACAGGCTTATCAGTAGGCTGAACTCTGCCTGTTTAAATCTGCAATGTGAGTCATTCTCTTTTTATTAAAAGTGCTTTACAAAATCTTAAATTGTTTTCCAGTTATAATTACAGGGATTAAGTCTTTGTAATCTTCAATTACTGCCGGTATGTGGGGTTTTGTATACATTACTTGTTTCCCGTCACCATCGGACAACGAGTTAGCCAATGGGTGATCTGACCATAGTCACAGATACAGTCGAGTGACAAATACCGATTTGGGGTAATTGGTTGATAAAAACAATGTAATCACCCTTAATACTGTATATTATAACAATGTGTCGTTTTGTGCAACTTGAATGACTCGCCAGTATTTCCCCACTGATAAAACCTTTTTAAAACATGTTTTAGGTGATCTGCTGTGATATAGGAAAAAGTGCCGTGTAGCACTACAAGCTTGAAGAAGTGGCTCAATAAAATAAAGAAACATGTTTTTGTAAAATAGGGATTTCCCAGTGAAATCAACTTTATTTTAAATTATGGGTGTAATCCCCAATTTGTGAAATAAAATAAATTGGGTATTTTTAAGTTTTAAACGATCCTGTTAAAATTACGCTGCCAACATAATAATTACCACGGATTTCTGTCCCGCGGCTCCTGAACCGGGTAAAACCGGGACGAGGGCCGTGACACATGACATTCCTTAACCAAACAGCTACGGATGTTTGATCTTCACCTGGTCTTGGATCTATGCTCCAATCCCATGGACTCGTACAACTCATGTTCGATGTATGAAAGTGAAAACCTGGTCACACACTTGAAAATAGACAGTTAAATTAGTTTTGCAACACTTCTGTTAAAAAATTTAACATGTTTCGACGAAACCCCAGGTCTTGGCGAAACTTGTTTGAAGAAACAAACTACTCGACGAAACTTTATGTGAAGAATCACTTGTTATGACGAAACCCTTGGTTAAATAATGCTCGACGAAACCTTTATACTAGACGAAACTTATGTTATGAAACCTTGGATAATAGCAACGAAACCTATGTAGGACCTCTGATCGACGAAACCCTATGCTGATCGACGAAACCCTATGCTAACTTGATAAACGACGAAACCTGGTTAGCTTTGGCGAAACTCTCTATGTGACGAAACCTCCACTCAACGAAACTTCAAGATAGTGACAAAACTCTGTGATGATCTATGATCGACGAAACTTATGTTCGGCGAAAACTATGCTCGACGAATCCTCTAATGACGAAACCTTTGAATGACGAAACTTATTAGGTTTTGACGAAACCTAAGGGGGTTTCATAGCTTGTACTTTCGTCGATAAGAGATAAGAACAACAGAGAGTTGGTGAGGTTTGGTGAGATATTTCAAATAAAATCTTATCCTGTTGTCTGTTGTCTGACACAGTACACAATTTGGTGACACAATTTCAAACCACACCTTACTTTTTCTGATTTTCAAAGCTTCTTTTTCTACAAACAAATCATCACAGAGACCCAATTGTCAACATAATATATTATAATCCACAATCACAATATTTCAAACACAAATAAGATCAAACTACAGATAGTTTCAAGAACACTATGATGATTCTGGCCAAAGTTATCACCGGACAAAAATTTTTGAAACACAATTTTGCTAAAACTTTCGATAAAAACCCACAAGCATGTAATATAACAAGGTTTCCAATAAAACTTATAGCAAAACAACAAAATGTCCACTGATTTTTGAAGTATTTTTCTAGAAAATATGAAGTTTTTCAAGAACACAAATCTGGGGTTTTGACTTTTAACCATGAAAAAGACTCAAAACCCACTCGAAAATGCCACCGGAAACTCGGTTTACAACAAGAAATCGAGCCTTACGCTCTGATACCAATTGTTGGTCCGTTTTCGGATCGCCGGACAACTACGAGATCTTGTTTCGAATACCGTAACGAGTGCAGAATCCACGTTACGATACAAACCGAGCGAGAGATAAGCACAACACAAAGATATAACGTTTAACGGTTGTATATTGAATTACCAGAGTTTCGTTACAGAAAGATATTACAATGAAACACACAAATGAAACTCTCAGTTCTCTCTCTCTGGTCTCACTGTGTTCTCTACTTGTTTATATAGGCAACCAGTCACAGCTTCGACGAAACTCAAAGGGTTCTCGGTGAAACTCCAATATTGACGAAAGTTAGGGAGGTTTCGTCGATGAGTATGACGAAACTTGGAGGGCCTTGACGAAACTTGAAAGTCGACGAAACTCACAAAGGTTTCGTAGACATGCATGCAGACATAATGAAGGTTTCGGCCCAAGTAAGTTTTGGCCCAATGAAGTTTCGGCCCAGCAGACTATACTTTACGTACATGAATCCTCAAACATTCAGATTGTAAAGATTAGCCAAACATGTGACATCATCATGATGATGTCATGGTGATGTGTCGGCGGGAATTGGTTCGCGACTCTCCGTGCTTCGCGTGTCGAACTCTGGGGCGCACGACGGAGGAATATCGCTACATCGGGCTTGAGCCGAACCTAACCGAGTCGAACCAAACCGAGTCGCGTCCACATAATATGTATCAACAAACGTTACATACTACATTCTTAATAATAATAGATTGATATAATATAATCTAGCTTATAGGCCTTGTTCGTTTAATATTCTCTCCTTGAGGTCCCAAGTTCAACTCCTACCAGCATCACTTTGAAGGACATTGATATTGGCAATGAAGTTTTGAACTAGGCCTCTCTGGATGTCGCCAGTTCGAAACCGAGTCGAACCTGGTTTTACTGCAGTGTGCCTTCGGGCGGCGGCACTACAAGAAACAACTAGCAATACCGGCGACACCATTAGCAGCGACGCCGGCAATAGCGGCGACGGCATCAGTTGTCGCCGCTATTGCTCGGCGTCGCCGCTAATGGTGTCGCCGGTAATAGGTCGATCTATGTGCTACAATAATGATTCACTCTTGGCCCTTGATGAATACATGATCAAAGGGCTGGTGTTCTTCCCAGACAAACACACTTCATATTCAAATTTATTTCATTTTCCTCAAAACAAACACAGAGAACTTCAACAAGCATCACCGGAGAATCACCTGCATCTTCACCGGAGCACCTTCATCTTCACCGGAGTAATACCGGAGCACCTTCATCTTCACCGAAACACATTCGTCTTCACCGGAGCATCACCGGAGCAACTGTATCTTCACCGGAGCATCACCGAAACACCTGCTTCTTCACCGGAGCACCTTCATCTTCACCGGAGCATCACCTACAGCATCACCGGAGCACCTTCATCTTCACCGAAACACCTTCATCTTCACCGGAGCATCACCGGAAAACCTGCAACTTCACCGGAGATTGAATGATGATATAATGAGATTTGAATGATGATATAATGAGATTTGAATGATGATATAATGCTCCTTTGTCGTGTTTGATAACCTGCAACATCATCGGAAAACCTGCAACTTCACTGGAGTATCTTCTCCGGTGAAGTTTCAGGCAAAACTACGGTGAAGGGCATTAGCGGCGACAGGTTTAATAGCGACGACAGTAAGGGCAATAGCGGCCGATCTATACCGGTGACCCTTTAGCGGCGACATGTCGCTGCTAAAAACCAATAGCGGCGACAAAAAGGGCTTTTAGCGGCGACACGTGGCGCCGCTAAAGGTCTCCGTTTCTTGTAGTGCGGGTTTTCCCCGGAACTGATGGCTTGGTGGCTCGGGTATGCATCCAACTCTGACCTTTATGAAGGAGGGGATGCATTTGCTCGATTGAGGGCTTCCCAGGATGCTTAATTGGTAATTTAGTTGGTCGTTCTAAAAAAACAACTCCTCCTCCGGACTCTTGACACCCCTTTTTGGTTGCATCCTTTGGAAAAGCTTGGCACTAGTGGGATCACGCCCTATCGTCATGACCTACAACAAACGATTAAACTGTTAGTTCTCAAAACAAAGACAAATGTAGGACCCAAAAAAAACTTACCATTTTTGCAAAAATGAATCATAAGTTGATATAAAAAATGTTTTAGGTTAAAGTTATTACAGTAACAAGTATCTTGTCGATTATCTCATTTCGAAATGGCTCTAATATTCTAGTAGGAGGTTATCTCTAAGGACAAACAAGGGTTTCCAATGACGTGGTGGTGGCTGATGAGTCGAAAACCAACCTTCCGTAGTTGATCAAGAGCTGTCAAACGGCTTCCTGGACCATAGGATTCATGGCTGCATTGCACTCACCCATCTCGAACGTTTCAACAGCATAATTATGCTGTGAAATGTGGATTCCCATACTTGTCTGCATGACTTCCAAACCCAGGAAGTATTTTATCCTTCCCAAATCAGACATTTCAAATACCTTTATCATTGAGGTCTTTAGTCCTGCATCATTTCTTCACAGTTTCCAGTGTACAGCAAATCCTCAACATATTAGTTCACAAAAAGAGTACCTTGTTTCTTCCCTTTTGATGAACAAACTTTGTTCCTTTTCACTTTTGCTTAATAAATGTTTGAGGGTCATTTTAGAATAGTTGAGGCATGGCATCTCCACACTATTTAACAAGAATAGTTGACATACTAGATTAGTGTGCATGTGTGTTTAATTTTAGAAGTTTGAAAACATAATATAAACTATGTAGCGCCTTGTTATTTTTAAAGTCTTATGTTGTGTGTGATGAGAAAAACCCAAAATCATAACAGAACATAAGGTTTTGAGGTGTTACACATACGAACAACTAAATCAAGTCAACCAATTTAACATATTTACATAACCAAAATCATCCAAAGACAACACACAAGTTTGACACTGGAGCACTAGTTTACATACACACAAATTGCGATTTACAATATATACTCCAAACACATACTCCAAGTTCGGATTTGTAATAAATAATTCAAGTACCAATACAATATACCTACAAATAAATAAATACATACATATCAATATAATATACCTACACAAATACATACATATATACACAAAATCCATATAAAATTTGCAAATAAGCATATGTCACTAATATGGTAGCTAAAAATCCATCCCAAATTGACACACAATCACATATTAGAACGGTTCGACAAAGCGGCGCCAACAATGGTTGCAGTGGTGCTGTGAGAGGTGACCGACTATGATGACGGAGACGACAACAACAAATTTCCGTGTCACTAAAACTAATAAAACCAATAACGATGTTTAGCTATTATAACCATCTAGATTTAGAGATTGTGTAAAACTTTGATTTTCGTTAGTTTATTTTTGATTATATAATTCTTATTGTTTATGAGTAATAATTCAATTTCTTACAAGAATTCTGGTCGTGGTTTTGATTTTGATTTTGATTTTGATTTTGATTTTGATTTATATCCGAGCATGATTGTAAAGATAATTAAATTTTTAATCAAATGATATATAAAATTTAAGTTTACAAACTTGTATTAAAAAATAAATCAAATCCAAGAGGGGCGTAAAATTCTTCAAAAAAGAAAGAACTTAGAGTACGTAAATGATATTGAGTTTATTAATTCCATATAAATATAATATTAACACTAGCTAGTTGGTCACTTGTTGAAAAAAAAGAACAGTTTAACTCTTTAATAGTGACTATTTGTTTTAGCATAAATATATTATATTTTTGCGTGGTCAAAGACTCAAAGTAAATCACCCCCAAAACACAAGAAGAATTAAAACACATACGAGGTCAAATCCTCGTGTTCATATATGCTCCAAAATCTGACCCAAGACACTTTCAAACTCCTAAATCAAAGTAATAAGTAAATAACACGGTATCTTACTTCATTTCTGAAAAACTATAAATACCAAAAGCGATAATCTCACCTTCAACCATACAATTTAATCATTTTCTTTAATGGAGTTTCCAAATTTCCCACAACCCACAAGACCCTCATCATATTCAAATCTTACATCGTTTAAATATTCCACGCCAATCTCGCAACAATCAGATCCGATTGACCTTCACATTTCTGAACCAGATGGCGACGAAGACGAATTGTTTGGCGAGCTAACTAGAATTCTTTTTGAATGTTTAGAGAGGGTGGATAACGTACCAAAGCGTTTGCTGCTTCGTAAAATATTTTTGGAGCTCGAAAAAGAAAGCGATATAGAAAGCTTTATTGTGGAAAGGCTCAAGCATTCACAAGTTAAAATGATATCTGACTTCTTAGAAAGATATGATCTAGAGGGTTCAACAGGTCAGATTGGTGAGGATGAAGTAAAATATGATCAACATGAGACGGTAAGTAGAGAATTTAAAGAAGATTCGACGGAAGTTGGCACAACTGGTGGATCGAAATCAGAGTCCTCGCATAAACTCGAAAGATTCAAAGTGAAAACCATAAAGATTGCTGGTGGTTTGATCAAGAAATAACTTGGATGGACACGGATATGGTTGTGTATCATACTATTATTTCATTTGTATGTTTCAATTCATATACAAAAAAAAAAAAAGTTAGAAAATCAAGTGTATGTGATACAAATGAAAGAGATAATTAGATTAAAAGTTGTTCAGATCAGATACTCAACACAGAATCAAAAAATGGTAACGAATTATAAGGTAAACAAAGAAATTGCAATATACCAGCATGAGGTCTTACTTGTCAACCGCGATACTCCACAAAATATATATATAAACTTAATATTTATTCAAGTTACCTTATATTTTAATTACATAAAGTAGAAAAAACATTACATTTTGAAACCTGCTTAATATATAATTTGAGTAGTTAAGTAAATCAAGCCAAGGTCTCTCTAGAAGCAGTCTCTCTATTTCTACGGGTAGAGGTAAGGCTGTCTACATCTTACCCTCCTGGAGGAAACCTTATTGGTGGGAAGATGTTTATCAGATAACTAAACACCAGTTCATTAAAACACGTAAAAGCATTAAGTTTATGAGCCAATCAAACCAAAGCATTATGTTTATTTGAAGTACGTATTTGTATCAAGTATTGTAAGCTTTGTAATTAACTTCTTTGCTTCTTTATTTGGGACAGGTTTAGCAATGAATATTATCATTTTTAGTAGAGTGGATGTGTGAGTCAAGGTTGCATAAATTTGTTTTTGACAAGACTAATGGTTTTTCCATTGATTATTATTATTTTTCTTACCTTTCTCATATCCTACCTTAGTTTTATTGTTAGTGACATTTACTGAGTATGATGATGTTAATTAGTTAAGACAATCTTAGAGCTTAAGCCAAAATCACCGGTTAAACGTCAATTAGTTCTTCACACTTGATCGTTTTGATCAGTTTGAAACCGTATTCTATCGGTCTCACATTTAAAATCGAGTTTAGCACCACTACTACTGTATTCTCTTCCTTCAGATTATTTTTCTACATGTGTTTGAATTTTGTTTCGGTGTTTATAGTTCGCATGCCTGATTATCTGCAAATCGATATTGCTGCTTTCAATCGATATTGCTACCCACTTTTCTTAACAAGAAGTCAACAAGTGCCAGATTGGAATTGGATGCTCCCAAGTCTCAAGTTCCAAATATGGGGATAAATGAAGCCCACAAAAAGGTCTCAAGCCCAAGAAAAACGGCTTTAGTTCGAATCATATAGTTGGGCCGGGATTTGGCAATGTTCATTGTTTGGGATGTAGTTATAAAACCATAAATTAATTTGTTGTAATGTTTTAAGTGTAAATCATATGAAATCCCGGATTTTTAACTAGTACATACTCATATCATTTTAACTATTATATAGGGGAAAGTCCACTAAAAAGTGGGTTTTACCTAATTAGCCTTAGACGAAGGATTGTAATAATGACATGTGGTAATCGTTATAAGTAGGAAGGAAGAACAAATTAGTACTAAAACATTTTAGTCCTTACAGGAAGGGGTGTGAAGATGACATGTGACACCCCTTTTATGTTCTAAACAATAACAAAAAAATGCAGTACAAAAAATATATATAGCGCAAAAATCTAGTACAAAAAATTCAGCAAAAAAAATTAAGACAAAAAAAATTTAGTACAAAAATGTAGTACAAAAATTCAGTACAAAAAATGTATAAAACAGAGAAATACAACACATTTTTTGGGGTTTTTTTAGTTATCATATTTTATATAGCAATAGAGTACTCAAATTAAAGATAAAAAGATGCTCTATTTTATGGTAAAAATAATGTTATATAAAAAAGTTATGAACGCTTAAAAAATGAATGTGAAATATGCAATGTCTTGAATGTGGAGAGAGAAATTCAATAAATAGGATTTCACAAACACAAAAAATGAATATGTAGATTTCTTCTCATCGTACTTAGGCAAAATAAACTTTTTACTTGAGCTTACCTAGGGCTGTAAACGAACCGAACGTTTAGCGAACAGTTTGTGAAGCTTTCGGCGGAAAGTTCATTTATGTTCGTTCGTTTAATAAACGAACGAACATGGACAAGAAATTTCGTTCGATTAGTTAAATGAACGAACATGAACAGAGGTCTCGTTCGTTCGATTGTGTTCGTGAACGTTCGGTAAGGTGTTCCTTAACGTGTTCGTGAACATTCGTTGATTTGCGTTCGTTTATGTTCGTATGTTTGTGTTTTAATTGAAGATCTTTGTACTTTCTTATATTTTATTTGTACTTTTTATATTATTAAACTTTTATTTATTTTATTTCCCTAACAATTAAACTAGGAAACCCCAGTTTTCCCTTGTTTATGCCTCATTTCCCTTTTATTTCTTATTATTTACATCCACGAAAACGATCGACCTCCGTTCCACAATAAGGGATTCAAGTTCGAGTGCTACTCTCTGATCCATCTATCTTTATCCTTCGTCGAGTTCGCCAAATTTATTTGTGTTCGTGTACCGTTCACAAACACGCTCATTTCCTTAATGAACGAACACGAACATAAAATCTCGTTCGGTAAATGTTCATGAACCGTTCGTGAACACATTTATTTCCTTAACGAACGAACACGAACAAGGCCTTGTTCGTGTTCGTTCGGTTCATTTACAGCCCTAAATTCTTACACCGTTATACATACACATATGATGAACTTTAATATTTTAAGCACGAATTTGAAACTCTTTTAACCCACCAACAATGTCAGGAAAGATTTTTGTCGTTTTTCGTCTTTTATTCGGTATATATATATATATATATATATATACCGGGATTTAATCGACCCATTTGAGTTGTGAAAACTAAAAAAACCCGTTATGTGACCCACATTGATCGATTAAATTGAAGACAGAGAGAGTCGTGTATACGTGTGTGGGCAAACGATTCACTAGATTGAGCATTCAATCCTACAAATGATTCACCAAGAAAATGAAGAAATCATTGAAATCTCGTCTCTTAATTGTGAACAAGGGTAAAGATGGAATTGAATTTCAGATCGTAAAGAAGGAGCTTAATAAATTTACCATTTTGTCCCTTAAGTGTCTTAAAATTTGGTGAAATTTACTATTCTACCCCTATGAAATACCTTGAACTCTTTTGTACAAGTTGCTTCAAAAGTTGTACGCATTGTAAAATTAAATTTGTGTCTATCTGAAATGCTTTACATAGTACTGGTGGGAATGTCTGCGCATTGCCACGGTATTTATGTTTGTTGCCGCATGTTGCTATTGGGTTTTACATATTCTATTTATTAAATAATTTACTTTAGTGATTTTCAAATTAGCTCCCAAAAATCATGCAAGTTAAACGGGGTGTCGTCTTGGGCTCTAAATAGGTTATAGGCTTCCGTATCGATGCCGGTGTTGATTGAATTGCTTGATCTTTTATGATTGTTTAAAACAAAATAACGACACCCACTTATATTACCCATATGATATTCAAAACAAACTAAAGACACCCACTTATATTACACATTTTTCCCTCGCGTTAATCTCATATACCAAATCCGCAGTAGCATGGCATATCATTAAGCATGTGTAATGAAAACAAATACAATAATACAAGGGGTAGCGGCGCATCTTGTTGTCCGTTTACCATCTATCTCGATGTAAATTCATAACACGATAATAAAATAGTCGTCATTCGCTTTTTTTATTTGAATAATTGATAGAAATAGAATTACAGAGAATATGAAAATAGATCGGGTTACATGTATGGAAAGTTGACGGATGTAAACAATTCATAAAAAGTCCTTTATTCTCTGCATGTGACGGCTAGGATTGATAAATCATGAAAAGGTTAACCTAAGAACCTATTTATGGATGTTACGAAACAATTCCCATCTTTGGTTCCTTCAGCGCGTCGCGACAGAAACACTTCCACCCCCGTGTGTCGCCTATGATGTTCAATTAAGTTTCTTGCATTTCAAGTCTCTTGTTAACCCATCGAACCCGTTTCTCGATTCATTTTCCTTCGTTAACCTGTTTTAATACCAATAACGCACAAAAACATCCATACACAATAAATATCTAACAATTAATAGTTAACATACTTATTACGCTAAAACTGAACTAATATAAAATTCGACTTATTTATCCTAACATCAATGTTATATAACCCCTCTATAACCCCACATTTCACTTTTTTATCATTTGTTACATAACCCCTCATAAAAAAGGTTATGTGATGTTATCACTACACATTGGTTAAGAAAACAGAAAAAACTTAGTGATTGGTATAAAACATGATAATTCCATGTATTATAAAGAAAATTAGCTATTTGATCACTTGGCTAATAAAAATCATTTAACTATTAAATATTGACTATTTTTTTTAACATAAAACTATTTTAACTATTAAATAGTGACTATTTTTTTAGCATAAAACTATTGTTATTTATTTGCTTGGTCAAAGACTCAAAAGTAAATCCCCACATAACACAAAAAGTCAAACACATATGAGGTGCATTCCTGTAAAGTATTACCTTTTCAAACTCCAATAAAGTAACAAGTCAATAACATCGTAGCTTACTTCATCTCCAAAACACTATAAATATACCAAAGCCTCAATCATCTTCAACCATACAATTTGATCATATTCTTCAATGGAGTTCACAAATTTCCCACAACCAACAAGACCCACATCATATTCAAATCTAACATCATTCAAATATTCAACACCAATCTCACAACATTCAGAACCTATCATCTTACACATTTCTGAACCATCCACATCGACTTCCAATCATCAACAACCAGATGGCGATGACGACGAATTGTTTCGAGAGCTAACTAGAATTCTTTTCGAATGTTTAGAGAGGGCGGATAACATACCCAAGGGTTTGCTGCTTCGTAAAATATTCTTCGAGCTCGAAAAAGAGAGCCAAATGGAAAACTTTATTGTTGAAAAGCTCAAGCATTCTCATGTGAAAGTGATTTCTGACTTTGTAGAAAGATATCTAGAGAATTCAACTGGTCAGATTGGTGAAGGTGAAGCAAAGTATGATCAACATGAGCCCGTAAGTAGAGGGTTTAAAGAAGATTTGATGGAAGAGGACATACCGGGCGGATCAAAACCGGTTTCCTTGCATAAACTTGAAAGGTTCAAAGTGAAAACTATAAAGATTGTAGGGGGTGTAAGTGTAATCAATAAATAAATGGATTTACATGGTTGTTATTGTTCAGCATACAGTTATTTAATTAATCATGTAAAAAACCAAAAAAGTCGTCAAGGACCAAGTGAACGTAATATAAAATTAAAGTAGATGTTCAGCTCAACACGAAAAATAAAAAATTAATAACCAAATATGTGGTAAACAAAGAAAAATACAACATGCACGATATTTTAGTTTTAAAATTACCTGATCCACAAGATATTTGTTTTTTTTTTTTTTTTTTTTTTTTTTTATAAAATGATGTTTGGGTAACATGTTGAAAAGGAGTTTAATTTGATGTATTGAAAAGGAGAAAAGAAGAAGTTGATAAGCGATCCCAAACACTCCCTGAATACATTCACATAACAATAATAACAAAAGAAGCATCAGAGTAGACAAATGTTAAAAGATACTAAAACTAAAAGTTAAAACTTAATATAGGTCTATGGTTTGGGTAAACGGTTATACACATTCGGGAAATCAGGTCGGGTATAACCTAATCTTATGCCCGTCTTATACCGGCGAAAGTTGTCTTCAATCCCATACATATGCCCTGGATGTTTCAATTTCGGGTATTACAGTCAAACTCGGTTTTATTTGCCATCACTAAGCATAACTACTAAATCTAACATTTCTATTAGTATGTTAAACAAGTATCCTAGCATGTGCGCAAGGTAGCACACTAATACAAAATCAAGAATAATTATATACAGATTATTACTTTTTGATTAAATATTACCATATCATCACTTGATGTGCCTTCAAGATATACAATAACCGATGCAAACAACAACTCCTCCCGACTCTTGACGCCCCTTTTTGGTTGCATCCATTGGAAAAGCTTGGCACTAGTGGGATCACGCCCTATCGTCATGACCTACAACAAACGATTAAACTGTTAGTTCTTAAAACAAAGACAAATGTGGGACCCAAAAAAAACTTACCATTTTCGCAAAAATGACTCATAAGTTGTTATAAAAAATGTTTTAGGTTAAAGTTATTACAGTAACAAGTATCTAGCTTGTCGATTATCTCATTTCAAAATGGCTCCAATATTCTAGTAGGAGGTTATCTCTAAGGACAAACAAGGGTTTCCAATGACGTGGTGGTGGCTGATGAGTCGAAAACCAACCTTCCGTAGTTGATGAAGAGCTGTCAAACGGCTTCCTGAACCATCGGATTCATGGCTGCATTGCACTCGCCCATCTCGAACGTTTCAACAGCATAATTATGCTGTGAAATGTGGATTCCCATACTTGTCTGCATGACTTCCAACCCCAGGAAGTATTTTATCCTTCCCAAATCTGACATTCAATACCTTTATCATTGAGGTCTTTAGATCCTCCATCATTTCTTCACAGTTTCCAGTGTACAGCAAATCCTCAACATATAAGTTCACAAAAAGAGTACCTTGTTTCTTCCCTTTTGATGAACAAACTTTGTTCCTTTTCACTTTTGCTTAATAAATGTTTGAGGGTCATTTTAGAATAGTTGAGGCATGGCATCTCCACACTATTTAACAAGAATAGTTGACATACTAAATTAGTGTGCATGTGTGTTTAATTTTAGAAGTTTGAAAACATAATATAAACTATGTAGCGCCTTGTTATTTTTAAAGTCTTATGTTGTGTGTGATGAGAAAAACCCAAAATAGTAACAGAACATAAGGTTTTGAGGTGTTACACATACGAACAACTAAATCAAGTTAACCTATTTAACATATTTACATAACCAAAATCATCCAAAGACAACACACAAGTTTGACACTAGAGCACTAGTTTACATACACACAAATTGCGATTTACAATATATACTCCAAACACATACTCCAAGTTCGGATTTGTAATAAATAATTCAAGTACCAATACAATATACCTACAAATAAATAAATACATACATATCAATACAATATACCTACACAAATACATACATATATACACAAAATCCATATAAAATTTGCAAATAAGCATATGTCACTAATATGGTAGCTAAAAATCCATCCCAAATTGACACACAATCACATATTAGAACGGTTCGACAAAGTGGCGCCAACAATGGTTGCAGTGGTGCTGTGAGAGGTGACCGACTATGATGATGGAGACGGCTACAACAAATTTCCGTGTCACTAAAACTAATAAAACCAATAAAGATGTTTAGCTATTATAACCATCTAGATTTAGAGATTGTGTAAAACTTTGATTTTCGTTAGTTTATTTTTGATTATATAATTCTTATTTTTTATCAGTAATAATTCAATTTCTTACAAGAATTCTGGTCGTGGTATTGATTTTGATTTTGATTTATATTTATATTTATATCCGAGCATGATTGTAAAGATAATTAAATTTTTAATCAAATGATATATAAAATTTAAGTTTACAAACTTGTATTAAAAAATAAATCAAATCCAAGAGGGGCGTAAAATTCTTCAAAAAAGAAAGAACTCATAGTACATAATTGATATGGAGTTTATTAATTCCATATAAATATAAATATATAATATTAACACTAGCTAGTTGGTCACTTGTTGAAAAAAAAGAACAGTTTAACTCTTTAATAGTGACTATTTGTTTTAGCATAAATATATTATATTTTTGCGTGGTCAAAGACTCAAAGTAAATCACCCCCAAAACACAAGAAGAATTAAAACACATACGAGGTCAAATCCTCGTGTTCATATATGCTCCAAAATCTGACCCAAGACACTTTCAAACTCCTAAATCAAAGTAATAAGTAAATAACACGGTATCTTACTTCATTTCTGAAAAACTATAAATACCAAAGCCATAATATCATCTTCAACCATACAATTTGATTATTTTCCTTAATGGAGTTTACAAATTTCCCACAACCCACAAGACCCTCGTCATATTCAAATCTTACATCGTTTAAATATTCAACACCAATCTCGCAACAATCAGATCCGATTGACCTTCACATTTCTGAACCAGATGGCGACCAAGACGAATTGTTTGGCGAGCTAACTAGAATTCTTTTGGAATGTTTAGAGAGGGTGGATAACGTACCCAAGTGTTTGCTGCTTCGTAAAATATTTTTGGAGCTCGAAAAAGAAAGCGAAATAGAAAGCTTTATTGTGGAAAGGCTCAAGCATTCACAAGTTAAAATGATATCTGACTTCTTAGAAAGATATGATCTAGAGGGTTCAACAGGTCAGATTGGTGAAAATGAAATAAAATATGATCAACATGAGACGGTAAGTAGAGAATTTAAAGAAGATTCGACGGAAGTTGGCACAACTGGTGGATCGAAATCAGAGTCCTTGCATAAACTCGAAAGATTCAAAGTGAAAACCATAAAGATTGCTGGTGGTTTGATCAAGAAATAAGTTGGATGGACACGGATATGGTTGTGTATCATACTATTTTTTAATCTGTATGTTTCAATTCATATACAAAGAAAAAACTTGTAAGTGTATGTGATATAAATGAAAGAGATCAGTCATATTAAAAGTTGTTCAGATCAGATACTCAACACAGAATCAAAAAATGGTAGCTAATATAATTATAAGGTAAACAAAGAAGAAGAGTAAAGTTATTCAACAAAGTCTAGTACATTTAAGAAGTGTATAAAGACACAATTGATCGTAAAATATAACATGATGTGAAGCAAAATATAACACAATATCTAGGAAAAAAGACAAAATGAGTAGTAAAAAAGACAAAATGACGCAAATATAGAAAAGACACAATACTAAATAAAAAGACACGATGATATAAAAAAAATATAAAATCTACAAGCTATAAATCCAAAAATGAAAGCCTAAAATCTCATGTTGTAGAGTTCGATAAGGCGGTTCCAATGCCGCTTAAAGAAGTTAAACGGAGTCTGTTTGAAACCCGTCTTACGACTTCTTATTTTTAGGAAATTTTATATTTGATCCTAACCCCAATATACTAGCATGAGGTCCTACTTGTGAACCGCCATACTCTGAAGCCGATAATCACGTACCTCCGGTGATCCGGATTTGGGCGGATTAGTTTAATGGGTCGAACAATTATGTCTTTGTTTGTTTCTTTCGCATTGGTCCGTAGGCCACTTAGTTATTGGGTCGAATATACTTTATTTTAGAGTCCATTAGGTTGTTATGGTTTGGGCTTGTTTAAATCGACGTATGTGTGTGTGTGAAGGGGTATAACCGTGGGACGGTTATCATAGGATCGACGTATCCCTTGCTTCTAATCGACACACCCTTTAATCTTGCGAAGGGGTATAACCGTGGGACGGTTATCATAGGATCGACATATCCCTTGCTTCTAATCGACACACCCCTTCAACATGCAACGTTTCATCAACTATTTATAGGGTTTCAAACCTTGGTCATTGTATGCAGAAAACAATTGCAAGTTCAAGTTATTCAAGTTTTAGTTTCAACTGAAAGTGAAAAAGTTTGTCATGTCATTGTCATGTAGACATTAGGACTTTTACTAACTAAACCGCTAAAAGTGTATAGTGGTTTAATGCCCTTTAACGTTCCCTTATCTTGAAAGCATCACCCTTCCAACGGCTAGATTGGTTCGTTAAACCTACAACCCTTCCTTTGGCAACCCATTAACAGTGACGTGGCATGGTGATTAGCTCCCCATGGGGTGGGAGTGAAGTCAAGTGGCACCTCCAAAACCCTCGACACAAGGCACTCTATACCCTTTGTAAATATTGGGTTAAATATTTAGTCTCACAAAAGGTTAAAAACAAACTCTAGCTTCTAGAAAAAACAAAACAAAAAGAATTTCCACAAGGCACTCTATTCCCTTTGTAACTAATTTTAAGTAAACATATTGGCTCGATGACAAACCAAACTCAACATTTCAGCTCTTTAAGATAAACAATCCAAACTTCAAGCCTGAGTCAAACCTGGCTCAACTCGGCTAGTTTATAGCCAAATATTTTCCGCTTGATACCTACACTGAAATAATATGTCCAAACATAATTCTTGTAAATAAACGTTATAACACAAATGACCCTTTTATAAGATTAAAATTTAAGGATATTAACAATTATAAGTACACTTATAAATATACAAATTACATGGTACATAAAAACACATTCTACATGGATACACTAGTTAAAAGAATCAAAAGAACAAGTTAAAAGAATCAAAAGAACAAGCAATTTTGTATGAAAAACCATGCAAGTGATGAATAAATTTCACTTGTTATCTTCTTTGACAACCCCTCCGATATTAACGGTCTTGACTTTAAAACGCTCAAGTTTCTGGCTCAGTTCGTCATCAATACTTACACCTCTTTCAGCCACCACAAAATCTTCATCTTTTTGAGCTTTCATCTTGTTGCTTACTTTTGTCGCAATCTTTCCCAAAAGGTCCTTAGCTCCAGACTCCCCTATTGCTTCTCGCGCAACTCTTCCTAATGGGATTTCTGCATGCCCGTTGGAAACAATTTTGTCGAACAATTCTGTCGCTTTGATATCAATCTCTTCTAAGCATTCCTTAAGGGCGCCAATTATGTGATCGTCCATCTCGTTTCGCTCTTGTTGTTCTTCCAAATATGTGTCATCTTGCAATGTAAATGAGGGGATTCTTTCAAATGTCGAATCGGGCATAGAAGTTTGAGGGAAATATTGCATGGATTCCGAGTCGTTAACAAGATCGTTTATGGCCATTACAAGAGTTCGAGAGGATGGATTTTGATTAAAAATGAAGCAAGTTTGTTTTCTTGGTTAGATATTGATGATTTGATGAGATGTGTGTGGTTATGGATGATATTTATATCTAAATCTTGGTGTGCCCAGCAAGATTGACTAGAACATTCCACGGGTTGACTAATCAAAGTTATATATATATATATATATATATATATATATATATATATATATATATATATATATATATATATATAGGGAAATGCTATGTAAAAAACCCCATTTTGGTAAAAAACTTAGCAAACTCAATATGTGGCCTATATTTATCCACGTGTCCCAAGTCAACTGATTTTGTCTTTTGCCTCTAAGGGTATATTAGTCATTATACATCTATCACCCAACTCAAGAACTCTTCCCCTATTGATTTGACATGATCATTAATGTCCATCACCTCACAATTCACCAAACCCCCAATTTATAGATTATTATTTCATTTTTAAAAGCACAAATTATAAATCTCGTCCCTCATAACTCCTTCATCTTCAAATGCATATCATCCTTTTCTCCATTAATGTCCATGGAGACAAATCTAAGGATCGAAGCAATTATACTCATTCCTTTCTATTGAAGCCACCAAATCTAAGGATCGAAGCAATGAAGCAATTATCGAAGCTCTTCAAGAAAAGAAAGTAAGGTGTTGCTTTCATCACATATTTAATTCTGTTTTTAGAGAGAGAAAATTAATGTTTTGGAGAGAGAAACAACAATATTCATCTTGTTCATATGGACACCAAGAACACACACACAAATGTGTGTGAGAGAAACACGTTTAAATATCTTACTTTTTTTATTTATGTAATTTGTTTAGATTTATACTTTTTATGATATTTGATAGATTTAAATTCAGAGCTTTGTTAGTTTATTTCAAATTTTAAATATAGTCCAAGAGGAAATTTTTCTGTACCCAATTTCTTTCTTCAAAAATCCGGTCTTCTTAGTTGTTTCAGATCTATATGTGTTTCAAACATATGGGTTTGAAGCAGATTTGATGTTATATTCATTACTTTTGAGTTTTTTTATGAGTTCTTTGGTTTTCGGTGATGTTATTTTCAATAAAATGTTTGTCTTTCTTTTTCATCCTTACCATGTGGTGAATTAATTGCTGAAATATAAAGGTGTTATTGATTATATGTTAAATAGTTTTTAGTTCTGTGTACTTTGTTACTTGTTGTTTCAGTTGTTGTTTTTAGTTCTGTGTACTTTGTTAGTTGCTGAATTTTAGACGTCTAATAATCGGCACATCTGTTTTTAGAAACGAAAAGCCAAGTTTGTCTTACAGCACAACCAACGTAACACGTGTTATAGCCTGAACTCCTGTTTCACAGCTAAGCCAAGTTTGTCTTACAGCACAACCAACGTAACACGTGTTATAGTCTGAACTCCTGTTTCACAGCTAAACCATAGTAACATGTTATAGAGACATGTATTAGGGTATGATGATGCATTAGAGACAAGTATTAGGGTATGACGAATTAATTGCAGGTTTTTTGTTTTGTGTACTTTGTTAGTTGTTGTTTCAGTTGTGTAAGATTAATTTGCAGGTTTTTATTTTTGTGTTAAAAAGTTGTGCTTGGTTTGGTTGCTTGTTTGGGCTTTTGATCTCAATAGTAAATGTTTTTTGTTGGTTTGGTTGCTTTGTTTGGGGCTTTTGATCTAAATAGTAACTGTTTTTTGTGATGTTATCTGAGAAAAAAAAATTCTGGATATGAATGTGTTAATATTTATGTCTGGTTAACGACTTAACGGTTATTTTATCTTTTTGTTATTAGGACGGTGATGGATTCAAGGGAAATAAGATCCAATTCTCGGGACCGTTGGTTTCTTCAAACGTGGATCATATGCTCAAGGATCATGACTATGTTTATGTTACAGCACAACACAACTAACACGTGTTATAGGTTGAACTTCTCGGACATGGATGTGTTACATGTGACATGAAACCCATGTACAACGTAACACGTGTAACGTGTTACATGAAAACACTTTTTTATAACTTCCCTGGCATACGCACACCCACATGTTTACAAACCGTTTCAAGACCGACCCAAACAATAAAGCAAGGGTAGCCGCTGAAAAGCTAAGGCAGCAAAGGTAGTCGCTGAAAAGCTAAGACAGACTTTCAAAGGAAGCTCCACCATTTTCTTAGTGCTATGTATTTTCGTTTACTAGTAATATGTAATGTGAGACTCTTATTTTGTTTTGTCTAGTGCATGATGTTAAAACGGTATGGACTTAACACATTCTGGAAGTCTTAACACACGTTATAAAAGAGGCTTAACACACGTTATATCAGGTATACTATGTTATTAAGTTACCATTGGAGTTTATGCATCCATTCTGGAAGTCTTAACACACGTTATAATAGAGGCTTAACACACGTTATACAATATTAACTTGTATGTTCCATATACGGTGTTGCAATATTAACTTGTATGTTCCATATTAACTTGTACACATATTAACTTGCAAACCACTTTCATATACATGAATACAAGTCGGGTTATAATGGATGCTTACATGTTATCATATGTATACAAGTGGGGTTACAACAAGATTACGATATTAACTAAGCTCACCATTAAACTCATCGCCCCCGTCGAGTGTTTTCACCCTTGTCACATGTTAAGCAATTACATGTTTCCGAACAGACAAATTGTAACACATGTTAGATCAGTATATACACATCATGGCGTTTTGTAAACCCCTAGCTTATACATGAATACATGTCAGGTTACAAAAAGATTATAACATAGGATTAACACATGTTATACATTCCAAAATGTGCAAAACATGTTAGAAACGAACGAAAACTTGTTACAACATGAAAACTTCTTTATGGATCTGTTACAGCATGAACCACTAACACATGTTATAAACAAACGAAAACTTCTTTCCCAAAAGAGTTGACTTATTCAATGTCCCCGCATTAACGTCGCCTACATCCATCCAGCTTGTCAATTAAATATCTTTATGGATCTGTTTCTGTATATCAACACACGTTATATATCTTTATGGTGCTTAACACATGTTATGGGTCTGTTTCTGTAAATCAAACAACCCAACAAAAAAAAACACTTACTGTTCAGATTAAAAGCCCAAACCAGCAACCAAACCAACAAAAAAAAACAATTATTGTTAAGATCAAAATCCCCAAACAAGCAACCAAACCAACAAAAAATCTCGTTCAAAATCTCATCCTAAAGTTTTCGATTTATTTAAAATACATGAACATTAACTATTACTAGATCTTGATTGAAGACAGAGGAGAGGAGAGAGAGAGAGAACATTAACCATTACTAGATCTTGACTCCGACGACGTTCCGAACTCCGGCGCCACCAACCACCCACCCTGCACCACCTTCTACAACCACCCAATGTCGCCGCTATCAACCACCAACACCCCAGAATGAACCAGTCACCACCTTCCACCAACCACCAGATCTGGCTATGAATGTGTTAATATTTATGTCTGGTTAACGACTTAACGGTTATCTTATCTTTTTGTTATTAGGACGGTGATGGATTCAAGGGAAATAAGATCCAATTCTCGGGACCGTTGGAAAGCTAAGGTAGCAAAGGTAGCCGCTGAAAAGCTAAGGCATACTTTCAAAGGAAGCTCCACCATTTTCTTAGTGCTATGTATTTTCGTTTACTAGTAATATGTAATGTGAGACTCTTTTTTTGTTTTGTCTAGTACATGATGTTAAAACGGTATGGACTTAACACATTCTGGAAGTCTTAACACACGTTATAAAAGAGGCTTAACACACGTTATATCAGGTATACTATGTTATTAAGTTACCATTGGAGTTTATGCATCCATTCTGGAAGTCTTAACACACGTTATAATAGAGGCTTAACACAAGTTATACAATATTAACTTGTATGTTCCATATTAACTTGTACACATATTAACTTGCAAACCACTTTTGATATACATGAATACAAGTCGGGTTATAATGGATGCTTACATGTTATCATATGTATACAAGTGGGGTTACAACAAGATTACGATATTAACTAAGCTCACCATTAAACTCATCACCCCCGTCGACTGTTTTCACCCTTGTCACATGTTAATCAATTACATGTTCCGAACATACACATTGTAACACATGTTAGATCAGTATATACACATCATGGTGTTTTGTAAACCACTAGCTTATACATGAATACATGTTAGGTTACAAAAAGATTATAACAGAGGCTTAACACATGTTATACATTCCAAAATGTGCAAAACATGTTAGAAACGAACGAAAACTTGTTACAGCATGAAAACTTCTTTATGGATCTGTTACAGCATGAACCACTAACACATGTTATAAACGAACGAAAACTTCTTTCCCAAAAGAGTTGACTTATTCAATGTCCCCGCATTAACGTCGCCTACATCCATCCAGCTTGTCAATTGAATATCTTTATGGATCTGTTTCTGTAAATCAACACACGTTATATATCATTCTAACAGGTGCTTAACACATGTTATGGGTCTGTTTCTGTAAATCAAACAACCCAACAAAAAAAAAAAAAACACTTACTGTTCAGATTAAAAGCCCAAACCAGCAACCAAACCAACAAAAAAAAAAAAAAAACAATTATTGTTAAGATCAAAATCCCCAAACAAGCAACCAAACCAACAAGAAATCTCGTTCAAAATCTCATCCTAAATTTTTCGATTTATTTAAAATACATGAACATTAACTATTACTAGATCTTGATTGAAGACAGAGGAGAGGAGAGAGAACATTAACCATTACTAGATCTTGACTCCGACGACGTTCCGAACTCCGGAGCCACCAACCACCCACCCTCCACCACCTTCTACAACCACCCACGACGTTCCGAACTCCGGAGCCACCAACCACCCACCCTCCATCGTCTTCTGCAACTGAATCATGCTTAGATCTGCAACCACCATCGTCTTCTGCAACTGAATCTGGGATTAGTATTTCTTGAAATCTTGAAGGTAAATATTTTAATTCTGAAATGACAACATCTTCTTCTTGTTCTTCTTCTTCTTCTTCACGTTTGTGGGGTGGGGGAGGAAAGAGATGTGATAATTGTGAGTAGAGAGTGGGAGAGAGAAAGAGGGATATGATTTTGAAATCTCTTATTTGATTTGACATACCACATGGCAGATGGGTTTTTGACTACCCAAAATGCCCTTTATGCATTAATTTAAATGTAATATATACACCAAAAAAGGAGAGCCATTGATCTATTAAAGTGAAACCAAATCAAGGGTGAATATAGAGTTTCCAAGATTTCTTAAAAAAGATGGGGTTTCTTATATAGCCAAGCCCTATATATATATATATATATATATATATATATATATATATATATATATTTTACTCGTTTTCAATGTTTTTAATTGATCAAGTCTTGATTCATTGCTTCTAAATGTACAAGGCTTCCACGCCAAGGTACCTCAAAACATACAACAAGAAATATCTATATTAAATCTGTGTGGATTATGTAAGCGTAAGTAATGTTATGCTCCACACACGTAGGTGTCTAGAAATAATAAGAAAAAAATGTCAAAACGTATACATATAGAAAAGAATTTGAAATTTTAGTGATTGAAAAGACCCACACATGCATGTAGGGGCGGTTCGCTCTCGTAAGGGCTCAGGGGTGTCCGGAATACCCCTCAACTTTTTTGAAGAAATGCAAATTATCCCTGGAATGTACAATATATTCTCCGTTTTAAAAATATATGGTAAAAAAATTCAATACGCCTGCATTTTTTCTTCTAGATTCACCACCGTAATATATGAAGATCATAAACTAATACATATAGAAAAAGAGCTCTATGATCATTCAGGGTCAACACAAACACTAAGTTTTTGACTTTTTTTGGTGATCATTCTCTAAATTCCGTAAGATGCTGAACTTGTCACCCTGACCGGATTTTCTCATGAAATTTCACCTACAAAATGATGGATCTTGTTGTCTGTGAAATTCATGTGATTTGTAGCGTTTTACAACTAAAGTATTTCTTGACAGTTCAAAGATTATAAATCTCAACAAATATCTGATGTTTTTAAGTGTGGTCGTTCAACCTGCCACATTTCTAAATGTGGATAGTTTTATTTAATTTCTCACTTAACATGTTTATGGACGTTCTACATTTTTTTTAACAGCGTACGGTTATAATGTCGTTAAACGGGTTAGTAGTTAGTATGTTAGTATCACCAAATTAGTTTTTTTTTTTATGGATGTTCTACATGCCTTTATTTGTATGATATGACTATGAGTATACTAAAAAATGTGAGTAGATTTGTGGTGACGTTGCTTGGTGGTTTTTCTTTTATGGATGTAAGTAAATTAAACAAATATAAAGATATTCTACTATGAAGATGCAGCATCAGACTAATTAAAATAATGTGTATCAAGTTTAAATATGATTATAATATAATAAAACTTAGCAGACTTTATGGATCAAACAATCAAAAAAAGTTTAATAAAATAATAATGATAAATCTATACAACCGTTTAACTAATTTGAAGATGCAGTTGGTCAAATTAAGTATGCAGGGCGTTGATCACTTGATTATTAATCAAAAAGCTTTTGGCCAATGGCTGCCATACCATACTATATAATGTTATCCACCTAATACTCCGACACTTGTGATATTTTAATTAACATTAATCCAATTCCACAGCAGCCATAGGCCCATATATACCAATCTTTTTTGTAAAACTAGGTGACTTTTGATTTGAATACTCTTAAAAAGTAAACATGTTTACAAGATACTCTCAAGCTATCTATTGTTTTGATTTTAAAGTTTAACCAAAAAGTTAGAGACTCCGCGCATTGCGGCGGCCTCATGGTGTAAACGTAGAAAGAGAAGAATAGCGATGTCACTTGAAACCGAACAGTGTGAAGGTAAATTCTGATGGCGCTGGAGAAGAGGCCTAGCTTCTCGGTTTTTCTTAGCAGATAGTAAGAAATGCGTACGCCGGCAATGATTCACAGAGATATCTATGAGAGAAAGAGATGAGAGTATCATCTTTCACTCATAGTGCCAAGGGCAATCATAAATTCCCTTATGAGAATTATATGTCTTAAGTATTAAATTCTATAAATCCAACCTAAGTTGTTTCCAAAAAAAGGTGTAACATAAAGCTAGTGTACTATATATAGCCCATCAGAATTAAACAAAATATTAATTTTGAAACCCTTAAGCAATAATGGGTAATCATTCTTTATCATAATATAATTTCTTTTATTACAAGGTTGAACAAGAATAGAATTTATATACAAATTTATAGAATATGATTTAAGTTAAATTTGTCCAAGTCCAAATCCAGATTTAGGCTTTTTAAGACCAAGATTTATATGAAAAAAACTCTTACATGCCTCTCTGATTATCCGTATTTACAAAATTGCCCAACAAGAAACATATGAAAAAAACTATTACATGCCTCTCTGATTATCCGTATTTACAAAATTCCCCAACAAGAAACATATTCACTTGTTATCTTCTTTAACAACGCCACCGATATTTAGTGTCTTGACTTTAAAACGCTCAAGTTTCAGGCTCCCTTTATCTTCAATACATACACCTCTTTCAGCCACCACAAACTCCTCATCTTTTTGAGCTCTCATCTTGTTACTTTTGTCACAAACTTTCCCAATTTGTTCTTAGCTCCACACTATTCAACAAAACCGTCAGAAACAATTTTCTTGAATAAATCTTTCCCTGTGATATCGACTTCCTCTATGCATTCCTTTAAATGCACTATTTATATGTACAAGGCTTTCACGCCAAGGTACCCCAATATGTAAGTTTTATGCTCCACATACGTAGGTGTCTAGAAACAATAAGAAAAAGAAAAGTCAAAGCTTATATAAAGAGAAAAGAATTAGAAATTTCCGTAATTGTAAAGACCTACACTGTGGAGACTATTTTTGATAAAAAATTAACGATAAATTATCAACGAAATAAACAAACAAAAAACGTTATGTCATGTTGATCGGTATCTAAAATCGGTAAGATAGTTTTTACTCATGACCGGATTATCCCATGGAAATTGACTAATAAATAATCGAACCAATCTTGTTATATGTGAAATTCGTGTGATTTGTAGTGTTTACCTACTTCAAAATTAAATTTTAATAAATTTGTGATGTTTTATTAAGTGTTGTAGTTCAACCTGATCACATTCTAAGTGTAGATGGTTGTTTTTTTTTCTTAGGGCGGATGTTTATGGTTCTACATGCTTTTACACGTATGGTATGAGTATACCAAAAATGTGATTAGATCTTTGGGTGACGGTTTGCTTGGTATTAGACCAAGTATATATATGGATTATGTAAGGATTGAAATAATGATTAATTCCCGCTCCATACACGTAGGTGTCAAGAAACAATAAGAAAAAAGAGAAGTCAAAACTTATATATAGAGAAAAGAATTTGAAATTTTAGTGATTGTAAAGACCCACACATGTATGGTGATCATAAACTTTTCAGACTATTATCGGTAAAAAAAATCAACAATAACTTGGTAGTACATGCTTTTAAACGTATGGTATGAGTATACTAAAAAATGTGAGTAGATCTTTTGGTGAATGTTTTGCTTGGTATCAGACAAATGAAATTGGAGTAATTAATTATTATTAAATAGAAATAAATATAGAACAAGTGATACAATATACTATACCGACTACCCATGGCATTACAGCCTAGTGGTATCTTGGTGGTGGGATAAGGCTTAAACTAAGCGGTATGGGGGCTGGCTTAGGCCCGGCAAGGCCCGGCGCCGGTCCCCCACACCGCCCCCCTCATCCCGTCCCGGCTAAACAGGCTGCCCACAGACGAAGTCGACGGGCCTTGTTTCAAATTCATAGCCGTTACAAACAGCTAGATTTAATAAAAAAAAATTACTTTTTCACTTTAAATATATACCGCTTTCAACCATTTTTTATACCATTCTCATCCATTTCTTCCATTCTTCTCCCATTCTCTCATCCTTTTTTATAAAAAACAATCCCATTTTTTATACAATCATGAATCCCTTCAACCCAAACAACCCCAACCCGAACAATCCCAACCCGAACAATCCTATCTTTTTTTCGAGTCCCGCTTACACTCCGACTATGGATCCTTCGTGGGGGTCTCCACCATTTACGTTTTCGGGTTTCCAACAATCACCTAACGTCTTCTCCCAAATGTCCCAAGTTCAAAAATGCAACAATACCAAGCACTCCAACAATTCATGCAACGCAACTTGGTTCAACATGATCAATTCCAATCGCAACCGTCAACTTCGCAACCGCTAACTTCGCAACCGCAACCCTCGGTTCAACTTGACGATGATGATGAAGTCGTCCCCGAATCGCCACCTAAAGAACTCAAGCGCAAAAAAACAAGGGGAAGGGGAAGGCAGTTGAAACCGAACCCGACACCGCAAAAAAAAAAAAACGGTTCGAGAGCAAAGCCGAGACAGTGGACAAAAGTAGAGGAGGAGGCGCTAGCAATTACGTATCTTAAGGCCTCAACTTGCCCGATTGTCGGTATGAACCAAAGTTAATTTTTTTTTAATTTAAATTTAAAAAGAATCAGTGGCGAAGCTTGCCGGAGAAAACCGAGGGGGCTAAAACATATATACCCAAAAATTTCTATAGAATTGGGGGGTAAAAACGTATATATCCAAAAATTTCTATACGAAAACTACATATATAACACTATTGAGCGAAAAAACCCGGGGGTCGGGCGACCCCCCCCCCCCCCCGCCCCCAAGAAGCTTCGCCCCTGAAAAGAATTATTTTTTAGTTTTACTAATGCAATTTTTTTTTAATTTTAGGGAACAATCAAACGGGTTCTAGTTTTTGGAAGGCATGTACGGATAGATTTAACGAGCTTATGGAGCAAGGCCCGATACGTGATCTCGATTCTGTATCAGGCAAGTGGCGGAAAATGAACAAGTGCGTGAATGATTTTTGCGGGATTTATAACCCACTTTACATCAATCGTCCTAGTGGGAGTAGCGACGAGGACGTTCTTAACCTTGCGATGGCCAAATGGGAAGCAAAAAATCCGCCTTTCCCGCACCTCCGAGCATGGAACATTTTAAAGAAAGAACCTAAATGGGCGCCGGTTCCAAATGAGGTCGCCTCCGCCAAACGGACTAAAACTTCCGAGTCCGGAAGTTATAGTGCGGGAGGCTCCACCGCTCGTGGTCAAATCGACATAAACGACGAACCGGAATATGACGAGGATGCGTTGCCCGCTCACGAGATCGAACATCCCGGCGGAAGGGACAAAGCAAAAAAAGAGGCGGTCGGAAAGCGCAAAGGGGCCGGCTCGAGTAGAGGGGGCGGCTCGGGTGGAGGTGGCGGCTCGAAGGCGTCTTCGAAAATGGACGAGTTGATTTCCGAGTTCCATTCGTTTAAAGACTTTGCAGCCGAAAAATATAGTCACAAGAAAAACGTGTCGGCCGACTATGCTCGAGCGGAGTATTTTAGGATAATGAGGTTGGATCTCGACTCGGTTCCGGAGGATGAACGAGAGGTGTATCGGAGGATGAAGGAAGAGGTGAAGAAAAAATGGACATCGTAGGTTTTTTTTATTTTTAGGAAATGTAATTTTTTTTTTTCGGAAATGTTTTTTTTGTTTTTTTAGGAAATGTAATTTTTTTTTTATGTTATGAAATGAATTTATTTATGTTGTTTTATGTTGTATTTTTTAATTTTTATAAAGTTTTTATTAAGTTAATAAAAAAACTTAGAAAATTATAAAATATTAAGGTGGGGTAGCCCCATCCTCCACCCCCCTCAAAAGTGAAGGAGGCTCATCCCTCATGAGCCGGTGATGTGGCGCCTACGTGGCGGCCCATACTCATGGGGATGGGCCTCACCATACCCTCTAGTCTTATGACCATTAGGTCATGGGTTCGATTCCCACAAAGGGGGTTTTTCCCAGATTTATTGGGTTTCCTTCTGAATTGGTGTATAGGCATTATTGCCTAGTGGAGATGGATATGATCAGGTGGTTCTGCTGGTAGCACGATGATACTCCAGTTGTCCGTCAGTGATCCAAATTTGTCGTTCAAAAAAATAAAGTATACTATACGGACTAAATTAATATGGTGTTTTATAAAAATACCACCTTATGTAACTCTTATTATATATTATTAAAATCTAGAGTAAATTACAAGTTTTGTCTTTTATGTTTACGCTCTTTTGCAGACGCTGTCCTTTAGCGTAAAAGTTGACAAGTTTTGTACTTAATGTTTTAAAATCGTGCACATTATATCCTTTAGGCCAAACTTATTTAGATTTTTTTGGTTAGGTATGGTCATGTGTTTTGCACATGAGAGCATTATTGTCATTTCACTTTTCCATTGGATATTTTGTAAAAGAATTTTATACAAGGCCGACTATTATGCAAAATAAAAGATATAAACCTCTCTTTTCTCTCTCTCTCCCTCTAAGATCTGAACCTCTTCCACCCTGTTTTCTGCTTAACCTAGCTCGTCGTTTTATCGGTGGGTCAAGTGTAAGATTCAACAGACTTTCCTTAGTCAGAGTTCACCAAAAGGTAGCAAGAATTAACATTCATTCACAAGATCCATTTTTGCATAAAGATACAACGATTTGAGAAAGTCATATTAAAATTTCAAGATTTTGGATTGATAAATGATAAAGATTTCAAGAAACTAAAGAAACCCTTTTGTGGATCTTTAGATTTTGAAGGAAATTTAACTAATCTCAAACGACATGGATATGGATGAGTAGAAATTAAATCTTTTACACTGCCTAACTTTTAATTTGCTTGAAATTTTTAAAGAAAACAAAAAAGATTTGAACTTAATGCAAAAAATGACTGATCCGTGTGGTGGGGAGTTTCAATTCGGTTTATAAATAGAGTTGTAGTGGTGTTGGGTTGTCACACCCCAACCGATGACGGAAACATCGAGGCATGGCAATGAGCGAAACAGATTGTCAAGAGAAATTCCATAACGACTAAATTACCAAATAGTTAATATAATGTCCCATACCATAACCCATTAATTAATCTAATTATTACAGATACAGACAGCGATATTCTCAAAACACATCATGTTCCGACAACTCAGATTTCTGTAGGATCGTGAAACGACCTAACGAGTCGATCAGAAGAGTGCTCAGACAAAATCAGAGGCGGAATTCATTGATTCTGTCTTTGTTTAGCTTGTAACACACCGGAAATACTATTTACTGTCTCTTGTATTGATCTCTGAAAGATTACAGACTTGGAGACACCTCGACAGCACTTCGGCGTCGGAAACCAACAACTGAACTGCACTATAGAACTGATTACGCTTCAGGGTATTTATAGGCATGAAGGTTTCGCTTGAGCACTGTTCAAGCGAAATCAAGTCATGTGGATTTCGCTTGAACCTGCTCCAAGCGAAATCTTCTCTAAATGTCCGTTGAAGCGAAATCAATCTCTAAACATACTAAAATTTGATATTTTCTCGAAATACAAGCCCTAATCTATCAGTTCTAATTTAAGACTCGAACGAAGATGAAGTCGACAGACAACTGCACCAACAGACTCCCCCTTGAATGTTGACGGAATCTTCAGTGAGAGTCTTCATCATAATGACTCTTCAATCTTGATCGATCTTCTTCAGGAATTTCTCCTGGAATCATGTACCCGGATCTTTTCTTTAGCTCTAACTTCATCAGACTCCCCCTTTCATCAAGCTGGGATTTTCAGTCTGGAATTAGCTATCGCCTTTGAAATTAAATCCTGGCTTTTTCTCAGATTAAGCTCTCTACATGTTCTGATGCATCTCCTGGCTTCTCGTAGCAACAGGATCAGAAACCTTCATTTCTCCTACACACATCTCTCTACCAAAACATAAGTTTTCACTTAAATCAATAAGAAAAACTTACAAACAATAGTTACATTAAGTTCAAATTAATGACCCTGATTAACTAATCTCAATTTCATTCTTAATCCAAAATTTTCAATTTAGCACACACACTCCCAAACCAGTTCATCTTGTTTAGCACTCGGAATTTTGAAAATCAGCTCTTCAACACCAGTTGTCGAAAATCTTTTTAAATTTTTCAAACTTTATGCTAAAACACACTAAAATCTTTTTGGATTTTTTAAAAGAAAATAAATGCAGAAATGAAATATTTACAAACAATATTTTTGTGAGTTCGTGCAAGAGGATCATATCAGTTTTTGTGACCAATCACTAGCACCGTTAAGCTTTTAATCGTTTTAAGTTCTAAACGATTCACGTAGATTGACGATATTGTTGTCCACTTAAACTCAATCTAAAAACTTTCGAAATGCTTATCGATACGTTAAGGTATATTAAGATAGCACTAAGTTCTTATGGACCCCACGATCTCAGCATATCCCCTCATCATGCAATACACTGACTCAAGTAATGCCTTTAAACTTTTATCGACTGTGAATTGTGCGAAAATAAAGCAGAATGTTTAAACATTAACAATCAGGTCGATACTTTCGTATACGCAGAGAAAGTCCAATGTTTAAACAAAATAAGAAAAATAAAACAAGTTGAAGTTGTTTAGGCTTTAACCACCAGGTCGATACTTTCGTATGCGCAGAGGAGATCCAAAGCTTAAACGAAACACCAAAGAAAATAAAGCAGAACGTTTAGGCAACAACATCCAGGTCGATACTCACGTATACACAGAGGATGTCCGATGCTTAAACAAAATAAAGAAATCAAACAAGTTTAAATCTTTGCAAAATAAAATGCACAATCACAGCGACTTTTCAGCAAAGTTGTGAAAGTTCACAAACTTAACCAGTTTTATGTCTTTCGACAATCAGCGATTACTGAGTAGGCACACAGTCAAGAAGGACAAAACTAAGTACTATGCTTTCGACCATGTTTCCCACTAGAACTAGGCTTTTTGCTTTAGGTTTGTATCGTTTTCGCAAATCTACTAGTCTAGCTGAGCCTATCGTCACATCTTTAGTGAGACCGCTTATCACATTTTATCTTTCCATTTCTTTAGCATGCTGTGACAGTCCACTGATCTACTAGCATTTCCTCTTTTTTACAACAAAACTCATTTTTGCATTTTTATCATGTTTTTGGCTTTTTCAAATTTTCTATTTTTTTTTTTTATTTTTACTCCCCCTAAAATCAAAATATATCTCAATTTTGATTTTCTGGGAAAATTTGAAACAAACTGTACAAGAAAACGTGACAACATGATGAGAATCACTTCAATTCTCCATTCACTTGGCTTAAACAATCAGAACTCCCCCTCACAACAAAACATTTTCCCATAGTGATCTCAAAACACTTAAGTTTGTTTTAATCAAAATGGTTTTTCCGGAAAATAAGTTTTGTGAGTCATTTCTCAAACATGGGGTTTCATCACCTTGTTTTCATATTAAAAACCACTTGTAGAAAATCAAGTACAACTTAATGTCCCTGATTTACCACTTGTAAGTCGAAATCACTTTCGTGAATTTCTCAAGAAATGTGCCGATTCCTGTTCCACGCTTACCAACCTGGGAACTCCGGCAAGTCAGGTTTTTCATTTAAACAGATTCACCCAAGCCTGACAGTCCTTGGGTGGTTTTGAATTCTTGTTCAACAATGGTGGAAAATTTGCATCATCCATTGTTAGACCAGAATTCTCTACTTTTACCTTAACACATGGCTCTTCTGGCTTTACCATACCAGAATCATTGCCTGAATGTGGCTTGTCTGACTTTGATGAGCCAGATTCATCGCCGACATGTAGCTCCTTTGTTTCTGAAGAAACAAATTCATTGCCAACAACTTTCTTCTTCTTTTCCTCTTTCTTTTCTGTCCTCAGATTTGTATCTGATGAATTCGTTTTGCTTGATTTGTCATTCTTTGGCGAGCAAAACGATTTATCAAAACTTTTATCTGTTTTACCAGTTATATTCGAGGACAAAATCTTCTCCAGATACTCTCTCGCTTTCTTCCTCTTTTTCCTCAGTCTGTCTTTCTGCCCCTGTGAAAGTTTTACTTTCGGTTCTTGAACTTTCTGTTCTTGAACTTTACGTTCTTGAACTTTTTGTTCTTTGGGCTTGACAGAGACTGGTTTCTTTGCCAATTTCTGAGATTTAACCCTCGATCTGTCATTTGATCTCCTTGGGCAATCTCTGGCAATGTGGCCAATGATGTTGCAATTAAAGCATCTCCTTGACTCAAATCTCCAACTCTGGCAGTTAACAGCAATGTGTCCTTGATAACCGCATCTGTAACACACTCTGTTATCGTACCAATCACCATTCTCAGTCCAAACATTTAGATCAAAGCACTGTTTGGCTTGGTGATAATCCTCTCTCTTCCTGTAAGCTTGATTTGGCTTTGAAGCACTGTGGTCCGACCTGCACCACTTTTCACCAACTATTTTTGAATTTTCATTTTTTAATTTTTGTAATTTTTGATTGCGATTGGATGATTGATCTGATGAACTTTTATTCTCTTTTTTAACATTTTTCACATTTTTAATTTTTTGTTTTTGTTCCACTTTCTTCTTCAAAGGTTTTTGCTTAGAGCATTCTCCCTTTTTAGTTGATTGTGGAACAGTTTCTTGAAATTTTTCTTTTAACTTCAAAAATAAATTCTTTTTTTCAAATTTTACTTTTTCATCATCAGATTTTTCATCGCAATCTTCAACTTTGACTTTGTCAAAGTTTGTGACATCGTCACTTATTGGAACAGAATTGATCGGTTTTGGACAAAGAATCTCAGATGATATCACAAAACCTTTCAATTTCTTTTCAAGTTCATCAATCTCGTTTCTCGAATTCTCAGCTTCGTTTTCAAGCTGAGAGATTCTATCAAGATGAGACTTGATTGATTTCCCATTCTCATTCTTTGTGTTTTCAAGAACAGACTTTTCATTTTCCAAAACTTTTATCTGTTCTTGAAATTTTGTTTCATTTGCTTTTAGATTTTTGTTTTCCAGCTTAATCCAGAAATCTTCATCTTCTGAAAATTTCTGTTTTCTTTCAAACTCCTTTTCTTTTTCTTTCAAAACTTTGTTTTCTGATGTCAAACTGTTCAAATTACCCAACAGTTTGTCATTTTCAGTTTTCAGCTTCTCACAATTTTCTTGCAGTATAAGAATCTGTTTTTCATCAGTTTGCTTCTCATCGTTCAACTTCTTGATCTCCAATGCCAAACTTTCCGCATTCTTCAAGAGTTTGTCATTGTCAATCTTAAAATTATCACATTTGGAGCACACTGATTCTGAACTTGAAGATCCAAGCTTCACAGATTCTTCATTCTTTTGAACTTGTTCTGTCTCCATCTTGTATGTTCCTGCACAAAAGAGTTTAACGAAATCAAAAGGATTCATATTTTCATCAATATAATATTTCCTTTTAATATCATATTTTAGATTTCTCTTTGTTGCAAGACATATCCGAACTTTTTTATCAATTTCTGTAATCACATCCAATTCTAAATCTTGTAAATTCTTTCCTATCTCATTCAAAAATTCCCTTCTTTTCTTTTCTTCCTTACGACACTCTGCATGAACCTCATTAAAGAACTGATGTGGATTAAGCTCTTGGAAAAAATCTTTTCCTTTTAGCTCAACCATGAATTCATCCCATTTAGCAGGTAATGCAGTTGTCAATTTCAATATATGTTCATCAGTTGACATTCTAATACCCTTTCTCCACAAATTGTCCGTTAGAACTTTAAATCTTGTTTCCATCTCATTCAAAGTTTCATTCTTTTGGCACATGAAATGTTCATAACTTTTTACCCAAACATCTACATCTACATTTTCGTAACTACTGTCCACAGTTCTCATATACCAACGATTTAAACTTTCAAGATACTCATTTTCCTTTTCATCAAACATATTTGCCATATTTCCAAAACAATATTCACTCAACAACCTTCAAGCGAAATACCTGCAAACAAACTTCAAGCGAGATCAAAAAAATTAACTACAAAATTAGTTCAAGCGAAATTGTTGAAGCGAAATCTGGTGAATACATAATACTTCAAGCGAAACCCTTTCAAGAGAAAACTATGATTTCGCTTTAAGTACAACTCATTATAAAACTCTTGAAGCGAAATCAAACAAAATAACCTTTCAAGTGAAATCAAGCAGAATCTGGTCAATATCTCAAGCGAGACCTAGATTTCAAGCGAAATCAACCTCTCAATTTCGCTTGAATCATGCTGACATCATCAAATCGATCTGATTTTTGCAAAATTGATCAAGTTCTAGGTCGAATTTAGGTCTGAATTTTTCAAGGATTTGTTAATTCAATGTTTCGCACACTATATGTGAAAATCAGTCCATTTTAACCATGAAAACTTGATTAATTTTGAAAAGAAGGTGTAGAAGACAGAATTTTCCAGCGAAAAACGAGCTAAACGATAAGAACTCTTCCTCCTGAGCTCTGATACCACATGTAGGATCGTGAAACGACCTAACGAGTCGATCAGAAGAGTGCTCAGACAAAATCAGAGGCGGAATTCATTGATTCTGTCTTTGTTTAGCTTGTAACACACCGGAAATACTATTTACTGTCTCTTGTATTGATCTCTGAAAGATTACAGACTTGGAGACACCTCGACAGCACTTCGGCGTCGGAAACCAACAACTGAACTGCACTATAGAACTGATTACGCTTCAGGGTATTTATAGGCATGAAGGTTTTGCTTGAGCACTGTTCAAGCGAAATCAAGTCATGTGGATTTCGCTTGAACCTGCTCCAAGCGAAATCTTCTCTAAATGTCCCTTGAAGCGAAATCAATCTCTAAACATACTAAAATTTGATATTTTCTCGAAATACAAGCCCTAATCTATCAGTTCTAATTTAAGACTCGAACGAAGATGAAGTCGACAGACAACTGCACCAACAATTTCAAATAAAATATAAATTGTCTTTGTTTCTAGACTCTAGGTCCTACTTGATTCCACAAAAGCAGGCATCCTAGCAGATAGCAATCCTAAACACCTGTAACATATGCTAAAATACAGGTCAATACACATAGTGTAAAGGTGAGCATACAAGTTTGATAATAGCATAATAGAGTTCGAAATCGTTTACGCATAACCAGCATGTACAACATATAATGTGAAGCATGTAAGTTATCGACAAAGATCCAATCAATACCAATGACAGCGAGTTGACTGCGAATAGCGAGTGCGCATCACATGTTCACCACTGCGAACATGTGAAGTAATTGTCCTTAACAACCCCAGAGTGAACAGGTGCTGAGTCCAAACTATAGTACTATCATTGCTAAGGCAGGTAGACAGCAATCAATGTGTTAACATAACAAACAGGCATTCATCGAGTGGCGTATAACATGCATTAGAGGTCAGCATATAAATAGTGTTTGCGTTGTGTGTTCGATGTGATTTAGAATAAATAACGTATGTAACACCCAAAAGTGCGTAAAGCAAGAAGGAATCGAGTATACTCACAGATTATGCTTATCAAGTAAACACTATCTTGGATTGAAGGGAGCGCTGAGAGAGATTAGACTGAACAGTTAACGATAGCATAAACGATGAGCGACGCGTAAAACGATGCACATGTACCAAGGATCGGGCAGTACTCCGATCGGATGTTAATCCGATCGGGTGGCCAGTCGATCGGGTGGCAATCCGTTCAGATGGTCATCCGATCGGATGGCCATTCGATTGGATTGTGACCTCGTTTGGTGTGGATGTGTTTATGTATGATGGTTTGTACTTTGAAGTTTCTGTTGTAGCATTTTAAAAATAGAGAAGTATCTCTACCCTTCAGGTCGGTCGATCGAACGGTCGTTCGATCGGGCGGCAATTCGATTGGGCGAGGCTTCTCAGTTTGAGAACAAGTTCACAGCAGGACGGTCACTCGTTTGGATGGCTATCCGATCGGGTGGCAATCTGTATGTATTGAACATGTTAAAAATTGACTAAGTACCAAGGTCCCGAATGTCACACGATCGGACGGTCGCTCGATCGGATGGCAATCCGATCGGGTGGTAATCCGTTCAACGTTCAGATCCTTGAATAGTTTAAAGAAAAAGTTTAAGTATGGAACCAAGTGTAACCCGATCGGATGGCCGGTCGATCGGAAGGCAATCCGATCGGGTGGCAATCCGATCGGACGGCAATCCGTCCCAACGGTCAGATCGTCTTGTCACTTGATTTTGTTTGAAGTTTTGTAGTTTTGAACGAGATGAGATGATAACTTACCTAAACAATCAGGAACCCCATCTCGACCTAAGTGACTCGATCAAACAGGGACCACCCTAGTCCGGTCGGTTCACGGTTCGAGACGGTTGTTCATGTTCAAACCTGAAATCAATCATCTCTTAGATAGAATTCAGATCTGGAACTAACCCATCACTAAGAACGAGTAGAAGATCAGAACGAGCTCCGATTCTATCGGTTTTGAGTGCATTGAGTGTAAAAGAGTTGAAAGAAAGTTGGAAAACCTTCTCTCAATCCTTTTAATCATGAATTTGTGTAGATCTATGCTAAAATATTGATTAATCTTGTGGAAATCCTTCAGATCTAAGTTGTTCTTGGTGAAATGAAGCCAAACTTTGAAGTTCATAAGAACTCCATGATGACATCATCCTAGAATACCTCAAATCCGGTGATTTCACGGTTAAAAGTTGAGATTCAAAGGTGAAAATGATGTAGAAGTGTATGTAGATCATAGAAGTACAATTAGGTTGAAAACTTACAAGATTTGAGAAAAATCGAGAGAAATAAGGACTGAAGGTCGACAGGTCGAACAAGGGAGCTGTCACATCAAAATGATGTGACAGGTGGGTATTTATAGGGTTTCCCAAAAAGGAAAGTGGGGAAAATGGTTGGTCGATCGGGTGGCAGTTCGATCGGGTGGCAGCCCGATGGGGTGGCAACTCGATCGGATGGCAGTCCGATCGGATGGCAGTCCGATCGGATGGCCACTCGATCGGTTGGCCACTCGATCCTATAGTTCGGCGCGACGAGTTTTGCTGTTTCGATTCGCGTGTTGAGCGTTGCGATTCGAGAGAGCGATGCGATAGTATTACCCATTAGTTACCAAATAACATAACTACTATATCTAACATACAATCACTATAATTAAGTTGCGTTTAGCGTTTTCGATTCGATTGCGATGCGATAGAATTGCGATTGCGTTTAACACTTCAACATAAACATAACATGCACAAGTAACACGTAAATAGCACACACACGTAAAACAATATCCAGAACACATAATTCGAGTTGCGATTTCGATAGCGATTAGCGATAAATCGATTAAACATGCGATTAAATAATGATTAAACCTCGATTATTAATAGGTACTCTACATAATACAACTAAAGCGATTAAATAAATAGATTCGATTACAAGTCAAAAAAGTCAAAACAGTAGTTGGGCAAGGAGTGACAGATCGCAATTAGAAATCTTTTCTTCCTTTGACTTCAATCTTGACTTTGACTTTCGAAACACGGGGTGTTACAGCCTCCCCTACTTAAGGGAATTCATCTCGAAATTAGGCTTTAGCCGTAACAAACAACTGCGGGTACTTCGCTTTCATGTCACTTTCGAGTTTCCAGGTGAACTCGGCACCGCGTTTGCCTTCCCAGCGAACCTTCACAATGGGAATGCGTGGGCGTCTGAGTACCTTGGTTTCTCATCCCACGATCTCGACAGGCTTTTCCACGAAGTGTAACGTTTCGTCCACTTGCAAGTCCTCAAGAGAGACATGTAATTCCTGGTCGGCCAAGCACTTTCTGAGGTTTGAAACGTGGAATGTCGGGTGGACGTTACTCAGTTCCTCTGGTAGTTCGAGTCTGTAGGCCACTTTTCCAATCCTTTCCAGAATCTTAAAAGGTCCAACATATCGAGGCGCTAGCTTTCCTTTCTTGCCGAATCTGATCACCCCCTTCCAAGGTGCAACCTTTAGGAGTACGGGATCGCCAACGTCAAATTCAAGGGTCTTGCGACGTCTATCAGCGTAACTTTTCTGTCGGCTCCGAGCTTTCAATAGAATGTCTCGAATTTGGAGGATTTTGTCTGTCGTTTCTTGCAACAGCTCGGGACCGGTAATTTTCGCGTCTCCAATCTCGTGCCATATAATAGGCGATCTACATCTCCTTCCGTATAAAGCCTCAAATGGTGCCATTTGTATGCTAGAATGATAACTGTTATTGTACGAGAATTTGACCAAAGGTAAGTACATGTCCCAATTACCACTGAAATCTATGACACACGAACGGAGCATGTCTTCAAGGGTACGAATCGTTCTTTCAGTCTGACCGTCGGTTTGGGGATGGAAAGCGGTACTTAGATTAAGAGTAGTACCGAGAACAGATTGAAACGACTCCCAAAAACGCGAGGTAAACCGACCGTCGCGGTCAGAGATGATGTCACGAGGCGTCCCATGTCGACTAATGATCTCGTTGGTGTAGATTCGGGCTAATCTTTCTACCTTAAAGTCTTCTCATATCGGCAGGAAGTGAGCTGACTTGATTAAACGGTCAACCACAACCCAAATGCTATCATGACCAGATTGAGTACGCGGAAGTTTCGTGATGAAGTCCATGGCTATACTCTCCCATTTCCACATCGGGATCTCGGGTTAAACGAGTAAGCCAGAGGGCCTTTGATGCTCAGCCTTGACCTTGGAACAGGTCAGGCATTTCGAAACATAGATAGCGATATCCTTTTTCATGCCCGGCCACCAGTACTTGTAACGCATGTCCTGGTACATCTTGTCAGCACCGGGATGAATGGAATATCGAGATTTGTGGGCTTCGTCCATCAGAAGTTGTCGCAAGTTCGTATGCTTGGGAATCCAGATTCGATCCAAGTAATGAAAAATACCACTCGACTTATTCTCGAGTTGAGCGCCATCATTTAGAATTTTTTCCTTCTTCAGAGTTCGCTCAGTAAAACAAGCATGCTGCGCGTCACGGATAAGAGCTTCGAGATTAAACTGGGCTTGGGGTTACGAACGCTAAGCAAGTAGCTTCGTCGACTGAGAGCATCGGCAACGATGTTTGCTTTGCCTGGATGGTAACGAATCTCACAGTCGTAATCGTTGAGTAGTTCTACCCACCGGCGTTGACGCATATTCAGTTCCTTCTGGTCAAAGATATGTTGTAGGCTCCTATGATCAGTGAAAATCGTACACTTGGTACCATATAGGTAGTGTCGCCAAATTTTTAACGCAAAAACAACTGCACCAAGCTCGAGGTCGAGTGTGGTGTAGTTCTTCTCGTGGATCTTGAGCTGTCGAGAAGCGTACGCGATAACCTTGTCTTGTTGCATGAGAACACAACCAAGACAAAGGTTCAAGGCATCGCAGTAAACCATGAAATTGTTGTTTCTGTCGGGCAATGACAGCACGGGAGCATTGTAAAGCATGGTTTTAAGGGTTTGAAAGGCCTCCTCTTGTTTGGTTCCCCAAACAAAAGGTTTATCCTTGTGCGTGAGAGAAGTTAATGGCACGGCGATCTTGGAGAAACCTTCGATGAAACGGCGATAATAGCCTGCCAGTCCAAGGAAAAAGCGGACTTTAGACGGATTCTTGGGTGTAACCCAACTCTTAACAGCTTCGATCTTCACAGGGTCAACGTGGATACCTTGACTATTGACAATGTGACCCAAGAATTGGACCTCCTCTAGCCAAAATTCACACTTGGAAAACTTGGCATAGAGACGGTTTCCTTGGAGTAACTCAAGAACCAAACGTAGATGTTGCAAGTGTTTGGATTTAGTCTTGGAATAGATCAGGATATCGTCGATGAATACTATCACGAAGCGATCAAGAAAGGGTTTGCACACTCTATTCATTAAATCCATGAAGACTGCAGGAGCATTGGTCAAACCAAAAGGCATAACAACGAACTCATAGTGACCATAGTGGGTTTGAAACGCGGTTTTGGGTATATCCTCCTCTTGAATGCGTAATTGATGATAGCCTGAGCATAGATCGATCTTAGAAAAACACGTAGCACCTTGTAGCTGATCAAACAATCATCGATTCGAGGCCAGGGATAGCGATTCTTGATTGTCAACTTATTCAATTCCCTATAGTCGATGCACATCCTGAATGAACCATCCTTCTTTTTTACGAACAAGGACAGGCGTGCCCCATGGAGAGGTGCTAGGGCGAATAAAGCCTTTATCAAGAAGTTCCTGGAGCTGACTTGAGAGTTCGCGCATTTCGGAAGGAGCGATACGATACGGCGCATTAGTAACAGTGTTGGCTCCAGGAATGAAGTCGATTCGAAAATCGATATCACGAGCGGGTGGTAGTCCCGGAAGATCATCGGGGAAAATGTTAGGAAATTCACAAACAACAGGTACCTGGTTTACCACCTTAACTTCCTTTTTCTCCGCTACTACAATGTGCGCCAAGAAAGCTTGGTATTCCTTGCGGAGATACTTGCTAGCCTAGACACATGACATGAGTTGGAGCTTCTTCGACGCGACTTCACCGTAAACACACAATTGATCACCATTAGCGAGCGAGAATCGAATCATCTTATCGAAGCAAACAACTTCAGCATGGTTTTCACGAAGAAAGTCCATGCCTACTATGACGTCAAAACTTCCGAGCTGCATCGGAATAAGGTCGATGGGGAAAATGTGATTGTTGAGCTCGAGAGTACAATCACGAAGAACAGAATTTACAAGAACAATTCTTCCAGTGGCAACTTCAACATCGAACGTCGAGGGGAGATGAGCGCGCTTACGATTGAGGAGCTTTTTGAATTCAAACGATACCAAACAGTTATCTGCTCTAGTATCAAATAAACACGTAGCATATATAGCATTCACGAGAAACGTACCATTGACCACATTGTTATCGGCTTGGGCCTGGCGGGCGTTAATGTTGAACGCATGTCCACGGGCTGCTGGTTGTTGCTGTTGTTGTTGAGGCTACTGCTGTTGTGGCTCTTGCTTGACCACTTGGTTCGGGTACATGTTGCCGAAGTGGTTGGGATCACCACATGCATAGCAAGCTCTAGCATTGACCGCGGGTGCCTGAGCCGCTTGATGGCCTTGAGGAGCAGCAAGGAAAGCTTGATGAGAAGGAGCTTGCTCTTGGGTTGGAGCAGGGTTTTGACGTGGACCTGTACGGCAGTTGGCGGTGAAGTGACCGTACATGTTGCAATGAGCGCAATATCTGCAGGCAATTCCCAATGGGTGGTGATAAGTACAAGTAGGGCAGACCGGATGAGGACCAGTATACGCACCCTTTGCCGGTGGTGCGCTGGTGAAGGGGTAAGGTCCCAAAAACCTCGCCTCGAGTACCTGGACCATACCACAACTTCATCCTTTTAACCTTCTTTAGACCTTGCGCGGCCGCGCACTGGTCCAACAAAGAAAACTCAGAAGAAAAACAACAAGCAACACTTGCGCGCCAAAAGGAATCCTTGTGCCTCCCTCCATAACAGATAAGGATAAAAAATCCTAATAGACACTCCCGCATAAATAATACCCAGACTCGGATATTATTTACTTCACTGACGACATACAGTAACTAACCACACAGGATTACAGCTGTAGTCTTCTGGAAGAACTCTATCGTACGTCACCAGACGGTTATAACCGTCTGGCCACGTGTCATCATCCCAGGCTCCCTTGAAGTCACGATGATGGCACGGAATTGAAGAGAGATTTTCACTTGCCCACTTTCCACATGGCAATACCCTAGCCATTGATCGAAGATCGCGATCCGTGTGCTCTAACATTTGATTAAGAGATTAACGGAGGGAAAAAATAACCGCTTACGGAGTTAGCATTTTCCGTCAATATTTCAATAACAGGTTTTCCTGCCCAAACTTCGGCTATAAATAGAAGGATAATTCAGGTATAATCTTCAAGTTACATTCACTTCACTTACACTTCTTCTTCTTTGTAAAACCTGTACTTATTCTCACGCCGGAGGGTGGTCACGGAGAGAACCCCCATTCTCCCCGTGGCGAGTCTAATGGTGATTGTTTTGCAGTTACTGTGAAGAGAAGAAGATCTGTCATCCTTGAACGTAACGAGAAGGAACCAACCCTTTTATGCAGAACCTAACCCCCTGGTTTATCTGATTCCGGTCATTTAACCAGTGTTTCTTCAGCTGGTAACGGGGCCGCTACTTGGCGGTGTTGATGTTGCTGGGGAGCTGGAACTGATTGGAGCGGGGCAGCATTGGTCACAGCATAGTTCTTGTTGCTGGAACTGCTGTTGTTCTTTCTCTTGCATCTCGAAAGCTTGGATGACTGAGGAGTGGTGGCGGTTTCAGCGGTTGAAGCGGTAGTAACTTGATGCAGGTTCTTGGGAGCTTTATCCCAGACACCAGACTTGACTCCCTTGTCGTTGATCTCAGCTGCGAGCAAGTAGGTTTCTTTAATCGTTGTAGTCTTCGCTGCTTGAACAAAGTCAGCCACGCAATCCAGAAGAGCACGGATATACTTTTTGATGGCGATATTGGGCGTCTTGACTTGATCTGGGCAGATTATACTTAACTGTTTGAAGCGCGCAATCAAACCAGCGTTTTCACCATCCTTCTGCTTAATGTGCCAGAATTCGTCCTCCAACTTTTGGCGCTCTTGGGGAGGGCAGAACTCTTCCATCATCACGTCCTTCAACTCATCCCATGATAACCCGTAAGCTGCATCATTTCCGCGTTTGTTTCTCTCGGCCGTCCACCAGTCTAAAGCGCGGGATTGGAAGACGCCAGTTGCGTTGAGAGTACGAAGATTGTCAGGACAGCCACTCTAACGCAGGGTGACCTCGATAGAATCAAACCATTGAAACATGGCCGTAGGACCATCTTCACCAGTAAACTCTTTCGGTCCGCAGGCTTTGAACTGCTTGAAGCTAAAAGCAGCTTTCGGCGAATCAGTTCGGGATTCTTCAGAAGACTTGCTTGCATTCTCATGAAGTTCACTGACGATCTGAGGAATAACCTTCGCCATTTGTTTAGCAACCATAGAGGCGAGGCGTTTATCTGCCTGTTTTCGACGTGCGGCTTGGGTAACGCGAGATCCAGATGACGACATGCTCTGCATCAGACAGTGCCATAGGACTCAAAACACTATTCGATCATTCCTAGTATAGTCTAGCGATTCACCATAAAGCTCAGGAACACGTATCCACATAAACACAGAATCACATAGGCACATAAACACATAAGCACATAATCACGTATAGCACAGGGACACATAAGCACGTAAGGCACAGAAGCACATGAAGCAGTCAGAATACAGAAACCTAATATATGTTGCACGTATTCCTTATTCTTCACAGCTCGTTTAGCGATTAAATATAGCGATTGCGAGTATCAAGCAGCGATTGCGAATAACAACCAGCGATGTGTTTGCGTTTTGAGGTAGATGTGCAGTGCGTATTGGGCGTGTTGATCGAAGTGAACAGCGAAAATGAATAAATCACCAAAATTGAAACAAGTAATCACATAAAACACATAAAATCCAAATAAAATCGACAAATAACGGAGTCAGCAGTTGCGGGATCAGAATCGAAACACAAAGAAACCGAAAATAGCTTGTCTGCGGCTGGTAGACGTCGACTACCCAAAACGATTCAACTATTCACCAGGACTTTAGGTGCACACTTTGGCCTTCGGAACTGTGCTCTCGCTTCGATTCGAGCGGTCGGCACGCGTCCTTCCAGTTACAGTGTGACCCAAGTCGTTGGATTCCGTCGAGGCCTTGGTGGGAGTTTTGTAAAGCCACATTAAAGAGTAGAACGAGTCATCAAGGTTCGGGTTTCACCCCTAACTTAGCGACTACGTTCCTGCTTGTGTGATGAAATCACGAGATAGATAAGGAGATTTGCGTCGAAGTATGGATTTCACTCCTGATTCAACGCAAATTCTCTTGTTTTATAGTAAAAATAACAATTCGAACGAGCAATTCGGTCAAGAGTTTGCGGTTTTCACACCTAATCTTAACCAGATCGTTCGTTTGTGTGTGTAATCAACCTTAGGAAAGGCTGATCTTACGCGGAACTGTAGTATGCGATGTTCGCGCAAGTGTGTAGTGTACAGCGGGTTCGAGCGAGAAATAGCGAGTAAGCTCGTACAAAACCCTACTGGGCGTGCACAAGTCGGTATGTTGGTACATAGACTATACACTAGGTCGTTCTAAGACATCGACCCGGACTCGGTCGAGTCTTGCCTAATTCCCTATAGTTATGGCTCTGATACCAATCTGTCACACCCCAACCGATGACGGAAACATCAGGGCATGGCACTGAGCGAAACAGATTGTCACGTAACGACTAAATTACCAAATAGTTAATATTATGTCCCATACCATGACCCATTAAGTAACCAAATTATTACAGACAACGATATTCTCAAAACACATCATGTTCCGACAACTCAGATTTCAAATAAAATATAAATTGTCTTTGTTTCTAGACTCTCGATCCTACTTGATTCCACAAAAGCAGGCATCCTAGCAGATAGCAATCCTAAACACCTGTCACATACGTTAAAATACAAGTCAATACACATATTGTAAAGGTGAGCATACAAGTTTGATAATAGCATAATAGAGTTCGAAATCGTTTATGCATAACCAGCATGTACAACGTATAATGTGAAGCATGTAAGTTATCGACAAAGATCCTATCAATACCAATGACTGCGAGTTGACTGTGAATAGCGAGCGCGCATCACATGTTAACCACTACGAACATGTGAAGTAATTGTCCTTAACAACCCCTGAGTGAACAGGTGCTGAGTCCAAACTATAGTATTATCGTTGCTAAGGCAGGTAGACAACAATAAATGTGTTAACATAACAAACAGGCATTCATCGAGTCGTGTATAACATGCATTAGAGGTCAGCGTATAAATAGTGTTTGCATTGTGTGTTCGATGTGATTTAGAATAAATAACGTATGTAATACCCAAAAGTGCGTAAAGCAAAAAGGGATCGAGGATACTCACAGATTGTGCTTATCAAGTAAACACTATCTTGGATTTAAGGGAGCGCTAAGAGAGATTAGCCTGAACAGTTAACGATAGCATAAACGATGAGAGACGCGTAAAACGATGCACATGTACCAAGGATCGGGCGGTAATCCGATAGGATGGCAATCCGATCGGATGGCAATCCGATCGGATGGCCAGTCGATCGGGTGGATATCCGTTCGGATGGTCATCCGATCAGATGGCCATTCGATTGGATTGTCACCTCGTTTGGTGTGGATGTGTTTGTGTATGATGGTTTGTACTTTGAAGTTTTCGTTGAAGCATTTTAAAAATAGAGAAGTATCTCTACCCTTCATGTCGGTCGATCGAACGGTCGTTCGATCGGGCGGCAATCCGATTGGCGAGGCTTCTCAGTTTGAGAACAAGTTCGCAGCAGGACGGTCACTCGATCGGATAGCTATCCGATTGGGTGGCAATCCGTATGTATTGAACATGTTGAAAGTTGATTAAGTACCAAGGTCCCAAATGTCACACGATCGGACGGTCGCTCGATCGGATGGCAATCCGATCGGGTGGTAATCCGTTCAACGTTCAGATCCTTGAATAGTTTGAATAAAAAGTTTAAGTATGGAACCAAGTGTAACCCGATCGGATGGCCAGTCAATCGGATGGCAATCCGGTCGGGTAGCAATCCGATCGGACGGCAATCCGTCCCAACGGTTAGATCGTCTTGTCACTTGATTTTGTTTGAAGTTTTGTAGTTTTGAACGAGACGAGATGATAACTTGCCTAAACAATCAGTAACCCCATCTCGACCCAAGTGACTCGTTCGAACAGGGACCACCCTAGTCCGGCCGGTTCACGGTTCGAGACGGCTGTTCATGTTCAAACCCGAAATCAATCATCTCTTGGATAGAATTCAGATCAGGAACTAACCCATCACTAAGAACGAGTAGAAGATCAGAACGAGCTCCGATTCTATCGGTTTTGAGTGCATTGAGTGTAAAAGATTTGAAAGAAAGTTGGAAAACCTTCTCTCAATCCTTTAAATCATGAATTTGTGTAGATCTATGCTAAAATATTGATTAATCTTGTGGAAATCCTTCAGATCTAAGTTGTTCTTGGTGAAATGAAGCCAAACTTTGAAGTTCATAAGAACTCCATGATGACATCATCCTAGAATACCTCAAATCCGGTGAAAAGTTGAGATTCAAAAGGTGAAAATGATGTAGAAGTGTGTGTAGATCATAGAAGTACAAGATTTAGGTTGAAAACTTACAAGATTCGAGAGAAATCGAGAGAAATAAGGGCTGAAGGTCGGATGGTCGAACAAGGGAGCTGTCACATCACAATGATGTGACCTGTGGGTATTTATAGGGTTTCCCAAAAAGGAAAGTGGGGAAAGTGACTGGTCGATCGGGTGGCAGCTCGATCGGGTGGCAGCCCGATCAGGTGGCAACTCAATCGGATGGCAACCCGATCGGATGGTAGTCCGATCGGATGGCCACTCGATCGGTTGGCCACTCGATCCTAGAGTTCGGCGCGACGAGTTTTCCTGTTTCGATTCGCTTGTTGAGTGTTGCGTTGCGATGCGATTCGAGAGAGCGATGCGATAGTATTACCCATTAGTTACCCAAATAACATAACTACTATATCTAACATACAATCACTATAATTAACTTGCGTTTAGTGTTTTCGATTTGATTGCGATGCCATAGAATTGCGATTGGGTTTAACACTTCAACATAAACATAACATGCACAAGTAACACGTAAAACAATATCCAGAACACATAATTCGAGTTGCGATTTCGATAGCGATTAGCGATAAATCGATTAAACATGCAATTAAATAGCGATTAAACCTCGATTATTAATAGGTACTCCACATAATACAACTAAAGCGATTAAATAAATAGATTCGATTACAAGTCAAAGAAGTCAAAACAGTAGTTGGGCAAGGAGTGACAGATTGTAATTAGCAATCTTTTCTTCCTTTGACTTCAATCTTGACTTTGACTTTGACTTTCAAAACACGGGGTGTTACATGGGTGGTGGGTGAAGGGTGGTTGTGGAAAGTGGGTTAGGGGCAGCGATGGGTGAAGGGTGGTTGTTGGAGGTGGGTGGGTGACGAGTGGCATCAGGTGATGGAGGTGGTGGGTTAAGCCAATGGTGGTGGTGGTTGTAGAGAGAGAAAGTGAAAGAAAGAAGTAGAGAAAGAGAGGGAAGTTTCAGTGAGATAAGAGATAGAGTATACATTATTTTTTTAAGTTTGTTACAAAATGGTCCTTGAATAAAATTCTTTTACAACATATCCTCTGAAAGGTGAAATGACAAGAATGCCCTCATGTGCAAGGCACATGACCATACTTAACCAAAAAATCTAACTGAGTTTGGCTTAAAGGATATAACGTGCAAGATTTTGAAACATTAAGTACAAAACTTGTCAACTTTTGCGTTAAAGGACAACACCTGCAAAAGGGTGTAAATATAAAGGACAAAACTTGTAACTTACTCTAAAATCTAATACAACAATTTCGTGATTTAACTTTATATCAACACTTGGGTCACAACGACTGCAAATTGACGGGGCGTCCGACAGCCGCCACTGCTCCGGCCATACCTCGTTTCTTCTTTACAAGCTTTCTTTCTATTTTCAATCAAAGTCGAGATCCACCCAATGTCATTGTCTCCTACACCTTCATATGAACAGCCACCATCCTTCACAACAATCCCCACCAAACGCCGCCACTACTAACCCTAGCCAAACTTCGACGCTACTGACCTGAGACTAAACGCTAGCGCCATTGACATACCCTAGTCATCGTCGCATACAATGTGACTGGCTAGTTTCGATATCTTCTGTCAGAACTTCAAGGATTGAACCAGAACACAAAGATAAAGTGCAGTTTTATTCAACAACTTCTTCTCAGATCAATACAAGAACATCAGTCAGTTATCACAGATTGACTGGCGTATACAAATGAATCAAAAAGATTAACAGGAAACAAAAGATTTCTCACGAATGAACGTGTGAGAAATGAGCAGCAACAAAAGGTTTCGAGAAGGAGATAATGAGGGGCCATGTAAGGAAGCCAAGGCAGCATCCATCTTTATAAGAGAACAAGCAAAACCCTAAGCCCTTTAAGCAGCCCACCTGACCAAGCCTTTTAACATAGCCCAGCAAAAGGAGACCGAGCCCAGCAGGAGAGACCAAACCTCAACCAGAAACATATAAAACAAAATAATTAGAACATTTAAACTGTGATATAAAAATATGTATGATATTTTAACACCCCCCCCCCCCCCCCGTTTGAACAGTTTGAATGTTTAAAAAGGTTTTCGAGACCTAGGTACTTACACATGTCGTCATGATGTCTTGGTAGCAGCCCCTTTGTAAACATGTCCGCAAGCTGGAACTCAGATTTTACACCAGAGGTTTTAATGATACCTGCAACTATCTTCTCCCGCAGGAAGAATAAATCAACTTCAAAATGTTTTGTTTTGTCATGAAACACCATATTTATAGCTATAGAAATGGCTGCATATTGTCACATCTCAGGGTTACCGGAAGGGCAATTTTAAATCCCAGTTCCCTTAGAATATTTATTAACCATAGTATTTCGAAAGAGGCACTGCACATAGATCTGTATTCCGCTTCAGTAGAAGAACGAGAAACAACGCTTTGTTTCTGGCTCTTCCAAGAAACTAAGGAATTTCCAACAAAGATACAGAACCTTGTGACAGACCTTCGGCTGTCAACACACTTCGCCCAATCGGAATCAGCATAGGTAGATAATTGAAACGAATCACTTTGTTTAAACATGATACCACAACCGGGAGCGTTTTTTAAATACCTCAGCAGCCTAAAGGCTATCTGAGAGTGTGCTCTGGTTGGTTTATGCATGTATTGAGATAGGTAATGAACGGCGTAGGCAATGTCAGGACGAGTGTGAGATAGGTAAATAAGTTTGCCTACGAGTTTTTGATATTCAGTGACACTCACATCTTTTAATTCTTCATTTTTACTCAGTTTTGTCAAAATATGGTTTTGTTCTATGGGACAGTTGACCGGCTTACATCCGCTCATCCCATATTCATTTAAAAGATCCATACAATATTTTCTTTGAGAGAGACAAATCCCTTCAATATTTTCAAGAACCACCTTAACAACCTTTCGATTTAGCGTCCTTGGACTAAAACTCGGATAAACAAGTACCGGAGAGTGCAGCGGAAGACCACCAGAGCACCGATTTAACCTTGGAGCTCTGATACCATGTTAGAACTTCAAGGACTGAACCAGAACACAAAGATAAAGTGTAGTTTTATTCAACAACTTCTTCTCATATCAGTACAAGAACATCAGCCGATCATCACAGATTGACTGGCATATACAAATGAATCAAAAAGATTAACAGCAAACAAAAGATTTCTCACGAATGAACGTGTGAGAAATGAGCAGCAACAAAAGGTTTCGAGAAGGAGATAATGAGAGGCCGTGTAAGGAACCCAAGGCAGCATCTATCTTTCTAAGAGAACAAGCAAAACCCTAAGCCCTTTAAGCAGCCCACTTGACCAAGCCTTTTGACATAGCCCAACAAAAGGAGACCGAGCCCAGCAGGAGAGACCAAACCTCAACCGGAAACATATAAAACAAAATAATTAGAACATTTAAATTGAGATATAAAAATATATATGATATTTTAACATCTTCTCCATTGTCACCACTATACAACAGTTTCACCATCATTAAAGAAAATGCAGAGGTAAGTGGCTCCAGCAATTTGAGAGAATACAACCTAGTGGGAGCGGCGGCACTGCACAACCATCAAGGGAAACATCTCTTTAGTCGACAAATTTTGATTGTGGGTTTTTTTAATGGCAAATTTGGATCACTGACGGACCACTGAAGTGTAGGATCGAATTCGGACCTAAACGAGTCGTGTAGAAGAGTTTTTCACCAAAACAAGAGGCGGAAACAAGTGTTTTGATGTAATTCAGCACGTATTCACTTTTAACTGTCGATATTACTGATCTGAAAGACGTTTACAACCTGTCGACACTTCGGCAGCACTTCGTGGCTCACCGGAAGACAACACCTAGAACTCTGTGTGTGATTCCGCTCATATGACCTATATATATGCATGCAGGTTCCGCTTTTATGTACATGACCATAAAAGCGAACCTCACATTTGACACATGAGCGGACCTACTTGATGACATAAAAGCGGACCTAGACTATGACATAAGAACGAAAACAGAATTAATACAAATATTTCATGCACATGCAATCCTATTTTGTCATCTTGTAAGATGATGTCATTGATGATGTCATCTTGATGATGTCATCATGACATCATGCTTGACCAAAACCGCAACGAACCCGAGACTCGATGTAAGACGAAGACGACAGATGAATGCACCAACAGACTCCCCCTCAGATGTTGATGAGACTTAAGTGTCGAGTCTTCGCATCTTCAGTCTTTATCAGTCTCTTTTCTTTTTTAGCATATACCAGGATCTTCTCTTTGGCTCTAACCTCGTCAGACTCCCCCTCTCATCATGATGGGATCGCTGTCTGGAATTAGCTATCACCTTGAGATCAATCTCTGGCTTTAATTCTGTTTAGCTCAACTCCTGCACACATTTTCTCACCACCACATAAGTTTTTACTTAAAAACAATAAGAAAAACTTACTGGAAATAGTTACATCAAGTTCAAATTAATGACCTTGATTGACTAAACTCAATTTCTTTCTTAAATCAAAATTTTTCAATTCAGTACACACACTCCCAAACCAGTTCATCTTGTTTAGCACTTGGAATCTTGAAAATCAGCTTTCCAACATCAGTTGTCGAAAATCTTTTTGGATTTTTCAAAATATGAAACAAAAATGCAATAACATAAATTAAATGCAGAAATGAAATATGTACAAACATATTTTTGTGAGTTCGTGCAAGAGGATCATATCAGTTTTTGAGACAAATCACCAACACCGTTAAACTTGATTTCATTTTATGCTCTAAACGATTCACATGGATTGACGATATTGTTGTCCACTTAAGCTCAATCTAAAAACTTTCAATCTGCTTACCGATACTTTAAGGTATATTAAGATAGCACTAAGTTCTTATGGATCCCACGATCTCAGCATATCCCCTCATCATGCAATATACTGACTCAAGTAATGCCTTTAAACTTTATCAACTGTGAATTGTGCGAAAACAAAGCAGAATGTTTAAACATTAACAATCAGGTCGATACTTTCGTATGCGCAGAGAAAGTCCAATGTTTAAACAAAATAAGAAAAATAAAACAAGTTGAAGTTGTTTAGGCTTTAACCACCAGGTCGATACTTTCGTATGCGCAGAGGAGGTCCAAAGCTTAAACGAAACACCAAAGAAAATAAAGCAAAACGTTTAGGCAACAACATCCAGGTCGATACTCACGTATACGCAGAGGATGTCCGATGCTTAAACAAAATAAAGAAATAAGACAAGTTTAAATCTTTGCAAAATAAAATGCACAATCACAGCGACTTTTCAGCAAAGTTATGAAAGTTCACAAACTTAACCAGTTTTATGTCTTTCGACAATCAGCGATTACTGAGTAGGCACACAATCAAGAAGGACAAAACTAAGTACTATGCTTTCGACCATGTTTCCCACTAGAACTAGGCTTTTTCATTTAGGTTTGTATCGTTATCGCAAATCTACTAGTCTAGCTGAGCCTACCGTCACATCATTAGCAAGATCGTTTATCACATTTTATCTCTCCATTTCTTTAGCATGCTGTGACAGTCCAACTGATCTACTATCCTTTCCTCTTTTTCACAACAAAACTCATTTTTACATTTTTCAATGTTTTTGACATTTTCAAATTTTCTAATTTTTTTAAAATTTTTACTCCCCCTAAAATCAAAATATGTTTCAATTTTGATTTTCTGGGAAAATTTAAAACAAACTATACAAACTTGACAACATGATGAGAATCACTTCAATTCTCCATCCATCTGGCATAAACAATCAGAACTCCCCCTCACAACAAACTATTTTCCCATTATGATTTCAAAACACTTAAGTTTGTTTTAATCAAAATGGTTTTTCCGGAAAAATTAGTTTGTTTACTAATCATTTGTAGATTTGGGGTCACTTCATCACATTGTTTTCTTTAACCACTTTTAAAACTAACATTTTTAAGATCAATCCACAAACATCACTTGTAGAAAATCAAGTACAACTTAATGTCCCTGATTTACCACTTGTAAGTCGAAATATCACCGAAGTGAATTTCTCAAGAAATGTGCCGATTCATGTTCCACGCTTACCAACCTGGGAACTCCGGCAAGTCAGGTTTTTCATTTAAACAGATTCACCCAAGCCTGACGGTCCTTGGGTGATTTTGAATTCTTGTTCAACAATGGTGGAAAATTTGCATCATCCATTGTTACACCAGAATTCTCAACTTTTACCTCAACAAATGGCTCCTCTGGCTTTACCACACCAGATTCATCACCTGAACGTGGCTTGTCTGACTTTGATGAGCCAGATTCATCGTCGACATGTGTCTCCTTTGTTTCCAAAGAAACAGATTCATTGCCACAAACTTTCTTCTTCTTCTTTGCCTCTTGCGTCCTCAGATTTGTATCTGATGTATTCGTCTTGCTTGACTTTGCAATCGAGGAAGTCGATTCATCAGAACTCTTATTTTTACCAACCGATGAACCCGAGGACAATATCTTCTCCAGATACTCTCTGGCCTTCTTCCTCTTCTTCCTCAGTCTGTCTTTTTGCCCCTGAGAAAGCTTCACTTTCTTTTCTTGAACTTTAGGTTTTTGAACCTTCTGTTCTTTGGGCTTGACATTGACTGGTTTCTTCACCTGCCTCTGAGATTCAGCCCTCGATCTTCTCATTGATCTCATTGAGCAATCTCTAGCAATATGGCCAATGATGTTACAGTTAAAGCATCTCCTTGACTCAAATCTCCAACTCTGGCAGTTAACAGCAATGTGTCCTCGAACACCACAAGAGTAACACACTCTGTTATCGTACCATTCACCACTTTCACACCAAACATTCAGATCATAACACTGTTTGGCTTGGTGATACTCCTTGCTCCTCTTGTATGTTGGATTTGACTTTTGAGCACTGTGGTCCGACCTGCACCACTTATTGCCAACAATTTTAGAGTTTTCATTTTTTACTTTTTGTAATTTTTGATTGCGATTGGATGATTGATCTGATGAACTTTTATTTTCTTTTTGAACATTTTTCAAAATTTTCTCTTTTTGTTTTTGTTCCACTTTCTTCTTCAAAGGTTTTTGCTTAGAGCATTCTCCCTTTTCAGTTGATTGTGGAACAGTTTCTTGAAACTTTTCTTTTAATTTCAAAAATAAATTCTTTTTCTTCATTTTTTTTCATTTTTCATCATCAGATTTCTCATCACAATCTTCAACTTTGACTTTGTCAAAGTTTGTGACATTGTCACTTATTGGAACTGAATTAACTGGTTTTGGGCAAGGAATAGTTGAAGTATTCACAAACACCTTCAACTTTTGTTCCCATTCATTGATTTTCTTTTGAGCACACTCTGCTTCCTTTTCAAGTCGAATAATCTTTTCAAGATAAGAATTGATTGCAATTTGTTTTTCAAGATTGTTTTTACCAAACAAATCTCTCTCATCTTCTAAAATTTTTATTTGACTTTGAAAATCTTTCTCAATTTTTACTTTTTCATTTTCCAAATTGTGTATTTGATTTTTCAAAACATTTTCTGATTTTTTAAGATTTTTGTTTTCTAATGACAAACTCTCTACATTCTTCAAGAGTTTGGCATTGTCTGTCTCAGATTTTTCACAGTTTAAGCATTTTCCAGGAATCTGTTTCTCTTCAGCTTTCGTCTCAACCTTCAAAGCTGAAATATTTTCAACCTGTTTCTTTTCCTCATGAACACTTTCATCCTTACTATCTTCTTCTGATGAATAATCAAAGATAGGTGCGTCTTCTACAACCTCTTTCTTTATCTCTGGTTCAGGATTCACAGATACAGGTTTTACAGATTCTTCTTTCTCAATCTTGACAGCTGGAATTTGTTCAATCTGCTCAGCTCTTATCTCTTCATTAACAATAACTGCCTTTTGATTCTTTCTTTTTGCATCTTGTTTTTCTTTCAATTTTTCAATTTTATCGGCATAAAATAACTTTCCACTACGTTGATCAGATGGAAGTTGTTGTTTAAGATATTCAAGCTTCCGGATTTCCTTTTCATAATTGTCACTTTCTTCATCAGACGAATGATCAAAAATCGGAACTTTTTCAACAACTTCTTTTGCTGAGACTGTTTCTTCTTCTTTCTTTATCGGAAAATACTGCTGAGATTCATAATACACATATGCCAACACTTCTTCAAAATCCATGTTTCCGGTAAACAATTTCACAAATGTTCACTTTAAAGGTTGATTGGGCCGAGAATATGACTTTGGGCCGAGAACTTGTTCAACACATGTGCTAATATTTGTCAAATGTATTGATGCTTTCTAAATAATTGTCAACAAACAAAATCACTCTTGGGCCGTAATATCAATCTTGGGCCGATCTTTGTAGTCACATGGATTCTGTCAACTAGATTTATGTATTCACGTGAAGTCTGATCCAATGAATAGATCTAACAACTCCACTTAGTCGACAACAACTCTTTCACAACTCTTGGATTGGGCCGCAACTTGATATGAACCAAACAATTAATAACTAGTGAGAAGGTGCTGTCACAACCAATATGAATTCACGTGACTTTGGTAATCTCAAACAACCTTTAACATGTGAAGATGGCTGACACCTTATCTAAAACTTAATTGAATCACATGCAAGACTTTTGTCCACTAAAATCTCATTGGACCGCAATTAATGTAGTGTATTGATGCAATTTAGATCACATGCATTTTTAACTGTCGATATTATTGATCTGAAAGACGTTTACAACCTGTCGACACTTCGGCAGCACTTCGTGGCTCACCGTAAGACAACACCTAGAACTCTGTGTGTGATTCCGCTCATATGACCTATATATATGCATGCAGGTTCCGCTTTTATGTACATGACCATAAAAGCGAACCTCACATTTGACACATGAGCGGACCTACTTGATGACATAAAAGCGGACCTAGACTATGACATAAGAACGAAAACAGAATTAATACAAATATTTCATGCACATGCAATCCTATTTTGTCATCTTGTAAGATGATGTCATTGATGATGTCATCTTGATGATGTCATCATGACATCATGCTTGACCAAAACCGCAACGAACCCGAGACTCGATGTAAGACGAAGACGACAGATGAATGCACCAACATGAAGTATCATCATGCCACCAGCGGAACCACCCGATCATATTGCCTATACACCAATTGATGAGGAGAGCCAATAAATCAAACCCCTTGTGAGAATCGAACCCAAGACCCAATGGTCCCTAAGCCTTATCCCACCCTAAAGATGTCACACCCCTTTCTAAGGCGGAAGCACGAAGGGTGATCATGAAAGGTTTTCATTGTATACGATTGGTAAACATACTACATGCTCATAAAATAACTTCAAAATGCCAAACATTACATAACCGAAGTCATAGTTTTAGTGTTTACATCACAAGACAGCATTTTGTCTGAAAAGATTACAACTTTATTTATGGATAAACATAAACGACATCCAGGAGCATGAGTAAGACCGCGCGCACATCCACTAGTTACCTGAAATACATGTGAGTTTTGGAAAAACGTCAACATAATGTTGGTGTGAATTCATGCAGTTTTGTATTGCACGTTTGTATGCTTTGTATGAAAACATAGTTTGTATCTTGTGTAAATCAAGTATCTTGTGTACACCACGTACTCATCCATAAATCAAGTATTCTTGTGTAAATCAAATATTCATGTATAAATCACGTATTCTTGTGTACACCACGTACTCATGTATGAATCAAGTATTCTTGTGGTATGAATCTTGTATAAATAAGGTGTTCTCGTATGTATTAGGATTGGTAATGGGTTTCAAGGCCATTAACATGTGACACGACATAGGAAGTCACCAAACCATAGGCATTTATCAAGTTGGCATATTCTGAGACACAAAAGCACTACTCGGTACCCGTTCTCACCGAGAGTGTGGCTGCCCGAAACCCGTTAGATCTAACCTTTTGTTCTGTGGTCTAGGTATATTGTTAATTAATGGTGCTTATGGTACCCTATTCGTGACACGATTTCTCGTATCATTCCTTAAAACGCATCACACTTGGTACTCGTTCTCACCAAGAGTGCTTCTTGTATTCTTGTATTCTCAAAACGCATCATACTTGGTACTCGTTCTCACCAAGAGTGCTACTTGTTTTTGTATCATACCATTTATAAACATTGTAACATTTGTAACATGTATTTCACCCCCGAAGTTAGAAAACAGAAAACAGTTAAAAGAAAAGGGGGAGCATGAACTCACAACTTTGCGTTCCTTGCGTCGTAAACTTCACCGGATTTGTTTAATTAACGTCGTGACCTATACGTGTTTTCTTAACGTTAGTCACTAGACTTGTATCGCACAAGTACAAGTCACTATCTTTTGTATATGTTTTCTTGTGTTAAAAATAATTTTTATTTTTAACTATGTGTCTTAGTTATATTATTTTCTCAAAAATAAATATAAGTATCTTGTATTTTGCACCTGAATTTATGTACCTTGTATGTTGTATGTGTATTTTTGTGCTTTCACTTCTCAGCGTATTTAGTGTATTTTCAAGTCCTAATACACTATCACGTATGGTACGTACTACATACACTTAGCACAAAATTTTGTGATCAATAAATATATATATTTTTCTCAAAAATATACATACTTAGTATCAATTTTTAATCTTGAAGAAATCATCATTTCTTAACACAAAAGTTTGGGAAACCTTGGTAAATGTTTTTAGATACATTTTTAGGGAATAAGTTTCTCAAAAACTTATATTTTTCTAAGTGTCAAAATTTTATAGGAATTTTGACAGAGTTTCCCCTAAAAATGGAGGTTTCCCATGTTTTCGAAACATGTGTTTATTTTCTTTGAAATCATCAACAAGCATCAACAACTCATTCAAGTCTCACTACAAGCCAAAATCATGTAAATCACGCTATATTATGAACTTGTTACATCCCGAAAACGCGTAGTAACTTGGTAAAGCTCTTGGTGGGCTTAGTTACCTTCCAAAGTATAATTATCACTTTAAAAATCACCTTCTTGCAAAAGTTTAGTGTTTACAACTTGTAAACAATTTTTACAAATTTAACCTCTTTGAACTCTTCTTGTAAATAAAATATTCTCATACTTGTCTTATCTCTAAAAATAGTGTAAGTGTTTGTAATAGTCATGGTTTTCCAAAAACCGTTTCTCTAACTTGGTTTCTTTACAAAAACCTTTTGTAACTCTTGTATTTACAAAATCATCAACTCACTAGTTTAGTTATATTTCATGGAAAAATCATTTTTATCAAGTTCATTTTTAGCTAGAAGGTGGTTATTTTATGTAACACATAACCATCTTCTAATCTTGTTAAATCTTGTTTCTAAATGTTATTTAACAAGATTCTCATGGTGATTAACATCGCACAACCAAAAATCATCACAAATTTGACAACATGTTTACTACAACATATCATCTTCAAGTAAACTTTTTATGTAAAATTTTATATAAAGTTTCATGTTCATCTTCTTAGTGTTCTTGTTCTTGTTACTTTAGTGTTTTGAACATACTTAACATACTACATCTTTTAACCAAGAAACAAGATGAACAAGGGTGTAACAAGGAACTTACTACTAGCACAAAGGCTAGGGATGAATCTCTAGTGAAAAGATGAAGAAGATGAAGATGAAAAGCAATGTATGAAGCTTCTTGAGGTTCCACAAGTTGCAAGCTTCTTTGAATGACCTTCTAACCTTGAACAAAGCTTGAAAAATGGAAGATGATGGTGGTTTAGTGGTGGTGATGGGGGCGGTCAAGGGAGCCGAGAGAGGGAGAGAAGAGAGTGAAGGAGAGAGTGTGTTAATGTGAAGTATGGTTGTAATCTTTGGCCATGCTTTTATAAGGATACTTCATATATTTTGATGAGTTCTACAAGTAAAGATCTAATAAGTAAAGGAGATATAATCTACACAAGATATGAGAGCATGGTGTATGATTTTTGTGGGTCCATATGGACCGAATTCGGTTTAGGGGGGGTTTGGTTGTAACATTTGCAACTAATAAGTAATGACTAGTTAGATTTCCAAGTATGAACTTCCTTATGTTAGTTAGTTGCTTTTTAGTGGGTGTTAGGGTATTCGGGGATCACGACTAGCCAAGAAATAAATAAACAGTGGGTTTGGCAAAAATTTGGTGTCCCGGGTAACGTCCGGTTGTTCGGTTAAATACCGGTTCGTTAAGTGTTAAATTGCACCGTTTAGTGTCTTTCTTGTACCCTTTTGCAACCCTTTCAATTCCCGACACTTAGGGAAATATTTTGGAGATAAAACGTAAATTCTGCATAATATTTTGGGGTTAAAAAGCTGATTATAGCTGAATTTAGCAAAATTCTGCACTTAAAGTGCATTTCGGGTGCTTTTTAGTGCGTATTTTAGTCTCCGGAAAGTCTATATGTTAACCCTTGTATGTTCTCTTGGGTTTTAATGCATTCTTGTCATTGGACCTACACCTAGGCTCCAATTTTATTGTCTGACTGCTCTCTGCAGAGTTGTTGGCATATTGTGTCTTACCGGTGAGTTTACTAGTATTTCTGACGCAACGCTCTCGTTAATGCACAAAGCAATATTTCGTAGTATAAAACGTGCATGAATTCACTTGTATAGTATGTAATCAGACAATGTTGACATTTAAGCACATAATTGCAGTCATTAAATAATAATTAAAGTGCACGGAAATTACCGGTTTGGTGCCAGTTGTCACAAAAGATGCCACTAGGCTATAATGCCACCGTAATTTTGGTAATGGGCGGAATGGCATAATGATGGGGTGAACAATGGTTATCAACACCTAAAGAACACAATATTAAAAAACCCTAAATTCGTGCGAATTTTGTCTTTGTTCAATTGGATCTGGACCACGTGAACCTTACTTGGGTCATGGAAAAACCATGGTCTTCTATATTCTGGCCAAGGATTGGGCTTTCAACATTACGCCAACATAAGGATTTATTAGTTTAACAAAAGAATGATATGTTGGTGGAAAATTAGTCGGTTGTCTTCAAACAACTTGGACTGGAATAGTTTAGTTTTATTAGGTTTTTTCATTTCAAGTAACAACGCTCTCGCGCTTAGCATGCAGAGAAATATTAGACCTATTGGGATTAGATTTGTAATGTGGTGTTCTACATAAACACCACCTTATGTAACCCTAATTACAATAGTGAAATCTAATACAATGATTTCTTGATTTAAGTATGTGTATCAAGTTCATATATGATAATAAAACTCAGCAGACTATTTGGATCAAACATTTAACAAAGTTTATCAATGAAAAACTGATAAATCAATACAACGTTTTAGCAGATTTGAAGTTACAGAGCTAGGACTTAATTTATTAAGCAAAATATTCAGTTGGTCATACTAAAAGTAAATTACTTGTATGCTCCATGGAGTTATCCCATATTTTGCCTATAGTCCTCACTTTTCTAAAGTTACAGGATTTATCTATATGATTTAATGGCGGGTAACATTGTTTTTCCTCAAAGTACATGACTATTAGATGTTCCGGTTAGGTCCATGTAATATGACTAAAATGCCTTTAAAATAAATATGTATTTATAAATTAAAAACTTAGGGGTTTGTTTTTTCAAAGAATAGTTTCCTGGCCTCTTTAGTCTGCGCGGCGCAGACCATGCGTAGACCTTTTGTTTTGTAGATTGTTTATCTTTTAGAAGAGATTTCATTTAAAAAGGTTTGCTCGTCCTCTTCCCCAAACAGATGTGGACTTCCAACTTCTAAACATTTCAAACCTCTTCAAACCCTAAAAACTCTCTCACTTTTCAAAAAACACGTCGCCATCACCCTATCTTCTCTACAACCGCTACCACCCTCCCTCCTCCCACGGCCGCCGCTACCACCCCTCCCTCCTCCCACCGGCGTCGTCTCTCACCTCTACCCTCATCCTAGAGCGCGCCGACCACTCCTGTAACGCCCGGCTCTTTTGTACTTTCCATTTATAGAAAGTTTTGTTCGTATTTCTATTTTTGGAAACTTTGTATTCTTGTAATCGTCCTTTCTTTGTAACCGTTGTAAAATCCGAGACTTGGATCATGAATAAAACTCGTATTTTGTTAATTACATGTTACATATATGCTCATACATTCAATTTCGTGGAACAATTGATACTTATTCGTAATTCTTGGAAACTATGTGCTAAACTTGTAAATACCTGAAACTTACGCATAAAACATGTTTTGAACGTAAACGATACTTGATTTCGACACTTATACTCTTAATCATACTTGGATTATACTTCTCATACTTAATTTTATCTCAAACTATGTTTTTGTGGCATATATAGTCCTTAAAAGACCTAAAAGCATCAAAATAACAAGTCTGGGGGGCTAAAGTGTAACATTTGAAACTTATTTCCGGATAAGTAAGTCCGGGCGGCCCGCCTGGACTTACCCTGATATGTTACGCGGGCCGCATGGCCATCAGATTCGCAGAAAAACACATCAGCTGCATATTGACGCGAATTTGGCACAAAATCCCAACATCTAAACTCACCCAATCACCTCTAATCCACCTCTAAACACCTCCAATCACCACCAACCTCTTCCACTATAAATACAACCTTTCTCCAAGCATTTCTACACTTTCACAACCTCAAATCTTCTCCAAATTCACTCTCAAATCAGTTGCAAACTCAGAATTCGGGCAGATTCATACTCTTGTACTAAAGTGAGTATAACTTGCTCATTTCTTAACGAAATCACTTGATTCTTCTTCCTACTTGCTTGGATAATCATGGGGTTCGATTCCTTGACTTCTCCTTGGAGAAATCAGACCTGAAATTGCTCCGAAATTGTCCACAAACTTTCTGTTTTGTTTTATGTTCTTCAAAAGCTTGTTTAAACTCATCCAACTTGTGTCTAACACATCTCATACCTATGTCCCAATGCTTACAACCTCTCTTATGGTTGGTTAGGCTTAAAAACAAGGTTGAGACACTTGAAATCAGAGGATTAAACCTCAAATACTTTCTGTTTTACTAGGGTACTTAACCCACAAATCATGTCAAGCTTAGATCTTGATGAATGAGTGATTATGGAACAACTTGGGTTGTCCTACATACAATCCTCACATGATTTGATGATTTCTCGTAGATTAGATTATTTATATTATTGTACCAATCCGAGTTCGTGACCCTCCTTGGTTATTTTTACATCAAGTGAAGTGGTGAACATTCAAGGGGTTCCTAAACGGAAGCTTGTTCTTCCTACCCCATACATGACTTCCATGATAACTCGAGGTGCCTAAATGAGGATTCTAATCTTCTACCTCCTACTTGAATTATTGGACTAAATAACACATAATACTTAACCTAAATATATGTATACATTCATTCGAACCTTTAATGTTGAACTTGTGTTTATATGTTAAAGTAGTAGAATATCATCTAAGACCTAAAACACCAAGTATGATTCTAATGGGCATATTACCCATGAAAACATTCTAACCATATTGGTTACATAGTGTCATACAAGGGTTACTAAGTTAAAGATGATTACTTTTCGTATCATATTTTATTCTACTTTATGTTATGTTAAAACTCCAAATTCATAATCTTCCGTTAAACGCCAAACTCACACACCTATGTTTCCTCGTGTAGAAGGACTAGGTGCTCCAATCTAATCCATCCACCTACTCACTCGCGGGATTTCAAGTAGGAAAGCTTGCAACCACCGTGAGTATACTCGTATTCCCCCTTTTTACTTTTACCACTTTTGGGGTGTAACATGTTTACTTATCAAAACTTACACATGAACATTTTGCTTAAACACATGAACATTCCTATAACATGCTTGTATACGTGATTGCTTGATACTTTAAACTTGGGTGATTCTTATGTGTTGAACTTATCATTAACTTCGTACGAGCCTAACCGTGACATATGTAGCGCTATAGGATTAACGACCCGCCCGTAAACTTGTGGTTATGTCATGAGCATGTTGCGTTTCCTTTGGTTTGATATGTTAGACACATGCCATATTTATTATTTATCTTGAATCATATGCTTGCTATGAGGAATTGTTTAAAACTTATCTTTTGTTATGTACGTACCAAACTTGTATACTCGCCTTTGCTTTTGCATTGAATTGTATTTTAAACATGTTACAGGTTGATGATGACGATGCTATGAAAAGAAGTAGTGTTGATGCCTAGATACACATATAGACGTTTAGGTTTAATATGTTGTATCAAATTTTGCTTATGTTGTTATGTATTACTTTTGGAACTTGTTGTTATTTGAGTTTATGTAATGTTGACTATTTGAAGTTATGAAATGAAATTGGGATTATTTAAATATTGTCACAAATAGCGTTATGATGTCTCTAGCAATCTTCACACTTCGTCTCATCCCGATGTTTCCGCCATTGGTTGGGGTGTGACAGATTGGTATCAGAGCCATAACTATAGGGAATTAGGAAAATTGCTATGCTTTTGCCCTAGTCTATAGTTTTAGGAAACTTTGTCTCTTATTTGTTGTTTAAAACTTTTGTACTCTACCTTACACGCTTCCTAGCTACACTTCTTGTTGTTAAATCTACATGCCTTTCCTAAGGCTAACACAAACACACTTTGGTTTATTTGAAGATTCTTACAACATAAACGAGATGACTTTACCAAAATAGGCGTGAAACCCACAATTTGGTAAACGACTCTCATTCTACCTTAAACTATTTTTGCACGAAATTCCACCATTAAGCTAGGAGTGAAATCCACAACTTAATGGTAATTTCCAATTCAACTCTAGTGGACCCTCGTCAAAGTGTCAAAATTTACTTTGACCCGACGAGTACTAACCACATTAGGGTACGAAATCTTCAAGTTAGGGGTGAAACCCGCACCTTGTCGATTAAGTCCCACTCCTCGATTTTCGATCTCGCCAAAGTCCCGATTGTTTTGATCGATTAGAGACGTGTAGTAACTGGAAGGGTAAGATACCGTTAATCGCTTCTCGACGAGAGTATCTTACCTATAGGCCAAAGCACGTTTTCTCTAATTCGAAAGGACTTTCGACCCACTTTGGAATAGTCGACGTTTCTCTACCCGAAACAATCCAATGTTTTATTGAGCCTCTCTTTTTATGTATCTCAATTTATATGTGATTTTATACTTGAACGTTCTTCATTTCAAACTTTTAAACTCATTTCGCACATCATCGCAACCAAAAACAATAATAATTCTCGTGAACAAACTAAATTTATACCTCCTTTCATGCATTCAAACGTGTTATACTTGTTGAATACTTGTTGAAATCATGCTAACTATGTGAATCTTACATGATACGTCATACCTACATGCTTAAAACTTGCAAACTTATTTTGAATTTATGATCAAGTCTCATCCATTCCTTCTCTTTACCTCCTTAGATGTCGTCCAGCGGTGCATCAAAGAGAACCAAGTCAAAGAAGGGTTCGACTTCCAACACCATGTCACAAAAGGATTGCATGAGATTCATGGCCAAGCAATTTGCTAAGGTCCTACCCGACATTGTTAGCAAGATTCAGACAAACCCCGATTCACCGCATGGCTCTGTCGACTCAAAGGCAGACAAACCCAAATCGACCTTCCAATTTAAGCAATTCATGGCTTGTAAACCCTTAGATTTTACTGGCAAAAATGGCGCTACCGCATGATGAACTGGATTGATGCAATCGAGCTTACTTTCCTGCAAAGTGGCTGCCCTGATGAACTAAGAACCTTGAATGCAACTGGGGTGTTTCGTGAAAAGGCACTCAAATGGTGGACGACAGAACGCAACAAGAGGGGAAACGAGGTTGCACATGCTATGCCTTGGGGCGATTTCAAACAGCTTATGAAAGACCACTTCTGTCCTCCTCACGAACTCCAAAAATTGGAGAACGAATTTTGGAACCTTACTCAGAAAGGGAGTGACATGGATGGCCTGTTTACGCGCTTTAAACAACTCAGTGTCCTATGTCCTGGACAAGTTGAGACCGTCCCCAAGACCATAGCCAAATTCGTCCGTTGTGTTGCACCTTCCCTAACTAACCACCTTGCCTCCGCCAACCCCCAAACCCTTGAAGATGCCTTTCGTATAGCCACCGAGCTTAACAACAACTGCGTTCTTCATGGAACCTTTGACAAGGTTTCAACAAAGAGTGCACACCAAGCTACAATTGACACTACTACTGATGAGCCCTTACCCTCCCGATCGTCCAAGAAAAACCAGGGCAAGAAGCGGAAGGCTTCAAGCCAAAATTATGCGGTTGTCACTCCGCCAAACCCACAACCCCTACAAGCTGTGCCTGCTTTTCCCAACGATGAGACTCCACGCAAGGTTTATACTGGAACGCAACCTAAGTGTGGTAAATGCCAGTATCATCACCCTCCAAACGCTCATTGTCGAAAGTGCAACAAGTGTGGCCGAAATGGACACACTTCTCCATACTGCCGCGTCTCACCGCAGGCCTATCAAAACCAAGCCCTTTTAGCTCCAAATCAAGTCGCCCCTGTGCGAGCATGTTTCACATGTGGTGATACCAACCATATGGCCAACTTGTGCCCTCAACGATACCAACCGCAACAGCCTCGACAGCAACAACCACAGCCACAACCCCAGCCACAGCAACAGCAGCAGCAACAGGCTCTACAACCCGCTCGAGGTCGAGCTTTTCTTCTCACTGCTGCTCAGGCTCAAAACGCGAACGACGCCATTACTGGTACGTTTCTTGTTAACCATATTTATGCTTCATGCCTATTTGATACTGGCGCCGATAAAAGTTTTGTATCGTTAGAATTCGAGTCTTTGCTCAAGTGTAAACGCTCTAAGTTGCCAAAATCTTTCGCCGTCGAAGTCGCTAATGGTAAAACCGTCGCTGTTGATTCCGTTCTCTCCAATTGTTCTTTAATCCTTAACGATCATACGTTTTCAATCGACCTCATACCTATGCAAATGGGTAGTTTCGACGTCATAATAGGTATGGACTGGTTTAGGCGAGTTCGTGCTGAAGTTGTCTGTTCTGAAAAGTTTATTCGCCTACCTCTTCCAAACGGTGACTCCCTACACGTCTATGGTGAAAAGCCTTCTCAAGGCCTTAAGCTTATGTCGTGTATCAAAGCAAACAAATGCTTACGCAAGGGTACCTTCGCCTTTCTCGCCCACATTGTGGAAAAGAGGGACAAAGGCCCAAGCATAAGCGACGTTCCCGTTGTACGTGACTTTCCTGATGTTTTTCCCGACGATCTCCCTGGTCCGCCTCCTGCTCGTTCTGTCGACTTTCGAATCGATTTAGTGCCTGGCACCACGCCTGTCGCTTTATCTCCTTACCGCTTGGCACCCTCCGAGATGCAAGAACTCTCGAGTCAACTTCAAGAGCTTCTTGATAAAGGCTTTATACGCCCTAGTACTTCTCCTTGGGGCGCTCCCGTTTTGTTCGTCAAAAAGAAAGATGGGTCATTCCGAATGTGCATTGACTATCGTGAGCTCAACAAACTTACCATCAAAAACCGATACCCTCTTCCGTGCATCGATGATCTCTTCGACCAGTTGCAAGGCGCGACCTGCTTTTCAAAAATCGATCTTCGTTCTGGGTATCATCAACTTCGATTTCTCGAAGAAGATGTGCCTAAAACCGCCTTCCCTACACGTTATGGTCACTACGAATTCGTGGTCATGCCCTTTGGCTTGACCAACGCACCTGCTGTATTCATGGACTTGATGAACCGCGTGTACAAAGCGTATTTGGACCGTTTCGTGATCGTTTTCATTGACGATATTCTCATCTATTCCAAGACACAAGAAGAGCATAAACAACACTTGCGTCTTATCCTCGAACTTCTTCGTGCTGAACGTCTATACGCCAAATTCTCCAAGTGTGAATTTTGGTTAAAAGAGGTTCAATTCCTTGGTCATACTGTCAACGAACTTGGTATTCACGTTGACCCCGCCAAAATCGAAGCCGTGAAGAATTGGATCACACCTAAATCTCCATCCGAAATTCGTTCGTTTCTTGGTCTTGCTGGTTACTATCGTCGTTTCATCTCCAACTTTTCCAAAATCGCCGTCCCTTTGACCTCCTTGACTCAAAAAGAGAAACCTTTTGTTTGGGGTCCCGAGCAAGAGGAGTCTTTTCGAACGCTTAAGGACATGCTATGCAATGCTCCTATCCTCACACTTCCTGATGGAAACGACGACTTCGTCGTATATTGCGATGCTTCCCGCCTTGGTCTTGGTTGTGTGCTTATGCAACGAGACAAGGTCATCGCTTATGCGTCAAGGCAACTCAAAATACATGAGAAGAACTATACTACTCACGACCTTGAACTTGGCGCAGTTGTTTTTGCGTTGAAGATTTGGCGACACTACCTGTATGGTACTAAGTGTGTGGTCTTCACCGACCATAGGAGCCTTCAACACATCTTCGATCAAAAAGAACTGAACTTGCGTCAACGCCGTTGGGTGGAACTGTTAAACGACTACGACTGCGAAATCAAATACCACCCAGGTAAAGCAAACGTAGTAGCAGACGCCCTTAGTCGTAAAACTCATGTCAAAAGTATCCGTTGTTTCCAACTCGTCCACGATCTTCAGAATCGCATACGTGAAGCTCAATATTCATCCATTAACGAGGGTAACCTCTACAACGAAATGCAATGTGGTGCTGAAAACAGTCTCGTGTCCAAACCTGATGGTATTTTATACTATCTTAATCGTATCTGGATTCCTAATCGCAACAACCTTCGCAAGTTCCTGATGAAGGAGACACATAACACGAAGTATTCTATTCACCCTGGTGCCGACAAGATGTACCATGATATGCGTACGTCCTATTGGAGGCCTGGAATGAAGAAGGATATAGCCACTTTCGTCTCGAAATGTCTCACGTGTTCGAAGGTGAAAGCTGAACATCAACGTCCCTCTGGCTTACTTGAACAACCAAGGATTCCTATCTGGAAATGGGAGAGCATTTCCATGGATTTTATCACTAAACTTCCCCGTACTTCTTCTGGTCATGACAGTATTTGGGTGATCGTTGATCGTTTAACCAAGTCGGCTCACTTTCTTCCCATCCGTGAAGATTTCAAAGTCGCTAAATTGGCTCAAATCTACACTGATGAGATCATCTGCCGCCATGGTATTCCCGTTGACATCATTTCCGACCGTGACGCTCGTTTTACGTCTCGCCTTTGGCAAACTTTTCAATCTGCTATGGGTACTGAACTTAACCTTAGTACTGCCTTCCATCCTCAGACAGACGGTCAAACCGAGCGTACTATCCAAACCTTAGAGGATATGCTTCGTTCATGCGTAATAGATTTTGGTGGCAACTGGGATAAACATTTGCCCTTGGTCGAATTCTCGTACAATAACAGTTATGACACGAGTATTAAAATGGCACCTTTTGAAGCATTGTATGGTCGCAAGTGCCGTTCGCCTATTTGTTGGCACGAGATTGGTGACGCTCAAATCACTGGTCCCGAGCTCATACAAGAGAAGACGGACAAGATTTTACAGGTCCGAGATAACCTACTGAAGGCCAGACACCGACAAAAGATCTACGCCGATGAGGATCGCATACCAATGGAGTTCGAGACAGGTGACTTCGTGCTTCTCAAGGTATCCCCTTGGAAGGGCGTGGTTCGATTTGGCAAGAAAGGGAAACTCGCACCTCGCTACGTTGGTCCTTTCAAAATTCTCGAAAGGATTGGCAAGGTTGCGTATAAACTGGACCTGCCTGAAGAACTCAACAATGTACACCCTGTCTTCCACGTATCCAACCTGAAGAAATGTCTAGCTGACGAAGGGCTACATGTCCCTCTCGAAGACTTACAAGTCAACGAAACACTTCATTTTGTGGAAAAACCGGTCGAAATCATGGACCGAGGAGCCAAGCAATTGAGGTGCAGTCGAATCCTATCGTCAAGGTTCGATGGGAAGGAAAACGTGGCGCTGAATTTACTTGGGAACTCGAGAGTGACATGAAGGAGAAGTATCCTCATCTTTTCCCTACGTCTTCCTAAATTTTGGGACGAAATTTCCTAAAGGAGGGGAGACTGTAACGCCTGGCTCTTTTGTACTTTCCATTTATAGAAAGTTTTGTTCGTATTTCTATTTTTGGAAACTTTGTATTCTTGTAATCATCCTTTCTTTGTAACCGTTGTAAAATCCGAGACTTGGATCATGAATAAAACTCGTATTTTGTTAATTACATGTTACATATATGCTCATACATTCAATTTCGTGGAACAATTGATACTTATTCGTAATTCTTGGAAACTATGTGCTAAACTTGTAAATACCTGAAACTTACGCATAAAACATGTTTTGAACGTAAACGATACTTGATTTCGACACTTATACTCTTAATCATACTTGGATTATACTTCTCATACTTAATTTTATCTCAAACTATGTTTTTGTGGCATATATAGTCCTTAAAAGACCTAAAAGCATCAAAATAACAAGTCTGGGGGGCTAAAGTGTAACATTTGAAACTTATTTCCGGATAAGTAAGTCCGGGCGGCCCGCCTGGACTTACCCTGATATGTTACGCGGGCCGCATGGCCATCAGATTCGCAGAAAAACACATCAGCTGCATATTGACGCGAATTTGGCACAAAATCCCAACATCTAAACTCACCCAATCACCTCTAATCCACCTCTAAACACCTCCAATCACCACCAACCTCTTCCACTATAAATACAACCCTTCTCCAAGCATTTCTACACTTTCACAACCTCAAATCTTCTCCAAATTCACTCTCAAATCAGTTGCAAACTCAGAATTCGGGCAGATTCATACTCTTGTACTAAAGTGAGTATAACTTGCTCATTTCTTAACGAAATCACTTGATTCTTCTTCCTACTTGCTTGGATAATCATGGGGTTCGATTCCTTGACTTCTCCTTGGAGAAATCAGACCTGGAATTGCTCCGAAATTGTCCACAAACTTTCTGTTTTGTTTTATGTTCTTCAAAAGCTTGTTTAAACTCATCCAACTTGTGTCTAACACATCTCATACCTATGTCCCAATGCTTACAACCTCTCTTATGGTTGGTTAGGCTTAAAAACAAGGTTAAGACACTTGAAATCAGAGGATTAAACCTCAAATACTTTCTGTTTTACTAGGGTACTTAACCCACAAATCATGTCAAGCTTAGATCTTGATGAATGAGTGATTATGGAACAACTTGGGTTGTCCTACATACAATCCTCACATGATTTGATGATTTCTCATAGATTAGATTATTTATATTATTGTACCAATCCTAGTTCGTGACCCTCCTTGGTTGTTTTTACATCAAGTGAAGTGGTGAACATTCAAGGGGTTCCTAAACGGAAGCTTGTTCTTCCTACCCCATACATGACTTCCATGATAACTCGAGGTGCCTAAATGAGGATTCTAATCCTCTACCTCCTACTTGAATTATTGGACTAAATAACACATAATACTTAACCTAAATATATGTATACATTCATTCGAACCTTTAATGTTGAACTTGTGTTTATATGTTAAAGTAGTAGAATATCATCTAAGACCTAAAACACCAAGTATGATTCTAATGGCCATATTACCCATGAAAACATTCTAACCATATTGGTTACATAGTGTCATACAAGGGTTACTAAGTTAAAGATGATTACTTTTCGTATCATATTTTATTCTACTTTATGTTATGTTAAAACTCCAAATTCATAATCTTCCGTTAAACGCCAAACTCACACACCTATGTTTCCTCGTGTAGAAGGACTAGGTGCTCCAAACTAATCCATCCACCCACTCACTCGCGGGATTTCAAGTAGGAAAGCTTGCAACCACCGTGAGTATACTCGTATTCCCCCTTTTTACTTTTACCACTTTTGGGGTGTAACATGTTTACTTATCAAAACTTACACATGAACATTTTGCTTAAACACATGAACATTCCTATAACATGCTTGTATACGTGATTGCTTGATACTTTAAACTTGGGTGATTCTTATGTGTTGAACTTATCATTAACTTCGTACGAGCCTAACCGTGACATATGTAGCGCTATAGGATTAACGACCCGCCCGTAAACTTGTGGTTATGTCATGAGCATGTTGCGTTTCCTTTGGTTTGATATGTTAGACACATGCCATATTTATTGTTTATCTTGAATCACATGCTTGCTATGAGGAATTGTTTAAAACTTATCTTTTGTTATGTACGTACCAAACGTGTATACTCGCCTTTGCTTTTGCATTGAATTGTATTTTAAACATGTTATAGGTTGATGATGACGATGCTATGAAAAGAAGTAGTGTTGATGCCTAGATACACATATAGACGTTTAGGTTTAATGTGTTGTATCAAATTTTGCTTATGTTGTTATGTATTACTTTTGGAACTTCTTGTTATTTGAGTGTATGTAATGTTGACTATTTGAAGTTATGAAATGAAATTGGGATTATTTAAATATTGTCACAAATAGCGTTATGATGTCTCTAGCAATCTTCACACTTCGTCTCATCCCGATGTTTGCGCCATTGGTTGGGGTGTGACAACTCCCCTCCTCCCAGAGCCGTCGTGACCACCTCCTGCTCCTCCCACTGTCGTCGCGTCTCCCCCTCCCTCCCTCCCTCCCACCACCGCTGCGTCTCCCCCTCCTGCTCCTCCCAGCGTCGTCGCCTCCATCCCAAACACAACAGGTAATTTCATTTTTTTTCATGGTTTTATGTTTAAGGAATATTTAATTTTAATTGTTTATGTTTAGGTTAATGAAAATTATTTATGTTTGGGGGTTTAGGTTTATGTTAAATGTGTATGTTTAGGTTTATGGTTATTGTTTCAGATTCATGCTTAGATAATGTTTATTTTATGTGCAGATTTAGGTTTTTTTAATTGTTTATTTTTAGGTAAAGGTTTATGTTCATTCTTTATGTTTAGGTTTATTATTGTTTAAGTTTATGTTCATTTTTTTTATCATCCTGAACGATTTATCTTTAGGTGTCTTGAAAGCATGATTCCTTATATTGAAGAGGATGGTACTATTTCCATTAGTTACACAACACAACGGAATATTACCATTGCATGTTTCGCGTTACATAATTTTACAAGGAAAGAGGGTTTGAACGATGAGTTGTTTACAGAAAACGATCAACCCAATGTGTCGTTACAGAGGTTGAAGCACATGGTACTGCATCGGATCGTGAATATATGACTAAGTTACGAGATGAAATTGCTGAGCAGTTAATGCAAAGTATGAAATAAATGATTTAAAAAATGTTATTGTGTTTTTATGAATATTATTTAAGTATTGTATGACTATTAATTAAATTTGAATGTTAAAAAACTCTTTTAAGTTTAAAAATTCAGTTTGTTTTAGCAGCTTGCAGAAGTTAAAAAACAAGCAATCTTCTTTTTACAGACTACAGAGGTTGGATCCACCTCTTCTACTACAGTTGTCTGCAGATGTGGTTCGCTGACTGCGGACATTTTACATCTGAAAAAACAACCTTAAACAATACCCTTAGCATTTAAAATTATAAAAAACTAAAAGTTAATATAATGTTTGGTGGAACCCGCTATTATTATTATAGATAAAGAAAATTTAATCGACACCACACCTCCTTCCTCTCATCAAGCAGCACCAGTACCATTAACGGAAATCACGCCAACTCGTTTTTCGACGAGGGGTCTTGGCCAGGCGGATGATACTTGTTGGTGTTGCCGAGGAGAACACAAGGGTATATGGGGTGGTGGGAATCCTAGAATGGTTGGTTTCGTTTTTCTGGCGAGTATTTCAATGGAGAAGAAAGGGATGAAGGGTGGGGTAGTTTTATTTAGTTAAAAAAAAGTGGGACCTCCTTGAATTCTTAAATGCTTAATTATATTTCTTATAGTCATTTTACATAGAGTTAAATGTAAAGTTAACGCTCATTCACGCTAAAGAGTTTCAATGTTAAACATTTGTATACCATAGAGATAAGACATGTAATTTTAAAAATATAAGTACTAGTGGAGAGTTCAAATAAGAAGAAATTTTTTTAAAGAATAAAAAAGAAGAAATTTCAACCAATAAGAATGCTTCATTTTACTTTATTTAATTTTTGTATTTAATATTAGTGTAAGGGTATATTGGTAAACTTAGATGGATCATTAATTGGTAGTCTTCCTTTTTAATAGCTAACTACATTAAATTTGTAACTTATTTAAAAAAAACATATTTTTCAAAAAAAGAAAAAAATATATAAGTTAAAATGTAGCATAATTTACGAGGTGTGTAGGATGAATTACGAGCTGTGTATGATAAATTTCAATATGTGTAGGATAAATTTCAAAACGTGTAGGATAAATTTTGATGTGTGTAAGCAAAAATTTAAGTGTGGAGGATGATAGTGTTTATGATTAATTAATTAGTCAAAGATAATAATAAATGATTTGAGAGAAAAAACTATTTAATGTTTTACATTTGTACCTTTTGTTCTTTTTCTTCTTAATTTAATTTTCTTCTCAAATGAACCTTCCCCTATATACCCCATAAGTACTATAGGTAATATATGAGACAACCTAATGGAGCATGCAAGGAGGGGTGCAAACGAGCCAGAGCTCGCGCTCATTTAACTTATGAAAGCTCGAGCATCGCTCGTTTAATATTCATTAATTAATTTATATTAATTATAATTATTATTTTATATATAATTAAGTTTTTTCATAATTTTTTAAATAGTAATTATAAGTATTTAAATATATAAACAATGGGCTTGTTTAGGCTCCTAAGCCGGCTCAAGCTCGACAGGCGAAGCTCAAGCTCCTTCACTAAAGGTAGTTGCACGGTACCCCTGACCGCGGAAGGGATCTCCCTTCCCAGTTCACCACCCGACAAGGATCCCTGGCGGCAAATACCCATAGCCATCAAAGAGGGGTAAGAAACATGTTTCAAACCCGAGACCTCGAGTGTCCTCGGTCCGGCTTTAAGCGGGTGTCGGTGGCCACCAAAGTGGCACTAATGGGAATTGAACTTGGGTCTCCATTGGAGAACCCAAGTCACTCCACCACTAGGCCACTTGTGGTGGTTAAGCTTATTTTTTGGCCAAAGTGGCACTAATGGGAATTGAACTTGGGTCTCCATTGGAGAACCCAAGTCACTCCACCACTAGGCCACTTGTAGCGGCCACCAAAGCTCCTTCACTAAACGAGCTTATTTTTTGGCTCGGGTCCGGACTTAGACTCAAGCTCGTTTAAACTTCGTTTGTTTGTTTTGAGCTTTTTTCCAAGGCGAGCTTGAGTAGCACGGCTGGTTTGTATCGTTACATGCAACTAATATAATATCAAGTATGGAAAGCGTTGACACTTTTGTTAATCAAAAAGAATATGGCCCATGGCTGTCACGCGGCCATACAATAATGTTATCCACCTAATGCTCCGACACTTGGGATATTTTAATTGACTATGATCAATTCCACAGCAGCCATAGGCCCATATATACCAAACTTGTAAAATTTGGTGCAGATTTGAATTAGTTTAATTTTGGTTTGAACACTCATAAAAAGTAAACATGCTTCAAAAGATTATTCTTCCGTTATTTATTTTGAACACTCATAAGGATTTTATCTAGTAATATATTATAAAAAGAAACAACATTATTTACACACAAATGTATATTTCAAAACAAACAATATGTTAGAGAACTGTAAAAACCATATAGACGATTTAGAAACCGTTATACTTTCTCTCTCCCGCTACTTTAATTATTATCTATGCACCATATACAAGCTACGGTTTTCGCAGTAGTAAGTTTATAATTACAAACAGCTGTTTAATGTGTAATCCTATCAAGAACGATTAACGTAGCTAAGGACCGTGTATAGCGTTTGGGCAACAGTTAGAATCAACAGAAGTAAAGCCGCCATCGCAGATATCAACGACCACGGTGTTTTAAAATAAGTGTACTTAAAACTCGCTATTTGGACGTGCCACCCGCTATGATAATGTCGATTTACGTTATCAAATAACCGAGCCAAGTAACACACATCGATATCGAATGTAACATCCTTTCCCATATTGTTAAAAAAAGTTGCAACTTCAGCATCCGTACCCAAATAGTTCTCGATAATGTTCCAATCGCATAGCAACTCGACGTCTTTAGACGTGTTTATCAAGCAATCAAGCAGCGTAGCGTATGTAGTGACGATTTTTAAGCATCCACTATGACATTGTTCAAATGCAACCGCGTTTAATAAAAAAGCGCACATAAAATCGTCGATTGCTATAGTCGGCATGTGGATGACGCCGTGTTTGAAGTTAACCACAAGGAAGCTTTCGGCTTCCCACGGCTTTAACTTGATTCCCGATCGACGAAGCTTTGAGATGCTATGAATTACATGTGGGGGTGGACGATTGTCGGGTTTTGTAGAGTGTTCGAGATCCGATGGAAGGAAACTTGTTCGAAGAAGGTCGAGCAAGTGTTTCGCTTTAACGTTGGAGTATTTCTCCAGAACGGTATCAGGCCGTTGTAGAGCTAAATTAAAAAAGCCCAACGCTAGCGTAGCCAGCGTTGGGCTTTCTGGTGTTTTCGTTAACTGGAATAAACATTCCAGAACGAAATACGGGATCTGGTTTTCCAACCTGACCAGATCCCGTAAGAAAAATGAAACGATCCATGACATGGTTATAAGTGGATCATAATCCTCAACCTCCACCAACCCACCAATCTTTCTAAAAAGCTCTATTATAAAACAACCGTCGAGCACCATCATTTCAATGAACTCGTCGGTTGTGTAAGGGATGGTGACAGAGTAACACTCGCGGGCCCTGACCTCTAGCGGTTGCACGGCCCTCAAGTAGTCCTCCAGCACCATCCCTTTAGCTTGTGTTCTATTTAACAACTGGCGTAGAAACCGCCACTTGTGCTCCTCGATCATCTCTAGGTGTGGTTGACCGTGGTGGAACGGTCCAACCGAGACGATGTGGGGTTGATATGACTTACCGTTGATGTCGATCAGGGTTTGTGGGACTTTGAAAATGGAACATGTGGTTCGACCCGCGGCGACACTTAGTAGTTTGGGTGTGTCGGAAAGTTTGTGTTGCATGGCCGTGAGTCGATCTCGGTTGATTTCCCAAATTGTGACCGCATGATGTTCTGCACTTTGAGAATCAATATTTTCCATATTTGTATTTTGAGAAAGTAACAGAAATTTTGAGTTATGATTGATTTTTAAACCTTAATATTTGTAGAGGTAGAGGAAACCAACACGTTATTTAGTTAATTGGTTAGGTAAGTTGAAACGACTCTTGTTTTGATTTTTTTTTTTTTTTAGTTTTTGTTAGCCGCCGTATTTTATTTGACGAATCTGTTTGGAATGACTGCAAAGTGGATCATATATTTATTATTTAGTATTAGTATACTATTTATGTGTCTTATAAAGAAGTTGCTATTGTATAAAAACTAGTTGAATTCCTTCTCACGCCGTAGCAGGATTTCGATTGGTATCAGCTAGGTTAATTACATTGTTGGTATGGTATTGGCGTTCAATAACAATTAAAAAAACTTGAAAAATAAAGTTGTAATATGCCCGAAAGGATATTGATACATATATTTTATATCACTCGAAAATCATAACAGCGGTTTTAATAGTACCAACACCGGTACCGATGTTGTTCGGTCAGAATTGACGTGGTATCGATATAATTGGGACGATGTCAGTTCAGTTTGTCGCTATACCGGTACCATATAAATGTATATTGATACTTTATTTGCGAATACAATTATGTTTTGAATGAAATTTATACCGAAAACCATATAAATGTATATTGATACTGTTACCGAAATTGTTTGGATGGTATCTGTTCGGTTCGTCGTATTAAAGAGCAAAAAGTCAAAAACATTTAACCTGATCGATTTTGATCAATACTTTTACGGATAAAAATTTCAAACTACAATCGTATTTACTAGGCTGCTGATGACGAATGTAATGATATCCTTCAATAAACCAAGAAAATATATTGTCTACTAGACATTTATTTTCTCATTTGTCAATATAATTATATCCTCTTATAAAGTAAACCAAGAAAAATTAATCATTTAAAATCAGATTAAATAAAGTATATATTGCATTAACTATTCAATTAAAACATGCGTCACAACTTAAACATAAGTAATTTAATCAAAAGTAACTTTCATGGCAAGTAGAATATATTACAACAAAAAAATAATTACACGTATCAATGACTGACGTCAAGATAAGGTCAAACACATACAAAATGTCAAATAGTTATTCCAAAAACTGTTTCTTCTGAGAACATGACTTTATACGCAATTTTATTTTAAACAAATATATTATTATTATGGGAAAAGATCAAATAGAAAGTTTATTTTGGCTAGAAGTATAGGAAGCAATAGGATTAAAACATGTGACAACATTTAAAAAAAAAAAAAAGGGGGTATTTTAGTCAATCCAACCCCTTCTTCTTCCTTTTCAAAACCCAGTAACTTCAAAACCCACCATTTTCAAAACCCACCATCTTCAACCATTTCTTCACTTTCTATCTCAATAATCACTACATTATAGTGTGATTTTCATCACCAATCAATGATTCAAACACTCGATCAACGTGTTCTTCAGCTTTTTTGAAGAAAACCCAGTTTAATTTCATAAAAAATCTCGTTTTTTCTGGTGATTTTGGAGATAATCACTTGATTCGAGCGCTGATAAGTGTTTCAATCATTCAAAATTCGTCAATTGTTGAAGGAATCACCTCGATCCATGTAAGAAATTCTTTAATTTCATTTTTACGATCTGGGTTTTTGATATACTCATTACGTTTTACGATCATAGCGGGGGTCCGGGGGCAGCGCCCCTGGTAGCGGGGTCCGGCAGCCCCTGGCTGGGTCCAGGTCAGCTCGGAAATTTTTTTTTTCTGATTAAATTGCTGTAATAAAAATCATCAGAAAAATTAATTTTCCAGAAATTGGCTCATTTCGAAGACAGTAATTCGTAGACAATTCAGACAGTTCACAGTCACAGATAGTTCCCAGACAGTTTTATATGTCCATTGCGTTTTAGAAATAAGAGAGTTTTATGTGTTTTCTGGCTATTGCGTTTTAGAAAAAAAACACACTTTTAGGTGTTTTTAGTCATTGCATTGCGTTTTAGGTAAAACACATTTTTGAAGTGTTTTTAGTCATTGCGTTTTAGGTAAAACACATTTTTTAGGTGTTTTCAGTCCATTGCGTTTTAGAATGAGTCATTTTTAAGTGTTTTCTGGCCATTGCATTTTACAAATAAGACATTTCTTTGTGTTTTTTGTGCATTGCGTTTTAGGTAAAACACATTTTTATGTGTTTTTGGTGCATTGCGTTTTAGGTAAAACACATTTTTATGTGTTTTTAGTCCATTGCGTTTTAGAAAGTACATTTTCTTTTGAGTTTTTAGGCTATTGCGTTTTAGAAATAAGACATTTTTTTGTGTTTTCTGGCCATTGCGTTTTACAAATAAGTCATTTCTTTGTGTTTTTTGTGCATTGCGTTTTAGAAAAATGTCATTTTTTAGGTTTTTTTTTTTAATTGCGTTTTACGTAACTGGGGGTTTTTCTATTGCATTTTACGCAACTGGGTTTTTAATTTTTTTTTTTTAAATATAGCAATAGTATATTCGTTTTAAAGATAAAAAAACACTCGTTTTTTTGGTGCAATTTTTATAAAAAAAATAATGTCGTATGAAGGAGTTATTAACGTTTAAAAAATGGGGGGGAATTGGAGGAGAGAAAAACTATTGGCTTGGATTGACTAGAATGCCCCTAAATAAACTCACGCGCCTCTTTTCTTTCCTTCAATTTCGCTGATTTAATCTTAGCCCTTGATTAACTAAATGGATGGTCAAGATCACTTCCTAGCCTTTCTAGCCAAATAAACTTCCTATTTTATCTCCACCCTTATTATTATTATTGGTGGTGGTGGTGTGTGTGGTAAAATATAGGAAAAATCAGTTTAATCAATAATAAACTGCTTTAAACAGCAACATGTTTAAAAAACATTAAATTATTGTTAAATATCGATTTTCAACTTGCGTGGATGACACAACTTGTTAGTAGATGTAAGTTGTAACATTCTTGTAGTTTTTGTTTTATAGTTTTATTGTATTCAACTTTCATGGATGACACACAACTTGTTTGTAGATGTAGCATTATTATATATTTAGGTTTCTATATTTAACTTGCATGTCACACAACACATGTACCGTACACTTGTATGACTTAAAGCATAGTGTTAAAAGAACAAACCACAATGACTAACGGTGTTAAGCGTAGACTAAAGTTGTTAACTGGTCGAGGACGAAAATGGCAGTTAACTCTTGATAAAATTATGGAAAACACGACTTAATTTTACCAGCTGCAAATTGAGATTTAGGCTTTTATGACCAACATTTATATGTAATTAAGAACACATTCTATATGAATACATTCAAAAGAATCAAAGAACACAAGTGATTTTGTATGAACTTGAAGAGATTCACTTGTTATCTTCTTTAACAACGCCACCAATATTAACCGTCTTGACTTTAAAACGCTCAAATTTCTGGCTCAATTCGTCATCAAATATATCTCTTTTACTGACTATAACATCCTCATCTCCTTGAGCTTTCGTTATGTTGATTACTTTTGTCACAATCTTTCCTAAAAAGTCCTTAGCTCCAGCTTCCCCGATTGCTTCTCGTGCAAGTCTTCCTAATGGCATTTCAACATATTCGTTGGAAACTATTTTTTTTGAACAATTCTTTCACTTTGATATCGATTTCCTCTAAGCATTCCTTAATTGCATCAATTATGTTATTGTCCATCTCACTTTGATCGTGTTCTTCATCCAATTATGTGTCATCTTGCGTTGTAGATGTGCGTATGGTTTCAAATGTGGAGTCGGGCATAGAAGTTTAAGGGAAACATTGCGTGGAGTCTGTGTCGCTAGCGAGATCGTTTATCGCCATTTGTAAGTGTTTGAGGGGGTGGATTTTGATTAAGGATATTGAAAGTTTTTTTTTTTTTCTTGATGATTGATTTTGATAAGATGTGTGGGTATGGATGGTATTTTTTTTTTTTTTTGTGTGCCAAACAAGCTTGACTAGAACATTCCATTGGTTGACTAATCAAATTTTATCATTTTTTTTTTCATTTTCGTTGTTCCTTGTTGAATAAGTCTTTGATTGATTGCTTCTTTTTTAAAGAAATATTTTTAGATTTTCTAGAATGTATCGTATATGATTTTTAACCCTTAACCATACACGACTTAACCATCAGAATGTCCCCTTGAGAACGATTGATTGCTTCTAACCGGTGCACTCAAGATTAGACTATCGATCAGTTGGAACACCAAACGTATACAACCGGTCGGGTTAAGTAGTTTTTAAGAATCTTCATTTAAACTAGTTGGTTAAAAAAAAATTATTTTATGCAGCAGGCCATTTCAAAATCGTTATTTATTTTTTTCTTTTTAAAATATTATCCGTTGTTTCAGGATTTATATTATATTATATTTATTATTTGTCATCTCATTAGATTTTAAAATTGATCTAATTAAGGGGCAACGGAGTGGAAGCAAGGGAGGGGTCGGTGACACTCGGCCCAGGGTGGGAACACCCTCTTCCCAAACCCCTGGCTTTGGGGAGAAAAGTTTCACTGAAATTCGATGAGTCCTCACCGGTTCTCGGGAAGAATGGGGAAGGGGAAGGGGAAAGAGAGGAAAATGGAGGAAATCTAGTTTTGGAGAATTTTCAGGAAACCGTGCATTATGTGGGAAACTTTAGAAGGTGAGGAAAAAACTGATGTATCAAACAGAATCCGAGGAATATGAGACGACTTCCTGTTAGATTGAAAACATATGTTTTAACTGAAATGTCACATGGGGAAATCTGGAGAGTTTGGGTCGACTCCCTGTTAGATTAAAAACATATGTTTAAACTAATGTGTCTCACGGAGAAATCTGGAGAGCCTGAGACAACTCCGTAATAGATTGAAAAGATATGTTTGCTTGCTTCCAGTAGTAAAACTTTTTCATCTATTAGAGGGCTTCCACGCCAAGGTGCCTCATGTATCCTAACATAAATATATGAAACCTTCATGCAAGCATATATATTGATAGGGGAAGGTTCATTTGAGAAGAAAATTAAATTAAGAAGAAAAAGAACAAAGGGTACAAATGTAAAACATTAAATAGTTTTTCTCTCAACTCATTTATTATTATATTTGACTAATTAATTAGTAATAAACATTATCATCCTCCACACTTAAATTTTTGCTTACACACATCAAAATTTTTCCTACACGTTTTGAAATTTATCCAACACATATTGAAATTTATCCTACACAGCTTGTAATTCATCCTACACATCTCGTAATTTATGCTACACTTTAAATTATATATTTTTCTTTTTTTGAAAAATATGTCGTTTTGAAAATAAGTTACAAATTTAATGTAGTTAGCTATTAAAAAGGGAGACTACCAATTAATGATCCATCTAAGTTTACCAATATACCCTTACACTAATATTAAATACAAAAATTAAATGAAGTAAAATGAAGCATTCTTATTGGTTGAAATTTCTTCTTTTTTATTCTTACAAAAAATTTCTTCTCATTTAAACTCTCCACTATATTGATAATGATTTATTTCCGTAGTCATAGGTACCAAAATTAAATGCTCCACACACGTAAATTAAGGTCAAATGCTTATTGTTACCTAGAAAACAATATTTTAGTGATTGAAAAGCCCACATATAAACTATGGGATCATGAAGAACCCAAACATATTCATGAACCTTCACTTCCGATATATTATGAAGTTGCTTTAGCAACTTTACATGAACCTTCACTTCCGATATATTATTCCCATCTAGATCATTTGAACATGGTTATTAGTTGTTCTGAGTATCACTTGGCTTTTAGGGGTAGGGGTGGTTATCACTCACCACCCATTTGTCACTCACAACATCCAATCTATTTTCGCCATGTCATCAACCATTATTCTATCACTCACAACCTTTTTTAGTGGAAATGCCCATCACTCACAACACCCAACAATAAACCCTCTCACCCTCTCACATCCTTCCATTTATCACGCGTCAATTTTATCACGGAAATATTGATTCACGCGTGGAAATTGATGGCTGGCGGTGGTTTCTTTGATTTTATCACGCGTGGAACTCAAATATCACGACCACCCCGGGTCCCCTTATGCTGGGACTCTTAGGTTTTTTTGTGCGTGAATTTTCTTTTATGCAACAACAAATTGCTATTCACATATGTACATTTGCTGGAGAAGAGTGGTTTTATGGCTATCGAGGTGCCGTTGCCGGGGATCGAACCCAGGTCACCCGCATGACAAGCGGGAATACTTGTTGCAGCCTTTTGGTTAGATGGGTCGGCTATATCATTTCCGATGCTCAAAAGCTATTATTTCTTTTTATGTTGCTGGCATTTATGCTGTTGTTGGGTCACTCTTTGCCGGAACCATAAACCCTTAATTCTAAAGCTTTGTTGGCTATGTTTTCTGTTGGGCTTGCTACTCCGACACTTATAATATTCTAATTCCCTATTATCTGAATCCACAGCAGGAATATGCCCATATATAACAAACTTGTATAAGTTAGGTAGAAGCTTTCGGCTTCCCACAACTTTAGTTTGATTCCCAGTGCATTAAGTCCCTCAAGTTTAGGCATTTAGGGGGTTTCGTAGACTGTTCGAGATCCACTAGAAGGAAACTTTATCGAAGAAGAGCGAGCAAGTGTTTGGCTTTAATTTTAAAGAGTATTTCTCCAGAATAGTTTAGGCATTTAGGGGCTTTCGGATGTTTTAGAGTTTTTGTTAACCGGAAAAAGCATTCCAAAACGAATTAAAAACGAGATTTTGGTTTTCGAGGCATAATCAAATCCTGTAAAAAATGAAGCAGGTGGTTTAACCTGTGGCTTTCTAGAATGGAAAACAAAGTTATCCGAGTAGTAAGCCATTATAAGCCATTGAACATTGATGGTGGTTGAAGCAACGACTCTAAATTTTGTTTCAGTTGATGATCGAGCAGATGTAGGTTGACGTTAGGACTCCATGAAATATGGTTGCAACCAAATAAAGTATATATCTCGTGGTACTACGCCATGTTTCTTTGTCACCTGCCCGGTCAGCGTTTGTAAATGCATGTAGATCTAGCGGTGACTATGTATAACCTAATAAATTAAACAAGTTGAAAAAACCATATAGACATTACATGTTTCAAAGTTTGGATTAAAAAGTTAAATAGACACAATTTTAATAAAACTTTGCAGTGATCAAAGTTTGGATTAAAAAGTTAAATAGACACAATTTTAATAAAACTTTGCAGTGAAAGATTAACACAAAACAAAGGAATCCGGCCGTGTTAACCTAGTGATCTGTAACCGAATAGAAACACTTACCAGGATTAGGCCTCAATGAAAATCGATTTGTACAATATGAGATCCAGAAAATGGTGAATAATCATTAAAAACCAAAATATTGATGATTGTAGACTTGACGAACACCATTATTCTCTAAAAAATGTTAAACGCAAACCCTAATCACATGAACACGCTCCGATTATTTACATGCAAAACACTAAACATCTGTTCAAGTTTTAACACGGTTCACGAAATAATTTGAACAAATTTGCCCAAAAATTTCTATACGAAAACCACATATATTACACCTAACGAGCGAAAAGTTCAGGAGGTCCCCCGGCCCCTTCTAACCTGCGCCAATGCTCGTAAACCATCCCCTCCAATTTGTTGTCTAGCTGTCTACTAACTCCATTTGATTCCGTAATTTTCCACCAGCCCATGATGCAAATTCTCAGCCCACCAAGCCCAAATAATACGGCGGCCTCCAATCTTCCTAGCTTGCTGCCTTTTTCTCTTTTTAGCCCATTTAAGGGCCATATTCAACTCTAGCTCAATATAGCACCAATCCGTAAGCCCATGTCAATTATTAGTTGCGTGAAAGTCCTACACATTAAAATGATCATGAATCATGAAAGTAACCGCATTCTATAAAATGAAAAAATCAATAACATTATTATATATGGGGGGTTAGAATATAATAGGAAGTTAATTTGGCTAGGAAGGTGTAACGCCCCAAAATCTGAATGTTAATATTTGTCGTATGTTCTTATGTGACACGTCATGAAATAAATAACTAGGCTATTTAACCTAGTTAAGGGTATGGTCAAAAGTATTAAATGATGAGGGTAGTGTCAGTTATGTTTTAAAGGTAAACCCGAGGGGCTAAAGTGGAACAAATGAAAGTTAAGTTATTAAATAACTTAATCACACACAAACACACACATACGTGTGTTCGAGAAGGATCAGGAGGCTCCCATGGAGCCTCAAACCCTAACTTCATCCTTTTGCTCAAATTGGAAGGCAAGATGAAGCTTAAAGCCATAACCGAGCATGGATTAATGATCACCAACACGAGGGGATCATAAGGTATGTCTTAAATCTAAGATTGGTGATCATGGGTGAAGTGGGTTATGTTCTAATCCGTGAGTTAATATGAAATTGATCATGTACAAGGGTTAGAATCCTCGTATAGAACATGGGTTATGTATGGTTTGCGTTAATTTGATGATTAGAGGTGAAACCCGTTAGTTAGGGTGAAGATGATGACTAGAATCACTTCCCATGTTCGAGTCTTGTTGAAAGATTGATGTATTATGTGGGTATGATGAATACTTGTTAGAAGAATTAGGAGAAATGTGATGATAATGTGTTTGATATTTATTTGGGAATGATACATGATGATTAGTAGTAGGTTTTGATGGGTTATGTATGAGTTTAGAAGAGTTGTGCATAAAATAGTTGTACGTTATGCTTAAAAGGCCGTACTCACATCAAGTGTATGATGAAATGTATATAATGTCGTCCGTATAGTCGATTATGATGTTAGGAGTATATGATGATAAGTCGATGGTTAAATATGGTTAATAGTTGACTCTTGAAAGTCAACTAAGTATAAGAAACATGATTTGACTCGTTGTTGTAAAAGCAGGATTATAGGAAGTCGTTTGATACATGTTATGTTAATATGTGTTAATTTTGATTACCTGATGAATTACGTGTGTTGTAAAGGATATGAAGTTGATTATATGTTTTAATGCTTCTTAGAAATGACTAAGGAAAGATAAGTGTGAATTACGCGAGTGATATGATTGTTACATGTACAAATGAGTATGCTAATAAGAGCGTGATTTCGATGAAATGAAAGTATAGGAATCACGTCGAGATGGGCTCAAGCATGAGGTGTTAACGGGTCAAGAAGAGGCAAGGAATCGGATACGAGCACGGACGCATAAGGTAAGTGATTTCTATGATCACTTCTTAGTTCGATTAAGTAATATGGTGTTTTAATTAACTAAACATGATGGTTGAAGTTAAACATGTGACGTAGTCTTTCATCGTAAACGATGGGATTAAAGTTGACCAAAATGCCCTTGATGGGTATTTTGGGCAAACGACCTTAAAGGTAGTTTAGAAACAAGTTATTCGATTAGTGTAACGTTTTGGTCAAGTATGAAAGTGAGGGGTATGGTTTTGTAAGTCAGAAACGTTTTAATGCACAATTACCCTTAACGGGTCAAAATAAGCTTTGAGCGCAACGGGTGAAATAAGATGTAAGGTATCCGGGAAAGAATTCGTTTAAGACAAATGACCTTGATATTATCAATTCATGTGAAGTTAAGGTCAAACAAACAAGTTATGTGATAGAATTATGAACGGGTCAATTCTTGGTAAAAAGGGTAGTAAGCCGAAGACTTAAAAGTCTGGAATTTTGTTAATCCGTGTAACACCCGTTCTTATAAATCAAGGTTTAGCTTATTATTTACGAAAACAATCATGTAATTAAGATTACATATCCATCGGAAAAACGGGTTTACTAAAACCTTTTACAATTTAAAAGTTTAGAACATAATGTAATTAAGTTCGTCACTTAAAAGAAACAATGAAACGACATTCGTCATTTAACATAATAACGATACATAGTGCTTATTTCGTGATCGTGTTCGATTCTTGCTCGTCGATTGATCTTCATCCGGGCACTCATGGCAAACACCTATGATCAAAACTAACTTAAAAGTTAGTTTTGATAGTCAAATATGAAGTTCAAACAAGTACAGGGGTTAAATATGAAGTTCAAACAAGTACAGGGGTTAAATATGACAAAAATAACATTTTTCCAAGTTTGAGGGCGTCGCGTGACGCCAAGGGGCGTCGCGTGACGCCAAGGGGCGTCGCGTGACGCTAGGCCCCCTTTTCAGCAGAATGTTGCTGCATATTCCCTGCACGATCTGATTTCACGGAAACGGCCATAACTTCTTCGTTATTGATCCGTTTTACCCGATTCTTTTTCCTACGCGTCCGTAATTTAATTCTCCATCTTATGGAGTTAAAATCCAACAACCTTCATAATAAAATTTCAGACTTTTAAGTCTTCGGCTTATCGCCCTTTTACCAACTTTTGACCCGTTATGCATTTTATCAAACGAACATATTTGTTTGATTCCTACATCACCTACACTTCTCAAATTGTTATTAACTACCATTTTTGGTTCTAATCACAAGTGAAGGGGTAAGGTCCCAAAAACCTCATAATAAGTATTTGAGACCATACCATAATCTGGCCTTTTAACCTTTTAACCTTGCGCGGCCGTGCACTGGTCTTACAAAAGGAAGAAAGTAATCAGCAATCTATAGTTGCGCGCCCAAAGGAAAACATAAATCCTTGCGCCTTCTCCCATTAGCAAAGGATAAAAATCCTGAGATCAATATTTCCGCCCAAGTATCCAGACTTGGATATTATTCTACCCAGATTTGGATTTGTTATTCAGTGGTCTCCACACAATAAAATACCACACTAGATTACAGCAGTAATCTTCTAGAAGAAATACAATCGTGCACCACCCAGACGGTTACAACCGTCTGAACACGTGTCATCACCACAGGCACCCATGGAATCACAACGAAGGCATGCAATTGGAGAGTAATCTCCACTTGATCACATTACACGTGGCAAATCCCCAGCCCTCGATCTAGACCAAGATCCGTGTGCTCTCACGTCGGATCAAAGAACTTAAACGGAAGGAAATATAACCGCTTACGGGGTTAGCATCTTCCGTTAACTTTTCACTAACGGGTTTTCCCGCCTAAAATGACTCCCGGTTATAAATATGAGAAGCAACCCAGGTATGAATTCAAGTTACTCACACTTCTCAAATACATCTTCTTCTTCATTACCAATACTTATTCTCACACCGGAGTCGGGTCAAGGAGAGAACCCTTTTCTCCCCTTGGCAAGGCTAACGGTGCTCTTTTTTGCAGAACTTTCGGAGAAGAAGATCAGCTGCAACTGAATCAATCGAGAGAAAACTAACCTTTTTATGCGGATTCAAACCCCCTAGATATTTGGGTTCCGACCATTTATCTAGTGTTTCTTCATTGGCGCCCACCGATTTCTCTGTTTTTTCAGTTTTATCTCGTTTCGATTCGGTTCACTCATTTCTCTGTTTTCACATGGCAGAGAATTCATCACCTCACCCATCAGGTCCTCGGTCTGAATTCAAGGGTTCTACAACCCTAAATACTCAGATCGATGGAATCATGGGAATCAATACAAGTAACAATCACTCAGACGAAAAGGACTCCTCAGATCAACTCATAGAGAGAGCTCCAGAATACTGGATCGGCAGATTCCAGATAGCTTTGAACCAAATTTTCACACAGATTATCAGACCTGAGTCCCCAAACGTCAGATCTGATATTCGGCAAAAAAAAAAAAGCAACAACAGTCATTCAGGAGAAACTACTTCCCTAATGCAAACGGGAGTTCATAACCGTTCAGATCTATTCATGGAGAAAACTCCAGAGTACTGGTTCAAACAGGTTCCAGATCGCCATGAACCAAATTTAACACAACACTCCAGATTTGGGGGTTTCGTATAAATTCTATGCTCAACAAGCTGCAGATCCGAAGTCACACAACACATAACTTCCGGAGCTTCGCTTCTTGGGGCTATAAGCTTTGACTAATACGGTTTTCGTCAAAACCTAGGTACTACAAATTCCCGAATTCTTTTACATAACGTGAGCACCTTCTCGCATACACTAAACAGTTGGTGCTATCACTTATAAACATGTAAGTGTTATAAACTGGCACTTATACTAATTCAAGTGCCATGACTTTTCAACGTGAAAGTGTTACAATCTGACACTTATCTGTGCAATAACGGATATATATGCACAAGTATCTATATTGCTTAGCATAAATTAGAACGTCTATATCTATACAACTGGTACTTAAAATTTGATAAAAAAAAAGAGACATACGCAATCCGTTATCTTTTCAAGATGATGGGAACAATATAAATACCATTGTCGCGGTATAATACCGTCGATTGAAAAATCACATCAAAAATTGTGGTAAAACTTATACTCCTTATTTAAGGATAAGAGCACGTCAGCCTCCATGCGAGTCGAATGCTCCCTTACATACAAGCACGTAAGTTGCCATACGCGCATGCTTCTTTACATTTGAGCACGTAAGTCGTCATCCGCGCTTGCTCCTTTACATACAAGCACGTAAGTCGCCATACGCGCATGCTTCTTTACATTTGAGCACGTAAGTCGCCATCCGCGCTTGCTCCCTTACATACAAGCACGTAAGTCGCCATACGCGCATGCTCCCTTACATTTGAGCACGTAAGTCGCCATCCGTGCTTGCTCCCTTACATACAAGCACGTAAGTCGCCATACGCGCATGCTCCTTTACATTTGAGCACGTAAGTCGCCATCCGCGCTTGCTCCCTTACATTTGAGCACGTAAGTCGCCATACGCGCATGCTTCTTTACATTTGAGCACGTAAGTCGCCATCATACAAGCACGTAAGTCGCCATACGTGCATACTCCTTTGCTTACGAGCGAGCACACATACACTTGCTCCTTTACATACACGCAACCCTGACAAACCATGGAAAAACAACGAGCACCAAGGTTGCACAACCAATTCCCACGATGAGCAATCACGTACTATTCACTATCTCTACATCCCTACTCACAGTTAAAGACAACAAATATTCCTCACACCAGGAACGCGCAGCAACTGCGTAGGTGTAACACCTCGAAAATTTACGTCCAATAATGTACTGACACGTGTCATGGGCTTTGAATATGTGAAAACAAACTTTAGAGGGACTAAAGTTGACAAACAGTGAAACTATGTGAATATAAGGGTTCAAAGTGTCAACAATGGATAAATAGACTCTAAAATAACCCTACATGGTGTTTATAATCTTAAACGGGTAAATCATGGATCATACGAAGCGAAAAATGAAAGAAAGTGAGGAATTACAAACTACAGGGACTAAAAGTGTCAACATGTTGAAATTATACCTCTGAGTGATCTTTTGGCAAACCCGAAACGTTGTAATGATAAAATATACTCATAAGTATATGTGATAAAAATTTCATGAAGTTTCGTGAACGTATGAGAAAGTTATGATTAAAACCGTACACGAAAGGTTAAATACGATATCGTGAATTTCGTGACTTTTCGGGTAAGCGCAAAGTTAACCGAGGACATACCCAAGTTTATAAAAGTCCCAAGGTTTATAAAAATCAGATTTCAAGGGTTTAGAGTGCGAATAAATAGCTTAAACACGTATCAAAAGAAGAGGGACTGAAATGTAAAACTTTGAAACATGTTGAGCTGGTAAACCAGGCACTCGCGTAGCGCGAATGATATGCCTTCAGCCGTCGTGCTACGCGACGGCCTATGCTGGGCAGAAAAGTCTGGACACCTGCCAGTCAGTTCGTTTTCGAGTTGTTAACAGCTGTTGTCGACTTAGGGAGCTGACCAATTGTTTTTCATGCAAGGAGGGACACTTGTACCCTTCTTATAACACTCTCAAACATCTGTAACACCCTTAAATCAGATCAAAATCATCAAAAAGGGCACTAGTTGTTACAAACACATGAACACTTGAATTTCAAAACTTCACAAGAACTTTTCTGGGGCATTCTGGATGACAAGGCAGGCTCATAAGTGATCACTAAGCTTGTTAGGACCTTTGTAAGTGTTTATATCATCCTTTAATCCATTCTAGCTTAGTGTTCTTACTAAAAGTCAAACATATCGTAAATATAGTTTGACTTTGCAATTAAACGAAATGTGCTCAGAATTTTCTCAAATTAAAAGTACCCATATGTTGGTATTTATGAGTATAACAAACCCCTAAAAGGGTATTTTCAGATTTACACTCTAAGCATGTCGATTGTCGAGTCAAAGCTTTTCTTAAAAAGTCAACAGAATTGTTATTTGCAAAAATAAGCTTGATTAACAATGTAGGCTACATGCAACCTGTTTGATCATCAAAATAACTTTATAAATAATGTAAGAACATGTTTCTTCCTGATCAACTCGACAATTTTCTGTATTAAACCCGAATCGGAACCGAAAGTCACATAAATTGACTTTTTTCTTTGACTATCGGTTCTGATCCGTACATGCATGTTAAGATCTGCATTAGAGCATATTTTTGACCAAGTTTTATGTATGTACAACCCTCTGGAAATTTACACCTTGATTCCTTGTTTAACCGATTCATATGCATGTTACCGGTTTATGCTTAAAGTTGACTATTTTGCCCTTTTTAATATAAAACGCGATTTTTGAAAAAGTGAAAGAGTAAAATCATTTGTTACTGATTTATAAACATGCACCGAAAATTTCATATCAGTTTGTGGCCTAGTTTAAGAGATATGCTCAATATCGTAAATCACAAGCTTTATGTTAAGTAAATAGCGCATTTAGCGCATAGCCTATTTTAACCCACTTTTTGGTATCAAACTTTTTATACACTGATGTTATATAATATTTTGAGATTTTTAAAGATTTTTATTTAATTTTTGGAAGAGCATAACATAGGTCTTTAAGTTAAATTCGGTAAATACCGAAATTGCCCTTTTTTGCCATAAAACGAGTTTTATAAATCCGATTGACCCCAAACCACTTCCTACTGATTTTATTTATTAAATAAAGTATTTTGAGTCTTCTGGAAATATAAAAATCTCAGCTTTCTTTTACAAACCCGGAAACGGCTCCAAATCGCCTTTTTAGGCATTTTTAACGCATAGTATATCTTATAACCATATTGAACATATAAGACTTATATTTACTGATGTGTTTAACATATTTTTATGAAACAACAGAAGGTACAAGGTTATAAACTCAGATTTCCAAGTTTGACATTTTTAGCCTTTGTTAAATTACCAAAATGCCCCTAAGGCGCATAGTCTTGTTTTAAATGATAAGTTTTGCTTACAGGTCATACCATACTATTATAACATGATAAATTAAGTATATTTACTGTATAATTCAGACCCGTAACTCAAATTTGCAAATAAACTCTTTTATAATATTTTAAATGACCAAAATGCTCTTATGAGGCATAAATTGTGTTTAAATCCGTTTTGGGCAAAATAGAAGATAACTTACTGATATTAGGACATATTTAGAGCATATTAACTCAGGAAACTTGCATATGACTCTTACGGTTACCCGTAACGCTCTTTTCGCGTTCGGTTCGGCTTATGTAACTAGTTTACATAAGTTGGCCGAGACGGGTTAAACATTATCATTTGTGTCTCAAAATCCAGAATATATTTAGTATACCCATATTATACAAGTCTTCAAACTTGTCGGGTCTAAATCACATTCTATCCGGTCTTCGCTTAATCATGCGTTCGAACCGTATTTTACCTTAAGACTAACCGGTCTAAGCTTAGGCTAAATTAAAGACCCGTTAGCATTCTAATTGGTTATTTATACCATCATTCCAGACTAGAGAATTCCGGTAAATGGTACCTACGCTTACTTAAGTGAATACGGCTGAGTTATTAGATTCTTGCTATTTAAGACAGGAGCTAGCTCAGGTAAATACCCTTAACTTATTTTCCCTATACGGGCTTGGAATACGGTATAATAATACCGCTTGGTCGGGTATTGAATATTTAATCTTATTATGGTTAAATTATTGAGGTAACCCGGTTTAATCTGTATTGTTTGAAACAAAAACCTTTAGGGGTTAATGACCATGTCCCGGATATCCTTGACATCATTGTATTATAAAATGGCCACGTCTTAAGTACGGGGTGTAGGCATACACCTGACAGTTACTTAAGTAATAACGGTATCTCACTCTCTTGTGGGCCTATACTTGTGGCGTGTCTGTTAATCTGACTCGGTTTCTACATCGGGCCCTGAACGTATAACGAACATGTAAATCTGTATACAAGGTTATAACTATAATTGTTCCAAGTTAAAAAGGTTAATTATGCCTCTGTGCATTTTAATCAAATTATAAAAGATATTTTGTGCCACGTGCATTCAAATCAATTTTCTTAAACTCTTTACAAATGAGTCGGTTGAGTGTATTTACCAGTGAAAACAGACGTATTTTCCAAAAAGGTTAAGTGACAGGTACTGAACGTAATTGGCTGGAAGCTCAGGGCGCTAATAAGGAATCTTGCAAGTTCTAGGCGTCTAAAGTCTGTTGAACAAGTGATATGTTTTAAGATCCGCCTGTGGATCCTTTACCTTCCGTTGTAGTACTGGATATTACTTTATATTCGGAATGTAATAATATTTATCTTTTGCATCCGCTGTGCATTTATATATATTGTGTTGTTTGACTATTATGTTGCCAACTACGTCACGATACTCCCCACCGGGCCCACCGGTGACACGTGGAAAGTCGGGGTGTGACAGGTTGGTATCAGAGCCAACACTGAGTGAATTAAACACTAGCCTTTTGTGTTTTGATCTCAGTTACACAATTGCACATTCTTGAGTCTAGACAAGAACATAAGACAAACTCTAAATTCGTTTTATTTTGTCCTTATTTGATTCATTTGTTATTTTCTGATTAGCCTTTGCATGGGCAAGTCATTTTTATTAGAAGTCCCGTTTAGGGCAACCATATACTTGTTTAAATTTTTTTAGGAACGATTATATATTTAAAATATCATTCCTATATTATAAAATCTACCATTATAATAAAAAGGGGCAAAATCTAAAAAGGACAAGACCTAGTCACGTGTCATTTTAAGACCGGGCCAAGACGGTAGTTCCGTAATTAGATTCAGATCCATATTTAACACCTCAATTTAGGGTTGTTCTACGTTAAATATTAATAAGAATCTTAAGAGTGAAGCCTAGACTTTGGGTCATTTTAAGGCCGGGCCATGATGGTAAGACCTGTTTAAAAGATTCGAATCCCTGTTAACATCTGTAAATATGTTAACACTCCAGGCAGACGTGATTCGATTAAAATCACACACATCATTTTTATATATGCATTCTTTAAAAAGATCCCTAACCCCACTTAATGATCTCTGAATCATGAATTTACATCATCAAATAAGATGATCATATTTTGACCATACGTGGTAATATAATGCCTACGGGCCCTTGCTCATTTCTGCATGAGCCAAAAGACAGTGGTAGCAATGACTCCCTGTCGGATAAAGGTAATGAACTAGGTTCAAACCTTCATGCTTTGATTCTCTGAAATCATAGCTTAAAATTTATAACTGTCCTTGTGACTAGGCCTGTTGTGCCAATAAAACCTTAATGCCTCGATTCTCCGAAATCATGGCTTATAAATTAAACCTGTCTACGCGACTAGGCCATTTGTGCTATATCTAAAATCTTAATGCCTTGATTCTCTGAAATCATGGCTTGTAAATTTAAAACTGCCTATGTAACTAGGCCCTTGCGCCACTTTAATATCCTTAATGTTTTATAACTAGGATAAATTATAATAAAATTGCTAAATAAATGTAACTAACAAATTGACCAATATGGTTTATATTACCATGGTTAATAAATCATTTAAAACGATGAAACTGTATAAACTTCCGTATAAACCTTGCCTTATTTTCTTGTGTAGCAATTAAAACTACATGGCTAGGTCGGAAGAATTGAACAGTCATCCTTTGGAAAACCGCGATGATGAAAGGATTAATATAACCAGAGGAGAGCTTCGTACATTGATTGATTCAGCTGTATCTAAAGCTATAGAGGAACAGTTTAAGGAATATAGTGAGACACATAATAAAGCCTCATCTGTACCCCACCCTAAATCCATCCCTAAAACTCATTCTGAGCCAAATAACAAGCCGCCCTCTAAGAAAGAGGAACCAAAGAAGGATGATGATCGATATTCTTCTAATGAACACAGTGTTCCATCCAAGAGGATAGTGTTCGATAATGAACCGCATACCAAGTCCTGTACCTATAAATACTTTGTTTCCTGCAAACCCCGGGACTTCACTGGGGAGAAAGGAGCAATAGATTGTATGACCTGGTTGGATGAAATGGACACAGTTGTCGATATCAGCGGTTGTGCTGAAAGGGATGTAGAGAAGTATGTATCCCAATCGTTCAAGGGAGAGGCACTAGCATGGTGGAAGTCCCTCATTCAAGCTATGGGGAAGATTCCTTTGTACAAGATGACTTGGGATCAGTTTGTTACTCTTATCAAAGAAAATTATTGTCCTCAACATGAAGTTGAGAAGATTGAGACTGAATTCTTGACATTAGTCATGGAGAACTTAGATTGTCAAGCATACCTTACAAGCTTCAATACCAAGTCTCGATTAGTTCCTTATTTGGTCACACCAGAACCCAAGAGAATTTCTCGCTTCATTGGGGGTTTAGCCCCAGAAATCAAAGCCAGTGTTAAGGCTTCAAGACCTACTACTTTCAGGTCAGCGGCAGATCTGTCGCTATCTCTCACACTCGATGTGGTCAGAAACAAGGCTGCCAAAGTCTCGGAAGATGGAAAGCGAAAAAGGAAGGATGAGAATTCTCATCGCTCCGATAGGAAGAGGAACTCTGAAGATAAGAAGAGTTCCGGGTTTAAGAGAGACAGCCAGCAGTCGGGAGAGAAGACCAGGTGCGAAACCTGTAGGAAATACCATCTTGGGAAATGCAGATTTGAGTCTCAGCCTCTACCGTGTGGAATTTGCAAGTCTAGGGAACATAAAACCCTGGATTGCAAGAAGTTGAAAGATGCAACCTGTTATGGTTGCAACGAGAAGGGGCATATCAAGACCAACTGTCCTAGGAATCAGAAGAAGCCCGAAGAGGCCAAGTGAACAAACGCATGAGTTTTCAGGTTGAACGCCCAAGAAATGGTGCAGAATGATAATAGTATAGCATGTACCTTCCCTTATCAAGCAAGTTTATGTAGAAACTTATTCGATATTGGCACATATAATTATATTATGAATGATAAAGGTTGAGAACTGTTGTCTCCACCTGATTAAGACTCCGGTCATTTAATGCGCGGTAGAAAGTGACCGATGATACTTTAGGAAATGCTCCAACAAATCTTAGATTAATATTTTATATCTATTATGAATCACTTTTTCTGATATCCTTATGGCAAGCTTTTAAGCTATCCAAATTCATCAATATAATAAAGACAGTTGTGACATTTCGATTCCCTGTCAAAAAGGTGATGGACTAGGTCCAGACCCTAAATGCCCTCAATGGTCTTTTATGGCCTAGGCTAAGTAAAAATTTATAAGTATACATATCTAAACAATGTTCATTAAGAATGTTTATGTTATATTGTCCTATATGGTTTAATGGTACCATAGATAGTATATGATGAATTGCCAGAATGATGAATAGCGGTTGTCGGATTGCAATTAAGTAATTGTTTCATCAATGTTAGGAACCAATATCAGGTATGGCAAACTCAGATAAGGCAGCCGTTGATCGTACTATGGATAATGCGACGCATGCCAATGATACTACAATTGTGAACCTTAGAATTTCCAACGATGTCCTTCAAACTATGATAGACGCAGCTGTTGGAAAAGCTGTGAAGAAGGCCGTGAAAAAGTTCAGGGAGCCCAATGCTAATTGCTCAAAGTCTCATCCAAGACCACACGTCCTTACTCACAAGAAGGATCTCGTTCATACCTCTAAGGCAAGGGATGAACTAAAGAGGAAAAGGGAGGAGGATAACTCCCAGAGTTCTAATAAAAAGGACAAACAAAAGTCCAACCAGAAACCTGTATGTGAGAATTGCAAGAAGCGCCATTATGGGAAGTGCAGGTTCGAACCAAAATCCCGATCGCGGCCGAGGGCTTGTGGGATCTGAAATCGAAGGATCATAAAACGTTGGACTGCAAGTACATGAAGGATGCAGTCTGCTTCGGCTGTTATGAGAAAGGCCACATCAAGACCACATGCCCTGAATCTGTCAAAGGAAAGGCGGCTAAGGAAGTAAAGCCTAATATTGAAAGCGCCTAAAATGCCTAGACTAGTTCATAAATAATGGCATCAGGTACCTTCCTTAACACTTATCAACGATATGAATGCTAAAAGTTTATTTTTATTTTTTTTTATTTTTATTTTTCCGGATACCAATAAATCCTTCATAAACTAAGCTCAGCAAACTTTTAGATTATCCTCGAGATAGAACCTACTAATGAAACCACAGAGACTGTTCTTTTATTCTTCTCAGCTATGACCTCTCTGAAAAATCTAAGAGTACTCCTTCTTCGAGTAGAGTACGACAAGATATGTTATCTTAATTATTTTCCTCATTGATTTTATCAACTGCGAATGCCAAACTATGTTTGATGAAAAGTGCCATATGAGGATTGGCGTATCCTAGTGTGTCCCATAGATTGCTTCCATGCCTGATCAGTATGGAGGTTTAATACATGGAACCTCTGAGATATCCCGATGGTCATATTGTACTAAAGTCGACTAGTAGTATTCAAGGAAGATATCCAATATAAAAATGTCCTTATAAGTATCTCTACTTAGGACATCCTTGCATTATAAAGAGAATGTGTCATCTATCTGACACCGACATCATAAACCCAAGCCGGAAAAATACAGACACCTCTGACATCTATGTGTGTCATAATTATCTTCTCCTAAGACTATCCTGTTTACCTTCTGAGAAGCTAGTAGAGTTAAGATTAACATCCCGCTTAAGGTTGGAGGGTGATAGGAACTCCGTGTTGATCATGGAATAATCGAAACCCTGATTAAGTAAACTTTAAGATAAGAGATTCATATAGTCTAACTAGATATTCCGAGAGTTAAATAAGAAAGACGGTTCATTATGCTTATACATTGATTACCGCAACCCTAATTAGGCAACAATTAGGAATTCCCATCAGCTGCCCAGGATCGTCGATTTGTTCGACTAACGGCAAGGATTAGCTATTCCTTAAGATTAGTTTTAAGTAATGATTGGGATAACCATCCCACCTTAAGATAAGCTTTCTATAATAATTGGTATGTAAGTATTAAGGATGCTCCTTCGGAGACCTTGTATAGATGGAATGTTAAACATCTATTGTAGATAGAGAATTGGTGAGTCCAATTACCAGGATCTGAAAGTTGCCAAGGAAACAACAAATAAGATCATACAAATCCATAATTAGTTGTAAGTTGCCAGTATACGGCAGGAAATCAAGGATTTATGATAGTAGCAACCCTCCTAAGTTCTTGTTAAGGAATAGGGTTCAACAAAAGATATCACCCCGGAAGGGTGAGCCAATTTATTAATTATCAGAATAGTTAAGCTCTGAATATAGAAAATCATTCGAAGGAATCAAATGTACCAAGATCAAGTAGCTTATAAGCTAAAACCTATTTAAGGAGCTTGGTGGAACGCACAATGTGACCCACAATAATGATTTAAGAATAGGTCTCTCCAATATGTAGAGAAGCATTATCACGTAAGGATATGCAGATTCATGATGTGATGAGCATCCTGTATCGATTGAAGATCGATAGGTTAAGAAGCTCTAAAAGGATACATGTGCCTATTATAGAGGTCAACTGTGGGAGCTTGGAAAGACTCCAGATATGTTATAGGAGTTAGGTCCATTATGCGACAAAAAGTACCTCCAGCGTTTTAACAAATCTCGAGGTCGAGATTTCTTTTAAGGGGGTGAGGATGTAACACCTCGAAAATTTACGTCCAATAATGTACTGACACGTGTCATGGGCTTTGAATATGTGAAAACAAACTTTAGAGGGACTAAAGTTGACAAACAGTGAAACTATGTGAATATAAGGGTTCAAAGTGTCAACAATGGATAAATAGACTCTAAAATAACCCTACATGGTGTTTATAATCTTAAACGGGTAAATCATGGATCATACGAAGCGAAAAATGAAAGAAAGTGAGGAATTACAAACTACAGGGACTAAAAGTGTCAACATGTTGAAATTATACCTCTGAGTGATCTTTTGGCAAACCCGAAACTTTGTAATGATAAAATATACTCATAAGTATATGTGATAAAAATTTCATGAAGTTTCGTGAACGTATGAGAAAGTTATGATTAAAACCGTACACGAAAGGTTAAATACGATATCGTGAATTTCGTGACTTTTCGGGTAAGCGCAAAGTTAACCGAGGACATACCCAAGTTTATAAAAGTCCCAAGGTTTATAAAAATCAGATTTCAAGGGTTTAGAGTGCGAATAAATAGCTTAAACACGTATCGAAAGAAGAGGGACTGAAATGTAAAACTTTGAAACATGTTGAGCTGGTAAACCAGGCACTCGCGTAGCGCGAGTGATATGCCTTCAGCCGTCGCGCTACGCGACGGCCTATGCTGGGCAGAAAAGTCTGGACACCTGCCAGTCAGTTCGTTTTCGAGTTGTTAACAGCTGTTGTCGACTTAGGGAGCTGACCAATCGTTTTTCATGCAAGGAGGGACACTTGTACCCTTCTTATAACACTCTCAAACATCTGTAACACCCTTAAATCAGATCAAAATCATCAAAAAGGGCACTAGTTGTTACAAACACATGAACACTTGAATTTCAAAACTTCACAAGAACTTTTCTGGGGCATTCTGGACGTCAAGGCAGGCTCATAAGTGATCACTAAGCTTGTTAGGACCTTTGTAAGTGTTTATATCATCCTTTAATCCATTCTAGCTTAGTGTTCTTACTAAAAGTCAAACATATCGTAAATATAGTTTGACTTTGCAATTAAACGAAATGTGCTCAGAATTTTCTCAAATTAAAAGTACCCATATGTTGGTATTTATGAGTATAACAAACCCCTAAAAGGGTATTTTCAGATTTACACTCTAAGCATGTCGATTGTCGAGTCAAAGCTTTTCTTAAAAAGTCAACAGAATTGTTATTTGCAAAAATAAGCTTGATTAACAATGTAGGCTACATGCAACCTGTTTGATCATCAAAATAACTTTATAAATAATGTAAGAACATGTTTCTTCCTGATCAACTCGACAATTTTCTGTATTAAACCCGAATCGGAACCGAAAGTCACATAAATTGACTTTTTTCTTTGACTATCGGTTCTGATCCGTACATGCATGTTAAGATCTGCATTAGAGCATATTTTTGACCAAGTTTTATGTATGTACAACCCTCTGGAAATTTACACCTTGATTCCTTGTTTAACCGATTCATATGCATGTTACCGGTTTATGCTTAAAGTTGACTATTTTGCCCTTTTTAATATAAAACGCGATTTTTGAAAAAGTGAAAGAGTAAAATCATTTGTTACTGATTTATAAACATGCACCGAAAATTTCATATCAGTTTGTGGCCTAGTTTAAGAGATATGCTCAATATCGTAAATCACAAGCTTTATGTTAAGTAAATAGCGCATTTAGCGCATAGCCTATTTTAACCCACTTTTTGGTATCAAACTTTTTATACACTGATGTTATATAATATTTTGAGATTTTTAAAGATTTTTATTTAATTTTTGGAAGAGCATAACATAGGTCTTTAAGTTAAATTCGGTAAATACCGAAATTGCCCTTTTTTGCCATAAAACGAGTTTTATAAATCCGATTGACCCCAAACCACTTCCTACTGATTTTATTTATTAAATAAAGTATTTTGAGTCTTCTGGAAATATAAAAATCTCAGCTTTCTTTTACAAACCCGGAAACGGCTCCAAATCGCCTTTTTAGGCATTTTTAACGCATAGTATATCTTATAACCATATTGAACATATAAGACTTATATTTACTGATGTGTTTAACATATTTTTATGAAACAACAGAAGGTACAAGGTTATAAACTCAGATTTCCAAGTTTGACATTTTTAGCCTTTGTTAAATTACCAAAATGCCCCTAAGGCGCATAGTCTTGTTTTAAATGATAAGTTTTGCTTACGGGTCATACCATACTATTATAACATGATAAATTAAGTATATTTACTGTATAATTCAGACCCGTAACTCAGATTTGCAAATAAACTCTTTTATAATATTTTAAATGACCAAAATGCCCTTATGAGGCATAAATTGTGTTTAAATCCGTTTTGGGCAAAATAGAAGATAACTTACTGATATTAGGACATATTTAGAGCATATTAACTCAGGAAACTTGCATATGACTCTTACGGTTACCCGTAACGCTCTTTTCGCGTTCGGTTCGGCTTATGTAACTAGTTTACATAAGTTGGCCGAGACGGGTTAAACATTATCATTTGTGTCTCAAAATCCAGAATATATTTAGTATACCCATATTATACAAGTCTTCAAACTTGTCGGGTCTAAATCACATTCTATCCGGTCTTCGCTTAATCATGCGTTCGAACCGTATTTTACCTTAAGACTAACCGGTCTAAGCTTAGGCTAAATTAAAGACCCGTTAGCATTCTAATTGGTTATTTATACCATCATTCCAGACTAGAGAATTCCGGTAAATGGTACCTACGCTTACTTAAGTGAATACGGCTGAGTTATTAGATTCTTGCTATTTAAGACAGGAGCTAGCTCAGGTAAATACCCTTAACTTATTTTCCCTATACGGGCTTGGAATACGGTATAATAATACCGCTTGGTCGGGTATTGAATATTTAATCTTATTATGGTTAAATTATTGAGGTAACCCGGTTTAATCTGTATTGTTTGAAACAAAAACCTTTAGGGGTTAATGACCATGTCCCGGATATCCTTGACATCATTGTATTATAAAATGGCCACGTCTTAAGTACGGGGTGTAGGCATACACCTGACAGTTACTTAAGTAATAACGGTATCTCACTCTCTTGTGGGCCTATACTTGTGGCGTGTCTGTTAATCTGACTCGGTTTCTACATCGGGCCCTGAACGTATAACGAACATGTAAATCTGTATACAAGGTTATAACTATAATTGTTCCAAGTTAAAAAGGTTAATTATGCCTCTGTGCATTTTAATCAAATTATAAAAGATATTTTGTGCCACGTGCATTCAAATCAATTTTCTTAAACTCTTTACAAATGAGTCGGTTGAGTGTATTTACCAGTGAAAACAGACGTATTTTCCAAAAAGGTTAAGTGACAGGTACTGAACGTAATTGGCTGGAAGCTCAGGGCGCTAATAAGGAATCTTGCAAGTTCTAGGCGTCTAAAGTCTGTTGAACAAGTGATATGTTTTAAGATCCGCCTGTGGATCCTTTACCTTCCGTTGTAGTACTGGATATTACTTTATATTCGGAATGTAATAATATTTATCTTTTGCTTCCGCTGTGCATTTATATATATTGTGTTGTTTGACTATTATGTTGCCAACTACGTCACGATACTCCCCACCGGGCCCACCGGTGACACGTGGAAAGTCGGGGTGTGACAGTAGGTGTTATATATAGCCAAGCTATTCAACAAAGTCCAACTTATACATTACCATTACACTTGTATTATTAGCCTCACGCTTTATTAATGCAGACATCATCTTCATACATGTTACTGTTTGTTACAAATTGCATGTAATTCTTTTGGTTCACGCGAAAACAAAATGGTAAACATTGTACACCTCATGAACAGTCTGAAAAAAGGCGCAACATAAGCGCATATGAGAGACAAACGTTCACACATGAGCACAATACCAATTCTCATTCGCTCTACCTAAACAAAGTAATTCTACACATGCAACATATTGTAATTCAAACGTAAATCAATAAACACAAAACATGAATGCATAACGTTGCATTAACAAGGAAAAGTTACTAGTGCAGCAAGGCACCTTTAGCAGCATTTACAGCAGCAGAACATCAAAACGTTCTTTACAAAATAAACACCAAAAAACATAACTGCAGCCTCGTCAGACGTATACCGTATTTCCCAGAACACCCTAACAAGGGGGAACAACAGCCAGCTCAATCTCCCCATCAACAACTGGTATCCCTTCATTCCCAGAGGAAGGATCAGAATAACACCTGTTTCGACGCCGCCGGTACACAAGCAAAGGCTGATCTTTCCGATTAACCGGAAGATACTCCTTCAAAGCATTAGCAAAAAGTCCAATGGCACATCCATCATCAACACCCTTAGAAGAAGGGAAGATGAAAAGGTACTTCATGTATTTATGTTTTATTTTTCAAATAACGTTATAAACGTCAGATCATGAAAAAGAAGAAAACTCACAAGTTTTCTTCTAAGATTTTTTTCAAAAAATTGCGCGAGTATACCTTCTCATAAAAAAAATTCTCCACTTTCACGCCAAAAACCCTGCAGCAAAAAGCATTTTCTCTCTCATAGTCCAGTGCTCCACTTATTTGAATAAGAGCAACACTAGACTGGGGGGACTTGAAGGGGTAAGGTCCCAAAAACCTCGTTCCGAGCGTTTGGACCATACCACAACCTCGATTTCCTAACCTTCTTTAGACCTTGCACGGCTGCACACTGGTCCAATAAAGAAGAGGAAAACCACAACTTCATCTTTAATCCTCTTTAGACCTTGCGCGGCCGCGCACCGGTCCAACAAAGAGGACACAGAAGAAAGACGACAAACAACACCTGCGCGCTAAAGGGAGATTAATAAATCCTTGCGCCTCTCTCATAACAGACAAAAATCACAAACAGCACTCCCGCTTAAATAATATCCAGACTTGGATATTATTCATCTAAGCTGACTCCACACGATGAAGGAGTCACACCAGATTATAGCAATAATCTTCTAGAAAGATATCACATCCAAGCGGCGCTACAGGAACAGGAGTCATATCCTCATTAATAAGGCCTGACAAAGCGTCACTACAAATCCCAAGAGAAAAGAAAAAATGCACACTCTTACTGATAGAAGACGTCATCACACGTCAATATATGATTACAATTTCCCCTAAAAAAATTTTTTAGCAACATTCAATCTTCTCATAGAAGATTCCCTATGCCTCCCTCTTTAGATAAATTCAATCTTCTCATAGAAGATTTCTTATCTCTCGCGCCCAAAAAACATTTCCCTCTCACAAGTCCAGTGCTCCACTTATTTGCATAAGTACAACACTAGACTGGGGGGACTTGAAGGGGTAAGGTCCCAAAAACCTCATAATAAGTATTTGAGACCATACCACAATCTGGCCTTTTAACCTTTTAACCTTGCGCGGCCGCGCACTGGTCTTACAAAAGGAAGAAAGTAATCAGCAATCTATAGTTGCGCGCCCAAAGGAAAACATAAATCCTTGCGCCTTCTCCCATTAGCAAAGGATAAAAATCCTGAGATCAATATTTCCGCCCAAGTATCCAGACTTGGATATTATTCTACCCAGATTTGGATTTGTTATTCAGTGGTCTCCACACAATAAAATACCACACTAGATTACAGCAGTAATCTTCTAGAAGAAATACAATCGTGCACCACCCAGACGGTTACAACCGTCTGAACACGTGTCATCACCACAGGCACCCATGGAATCACAACGAAGGCATGCAATTGGAGAGTAATCTCCACTTGATCACATTACACGTGGCAAATCCCCAGCCCTCGATCTAGACCACGATCCGTGTGCTCTCACGTCGGATCAAAGAACTTAAACGGAAGGAAATATAACCGCTTACGGGGTTAGCATCTTCCGTTAACTTTTCACTAACGGGTTTTCCCGCCTAAAATGACTCCCGGTTATAAATATGAGAAGCAACCCAGGTATGAATTCAAGTTACTCACACTTCTCAAATACATCTTCTTCTTCATTACCAATACTTATTCTCACACCGGAGTCGGGTCAAGGAGAGAACCCTTTTCTCCCCTTGGCGAGGCTAACGGTGCTCTTTTTTGCAGAACTTTCGGAGAAGAAGATCAGCTGCAACTGAATCAATCGAGAGAAAACTAACCTTTTTATGCGGATTCAAACCCCCTAGATATTTGGGTTCCGACCATTTATCTAGTGTTTCTTCAACAAGTTTATTTCACAGTTTAAACCCGTTTTCGCTCGTATACTTATTTTGACCCGTTAAGGGTATTTAAGCACTTTCAAGCCTAAAATCGCTCTCGATTGTTTCTAGCATTTCATCACCACATCTCTTATCCTATAATCTCCCACCGAAATTGTGTTTATGGCGGGTTTGATGTGGTGATCTATATAAACCAAATTTTACCTCTCGAATCATTATTTTACGGCAAGAACTCAAATAGTACCGTTTGACTAATATGATACCTCTTTCAACTTCTATACTTAATCTAAGTATTTGCTTAATCATAAAACTTGTTTCCAAACAACCTTTAAAGGTTGTTTGTTCGAATTAGCTAACAAGGGCATTTTGGTCCTTTTTAGTCTTTCAATTACGACAAGGTCTTTTGAGAGCATGTTTGACCCATGATTCTTCTTTTGAATTATGATCTTGCTCGAAAAGTTAATATGCTTTTCAAAACGCCACTACTCTCTTTTAAAACATTCGGTTTACCCACTTAAGTAACCATTGTCTATCTAAGACTTCATTAAATACTCATTGAACCTTACGTTCTCAATGAATCATTACTCTATTACACATACCTGGCTCGGGTCAATGTATTGACCTGATTTAATGCCTTGCTATAATATTCGCTAAATAGTAGCGATGCAAATATCATTTCTACATTTATTCCTGAAATCATATAACTCGACAAGAATCATTAGTCGCTATTATCAAAAGGTGGTATCTTCACCTTTGACCCGTTTGGTCTAAATGACCGATTATATTGGCGAGATGACATGTATTTTCATCTCGACTATATGACTTGCTCCGATTTACATCGTGCGGTCGCTTTACTTATAATTCATTTCTTAACACTTTTCGGCCTATTAAGGCTTACTTCATACGTGTCTTTTAAAGCTAATAGTTATGGTCGATGCATGACCAATTTACCGTTTTACCCTTATTGTTTGTTTTGGTTTACACTATAAGGCAACCATTCAAAAATTTATTTTCCATTTGTCATAAAATGATCAAATTACCGATTTAACTCCTTTTAAACCATCAACATGGTTTCTTGTCATACTCGACTATCTTGTTCCGTACGTTTACACACCGGAACATCATACCTCAATTATGTATTTATCTTATTCGTAACTAATACAATAAGCGAATACTCTAAAATATAAGACTATTGTAAGTTATACTTACATTGCATCCGAATTATGCTTTTCCGTCATTCTTGCTTTGTTTGACCCGCTTCCTTCCCCAAGCCTTCACCTAGCTTGGCAAGCGTCAAACTATCATTGTAATTGTAAGATGGTTAGGTTAGTCATAATCATTTACGACTATTCCATCCTACTCTTCTTATATCGAATTTACCATCCGATCATACACTTGGTCGATTTGACTTTTTAAGGTCAATCGACTTATCAACTTATTCATTGCACATTTTCACTCTAATTTTAACACTTTAGTTTTCATTTAGGCATTTTAACAAACACCTAATGGGCATGATTCTACACATTTGCTAACTAGTTCATAATTAGTCATTTTTACCAAGATTAACATCAAGATTCAACCATTATCATGTATGATCAAATACTCAAACTTGCAAATTGTTCAAGTATCTTGCATCTACTATCACTTATGATGATTTCTACCACAACTATATTATCATCTTTTCTACATAATCAAAACCCACTTGACACATGAGTGTATGATTATGAATTCACAACAATGAACATCAATTCAACAAATACATGGCTAGGGTTTACTACTAGGCATAGTTTCATCCCTAATTTCATCCAAACAACAAACATGCAAGCTCAGATTCGAATTCTCTAGGTTTGCTCAGAATTTCAACTAGAGATTTTTCAAGAAATTTACATACCTCGTGACTCCTTTTTCAATGGAGATCACTAATTCATACTCGGATTTTGATTTGGACTTGATTTGCCCCTTCAATTTGTTGAGATTGTTTGAGCTAGGGTTTGGAGCTTCTTGCTCCTTCTCCTGGACTACTTCACGCACGCACACACACTTGTTGTGTGTGTGTTGTGTTTTAGTTTTAAGTTTATAATTCTAGTTTCAAGTTACCCGGCTTTGGTCCCTCGCGTTTGGTTAGTTATTAATTAGGTCACAACCTAATTATTTTCAACAATACTCTCACTTATTAACTAGGTTTTAATATTCCTAGTTAACTTAGCGGGTTCGGGAATATTTATGACTAAGTATATTTTAGGCCCCGTTAACTCGGGCCCTTTATCCATTTTATTTCCTTAAAGCTTTTATTCATTCATTTTTTTTTTATTATTAGGATTAATTATTTAAATCCTAATATTCCACCGGGTAAATTTTACCACTAACGGTACTTTACCCGTCTTTTAGTATTAACGGGATTTAATTACCAAACCCGTTTTCGGGGTGTTACAAGTCTACCCCCCTTAAAGAGGTTTCGTCCTCGAAACCTTTTTCTTACATAATTCATTGAGTTTAAACTCAATGTATTCTGTCCGAGAAATATTTTAAACATTACTTATACTTTTTAACCAATCGTTAGTATTACCCGAAAAGTACGGTAACATCTTTTTGGTTACTAATTGTCTACATATTTCATACGACATAGTGTAACTTCGAAATAACGTAATCTCGTTATTTCCGCTAGTTTGGTTAACTTAGCGATATCCATCGCTTTCATATACTATCGAATTCTTTATGAATCCGTTATTTGGACCCGTTTAAAGGTCTTTAATGAAATCTTTCACTTTTAGCAGCAATTTCTTTTGTCTTCAATTTATTTATTCGGTTCAGTCATACCGAACCTACCACTTACAAGCAAACCAAATTTATTTAAATGACCTTGACGGGTCTCACTAATTAGACTTATTAGTCCAGTTACTTTTTACCGCTTGCTTGGTTATAATGTGATTCTACTTCACATTACCTTTCTTGACCGTGATTGTGTTACACCATGTTTAATTTATATCAAAATTTTATTTTCGAAAATATCACTTTTCGAGTATATCGTCTTGCGCCTATCAGTGTCAAGACTTGTATCTTTCATGCTTACTATTTAAATTCCTATCAGAATTTATGTTTGTAAAAACATTATTTCCTACTAAAACCGAAGTTTTAGTTTTAGGATCTTCTCTTTAACTTTTGTTAATTATCCATACCAGGATATTGACAGTCCATAATTTATTCTTATTTGGTTATATCCCATTACCGGGCTCATTATTCTCTTGTATTTAACGCTACCTTTATCTGGCTAGCGCTCATTTGTGCCATTCGGCATTATTTTGTATTCAACATGTTTGACCTATTAACGTGAAATCCATCACTTATAAACAATTAACTTTATTCTTTATTCAACCCATTCGACTTCGAATAGTTGAACATATTTATTCACAATTTCTATATACGAGATTTTACAGTCATATCTCGTAATCCAAGTCCTTTGATTTTTCAACCCGCGTTCACGTCTCTTGGTTTATGCATGTGTTTAATTCTTACCCAACAACCGGGTGTTTTACCGAAGTCGTTATTATTGCAACCCTCTCAGTATGCATTAAGGCCTCGCTTCATTTTTATATTCCGACTTTGTCTTTAAGTTTGACGTTTTACAAAAAAACGACCCGTTAAGGGACATATTTGCATTTTCCGGGTTCGAGTGTAAGTACACTCCCTCCCAATGCTTGTCTAAATCATTTTACATGCTTGCGTTTTCTGGGTTCGAGTGTAAGTACACTCCCTCCCAATACTTGTCTAAATCATTTTTCATGCTTGCGTTTTCTGGGTTCGAGTGTAAGTACACTCCCTCCCAATACTTGTCTAAATCATTTTTCATGCTTGCGTTTTCTGGGTTCGAGTGTAAGTACACTCCCTCACAATACTTGTCTAAATCATTTTTCATGCTTCTTTGTCCCTTCACTCGGGCTCATTATTCTGATGTAATACGCTTCCGTCCCCGGTTGTGCGTTTACATTATTATCAAATATTTTGCTTATCTGATTCATTTGGGTACTTTTAAGTTAGTCCCATTCACCCCGTCCTTACTACATCGGATGTAAACGTGTCCGCCATAAGAAGTTAATGGTATCATATGCCACTACTTACTTGGCCAGAGTAAGCGATTAACACATGACACACATGATCTTTTTATAGTTTTCACATCACGCCCTATGTAAGTAACGCCTCTATTTGTTTCTCTTGGAAACAATATCCCGAATACATTTTCTATTCGGGTTTTTCCAAGTTTTTAATCTACATATGCAACTTTTAATTTCTACTTATTTGTTGCATGTTACTATTTGTGCGATTATTTAAAATGTGCACCTGGTAATGTTTGCCCCGACGGGCGTTCTTTGCCATTAACCTTGTTCGCGGTCGTTACGCGATTTAGTCCTCGGTGAGCATGCTCCTCTCGTCATACTTCAGACCGTTCCATCATCATATCCACAATTCGTTTGACTCTCGTCGTTTTCAAACGCGAGTGTCCTTCAATTAAAACATTCATAAAGTTAGTAACGTCAACTTCAATAATCGCCCGTATTATAATACAAGGCTTTTTCTACTATACGCGTCAACGCGCGTATTTTCGTCAACTATATCAATCATTTTAATTGGGGTAACGTGTATCACACGATAGCCCTATGTGTTGTTTACAACACTTTAGCATGCTAAGCTATTAACATACTTGTACTTACCGGAATTGCGATCAAGCCTCGAACCGAACACTATTCTTTGTCAAGAGCATAAGGTTTAAGTCCAAGCATGGTTCCTCCCCACCATACTCGAATCTCTTAAACCAAGGCTCTGATACCAACTTGTAACACCCGTTCTTATAAATCAAGGTTTAGCTTATTATTTACGAAAACAATCATGTAATTAAGATTACATATCCATCGGAAAAACGGGTTTACTAAAACCTTTTACAATTTAAAAGTTTAGAACATAATGTAATTAAGTTCGTCACTTAAAAGAAACAATGAAACGACATTCGTCATTTAACATAATAACGATACATAGTGCGGAAGCTTATTTCGTGATCATGTTCGGTTCTTGCTCGTCGCTTGATCTTCATCCGGGCACTCATGGCAAACACCTATGATCAAAACCAACTTAAAAGTTAGTTTTGATAGTCAAATATGAAGTTCAAACAAGTACAGGGGTTAAATATGAAGTTCAAACAAGTACAGGGGTTAAATATGACAAAAATAACATTTTTCCAAGTTTGAGGGCGTCGCGTGACGCTAGGCCCCCTTTTCAGCAGAATGTTGCTGCATATTCCCTGCACGATCTGATTTCACGGAAACGGCCATAACTTCTTCGTTATTGATCCGTTTTACCCGATTCTTTTTCCTACGCGTCCGTAATTTAATTCTCCATCTTATGGAGTTAAAATCCAACAACCTTCATAATAAAATTTCAGACTTTTAAGTCTTCGGCTTATCGCCCTTTTACCAACTTTTGACCCGTTATGCATTTTATCAAACGAACATATTTGTTTGATTCCTACATCACCTACAATTCTCAAATTGTTATTAACTACCATTTTAGGTTCTAATCACAAGTTTATTTCACAGTTTAAACCCGTTTTCGCTCGTATACTTATTTTGACCCGTTAAGGGTATTTAAGCACTTTCGAGCCTAAAATCGCTCTCGATTGTTTCTAGCATTTCATCACCACATCTCTTATCCTATAATCTCCCACCAAAATTGTGTTTATGGCGGGTTTGATGTGGTGATCTATATAAACCAAATTTTACCTCTCGAATCATTATTTTACGGCAAGAACTCAAATAGTACCGTTTGACTAATATGATACCTCTTTCAACTTCTATACTTAATCTAAGTATTTGCTTAATCATAAAACTTGTTTCCAAACAACCTTTAAAGGTTGTTTGTTCGAATTAGCTAACAAGGGCATTTTGGTCCTTTTTAGTCTTTCAATTACGACAAGGTCTTTTGAGAGCATGTTTGACCCATGATTCTTCTTTTGAATTATGATCTTGCTCGAAAAGTTAATATGCTTTTCAAAACGCCACTACTCTCTTTTAAAACATTCGGTTTACCCACTTAAGTAACCATTGTCTATCTAAGACTTCATTAAATACTCATTGAACCTTACGTTCTCAATGAATCATTACTCTATTACACATACCTGGCTCGGGTCAATGTATTGACCTGATTTAATGCCTTGCTATAATATTCGCTAAATAGTAGCGATGCAAATATCATTTCTACATTTATTCCTGAAATCATATAACTCGACAAGAATCATTAGTCGCTATTATCAAAAGGTGGTATCTTCACCTTTGACCCGTTTGGTCTAAATGACCGATTATATTGGCGAGATGACATGTATTTTCATCTCGACTATATGACTTGCTCCGATTTACATCGTGCGGTCGCTTTACTTATAATTCATTTCTTAACACTTTTCGGCCTATTAAGGCTTACTTCATACGTGTCTTTTAAAGCTAATAGTTATGGTCGATGCATGACCAATTTACCGTTTTACCCTTATTGTTTGTTTTGGTTTACCCTATAAGGCAACCATTCAAAAATTTATTTTCCATTTGTCATAAAATGATCAAATTACCAATTTAACTCCTTTTAAACCATCAACATGGTTTCTTGTCATACTCGACTATCTTGTTCCGTACGTTTACACACCGGAACATCATACCTCAATTATGTATTTATCTTATTCGTAACTAATACAATAAGAGAATACTCTAAAATATAAGACTATTGTAAGTTATACTTACCTTGTATCCGAATTATGCTTTTCCGTCATTCTTGCTTTGTTTGACCCGCTTCCTTCCCCAAGCCTTCACCTAGCTTGGCAAGCGTCAAACTATCATTGTAATTGTAAGATGGTTAGGTTAGTCATAATCATTTACGACTATTCCATCCTACTCTTCTTATATCGAATTTACCATCCGATCATACATTTGGTCGATTTGACTTTTTAAGGTCAATCGACTTATCAACTTATTCATTGCACATTTTCACTCTAATTTAACACTTTGGTTTTCATTTAGGCATTTTAACAAACACCTAATGGGCATGATTCTACACATTTGCTAACTAGTTCATAATTAGTCATTTTTACCAAGATTAACATCAAGATTCAACCATTATCATGTATGATCAAATACTCAAACTTGCAAATTGTTCAAGTATCTTGCATCTACTATCACTTATGATGATTTCTAACACAACTATATTATCATCTTTTCTACATAATCAAAACCCACTTGACACATGAGTGTATGATTATGAATTCACAACAATGAACATCAATTCAACAAATACATGGCTAGGGTTTACTACTAGGCATAGTTTCATCCCTAATTTCATCCAAACAACAAACATGCAAGCTCAGATTCGAATTCTCTAGTTTGCTCAGAATTTCAACTAGAGATTTTTCAAGAAATTTACATACCTCGTGACTCCTTTTTCAATGGAGATCACTAATTCATACTCGGATTTTGATTTGGACTTGATTTGCCCCTTCAATTTGTTGAGATTGTTTGAGCTAGGGTTTAGAGCTTCTTGCTCCTTCTCCTGGACTACTTCACGCACGCACACACACTTGTTGTGTGTGTGTTGTGTTTTAGTTTTAAGTTTATAATTCTAGTTTCAAGTTACCCGGCTTTGGTCCCTCGCGTTTGGTTAGTTATTAATTAGGTCACAACCTAATTATTTTCAACAATACTCTCACTTATTAACTAGGTTTTAATATTCCTAGTTAACTTAGCGGGTTCGGGAATATTTATGACTAAGTATATTCATTCATTTTTTTTTATTATTAGGATTAATTATTTAAATCCTAATATTCCACCGGGTAAATTTTACCACTAACGGTACTTTACCCGTCTTTTAGTATTAACGGGGTTTAATTACCAAACCCATTTTCGGGGTGTTACAATCCGGATGTCGGATCTTAACTCCATAAGATGGAGAATTAAATTACGGACGCGTAGGAAAAAGAATCGGGTAAAACGGACCAATAACGAAGAAGTTATGATCGTTTTCGTGAAACGCGGACGTGCTGGGAATGTGCAGCAACCAGCTGCAAAGTTTCTATGAAAACAAGGGCTAGGCGTGACGCCAAGGCCCTTGGCGTCACGCGAGGCCCCCCCTGGTTGGCGAAAATCGTTCGTTTTCTCTTTTTTTTCTTGGAACTCGTTTAAACGCGTTTTAAGTTGCGTATGACTAATTTAACTTATGTTTTTATGAGCAAGCATGTATGCACATATGTAGATAGGCGAGTATGTTTGTTTGTATGTACCTATACACATATGTAGAAGTGCATGTAAGCATGTGTGCGCGAACGTATGTAAGATTATAGTGTGTGAGCAAGTACATGAGGATATATGAATACGTGTATGAGTAGGCAAGAGTCGGGTATATTGCAATAGGTGATTGTAAATATAAATGTAGGTATATATGTAGGTATATACGTATGTATGTCTTATAAGTCTAAGTGTATGTATGTAGGTGTGTATGTAGGTAGTACGAATATGTACGCAAGTGAGTATGTACGAAGGTATGCACGTATGTAGGTTTGTGTGAAGGCATCTAATAAGTATGTATGTATGTATGTATGTATGTATGTATGTATGTATGTATGTATGTATGTATGTATGTATGTATGTATGTATGTATGTATGTATGTATGTATGTATGTATGTATGTATGTATGTATGTATGTATGTATGTATGTATGTATGTATGTATGTATGTATGTATGTATGTATGTATGTATGTATGTATGTATGTATGTATGTATGTATGTATGTATGTATGTATGTATGTATGTATGTATGTATGTATGTATGAATGGATGTATTTAGGTATGCACGTACGTAGGTACGTACGTATGTATGTAGGTACGTATGTAGGTAAGTTGCTATGTGTGATCGTAAGCGTATGTATCAGTTTGTATGAAAGTATGTACGCATGCATTCAATGAAATTGAGTACTAACGATAATAATAGCGTGCCTGGTGAATGAAGTGTAACGCAGGAATACCAAAGAAGTCTCACTACGGATCGTATGATCAGGATGGGAAAGCTGGGATGTAAAGAGTTAACGATACGAGAAGTAAACGTGAACAAACCTTGTATGTTTATAATGTGTACTAATGTTGTGAATTTTATGTGGTGAGCGCAGGTAGTACCAGTCATGAGGATATCCAAGGATTGGAGATCGAGGATCGAGTCACTAGAGAGATTGTACGGGAATGTTGATGTATATAATGTAGTAAACATAAGCTATGTTTTAATTAGTAAATAAGAGGATGACGGATTTATGAGAAAGAGCTATGTTAAAGTTAAATTTTAAATAAGTTGAGGTATTTATAATGAAAGAAATTTTATGGTTCGTGTTTCCGCTGCGACTTTTGTCATGTACGATTTAGGGTCTTACAGAAGGCTAGCTAGAAGTAATCTTGACCATCAATAGATTTAATCAAGGGCTAAGATTAAATTAGTGAAATTGAAGATCAAAAAAGAGGCGCGTGGGTTGTGTAAGGGTATTCTAGTCACTCCACCACAATAGTTTCTCTCTCCTTCAATTCCCCCCCCCCCCCATTTTTTAAACGTTAATAACTCATTCATACGACATTATTTTTTTTATAAAAATTACACCAAAAAACGAGTGTTTTTTTATCTTTAAAACGAGTATACAATTGCTATATTTTCGAAAAAAAATTCAAAAACCCAGTTGCGTAAAACGCAAACAAAGTATATATCTCATGGTACTACGCCATGTTTCTTTGTCACCTGCCCAGACAACGTTTGTAAATGCATGTAGATCTAGCGGTTCTATGTATAACCTAAGGGTGTAAGGGGCACTCCTCTAAGTGAGGAGTGACCTCTCTTACCCACAGCCAATCAGCACGCGCCACGTCAACTCCCCACTTAACTCCCCCCACACCCTCAATTTGATGGCGGCACTCCTCTCTTAGGGGACTTGTTTTTTTTTTTTTTTTTATTTGTTGTAATTATGCATGTATTATAAATTAAACAAATATTAATAAAAATTAAATAAAATTTAAGAAAAGACATTTCATTAAATTAAAAATAAAAATTACATTCAAACTAGAAAAATAAAAAAACAAACTACTCGTCGTCGGAATTCGCTTCAAGGTGAGGTAGATCTAAACGTCCGAGATGCTCAACGAGATCGTGTTTTAGTCTCCAATGCGTTTCTTCGTCAATGAGCTCGCTAAAAGCAGTATCATCGAAGACGGGTTCGACTGGAGGATCTCGAATGTGTACCGGTGCTATCGTCCTTCCGTCGTTTTTTATAATTATGTTATGTAAAATAATGCACGTATACACAATGGACCTTATATTTTTCACCGTTTTGGAACGCATTGGACGATTTAGTATTCCCCACTTCGCCTTTAACACACCAAACACCCGTTCCACATCTTTTCTTGCGGCGTCGTGTTGCCTCTTGAACTTTTTTCATTCGAGATGTGAGGATATGGAAAAGACTTCACAAACACGGACCAGCTAGGGTAGATCCCATCAGTAAGATAATACGCGCGTTTGTATAAGTGGTCGTTCACCTGAAATGGACAATTTGGCGTCGTTCCATTTCGTTGAGTAAGAAATAACGGAGATTGTTGGAGCACGTTGATGTCGTTTTGTGAACCCCCTGGGCCACAAAAAGCATGCCAAACCCACAAATCTTGAGACGCCACCGCCTCTAACATAACTGTCGGGTATTGATGATCGTCTCTCATATATTGTCCACGCAATTCTGTGGGGCACATTCTCCAGACGAAGTGTGTACAATCCAGACTACCCAACATACCAGGTAGGTGATGTCTCTCCTCATGAGCCTGATACAATAGCGCAACGTCGTGGCTCGTTGGTCTACGTAAGAATTCACCAGCATACATTCTACAGACCGTCTCGCAGAAATAATCAAGGCACTCACGAGAGGTTCTTTCAGCCATATTTAAATACTCGTCGTTTTCGTCTGGTGGGTTACCGGTTGCAAGTTGTTTAATCGCAGAAGTAACCTTTTGCAACGGCGTGAAACTTTTCTTCATTCTCCCGTCCAAGCCCTCTTGAAACCACTCGTTATTCGCTTCCACGTCACTAACAATTTTTAGGAACAAAGACTTGGACATACGAAACCTCTGACGAAAAATATCGGCATTAAATTTTGGATTATCGACAAAATAATCGGCCATGAGTGTTTCGTGGCCTCCCACACGATCTCGACGGACAACTTTTTTTTTTACTAGACGATGCCGTGTCTAGTAGGTCCGCTTGTTGGATAAGATTTTGGAAGAAAATTAAACTACTATCGCTTGACGATGAATCTTCATCGTCGGGAAAGTCGGGTAGGAGAGAAAAAAACGGGAACTCGGAATCCATTTTTTTTAAAGATTGAGTAAAAAATTAGATGAGTTGAAGGGTTTAGGAGAGTAATGTAGAGGGAGTTGTTTTGGGTTTGAAAAATAAAAAGATTGAAGTGGGTTAGTATTTATAGGGTTTAGGAGAATTTTTTTTTTTAATATATAACGGCTATATAGCCGTTTAAATATAAAAAACGGTCAAAAATATACACATCTCTCATCGGTGAACACAACCCGCTCCCCACTTCCCGCTTAGCCTCCCCGAGGGGTCGGCGGCGCTGTTACCGAGCGGGGAACTCACTCACCGCACCCCTCCCCGCAGGCGCCCCGTTCACCCTAATAAGTTAAACAAGTTGAAAAAACCATACAGACATTACATGTTTCAAAGTTTGGATTAAAAAGTTAAATAAACACAATTTTAATAAAACTTTGCAGTGAAGGATTAACACAAACCAAAGGAATCCGAACCTAGCGATCTGTAACCGAATAGAAACACTTACCAGGATTAGGCCTCAATGAAAATCGATTTGTACAATATGAGATCCAGAAAACAGTCAATGGTGAATAATCATTAAAAACCAAAATATTGATGATTGTAGGCTTGACAAACACCACTCTTCTCTAAAAAATGTTAAACGCAAACCCTAATCACATGAACACGCTCCGATTTTTTACATGCAAAACACTAAACATCCGTTCAAATTTTTAACACGGTTCACGAAATAATTTGAACAAATTTGTCTCGTAAACAGTGGTGAAGCTTGAGATTTCCAGAGGAGGGAGCGCATATAACCAAAAATTTCTATACGAAAACCACATATATTACACTATCGAGTGAAAAGTTCCCCCCCCCCCCCCCCCCCCCTTAACCTGCGCCAATGCTGGTAAACCATCCCCTCCAATTTGTTGTCTAGTCGTCTACTAACTCCATTTGATTCCGTAATTTTCCACCAGCCCATGATGCAAATTCTCAGCCCACCAAGCCCAAATAATATGGTGGCCTTCAGTCTTCCTAGCTTGCTGCCCTTTTCTCTTTTTAGCCCTTTTAAGGGCCATATCATAATTCAACTCTAGCCCAATATATAGCACAATCCGTAAGCCCATGTGAATTATTAGTTGCGTGAAAGTCCTGCACATTAAAATGATCATGAATCATGAAAGTAACCGCATTCTATGAAATTAAAAAATCAATAACATTATTATATATGGGTTTGAGCAAATAAATTAAAAAATCAATGACATTATTATATATGGGTTTGAGCAAATAAAAGCATTTAAAAGACACTAAAAATTTAAGAGATTAAATCATGTAAATGTTAAATGTAGGTTTGTTGTGTTTATATTAGAAAATCTAGGAATTCTTGTTTAAACAAATCTATAAGCAAAAATTGCATCTCAACAGATTTAGTTAAATGAACCCAAATACTAGCTGTGTTTTATTACATTTATATTTCTTTTATTTAGTTTTAATACATACATCATATATTATGAAGTATATAACAAGAGAAAGTGTAAAATACAATAGTGCTTATCGTGCGATGCTTACGCGAGTAGGAGATTGCGTTGCGTGTCATCCTTATAAGGTGCGTGATTATGTATATAACGTGCGTAATTAAAGTTTGGAACAACCCATGCGTAATTTTGAGTTTAACATGCGTAATTTTCATGTTTGGTGGCATGCAGTTTTTGATTGTGCATAATTATGCATTATAACGTGCGTAATTATGCAAGTAACGTGGGTGATTAGGATTTAACCCAATTCATGCATAATTATGCAATAACGTGCGTAATTGTGTCAAGTTAATTACGATCGTACCACCGCGTCTAATCAAGGAGCAGATTGTATCAATCGTGCGGCTGTGTAGTCGTGCACACACCGCACGATAAGAAACATTGTACGTTAACTGACCTCTATTTAATAAAAAGATACTAATTAAGTTACAATATCTCTTTGATATTGAAGAGTTAATTAATTTTAAATAATGTTTTATAATTATTATAAAAAAAATAAATTCTTTTTCCATCTATCAGAGCAAGGTATAGATTGATTAGGTCAAGATTATGATTATCATTTCAATATAAATCATGCACAATGGCATCTTGATTTAGCAAGAATTCAGTGAACGAATTGATTTAGGTGAAGTGGGCTTTTGTCAATCTCCAACCAGAGAGATTCTTACTCGAAGAATACCCGACAAGAGATACCAATTACCAATTATTTTATCTAAATAAATAAATTAGTGAAAAGGGTTAAGAAGCTTCTTTCAATATGTCTGGTCTCCTTGGACAAAATGTTTATTAAATAATACATGAATTAAGATTGCTAAAAACGTTTCAGTAACATCTTGATATATAAAAATCAAAATAAAAAAATTGTAATCTAAACCATTATTTAATAAAAAAATTTCAATAACCTCTTGATATATAAAAAATAAAAATAACAAAATTGTAATCTAAACCATTATTTAAGAAAAAAAAAATCATTGTGTCAACTTCATATTAGATTTCTATTAAAGTGACGGTCTATATGTCATAGAATCTCAACGAAAGATTCAGTTTACTTGTAAAACGATAACCTTTTTTCAATTTTAAACAAATGTCATTGTCATTGTTTTTTTATTTACTGAAGTTTTAATTATAAATATAAGTCTTCAACTTATAAAAGGTCGTGTACAATAATAAATAGGTAAAAAGTTGGGGAGATAATTTTGCCAAATTTCTACCATCCAATACATTAATTGTGGTTTGTCTCTCAATCAACCTCATTCCAATTTTAAACAACCATTTTGGCATTTCTTTTTTGTTGATCCATGTCACTCCAACATGTTGGTAGATTTATGCTTTTCCATTGGGAGAGGGGTTGGTCACTAGCGATAGAATTCTATCACTCCCAATATCCAATCACCTCATGTCATGTCATCACCCAATATTCTATCACTAGTGATAGAAATGTAGTGGGGGTAGTATCACTAGTGATGGGATTCCAATGTAAAAGTATTCAATGTTGTAGAAGGCGTTAGGCGCTAGTCGGGCGGTGAGGTACCGCCTAAAGATTAATCGGGATTAATCGGAATGGGATTTTGATATGTATTTTTTCAAAATTATATATATATATATATATATATATATATACCCAATAATATAAAAATAATACTTCAAAATTCACATAAATACTTCAAGTTTCATATAGTATGGTTCGATTTTGACCGATTTTGACCAATTTTGACCGCCTAGGACCGATTTTGATCGATTAATATAGTCCGATTAATCCGATTTTTGACCGCCTAGGACCGCCTAGGTACCGCCTATGACCGACTTTGACCATGGCCGATTAATTGACCGACTAGCTCAAAATTAGGCAGTAAGTGGCCGCCTAGCGCCTAGGCACCGATTAATCGGCCGCCTAGGCCGATTTCTGCAACCATGAGTGTATTAATACACAATGTACAAGTCATACACATTCATTCATCAATATGTTCAACGCGTGATAATATCAACGCGTCAAAACTATCACTCGTGATATGGGTGGTGGCGGCGGTGTTAGTGATACATCAACGAGTGATGGGGAGTCCATAACGGACCGCCCCCTCCCCCCTTAACAAATACATATATTCTATCCATATACTACTTATATTTAGTTCATTAAAATATAGCATGAAGTAACTAACACGAATTCTATTATTCAAATAGGAAAATGAGAAGATAAGAAATTAAAACAAAGTTATTCGATGATCAATATCTTTTATCTATTATCTATTATATATAATAAACGAATAAATTTTGGGACACATGGCGCAGTATTAAAAAAAAGGGTAGTTGCACGGTACCCCTGACCGCGGAAGGGATCTCCCTTCCCAGTTCACCACCCGACAAGGATCCCTGGCGGCAAATACCCATAGCCATCAAAGAGGGGTAAGAAACATGTTTTGGTAATATTAGGGCTTCTTAGAATTGGTTTTGGCGGGAAACTGGATGGGTCAAAGATTTTGGTAAATGGGTTGACACGGGATCCGTTTTCTATTTATGACCCGTACACATATAACTTTCTTTTGTAAACCCTAAATTTATATCTCCTTCCTGTACTCCTCTTCTCTTCTCACGTACGCTTCTTTAACATAACCCTAGATTTCCATTTGTTCATCCTTCTTCTCCTTCAAGCTCTGTAATCCATCAACCTCTGCAATCGAATCGATTCAACCATCAGGTACACCTTTACTATTGCTTAATTTTTCACGATTTATTACCATACTCTTTCAAACACTAATCTTCTGTCGACGCCATTCTCTTCAAGGTGCGTTTTGGTTCCGATAATCGACGCCACCACATTAGATATTCTGCTTTTGTGCTCTACGATTATCTTCAAGGTATGTTTCTGGCTCCGTTAATCAACATTGATTTCAACTAACAATTTAATTGAAGTATTCTCTGCTTTTGATTGTAAATCTATTTGTACGCATATAGTTATCGAATATGATCTGTTTTTTTAACGATTGTTCTAAACTGGATCGGATTAATAGCGTTTTTAACGATTTTATGTGATGAATTGTGTAGTGCTTAAGTTTGATCTAATTTTTTGAATGATTATTCTGATCTGGATCTGATTATTATAGAGATTTTAATGATTTTGTGAGATGAATTTTGTTGTGGTTAAGTTTTATCTGTTTTGATTTACAGTTATTTCATATTTATGGTGGAATGGTGAATGTGTGTGATGATAACCATTTTTTATGGTGGAATGGTGAATGTGTGTGATGATATCTCCCCCGAGAAGGTATATAATCTTTCTTGTGGCTAATGAAATCTTGATGTAAAAAGCTCGAGACTTTATAATATTTTTTACTATTTAAGACAGGCTCAAGCTATCATGTTCTTAGCGGCAAATGGTGCCTCTGCAAGCACATATCCGCCTAGGGTTCAAGCCCAGGTGCCCGTTTCAAGAACACCCGTAGGGGATGCCGTGTACATGACTCAACAAATTAAGGTAGTTGATTTGGGAAACCTTTTACCTTGGTTGCTATAGGATAGTACTCTATTTTCTCATCGGTAATTCGTAGGTCTCATTTAATTGTTTCATTATTATATATTATACGTAATGTTAATCATAAGAAGTGAACTTAGTTAAAGAGACTTAAAATTAAAAAGTTAAAAAAACTATGAGTTTTGGGTCTTTCTGGCTTTAAAAATCACTTTTGAAAATTGAAGCATTGTTTTGGACGGTTAGCTGGGATCATATTTTTTATCGTTGACTTTGCTGGTCAATGCTCGAAAAGTCAACATAAGTTGGCCAATATGTAAATACTGTTTGTAATTACAAAAGTGGTTGTATTGGTGCCTAGGTGGAGCCTTGGAGGTGGTATAGTTTGTTGGGCCTGGTTATTTGACATTGTGAGAATGAGTGGCAAATGCAATGTTGGGCCAATGCTAAGCCCAACGGGTATGATAGGGTTGCAACTTGGTTCAATATGAAGTATGATGATAGTGTCGGAGATTGAAAATATTTTACTTGGGATAATAGAACTTCAACTGAAAATAATCAATTAGTTTGGAATTTTAGTTTCTTATGCTTTGTGGGAACCTTTTTGCGGGTTTATACTTCGTTGAGTAGGGCATGTTGTCACTTATAGTTTTTTTTTTTAAAAATTCCTTATCTATATTTGTTCTAATTATCCATCTATTAATAATAGAACAGTACACTTGCCATGTGGCGGTGTACTGTTGGCTGCATTTGTTTATTTTTATTTTTTCCATTAGCCTTTCTCAATGAGTATTTATATACTTTGTTATAGGATTACAGAATGAATCATATGACATCCGACACATTCTTTTAGCTGAGTTTTACTTTTTTTAGCCATATGAGCCACTAGATATATAATATACAAACTTGAATTGACCCATTCAAGTAAGTAACTGGCGATAGATTGTTTTTAAGATAAAAATTTTAATGCCAGTTTTCATGTTTTTTTTTATATAGGCTAACATTAGTTTTATAAAAATGTGGTTGGTTATCAGAACGGGTATGCTAAATGTAATACTACCCGGTTCCTGATAGCTTAGCCACTGCATTACTGTCTGCCACATCAAACTCAAATCATAGACTAACTTTGGATCTCTTGCCTCTTTGGATGAGGTGGACGTTCTCGGTTGAAGATTTTTGAATAGCTACATTTTTTTGAAGGTTGAAAGGGTGGCAATAATTAGCTATAATTTGTATCACCACAAAGTCAACCCCTCACTACCCTTTTCAAGGTAAACACTATCTCATTTTGATTAGTATTAGGCATTATACACACCATGTGCATTATACCGAACAATATATGTTTTACTTGGCTCCTGTGATTTCTCTCTTGATATGCTAGGCATGGTTTGAAATAGATTTCCACATTTGGGTTTTCTTGGCTTTTGTTTCTCATGTAAGTCAAGTAATTGTTCATTTCTGTCCATTTTTTTTATTAGAAATCCTTAGAAGTCTACGGTTGTGACCTCTGATTAAAGTCTCTGACAAAGTGAAAGGCGTGGATAAGAAGGATCACGTGGTGGTGACATTATGACGGGAAGTATCTGCCGCTCACTGAACATGTAAGTCGTTTTGCTAACATCACCAGATTATTCTTGATATTAGGATGTATATACATTGTTTGATTACCTAAAAATTAGGGGTGACAAGATGAGTGGGTTGGGTAACGGGTCATATTTTAGTATGGTCCAGCTCAACCAGCAAACACTTTCTAGATTTTTTTTATAAATATTTTGTCCTCATGTTTGTATTGTGGAAATGTGTATAGTTTTGAGGTGATACTGCTTGAACTCTTGACAGGGAATTAGTGAAGGATCTTAATTGCCAAGTGAGTGTCGAGTGTTATTTTTCGGCGAGTGAGGTTTTGGCGAAGCATGATGAGAAGTATATGCCGGCGGAAGTGGCAAATGCGATTGAGAAGAATAAGAAGAAGCTTGCGAAAGAAGCGGGTGGGCAGATTGAAGGACGGGAGGATGCTGCTGCTGCTGTTCCGACCACATAAATTTTTATACGTGTTTTCGGGTATGTGTTACTAACCAACTGCCCGCTTCTATTTTTGAAAGGAAGTTTATATATATATATATGTGAATGGAATTATACTATGATTGAAGTGGATTAATTATAAGGAGGATAAATTGTTAGTCAGGAATGAAGAGAGGATGCGCGATTACACCGAGGCTTTTTGGATTGATTATTGTTGTAGGTTTCATGGTTTTTGTTCCGATTGTATTGGGCATATTGTTCCGATTGTATTGGGCATGGGTATATGTATTCGATTGGATTTTGACGATTTGATCAATAACTTACTCTTAATATTATACCTAAACTTCTACTACAGATAAACTTTAAAGCACCCAGAGGTCTGATGCAGCCATAATGCACCTCAATTCTAATTGTAAAATGTAAACCTTATATAGATGCACACAGTACCTCACAGAGTACCAGGATAAAATAGCAGGGTGCCTGCAAAATGACATCTACATTCCCAAAACTCGAATCTTAAAACCACCAGTCAACCTTACAAATTTGTAGCAGATCGTAGATTCATGAACACATACCAATCCACTACAAAAAGCTAATTTTCTAATACCAATCATTCATGCGGTATGTCAAAATTTTAGCTTTCATATTTAATGTCGAGAGCTAAAATTTTGACATACCACATGGACGACTGACACAGTTTACTCCAATATTTAAGATTGGTGGACCTGAGCATATACGTTTAAGAATTGATGCGGTAAAATATCATATATAAGATAGATAACCTTGGCTAAAGTACATGTACTATTAATTTTTTAAATAATGTCTTGTAAACTATAAAAATGGACAAAATTTGACAAGTCTCCGTTCAACGTGTTCTAAAGAAGCGGGTGGGCGGATTGAAGGACGGGAGGATGCTGCTGCTGTTCCGACCGCGTAAATTTTTATACGTGTTTTCGAGTATGTGTTACTAGCCGACTGCCAGCTTCTATTTTTGAAAGGACGTTTTTATATATATAAATGGAATTATACTATGATTGAAGTAGATTAATTATAAGGAGGATAAATTGTTAGTCGGGAATGAAGGGAGGGTGCGCAATTACACCGAGGCTTTTTGGATTGATTATTATTGTAGGTTTCATGGTTTTTACTGTTCTGATTGTATTGGGCATGGGTATATGTCTTCTATTGGATTTTGATGATTTGATCAAGCTGTTGAATAAGAACATTCTTGAAAATGTCTGATTACTATCCTGTGTTTGTCTTATAGAATGCCCCAAAACAAAGTATGCACGTTGTCATTAACTTATCTAATACGTCACATTATTTGAGTTTATTTTAATTATACACATGTGAGTATTTTAAAATTAAATTTTCCTACCCGGGAAGCAATCCCAGGTGATAACCTAGTGTGTGTGTGTGTGTATATATATATATATATATATATATATATAGGATTAGGTTCAAACGTGAACAAAATCCCAAGAGTGAACTGCGTGAACTGATCTGGGCCCTTAATTTTTATGATCTAGAGATTAAAGTGAGTGGCATGATGGTAATTATTTGGTTAATTTATTTCATTTAACTAAATACAAAAAGGGTATATGTGTAATTTCAATCTTAAATTGATTGCATAAATCTCTCACAAATCAAGTAATCAATTATCGTCTTAAATTGATTGCATAAATCTCTCACAAATCAAATCAAGGATTAGGAAAGATGTAACTTAATTCAATTATTAAAATAATTATTTGTTTAAATGCGATGTACACATGTGTATTCTGATTTTGCCCTCTTTTTAATGTGATGTACACATGTGTATATCGTCTGTTTTTGTGATATCTCAGAATTTTTTTTGTATTGAATGTTGATGTACACCTGTGAATTACTGTACACATGTGTACGATGCTGAGTACACATGTGTACTGTTCTATTTATATCCAAGTACACATGTGTATAACGTTGAAATATGAAGGTTACGTGGATCTTAAAAATCAAAATTTGAATTCTGGTGATGAAATCTGAAATAAAAATTAAAATTGAAATCTGGTGATTTGTTGTTTGTTTTGATAATTATCTTATTAATAAATAAACATAATGTGGATAATGAATTTAAATTAGGAAAGATGTAACTTAATTCAATTATTAAAATAATGATTTAAATCTAATTTTTTATATAATTACAATCATACCCTTAACAACTAAAAAGGAAATCAAGGGTCCATATCTGTTCACGCAGTTCACTCTTGGGAGGTTGTTCACGTTGGAACCCTACCCTATATATATATATATATATAATAAGATAAAATCATTTTAGAAACACATGTTGCTTTATAGGATGGTCTCAGTTGTTTTTCTCGTTTAAATAAATAGTTAGAGAAAAGTGCTCGGATAGTCCTTGTAGTTTGCTCCGTTTTCACTTATAGTCCTTACACTTCTAACATTTTAGCTATAGTCCCCAACTTTGGCACATTCGTTCTCGGATAGTCTCTGGTGTGGATGGGGGTTAATATCTTCTGATTACAAGTAAAATTGCTGAAATACCCTTACTTTTAACTGATCATTTTAACTGTGTTAGAGCCGGGGAGCAAACTGGCGAAAAAATTGAAACATCAAGGAGGAAAATGACTATTTTTAAAGGATTGAGGCAAAACCGTTAAAACGACCAAACCACAGGGAGCAAAACGGAAGTTTACTCTTTATATTATTTTTATATAGGCATACTCATATTAAAGATAAAAAACGGTCGTTATTATGGTGATTTTTTTTTTAAAAACAAATGTGGTATGAAAATTTATAAAAGTTTTAGATTGGTGGGGGAATTAGCATGTGTCTTGTATGTGGGGAGAGAAAATCAATATATAGGATTTCTTTTATGCCCTTCCATTATTTTCTTTTCTCTAAAATTAATTTCAACCATCCAAATCTAATATCAATAGAATAGAATCCTTCTTACTCTTGTTATATGTTGTCCTTTGTATTTGATCGTAATCCATGTTTTTATATTAGATTTATAAATTAAAGCTCTTTAAGAAATATTTTTTAAATTAAAAAAAAATTTATAAATGATACAAGGATAATGATATATTTGCATGTCTTTTTTGTATTTAGATGAAATAATATTATTTTATTACTTTAATGGCCAACAATGTAAAATTTTAAAAGTCATCCAAATAATAAAAGATATTATGTATTTTTTATAATAGATAAAAAAGTTTAAGTTACGGCGCAGAGCAATAATATATAGTTAAATAGTATAATAAGATGATCGCAACTTATCATATAAAAATACAAGTGACATGTTTGTTTAGCATTCAATTTGAATAGTGAGCAACAGCATTCAATTCGAAGTCAAAACCACCGTCTAATTTATGGTCTTGGGTTAGATGTCATTTCCAAATTCGATGCCATTTGTATGGGTCATCTATAACTATTTTAAAGGATATTACAGCTCAAATAAAATTACTATTCATTGCACACGTAAGGTTATAACACCTTAAAAGCTTATATCATTTTAAAGTTATGTATCAAATATATAAATTTACATACCGATATTTTTAATAGACACTCTTTGTTACAAGGTCACTATATACAAAATATTATGAGTATTTTAAAGATTATATTTAAATGATAAGTCATAACTGAGAAGATTATAAATAGATGGTTAAATATATAATAGATTTTGAAACTTGACACTACTACACAAATGATCATCATCGATGGCTGCAACCCGTGGGTAATTTCTAGCGTAATTCAGTAAAAGGAAAAAAATGAAAAGGCCAAGTAAAATTATCGATGGGCCGGAAACCAGTTTCATGATGTGTTCATGTTAATCTATTTATATAAATTGACCCTAGTTGACTCAAAATATGTTTTTCTCGTGTCATTGCGGATAATTGCCGGCATGAAATGGATGATAATAAGGTGGATTTGAAGACTTTAAAATGAAGTTTTAAGTTAAAGTATAATTATGTGAAGCTAAGGGCTTATGATTTATTTTTTTATTTTTTTATTTTGGTCAGAAAATACATATCTAATAATTGTAAAAGGTGAAACTAAGGGGTTGTGATGAATTTTATTATATATAAAGATAATATGTTCAGTAATACGACCGTAATATTCTTACTTTTTTTTTTAATGGCTAAACTTGCACACCATGGGGATTGAACCCATAACTTCCTACTATTCTACACCTTATTTAACTCACCAACACCATTGTAACATAACTGTTACTGCAAAGAGTAGAAATAATTAATATTGCTACTACTAATCTAATACTATTACCATTTTAATTTATTTTTTTCTTTAAAATATACTATTACTACTATTAATAACAGTAATAATAATAATAATATCACTAAAAAGGTAGAACAAAATATATACTTACTCATTAAGATCTTTATTTCTCATTTGTGACATATAATTGACTTATAGGTAAAGGAACATCACATCACCATTTCATACCTATAAGTTAATTATATGATTTAAAAGATAATAAAATAAATTTAATGATAGACTTATTGATTATTTTCTAAAGGGTGCATCACTAGAATTGTTATTAAGTTATTCAGCCAATTCTTCCACCAAGAACCCAAAAATGGCCCATTCTATATCCATCACCATATCATCAATCGTCTCTTCGTCGCATCTCTTCCACCCTTCATTTCTGAAGTCCGTTTCTACCATCATATCGATTGTATTCAGTTCAACTACTTTCCACGAGTGCATCCGCTTGCATACCCTTTGCACAATCACGTTGTGTTCTTCATTCTTGTTTTCTTCTTCAATGAGGTCAAACACGAGTTTCTTCATATACCAAGGGATTTTCCCAACCCCGAGATGGTTCACTATCTCCCTAAAAAGCTTTTCGTTCGTCACCTCTTCTCCATTCACTAAAACATCCTCGTCTTCACTACAACATTGTTCTAGCATGTGATTTTCAAGTTTGATCGGATCTAACCCCGCAAGCCTCTCGAACCTTTGAAGCTTTTGTAATAGTTGATGTTTTGCTCCTATAAATTTGCACATGAATTTTTTTAGATACAACAGAAATAAAAATGATCACAAAGAAAACAAAGAGAAATATATCTCATTTGTAACAATAATTTAATGAGTTTTTTTATTAAAAATAAAAGAAGATAAAAACATCATGATTAAGACTTTAATTAAAATAAAACTACAAATATAAGTGATTTTTTGCCGTATATAAATTCTATGGTCCCATCAATAATTTGAGTATCCACTTGTTACAATTACAAATCAATAATAGAACTTTATTAGGACTTTAATTAAACTTTTTTTTTCTAAGTAATTAGACTGGCCGACAGTCCATCAATGAAGAGATGTTTAATTAATAGCCGTGACCCTCTTGTGTTTGTAATTTTGTATTGCTTATTTTTATTTTTATTTTTATCTAGCATGCAATGTAAGAGTAAGATTATTGTGCATTGTAGTATGTAATATTAAACAACACGGTAAATATTTGTAATTAATGTGAGAAAAAATATGACATATAAAGTTAATCAACAAGCACAATACATACAAATTTTATTGCAAGACGTACAAGTAATGTAACTAAAACCAAATCTAGAGGCAAACAAGCAATGCACGACAACAAGCACAATACATACATAAAAAAAAACACCTATGATGATGAAAACGACTCCTTAACTATAGATGTGACATAATAAACACAAATTCTTTTAATCGACCAAATACGACTTAATCATTCTATAAATTGTTGTACTCTTAACACGTAGTATCATGTCGCTTTGTATTTTTATACGTACTTTAGTGGTACTAATATCACGATTAGCTTTCTATACGTCTATCTCTTTATTATCATTAATGGGAGATGTATTTACGTGTTTGCAATAATTAAAAACCGTCACTTACTTTGTACACTCTGATAACAGCATTCGATATCATAGTCCTCCTCTGTGACCTCGGCATCCCGCTCTTCCTCCTCTTCATCATCAAACAAAATGTCAAGGACCGAAACTGGACTACAATGTTCTTTTTCATCTTCGTTCTTTTGCCGATTAGTTTCTTGAGGACACTCTACTTCGCAACTTTCTTTGTCCTATGAATTACAAATTACAAAATTTTAATATTTCAATGCTAAAAATGTTAATATATGTTTTAAAACACACACAAATGTTGAGATACGTGTCTCTCATGATTTAATCATAAGGTTATAATTGTGGGAATGTTTGAAAAGTTGACTTTTGATTTTTCTTCTAGCCTGTTCTATACCCTATAGACACCCATACTAGTATTGTATATGTGTGGTTGATGGTTATTGGATTGTTTGGTGTATATTAACTATTTAAGTAGAAACAAGGATACAAAATGTAAATAAGACAAATTTTGGTTTGTCCACTTGGGGTATATTCAATTCTTATTTATAGCTAAAATAGTACCCCATTTAATAAAATAAATAATAAAATAATTAAAAGTTTTTATAATACTATAACTTGGTTTTGGACTAGAATCTTAAATACATTAAAAACAATTTGTAAAAGACATAAACACCCCCCAACAAAACCCTTTGTCTCCACAACAAGCTTGTGGTCTTTTCATTTCTTTTCTTTCTTTTTCTTTTTTTTGTTGTCATTTCACTTGCAATTCGGAGGCGAGTTTTCTGAAAACTTCTACCAAAATCCTCAACTGAGTTACGACTTAACTCGGATTGCCATAAATTAAAGTTCTATGATAACTCACTCTCTGTAAGGCGGACCTAGGTAGAGCCCTAGGTGGACGGGCGTGCGAACCCCTTGAAAGAAAAATTTATTGTATTTTATAGGGCAAAATCCTAACTGCACCCTTTGAAAATTTGGTTAAAACCTCTCGTTCGCACCTCTTAAAAATATTCTTGGGTCCGCCCGCCACTGACTCTCTATCATATGATTTTTTACTTGCTAAATCAGTAACATCATCTATCTACTTTTTTTTTTCAAAAGGTACGCTTAACAAACCTTATGATAAAAGAAAAAGTAGAGAGATAATAATATAATACGGTTGATTTACGTTTAACACAACCCTAAATTAAATAATTTTGCGGTGAATGCAAAATAATAATACTTTATAATAATTTATTAAACACAAGTGGAACTGGTTCCGCCGGTGACACGGTAATACTCAAGTGGTTTGTCAGTGATTCAAATTAAAAGAACGGGTACAAAACCTGTTTAAAATGGCAGCTCGGAGACGACACAGGCGATGAGAACTCGGGTCCAGGGCGAGTCGGCGACGGACTTCGTTGAAGCGAAAACCGAAAAGGGCTAGAAGGATTCGAACAAAAACACTCAACAACATCTTCAAGTTCAAACTCATGAACCGATCTTGAACTACATGAAGTCTCCAACTCCGATGACTTCTCCCACCACTCACCACTACTAACCATGCTACCATTACACGATCGAGACAATCTTTTCTGATCCAATTTACCCTTCACATTATTTTCATTAACCGGTCCAATGCCACGGTTTCTTACTTTTGTACTCCGGTCTTTCAACCGCCGGAGAAAAGATCCAAACAACCCCAACCCGATTTGTTTCGACTCGGGTTTGGGTTTCTGGACCCGCCCGGCTGCTTCCACCAGCATGGCGGCGGTCTTCGCCGGAATATGAAACATTCCGGCGCCGGAGGCATTGTTACATGGGCTCTTGTTATTAAACTCCCTCGCCGGAAAACTCGCCGGAAAATCAAGAAATGGTGATTTTTTATAGTCCGGTGAGTCTTGGAGGGAGAAAAGACAGACGTGGTTGATGCAGAAGTTGGGTTTGATGATGGGTTTGTGTTTTTTGATGTTTAGAGATGATTTTCCGGCGACGGTGGTGGTGGTGGGTTTGAGCTGGGAACGGCGGTCGGCGATGAAGTTTTTGAGGTGGAATGGTTCTTGGTCTTCTTTGAGTAACTCATGTAGGTGTTTTTGACTCATGGTTGGAAAGTGTTTTGAGGGGGGGTGGGGGTTTATGATTGGGAAGAGATGAACATGAGTAAGATGATGAGTTTGAGTTAGTTGAAGAGGTTTCAACACCAAAAGGGGAAGATTGGGAATTGTAAAATGGTTTGGTTTTGAGTGTGGGGAAGTAGTGAGGAGGTTTCTGGTTTTAAGTATCCAAGGAACAACAAGGATGTCCCCACTGCCAAGAGGTTGGGTGAAAAGATAATTTTATGAAGTTTTTTAGGGTTTTATTTATACAACCCATAGACGTTTAAATTCATTATCCAATAATATCGTGTCATGTTAGCATCTAATACGACATTATAAATAAATGGAGCTTTGTAACTTGTGTATATCATCATCCAACACATTCATCTAGCACGAGTTTATGAACCAAGAATTGATCTCACCAGGCGAACCTATCGTGGTCGCGACAGTGTTCCTTTTCTATTCGCGTGAACCCACGGCCTTATCCAGTAAACGCCCCATCACCCTTATACGATTTTTATGTATATATTTTTCAAAAATTATTATATATTAAACGTCAAGCATGTAACTCCATCTAAATTGTTTACTGAGTTAAGGTTGTGGAGCAAAATGGAAAAAACATAGTAAACTATTGGAAGCAAATGGCTATTTTTAAAGGATTTGACCAAAACCGTTAAAACGACCAAACCACATGGAACAAAGCGAAAGTTTACTCTATATGTTTTTTTAGAAAACGGCTAACTCAATACCTAGTAATTTTATTTTTAAATATACTTTGTGCACACTACGGGGCTAACTCATTAGCATCATAAGAAACAACACACTTTCATCACACATTTGTACATTTGTACCTTTAGGCTACAGGAGTCAAGCACTTTGATTAGAAAATTTATTAAATCAACTTTGTACACCTTTTTGTTATGACTTCAATACTCAGTAATTTTACTTTTAAATATAGTTTGTGCACACTACGAAAACATTAGCATCATAACAAACAACCCACTTTCATCACACATTTGTACCTTTAGGCTACAGTAGTCAAGCACTTTGATTAGAAAATTTATTAAATCGACTTTGTACAACTTTTTTTATCACGTTAGAGTTGAGGGTCTCAATAGAAGCAACCTCTCTATCGGTTAGGATATAGGTAAAGTTTGTCTACATTTTACTCTCTTAAACTCAGCTAATAACTTTGTTATAGGTGGAATTCTACTAGGTATGTTATTGTTGTATCTAATCATCTTTGTTTCTTTTGAAAATTATTATTATGTTTTAATTTGGAGAAATATATTATTCTATTAATAATTACCTTTTTAGAATGCAATTACCTTTTAAAATTTATGCTACAAATGTTGTTTAAAGAAATCTTTTCTAGACATTGAAAAGGAAAAAAATCACTGAAATAAACATGTTAAAATGTGCCAGTAAATAGATGGAAAACAGGATCTGTTAGGCTAGAGGGTATGGTGATGGTCCTCCAAGGGAGGATGATCCGCCACGTAGGCGCCACGTTATAGTACTCCCAATGATGGTCCATCCCACAAAACTAGAGGGTATGGGAGGATGATCCTACCCCACCACTATGTACAAGTACCACCAGCCTAATGTACAAATCACTAAAGCATAAGAGTTGCAACTTGATAAAAAGGGGGCCCACCATTTGGATCGTCCTGAACGTCAGATCCTCGACGTTGAAGACGGGGACGGGATGAAGACGGGGGGGGGGGGGGGGGGGATGGGGTGACGCCGGCGCCGAACCAAGACGGGGGTGGGGGACGATTCCATACCGTGCAGCCTTAGCTAAGACGGATAAAACTTAACTAACACAAAAACTTATGATGAAGTAAAAGGAGTCCACATAATAGCTAAATAGATTAAAACATGTATTAATCATGGGCAATATAGCTGATGACTAGGATTTAAACCCTGCCTTTTAGCTGCCAACTGAAGTTAGTCCCCGCTTTTTTAATTTGACGGTTGTATTTAGCCCACGCTTTACATGTTTTTACTTGTTTTTTTTGGAGCCCATTGTACTTTTCATCGTGTTTTGTGCCGACTTTATTCTAGCCGTCTTACCCGACGGATCCTATTTAGCATCTCCCGATTGATTTTTTTTTTACTTTGTCTATTTTAGTGGCGGCTAAATATACATGTCCATTTCATTAGTTTTCCTGATCAACATGTCTTTTCTGGATATTTTCTCAAAAGAAAACAATTTATATAAAATTTTTCAAGACAATGATAAAAATTTTTTTAGATAAAATGTATTCTTATATTTAATAATATGAAGACATAAAAAGAAAGGCTACCATAAACATAAATATATAAACAGAGACCCTATTTGACACGGCCCATTACAGGGTATTAACGACTTAAACAATTATAGTTGAATGTAGCTCCTGTTTTTTCATTCGCCAACTAAATTTAACCCGTGCTTTACATATGTTTTTTATTGTTTTTTAGGACCCAATTGCACTTTTTCGGCCGTGTAAATTCTAACCATCTTAGCTGACGGATTCTAGTTGGCATCTCCTGGTAGGCTCTTTTAAGTTTGTTTATTATTTTGGTAGTGGCTAAATATGCATACCCATATTATTGATTTTCTTGGTCAACATGTCTACTTTGGTTATTATCCCAATAGAAAACAATATATATATATAGAATATGTTTTAAGATGTGATGAAAAATATAAAGAAAATATATTAGAAACAATAGAAAGGCTACCATAAACATAAATATATAAAACAGAGACCCTATTTGAGACGGCCCCTATAAAATATAATGGTTTTTAATTTTTGTATAGGCTATATTGATTGAAACAATTATATTTGAGCAAACTTGCTTGAAACATCACCAACCATGAATTATGGTACCAGACGACTTTTTGGTGTGTGTCGAATGAATACGCGAAGCATGTATTTATACTTGAATGATACGTAATCTTCGTCATTGATACATAGATCTTCTTTGATATGGTAATTAGCGAAGCAAATCGTTATCACAGTTGTATTAATAAATTTATAGTGTTATCTATATCAATTTCTTGGGTACAATTGTACAAACATTCCCATTATGAACTCCTAAGGATTCTAATTTCATGTCACTGGCCTTTCTATCAGTGGTACACTAAACATTTGAAGAATCACACTATGAAGGACAAAATGCAAATCAAAATGTAAAGAACTTATGAAATATGTTTTGAGTAATTAACCTCTTCACTCAACTAAAGTAACAAAGATTGGAAGAAGGTTATAATTAAATTTGATTTTTCAATCTACTTTGTGGCACATCTGGAATGCCCGAAAAGAGAAAGAGTTCAATGATATTCAAGTCTTGGGTAACATGGTGGTAGACGGGATCAAGGCCGATACATTCATTTGGCTTAAGGGCCAATCAAGTTTTGACAAGTTGGATTGGGGGAGATGGGTGGATTTTAATGAGAGAGATACTATAAATTAGGTGTATTGTGGGGGTGGTAGTTGTTTTTCGCTTTCTTTTTTTGTGTACATTGTTCATTGGGTTTTTACAGCATATGCTGGCAGTATTCTATAATCATAGAATCCTGCCGTTCAAAAAAAAAAAAAAAAAAAAACTAACAAATGTTTTACTATTTTTATTTTGGGTAACATTTAATGAAGTAACAAATGTTTTACTATTTTTATTTCTCGATCCAAACAAATTACTAAATCTATCATAGATGCATAAAAACAGACATTTTAAACGAACATCCATCAACCAACTTAGAAAATATTCAACGTTGGTTTGTTTAAATAGAAAACACTCCGATTTTTACCAAAAATGTAGCACTCTTGACTTTCCTTAATTATGGGGTTTTCTATATATTTTGCTATAATCCAAAATATGAGTGAACGTTGATACTCATAAACATGATACGTGAATAAGTTGTCGAAAGAAGGACACAATAAGCCTTATATCGAAAGATTTGAATTAGAGCCCTTTGTTTTAGGCTAACCCTAATATTTCCATAGAAAATCAAGAAAATAACAATTTTCATACCTATGGCATGCCTTTATGGACATATTAGAACAATTTTCCACATATAGGATGAGATATTTGAATCATCTGTCATCATGCACATATATCATGATACGCGACTCATAGTCATGTATATTTTTATCCTCGCGTGTATCGTCTACAAAAAGGCTAAGCAAGGTGAGACTCGGATAAGGGGTTTAGAGCATGTTTCTACTCTTTTAGGGGTTGACAACTTTTTTTATTGTACTTACATGTTTGTTTATGTTGGGATGTGTTTGGAGATACATTCTGAGTTAGGATATTCGATCACATTATTTTTTGTATTTGAGATCCTGAGTCAGGGTTTGGACGTGAAGAGATTTTTCTCATACGGTTTTGGTTTGGTCTTAGTGATATAAACACTAGGAGATCGGGTGTGTTTGGAGACACATTTTGAGTTAGGATATTCGATGAACTCAATGATCAAGATGTGTGAGTAGGAACGTTATGTCTTTCTTCACTCCTAGATAAACCATATGACCTTAACGTAGTTCAAGATTTTCTACCAATCTCCACTCTAAATCTAACAAAATCTTTATGTATCAAATTTTAACAAAAATAGCTTATATTTGAAGACAAACGTACTACACGTTGTCTATAAGATGAAATAGGTGTATACCTATAACTCCATTCACCCTCCACTAAGGATGACTATTTTCACATGCTTATACTTAGATTCCAATTTTACATGACAACATATATCAGAAATAATAAAGACGATAAGAAAAAGATACGAGCAATATGTAAATAAAAAAAGAGGATGAATGGTAGAGATATTAAATCACTTACAACGAAATGCGAAATATAATAGAATAAGTAATTGAAATTAATAGTATCTATTTCGAAGTGACATATAGTATGAAAAACAAATAAACGATTATAACTAATATTACATGTATGTTATGTAGTTTTGTGTAATTTATAATAACATGGGGATGATATATATACGTATCTGATAATTACACCCTAATTTTATGTATGTAATTATAAGATACACGTATCTATCATCCCTACATTATTATAAGTTACACAAAACTACATAGCATACATATAATATTAGTTATGATCGTTTATTTGGTTTTTCCTACTGAGTGTCACTTCGAAATAGGTACATTCATACAATAATATTACTTTCCTGTTCTATTTCGCATTTTGTTATAAGTGATTTCATATCTATGTATCTCGCTATTGTGACCACAACATTCTAGTGTGTTTGGAGCTAAAGAATAATGTTATATTCAATCAAGCTCAGACGTCAGTGGCTAACACTGTTGAAGAGATTAAAGTTATGGGTTACCTTGGGGTCCGTAACCGTTCAAAGGACCCGGATATTACTTGGCAAAAGTGGTGGAATTTGGATGTTTATAGTTAACTGTTAGTAGATTTTCTTATTTGCGTTTGGAGGACTTTTGTTGCTCTTGGCCGACGCTGGTTAATTCCTTTGTGCAACTCTTGCTTGTTTTGTTTTCATAAAAGCTTTAGTCGGTATACCCTGATACTCTATCATTCTATATATACATACATATGGGTTGAGTTATAATACAAAAGATTTAAAAATAAGAAGGGTAAGAAGGCACCAGAGAGTGACAAGTGTCCTATAAGTAATTAAATGGAAAGGGTAATTTTGTCTACAAGAGGAAAGAGAATATGCACATGCAAGTCACATGCTATTTCCCCCCTAACTTTTAAACGTCCGTAACTTTTTTATACATCATTTGTTTAAAAAAAATTGTACCATAAAATCGAGCGTTTTTTTATCTTTAATATGAGTACCATATTGTTATATTTTTCAAAAAAAATTCAATAACCCAGTTGCATATTACACAATGGACGTGATGTAAAACACAATGTAAATTAGATTAAAAGCACAATCAATGACAACAGATAAAGACACAATGGACAACATACTAAAACACAATGAACATAACGTATAACACAATGACGAAAACATATAACACAATAAGAATCAGACTAAATAAAAACACAATTGATGACAACAGATAAAAGACACAATTAATGACAGCAAATAAAAGACACAATGGAGAGCAGATGAAGACACAATGAAAAACAAACTAAAAACACAATACTTAACAAACTAAAACACAATGAACAAGATAATAAAAAAATTGAACAAATTATTAAACCACAATGGACAACATATTAAAACACAATGAATAACATATTACACAATGGACATGATGTAAAACACAATGTAAATTAGAATAAAAACACAATCAATGACAACAGATAAAGACACAATGGACAACTTACTAAAACACAATGACCATAACGTATAACACAATGGCGATAACATATAACACAATAAGAATCAAACTAAATAAAAACACAATTGATGACAACAGATAAAAGACACAATTAATGATAGCAGATAAAAGACACAATGGAGAGCAGATGAAGACACAATGAAAAACAAACTAAAAACACAATACATAACGAACTAAAACACAATGAACAAGATAATAAAAAAATTGAACAAATTATTAAAACACAATGGACAATATATTAAAACACAATGAATAACATATTAAACACAATGACCTGAACTAATAACACAATTTATAGAAAACCCAGATATAACAAAATCTTCATTGTGTCATATATTGTGTTATAGGTTTTTATAAAAACGCAATGGATAGAACTCAAATTAACATTGTGTTATAGGTTTTGATAATAACACAATGTATAGAAACTCTACTGACCAAAACCCAGTTAAAAGACACAATGACCTGAACCTTTAACACAATGCCAAAAAACCCAGTAAAAATGAAAATTTTTATTTTATTTTTATATGATAATATGGTACTCATATTAAAGATAAAAAAACGCTCGTTATTATGGTGAAAATTTTTTTGAAAAAAAAATTCGTATGAAAAAGTTATGGACGTTTTAAATCGATGGGGGAATTGGCATGTGCCTTGCATTTGGAGAGAGAAAATCCATAAATATAGGATTCCTTTTATGTCCTTCTATTATCTTCTTTTCCCTACAACCAATCTCAACCCTTCAAATCTATGATCAATGGACTAGAATCCTTCTTACACTTCTTATTTATTTTATCCTTTGTATTTGATCCTAACCCACATACATATATAGAGAGAGATAGAATGAGAGAGGATGTAAAAAAATATTTTATGTGTATAGCCCTAAAAGTATTGTGATATATTCATAGGGACATAACAAGGAAAATCCCTATTTTGATGATTTTTTTCTTTGTATTAACACGAGTTTCTGTTTCGTTGATTAAGTGTACATATGAGATTGCTTGTACATAATGATAGATATGAATTAAAAATTATTAATATTTTTTTAATTTCTCCAAAAACATAAATTAATCCATGGTGAAAAAAACAGAACTAAGAACAAAAAAAAGCTTATTATTTATTAATTTCTTTATTTAAAATTTGTTCTAAACCCAAGAAACAATTCTTGATATCGTAATTTAGAAATTATTTTCTGAAAAGTGGAAAGTATTCGTTTTAAATTCTGAAAAATGTTACTAAATATAGAATATAGAATATAAAAGTGTTTTTTTTATAATCATAATATTTGACGTTAAACTAAAATCCAACAAATACTACTGTTTGACCAAATGTTAATTTATGATTACTATGTGATTTTCCCTGCTATGCTGTTTGTTTTTATATATTTTTAGTTGCACGTTTGAGAAAATATTACTCTGTGTTTGTTGATAATTTTTATACAATTTCAACCATTACTATGTGTTTGTTGATTTTTTTTTTATACTTTTAACCTTTTTATATTTTTAACCATAAAAACCCGGTAAGCAGGGCCGGCCCTGGGGGTGGGCGGGGAGGACCACCGGTCAGGGCCCGATCTTTCGGAGGGCACGCTACTTCTAGAAAAAAACCCGATATGTATACCTAAAAATTTCTTTTTTAATAGGGTATACCTATACAAAGACCGACATACGCCCACTTACAAAATTATTCTTATACTTTAGATTAGTTATTAGTCAATTGACATTAGGTTTAGACCTTTATTGAGCTCAATACCCAATTTCGTTAAGACCTAAGGGCACGTTTTTTGGAGCTCGAACAGCAGGGGCGGATCTAGTGTATAACAAGGGGTAATGCCCGCTACCCCTTGGCGCTCCGGCGATAGTGTAAAATTAGTGTAAATTTTGGAAAAATTTGACGTTTTTTTCTATTTCGTTACCGCTTATTTATAAAACGTTAGCGCTTGGCGCGAATCCTAGATCCGCCACTGTCGAACAGGGTACACGGATTCTTAGGGCCGGCCCTGCCGGTAAGTGCATTTATAAGAACCCACAAATACAGTGGTAAAATTTTAATTTGGGGTTGTTAGGAAACTTTTTGTAAGTATTGAAGAAAAATATGATCAATTTGATCATGTGCTGTAGATAAAAGTCAAAAGAATCAAACAAAAGGAAGATACAAGATAAACATGATAAAAGCAAAAAAGCAAATGCATCTTCAACATATATCAGAATTAGATCACAAATGAAGAATGACGATCAGAGAAGACTAATCTGATAAGTCTGATGATAAATCTGATGTTTATCACCAGAATCTAGTAACTTCTGAAATCTGATGATTAATTCAACAAATTTCTAATAAGTTGGTCATCAGAAATTCTGATATTCTGATGGACTAATTTGTCAAAGAGATAAAGTTGTGCCACCAAAGTAAAGTAGCAAGTTGACATTGGATGGATTCACCGGCCAAATTTCCGCCACCCACGTCATTAACCAACACCACCGCTACCATCGTAAACCAGCAACCACCGCCATCATCTTCATTGTAAATCGGCACACCACCATCCTCATACTATCGCACCTGCAAAAAATAAAGAAAGAAAAATGTGGTTTGACCAAAATGCCCCTAAGTTAACTAACTTTTTTGAATGAAGTTAGTGGGTTTGATGAAAATGACAAAGTCAGGGACTAAAATGGCAGAAAAAAAATATTTGGACTAAAATAGTAGAAAAAGAAAAAAACTAGAGTAAACTGTCATTTTGGTCCCTGAGGTTTGGTCACTTTTGCCACTTTAGTCCAAAACTCAAACCTTTTGAATCTGGGTCCCTGTGGTTTTAGTTTTATTGCCATTTTGATACAAAAGTGAAATCAGCTCATATTTGTCTAATAAAATCCTGGTATTTTGTCATTTTACTCAGGGAAAAAATGGTCATTATAATTTTATGAGTTAATTGCCCGGATGGTCCCTGTGGTTTCACGTTTTTTCACGTTTAGTCCCCACCTTTTGAAAATAGCAGGTATGCTCCCTATGGTTTGTTATTTTGTTACTCGGATAGTCCCTGAGTAGATGTCAGTTAGTTTGGAAATAGCAGGTATGCTCCCTATGGTTTGTCATTTTGTTACTCGGATAGTCCCCAAAGTAAATGTCAGGGGACTATCCGAGTAACAAAATGACAAACCATAGGGAGCATACCTGCTATTTCCAAAAGGTAGGGACTAAACATGAAAAAACATGAAACCACAGGGACCATCCGTGCAATTAACTATAACACATCATCTTCTCCAAACCCAAACTGCTCATGAACCGACATTCCCACCTTCCACCGGCCTGCAACATTCAAAACCTCACCGGAGCTCCGTTTCTGCTTAGAAACCTCACTAGAGCTCCGTTTCTGTTCAGAACTTAACAACACCAATGGCTCCTTACCTTCATTGTTACTCTGCTAGAGCAAATACCATCCCCGCAACCGCTTAGATCCGGATCCGGTTGAACTACTCTTCTTGCATTTCACCATCACCGCTGACGACATGTCAGTTTCACCAGTTATGTTAGGTCTCCATACACAGAACGTTCCAGAAGGTATGTTTTCTAACTCATCGATTTCTGACAATGAATACGAATATGAAGAAGATTCATCTAAATGGTCTAATAAAACATCATCCTCTCGTTCTGAAACCCTAAACCTAACATCACTGTCACACTCACTCGATTTCAACAACAATTTCGTAACAAAATCATTAATAGAGCTATAATCCGATGCGTCACACCAGTTACGAATCGCCTTTTTAAGTGCTAAATTAGGTATAACAGTCGAAAAAACAGGTTTAGATCCGTCAATAACCGGAATAAAATTGAGTTTTCGACATACCACAACGGATCTCCGTTCGAACGTTTGGCCGGAGGAAACTACGACCGGTTCGATCGTCAGTGATGAAGAGGAGGAGGAGGTGATGAAGATTAGGGTTTGTATTTGGGGAAGATGATATGTATTTGTTCTCTCTTCTCCCACCATTACCATCAACCACCTGCTACCACTACTACCACCACCACCACCATCATCAAAAACACCATCACTACTAACCCTTCTTCAACCGACCACCCACAACCAACCCTGCACCACCTGCCACCCACAACCGCCCTTACATCACCGTCTAGCCATAACCACTGCCCCTGCACCATCTTCTTGTTCTTCATAATTATGTTACAGAATTTGGGGAAAGAGAGGGAGAAAGAGACTTCAGACTTTAGAGAGAGAGAGAGCGAGTGTGTGTTTTGGGTTTATATATATTTTATTTTATTAGTTTTTAATTAACATATGTTTTTATTTATAGTGATCATTTTGCTGTGAGGAAAAGGACAAAATACAAGGATTTTATTAGACAAATATGAGTTGATTTCACTTTTGGTCCAAAATGGCAACAAAATTGAAATCACATGGACCCAGATTCAAAAGGTTTGAATTTTGGACTAAAGTGGCAAAAGTGACCAAACCTCAGGGACCTAAATGACAGTTTACTCAAAAAACTATTTAGACTAAAGTGGCATTTTGGGTTAAACCTTATGGACTAAAATGGAAATTTACTCTATTATCTAGATAAAAAATTTCACCACATTTGCCCATTGCCCATGCCGATGGCGTAGCATAGTGGGGGCCGGAGGGGGCGGCCGACACCTCGAACTTTTTGCTCAGTAGTGGAGAATATGTAGTTTTTGTATAGAAATTTTTTGGATATATATGTTTTCGAACCCCCCTTTTTATAGAAATTTTTTTGGTACATACGTTTTCGACCCCCGGTCGGAAATCTCAAGCTTCGCCACAAGCCTATGCCCCATTTTGCGCCCGTGGCTACTTTTAGCACCCCTCTTCGCACTCCACAACACATAGTCTGATAGTTAATTCTACCACAACACAGTTTCAGAGAAGCTTTTTATGGCCACAACAAGCAGCTGATGGGATCTAAAAACTGGACTTTCATAGCGGGACAAAAAGGAATCATGTGCTTCCAATTAGTTTACTTGCTTTCAATTACCAAACCCATGACCGAATTGAACAATGTTTTAACTTTTGGTTGGATTCGGTTCGTAAGACTACTTTGTCTTTTACGTAATTCCAAAATTCAAATCTACCACACATAAAATTCTTTACATTTTTTTCATTGTTTTGGTAAAAATATAGCAGAGTTAATTATTAAAAGCTTAGCTCCAATTAAATTGACAAGCTATGGGCTGTTTATTTACCTCCTAATAGGCTTTTAATGGTTCAGACCTCTCACTGATTTAATAATTAGTTTGTTTAGCAAGCAGATGTCTGAATGTTTCAGACATTTGACTCTGAATGTGTCTGAATGGTTAAGACCTCTAATCTGAATTGGTCAGACATTTGCTTCTGAACGGTTAAAGATCATACTGGCTCTTAATGGTTAAGACCTCTAATCTGAATTGGTCAGACATTTGCCTCTGAATGGTTAAAGATTATACTGTTTCTCAATGGTTTAGATCTCTTACTGGTTCAGCACTTAATCATTTAGATGTTCCCAAACAGCCCCTATGTTACCGTTACATGAATTCAAATTCATGTTAGGAAAATGAGTTTGTATGTCGACAAATCGCTATAAAAACTAGTTCATGTGGCATGTGCACTTTGATGTTGATATTTAGCATTTAATTCCAATATGTGCTTATAGCGTTATTCATTGACAACACATTGTCATTTCACCCATTATCTTTCTGTTTTTCAGTACTTTGTTGTAGTTCATTTTGTATCGGACTTGAATTTCAACTAATGATTGAGTATCAATGATAAATTGTCATTTAAAACCATTTAAAGAGAGGTAATGGATGGAGGTGGTTATCTGAGGGTGGTAAACTAGACAAGTTAAATTGTTTCTTGTGGTTAGTTCGTAATATCTGGATCAGCTACTCATTTAAGTGGTGACAGATTTGTCTTTATCAAGTTTTGACATGTTGAGAGATGTGTCGCACTTATCGTTGGTCATAAGGTGGCCGTTGTCGGTGTGGGATATGTTAACGAAATGTTCTAAGATAGATAGATATATAGTACATCTTAAACGCACACTCGTTATTATGAACTTCTCAAGGCATGTCCTTTTTAGAGTCATGTATTTAACTTCTAGGGGTGAAACTGCTACATTTTCATTAAAATACTTATCAAATGCAGTGGTTATATTTATTGACTTTTTACCCTAAAATTTAAAATATTATAAAAATGAAAATATTAATAATAAAACCAAAATCTCAAGGCTTACATTTTTTTTTCTTGAACAACAAAGGGGAACTTTTATTCAAACCAAAAACTGGGAACCAGCAAGGAACTGGGACCCTAAACCAATCAACAATAGAGTCAAATCCTTTCATTTGATGGAAAGTGCAAATATTATTTGGAGTTAATTACATAGTTAGTCCCTGTGGTTTGCACAAAATAACAAGTTTAGGTACTAATAGTTTCTGATAACATTCTAGGGTATTAACTTTTCATTTTGTAACGTTTGAGGGTATTAAGCTTATTTTTAGGCTTAAAATCACATTTTGTTAGTACCTAAGTATGTTATTTTGTGCAAACCACAGGGACTACCTATGTTATTACCTTAGAAGTTAATACCTCCAAACGTTACAAAATGAAAAGTTAATACCCTAGAAGGTTATTTTAAACTATTAGTATCTAAGTTTGTTATTTTGTGCAAACCACAGGGACTAACTATGTAATTAACTCTAATATTTGTTTGGTTGGCCAGATACACAAAAGAAGAAAGAGTAGCTGTGAATTCTTATGCAAAAATGGAGCATGTCAACTTTTCCACATGACAAGGAAAAGAAAAAGGTATTTTTATTGTTGTTTATTTATTCAAATCTAAAAAGGCGTCTTTTGCAATATCCTTAGCCATTGAATTAATTTTATACATTGGATTTAAATAATCCTAACTTTTACCGTTTAATTAATAACACTCTTAATTTACGAATTATACCACACCACTCCCAATTTTCCACTTATTTTCTCCTAGTATTCCTAAACTAACGGAACCCTAACCTAGTTAGTTTTTTTTTTGCTGACATGCCAATTTTGTTGATGTGGCACCTGACATGGCATCTACTGTGGTATTTTGCAGACGTGGCATTTGGCACTTGTTTAGTGACATGACATCTGACGTTGGCTAACTAAGTTAGGGTTCAGTTAGCTTGTGAGTGTCAGAGGGAAATAAGTTGAAAGTTTGGAGTGTTGTAGTACAAATCAAAAGTTGGGAATGTTATCAGCTAATTGGTGAAAGTTGGTAGAATTATTCGTATGATGAGTAACATTTGCAAATAAAAAAAAATATCCCAATTAATATTCATACTTTTAATAAAAGAAAATATGATTTTCATGCAACCAACTATATGAAAGATTGTATTAAGTTGGTCACTATTTGAACTATAGACATAAGTTGAATTATTGCCACTCCTACAAAACAAAGCATAAGATGTAGTGAAATGGGTTTTAAGACGATGTTTTCAACCCTGTCTTAAAATATTATAAAACAAAGCCTCTGGACTTGTATACGTTTTTGATGCAGTTTTGGGGGTTAATGAAGAAAGTATTATATAAGTTTTAGGCCATTGCCGACGCAAAATCAGAAGAACTCGTATAATACTCCAGATATCAATCAAATATAAAGACCTAGTATTTCAGAATCTGGCATTCTCTCAAACGAAATTTCGAAGTACCAAGTCCATATATCCTAGAGATGTTAAGCCACAGTTTACTAGTATCTGTTTTTATGTTTATATCTTGAAAGAGAATTGACCTGTAATAATCTCACCTAGACCTTATTGGTCATTAATAATCCCACCTTAGAATATTCCCCCATCAATCCCACCTTTCACCTATTTTTCCTACAATGGTCTCCCGTTAAAAAAAACTTAACGAGTTAAGCTTTTTTTTTTTTTTCCAAATTACAAACATATTTTTTAGGGCTTTTGATCAGAACGATGATACGAGTCCATTGATGTAAAACTTACTTTGAAATGGTGCTCCAAGTGACTTGATTTTGGTTAATTGGAAATTTAAACACCCGAATTGAAGCGCCGTTTTCATCGTTTGAAGCACCGTTTCGAGACAAGTTTTACATCAATGGACTCGTATCGTCGTTCTAATCAAAAGCCCTAAAAAATCTGTTTGTAATTTGGAAAAAAACTTAACGGAGTTAAGTTTTTTTAACGGGGGACCATTGTAGGAAAAATAGGTGAAAGGTGGGACTGGTGGGGGGAATATTCTGATGTGAGATTATTAATGGCCAATAAGGTCTATGTGAGATTATTACAGGCCAATTCCCCTATCTTGAAAATAATTTACCAAATGTGCGAATCCTACTGGCATATCCTTAGTAAGACCTGTTTAAATACAAAACAAAACATTAGACGGGGTGAAATGGTTTTTAAGACGATGTTTTCAACCCTGTCTTAAAATACTATAAAATAAAGTCTCTGGACTTGTTAACACCCCTAAATAAAATAAATGTATATGATTTAAAAAAAAATCTTTGTAAAACTAAAGGAATGGCCTTAAAGAATATGCACAGCTAGATAGTAGTTTGGTGAAAGCAAACTCCTACATCCATAAATTTGTCTGAATCGTTGCACGTTGACTCGTTGAGAGACGTTCCTATCCGAAACCACTCATATTGACTGTCTGAACTGGATCCGTACCCTTTTTTTCTGACCCGATCAGTCCACTTCCACTTAACAGTCCACTTTAATTCAAAATTCTTCTTGGTAATAGTATATTTTTTTTTCATTCTACTTTTCTTTAAAAAAATAATAAAAAAATAAAAAAAAATTAACAATCATTGTGTTTTTTTTGAATGCATGGTTATTAGTTAAAGTTTATTTAAGTGGAAATTGATTAAAAGGCACTTTTTTCCTTATTTATAATTTTTTTAATTCATAAATGAATTTTGTTTTTAACATCGTACCATGATTAATAGTACTTTATGCATTTTATTCAGTTTAAAACATGTACTTTTTTAACAACACTTAATTTATAACATATTGGTTTTTATTATAATATAAATATAACTAGCGGGTACCCGCGATACACCGAAGACGACATTTTGTATTTTGATACTCGTTTTTGTTAGTTTTCTAATTTGTATAATATTTATTGTAGCTTTATCGTGGTGGATATACCTCAGTATGGGTGCGCGCAAACGAGCCGAGCTCGCGCTTTGTTTTCAAAGCTCGAGGTCGACTCGTTGTTGGTTTCTCGAGCTCGGCTCGTTTATTATCTATTAATTAGTATATGAAATAAAAATAATATAAATAATAGACACGTTTAGACTAGCGATCTCGATAAGCTTTGGCTCGGAATCGTTTAGTAAACAAGCTTATTTTTAGGTTCGGGCTCGGGTCGTAACAAGTTTAAATAAGCTCGGCTCAGCTTGTTTATAAGACAATTTAAAATAAAGAGTACATGTTATTAAATATTACTAAAAACTAATATTACACTAAGGCACGATAAGGCTTGACGAGATTCACATGTCAGGCTCGGGCTCGATAAATAAATGAGCTTTTTTTTAGTCTCGATCTTGGCTCATTCCGAGCTTTTTCTCAAGCCGATCTCAAGCAGCTCGTGAGTCACTTGGCTCGTTTGCACCCATAGTCATAAGCGAAGTCAAAGGTTAGTCCATCTCACTGTGGTGTGCATGGTTTGGTCGGTTCAATTATTATCATGAACTGAAGTCATCGGTTAGTCTATTTTATTAACTAATCGGTTTTCGGTTAATCAGTTTATTTATTAGGTTAGATTGACGGTTTTCTATTCGGTTTGTTTAATTTCAATTAATAGGCAAAACCAAATTTGGGCTAAAACTTTAGCTTAAAAATACATGAAATTGAGGTGTTAATACATGAATTGGATGTATAAAATATGAAATACATGAACTGGAGGTATAAAAGCTAGAAAAATATGAAAATATGAATAATCTGTTAGGTTCGATTAATCTTGGTTTAATAAGGCTACAAAAAACTGATAACTGATTTTTGGTTAATTCGGGTTCGACTAGTCGGTTTTGGCTAATCGGTTTATCGTTAATTCAGTTTTGGTTGAGTTCGATTCGATTTCATCTGTTTTCGATTTTAACAATTCAATCATTGCTCACTCATAGACACTGTTAATCACGTAATACATCAATTTTTTAATTGAAAAATTATAGCAATCTATACTCAATTTAAAGAGAATAAAATACTCGTTTTTATGATGTATTTAAAAAAAAACATTAACGTATGTAAAAGTTACGGTCATTTAAAAAACGCGGGGTATTTAGTTTTTTATAAGTGGGAAAAATTTAACTACTAATTAATTGTTCATAAATTGGTTAAAGATGATGAAATTAAAATATAATTAAGACAAGAGGAATAAACAGTGATTAGTGTTTTAAAGACTAGTTCACCCTCATTTTGTACCTTATGCATTAAACTAAAAAAAAAAATTCTTAATTTTTTGATATCTTAAAATGTCCTCCACTCATTCATTATAATATAGTATAGTATATATTATTTAAATAAAATGATTTATAAGTTTGTTAGCATCTTTTTTGGCCTCAATTAATCGGCTTGTTAGGTCAGAGGCTTATTTTAGCTCAATTGATTGCTTGATTTAGCCTCAACCGATTTGGTGGTTTGGGGTTCGCATTATTAGTTTTGTCTTAATCAACTTTTGTATTTAGCCTTGGTTACTTTTATGTTTTAGGGTTCCTATCTATTTTGCTTTTGTATTTAGACTCGTAATCAACCTTTGCATTTGTGTGCAACGGATATGATTATGACATATGATGAATGGAGGCAATAGCGATTGATGGTGGTGTGAGGTGGCGTCGGCACCATTGCCTCCATTCATCATATGTCATAATAATATCCGTTGCATCTTGGGTAATTAAAATAGTAATAATAACGCCCATGGCTTTATAGGCATTGCCTAGTGGAGATGGATATGATCGGGTGGTTCTACTCGTGACACGATGATACTCCAGTGATCTGTAAGTGATCCAAATTTGCCGTTCAAAAAACAAATAGTAATAATAACATGAATATGAATATGAACATGAATAAGTTTAAAATAAAACTAGCTAGTTTATTGTTTTTTTATTAAAACTTTCTTACCGATCTACGGGTAATGGTTGTTATTGTTGTTGTAGATTGAGCGATAGGTTGGTTGTTTTGCAATCGGGTGGAGAGGTGGTGGTCAATGGTGGTGCCATGATTGTGGTTTTGTAACTAATTTAAATTAATACATTAATTTATAACAAACTTAAATTACTTAAAGAAATAAAGAATGACCGGTTACATCAATTGCTAACAAACTGAAAGTTTATTTATTACAATAAATAATAAATTTAAAACAATGACATATATGATGATAATTCAAGTAGAATTTCGTTACGTTACGTTACGTTACGTAATAACACCTAAATAGCATAAAACAACCCATTTAAAATAAATAAATTAAAGTTGCCACTAACTCACTAAACATATGTCTTTTGTATAAAACAACCCATTTGACAATTCAAGTAAAATTAGATGGATTTTATGGAAAAAATGGTGGCGCCAAAGAAACTTGGAGGATTTGGGTTGGGCGACATCCGAAATGCGAATCTGGCACTATTAGCAAAATGGTGGTGGGCATACAAAGAAAATCCGTTGGCATTGTGGGCAAGAGTGGTGACGTCGATTCACACTAGTACGTAAGTTCATAACTTTATACAAGTAAAAAAGAGGTATAATGGTGTATGGAAAGATATAGGTGGAGTTGAAAAAGAATTTGGTTTATTGAATTTATCGTTGGAAACAAATGTAGTAGCTGAAGTAGGATAGGGTAGTCATGTAAGATTCTGGTATGATAACTGATTAGGGGAGGGACCAATAAAGGAGAGATATGCCACGCTGTTTGCGGTTGCAAATAACAAAAATTGTGCAGTGAAGGACTGTGTAAATAGGCTGGGAAACAAAAATGTGTGGGCATGAGATTGGAAACGTGGGCCGAGGAGTACACTAGAATGGATGCAGTTGACGGATTTGATGAAAGAGTTAAAGGAGTACAACTTTACACCGGGTAAGGATAAATGAAGATGGAAAAACCAAACAGGTGGAGGGTTTGATGTTGCAGGAATAAGAACGGATATTAGTAAGGCATTAATGTGAGAAGATGACGAGGAGTAGAGCTTGTGGAACTGTTGGTTGCCACCAAAGGTAAATTACCTTTGTTGGCGAGCAATGCTGAATAAAATTCCAGCAAAAGTAGAGCTCCAAAAAAGAGGTTTGGTGAACATAAGGGTACTATGCTCCAGATGCGGGATCGAGAACGAATCAACAGACCATTTATTGGTACAATGCCGGGTTGTCAGAAGCATTTGGGAATCTGTGTGGTTATGGTTAAAAGTTCCTATGGTGCAAAATATCAGCAACTGCAGGGAGGTTTTGGAAGCAGTAAATACATATAATGGATCGAAACTATGGAAGAAAACTATCAGCGTGGTATATGTCACAACAATGTGGCAAGTTTGGAAGGCACAAAATGATCTAGAGTTTACTGATCGTGATTCTCAAATCAGTAATACGGTGGAAGAAATCATGGAAAGTTCGTTTTTGTGGTTAAGAGAAAGATCAAAGATAAAGAACTTAGTATTGGAGAAGTGGCGAGATTTCAACATAAGAGATGTAATCAAGTAATTTTTCTTTATGTCGTTTGTAGTTGTATTTGTTTTATTTGTTGTCTTGTACTCTGTTGGGTTTTTACAGCTATGCTTGCCCTGTTCTATAATCGTAGAATTTTCCGCTGTTAAAAAAAAATTTATTGCATTAACGACTAATAATCATTTTAATAGAATTTCTAAGTCTATGGGGTGTGGAGGAGGGTAGTCCTCAAAGGATGCTCCGCCATGTAGGCGTCCACATAAACGGGTGTGAGAATGAGCCTGAAGGGGATGAACCTAGGGTGGTGGGGATGAGCGTCAATATATATATATATATATGTGTGTGTGTGTATGTATATATGTGTGTGTATGACAGCTCCATCGCAGGCGGCAAGGGGAAGCCGGAGGCGACGCTGACGGGCCAGGGGGTGGTTGTGCTGGGGGAGCCGGAGCTCGCCGGCCCGGGGACGAGCCCCACACAGCTTAGACTAATAAGACTGCTTGGTGTGGGGGACGACCCTGGTGCGGCGACGGGGCTGCACACCGCGCCACCCCCGGGGCGTCTTCGTCCTCTCTGTCTCCTCCTATGTCACACCCCAACGGATGGTGGAAACATCGGGGCACGGGATTGAGCAAAACAGATTGTCCAAGAGAAATTCCATAACAACTAAATTACCGGATAGTTAAGATTATGTCCCATACCATAACCCATCAAGCATTTAATTATTATAGACATAGGTATCTCAAAAACAAGTAAAACTGTTCCGACAACTCAGATTTAATTAAGTAAAATGTTCGTTGGTTTCTAGACTCTCCTAAGCTCGATTCCATCAAGTAGCAAGCAAGCATCCCAAGCAATCAAACACATGTTACATACGTTAAAATAGAGGTCAATACACATAGTGTAAAGGTGAGCATACAAGTTTGATAGTATAATAGAGTTCGAAAACGTTTACACATAACCAGCATGTACAACGTATAATGTGAAGCATGTAAGTTATCGACAAAGATCCTATCAATAATGACTGCGATTTGACAGCGAGTAGCGAGTGCGCATCACATGTTCACCACTGCGAACATGTGAAGTATTGTCCTTAACAACCCCATAGTGAACAGGTGCTGAGTCCAAACTATAGTACTATCATTGCTAAGGCAGGTAGACAACAATTAATGTGTAAACATAACAAACAGGCATTCATCGAGTCACGTATAACATGCAAAAACGGTCAGCGTAAAAATAGTGTTTGCATTGTCTGTTCGATGTGAATTAGAATAAGTAACGTATGTAACTCCCAAAAGTGCATAAAGCAAAAAGGGATCGAGTATACTCACAGCGATGGAAGTTAATGGATTGAAGGATGCGCTAGAGTGAGATTAGCCTGATCAGAACGATAGCATAAGCGATAAGCGTCACGTGAAATGATGCATGGGAAACAGGTGTCGAGTGGTCATCCGGCCGGATGGCAATCCGAACGGATGGCCATTCGATCGGATGTCAATCCGTTCGGATGTCAATCCGTTCGGATGGTCATCCGTTCGGATGGCCATTCGGGCGGATTGACACTCGTTTGGGATGGATGTGTTTGTGTATGATGGCTTTGAATTTTTCGTTGAAGCATTTTGAAAACACAAAAGTATCTCTACCTTTTAGGTCGTTCGATCGAACGACAGTTCGATCGGATAGGGATCCGTCCGGTGAGGCATTTCCCAGAGAACAAGTTCACAGCAGGATTGTTACTCGATCAGATGGTCTACCGATCGGAGGGCAATCCGTTAGAAACTGATGATCTTTTGAAAATTTGTCAAAAAGTTTAAGTGTTGGATACCAAGTGCAATCCGATAGGACGGCAATCCGTCCCAAAATCTGGCCGTTTTGCAAACTTGAAGTTTGGCTAAGCTTTGTAGTTTGATCGAGACGGTATGACCACGTATTGAGCAATAGGAACCCTCATCAGAACCAGGTTAGCCGACCGAAAAGGAATCACCCCAATCCGAGTCAGTTAACTGTTCGTGACGGATGTTCTTGTTCAACCGAGATCGGTGGTCTCGTTGATAGGAATCAGATCTTGGACCGACACTTCACTAGAAACGAGTAGAAGGCCTGAACTAGCTCCAATTCTATCTGTTTTGAGTGCATTGAGTGTAAAATAGTTGAAAGAAAGTTAGAAACCAACTTTCAATCCTTCACATCTCGAAAATGCTTAGATCTAGATGCAAATAGTGTTATGTGGAAATCATGTAGATCTGAGTTGTTCTTGGTGGAATAATGCCAAAACTTCAAGTTCATAAGAACTCCATGATGACATCATCCTAGAATACCTCAAATCCGCTGATTTCACGGTTAAAAGTGAAGATTCAACGGTGAAAAAGATGAAGAAATGCGTGTAGATTAGAGAAGTACAAGATTTGAGTTAAAAACTTACAAGAATCACGAGAAATCGAGAGAAAGAAGGTCTGGAACGCTGCTGGTCGAGCGAGGGAGCTGTCACATCACAAATGATGTGACAGAGGGGTATTTATAGGGTTTCTAAAAGGAGAAAGGGAGCACTCAGGTGTCGGATCAGATGGCCATCCGTTCGGATGGTCATCCGTTTGGATGACCATTGATCGAATGGTCATTCGATCGAGTGGCTCCGGCGAGTTGGTTTTCGTGTTTTCGTTTCGTGCGTTGAGCGTTGCGATGCGTTTCGAGTAAGCGATGCGATAGTATTTCCCATTAGTTACACAAATAACCTAACTACTATATCTAACATACAATCATTGTAAATAACTTGTGTTTCGCGTTTGCGATTAGATTGTGATGCGATAGAATTACGATTGCGATTGTGATTAACACCTCAACACAAACATAACATGCACAAGTAACACATAATAAGCACACACACGTAAAACAATATCCATAACCTATAATTCGGGTTGTGAATGCGATGCGATTAGCGATAGATGGACCTACGGCCATTGAAACATGGCCGTTAGCATTGAACTGCTTGAAGCTAAAAGTAGCCATAGGAAATTCTGTCATGGATTCTTCTGAGGACTTGCTAGTGTTTTCATTTAACTCACTGACGTTTTGCGGAATTACTTTAGCGATTTGGCTTACGACGAGAGAAGCGATTCGCTTGTCAGCGTGTTTGCGTCTAGCGGCTCGGGAGTGTTGCGATCCGAATGACGACATTGTCTGCAACAGACATTGTCACAGGACTCAAACTCAATTTCGATTATTCATAGTATAGTCTAACGATTCACCACAAAGCTCAGGAACACGGTCATTCACAAAGTTCACGTAGGCACATAATCACAGAATCACGTAAGCACAGAATCACAAAAGCACATAAGCACATGAGCACATAAGCTAACCTAAACACGTATTTTGCACGTATTCACCTATCCTTCATAACAGCGTATAGCGATTAAGTGTAGTGATTACGATTTGCGGGTAGCGATTGCGAATAAAGACTAGTGATTTGTTGGCGTATTGTGAGTTGTGTGTGGTTTGGAGGAGCGAGAAACGTGAAATCGAAACCATCAGTACCACCGTACCGTTTATCTCAAAACGCTAACAAATAGGCATATAAAACACATAAAATTCCACATAAAAGCGATAAATCACAGAGTCAGCGGCGACAATTCCAGAATTGAAACACATAAAATCGAGAATAGATTGTCTGCGGCTGATAGACATCGACTACCTAAAGTGATTCGACTATTCACAAGGACTTGCAGTGAACACTAGGGCCTTCAGGACTGTGCTCTTGCCTCAATCCGGTCAAATCGGCACGCATCCCTCCAGTTACAGTGTGACTTCAAGTCGTTGTCCGTCGAGACTTTGGTGGGAGTTTTGTAAAACCACAATAAAGAGTTGAATAAGTCATCAAGATTCAGGTTTCATCCCTAACTTAATGACTATGTTTCCTATTTTGAGTGGAGTTGAGGGAAAATTTGCGTCGAAGTACGGATTTCACTCCTGATTCCATGCAAATTCTCGTGTTGATAGTAAAAATAACGAATCGAATGAGTGATCTGATCGAGAGTTTGCGGTTTTCACACCTAATCTTAACCAGATCATTTGCTTGTGTGTGTAGCCAGCCTTAGGAAAGGCTGGTCTTGCGCGGAACTGTAGTATGCGATGTTCACGCAAAAGTGTAGAGTACAGCGAGTTCGAGCGAGAAATAGCGAGTAAGCTCGTACAAAACCCATACCGGGTATGCAAAAGTCGGTCTGTTGGTACTTAGACTATAGACTAGGTCGTTTCTAAGACATCGACCCGGACTAGGTCGAGTCTTGCCTAATTCCCTATAGTTATGGCTCTGATACCAATCTGTCACACCCCAACCGATGGCGGAAACATCGGGGCGCGGCAATGAGCGAAACAGATTGTCCAAGAGAAATTCCATAACAACTAAATTGCCGGATAGTTAATATTATGTCCCATACCATAACCCATCAAGCATTTAATTATTACAGACATAGGTATCTCAAAAACAAGTAAAACTGTTCCGACAACTCACATTTAATTAAGTAAAATGTTCATTGGTTTCTAGACTCTCCTAATCTTGATTCCATCATGTAGCAAGCAAGCATCCTAAGCAATCAAACACCTGTTACATACGTTAAAATAGAGGTCAACACACATAGTGTAAAGGTTAGCCTACAAGTTTGATAGTATAATAGAGTTCGAAAACGTTTACTCATAACCAGCATGTACAACGTATAATGTGAAGCATGTAAGTTATCGACAAAGATCCTATCAATACCAATGACTGCGAGTAGCGAGTGCGCATCACATGTTCACCACTGCGAACACGCGAAGTATTGTCCTTAACAACCCCTGAGTGTACAGGTGCTGAGTCCAAACTATAGTACTATCGTTGCTAAGGCAGGTAGACAACAATCAATGTGTAAACATAAAAAACAGGCATTCATCGAGTCACGTATAACATGCAAAAACGGTCAGCGTATAAATAGTGTTTGCGTTGTGTGTTCGATGTGATTTAGAATAAGTAACATATGTAACACCCAAAAGTGCATAAAGCAAAATGGGATCGAGTATACTCACAACGATGGAAGTTATTGGATTGAAGGGAGCGCTAGAGTGAGATTAGCCAGATCAGAACGATAACATAAGCGATAAGCGTCACGTGAAATGATGCATGGGGAAACAGGTGTCGAGTGGTCATCCGGCCGGATGGCAATCCGAACGGATGGCCATTCGGGCAGATTAACACTCGTTTGGGATGGATGTGTTTGTGTATGATGGCTTTGAAGTTTTCGTTGTAGCATTTTTAAAACAGAGAAGTATCTCTACCTATCAGGTCGTTCGATCGAACGGCAGTTCGATCAGATAACGATCCGTCCGGTGAGGCATTTCCCAGAGAACAAGTTCACAGCAGGATTGTCACTCGATCAGATGGTCTACCGATCGGAGGGAAATCCGTTAGAAACTGATGATCTTTTAAAATTTGTCAAAAAGTTTAAGTGTTGGATACCAAGTGCAATCCGATTGGATTGCGGTTCGATCGGATGGCAATCCGATCGGACGGCAATCCGTCCCACAATCTAGCCGTTTTGCAAACTTGAAGTTTGGCTAAGCTTTGTAGTTTGATCGAGACGGTATGACCACTTATTGAGGAATAGGAACCCTCATCAGAACCAGGTTAGCCGACCGAACGGGAATCACCCCAATCCGAGTCAGTTAACTGTTCATGACGGATGTTCTTGTTCAACCGAGATTGGTGGTCTCGTTGATAGGAATCAGATCTTGGACCGACGCTTCACTAGAAACGAGTAGAAGGCCTGAACTAGCTCCGATTCTATCTGTTTTGAGTGCATTTAGTGTAAAAGAGTTGAAAGAAAGTTAGAAACCAACTTTTAATCCTTCACATCTCGAAAATGCTTAGATCTAGATGCAAATAGTGTTGATTCATGTGGGAATCATGTAGATATGAGTTGTTCTTGGTGGAATAATGCCAAAACTTGAAGTTCATAAGAACTCCATGATGACATCATCCTAGAATACCTCAAATCCGCTGATTTCACAGTTAAAAGTGAAGATTCAATGGTGAAAAAGATGAAGAAATGAGTATAGATTGTAGAAGTACAAGATTTGAGTTGAAAACCTACAAGAATCATGAGAAATCGAGAGAAAGAAGGTCTGGAACGTTGCTGGTCGAGCGAGGATGTGACAGAAGGGTATTTATAGGGTTTCTAAAAGGGGAAGGGGAGCACTCAGGTGTCAGATAAGATGGCCATCCGATCGGATGGTCATCCGTTCGGATGACCATTCGATCGAATGGTCATTCGATTGAGTGGCTCCGGCGAGTTGGTTTTCGTGTTTTCGTTTCATGCATTGAGCGTTGCGATGCGTTTCGAGTAAGCGATGCGATAGTATTTCCCATTAGTTACACAAATAACCTAACTACTATATCTAACATACAATCATTGTAAGTAACTTGCGTTTCGCGTTTGCGATTAGATTGCGATGTGATAGAATTGCGATTGCGATTGTGATTAACACCTCAACATAAACATAACATGCACAAGTAACACATAATAAGCACACACACGTAAAACAATATCCATAACCTATAATTCGGGTTGTGAATGCGATGCGATTAGCGATAAGATGCGATGAAGTAGCGATTTATTAACATGTACTACACATAATACAACTAATGTAATTTAAATACAAAACTAGTTATAAGTCAAGGTGGTCAAATCCGTAGTTAAGCAAGGAGTGACAGATCGCAATTAGCAATCTTTTCTTCCTTTGACTTTGACTTTAGTAACACGGGTTGTTACATCCTAGACGTCGGTGTAGTCTTTATACCACACACACATATACATACATACATACATACATACATACATACATGCATGCATGCATACATACATACATACATATATATATATATATATATATATATATATATAGGGTTAGGTTCATTTGTGAAAAATCCTAACCGTTGATTATCAATACACAAGTGTAAATCAATGACCAAGATTTGATCATAATTTGATGATGAAAATACGCTAAGTCCATCCTCTTCAGGCTCATTCCCACACCCGCTTAAATGGACAATTGGATACCTACGTGACAGAGCATCTTTTGAGGACTACCTTTCTCCACACCCCATAGTCTAAGTAAACCACATTGCATAGTTGCCGTTTTTTATGACAAAGTCACAAAATAAATATAACTGAAAAAAAACACAAATAAGTTTTTTTGGGACAAAGTCACAAAATAAATATCTAATATCTAAATATTAATAAAAGACTCCATTTAATGCCACATGACATTCTTTCCTTCAACCTCACATTTTTTATTTTTTATTTATACAAACAATTTATCTTTTTTTTTTAAATTATAACTGCTATAAAATCTCAACAAATTTAGATTGAAGTTCAAGTTAGACCCATGGGATAATCAATCTCTTCCCTTCGAGAGACTAGCCTGGGTCAAAGTTCAAGGCGTCCCTATGCATCTGGCAGACAATGATGTTCTCAACAACATTGCCGAAAATTTTGGAAAGATGGTCCATGGTTCTCAATTGGAGGTGGGAGACGGGATTTTGTCGGTGAGTTGGATTGGACTGTTGGTAGGGGGAAGGTGACAGAATTCATGGCCAGGTTACGTTAAGGTGGAAGAATAATCAGTTCCGCGTTTGGGTAGAGGAGGAAATTAACGATTGGGTCCCCGACTCGATTGGTATGGTGAAGGTCCTGACGGATGTTTCGTCTCCTTTGGGTTTGAGTTTGTGGGAAAACCGTCCGGGATCTCTGGACAATCGAAGGTCGGAATACAAGTCGGTGGGGCAGGAAGTCGAGAAGGCGGTGGATCTTAATGACGTGGAGGCTACGTCTCAGTTAAACATTAATGTTCTTAATTTGGAGGATACTGCATTTGGAGAGGAGGTTGGCAACATGGAGAATCCAAAAGATTGTAATGATGACAGAAGGAATGTTGGTAATTCCGAGGAAGGTGGAAAGCCTCTGCAGGAGAGAGAAAAGGTGGGATTTGACTGTGGAATTGGAAGTGTTAGAATAGAGGGCAAAAGGTTTGATAGAGAAGGTGGGGTACTCAACGGTGTAAAGGAGCTGTAAACTGGAGAGGGTGGGCCCTCTATGGCTGCAGTGTCGGATTCTCCCATAGAAAGTGGACCTTATTTTTTTTAAGTCTTTGGATCAGGAACTTAGGCCCAAAAGAAAGTCCATTAAGGTCAGGCCTAGTAATAAGTTTGCAACCCAGCCTGGGAGGTGTAGCCCAATCTCGCTTGGGAGACCAAAAAAAAAAGACTAAGGGATGAGGGGGTTTTCAAATTCGATCTTAATGTCAGGGGAGACGACCTCGGAGAAAGTAACCCCAACTCGGATCCGGGTGTCGTGCAGATCCCTTCTCTGCCTGAGGAGGCGTATATGCCAGAGGGTGGCGGTGATAATATTGATATGTCTTCCGTTAATTGCGAGGTGGATCCTGGTCTCGCTGGTAGTGGTGACGATCTAGGAGAGGTGGTTAAACATTCTTTCGAGGTTCATAAGGAGGACGAAGTGGAGGAAACAATCAAGATCGGAAAGGTGTTAAGAGTTAACCTTGAAAACCACTCGGAGCTGGTCTCAGATTTCATCAGAGGAAAAGGTAAAAATGTTGTGTTACAATGAATATTATATCTATTAACATTCGAGGTATGGTCGGGGGTGTCAAAGCTTCGTGGGTGGAAGATTTAAGGGTTTCTAATAAAGCGAGTGTTTTAGCTATCCAAGAGTCCAAAGTGGAGTTTGTGGCGAAGTCGGATCTGGTGCGGTTTTGGGGCAATAGAAATTTCGATTTCGCTAGTGTTGGGTCAGTAGGTCTTTCAGGTGGTTTGGTGTGGCTCTGGGACCCCAAAATTTTGAAAATTGATTCCGTTGTTCGGAATAGGTGTTTCCTGATTTTAAAGGGCTCTCTGGCTGGTAGTGGGGATAGGGTTAATTTAATCAACGTATATGCTCCGCAGAGTGTGGCTGCTAAGCAGCAACTTTGGTCTGATATCTCTGCTTTTATATCTCCGGATGATGGTAAATGGATCCTAGCGGGAGACTTTAATGCAGTTCGCAATCCTGATGAAAGAAAACACTCCAGTTTTAAACACATCTGTGCAGAAAATTTCAACATGTTCATTTTTGATAACGGTTTATTGGAGTACCCGTGCCAAGGTAGGAAATTTACGTGCATCAGGGATAACGGGAAAAAACTTAGCAAGTTGGATCGTTTTCTGGTATGCCTGGAGTTTTTTAATAAATGGCCCTCAGCTTGTGTTAGAGTTTTACCTAGTCGGCACTCTGATCACTGTCCGATCCTTCTAGAGCTCGTTGATCTGAACTTCGGTCCTCGTCCTTTCAGGATTTTTCGTTCTTGGATTGGGAAACCGGGTTTTGGAGAATCCGTCAAGGAAGTTGTGGAGAATTTCGAGTCTTTTGATCCTCCGGATGTTTGTCTTTCGTCTAAATTTGCAGCTATTAGATCTCGGTTGAAACTTTGGAGGGATGATTTTCACTCGAAAGAGAAGGAGCAAGAAACGTTAGCCTTATCGGAAATAGAAAAGTTAGAAGAGGAAATGGAAATTAGGAATCTATCGGAAGAAGAAGAGTGGATATTGGCGGAGAACAAGAAAGTTGTCAAAGAGGTGGATGTGAGAAATAATTCGGATCTCAATCAAAGAGCTCGTAATAGGTGGGCTTTGGACGGTGACAAGAATTCAAAGTTTTTCCATGCTTTGATTAATAATAGAAAAGCAACGAATTCGATTCATGGTCTTAACATTAACGGAGAATGGTGTTCCAAACCGAACGCTATTAAGAAGCAAGTCTTATCATTTTTTCGTGACAGATTCAAAGAAGATCTTCCCATTAGACCGGAGTTCTCGAGTAATTTTAAGAAGATTTCAGGAGTGGATAGTGCTTTGTTAACTGAAGCTTTCTCCGATCAAGAGATAAAAGATGCGGTGTTGGGTTGTGGGGATGACAAGGCTCCTGGTCCGGACATGATGAATTTCTATTTTATTAAACACTTTTGGGATCTTTTCAAAGATGATTTTGCGAGAATTTTTGCTAGCTTCTATGATCATGGAGACATTAATCTTGGAAGTGGAGCGTCTTTCATCACTTTAGTTCCCAAAGTGAGTGACCCTGTTTCTCTCAACAACTACAGACCTATCAACCTCGTCGGTGTCATCAGCAAGGTTATTTCTAAAGTGTTAGCTAACAGGATGAGGAAGGTGTTGGATGGTGTGATTTCGGAATCTCAGTCAGCTTTTTTGAATGGAAGGTATATCTTAGATGGCCCCCTTATTATTAACGAACTTATATCATGGGTTAAGAAGAGGAAATCCAAAGCGTTCTTCCTTAAGCTCGATTTCGAGAAAGTATACGACAATGTGAATTGGAATTTTGTGATCAACATCCTTCGTCAAATGGATTTCCCTATCAAATGGTGTCAATGGATTAGAGGAATTCTAAAATCGGCAAACTCTTCAGTTTTGGTTAATAGGGCCCCTACCTTCACTTTTAAATGTGGTAAAGGCATGAGACAAGGGGACCCGTTATCTCCGTTCCTTTTTTTTAGTAGTCATGGAGGCCCTCTCGTGTATGTTGTCTAGCGCGAAAGATGGGGAAATTATTAGAGGTTTGGTTACTCCTAACGGTGGGCCGACTATTACTCACCTTTTGAATGTGGACGACGCCATCGTGGTGGGGGAGTGGTCTAAAGATGAAGTTATTAACATTGTGAGAATCCTCCGATGTTTTCATATTGTGTCGGGTCTTAAAATAAATCTTGATAAATCCAACTTATATGGTATTGGAGTGGGATCGGAGAAATTAGGGAGCTTGGCTAATGAGGTGGGTTGTAGACCGGATTGCCCTCCGTTCAAGTACCTTGGGCTTAAAGTTGGAGCTAATATGAACCGGATCGCTAATTGGCAACCGGTGATTGATATTTTTAGGGCTAGGCTTGCAAAATGGAAGGCCCATCTTCTATCTATCGGGGGGAAGGGTGGTGCTTATTAAATCGGTAATGGAAAGTCTTCCTTCTTATTATTTTTCGATTTCTAAAGCTCCTAAGAAAGTTATTGAAGAATTGGAATCGATGATCAAGAAATTTCTTTGGGGCGGCTCTTTGGAAGAAAAGAAAATGCATTGGGTCGCGTGGGAGAATGTAGCGCGTCATAAGAAGAAAGGAGGTCTTGGTTTGAACAAGTTGCAAGATATTAATGTTTCACTCTTGTTTAAATGGGGGTGGCGGTTCAAGTCGGAGAAATCTAACTTGTGGAAAAGGGTTATCGACGCATTCACTCCTCGAGGGTGGGTTGGGAATGTTTACCTTTCAAGAAGTCGTTACCCGGAGTACGGAACAACATTGCTAAAGTAGTTACTAATTCTAAAGTTGGGGGAAGCTCGCTTAAAAACCTATTCAAAGGGAAAGTGGGTAACGGTGAAGATGTGGCATTTTGGTTAGACCCGTGGCTCCTTGATGAACCTCTTAAAAATAGTTTCCCGGGTCAACTTAGCCAGGTCAGTGGTATTTTAAACGGGTTCCACATTTCTTCTGCTCCGGATCAGTGGTTGTGGGCTGCTGAGTCCGATGGAAGCTTCTCGGTCAGTTTGGTTAAGCGGCTGCTGGTTCAAGTCGGAGAGCATGGTTCGGATTTTGTGCTAGACTGGTGCAACTGGGTCCCCTCAAAGTGTAATATACATGTTTGGAGATCGGCTTTGGACAGAATTCCGACTGTGGATGCATTAAAAAGAAGGAATGTAGTTGTTAATCCGACCTCGTGCTCGTTTTGCAACTCATGTGAAGAAACAGCGGAGCATGTTTTCATAGCTTGTCAGACGGCTGCTATAGTTTCGAATGTGGTGAGTTCTTGGTGCAAAATTCTCGGCATTTTTGCGTTTTCGATCAAAGATTTATTCTCGGTTCACAAAGAGTTAAGGGTTTCGGAAAAAAAGAGAGTCGCGGTTCAAGGGATCATCATGATTGTTTGTTGGTGCTTGTGGCGTGCTAGGAACAAGGCCAGGTTCTCGGACTCCCCGATAAAGATCGAAAATATCATAAGTGAAGTTAAGGCGTTGGGATATCTTTGGTTTTCGGTTAGATCTAAGTATAAAGACATAGAATGGGGGGAATGATGTTCGTTTGTAAATATGTAATCTAGTTTCTTCTGTTTGTTTTTGTCGGCCCGGCTTGGGTCGGCGTTTTTTGTTAATGAAAGTTACTTTTCAAAAAAAAAAAAAATGAATTAAATACTTTCATATTTATAAACTTGATAAACATTACACATATTGATCACACACATCACATATTGAACATACACGATACAAAAGTTATTTTGGTATTTGAAAAACGTCTAAAATTATTGTCTTATAATTTATATATTCACTAGGTTATAACCCGGAAACTTTCCGGGTAGAAAATTTTAATTTAAACGAATCATAAATGTATAAATGAAATAACAATAACAATACTGATCATAAAACGAATACCGATATAGGTTCCGATTATAACAATACCGATAGTGATGTCAGTATCGATTTAACTTGGTTCATCATGCTATTATCTTGAATAAAACTATTTTTAACAAAGTTTATACAGAACCATGGAGAAAAAAATTACTTCGAGTTGCGTATTCAACTTAAAAAAAAGATAACGAATGCGAGTTATCGAAGAAAAATCAAATTAAATAAAATTCTACTCTTTTAGCTCTAAAGTATCCTCTTTCCCTTTTCTCCACCATAAATTTTAATTCGGTTTCTTAAACTTTTCTTGTTATAAAGAGCCATAAAACATACAAAAGTAAGAATGTAAAGTACACATGTATATTTAGAGCATTTACATTGGAGCCTCTATTCTATATTATATAGAGAAATTAATAGAGGAAACAACAAAAATACCATCACATTGAAATCTCTATAAAAAAAAAAAAATTAAAGAAAGTACATAAGGCATTTGTTGGTCAATGCAATTGTCACCCATGGTTCAACCTTATCAAAATACTGTCAGAAAAAAAAAAAGAAAGAAACTTGATGCCATATGCGATATTTACAACTACAACAGGACAGACACTATATGATTTTTTTTATACTAAAACAGATTTATCAGTTTTGTGTTTTTATTCAAGTGATAATCAAAGCACATAATCTGATTGTAGAAGCATATAGTCCGATTATTTCAAAAGGCATAATTCGATTACTTCAAGATACATATAATAGCTTTAAAAAGCAAACTCAAATGCTCCCTAAACTTACTGATGGGGTATAAAGTAGTACATGTTTATGCAGATCCAATGCACCTTTGTTTTCCTAAATGTCTCGAGCAGAACGTACATTCATGACCCACGCATTATACTCCACGCATCTTTTACAATCCAAAGAGAAAATGAGCTTTCTAAAACTTAAAATCCTTTTTCTTCGACTTGCTATCTTTCTCATGCATCCTTCGCTTCCTCTTCTTTTCATTCTCCAAACACAGTAATCCCAGAGTTAAGCGTTCATCATCATTTAAAAAAAATATATATATATATTTCAAATGAAATAAAGTAAAAATATGATGCACACACCTCGGCAACCATGTCACTGAAGTCCTCCCGTTGGTTAAGGCGCTTCTCTTCCTTCCGGGTCTCCTCGTATCTAAAAAAGATCACAAAGATTAATAAGTAAACATCAAGTTTATGTCACTTTCATCACTAAAAATCACATGCGGCGTGCTAAACCAATCATTCAATACCCTTTGTCAGATGGTTCAAGATCGCATTCTTGCCTTTGTAGGTGGATGATAATTACACACTAAGATTCAAATTTGGCTTACTACCTACAGAATGTGACATGCAATCGGACCTATGACCAACAAAATCTAACCTTGATTCTAATTTTTTAAAGAATACAATGACCTATTAAAAACTATAAGTTCTAGTTAACCTCATGAGAGACCTACTTTGATCCCTAAACAATAGTTGGATCACGAACCCTCGGAGATCAATGTCCGTTATTATTTGACAATGTTGCAGCTCAAAAATGGCAAGATCGGGTTCAGTGGATCAGTTTTGACCCATTTGTGGCTATAAAAATTGCATAAAAATAGCAGAGTAATCAAAATAAAGACCCATTTGTGCTTGTAAATAAAAATTACACAGTAATAAGAATGAAGACCCATCTATGCTTGTAAATAAAACTTGCAGAGTAATCAGAATGAAGACCATATAAATAAAAATTGCATAGTAATAAATAGAAGTATATTAATTATTCATTTCTCATATTAAACTTTAAACTTTGAATATATATATATTACACTTCAATAAAACCAACCATTAGAATAAGTTGTGAAAAACCAATCAAAAAACTTGTAATAGCACCAAAATTACATTGATGATATATTTTTAGTAATAAAAGTATAACACCAACTGTACTAAAATGAAACAACTCTTCTTAGAAAAAATTGACCCCAGAAGCCGACCATAATTGACCCCAAAATCAAGTAATTCTTTTTATACGTTGAGGTTGATTTTATCTAATAGGTAGTTTCCAAATAACAAAATCATAAAGTTATGCTAATAGGCTCATAGCAGTTTCAGGTTAATCATAAGAAAAGTGTGTTACGTATGTTGTTGTAAGAAGTGTTATATCCTACCAGAGGCCGTTTCTGTTAGTTCGAGCTTGCTGTTTCACGGTTGCGGCCATCCAGCAATTTCAAGCAATCAACAATCCACTAAAGTAGAGCCATCATACCTAAAAAACCTAAACAAACAGTTATGTAGGATCAATTTATAAGTGCCTTTAGTTCACAACCTCACCCCGCCACCTGGAATAAGTAGCATACTGAAGGAAAGAGGTAAAACTTATTCAATGAACCGATGACCACTCAAAGAAAAATGCATAGACCCACGTGAGCGGTTTAACCCTATAAAACAAAAAATTGAAATACAATAAAAGCCCCAAAGCTGGCACATATATGACGAAAAATCTTTATCTAAATAAACTTAAAAAGGTACCTTTCTAGTTGAAGATCATGTGTTAACAAAAGAACCTCTAAATCTAGTTGAAGATTCATTATAACAAATCGCTCAAAGAAACACATAGCATAATCAGTAAAACATTAATGTTGCGTATTTGTTAAAAAACATCAATTTACAATTAAGGTTTCAGATTTTATTAGAAATCCCCAACTTGGTGTTGCTTATTAGTTTAAAATCCCCTAAATCAACACACCGATTAAAGCAATATATCGTCACAGAAACACACCGCACAATCGATAAGACATTATTGTTGCGTATCTGTATAAAATAATTAATTTACAGTTAGGTTTCTGATTTTTAGAGAAATCCCCAACTTAAGGTTTCATATTTTTTTAAAATCCCCAAAATCAACACAACGATTCAAGCAATATATCGTCGGATATGTGTGTGTTATACCAATTGAAATCAAAATCATAATGCATGTGTCAAATATGAGTTATCGATCAAATACATTAACCAAGATCTAACATATAGGATGCAGATAGATAACAACGTAAGAAAAAACGAAAACTGTAAACATCAAATAAAAGATATCATACCTGTCATAACAATGGATGAATCGCCGGAGAACAAAGCATTGGTACATAAAGAGTCAGTATGTAGGGTTTATGAGAAGAAAAAGAAAATAAACGATTAATGAGATTAGAATCGTAAAACAAAGAAATCAGAAACAATAAAATCAAAAACAAAGAAACATACCTTTGATTGGTTAATAGGATTGATGTGTGTGAAGAAGATGATGATGCAGAGGTTTGGCTAGGGTTTGCAATGAAAAGTAAAGTGAGAGAAACTTGAATCAAAGAATATGGATTGGATCATATGGAAGATCGATTTCACAGAAACATCTAGATGGATTTAGAAAGAAAAAAACGAAGAACCATGAAAGACCACACCGCCGTAAAATCCGCTTCAAGCATCCTCCACTTCAGACATGGCTGCGCTAGGGTTTTGAGAGGGAAGTTAGAGAGAAAGGTCTGTAGTGTTCTTGAATGAAAAGAAAATTTTAGAAACAATATATACCCGGGTCAAAATCCGGATCCCGTGTATACCCGTAAGAAGAAAAAAAAGACCCGAAATTTTGGAGCCAAAACCAATTTCAAGAAGCCCTATGGTGATGCCACATCATCTCTCAAGCCCTCACAACATGACACCTAAGCCCTTATTTATCATGTTTATATATATATATAGATTACTAATTTTTTGATTTTTTTTTATTTAACCGTGTAAAACACGGGATTATAATCTAGTAACTGAACAAAACATAAACACAAAAAAGTAAGTATATAAAAAATTAAAACTCCATTATAATCTATCAATTAAATATAGCTAAATATATGTAACAACATTAAAGCGATACGGGAATATATCGAAGCATGAAATATAAAAGTTTAATTTGATTTTTATTTCTTTTAAAATATACCATGTGCACGCTTGTTTGGAAAAGTACACATGAGTGGTAAGATTATTTAATATATACGCCTTTCCAGCGAAAATTGGCCCACTCCTTTTAATAATACGTATTCATGATTTCAAATAAAGTGTAATTTGGTCTAATTCATAGCTTAATAATACTGTAATTAAATGTCTTAAAATTGTTGTTAACATAGAGCTTTATTTTGAATTATTATACTATGGACACATTCCTAATTAGTTCTATATTATATTCTGTAAATACTATTTGTGTGATAATTCGAAATTAAAGTGTTGGGATTTTTTAAATAAAGAGGTATCAAACGTTGATACAAATTAAAGAAATCCAAATCACATGAACTCGATCATTTTTATCATTTCAAATTTGATTGACTAAAGTATACACACGATTACACTTAAATAGTTATTTAACACCCCTAACTAAAAAAATACTTTTCTGAAACCTCATTATTCATTAGTTTTTCTCTACATTATTTTAAATACCCTTGTTAATATATTCGTTTTCATACTTTGAATTTCCTTTACTTTAAAGAGCTATTCCACACATAGGAAAAGTTTTCATACTTTGAATTTCCTTTACTTTAAAGAGATATTCCACACATAGGAAAATATTCGAATATATAGTCTCTATGAATTTCCTTTAAAGAGATATTCCACATATAAAAAAATATTCGAATACATAATCTCCTAAAAATAGAAAGTCGTAGGAAGGGTATCAAACAAACTTTGATTAAACTCATTCTAGCGACACTGGAATTATCTCCTCGAACTCCACGATCTTAGATTTTAGGTTTTCGCTTTGTATTTTTAGCTTGTAGCTTTTAGAATTTTTGTTTTAATAATTGTGTCTTTTTATTTGGCATTGTATATTTATTTTATTTTCAGTATTGTGTCTTTTTTTTTTTTTTTTTTTTTTTTTTTTGCGATTTTCGTGTCTTTTTTTCTTAGCATTATGTTATATTTCTCGATATTGTGTTTAAATTTTGCGATCTATTGCGTCTTTATAACTTTCATAGATTTAAGAGACTTTGTAGGATAACTTTGTTATTCATACATTAATGTATGCTTTTTAGACCTATAAGGGTGAAAGGGTATTTAGTTGAACCTACAAGTACTTTCTCCATCATCTAATAATATCGTGTCATATCACGGGAACCCAATTCAACCCGTTTCAACCCTACTAAAAGGGACACTCATAGGTGAACCCACAATAGCATTCGACTTCAAATCCTCTCAAGCATACCAGCAAAGTCTGAGTCAACCACGAGTTCATGAACCGTGACTTCAACCGGCCATGAAAGCCAACATGGGTTACAACCCTTGCTAACCAGCTTGAATTTTCTCAACTCGGGCCTGGAATCACTTGCCCCCTTCCATCCTTAAAAAATCCGGTTGTCCAACTTAGGCTAGTGCTTGCAAATTTCGCCATTGAAATTTTTCAGTGTGTGTATGAAATATTAAAACTTTGATAATAACCAGGCTTTAAACATTTATTTCTTAGATATGGCTTTTAAGGTTCACATTTAGGTTACATTTATAAATATAAAATGATTGATTTTAGGTTTAATATAAATTGTTACCGTATTAATTAATGATCTATTTTCGAAGCGTATGAGTATCCTAGACGTGGCTCATATGTTTTAGGGCAAGGGTATACGCACACGCTGAACAAAAAGTGTTTTAGATGCACCGTTATAATGGTTTGGAAGTGCCATTATAATCGCACAGTCAATTCGCATGCCATTCATGGATAACTTAGACGCACCGTCGTAATTCGTTTAAACTCATAGCTGTAACAACTAACCAGTTTTGATCGACACACAATTATAATCAACATTAAAAAAAGTGTCACTTTAAATAATAATACATTGATAGTATACTCGAAAGATAACAAAATTCTTAATTTTTTATCACTTTTTAAAATTAATAATAAAGTACCTAAAACTTATGTAGATTTAAAATTAACAACTATATATAAGAATTACTATATGGCTCACGACAAAATACTTCTGAATTTAAATCCACTAGAGGGAAATCTAACTGACAAACTGTAGCAAACAAAAATATTTGCACCACGCCTATGACTATGGAGATTTGAAAATTATATTTTACTATTTGGAACTTTCTTCTTGTTCGTATTGGCTGTGTTGGGCACAAACTATATAGTTTTGAATTCTAGTCATTATATATCAATGTATATAAATCCGTGAATGTTCAGATTTTTAGGCAGCTTTTGACATTTTACTTTTTATTAAGATTATGTTTCAAACAGAAAGTTTGCACTGGATTTTTTTTTTAATTTTTATCTTTTGTAAATCAAATACAATGTTTGGTCATCAAAACATCGCTTTACTTAATTCTAGTTTTGATAGGATCCGATGCATTGAAACTGGAATTAAATAAAGCGATGTTTAGATGACCAAACATCATATTTGATTTACAAAACTAAGGTAAGATAAAAATGAAGTTTGAAGTCGAGTCTATTAGATTGTATAAAAATATCCGTAGCATATCATAATCAAACTTTATACAAGTAGTAAGTAGTTATCAATGTAAGAGTACTAGTTGGTGTGGTGTGCTTAGCTTCTTAACACATGCAAGCATCACGTCCGTATATTTTAATTTGATCTAAACCCCATATGGTTTTCATACTTGGTATAATATTATTTATAATTATTGAATCTTAACTAAAACAAATTAACCCTTTATTTAGTTTACAGGATAACAATTTTCTAAATAATTCCCATAAGAGTTTTATAAAAACTCACAAGGAAAAAATATAAGAATTTTATGCTTGTTGTTTTGAATATATGTTTTAATTTACAGTACTATTACATTCGTTTAATATGATTTTAGGGTTTTCTACTGAATTGATGTGTAGGCAATATTCCCTAGTGAAGATGCATATTGTCGGATGGTTCCGCTGGTAACACAATAATACTCTAATGATCCGTTAGTGATCCAAATAGTGATCCAAATTTACCATTAAAGAAATAATTTTAGTAACAACCCGAACCTAGTTAAAAAATATTCATGTTTTTACATGTTAAGTCAACCTTCCCACTTACCAACTCATATTATCATTAAGTAGACATCATGTTTGAATCTTGAATCCACCAACGACTCTAGTAGGGCCTTTAAAAGGATTTTCGATTTGCTGTTAAAAAAAAGATTTTCGATTTGCTGCATTGTAAAAGCATAACGGGCACTAAAAAAGTATTATTAAATAATCTGAATGTTTTTGAACTTTATATTTTCCAATCCGAATATTTTTATATTTCTTAATCTTATAGTATTAATTAATTATGTAATATTCGGTAAAGTGGTAAACCTTATAAGATTAGTATTACTTTTGATGAAGTTATCCATTTCGGCAGAACGTTATTTTCATTTTGGTGTTTTTAATACTGTGAAAAATTTTGGTTATAAAACTAAAAGTACAATATGCTCAAAGCTTAGTACATGTGTAGAATAGTAACTAGTTTATTAACTAAAAGTCGATGATACTCGGTATATAAAACTATAAATACAACCTTTATAGTTAAAAAAACAAAACACACAAAGTATAAAATTTTCTCACTTCTTAATTTCTACTTTTTTTTTTTTTTTTAATCTGATGAGAGCTTGCGATCCAGACTTTCTTCAAGATCTGCAACTTGTTCTTGAAGATTACAATGGAAGGAAACCAATGATATTTTGAGAACTGCGATAACCGCAACACAATTGTACCTATTGATTCGAATGTCATATATATGACGCTTATGTAACCACACCTCTTTAGTTTTGTCTCCTCGCAACGATTATTATCTTGTATACATAACGCGCAATTACATTAAATGGTTCCCAACTTATTCTTGCTTCTGAAACGGTAGTTAAAAATATATCGACATTATTACAGCATTCAAAAATTGATTTCTAATATATGAGTTTATATCATACAATTATTTAACGCATAGTACATTTCAGGACTACAATGACAAGTGGTCCGGACGAAATTTCAAATGGATTCATCATTACATGTCCACATTTTCGAAATAGAACGTTTTAAAATCGTGACATAGGTACACGTATATACACTGGGCAAAAGATCAAATATAAATAGCCTTATCGTACAAAATGTATGAAAAGCATGAAAAAAAAAATGCGGTGACATTTTAGTAATTATTACTCGTAAAATACCCTATACATGATGTTGTAGGGTAATTTTGTAGAGCATCATAATTAGTCTACAAATAATCTTGTAGGGTAATTTTGATCTTCTAGGGTAATTTTTATCTTGTAGGGTATTTTTGATCATGTAGGGTAATTATGAGTAAAATAATTACGAAAATACCACCGCGTTTTTTTACATTTTCATACATTTCGTACGATTTATACGATAAGACTATTTGTACAGGATCTTTACATATATACTGATATACATAAGCAAAAGAATGAACAATGTAGAACAACATATAAACATGAGTGAGGTGAGCAAAGATGAATGCATGCGACATAGGCCAAAATAGTGGAAATGATGCATATGGAGGGTCCTCGTGCATGACATAAAATTCAAACTGTATTTTACAAAAAAGAAAAAAAAATCCTTAACTCGTACGTTAGTGTACATTCAGACAACATCATTTAATGCAATGTAAGAATGCAACACATGCATGTTTGGTAATATATATCATATATGTATGTATTTATATATAATATATTAAAAACTAAAAAGTAATGTATGGTGGACAAGAGAGTATTAAGATCTTATTTAACCGTAAGTTGTTTATGTAAAGCTATCAGATTAATATCTTATCTTATATTACAATATAGGCTTACGATGTCTATATTGTATATGTGGTTACATGAACTTGATTGTTGAGTGAGTCCTCTTATATGAATATCCAATCTACTATATAAAATAAGTTTTTTCTTTGCAAATTCCACTTTCCAATGATAGTTTAAAAAACCATATGCAAGAGACTAATTTTGTTGTGTAACATCCATGAATTTCAGGTTTTAAATCAATGATATTTGTTACACCCTCAATTTTCATATGCGGGGTAGTACCGCAAGTCGTGTCACTGACCAGGATCATGCCACCAATCGTATTGAACAATAAATATAATAAAGTTAATACATCACTATCAATACGATTAGTGACTAAAGTCCAGAAACAACGTTTAACGTTAACAACGGAAACATTAATTATTTAGAACCATCATTGGTTCAACGCAACCACTACACTCCTCCGCTGCAAGCTCCATAGCTGTTCCTAAATACCTGCAAAGCATGCAGTAGGGTGTCAACATAAAGTTGGCAAGTTCACGGTTTTCCAGTTTTAGTTCCAAAAACGTATGTTGTTAAATTACTCATTTATAATCATGTTATGGGGAGCTACCCCATCTGTAAGGTAATAAACTCCGCAATACCGAACACTTGTGATTGTTGTATTGTTGTTGCCCCCGTTTGTCAATGTCTGTTATCATTGATGGTTGCCAAGGCATAGTAGTTCACCCTCGTCCTCTAAGGAACGGTGTGAGGTTAGTGAAACCTAATAGCGCTATCAACTAATATCCCGTTCGTCAGGCCAGGCGATTAATCGGTATAGTAAGTGGGGACTTCGTGAGAGAGTTTCGTTTAGTCCGCTTGACATGAAATATAAATACAGTATTCCAAACCAGGAATACTAGGCAATCCCAAACCAGGGAAATTGTTGTCCGTTCCCAACCACCGGGAATACATGCTTTTAGCAAAATGTGTTAACTCACATTTGTTTTGCTCGGTAGGTTATTTACTTGTTCAAAGTTGGCCAACCACGTCCTATTACGGTTATCAATATTTATAAGATTCGTATGCAAGTAGTCCACATATTTGTACTCGTATTTAACAAGTAGCACAGAAGTTATAATATTCCATATCACATAAACAGTCAAGTGTCCAAACCAGGATTCTAAATTACAATCCAAGAACAAACAGTACACAGTAAAGTTATGCAGTCCAATGTGTTTATTTCTAAGTGTGCGGCCCAAACACATAGGGCCCAATGGTAAGTGTGCGGCCTACTATCAGGTGTGCGACCACTTGATAGTGTGCGGTCATGCTAAGAAGGATTGTACAGTGTGCCGGTTAAGCATGTACATTGCAGGAGTGTACGACACAGGTGGCTAGTAAATGTGCGGGGTATTGTGCGAGTTTGTACGTCGTGCAGTTTGAGTTGTACATTTATGAGTGTGCGGTGTAAATTTACTCCAACAGTAATCCACCCAAGTTTCAATGATCAAATAAATCAAACATAGATTCAACATCAATCCTAATAAATTATAGCATCTTATTCATCATGTTTCAGCAGACTACGATACTTTATTATCGGACAACATCATCATAATCGCACATTATTTATATTTTCGGATTTTCTTATATCTCATAAACAACAATCACCAAATAGATCTAAATTTCTTATATCATCAATTATCATCAAGAACACTTCTTTTGTGTCTAACATCTTTAAACCTTGCAGAATCCATTTGTGCATTTTATAAAATCAGAACAATGCTAATAGAACCATCTTTCATTCAAAACATCAATAACAACAAGATCATATCAAGTTCACATGAATATATTAAACCCTATGCCATCATTATCATCATCAAATCATCCTTTATTCATCCGAGCAGGTTTAAACATTTTTTCTAACAAACCCTAGGCCATTATTGTAATAATTCACTCATGTTCATCATCAAACAAGCATAAACACTACCATTCATACAATCAACTAGTGACTATCAAATAAAGGAACATTAATCTAAAATGGCAGGATCACACTAACCAGGGATGATGAAGCAAAAGTGTGCGAGATATATAAGAGATCTTTGTGTGGAGAAGAGAAAACTCCAAGGGTACTAAAGCTGCTGCAAATCTTCCAAGAATATGGAAGAAGGAGTATTGTTGCTAAAAAGGTAGGAAGGAATGTTTCTCAAAAAGGGAAATAATGTTTCTGTAATGTCGCCCGTCAAAATGATTGAGAGATTACCCTAGGGTTTTGCACCGTATGGGTATTTAAATACACTGAAAGATTCCGCACACTCACTCACATTTAGGATCCCAAGTGTCGCTGAGGGTGTGCGGTACATTAGGGTTAGTTTGGGCTTAGGATTGGGCCATGATTAATATATAGGTGTGCGGAGTCAAAAGGAATCTCGGAATCTCGGGGTGTGCTGTGCGGCCATTTCTAGAGTGTGCGGCCACACTCACATATTTATAGCATTCACATCATTTATTCATATGTATATGTATTTATACTGTGTGCGGCCTTATATATATCACATAGAATAATGGTGTGCGACCAGTTCTTTCATAATGCAAAGAAATTCATCTAATTGTCATGCACAACATAAGTGTGCGGCTGATTATTCGATTACTATATTCATCTAACAATAAAACAAATCAAATAGAATTCAACACATCCGCATAAGGACCAAATCAATATATTAAATTGGGTTTATCGATCTATACAACGTATGATGGAACGCGAGGGAAAATGACACGGGTACGAATTGTCACAGTATTTTTGTATGCAATTTGATTCGTAAATACAACCGTGTTTATTAATCAATAAGTTAGTTGTTCTCATGCGATATTTGTAATCATAAACACTCGACATCTCACGATCGTAAACCAATATGCCCTACACAATTTTGACGGCTAATTTAATTAACTAATGGTCTAGTTAATTTAAAATTAAATTAAGCTAATATATTCAGTTCATAGTTTTTGGATTTTATTTATTTTAAACCCTAAAGCATTAAAATCTGATAATTAAACCAATTTAACAATTTTAATAAAAAGGTTTTAAGAGATAATTATAAAAATTTAATCAATTATTATAATTATTATATTAATTTTAGGATTAATAAATAAATAAAAAACAAAAAATTAATAATTTATTATATTATTTTAAAAAATGAATATATATATATATATATATATATATATATATATATATATATAGGTAGAGGATCCTGTAATAAGTGCTTAAAGTGTGAGAAGTGTATTATAACACTATATATAATACTATATAACACCATATAAACACCATATAACAATATGTAACACCATATAATACCATATAACACTTTGTAACACTATATATCATTATATAACAAATATAACACTATAGGTTGTCTGATAGCATGTCTATGATAGATGTATAGTGTTATATTTGTTATATAATGATATATATTGTTAAATAGTGTTATATGGTATTATATGGTGTTACATATTGTTATACGGTGTTTATATGGTGTTATATAGTATTATATATAGTGTTATAATACACTGCTCACACTTTAGGCCTTTTTTACACTATCCTTACCCTATATATATATATATATATATATATATATATAAAGGATAATATTTATCTTTATATTTACTGATAATTTAAAAAAGGGATAAATATATTAAATCTTTTATATTTATCTAACCAGGGGCGGTTCTTAGTAGGCTAGTGGCAGGGCCAGGGCCCGGGCAAGTTTTTCGGCCGTAGTGCTAATTTTTCGCTTTTCGATCGAAATTTTTTATATATACTATGTTTGGCCCGGGCTTTTTTTAGTGTTCGTGTCTTTCGGCCCTGGCACGTTCAACGGGCAAGATCCGCCACTGTATCTAACCCATTTATTTTATATTATTTTCAACATTTATCTTTATCTTTTAAAATCTTTATTATTATTTATTCTATCTCAACCTTATTTTAAACCCAATTTCTAAACTATGAATAGAGTCTTAACTTTCATTATTTTCCACACTAAAAACAAAAATCCTTTCTTAGCGCGTTGTCAAGAAGTTCTAAGTAAGATTTTTTTTCTCTTTTTTATTTTTTGTTCTTATTCTTCTAGTTTAATTCTAATTTTGTAGTTTAGATTTTTAATTTACGTTGTTACATTAATGATCTTTACTATTATGCTCTTTCAGAAGTTATATAATCAATTATAATAAGCATGAACCTCTCAAAGGATTAAAAAATAGTTAAGAAACAGATAATGTTCTTCAATAACATTTATCACTTTTACTCATGATGATAATGATCTTGTTAGTCAACAACATGAATCATTTTAAAAACTTTGAATATTCATCAAAATATTATTGAATGATCCATAATCATACATCTAAACATGTGGAATGATGGATCATAGCTTTAATAAAAATCCAAATCTAATTTTAGTATGAACACCTTTTGAAATTCCAGCAATCTGACCTGAACTTCGGGGGTCCATAAGGCATAAACCACTACAAACATTCTCAAATGGTCTAGACTTCTTTAAAGATATATATCTATGAATTATATTCGAGTCCATATATTATGGGTCTTCTAATTCCAAGTGTTTTATCTTCTACAACCTATACAAAAACAGTGCGCAAAAATGACAAACTTTTTTTTTAAAAAACTATCTTTCTAACATCTGGCCCCTCACATCACCAATATTGTCGGTTTTACCCACGATGGGTTGCCCATCTAGGAGCTCATGGTTTTATTTTTGGTTGCCCTAGTGGAGACTTTACAGGAGGTCACCCATCTTAGTAATACTCCCACCTTAGTATGCTTAACTTTGGAGTTTTCATGTGCTCCACAACCAATTAAGCCCAAAACGATTGGTGTTTTAAGAGGCGAGGAATGTCTTATGAACCAAGAATCTCTCCTGGCCACGACCGATGTGGGCTTTGCCTAGGGTGTCACAATGGTCCATGTTAACATTCTCATTATCGGTATCGGTATCGTTACAATCTTATTTTATCCAATTGATTTCTTTTGATTTTTTTATGAAAATTGGCCTGTAATAATCACACCTAGACCTTATTGGCCATTAATAATCCATCCTCAGAATATCCCCCCACCAGTCCCACCTTTCACCAATTTTTCCTACAATGGTCCTCCGTTAAAAAAACTTAACGGAGTTAAGCTTTTTTCCAAACTACAAACAGATTTTTTAGGGCTTTTGATTAGAACGATGATACGAGTCCATTGACGTAAAACTTGCCTCGAAACAGTGTTCCAAACGATGAAAACGGCGCTTCAATTCGGGTGTTTAAATTTCCAATTAACCAAAATCAAGTCACTTGGAGCACCATTTCGAAGTAAGTTTTACATCAATGGACTTGTATCATCGTTCTGATCAAAAGCCCTAAAAAATCTGTTTGTAATTTGGAAAAAAAGCTTAACTCCGTTAAGTTTTTTTAACGGGGGACCATTGTAGGAAAAAATAGGTGAAAGGTGGGACTGGTGGGGGGAATATTCTGAGGTGTGATTATTAATGACCAATAAGGTCTAGGTGGGATTATTACAGGCCAATTCCCCCCTTTTTATTCATTTTGCATAAAAATAGAATAGCTATTAAACTGGTATGTAGTTATGTGGTAAACAAAAAGTTCTGGCTAGGCAAAGATGGGGTACTTGAGCGATTTTGCGTCCATCAACTTTTTCCTGTGAATCCTTTTGTTTGATGTTCTACTCTAGTTTAATAAACCTTTTTAGTATGCAACAACTTTCACATTGCACCCTCAAATATCATAACTAATCTCACACAAACTGTCACGGCCCCCGACCCGGTTTGACCCGTTTCAGGAGCCGCGGGACAGAAAATCCCATGGTATTTAATTAACAGTGGAAGTTTCTTCAGGATCTTTTAAAACTGAAATATTTCCCGATTATTTTATTTCACAACTCGGGATAAAACCCGGTAATTTACAATCTGGAGATTTCACGGAGAAATCTTTTATTTTACAAAACATGTTTCTTTATTTTATACTGAGCCACTTCCTTAAGCTTGTAGTGCTTCACGGCACTTTTCCTGAATCATAACAGATTACCTGAAACATGTTTGAAAAAGGTTTTGTCAGCGGGAAATACTGAGTGAATCATTCATTTTGCTAAAACGACTCGTTTGTTATAATTCACAGTATTAAGAGAGATTACAATGTTTATTTCAACCAAATGCCCACAGTATTTGTCATCGACTCGTTTCGGTGACTGTGGTCATATCCCCCATTGGCTGCCCCAATGGTGACGAATATCACTAATTAGGTTCGCCCACCTAAAGTGATAAAAATAGTAGTAATGTGCACAATACCCCACATACCGGCTGTATTTTGGTGACTACATATACTTAATCACTGTAATTATAATCTTGAAAATAAACATGCTTTTATAAACAAATTTGATAAAAAGAGAATGACTCACATTGCAGATTTAATTGAGCAGAGTCTAGCCTACTGATTAGCCTTTTAACCTAAATTAATAACAGGCACACAATTCAGTTAGTAACTTAATACAGCATTTACGATAACTCACGAGATTAAACCTTCACATCAAATGACAAAGTGCAATACTTAAACATCCATTGAATTAACAACGAATGACAAAGCATAAACCCTAATGTGGGCAGCACTTAAGCATCCATTGGATAGTTTAATCGATAGGACATTGAATCGTAGCAGCGATCGAGTTATTATCCTGTATTGCGGCGATGATTTGTGAATCGTGTGTGTTTTGATAGTAATTATACGATATCTCAGTGTACGTAACGAGAATTTACGTCGTTCAAGTGCCAAACTTCGATTGCCAATGTCTGCTATTTATAGTAAAATTTTGTCCAGGCTTGCGCACCGTAAGCCTTACCCTTACGGTGCGCAAGGGACACGAAATCACTATAGGGTAGCCACGTCCTAGACTAGCCTTGCTAAGTTGATAAAATCGTAAAATTCGAATTTGACAGAGTTTTATATGGATAATCGTAACTAGGGTTTTACCCCCCGTGAGTTTTAGGGGCCCTGATCCTGATTCTGATGGTTCTGAAAATTTTAGGGTTTGTGCAGAATCATTTGGGTGTCTCAATTAGGGTTTCCTATTGGATGAAATAATAAAATAAATAATAGTTTTGATGAGGGTTGTTACATTCTCCCCACCTTAATAAAAATCTCTTCCTCGAGATTTATTGGAATAATTGAGGATACTTTCGCTTCATTTCTGATTCCAGCTCCCAAGTGTATTCAGCTCCCCTCTTTGAATCCCACTTTACTTTAACTAGCACTAGTCGTTTGTGCTTGAGAAACTTCACTTTTCTGTCTTCGATCTGAAGAGGTTTCTCTACAAATTTTAACTTTTCATTTATCTCTATATCTTGGAGAGGTACTACCAAAGATTCGTCTAATAGACATTTCTTGAGATTGGATACATGAAATACATCATGTACTCCAGCTAACTCTTCTGGTAGTTGTAAACGATAAGCAACTGGTCCTATACGTTGGATCACAGGAAATGGTCCTACGTATCTTGGACTTAGCTTTCCTTTCTTACCGAATCGAACAACTCCTTTCTAAGGGGAAACTTTCAACATTACTCTGTCTCCAACTTGGAATTCTAATGGTTTGCATCTATTGTCTGCATAACTCTTCTGGCGATCTCTGGCCGTCTTCAGCCTTTCCTTGATTTGTGTAATCTTGTCGGTCGTTTCTTGCACTATCTCCGGACCTGATAATTGACTTTCTCCTATTTCTGCTCAACAAACTGGAGTTCTGCATTTTCTTCCATACAGTGCCTCGAATGGGGCAGTTTCAATACTTGAATGATAACTATTGTTATAGGAGAATTCGATCAGAGGTAAGTGATCGTCCCAATTTTCACCAAAATCTATTACACATGCTCGGAGCATGTCTTCTAGAGTTTGGATTGTCCTTTCACTTTGTCCGTCCGTTTGAGGATGATATGCAGTGCTTAAATTTAGTCGAGTTCCCATAGCTTCTTGGAAACTTTTCCAGAAATGAGAAGTGAAACGACTATCCCTATCTGATACAATGGAGAGTGGAACTCCATGTAAAGATACGACTTCATCTACATACAATTTTGCCAATCTTTCCATGCTAAAGGTTTCTTTCATTGGTAGAAAGTGAGCAGATTTGGTTAATCGATCCACAATTACCTAAATCGCATCATTACCTTTTCTGGTTTTGGGTAACTTAGTAACAAAATCCATTGTTATGAGTTCCCATTTCCATACAGGCATTTCTAATTGTTGTAGTAGACCTGAAGGTTTCTAGTGTTCTGCCTTAACTTGTGAACAAGTAAGACACTTAGAAACATATCTAGCTATATCCTTCTTCATGCCTATCCACCAGAAATTCTTTCTTAAATCTTGGTACATCTTACTGTTTCCTGGGTGTATGGTATATCTAGACTTATGGGCTTCTTCTAAAATCTTATTTCTTAATTCTCCCTGCTTAGGTACCCAAATTCTATTTTTGTGGAATCTCCAAATTCCATCATCTCGTTGTACTAATTCTTTTATTCTTCCCTTCATTCCTTCAGCATCATCCTTGATTGCTGTAGCTTGAACATTTTTCAATTGTTCCATTAAATCTAACTGTAGATTTAACCTAAGAGCACGAACTCGTCGTTGCTTTTCATGGTATTTACGACTTAAGGCATCTGCAACTACATTTGCCTTTCCTTCATGATATTGAATATCACAGTCGTAGTCACTTAGGATTTCCATCCATCTTCTTTGTCTCATATTTAACTCTTTTTGCCCAAATATATATCTTAAACTTTTATGATCTGTATAGACAGTAAACTTACTTCCATACAGATAATGTCTCCAGATTTTCAAGGCAAAAATTACGGCTCCTAATTCTAAATCATGAGTCGTATAGTTTTCTTCGTGCTTTTTCAATTGTCTTGAGGCATACACAATTACCTTCTTGCGTTGCATTAGCACACATCAAAATCCTAGTTTTGAAGCATCACAATATACTTCAAAATCTTCAGTTCCTTCTGGTAAAGCTAAGATTGGAGCATTGGTTAATTTCTGTTTTAAGATCCTAAAGGCTTCTTCTTGTTTAGGTCCCCATTCAAACTTAACTGCTTTACAGGTTAGCTTAGTTATTGGTACAGCTATCTTGGAAAAATCCTTAATAAACCGTCTATAATATCCAGCTACACCTATAAAACTTCTAATTTCCATTGCGGATTGTGGAACCTTCCATTTGGTAATTGCCTCTATCTTAGCAGGATCTACATGAATACCTTCGTGATTTACCATGTGTCCTAAAAATTGCACTTCCTTTAGCCAAAATTCACACTTCAAGAATTTGGCATAAAGCTTTTCTTTTCTTAACAAAGTTAAGAGTGCATGCAAGTGCTCACAATGTTCTGTCTGACTTTTGGAATAAATAAGTATATCGTCTATAAAAACAATTACAAATTTATCCAAATACGGTTTACAGATTCTATTCATCATGTCCATGAATGCAGCAGGAGCATTCGTTAACCCAAAGGGCATGACTGTAAACTCGTAATGACCATACCTAGTCCTGAAAGCAGTTTTAGGTATGTCTTCTTCTTGTACTTTCAATTGATGATATCTAGATCGTAAGTCGATCTTAGAAAAATATCTAGCTCCTTGAAGTTGATCGAAAAGATCATCAATCCTAGGTAATGGGTATCGATTCTTAATTGTAAATTTATTTAATTCTCTATAATCAATACACATTCTCATCGAACCATCCTTTTTCTTAACAAACAACACTGGTGCTCCCCACGGGGATGAACTAGGTTGTATGAAACCTTTACTTAGTAATTCATCTAATTGCTTTTTCAGTTCTAACATTTCTATGGGAGCTAACCGATATGGTGCCTTGGCTATCGGTATAATTCCTAGAATTAGATGAATTCTAAATTCTATCTCCCTATCTGGTGGTAATCCTGGTAACTCTTCTGGGAATACATCTGGGTATTCTGAGACTATAGGAATTTCCTTAAGTTCTTTACCCTTAGTATTAATGATTACTGAAATCATATATACTATTCCTTGCTTTCGTTCATAACTAGCAACTTTCATTACTGATATGAACTTCATGGGCTTACGTGGTTTATCTCCTGTAATTGTGATTATTTTCCCAGTAGGTGCCTGAATTTCTATAGAGTTTTTATCACAAAGGATTCGAGAATGGTTGGCTACTAACCAATCCATTCCTAACACAACATCAAATTCGGCTAATTTCATAGGTAATAGGTTTGCAAAGAATTTATGACCTGAAAGTTCTATATTTTCTTTTTGCAAAACTTTATCTATGCTAACAGAATTTCCATCTGCCATTTCGACTGTAAAAATCTGCCTAAGATTGGTTAAGGGTAAATTAAGAGCTTGGCAGAATGAAGTATTGATAAAACTTTGGTTTGCACCAGAGTCAAATAATACTTTGGCGTAAATGTTGTGAACTAAGAACGTACCAGCTATCACATCTGGAATGAGTTCTGCTTCTTGAGTAGTCAGCTGGAATGCTCTGACATTCTTCTTTGTAGCTTCGTCAGCTGGTTTAGCTTTTTTGTCTGCTGGTTTGATCAATTTAGGACATTCTGTTTTGAAATGTCCTGTTTCTCCACAATTGTAACAAATTGTGGATTTCTTCCTGCAGTTTTCTTCACGATGTCCTACAACTTTGCAAAAATTGCAGGTTAAATTACATCTTCCATAATGTTTCTTTTTACAATTTCTGCAGAACTGAGGTGTTGAGGATTGCCCTGTTCCTCTTCTTTTAAAGCTGCTACTATTACCCATACGAACTCCTTGGGTAATTTTCTGAGCTAATTCCTTTTTCCTGTTTTCATCTCTTGTGCGCACCAATTCGTCAGTGAGTGTGTTAGCTAATTCCACAGCATCATCAATAGTGCGAGGTCTTGCAGCTTTAACGATGTTACGGATTTCGCTAATTAGTCCCCAAATATAACGAGAAATGAGTACCGGTTCTGGCGAAGCCAGTGTTGGTACTACTCTAGCATATTCAAAGAATGTCGAAGTATAACCGCGACAATCTACACCTATCATTCTATGGTTTAAAACTTATTTGCCATTTGATCTTTTTCATATTCGGGACAGAATTTTCTTTCTACAAGACCTTTAAATTCTTCCTAGTTCATGGCATAGGCCCTATTTCTTCCTTTAGCTTGTAACACAGTGTTCCACCATTCTAGCGCCCCTTCTTTGAAAAGATTTGACGCGTACATGACCTGATCATCCTTGTCACATTTACTTATAGTAATTACTGCCTCGGTTTTCTCTAACCAACGCAGTGCCGCAGTCGCTCCTTCATTGCCTGCAAACTCAAATGGTTTACAAGCAAGAAATTCTTTGAAAGTGCAACCATGTGTTGCAGCTTTCATTTTCTTAGGGAGCGGAGCTTGCCGTGGTTCATCATCATGATTAACATGATCATTGCCTCCGTTTACGCTATTACTGAAGTTATCTTCAGAAATACATTTTCTAGGAACGATTTGTTGTGGTTCTATTGGATTTTTAACAGCAGCAACGATCGCTGGAATAGCATTGGCTATCCCTCGAGCCACGATATTTTCTATATCTTGTCTAGTCATATATTGGTCCCCCGGTTGTTGCTCAGATTGATTAACCTCATTAACTGGTTCATTATTAGCGTTTTCCTTCTGATAATATATTTAATTTTATTAGTATCAAATAAATAACAATTATACACAAAATAATTATACTAATTTCACAATACACATATAGCCAAAACTATCGATTTCTCGATTTTCATTTATATTTAATAGTATGCATCAATACACACCATTATCTTACAAAGTTTTATTTTAAGTTATTTTACATAGTTATATTTTGTTATTTATTATACAACCCCAAGTTCACCAACGAAGCTCCATTTCATCATACTTCCAGGCAATTTGTTCCCCTATCTCCCGGATTCTATTTCCCGCATCCATTAACTCTTCACCAAAATGGCGGAGTTCTGCTAAATTCTCGTTACTCATGGGTGGATTTGGTAATGGTTCCGGGTCGAACTGAGGGAGAAAGGAATAAGGACTGTTGATCAGGTTTTGGAACTGCCAATCATTTGTCCACCATTCATCCATTCCTAGAGGCTGGGTGTGGATTATAGGTTCTGGGATTGCGGGGTCCAAGTTCATTGGTAGTTGTGTTTCAAGAGTAGGGTATAGATTATTATTAATTGGCCTGATGACATCACAGCTTGCCAATGTCTGATCTAATTCCTCCTGAAAAGGTAATTCCTCAACCTGTCTAGAACTTTCCCCAACTTCCCTCTGGGTTTGCCTAGAATCTTCTCCCAATTCCATTCCTGGTGGCCTAGAATCTCCTCCTAATTCCATTTCTATCTGCTTAGAATATTCTTCAAACTGTATTCCCATCTGCCTAGATTCTTCCCCGACTTCAATCCTTTTCCCTTTGTCTAAGGGATTTTCTATTTTAGGGATCTTCCTAGTTGTAGGCTTCCTCCTACGCACACGTCTCCATCCCACAAATCTCCTCCTTTTCTTGGGTTTAGGTTTCTCTGGAAGTGGAGCATTGAATTCTACAGGTTCTTCTATGTCTGGAATATATCTATTGAAATCTCTGGAAACCTCTATTTTTACCGGATAGAGATTTAAATTCTGAAGGGCGTCAGACAAGTCACTCATGCTGTTATGCAAAATACACATAATTACTAAGTTAAAAGTTTATAACAAAATTTCATAGAAAACCCTTAAATATTATTTCATATTGGGTAACTACAAAATAACTGAAAAGTTAAAACACACTAGGTTTTATTGTAATTTTATTTATTTACTGAAATAAGGTTTCTAGACTGAAATTGATAAAGGTGCTAAAACTTGGGTCAAATTATTTAAAGATTTTCATTTACTGCTACGGTGGCTAGCATATAAAGATTTGCCCATTTCTCATCTAACTTGTCTTCCCAAGGTGATTTACTGGTTAATTCCTGGGTTTCCTGTTTAACTTTCTTTTCTCGGAATTTCTTTATTTTCTCCTTACTTTTCCTAATAATCAAATTTCTTTTATGTCACACCCCGACTTTTACACGTGTCACCGGTGGGCCCGGTGGGGGAGTATCGTGACGTAGTTGATATCATCATAGTTAAACAACACGATATATATGAATGCACAGCGGAAGCAAAAGATAAATTATATTACAATCCGAATATAAAGTAATATCCAGTATTACAACGGAAAGTAAAGGATCCACAGGCGGATCTTAAAACATAAACATTATTCAACAAACTTTAGGCGCCTAGAACTTGCAAGATTCCTTATAAACGCCCTGAGCTTCCAGCCAATTTCGTTCAGTACCTGTCACTCAACCCTTTTGGAAAATACGTCAGTTTTCACTGGTAAATACACTCAACCGACTCATTTTGAAAATGTTTAATAAAATTGATTTGAATGCACGTAGCACAAACTCTTTATAACTTGGGACAATTATATTTATAATCTTGTATACAGATTTACATGTTCGTTATACGTTCAGGGCCCGATGTAGAAACCGAGTCAGATTAACAGACACGCCACAAGTATAGGCTCACAAGAGAGTGAGATACCGTTTTTCCTTAAACAACTGTCAGGTGTATGCCTACACCCCGTGTATAAGGCGTGGCCATTTTATAACACAATGATGTCAAGGATATCCGGGACATGGTCATTAACCCCTAAAGGTCTTTATTTCAAACAATACAGATTAAACCGGGTTACCTCAATGATTTAACCATAATAAGATTAAATATTCAATACCCGACCAAGTGGTATTATTATAATACCGTATCCCAAGCCCGTATAGGGAAAATAAGTTAAGAGTAGTTACCTGAGCTAGCTCCTGTCTTAAATAGCAAGAATTTTAATAACTCAGCCGTATTCACTTAAGTAAGCGTAGGTACCATTTACCGGAAGGCTCTAGTCTGGAATGATGGTATAAATAACCAATTAGAATGCTAACGGTTCTTTAGTTAAGCCTAAGCTTAGACCGGTTAGTCTTACAGAAAGATACGGTTCAAACGCATGATTAAGCGAAGACCGGAATAGAATGTGTTTTAGACCCGAAAAGTTTGAAGACTTGTATAATATGAGTAATCTAAACACATTCGGGATTTTGAGACACTAATGATATGGTTTGACCTGTTTCGGCTAATATATGCAAACTAGTTACAACCGCCGCTCCGAACGCGATAAGTGCGTAACGGGTAACCAAAAGGTTCATATGCAAGTTTCCTAAGTTAATATGCTTTAATTATGTTGTGACATCAGAAAGATATCTTCTATTATGCCCAAAATGGATTTAGACACAAATTACGCCCCGTAGGGGTATTTTGGTCATTTAAAAGGTTATGAAAGAGTTTAAATATAAACCTGAGTTTCGGGTCTGATGTAAACAGTAAAAATACTTAATTTACTAGGTTATATCAGTAGGGTATCATATATATGTGAAATCTATCCTTTATAACCAAACTATGCCTCTTAAGGGTATTTTGGTAATTTCACATCGGCTTAAAAGGTCAAAACTAGAAACCTGAGTGTAAAACTTTAGCTTACTGTAAAAATATAATAATTTACTTAAAATATCAGTAGGTATCAAACCTTACATGCTCATCATAATCTTAATGCATACTATGCGTCAAAAATGCCTAAAAAGGCGGTTTGGAGCCATTTCTGGGTTTTCAAAGGAAAGTTGGTATTTTTATAATTCCAGAAGGCTCAAAATACTTTATTTATCAAATAAAATCAGTAGAAAAAAGGTTTGGGGTCAAAAGGATTTGTAAAACTCATTTTATGGCTTAAAAGGGCAAAACCGACATTAACCGAATCATACTTAGAACTCAAAGTTATTCTCAGCCTAAAAATAAATAAAAATCTCCAAAAATCCCTAAATATTATTTTACATCAGTGGGTAAAAAGTTTTGGTATCAAAAAGTGGGTTTAGATAGGCTATATGCTAATTACGCCGTTTAAGTAACATAAAGCTTTCAAATTACGATAATGAGCATAACTCTTAATCTAGACCACAAACTGATGTCAAATTTTAGGTGCAAGTTTATAAATCAGTAATAAATGTTTCTACTCTTTCACTTTTTCAAAAATCACGTTTTATAGTAAAAAGGGCATAATAGTCAACTTTTAAGCATTAATCGGAAACATGCATACGAATCGGATAAGTATTGAACCAAGTTGTAAAATCTCAGAGAGTTATACTTATATGAAACTTGGTCCAAAATAAGCTCTAAGGCAGATCTCAAACATGCATAAACGGGTCAGAACTGAAAGTCAAAGAACAAGTCAATTTATGCGACTTTCGGTTCCGATCTGGGTTTAAAATGAAAATTGTCGAGTTGAACATGTTGAGACATGTTCTTACATTAATTACCAAGTTATTTGAATGATCAAACAGGTTGCATGTACTCTACATTGCTAATTATGCTTAATTTTGAAAATACACATTCTGTTGACTTTTTAAGATAAGCTTTGACTCGACAATTAACATACTTAGAGTGGGAATCTGAAAATACCCTTTTAAGGGTTTGTTACCCACATAAATACCAACTTGTAGGTACTTTCAATTCGAGAAATGACAGAGCCAATTTCATTTAATTATGAAGTCAAACTTAATTTACGACGGTTTGACTTTTGATTAATTAACTAAGCTAGAATGAATTAGAGAGGGTTAGGAATACTTACAAGAGTCCTAATTATGCTTAGAGATCACTAGAAAGCCTGAGGTTGATCAGAGAAGCTCCAGAAGTGGTCTTACAAGTGAATGTGAAAATGGTTGTAACTTGAATGATCTTTATATATCAACTTTGATCATTCAAGATGATGCCACAAGGGTCTAGGAATGTTATAAGATCTGTCCAAGTGCCCCTCTATGCACATAAAACCATTGAAGAGCCCCAGGTATCAGAAAACAACTCATTTAAGTCGGTTAGAGGCTGCAATTGGCAGCTGTTCACTGTGTTTTGTTGCTGTAGGTCGCAGGCGGGCCGCGAGGCCCCTTACGCGGGCCGCGTACAAGCTGTTAACCAGCCAAACAAGTTTTCATGTTTTACTTTTCAGTCCTTGTCCTTTGTTACGTGGTTTTACTTATTTTTCTTGCTCATTAGACCCTCAAACCTGATTTTTAAGGGCCTTAGGACATCTACAAAATTGGTTAGGTCCTTGGTTAACTTTGTGCTTACCCGAAAAGTCACGAATTTCAACGTTAACGCATTTAACCCTTCGTGCACGGTTTTGATCATAACTTTCTCATACGATATCGAAACCTTGTGAAATTTTTATCACTTATTCTTGTGAGTATATTTTATCATTACAAGGCTTTGGGTTTGCTAAACGGTCACTCAGAGGTATACTTTAAACATGTTGACACATTTAACCCCTGTAGTTTGTAATTTCTCACTTTCTTCCACAATTAGCTTCGTATGATCCATGATTCATTCGTTTAAGGGTATAAACATCGTGTAGGGTTATTGAAAGGCATATTTATCCATTGTTGACACTTTGAACCCTTATATTCACATAGTTTCTCTGTTTGTCAACTATTGTCCTTCTAAAGTACTTTTTCACATATTCAAAGCTTATGACAGGTGTCAATACATTATTGGACGTGATTTTACGAGGTGTTACATTTTATCAGGAGAAAGTGGTTCCTCATAGTGTGCCTTTCGCACAAATATTCCTTATTCAGGGATTGCAAAGCGATTTGAGGGTTTCGTTTGGGATAAACTTCCCTTCTCGTTTGATGACCTATCTAATCTAAGTTAGATATTTGAAAGCTTTTGCTTACCCATACTATAATTAACAAATAATCAGTTAATAGAACACATAATCACAAAATGGAAATCAGTAAAATTAAGTATTTTCTAAATACTTAATAGGCTTAAATAAGTGGCTCTGATACCACCTTTTTCTGTCACGGCCCCCGACCCGGTTTGACCCGTTTCAGGAGCCGCGGGACAGAAAATCCCGTGGTATTTAATTAACAGCGGAAGTTTCTTCAGGATCTTTTAAAACTGAAATATTTCCCGATTATTTTATTTCACAACTCGGGATAAAACCCGGTAATTTACAATCTGGAGATTTCACGGAGAAATCTTTATTTTACAAAACATGTTTCTTTATTTTATACTGAGCCACTTCCTTAAGCTTGTAGTGCTTCACGGCACTTTTCCTGAATCATAACAGATTACCTGAAACATGTTTGAAAAAGTTTTTGTCAGCGGGAAACACTGAGTGAATCATTCATTTTTCTAAAATGACTCGTTTGTTATAATTCACAGTATTAAGAGAGAATACAATGTTTATTTCAACCAAATGCCCACAGTATTTGTCATCGACTCGTTTCGGTGACTGTGGTCATATCCCCCATTGGCTGCCCCAATGGTGACGAATATCACTAATTAGGTTCGCCCACCTAAAGTGATAAAAATAGTAGTAATGTGCACAATACCCCACATACCGGCTGTATTTTGGTGACTACATATACTTAATCACTGTAATTATAATCTTGAAAATAAACATGCTTTTATAAACAAATTTGATAAAAAGAGAATGACTCACATTGCAGATTTAATTAAGCAGAGTCTAGCCTACTGATTAGCCTTTTAACCTAAATTAATAACAGGCACACAATTCAGTTAGTAACTTAATACAACATTTACGATAACTCACGAGATTAAACCTTCACATCGAATGACAAAGTGTGATACTTAAACATCCATTGAATTAACAACGAATGACAAAGCATAAACCCTAATGTGGGCAGCACTTAAACATCCATTGGATAGTTTAATCGATCGGACATTGAATCGTAGCAGCGATCGAGTTATTATCCTGTATTGCGGCGGCGATTTGTGAATCGTGTGTGTTTTGATAGTAATTATACGATATCTCATTGTACGTAATGAGAATTTACGTCGTTCAAGTGCCAAACTTCGATTGCCAATGTCTGCTATTTATAGTAAAATTTTGATCAGGCTTGCGCACCGTAAGCCTTACCCTTACGGTGCGCAAGGGACACGAAATCACTATAGGGTAGCCACGTCCTGGACTAGCCTTGCTGAGTTGATAAAATCGTAAAATTCGAATTTGACAGAGTTTTATATGGATAATCGTAACTAGGGTTTTACCCCCCTGAGTTTTAGGGGCCCTGATCCTGATTCTAATGGTTCTGAAAATTTTAGGGTTTGTGCAGAATCACTTGGGTGTCTCAATTAGGGTTTCCTATTGGATGAAATAATAAAATAAATAATAGTTTTGATGAGGGTTGTTACACAAACCTTTAGAGCATCCATAAAACAGTTCTTGCAATCACAATCATGTCATGTTAAGCCACACAATCACAAGATGAGTTTACATAATCGTTTTTCATTTAAACTTTTTGGGTGAAACATGTACAATTACTTGAACAATAGTAATTATCTATGCCATATCATATTATCTTTATACATCTTGTCTTAGACATTACTTTGTGAACTAACATTAGAAACAATATAAACATGGGTTATTGGATTTTAATAATCCTAATTTTCACCAGTTAGCCGATAATAATCCCAACTTTAAAAATTTCCTCCAATAATCCCAACTTGTAAAAGTTTGGCCGCCGTTGATCCTTTTCTAACATAGGTGCACTTAAATCAATTAAGTAGTCTCTAGGTGTAATTGAATCTATTGAGGATACCAAATTCTTATATGTTTGAAAAGGATCAATGGCCCGGGGGGGGGGGGGGCAACCCATCATATTTATTGACCCTATATAGGGGGAGCGGGATGTCGCAGCCCCCGACCCCTACCCCGGGAGCGGGCGCCACGGACATCCAGAACAGTGGTATCGGTGTTTATTAATTTAGCAGCGGAATACATCAGGACCGTAGTTAGGAAATATTTTTATCAGAGTAAAACACCAAACCTTTTATAATAAATCATGGGGATAAACCCCAAGTTCATTTGACAATACATTTGTAGGGATAAACCCTAATTATTAAAAACAAATACTCCTTTTTATTTAGGTAACTTTAATAGCCACTTTTCCAAGCCTTCATTGCTCTCCAGCTGGCTTCTATTGGCTTTCACATTTTGTTACCTGAAACGCGTTTAAAAACATTTTATCAGCAACAAATACTGGCTAGTGCATCCCAGTTTAATCAAAACAGCTTTTATAATTTTACAGTATTGAGAGTGATTACAATGTTTATATCTACACAATTACTCATTCAGTACTGTCAATCCTGACTGGTGGGTCATATTACTCATTGGGTAACTCTTCATCCAATGGTAACGTCTTTCACATTTTGTATACAAAACCCCAACATACCGACAGTAATTGAGGAATACATAGACTCAATCACTGTTAATTATATTTTAAAACATTTAAGGTTTTGTAAAAACAGTTTGGTAGAAAAAGATAATGACTCACATTGTTGACTTAGGTGATACTACTATAGCTTCATGGTGATTCTCCTGGTTTTTATCTATTAAAATTAAACAATGCACACGTGTTAGTAAAATAACCCAAATCACATTAACCGTACAACTCGAGATAGAATTCCAATGACTGAGTCAGGCAGAGCTGACATGCATTACGGAATCCGAGATCAATCGAGTGTAACACGAGATAGAATTCCAACGTCTGAGTCGGGCAGAGCCGACATGCGTTACGGAATCCTAAATCGATTGTATAGGGTAATAGCACGGTTATAGTACTTACAACGAGGCAGAGATTTGCTTTAAAGTGGGTATTATGCCCAGGTATAACTTCTACTATATAGAATTTAAGAAAGAAATCAAGAAATGAACGAATGACAAATGAGCCATTCACCTCAATTTATAGGGCTGGACTTTGGTGGCTCGCGCTCCACGAAGAAGAAAAGGAAGTCCTTCGCGACCCGCGAGGACATGCGTGTCACTTATAGCTTCACTGAGTCAACGTGTTGTAACGCCCTAAAAACCGAAATGTCTAATTCCCTAGCATGTTTCCATGTTATATGGTATAAGGCGGTTTAACTAACTTTTAGTAAATAGTCTATTTAAAAATAGATGACATATAAGTTATGTAGTAGGAATTTAGTTGTGATAAAAAGGGAAGTATAGCAAACATGAGGGACTAAAATGGATGAATGGGTTTAAGTTTATAAAGAAAATAAAATAAAAATCTCACACACACTAGGTGTGTGTACGTGAGATCGAGTAGGAGTAGGGGAAGAGGGGTGTAAACCCTAACTCTCAAGAATTTATCAAATTAAAGAGGGAATTCAGCCCAATTCTATTGCATCTACAAGGATTCTTGATCATCTAGCCCTATAAATCACTTGGTAAGTTGTAATTTATGATTTGGTGATTTTGATATGATGTGGGTTATGATCGATCCGCGAATTTGTATGAAATTGAGCATGAATAGGTATTAGCTTCATCTTAGGAAACATGTGTTAAGCATAATTTCAATTAAATTGATGTTCAAGAATGAAAACCCACTAGTTGAAAGATGAACATGACATGGATATTTCACCATGTTATGTATGATAGAAACTTGTTAGATGAATTGAAGAAAATGTGGTGTTTGTTGTGTTTGATGAATATGTATGAATGATAGTTGTAGACTAGTAGAAAGATTTGATGAATTATGCATGTACTTGGAAGATGATGCATGAAGTAGTTATACAATATGCTTTATTAATGCGAAACCCGCCAAGTGTTCGATAAAATGCTTAAGAGAACAAATATATGGAATTGTATGCAATTTGTGAGTAAATATGTATAGAAAGTGATTATGATGTAATTGTTAGCAAACTAATATGTGAAGTGTGTTTTAGATGTAGTTCATGTGGAAATTTGAATTGTTAGTAGGATGTGGTAGAAGTATGCCTTAGGAGCTTTTAATCTATGCTTGAAGATATGGTACACCTTATGTGTTTAGTTGATTTGTGGTAAGGATCAAGGGGTGAGAGTGTGTTACTATATGGTATGTGGATTTCTAGTAAGAATCATGTCGGGTTCAAGGATAGTGTCAAATTAGATAATCTTGAATGATAATATTGTTAGTTATGGAATTATGAGGATGCTAGTATGAATGGAATGGAATGTGTATGTGTATATAATCAAATGATCTTGTAAATTTACATATCGTACAATATGAATGTGAAATGCGAATGATGTTCATACTATAGTCTACTATATTAAGACGAATTCATATTCTTAATTTGAATGGAATTATATAAGCTAGACATTCGGCTTTTGAAAGTCAACTATGTATAAATGCCATGAATGAGCTTTTGGACATACTTGAATGGGTGTATGTATGCTAATTATGTTGTGAATGTGACTACTTGTACGGATAGGAGCCATGTCATCATGGACACAAGCACGGAAGGACAACGGGTCAAAAGTAAACATGGGAGCTATGCGTAAATTCGGACGCACGAGGTAAGTATTTCCCGGACTCCCTCTTTAGTAGTAAAGAGATTCCTTACATAATAATGTTAGTAGTTGTGTCGAAACGTTAATTTGATGATAATATCAAGTATTAGTACCAAGTAAGTGATTATCCGGAATCACTCCTTAAGGTAGTAAAGTACGGTTATGTAATTGTTATTTAAGTATGCTATTGGAAATTAGAAAGGTATGGGTATGTAGAAGTAAAGGTTTCTGCTAAGTCGATCAAACAGGTCAAAATGAGAGTTTACTCATTTCGGTATAATTTGCATAAGTGACGATAAAGTATAATAATTGTTAGAAGATAAGTTGAATTTTGTTGTTGATGATAATATCAAGTAAGTAGTATTAAGTAAGTGATTTTCCGGAATCACTTCTTAGTTTATTTAAGCAAGTTTATGCGCTAGTTATTTAAGTATGATAATCGGAGTCTAATAAGGTTTAGTTATATAGAAGTGAAGGTTTCTGTTAAGTAGACCAAACGGGTTAAAATAAAGTAAAACGCAAACCGGGTAACGGGAGTGTAAAATAAATGAATTATGGATCCGGGTAATGGATTACAGCCTAGATATGTTAAGAAATGAACCCCAAGCGATTAAAATGAGTTTGGATAGGTTTGGATGTAGAATGGGTGAAAAATAAACTGCAGAGCTGACACGGCCGGGTGAACACTTGACACGGCCGGTTGAAGGTTCTGTGAAAAATATATGTTTACTTGACACGGCCGGGTGAAGGGGCTGAAAAAGAAAGAAGAAAAAATATATATATAATTTCTTGTGTTAATTCTTTTATTCAAATGCTTTGATTTCTAATCGTTTGAATAAAATTGCATGATAGGTAACAATGTACTTTAGACCTCGGAGGTGTAAGGAAATTTTACTAATAAAATTTCACTTCGTATAGTTGATTTAAATGAATGAGTTTAATGCATACCGGGAATCGGGTTCATAAACCCCATGTACGAAACTCCGGATATTGTAAAACTTCTATAGTTAATGTTCATATGAGTATGAGTATAAACAAATGAGTTGTTTGGTAAAAACAAGAACGGGTCAATAATTAGTAAATGAATATTAATTCGAAAACATATAAGTCGTAAACATGCGAATGGATAGGACTTGTTTATAAGTAGGTCTATTATTAGATGATACGATATTATAAGTACATGAGCATAAAGTGGTAAGTAAGAGCTTGTAGGTGCGTGTGTATGTAGGAATGTATGCGTGTATAAATGTAATTTGCTATGAATGTACGTGGTTATGGTTTTCAATATGTATGAGTATCGATGAATACTAATAATGTGCCTTGAGATTGGAAGGTAATGCAGGAATGAGAACGTCAGGTTCATGAGGAATTGAAGCCGAACTTGGAAGAAGAGACTTAAAGAGGATGATTGAGTGAATCCAAGCTTATATTGTGAAATGTTAAATGATTTTTGACTATATAGAATTATGTTGTATGGTGTTGCCAGTGACTAACGGCTAAGTTGTTTATGATGTTCACAGGAATTACACGAATCTCCTCTATTGCTAACAAAGACAAGCGGGCGTAGATCGAGTCAAAGAGCAAGGATTGTGCGGAAAGAATGGTCACATAGCTTTAATTATGTAACGCCTTAAAGTGATACCTGGAAGTGAGTGTGGTAAATTCATTTTAGTAATTGTTTAACAGTTTTGTATTTGGGCCTTCATGTAAGTAATGTGTTTAATAACGAAAGAAATTTTAAGGCCCTTTTTCCGCTGCGTCGTTTTTTTAAGGTTAAACATGTTTGGGGGTAACAAGTTGGTATCAGAGCCTTGGTTTGAGAGAAATCAAGTATGAGGAGATAAATACTTGAACTCAAACTCGTGTGCTCTTGTGACCAAGCACCCGTACAATCCAAGACTCGATCAAGATCTAAAGGTAGAAGCGAATGTAAGTATGTACTCGAATATGCATATAAAGAAAACAAACAATATGTTGTGTGTAAGGTAACCATGATTATTTGGAGAGGATGATCCGCGAATGCGGTCTAGGACCGACACCAAGGCGTGTAATAAGACAAATTTAAACCCAGGTATGTAAATTCATATGTGGGTACATGTAATGGTAAAACCAATTAAAGGAAGGATAATGATGGAATAGTAATGAAGTTTTGAAATGTTACACGTGCCGAAACCTAATTCTTCGGACATCAGGCGATGATTACATGAAGGCACGAAACTAGTATGTGGATTGCGTACCTGGCCAGTACGCAAGAAATATATGATGTTCGTGAGACCGTGATAATTGTTGCAGGTATGTCCGAAAGGATTTGGTATTAGGCGGACATGTGGGTGAGAATAATAAGACTCTCAAGAAAAGTTAAAGCACCTCATATAAATGGAAAGTATGGATTATATGTTTGAACCCGCGAGCCGGATTCAAACATATAAGTAATGGAATGTACGAATGCTATGTTTGAACCCGCGAGACGGATTTAAACATAGAAGTAATGGAATGTACGACTGATATGTTTGAACCCGCGAGACGGATTCAAACATAGAAGTAATGGAATTTACGAATGATATGTTTGAACCCGCGAGACGGATTCAACCATAGAAGTAATGGAATGTACGAATGACCGCGAGACGGATTCAAACATAGAAGTAATGGAATGTATGAATGATATATATGAATCCGCGAGACGGATTTAAGAACGAAAGAATGTCCATAGATGGCACGCGAACCTAAATTTGAGTTAAGGAAAGAAGTTTTAATTAAGTTAAATGTTAGATGTGTTGGTAAATGACCCTTGGGGGTCGGAATGAATGACGGGCTACGACCCGAATAATAACCTAAGTATGGAAGGGAAAGGGAAGTTTTTGCAAAAAAAAAAAAAAAAAAAAAAAAAGGTACTGAAATGATGTATTAAAGTCTTCGTATGTAAGCATGAATAGAGAGAAGTACAAATGTGTACTAACTTACATCCATGATAATTAAGAAACGCCAGTTTGACCCTGAAAAGTCAAACTGCAAAAAGGTTAACGAAATAATTATCAGAATGAAAGAATTGTGAGTATTTAAAACACCGAATAGAATAAATTTTGAGAGAAAGTAATAATGACAAGTACCGATGGAAAATGCTAACTTTGATGCTAGGCTTGTTGGCCATGTTCACTTGAACAAGGTACTGTTGGAAGGATGCTCATGAGCGGAAGCCCATTTCATGAAAGGAAAAGATCGAACCGGCTTTGACACGGACTCATTCAAAAGCGGGCCGATCCGGTTTGCAGATCGCTAGTCTACGCAATGAAACCGAGGTTAGTAAAATGATTAACCCATGTTGGATAGGTATGATACGGTATGGAATGTTGATTTAACAGTTGACATACGAAGAAAATTTTGTCACTAAAAAGAAAGTTTCAAAATCTTGAGTGAAGGTTTCGGGTAATGATTAAGTTCTAGTATGATGAACTTGCACAACACGTGTACTCATGTAGAATAGGTAATGCATGAAGTGAGATAGCTATAGTAAAGTGATATGAATGAGCCTAACGTAAAAGTATGCCTGCTAAAAGTAACTATAGAAAAACGTAGAATAATGCTTAACCTTGGAAATTAATACGAACGTGTGAGTATGAAGTAGTAGTTTCATTGCGATTACGAGAAAGAGCTAGTTAATGAATGTATTTGGTGCGAGTGGGATACTAACGACCCCCCCATACGAGTACAAAAATGATTAGAAGGCATGTTAGTAATGGAATGTTGGGATTTATTTATGGTTATCGAAATGAAATATCACAGATGATATACGAAATGAATGAAACGAATTGAAATATTTAGAATAAGCAGAAACATGAGGATATTATGATTAATTAGAATGATAGGAACGAGCCGTAAACTTAGACTTGTACGACCAATGGTGTACATTTGGAATAAATTTTAATGAGCGAACCGCTAGTGATGATGTGTGCTAGGAACTAGCGTTATAAGTGAAAACGACACTAATAAGAGCTCTGGATTGGATTCTAACTTATATGTAATTATGAAAGTAATTTACTTAATCTAAGAACGTAGGGACGATACGTACAATTATGTTTATGCATGAATAAAACTCTTGCTAAGATCCTGAATGCATTTATATTATAGTAAGCATTGTGAATGAATAAATGAAAAAGTAAGAGTAGAATTGGTCTAGTTGAGAAAGGTTTCGGGGACGAAACCTCCTTTAAGGGGGATAGACTTGTAACGCCCCAAAAACCGAAATGTCTAATTCCCTAGCATGTTTCCATGTTATATGGTATAAGGTGGTTTAACTAACTTTTAGTAAATAATCTATTTAAAAATGGATAACATATAAGTTATGTAGTAGGAATTTAGTTGTGACAAAAAAGGGAAGTATAGCAAACATGAAGGACTAAAATGGATGAATGGGTTTAAGTTTATAAAGAAAATAAAATAAAAATCTCACACACACTAGGTGTGTGTAGGTGAGATCGAGCAGGAGAAGGGGAAGAGGGGTGTAAACCCTAACTCTCAAGAATTTATCAAATTAAAGAGGGAATTCAACCCAATTCTATTGCATCTACAAGGATTATTGATCATCTAGCCCTATAAATCACTTGGTAAGTTGTAATTTATGATTTGGTGATTTTGATATGAAGTGGGTTATGATCGATCCGCGAATTGGTATGAAATTGAGCATGAATAGGTGTTAGCATCATCTTAGGAAACATGTGTTAAGCATAATTTCAATTAAATTGATGTTCAAGAATGAAAACCCACTAGTTGAATGATGAACATGACATGGATATTTCACCATGTTATGTATGATAGAAACTTGTTAGATGAATTGAAGAAAATGTGGTGTTTGTTGTGTTTGATGAATATGTATGAATGATAGTTGTAGACTAGTAGAAAGATTTGATGAATTATGCATGTACTTGGAAGATGATGCATAAAGTAGTTGTACAATATGCTTTATTAATGCGAAACCCGCCAAGTGTTCGATAAAATGCTTAAGAGAACAAATATATGGAATTGTATGCAATTTGTGAGTAAATATTAGAAAGTGATTATGATGTAATTGTCAGCAAACTAATATGTGAAGTGTGTTTTAGATGTAGTTCATGTGGAAATTTGAATTGTTAGTAGGATGTGGTAGAAGTATGCCTTAGGAGCTTTTAATCTATGCTTGAAGATATGGTACACCTTATGTGTTTAGTTGATTTGTGGTAAGGATCAAGGGGTGAGAGTGTGTTACTATATGGTATGTGGATTTCTAGTAAGAATCATGTCGGGTTCAAGGATAGTGTCAAATTAGATAATCTTGAATGATGATATTGTTAGTTATGGAATTATGAGGATGCTAGTATGAATGGAATGGAATGTGTATGTGTATATAATCAAATGATCTTGTAAATTTACATATCGTACAATATGAGTGTGAAATGCGAATGATGTTCATACTATAGTCTACTATATTAAGACGAATTCATATTCATAATTTGAATGGAATTATATAAGCTGGACATTCGGCTTTTGAAAGTCAACTATGTATAAATGCCATGAATGAGCTTTTGGACATACTTGAATGGGTGTATGTATGCTAATTATGTTGTGAATGTGTGATGCGTGTGTGGTGTGTATATAAATTTAATTATATTTTAAGCCCTTTTTACACGTTAGTCAAATTTTAAATTTATAAAACACGATATTTTACTAACACCAAACACACATATGGGCAAGTGCACCCATCGTGAGCGTAGTATAGTGTTGGCAAGATACCGAGATCGTCCAAGGACACAAGAGCTTTTAATACCGGTTTATCCTCAACGTCTAATCAAATCAAAAAGTTAGAAAAAGGTTTTAAATTGGAAAAACAAAATCTAACTAAAATGCTGAAAAATAAAATAAAATAAAAAACAGATAGACAAGATGAATCACTTGGCTCTGACTCGTGTTTAGTGTAACCTTTGATTATTTCCGCACTTTTGCACTTTTTAAGAGATTATCTTAGTTATTGTAGTAGGCCCCTCTTTTGAAGGTGACGTTACCCTCAACCCAGTAGTTTGAGTCAGCAAGGATACAATCCTAAAGGGTCGGATTATTGAAAGATAATTAATTAAGTTATTAATGCATATTATGGTAGGCCCCTCTTTTAGAGGTGACGTTACCCTCGGCTAAGTAGTCTGATTCAGCAGGGATACAGTCCTAAGTAGCCGGGTTAAAGTATTAATAGTAGCTTACATATGAGGGGATCAAAGAGTTTGGACCCCCGCCATCCAATACCGGTGGGTATTGAAGGAGGTCCTACTAAATTTGACCCAGGTCCTTGCAGGATCTATACACTGAACAAGGCAAGACTCTTACCAAACCGTTCCCTTAACCCCCGACCAGGTAGCCAACATATCTCCATATAGACCATGGAGATATGAATGGTGAAAATCTTTTATTTTATATAGACAGTAAAATAATGCCAAGACACCACGGACAAACGATAAGGAAGAATCACCTTCAACATAAGAAACTAGTTATTAAAGTCATTAATATATAACCAAGTAAAAAGTGCGAAAAGATTAAAAATAAAAAGTATTACACTAGACAGTTGTCTTCACCAAGTGATGTAAGAGACTTACGCAAACATGGCCTTTGATTGTCAAGAACTCTTACGATCAATCTTGGATCCCAAGACGACTCACACACTCTACGATGGACAATGGATGATGGTGGTGGATGATGGTGTTGTGATGGTGGTGGGTGGTGGGTGAAGTGTGAGAGAGGTGGTGTGCTAAGGGATGGTTTGCAAATGAGCCAAGCACCCCTATTTATAGCCTGAACAGCAGCTCGGGCACAACCCCGTGTCCATTGGGCACGGCCCCGTGCCCATCCTTCTTCTCTGTCTTCATTAATTGCAGTTTGTTTGCATTAGTTGACCACGCCCCCGTGTCCGCTGGGCACGCCCCCGTGTGCAGAAACGTATCTGTACTATCAAGATTTCCCTAGATTCTGCGAATCTTAGAGTTAACCACAGCCCCATGTCCGCTGAGCACGACCCCGTGGTGGTTGATAGAAGCTTCTATAGCTTTGTCTTTTCTGTTGTCACTTGGGCACGCCCCCGTGCTCATTGAGCACGGGGCGTGCTCAGCCTTTTGTTCTCTTGTTTTGCTTGGGAAGATGCTATCGGGGAGGTCGGGCATGCCACGTTTGTTCGTTTTCTTATATTTATGTTAGATTTAGCTGCCTTTTTGCTTCTTTTGTTTATTTGAGCTCATTTAATCCAGAAAATACAAAAGGAAGACAAAAACACACTTTTTCCAACATTAGTACTAAAAAAGGGTTAGTTTTATGCCACAATTGATGTAATTTATATGTTACATTTTGTGCACATCAAATACCCCCACACTTGAATCCTTATCTTTTCCTCAAGAAAAACTCTTTATAATGTGGCTTTACACTCCCAAATGGAATGGGTAGAAGAGAAGGTTTTTGGGCTTGTCGTAGAGTGTCGGGATTTCCAAGATTCTTTATTAAGCTTTATTTTTATGTATTTACAATTCTATTCGTCATGATTTATTTAAAACATTTCATAAGATGAATTACTTATTAGGGCATAACATGCCTTTTTAAAATTCCACTTATATACAAGTTCTCATACCTCACCGGGGATCACTCAACACTCGGCCGAAGATGTATTTTAGTGGATCACTCGAGAGCGACATGGAAGTTACTCCTACCATAAGCTTGCCAAGCAGTCAATCCTCCTCCTTTTTAACTATACACCTTTGTAAATATCAAGAGGACTTTTGGGGGTGAAGGGTTAGGCTTGGGTTAAAGGTAGGTGTTTGGGTTAGTGGTTAGTAAAATGGCGAAAGGAGTAAAAAGCGTCGGTTTTCGTAAGACTTTTTTATTTTTGAGGTTTTTATTTTGATGAAGCCATTATTCAAACAAAGTTATTTTTTGATAAACTTGTTTGTTTATTTCTCTTTTGCTTCATCATCCATTTTTTTTTTTTTGAAAGTCATAAGAAAAACCGAGCTTGTCACTAAAACAAAGGGTTTAAAAATAAAAAGGTTTTGGTGGGTGAAAGGGTGTTTGTTTTGGGTTATGAAATGAAAAGGTTTAGGCTCAAAGGGGTTAACTAGGGGGATTTTGGATAGGTGGTAAAAAAAAGAAAAGCAATGGTGTAGAAATAAAAAGGGTTAGTCCTAATGCCTCCGTCATTTACTTACTCGGGTTTAAGTTGGTAAGGACCGGGAATGTATCGTCGTGGCAAGTTCTAGAGCCGTAAGAACCAAGCGGCTGTTCACACAAGAAACGAAAAATGAGCATTTAGTTTAAAGATATATATTTGTATGCTCAATAAAGGCTTAAAACTCACTTTTTGTGGGAATGGGTTTTTATGTGATCAAGTATATATAATCAAATTTTAATTAAGCTTGTCATGCCGTTTCATAATTTTCTTATGTTGGTTCTTTTTATCACGACGCTATCGGTTGTAAATTTGTAAAAATATAACCTTTTTAGAACTTGAAATTCCCAAATTAAACCTAGACAAGTAAAAGAAAAAAAAAATGAAAAAATTTTGAAAAAATTTGGGGTGATTAGCGGTTCCAATAGAGTTTTGTGTAAGGCTTGTGATTAGGACTTGCAAGATTCAAGGTTTGTGATTAGGACTTGCAAGATTCAAGGTTTTAGCATCCCCCCCACACTTAAATTACACATTGTCCTCAATGTGTCCCAAAAATAAGTTTTTAGGTTGATTGAATGTGTAAAAAGGTGTGAAAAAACAAAATTTTATGTTACTGGGCGTCTGGACACGGCCCCGTTGTAACACCCCGTGTTTTCACAAGTCAAAGTCAAGGTCAAAGTCAACGACCGATGATGCGAATTTGATTTATAGAAATTTCTTTTTTTTAATGTATTATGTGGAGTAAGTGTTGTTAATGACAATAACCGATGTATGTTAATCGCTATCTAACCAACCTACGACTGTGAACTATAGGAAGTAACAATGCGATAAAGTTAATTAATCAATAATCAAGCTATGCCAATCAAATCGACAACAAATTGCAACTCGAGCTACGTATTTTACTTGTTGTTATATGTGTGTGTGTGCCTTACGTGTTATCTGTGCATGTTTATTTATGTTGTGTTGTGGTAATCAATCGAAACGCAATCGAAACTCGAACTCGAACTCGAAACACAATCGAACTATGATAATAGTGCTCGATATGAGTGGTTGGGACTGAAAGTAATTTGACTAGGAAACCCTATCGTATCGAACCTCTCGCAATCGAAACGCCAAAAATCGTCGCGTCAGACATTCGAACCAAGTGCCATCCGGCCGGATAGCCATCCGACCGGATAGCCACAAAGCCACAGACCAGGCGCCATCCGGCCGGATAGCCATCCGACCGGATAGCCCTTTTGGTCACAGGTTAAGCGCCATCCGACCAGGGTGTCATCCGACCGGATAGTCATCCGGGCGGTGTGTCATCCGATCGGATAGCCCTTTCTTCTTTTGGAATCCTATAAATACCCTGTCATTGTCATTCTTTCCACTTTTGGAAACCCTCTGTCCGAACCATTCGTGCTCCTCACCTTTTCTCCGATTTCTCTCAATCCAGGTAAGATCTCGCCCTAAATCTTGTACTTTCTTAATCTACACGCACTCCCACACCTTTCTATCTTCTAAATCTTAACTTTTAACCGTGAAATCACTAGATTTCGGGTGTTCTAGGATGACGTCATCATGTGTTCTTCAAGAACTTCATGCTTTGACCTCAATCCACCAAGAACAACTGAGGTCTAACCGATTTCCACTCGATTACACAAAGATCTTGTAAATATCTCGACACAAGAGTGGTGAAAAAGGATTGAAAGATGGTTTCTAATTTTCTTTCAACTTTTTTACACTCAAAACACTTAAAACCGGTAGAATCGGGTTCTGATCTAGTCTCATACTCACCCTTAGTGTTGTACTAGTTCAGATCTGGATTCCGCCCACGAGACCACCAACTTCGGGTTAAACAAGAACAACCGTCTAGAGCCGGTAACTGACCGAGCTAGGGTGATTCCTGGTCTGTTTAGTCATCTGGGTCGAAATGGGGGTTCTGTTGGTTAACACGTTGTCAAGACGTCTCGAAATAACGACAAACCATTAAAACCACCAAGTGTAGGACGAACGGAACAATCGGACCGGATTGCTGTCCGATCAGATAGGTCATCCGAACGGATTGCCGCCCGAACGGATCACACTTAGGTCCCACCTTTAAACAACCTTATCTAAAGTTTGAGTATTGAACGAATTGCAATCCGATCGGACGACCATCTGACTGGATTACTCTTCGGACCATGAGATACTAAGACTTTAAAGACTTAAGCAATTTTCAACATGTTCATTAACAGGGTTGCCACCCGATCGGATGGACATCCGATCGTGTGACACTTCTGCTGTGAACTTGCCTTCCCTAAGTAATCTCACCACTAAGTCACCGTCCGACCGGACCACCGTCCGACCGGACCACCGTCCGACCGGACCACCGTCCGACCGGATGACCATCCGAATGGATTGTCATGAGCACGACTAACTGTCCGATCGACCTGCCTGATGGATAGAGATACTTCAATGCTTTCAAAATGCTACAACAAAAACTTCAAAAGTCAAGCCATCATACACAAACACATACTTCTTATAGGAAGAAACAACCCACTCGAATCGTCATCCGAACGGACAAGCTGTCCGACCGGATGACCACCCGAACGGATTGTTTTCCGCACGGATTGTTGTCTGATCGGATTACCATCAAATCGAACCACAATCCGACCCCTTTACACTTTACACCATTTGACGCGTAAAGCGTCACTTATCGTTATGCTATCAAATCTATTCAGGCTAACCTTACTCGCTAAGCGCTCCCTTAAATCCATCAACCGCTGTGAGTATACTCGATCCCTTTTTGCTTTACGCACTTTTGGGTGTTACATACGTTACGAATATTAAAACTACAACAATCACACTACTCAATACTATTTGAACGCTAACCGTTAATGCATGTTATACGTGGCTCATGGATGCTTGTTTGTTATGTTTACAAATGGAATGCTGTCTACCTGCCTTAGCAATGATAGTACTATAGTTTGGACTCAGCACCCGTTCACACGGGGATTGTTAAGGACAATTACTTGCATGGATTACGGTGGTAATCATGTATTGCGAAGTGCCTCGGGCAGTCAACCCGCAGTCATTAGTATCGATGGATCTATGTCGATAACTAACGTGCTTCATTTCACTATGTGTACGTGCTGGTTATGCGTAAACGAATTCGAACTCTATATGCTATTATCAAACTTGAATGTTCACCTTTACATTTTATGTATTGACCTTATTTTAACGTATGTGACAGGTGCTTAGGACGCACACTTGGTAGGAATTTGAAGCTAGAATAAAGCTTTAGAGCCCAACAAATAGTTGTCTGTAGTGGTCAAACTAAGGGTCTCTAGAAGCTGATAAACAATTGCTGTCTATTTAAATCTGAGTTGTCAGAACGGAATATTTGCCTGGATTTTTGTCTGTAATAATTATTTTGCTGTTTGAGATACGGTATGGGACGTATTATTTAAATTGAATAGTATTGATAATTGTTATGGAAACTTCTGGACAATCTGTTTCACTCAGTGCCATGCCCCGATGTTTCCGCCATCGGTTGGGGTGTGACATATTGGTATCAGAGCCATAACTATTGGGAATTAGGCAAGACTCGACCTAGTCCGGGACGAAGTCTTAGATACCTAGACTATAGTTAAGAACCAACAAGACCGACTTGTGCATGCCCGGTAGGGGTCATGTACGAGCTTACTTCTCGCTATTCTCGCTTATGCTACACTATCACTACACTCGAATTTTCAACTATAAATAGGCGATAGAGTCGAGATTAGATGTGAAAACCGCAAACTCCCGACTAAACCGCTTTATCATTGCTGTTTTGTCAACTTATCACTGACATCTTCATTCTTTTTCAATAACGAACGCTTATTCAGCGGGGAAATTATACCAAATCAGGGGTGAAACCCATATTTTAATGAATAATCTCCTCCATTTTATAAAAAACAGAGACGAAGTTGTTAAGCCAGAGGTGAAACCCTAACCTTGACGACTTGTCCCGCATATTTTACAAAACTCTCACCAAGGTCTCGACGGACTCCAATGACCAGAAATCTTGATATGACTACGGGATGTGTGCCAAATGCCCAAGAATCGAGGCAAAAGCACAGTTCTGAAGGTCAGACATGAATGACAAGTCCTTGTGAATAGTTGAACCACCTTGGTTAGTCCAAGTCTACTAGCCGCAGACAATCTATCTCTCGATTTTTATGTGTTTTATGTGCTATTACCTGTTTATGTGCTTAATTTTGGATGAATTAATCGATTTGCGCCTTCGCTTTAATCGACACACTCGACTCGCACTGCAATTCTACCCCAAAACGTTAACAAATCGTTGAATTATGGGCGACTTTATACTACGATATACGCTCATGTTAGGTCCCGGTTTTCGCTCCGAAACGATTGCGAACCGAACGTGTGACGTGTGGAATTCGTACACGAACGTGACCGAACACACGAGAACGTAATATAATCAGTGATTCTATTGACAGATCTGAAATCGTACAAGGCACTTGAATCACGTGGAGCACTTTCTCTCTCTAGCTTCTCTATCTAGATCTAGAGCTCTTCAATTCTCCAAAATACCAAAAGTGTCAAAAGTTCTAAACCTAACACCTTAGGTTCCTATTTATAGGCCAAGGGATCTAGAGCTCAGTTTTCTGACTGCCTCTAGTGATTAAATGCGTATATGTTTCCTTGCTTCTTTGCTTTACGTGCTTAGGTGTTATGTGATTATGTGCTCTACATGCTTATGTGATTTTATGCTCTATGTGTTATGTGTTTACGTGAATCTGCGTGTTCCTGAGCATTAGTAAGTATTAGACGTGTGAGGTGAGGTTCGAATACAATATGTTGAGTCCTGCGACGATGTCTGTTGCAGACAATGTCATCTGAATCCCGTCACGCACTTTCTCGTCAAGAAAAGAGGGACAAACGCCTTGCCGCCATCATCGCAAAAAGTATGGCAAAGGCCGTGAGTGATGTTTACAAGAATGCCAGCAAATCATCTGAGGAGTCGAGGACAGAAGCTCCTAAAGCTACCACCAAGCCCTTCAATTTCAAGCAATTCAAGTCGTGTGGGCCAAAGGAATTCACTGGCGAAGGAGGTCCTACTGCACTATTCCAATGGTTTGATTCCAATGAGGTCACACTACGGCAGAGTGGTTGCCCCGATGAGCTCCGAACTCTGAATCCTATCGGCGTTTTCCAGTCCCGTGCACTAGACTGGTGGACGGCCGAGAGGAACAAGCGAGGGAACGATGCAGCCTACAGACTGTCGTGGGACGAACTCAAGGAAGTCATGCTAAAGGAATTCTGCCCTCCTCATGAACGTCAAAAGCTAGAGGATGAATTTTGGCACATACATCAGCATGAAGGTGACAATGCTGCTCTCACTGCTCGTTTCAAACAGCTCAGCATCATCTGCCCCGATCAAGTCAAGACTCCGGATATCACAATCAAGAAGTACATCCGAGCTTTGCCCGACTGCGTCGCAGATTTTGTGCAAGTGGCTAAGACTAAGACGATCGAAGAGACTTACCTACTGGCCGCCGAAATCAACGACAAGAGGGTCAAGGCTTGTGTCTGGGATAAAACTCTGAAGCACCTGCATCAAGCTACTACCGCCGCACCAACTGCTGAACCCACCTCATCGAGCAACAAGAGGAAGAACAAGAGAAAGAACAGCTCCAGCAACAAGAACTATGCGATCACTGCTGCACCAATTCAAGCTGTACCAGCCCAACAGCGTCAAGTAGCGGCGCCTGTGGCTAATGCACCGCCTGCAAAGCGTGAATACACTGGGCCACACCCGCTCTGCGCTACTTGTACCTACCACCACCCGACTACCATTGCTTGCCTTTTTGTGCTCATTGCAATGTATACGGCCATTTTACTGCCAACTGCCGTATTCGACAAGCTCCTGCTCATCAAGCTCTACTCACCGCCCCTCAGGGTCAACAAGCTCCTCCGGCACCCGTGGTCAAAGCCAGAGCCTGCTTCGCATGTGGCGACCCGAACCATTTCGCCAACATGTGCCCAAACAGGGTCGTGAAACAAGAGCCCCAGCAACAGCAGCCTCAGCAGCAACAACAGCAGCAGCAGCGACAACAGGCCGCACGCGCCAGAACCTTCAACATCAACGTGCGTCAAGCCCAGGCCGACAACAACGTGGTCAATGGTACGTTCCTTGTGAATGGTATTTACGCTTCATGTTTGTTTGATACTGGAGCCAATAATTTCTTTGTGTCGTTCGAATTCGAGAAACTCCTTAGACGTAAACGCTCCAAACTCTCCTCGATATTCGATGTTGAAGTCGCTACCGGAAGAACCGTCGCTGTCAATTCTGTTCTTCGTGATTGTACTCTTGAGCTCAACAATCACATCTTCCCAATCGACCTTATTCCGATGCAACTCGGAAGTTTTGACGTCATAGTAGGCATGTACTTTCTTCGAGAAAACCATGCTGAAGTTGTGTGTTTCGACAAGATGATTCGATTCTAGCTCGCGAATGGTGATTTATTGTGTGTGTACGGTGATACTACTTCGAAAGGTCTCAAGCTTATGTCATGTGTGCAAGCTAGCAAGTATCTCCGCAAGGAATACAGGGCTTTCTTGGCTAACATTGTAGTAGCGGAGATGGAAAAGAAAGAAAAGAAGGAAGTGAAAGACGTTCCTGTGGTTCGAGAATTTCCTAATGTTTTTCCAGAGGATCTTCCCGGACTACCGCCAAGTCGTGATATCGACTTTCGTATCGAACTCATTCCTGGAGCCAACCCCACTGCTAAAGCTCCCTATCGACTCGCGCCGTCTGAAATGCGCGAACTCTCGAACCAACTCCAGGAATTACCTGAGAAAGGCTTCATTCGCCCGAGCACCTCTCCTTGGGGCGCGCCAGTCCTTTTCGTCAAAAAGAAGGATGGGTCGTTCAGGATGTGCATCAATTATCAGGAATTGAATAAGTTAACTATCAAGAACCGCTATCCCCTACCTCGTATCGACGATTTATTTGACTAACTACAAAGTGCTACGTGTTTCTCAAAGATCGATCTACGTTCAGGATATCACCAGCTACGTATTCAAGAGTAGGATATACCCAAAACCGCGTTTCGCACTCGTTACGGCCATTACGAATTCGTCGTCATGCCTTTTGGTCTAACCAACGCACCCGCGGTCTTCATGGACCTTATGAATCGCGTGTGTAAACCATATCTCGACCATTTCGTCATCGTATTCATCGACGATGTCTTGATCTATTCCAAATCGAAAACCGAACACGCGCAACATCTACGTTTGGTTCACGAGTTACTCCAGGGGAACCAACTCTATGCCAAGTTCTCAAAGTGTGAATTCTGGTTGGAGGAAGTTCAGTTTCTGGGTCACATTGTTAATAGTCAGGGTATTCACGTCGATCCTGCGAAGATTGAAGCCGTTAAGAGCTGGGTTACGCCTATGAACCCGACTGAAGTCCGCTCTTTTCTCGGACTAGCGGGCTATTATCGGCGATTTATCGAAGGATTCTCAAGGATTGCTGTGCCGCTTACCGTTCTCACGCATAAAGACAAGCCTTTTGTTTGGGGAACTAACCAAGAGACTGCCTTTCGAACCCTTAAACACATGCTTTGCAACGCTCCTGTTCTCACATTGCCCGACGGAAACAATGATTTCATTGTCTACTGTGATGCTTCCAACCTTGGTCTTGGCTGTGTTCTCATGCAACGGGACAAGGTCATAGCTTACGCATCTCGTCAGCTCAAAGTCCATGAGAAGAACTATACAACTCATGATCTCGAGCTAGGCGCAGTGGTTTTTGCATTAAAGATTTGGCGACACTACCTGTATGGTACCAAGTGTACGATCTTCACCGATCATAGGAGCCTACAACATATCTTTAATCAGAAGGAACTTAATATGCGTCAACACCGATGGGTAGAACTTCTCAACGATTACGACTGTGAGATTCGTTATCACCCAGGCAAGGCAAATGTTGTTGCCGACGCACTCAGCAGACAGAGCTATCTGCTTAGCATTCGTAACGTTCAAGCCCAACACGACCTCAAAACCCTCATTCGCGAAGCTCAGCATGCATGTTTTAATGAACGCACTTTGAAGAAAGAAAGAATCTACCACGACGGAGCCCAACTTATGAGCAAATCAAATGGGATATTCCACTTCCTGGACCGAATTTGGATCCCTAAATGGACCAATTTGCAACAGATACTGATGGACGAAGCCCATAAATCCCGGTATTCTATTCATCCCGGAGACGACAAAATGTACCAGGACCTTCGTAATAAGTACTGGTGGCCGGGCATGAAGAGGGATATTGCTGTCTACGTTGGAAAATGCCTAACTTATGCAAGAGTCAAGGCTGAACATCAAAGACCCTCTGGCTTACTCGAACAACCACCGATTCCCATGTGGAAGTGGGAGAGTATAGCTATGGACTTTATAACAAAGCTACCACACACGTCATCAGGTCACGACAGCATTTGGGTTGTGGTCGACCGTTTGACTAAATCAGCTCACTTTTTGCCAATACGGGAAGACTACAAGGTAGAACGATTAGCCCGAATCTACACCGACGAGATCATTTGTAATCATGGGACGCCTCGCGACATCATCTCTGATCGTGATGCTCGGTTTACTTCGCGACTATGGGAAATGTTTCAAACGGCACTCGGTACATCACTTAATCTAAGTACTGCTTTCCACCCCCAAACCGACGGTCAGACTGAAACAACGATTTGTACTCTTGAAGACATGCTCCGTTCGTGTGTCATAGACTTCGGTGGTAATTGGGATAAATACCTGCCGTTGGTCGAATTCTCGTATAACAACAGCTATCATTCTAGCATCCAAATGGCACCATTCGAGGCATTATACGGAAGAAGATATCGATCGCCTATTGTATGGCACGAGATCGGTCATTCGCAATTAACCGGACCTGAGCTATTACAAGAAACGACAGACAGAATTTTCCAAATTCGAGATAACCTGGTGGAAGCTCGGGAACGACAGAAAAGTTATGCCAATAAACGACGCAAGCCCCTTGAATTTGACGTTGGTGACTACGTACTCCTAAAGGTATCACCTTGGAAGGGTATGGTCCGATTTGGCAAGAAAGGAAAGCTCGCGCCTCGATATGTTGGACCTTTTAAGTTTCTGGAAAGGATCGGAAAAGTCGCCTACAGACTCGAACTACCGGAGGAACTTAGTAACGTCTACCCGACTTTCCACGTGTCAAACCTCCGAAACTGCCTAGCCGACCACGATTTACACATTTCTCTCAATGATATGCAAGTGAACGAAACATTGCACTTCGTGGAAATGCCTGTCGAAATCATGGATCGCCAAACCAAGCAGCTCAGACGCTCTCGCATTCCTATTGTGAAAGTCCGATGGGAAGGCAAACGAGGCGCAGAGTTCACTTGGGAACTTGAAAGCGACATGAAGGCAAAGTACCCGCAGTTGTTTAAGGAGAAAGTCTAGAAAGAGAGAGTTCTCAAACGTGATTCACGGTGTTGTACAGCTTCCAGCCTAATTTCGGGACGAAATTCCCTAAACAAGGGGAGGCTGTAACACCCCGTGTTTTCACAAGTCAAAGTCAAGGTCAAAGTCAACGACCGATGATGCGAATTTGATTTATAGAAATTTCTTTATTTTGAATGTATTATGTAGAGTAAGTGTTGTTAATGACAATAACCGATGTATGTTAATCGCTATCTAACCAACCTACGACTGTGAACTATAGGAAGTAACAATGCGATAAAGTTAATTAATCAATAATCAAGCTATGCCAATCAAATCGATTTTTGAATAGGTATTACCATCTTGGCCATGTCAAAAAATTGACACGTGGCTAGGTCTTGTCCTTTTTAGATTTTTTGCCATTTTATTATAATGGTAGATCTTATAAAAGAAATGTTATTTTTCATTTATTTCATTTTTCATGCTTAGAATGAAAATTTAAATTTAATCATCCCACTAAAAATTTAAAAGTACAGATGTGCCCTAGACGGGACTTGAAAGGAATAATGTTCTCCTCGAAGGGACTGAAAGATAAATATGTCCTTATAAGGACTATTAAAGAAACGATCTTTAGCAGAAGGAGTTTTCTTCTTCACTTTACTTTCGAATGTTCCCTCCCTGGATGCTCGTTTCATTCTAGTCGCGGTACGAAGCTCAGCATTTCTAGGCTCCGGATGTGGAGAATTTCTGATACGGCTTCTTCGCTTGGCGACATATTCAATATATATAAGAAATTGGAAGCAATAGTTTTCAGATTATGGTTGAGAGTATTCCTATGTTAAGTCTAGACTCAGAAGGTCAAGAAATGTGCTACTGTGTCATTGAGATTAAACAAAAAGGCTAGTGTTTAATTCACTCAATGTTGGCTCTGATACCAACCTGTCACACCCCGATATTTCCACGTATTACCGGTGGGCCCGGTGAGGAGTATCGTGAAGTAGTTGATATCATCATAGTCAAACAACACAATATATAAATGCACAGCGGAAGCAAAAGATAAATATATTACCATCCGAATATAAAGTAATATCAAAGTATTACAACGGAAAGTAAAGGATCCACAGGCGGATCAAATAAAAGGAAAAACTGTTCAACAGACTTTAGACGCCTAGAACTTGCAAGATTCCTTATTAACGCCCTGAGCTTCCAGCCAATTACGTTCAGTACCTGTCACTTAACCTTTTTGGAAAATACGTCAGTTTACACTGGTAAATACAATTAACCGACTCATTTTAAAAGAGTTTAAAAATTGATTTGAATGCACCAGGCACAAAAAATATCTTTTATAACTTGGGATAATTTTATTAATAAAAATCTTGTATCCCGATTTACATGGTTGTCCAACATTTAGGGCCGGTGATTATACAATACAAGCCGGTCAAGATTAATCGACACACCATAAATATAACTCACAAGAAGACATCCTTACGAGTGAGTATATCTTTTACATACGCAACAGGAGGTGTTATGCCTACACCTTGTGCTTAAGTTATGGCCATTCACTTTTTAAATGAGCCAAGGATATCCAGGACACGGTCATTAACCCCTAATGTTATTTGTTATCAATCAATACAGATTAAAACGGGATTATGCAATTTAATCATCTCCGATTAAAAGGTTTCTACACCCGACCAAGCGGTATTTTTATAATACCGTATCCCAAGCCCGTATAAGGGAAAATAAGTTAAAAGTATTTACCTGAGCTAGCAAATGCAATTTATACTCAGCCGTATATTCTAATTAGCAAGCACAAGTACTTCTACTGGGGCTCTCAATCTGGAACGAAGGTTTATTAACCTATTAGATTCCTAACGGGTCTTATTTAAGTCGTAACTTAGACCGGTTAGTTTTAAGGAACGGTTCACGGTTCAAAACGCATGACTAAGCGAAGACCGGAATAGAATGTGATTTAGACCCGACAAGTTTGGAGACTTGTATAATATGGGTAAACTAAACACATTTTGGATTTTGAGATAAAAACGATATGGTTTGACCCGCTTCGGCTAATATATGCAAACTAGTTACATAAGCCGATCCGAACGCGAAAAGTGCGTAACGAGTAACCAAATGAATCATATACAGGTTTCCCAAGTTAATATGCCTTAAATATGTTGTGATATCAGTAGGATACCTTCCATTATGCCCAAAACGAGTTTAATCTCAATTTAAGCCCCGTAGGGGTATTTTGGTCATTTAAAAGATTATAAAAGAGGTTAATTAAAATTCTGAGATTCGGGTCCGAATACATCAGTAGAATAACTTATTTTATTAGGTCATATCAGTTGGTAATAGGTCTTATATGCCAAAATGGTTTCAAACCCAAACTATGCGTTTAATACGCTTAAAAAGCCATTTTAAGCGATTTTCAGGTTATAAAGGAAATCTGAGTTTTCTGATCAGGTTATAAAGTTCAAAATACTTTGTTTATTATATAAAATCAGTAGCAATTGGATTGGTGTCAAAATACTATGTAAAACTCATTTTATACATAAAAAGGGTATAATCGGTATTTACCGAATTAAGGCGATAGCCTTAGGTTATGATCAGTTTAAAAATAATTAAAAATAATTAAAAATCTTTAAAAATCTCAAAATATTATATTAAATCAGTGGGTAAAAGGTTTGGTGTCAAAAATTGGGTTTAGAAAGCTAATTGCGCCGTTTAATTACTAAAAGGCGTTATAATTACGCTAATGAGCATAACTCCTAATCTAGACCTCCAACTGATGTGAAAATTTAGGGACAACTTTATAAATCAGTAATAAGGATTATTGTCCTTTCATATTTCCAAAATTCTCGTTTTATGGACAAAAGGGGCATTATGGTCAACATTAGGCATTTAACGGAAACGAGTAAACGAATCGGACAATCAACGATCCAACCACAGAGGGTTATACTATCATGTAGCCTGGTCCTAAGGAAACCCTAAGGCATTTCCAAACCCTTCTAAATCGGGTCAGAACTGAAGTCAAAGCAAAAGTCAAAGTTTTGCGACTTTCGGTTCCGAACCGGGTCTAAACAGAAAATTGTCGGATCAAACAAGCTTAGATCAGTTCTTATACTTATTAACAAGTTATATGAGTGATAAAATAGGTTACATGCCTTCTACATTGCTAATTACATGTTAATTTGCAAATTAAGCTTCTGTTGACTTTTTCTAAACAGCTTTGACCCGACATTTGATCTAGATAGAATGGGAATCAAAGGGAGCCCTTTTAAGGGTTTAATGCCCACATAATTACCATATTATAACTACCTTCAAATTGACTAATCATTGGACCATTAATGATTAATCGCTAAGTCAACCGTTAATTGCGACTGTTTGACTTTTAAGCTAAAACTAAGTAAAAACTCAACTAAGAAAGGTTAAGCATACTTATACAAGCCTAATGCACGATTAGGGATGACTAGAGACTGATCATAAGCTCCAGAGAGTCCCACAAAGGCAGGTGGAATGAGTGATCACAAAGTTGCAACATTAAGGGCCTTTTATAGTCAATTTGATCCATTTAGATCATGACAAATCATGCTACCAATGATCCTTGATGATTAACAAGTGTCCCTAAGGCCTAAGGATTAGTTTAGGCGACTCTTGGAAGTGTTTAAGGGCCATATAAGTCGTTTGAAGGCCTGAACAGACAACATTTCCGAGTTGCTGCATCTGGGCACTGCTTACGGACCTGATCAGCACTCTGAAATTTTCACTTGTTGACAGATTTAGCCCCTGCACTTCTAAATGCTATTTCCGACACATCTAAGGCCCGTTAAACCATTTTTAAGGCTCTATAATGATGCCTAAGCATGGGGAACATGAAACATGCTCAAAAATATGCCGGATGTCGGTTCGTTTTGTCATACGGTCACGTTGTTCGGTTAATTACGACGAAACACGGACGGACGCGAAAAATGAACCAATTGACGCGACGAATGGAATTTTATCAAGCCAAACACTAAAATAACATATTTTAGTGCTTACATAAATTTTTGGGTGTCCGGGGATATTCAGAATGTAAGATATGCGCGTAAACGCAAACTTGCGCGCTTTTTGACACTTTTAGTCCCTGCATGACTTAAAAGCTTATTTTTGCGCACCAACACCTCTAAGCCTATATCTAAGATATATTAGGGATAATTATGGTATGTTTATCTCATGGTCATATTTCAGAAGGTCCGATAACATACGAATCGGTATACTTTAGCAGTTTGACGCTTTAGGTCCTTCTAATGCGCAAACTTGCGTAACTCATCATTTAATAGCATTGAAGCCTTATTTAATTCATATTAGGCATTCTTGAAAGTATTATTAAACATCATAATGCTTCGGGCTTGATAAAAGGTCATTCAGAGGTATAATTAAACATATTGACACTTTTAGTCCCTTATACTTGCGAAGTTGCGCGTAACTTCACTTTTGGGCATAAAAGCCTTGGGTGGCCAATGATTGGCAATCCCGAGAGTATAATCAAATATCATGAGCCTCTCGGTTTGTTAAAAGGTCACTCAGAGGTAAGAATTAACATGTTGACGCTTTTAACCCTTTTCTGCGCAAACTTTCAATAAATTACATAAACGGCTACACTTGATTAACAAGTGGATCATTTGTGAATATTATGATAATACTTCCAGTTCTTTCATAATCTAAGTTTTTGATTTTTCGAAAAATTAGTCCCTTAAATTCAACGCTTGACTTCATTAGGGTTTATTACACGTGTCAATACTTCATTGGACGTGATTTTTCGAGGTGTTACAAATGTTGTCTACCTGCCTTAGCAACGATAGTACTATAGTTTGGACTCAGCACCCGTTCACATGGGGGTTGTTAAGGACAATTACTTGCATGGATTACGGTGGTAATCATGTATTGCAAACTGCCTCGGGCAGTCAACCCGCAGTCATTGGTATCGATGGATCTATGTCGATAACTAACGTGCTTCATTTCACTATGTGTATGTGCTGGTTATGCGTAAACGGATTCGAACTCTATATGCTATTATCAAACTTGTATGCTCACCTTTACATTTTATGTATTGACCTTATTTTAACGTATGTGACAGGTGCTTAGGACGCACACTTGGTAGGAATTTGAAGCTAGAATAAAGCTTTAGAGCTCAAAAAATAGTTGTCTGTAGTGGTTAAACTAAGGGTCTCTAGAAGCAGATAAACAATTGCTGTCTATTTAAATCTGAGTTGTCGGAACAGAATATTTGCCTGGATTTTTGTCTGTAATAATTATTTTGCTGTTTGAGATACGGTATGGGGCGTATTATTTAAATTGAATAGTATTGATAATTGTTATGGAAACTTCTGGACAATCTGTTTTGCTCAGTGCCATGCCCCGATGTTTCCGCCATCGGTTGGGGTATGACACCCGTGGTGTTCGGGCACGGCCCCGTGTTCAGATCGCCAGTTACAGAAATTGTTAAAAAGAGACAGAAGCCTGGGCACGGGGGCGTGTTCAGTGAGCACGCCCCGTGTCCAGTTACCTGAACTGGGCATTTCCTGCAGATTGTGCAGCACGTGGCCGTGTTGGGCGGGCACGGCCCGTGCTGAACTTGTTGTAATGAAGAAAAATTTGTCGGGTGGCCCTGTTTTCGTGCATGGGGTGCTGGTTCAAGTTCCCTTGGTATCCTTCACTATCCCGAGTGTGTTTTATCCATTACAACATCATCCAAACACCAAATTAGCTAAACCCATCATTCATTAAAACATAGAGAGAATTACATAATAATCCTAGAAAATTAAAACAAAGAAGGAAAATAAAAGTTAAAGGTCCTAAACTAGATAGGTCAAGTGATACATAAAATCATCTTAGGGAGCTCTACTGTTACAATAAGAACCAAAATTCCGGAAATAGTTTTCCGGTATCTAAAAGCTTTGCAGAACTCCGAGCCGAGGGGTGTTAAAGCCATTCTTCTATCTCTCTTTGGAGGAAGAAGGCGGCGTCATTCCCCTCAACATCTTGTGGAGGGGGAGCGACACCAACCGGAACCCCTTGTAGTATGTCTCAAGGGGGTTCCGAATGTATATCGTACCATTCAGCCGGAATGATGACTTCCGGTATCACATTCCATGCCCTTTGGTTGATGATTGATACCAAAGGAGGAGACGCGAGAATGTTCAACCTTTGGTGCAAAAGGTTGACCTCTCAAAGACATCCCTCTAGTCCCACCGTCAAATAATTAATACGGTCGACCAATGCTTCTTCTACCCTCATCATCTCATCAATGGCCTCTCTTAAGGCGTAAACGTAGTTTACAAGAGAATCTTCAGCCGTTGACGATCTTCTCCCTTGTCGGTTGTGTCTGGAGTGCGATGAAGATGCCCCGTGTTCAGATGTCTGCAGATTTTTGGAACAAGGAATCATGGAGTTTTAAATTGTTTTCGTGATTTTTAAAACCTTTTTAAGCAGAAACAACTTAAAACATTGTTGTAGAACTTATTTTTAACAAGATTCCATGAATAAAAATCTAACAAACATCTCAATAAAGCTTGAAACTATGGAGGTTTCAAGCTCTTAATGGAAGTAAAAAAAATTGAAGAAGATGAAAGTGGATAAAAGAGGAAAGGAAAAGAAGGTGGTTGAGAAACTTCTTTTAGAAAATACCTAGGATGGTATGTGAGAAGATTCTCCAAATCTCTGTCCCTGGAATGGTTCAAATGTGCAGGATTCTTGGCTGCATTTATAGAAAACGACAGCTCGCTGCACATGGCCCCGTGTTGGCTGGACACGGCCCTGTGTGCAGGCAAGATCCTGACACATTTTGTCTGTACTCTGACATGAATTCAGACGGGAATCTTTTGGTGGACACGGGGCGTGTTGACCTGGACACGGCCCCGTGTCTAGAGGATGTCTATGGAGTTTCGTTATTTTTAAGGAACTTGTCCAGATCGGGCGGTTCCTTACTGGATGGAACAACCCCAAAGTGCCTAAGGTACCTTAATTGCTCTAGATTAAGACGAGAACGCAAGAGATTGTCGGTGAGGGTGATTCCTAAGCTAAATGTAGGTGGACAAGTCCAACCCTTTCCCAGGCTCTCGTTAAAGAAGGTGTATGCCGAATCGCTCGGGTCTATGTATGCACCGAACGAAGTCGATGGAGAGTCCTTCACGGCACAATCGGCACAGGGACGACTATCGCTCAAGTCCTCTCTAGAGTTAGAGGTAACATTGGGAACAACGAAGTTGTTTTCATTTGAATGCGATCCCAACAATTCTTCTTGGTTATTGTTATGAGATAAATTATTGATATCTATCCTAATTTCTTTTAACCAATTAAGAATTAGATCTTCCATTTGAAATAGTTCATCAAGAAGTATTTCTCCTAGAAGATCCGGTTGAGAGCATTCGAGGGAGAGATAGGGATTATTTTTACTTTCGCCCCTCTTAAGGCTACAGGAAAACAATAGGTCTATATAGTGGGGTTTATAATTTAGAAAATAACATTCTAATTCTTTGTGAGGGCCACCACATATTTGACACCACGTACCATAAGAGTTCCGACAGAAAAAAATATCAGTATCTCTCATGTTGGTGTCAGAAATTACCAACCGTCAGGATCTTACGGTTCTGTTTTCAGTAACTGAATCTTGGGCACGGGGCGTGTTGAGTGGGCACGGCCCCGTGTTCAGCTTATAGTCTGACTTAAAACAGGATTGCCTGTTCCAAGGATTGGGCACGGGGCGTGCTCAGCAGGCACGGCCCGTGCTGAGTTTTGCAGAAACTGAAAAACTAAGAAAATCCTAAAAAAAAGAAACAGAAAAATTTAGAAAAAACGATTAGGCCACTGATTCTTAACTTTCTTAAAATCCTTGTGTCCCCGGCAACGGCGCCAAAAACTTGATGCGTGTGTGGTGTGTATATAAATTTAATTATATTTTAAGCCCTTTTTACACGTTTGTCAAGTTTTAAATTTATAAAACATGATATTTTACTAACACCAAACACACATATGGGCAAGTGCACCCATCGTGAGCGTAGTATAGTGTTGGTAAGATACCGAGGTCGTCCAAGGACACAAGAGCTTTTAATACCGGTTTATCCTCAACGTCTAATCAAATCAAAAAGTTAGAAAAAGGTTTTAAACTGGAAAAATAAAAACTAACTAAAATGCTGAAAAATAAAATAAAAAACAGATAGACAAGATGAATCACTTGGCTCCGACTCGTGTTTAGTGTAACCTTTGATTATTTCCGCACTTTTGCACTCTTTTGAAGGTGACGTTACCCTCAACCCAGTAGTTTGAGTCAGCAAGAATACAATCCTAAAGGGTCGGATTATTGAAAGATAATTAATTAAGTTATTAATGCATATTATGGTAGGCCCCTCTTTTGGAGGTGACGTTACCCTCGGCTAAGTAGTCTGAGTCAGCAGGGATACAGTCCTAAGTAGCCGGGTTAAAGTATTAATAGTAGCTTACATATGAGGGGATCAAAGAGTTTGGACCCCCGCCATCCAATACCGGTGGGTATTGAAGGAGGTCCTACTAAATTTGACCCAGGTCCTTGCAGGATCTATACACTGAACAAGGCAAGACTCTTACCAAACCGTTCCCTTAACCCCCGACCAGGTAGCCAACATATCTCCATATAGACCGTGGAGATATGAGTGGTGAAAATCTTTTATTTTATATAGACAGTAAAATAATGCCAAGACACCAGGGACAAACGATAAGGAAGAATCACCTTCAACATAAGAAACTAGTTATTAAAGTCATTAATACATAACCAAGTAAAAAGTGCAAAAAGATTAAAAATAAAAAGTATTACACTAGACACTTGTCTTCACCAAGTGATGTAAGAGACTTAGGCAAACATGGCCTTTGATTGTCAAGAACTCTTACGATTAATCTTGGATCCCGAGACGACTCACACACTCTACGATGGACAATGGATGATGGAGGTAGATGATGGTGTTGTGATGGTGGTGGGTGAAGTGTGAGAGAGGGGGTGTGCCAAGGGATGGTTTGCAAATGAGCCAAGCACCCCTATTTATAGCCTGAACAGCAGCTCGGGCATGGCCCCGTGTCCATTGGGTACGGCCCCGTGTCCATCCTTCTTCTCTGTCTTCATTAATTGCAGTTTGTCTGCATTAGTTGACCACGCCCCCGTGTCCGCTGGGCACGCCCCCGTGTGCAGAAGCGTATCTGTACTATCAAGATTTCCCTAGATTCGATTCTGCGAATCTTAGAGTTGACCATGACCCCGTGTCCGCTGAGCACGACCCCGTGGTGGTTAATAGAAGCCTCTATAGCTTTGTCTTTTCTGCTGTCACTTGGGCACGCCCCCGTGCTCAATGAGCACGGGGCGTGTTCAGCCTTCTGTTCTCTTGTTTTGCTTGGGAAGATGCTGTCGGGGAGGTCGGGCATGCCACGTTTGTTCCTTTTCTTGTATTTATGTTAGATTTAGCTGCCTTTTTGCTTCTTTTGTTCATTTGAGCTCATTTAATCCTGAAAATACAAAAGGAAGACAAAAACACACTTTTTCCAACATTAGTACTAAAAAAAGGTTAGTTTTATGCCACAATTGATGTAATTTATATGTTGCATTTTGTGCACATCAATGTGACTACTTGTACGGATAGGAGCCATGTCATCATGGACATAAGCACGGAAGGACAACGGGTCAAAAGTAAACATGGGAGCAATGCGTAAATTCGGACGCACGAGGTAAGTATTTCCCGGACTCCCTCTTTAGTAGTAAAGAGATTCCTTACATAATAATGTTAGTAGTTGTGTCGAAACGTTAATTTGATGATAATATCAAGTATTAGTACCAAGTAAGTGATTATCCGGAATCACTCCTTAAGGTAGTAAAGTACGGTTATGTAATTGTTATTTAAGTATGCTATTGGAAATTAGAAAGGTATGGGTATGTAGAAGTAAAGGTTTCTGCTAAGTCGATCAAACGGGTCAAAATGAGAATTTACTCATTGCGGTATAATTTGCATAAGTGACGATAAAGTATAATAATTGTTTGAAGATAAGTTGAATTTTGTTGTTGATGATAATATCAAGTAAGTAGTATTAAGTAAGTGATTTTCCGGAATCACTTCTTAGTTTATTTAAGCAAGTTTATGCGCTAGTTATTTAAGTATGATAATCGGAGTCTAATAAGGTTTAATTATATAGAAGTTAAGGTTTCTGTTAAGTAGACCAAACGGGTCAAAATAAAGTAAAATGCAAACCGGGTAACGGGAGTGTAAAATAAATGAATTATGGATCCGGGTAATGGATTACAGCTTAGATATGTTAAGAAATGAACCCCAAGCGATTAAAATGAGTTTGGATAGGTTTGGATATAGAATGGGTGAAAAATAAACGTGCAGAGCTGACACGGCCGGGTGAACACTTGACACGGCCGGTTGAAGGTTCTGTGAAACATATATGTTTACTTGACACGGCCGGGTGAAGGGGCTGAAAAAGAAAGAAGAAAAAATATATATAATTTCTTGTGTTAATTCTTTTATTCAAATGCTTTGATTTCTAATCGTTTGAATAAAATTGCATGATAGGTAACAATGTACTTTAGACCTCGGAGGTGTAAGGAAATTTTACTAATAAAATTTCACTTCGTATAGTTGATTTAAATGAATGAGTTTAATGTATACCGGGAATCGGGCTCATAAACCCCATGTACGTAACTCCGGATATTGTAAAACTTCTATAGTTATAATGTTCATATGAGTATTGAGTATAAACAAATGAGTTGTTTGGTAAAAACATGAACGGGTCAATAATTAGTAAATGAATATTAAGTCGAAAAGATATAAGTCGTAAACATGCGAATGGATGGGACTTGTTTATAAGTAGGTCTATTTTTGGATGATACGATATTATAAGTACATGAGCATAAAGTGGTAAGTAAGAGCTTGTAGGTGCGTGTGTATGTAGGAATGTATGCGTGTATAAATGTAATTTGCTATGAATGTACGTGGTTATGGTTTTCAATATGTATGAGTATCGATGAATACTAATAATGTGCCTTGAGATTGGAAGGTAATGCAGGAATGAGAACGTCAGGTTCATGAGGAATTGAAGCCGAACTTGGAACAAGAGACTTAAAGAGGATGATTGAGTGAATCCAAGCTTACATTGTGAAATGTTAAATGATTTTCGACTATATAGAATTATGTTGTATGGTGTTGCCAGTGACTAACGGTTAAGTTGTTTATGATGTTCACAGGAATTACACGAATCTCCTCTATTGCTAACAAAGACAAGCGGGCGTAGATCGAGTCAAAGAGCAAGGATTGTACGGAAAGAATGGTCACATAGCTTTAATTATGTAACGCCTTAAAGTGATACCTGGAAGTGAGTGTGGTAAATTCATTTTAGTAAATGTTTAACAGTTTTGTATTTGGGACTTCATGTAAGTAATGTGTCTAATAACGAAAGAAATTTTAAGGCCCATTTTCCGCTGCGTCGTTTTTTTAAGGTTAAACATGTTTGGGCGTAACACCTGTTGGTCTGGTGAGTCATGTTCCACATGGCACTCTGCCTTGTCCGACAAACAAAGGCAGTCGCGGCCCGCGACAGACCTAGCTAAGGTTGTCGCGCCCCGCGAGCGACCCCTGAACTTGGTTTTTTCTTGATTTTTCTAAGTACGAGGCTATTTCGGGCTCGTTTCTCGTGTACGGGGTATATTTAGGAACGTTTCGGGTTACGTTAAGGGTTCTAGGAGGGTTGTTATATCCTCCCCACCTGTTTTTAGATCTCGTCCTCGAGGTCTACTGGAACAGGTGTGGGTATTTTCTTTGCATTTCTGATTTGAGTTCCCAAGTGTATTCTGGTCCTCTTTTGGAATCCCATTTCACTTTGACCAGAACTAGTCTCTTATGTTTGAGGTTCTAGATCTTTCTATCTTCAATCTGAACGGGTTTCTCGATAAACTTAAGTTTCTCGTTTACCTCTATGTCCTTAAGAGGTATTACAAATGATTTGTCTGCTAAGCACTTTTTGAGATTACATACATGAAACACATCATGTATTCGTTCCATTTCCTCTGGCAGTTGTAGTTGTAAGCTATAGGTCCTATTCTTCTAATAATCTCAAAATGGTCCAACATACCTGGGGCTTAGCTTTCCTCTTTTAACGAATCTGACTACTCCTTTCCATGGAGTAACTTTTAATAATACTTTATCTCCTACTTGAAATTCTAAAGGTTTTCATCTGTTATTTGCATAACTCTTTTGAAGATCGCGTGCTGCTTTTAGTCTTTCATTGACTTGGATTATCTTATTTGTTGTTTCTTGCACCATCTCTGGTCCAGATAGTTGCTTTTCTCCAATCTCTGCCCAACAGACTGGAGTTCTGCACTTTTGTCCATAAAGTGCTTCAAAGGGTGCAGCATTAATGCTAGTATAATAGCTGTTATTGTAGGAAAATTCTATTAATGGTAAATGGTAATCTCAATTTCCTCCGAAATCAATTACACAGGCTCTAAGCATATCTTCCATCGTCTGGATTGTCCTTTCGCTTTGTCCGTCCGTCTGTGGATGATAAGCTGTGCTTAGATTTAACCTGGTTCCCAATGCTCTTTGGAAACTTGTCCAAAAATGAGAAGTAAAACGACTATCTCTATCAGATACAATAGATAAAGGAATTCCATGTAATGAAACTATTTCATTTACATAGAGCTTGGCTAACTGTTCCATACTGAAAGTTTCCTTCATTGGTAAGAAATGAGCAGATTTATTCAATCTGTCAACAATGACCCAGATTGTATCATTTCCTTTTCTTGTCTTGTCTTGGGTAATTTGGTAACAAAGTCCATTGTTATCAATTCCCATTTCCATATTGGCATCTCTAATTGCTCAGCTTTAACTTGTGAACAAGTTAGACATTTAACAACGTAGTTTGCTATATCCTTTTTCATTCCTATCCACCAGAAATTCTTCCTTAAATCCTGATACATCTTGTCACTTCCGGGATGTATCGTATACTTAGACTTATGAGCTTCTTCTAGAATTTTGTGGCGTAGGTTTCCTTGTTTAGGTATCCACATCCTTTTCTTGTGGAACTTCCAAATTCCATCCGTTCCTTGTTCTAATTCCTTAATCATTCCTTTTAAATTTTCAGCATCGTCCTTGATTGTTGTTTCCTGTACTTCTCTGATTTGATCATTTAAATCTACTTGCCGATTTAGTCTGAGAGAACGTACTTGTTTTGGCTTTTCATGATACTTTCCACTTAAAGTATCAGCTACTACGTTAGCTTTCCCAGCATGGTACTGGATATCACAATCATAATCACTAAGAATTTCCAACCAGCGTCTCTGTCTCATATTTAATTCCTTTTGCCCAAAAATATACCTTAAACTCTTATGATCGGTGAAGACAATAAATTTATTTCCATATAAATAGTGTCTCCAAATCTTAAGGGCAAAAACTATGGCTCCTAACTCTAGATCATGGGTTGTGTAATTCTCTTCATGTTTCTTAAGTTGTCTAGTGGCATAAGCTATTACCTTTTGACGTTGCATCAACACACATCCATATCCTAACTTAGACGCATCACAATAGACTACAAAGTCTTCAGTTCCTTCTGGTAATGCGAGTATGGGTGCGTTGGTTAATCTTTTCTTAAGAATCTTAAAAGCTTCTTTCTGTTTCGGTCCCCATTCAAACTTAACTGATTTACAGGTCAGTTTGGTTAATGGAATGGCTATTCTAGAGAAATCTCAGATAAATCGTCTATAATATCCCGCTAGTCCAAGAAAACTTCGTACTTCTGTTGGTGATTTAGGGACTTTCCACTTAGTAATCGCCTCAATCTTTGTGAGATCCACATGAATTCCTTCATGATTAACCAGATGTCCAAGGAATTGCACTTCTTGTAACCAAAATTCACATTTTGAGAATTTCGCATAAAGCTTCTCTTTTCTCAACAATGTCAGAAGTGTATGCAGATGCGCTGCATGTTCCTCTTTCTCTTATAGTAAATTAGAGTATCATCTGTAAAGACAATTATGAATTTATCCAGGTATGGCTTGCATATCCTGTTCATCATGTCCATAAATGCGGCTGGGGCATTGGTTAAACCAAATGGCATGACGGTAAATTCATAATGACCATATCTCGTTCTAAAAGCAGTTTTAGGAATGTCCTCTTCCTGTACTTTTAGTTGATGATATCCTGAGCGTAAGTCGATCTTAGAAAAGAATCGAGATCCTTGAAGTTGATCGAACAGATCATCGATTCTCGGTAGTGGGTACCGATTCTTAATCATAACCTTGTTCAAGTCTCGATAATCAATGCACATAGGCATCGATCCATTTTTCTTTTTAACAAACAAAACCGGTGCCCCCTAGGTGATGAACTTGGTTGTATAAAACCTTTGTCAAGAAGTTCGTCCAACTGTTTCTTCAGTTCCTGGATCTCCGTTGGTGCTAAACGATAGGGTGCCTTGGCAATCGGTGCCGTCCCTAGTATTAGGTGAATTCTAAATTCAACCTCTCTATCTGGCGGTAATCCAGGTAACTCTTCTGGAAAAACGTCTGAGAATTTAGATATTACAGGAATATCTTTTAATTCTTTCCTTTTAGTATTAATGATTACGGAAATCATATATACTAATCCTCCTTTCCTTTCATAACTTGCAGCTTTCATCGTAGAGATGAATTTTGTCGATCTGGTTGGCTTATCTCCTTTAATTGTGATCTTTTCACCACTTGGTGTACTTACTTGTACTGACTTTTGATCACATAAAATACTGGCACAATTGGCTACCAACCAATCCATTCCTAATACGACATCGTAACCGACCAGATTCATTTGGTAAAGGTTAGCAAAGAAATGATAGTTTAGGATTTCTATTCTTGATCCCTGCAAGATTTCACTTATCTTAATGGATTCTCCGTTTCTGTCTCTACCAGACAATCTTGTTGGAGTTTGGCTAAGGGTTGGTCAAGAAGTTTGTAGAAAGAAGTATTGATAAAACTTTGGTTTGCACCAGAGTCAAACAATACTTTGGCAAATATATTATTAACTAAGAACGTGCCGACAATCACATCCGGAATCATCTTGGATCCTCAGCTGTCAAAACAAAGGTTTTGGCATTCTTCTTAGGCGCTTCAGTTGTCTTAGCCTTGTTGATTGTGGCTAGAGCTAGTTTCGGACAGTTCGGTTTGATGTGCCCAGTTTCTCCACAATTGAAGCATATCCTATTACTAGGTTTCCTCCTATAGTCTTTTTCCTTGTGTCCAGATATTTTGTAAAAGTTGCAGTATATGGAGCATGTTCTAGAATGCTTTCTTTTGCAATATCTACAGTAGGGTGCTGAAGAACATGTACCTTTCCCACAGTTGGAATTACTGTAGCAAAATTCCTGGGTAAGCTTTTGGGCTAGGTTCTTTCTCTGGTTTTCCTCTTGTGTACGCACCAATTCATCAGTCAGGGTGTTGGCTAGTTCTACTGCTTCTTCTATGGTTTGCGGTCTAGCTGCCTTGACTACGTGTCTAATCTCACTAATTAATCCCCAAATATAACAGGAAATTAACACTGGTTCAGGGGAGGCTAAGGTTGGCACTATCCTAGCATATTCGAAGAATATGGTAGTGTAACCTTTGCAGTCTATTCCAGTCATTCTAAGATTTAGGAACTGTCACAACCCGATATTTGCACGTATTACCGGTGGGCCCGATGGGGAGTATCGTGACGTAGTTGATATCATCATAGTCAAATAATCACAGTTTAATGCACAGCGGAAGTCTAAAGTAATAATACAAACCAAATTGAAAGTATAATAAAATATTACATAACGGTTGTAAGTGGATCCACAGGCGGATCTAAAACAGAAAGTAAATGTCGTTCAACAGACTTTAAGTATTAAAGCTTGCAAGACTCTTTAATTAATACTCAGGAGTTTTCCAGCCCATTTTGTGTAGTACCTGCACTTAATCTTTTAGAAAAATACGTCAGTTTACACTGGTAAACACAATTAACTGACTCTTTTGAAAAGTGTTTATAAAATTGCTTTGGATGCACAAGGCATAAATCTTTTATAACTTGGGACAATTATATAAAATAATCTTGTATACAGATTTACATGTTTGTCGTCCGTTCAGGACCGAATAGAAGAGCCGGTATAAGATTAATAGACACACCACTAGTATAAGCCCACAAGAAGTTTCCTCACGAGTGAGATACCGTTTTACATACGCAACTGTCAGGTGTATGCCTACACCCCGTGCTTAAGTCGTGGCCATTTCAAATGAATTAGCCGAGGATATCCAGGACACGGTCATATTAACCCCCAAAGGCTTTGTATCAAACAAAACAGATTAAAACGGGTTATCTCAATGATTTAACAACTAATCGATTAAATATTCAATACCTGACCAAGCGATAATAATTTACTGTATCCCAAGCCCGTATAAGGGAAAATAAGTTAAAAATATTTACCTGAAATAAAATGTAATTTTATTCTCAGCTGTATATTCTAATTAGCAAGTGCAAGTAGATTTTACTGGGCTCCTAATTTGAAACGAAGGTTTTAATAACCTATTAGATTCCTAACGGGTCGAATTTAAGTTTTAACTTAGACCGGTTAGTTTTAATGAAAGGTTTACGGTTCAAAACGCAAGACTAAGCGAAGACCGGATTAGAATGTGTTTTAGACCCAACAAGTAGGAAGACTTGTATAGATTGGGTAAACTAAATACATTCTGGATTTTGAAGTAAAAATGAGTCATGTACAAGTTCCATAAGTTATTATGCTTAAAATATGTTGTGATATCAGTAGGATATCTTCCATTATGCCCAAAACGAATTTAAAACCAATTTAAGCCCCGAAAGGGTATTTTGGTCATTTTAAAGTTTATAAAAGAGGTTTAATAGAAAACTGAGATTCTGGTCTAAAATATTCAGTAAAAATATTTATTTTATCAAGTTATATCAGTAAGACATCATACATATGTGAGGTTTATCACTTATGGCCAAATTATGCACCGTAGGGGCATTTTGGTCATTTCACATATGCTTTTAAGGTCCAATTTGGAAATCTGAGTTCAAGACTTATACTTACTGTTAAAGTATAAAAATTTATTTTTAAAATCAGTAGGTAACAAGGGTTAAGCGTTAAATATGATTTTAAACCATACTATGCGCTTAATAAGCGTAAAAGTCGGTAATTGACGGTATTCAAGATGTTTATAAAATTCTAAAGTTTTGATCAGTCTCTAAAGCTTAAAATATTTTATTTAACATATGATATCAGTAGGAAAAGGTTTGGTATTCAAATCATATGTTAAACTCATTTTATTAACAAAAAGGGCATTACCGTCGTTTACCGAATTTATGCTAGAACTCTATGTTATGGTCAGTATAAAATTTGACAAAAATTTCCAAAAATCCGTAAATATTATATCATAACAGTGGGTAGCAAGTTTGGTGCTAAAAATTGGGTTTAAATATGATTTATACTGAAAATGCCATTTAATTAACAAAAAGTTTCATTTTTACGATATCTTGCATAACTTTTATTTTAGACCAGAAACTGATGTCAAATTTTTAGGACATACTTATAAATCAGTAATAAATATTTTTGTCCTCTCACATTTTAAAAAATCTCATTTTTATAACATAAGGGCAAAAATGGTCAACTTTTAAGCATTTAACGGAAACATGTATAAATGATTCAGATTTCTAAGGGACCATATAGTATAACCTCAGAGGGTTATATTAACATACAATATGGTAACAAACGAACCCTAAGGCATAACTAAACTAAGTTAATTCGGGTCAGAACTGAAAGTCAAAGCAAAAGTCTACTTTTGCGACTTTCGGTTGCGAACCGAGCCTAAACTCAGAATTGTCTGGTTGAACATGTCTAAACATGTTCTTATATTATTTACAAAGTTATTTTAGCATCAAAACATATTTCATATCTTCTTTATTATCAGTTTTAATTATATTTGGAAAAGTTGACTGTTTTGACTTTTTTTTTACTAGTTGCATTGACCCGACAATTGACTGAGATAACGTGATAATTAGAAGGTGCCCTTTTAAGGGTTTATCACCTACTTAATTACCAAAACATAGCTATTTTCAAAATAAATAATGCCTGGACCGTTAGTGATTAATCACAAAGTCAAAGCGTAATTACGATATCTTTGATTTTCGGTCAGTACACTAATGAAAACTTAACTACAGAGGCTAAGAACACTTACAATGGTCCTTTGCATGAAAGTTTTCACTAAGAGAGCTTCCTTCTAAGTCAGGATGCTCCAGAGAAGTTTTCAAATTGAAAATTGAAGTATGCAAGTTCAAGAGTTCCAAAACATGGCCTTTTATATAGGTTTTTGAATGGTTCTAGGATCAATGCAGGTGTCCCCAGGTGAAATCTGATGCATACAGGTGTCTTATAGGTTTTACAATACCATCAACATGCTACTGATTCGAGAAAAGGGGTGTAGAAGATGACAACCCGCAGTTGTCCATTTCTACTACCTAGATACAGTCCTTACGGTCTGTAACCGCTGTTTGAATTTTATCGTTCAGTTAAGCCACCTTACGGACCGTAAGGTGGACTCTTTGCGGTCCGCAAGCCTCTAATCAGAAGACAAAATTTTGAGAACTTTTATATTTGACCATTAAACTTTCATAACTCGAATATGTGGTCATTTTCAGCAGGAGGGGACCACATGATCAGACCTAAATTGCTCTTGAAAGTAATGCCATGCATTTTAAAGGACTTGGAGTTTTTGAAAAGGCCATTTGAATGAAGAATTTGTCGTGTTTACACATATGACCCTATTTCTTGAAATTTGAATTGTTCATCACAATACTTATCCGGAACATTATGAAATCTTTATCAGATATTCACGAGTATATTATAATATGTTACAAAGCTTCGGGAATGTTAAAAGGTCACTCAGAGGTAAGAATTAACATGTTGACACTTTTAACCCCTGTGTTTCGTAACTTTTGATTTTTTAAGCACAAGCGGTTCTTGTGTCCATCAATTTATTTAACAACAAATACGAATATATTAGGAGGTCAATCAGAGGCACAAGTTTGGCATGTTGACACTTTTGGTCCTTCTACATACATCTTTTCATTGTTTGTCAATTTAGTCCTTCAAGTTATCTTTTAACATGATTAGGGTTTATGACACGTGTCATCACTATATTGGACTTGATTTTTGCGAGGTGTTACATCCTCACCCCCTTAAAAGAAATCTCAACTTCAAGATTTACTGAAATAAATGAGGATATTTCTGCTTCATTGTGGATTCAACTTCCCACGTGTATTCTGGGCCTCTTCGGGCATCCCATTTCACTTTTACGATCGGCACATGCTTTCTTCAAAGCTTCTTAATGAACTTCAAGCTCTCGTCAATCTGCACGTCCTCATGTGACATTTCTAGCGATTTATCAGCTAGACATTTCTTTAAATTGCAGATGTGGAATACATTATGAATTCCACTAAGCTCTTGGGGTAGCTTCAGCTTATAGGCTACAGTTCCGACACATTCGATGATCTCGAATGGTCCTATGTATCTTGGGCTCAGCTTTCCCTTTTTTCCAAAACGCATTACCCCTTTCCAGGGTGACACCTTGAGTAGCACTTTGTCACCTACCTCGAATTTCAGGAGTTTACGCCTTTTATCCGCGTAGCTCTTTTGCCTATCCCTGGCAGCTTTAAAACGGTCACAGATTTGAACGATCTTATCAGTCGTCTCGAGGACTATATATGGTCCTGACAGTTAGGTTTCCCCAACTTCCGCCAACAAACTGGCGATCTGCACTTCCTTCCATATAAAGCCTCAAAAGGCGCGGCTTGGATACTCGAATGATAGCTATTATTATATGAAAATTCAATCAAAGGAAGATGGTCATCCCAACTTCCACCCAAATTAATAACACACGCCCTGAGCATATCCTCAAGCGTTTGAATCGTACGCTCGCTTTGGCCATCTGTTTGAGGATGATAAGCAGTGCTAAAATTTAAACGAGTGCCTAAAGATTGTTGAAAGCTTTTCCAAAAATGTGATGTGTATCTAGTATCCCTATCAGAGATAATAGATACTGGCACTCCGTGGAGAGATACTATCTCATCCACGTACAGCTGAGCTAGCTTATCAGAGCTGTGTGTTTCTTTAATAGGTAAGAAGTGAGCTGACTTGGTCAGCCTGTCGACTATAACCCAAATCGTATCATTCCTGTGCTTTGTCCTTGGTAACTTAGTGATAAAATCCATAGTTACCATTTCCTACTTCTAGGTGGGAAGTTCAGGCTGTTGCGGCAAGCCTGACGGCTTTTGATGCTCGGCTTTAACCTGAGCACACGTCAGACATTTAGCCACATAAGTGGCTATAGACTTCTTCAAACCTATCCACCAATAATTTGCCTTTAGATCCTGGTACATGTTATCACTGCCTGGATGGACTGAATATTTTGAACTATGAGCTTCCTGAAGGATCACGTTTCTAAGTCCTCCATGGATAGGGACCCAGATTCGACCATTTAATCTAAGGATTCCATCCTTGCCATAAGACAATTGATCAGCAGTTACGCCTAACTTTTCATTCGGAAAGTTAGTTTCTAAGACAGCTTCCTTTTGAGCAGCTAACAACCTTTCATTCAAGCTGTTCCTTAACTCAATGCTTTTAGCGTTGATCCTTATTGGTTTAACCCTTTCCTTTCTGCTCAAAGCATCAGCAACAACATTCGCTTTGCCCGGATGGTAGCAAATTTCGCAATCACAATCATTTAGTGTCTCCATCCAATGACGATGCCTCATGTTAAGATCCTTTTGGTTAAACAGATGTTGAAGGCTTTTATGATTTGAATAAATTACAACTTGGTTCCATATAGATAATGCCTCCAAAGTTTCAGTGCAAATAAAACGGCACCCAATTCCAAATCATGGGTGGTGTAGTTCTTTTCGTGCACCTTTAGTTGACGTGAGGCATAGGCAATGACCTTGCCTCTCTGCATGAGCACACAACCCATACCTGTGTCTGATGCATCGTAGTAAACAACAAACTCTTCAATCCCTTCTGGCAATGTCAACACCAGAGCATTGCTTAATTTCTGCTTGAGGATCTCAAAAGATTCTTGTTGCTTGGGACCCCAGTCAAACTTGACATTCTTGCAAGTTAACGAAGTTAGAGGTGCAGCAATCCTAGAAAAGTTTTCAATGAAACGCCTGTAGTATCCTGCTAGACCCAAGAAGCTGCGAATCTCTGTGGGCGTCTTAGGTGCTTTCCAATTCATAATTGCTTCAATCTTAGCGGGATCCACCTGGATACCACGCTCACTCACTACATGCCCAAGAAATTAGATTTCTCGGAGCCAGAATTCACATTTAGAGAACTTTGCATAGAGCTTCTCTTGTTGCAGAAGTTCAAGAATACATCGGAGATGTCTTTCATGATCAGCTTGCTGCTTTGAATAAATAAGTATGTCATCAATAAAAACAATGACAAACTTGTCTAGATATGGCTTGCAAATGCGATTCATGAGATCCATGAATGCTGCAGGTACATTAGTGAGGCCAAAAGGCATCACCAAGAATTCGTAGTGGCCATATCGAGTCCTGAATGCAGTCTTATGCACATCTTCAGTTCTGACCTTCAGCTGATGGTGACCTGACCTCAAGTCGATCTTTGAAAAGTAACTTGCCCCTTGAAGCTGATCGAATAGATCATCGATCCTGGGCAACGGATACCTGTTCTTGATTGTAACCTTGTTCAACTCGTGATAATCAATGCATAAATACATTGAGCCATCCTTTTTCTTCACAAATAGAATCGACGCTCCCCAAGGGGATGAGCTAGGTCGAATAAAACCCTTTTTCCAAAAATCATCCAACTGTGTTCTCAATTCTTTCATCTTAGTTGGTGCCAACCGATAGGGTGCTCTTGCAACTGGTGCTGCTCCACATGATGTCGATTCTAAATTCCACTTGCCTATCTGGGGGTAATCCAGGTAGTTCTTCAGGGAATAGGTTTGAATATTCAGAAATAACAGGAATATCTTCGATCTTTGGCTTTGGTTCATCTATAGTCACCTGTGCTATGTAGATGACACAACCTTTCTTCAAACACTTTGATGCCTTAAGCATAGACACTTGATTAGGCAATCCGTACTGCGTATCTCCTTATGTTGTAAGTGATTCACCATAAGGAGTCTTGATAACCACTTGCTTCTTATCACATACAATTTAGGCTTGGTTAAAAGATAACCAATCCATGCCTATCACTGTATCGAATCCTGCCAATTTCAACGGAAGCAAAGACAGCGGAAAAGAGTGATTCCTAATGGATATAAAACATCCATCTAAGATTGTTGAAACAGTCTCTATAGTACCATCGGCCAATTGTAGCTCATATTTTATGCTTAGAGTTTTAACAGGCAGATTTAACAGTTTACAAAATTTATTGTCTACAAAAGACTTGTCTGCACCAGAATCAAAGAACACTCTAGCATAAACATCATTGATAAGGAAAGTACCTCTTATAACATTATCGTTCTGTACCGCTTCCTGCGCATTCATCTGAAAGATTCGAGCATTGGTCTTTTTAGCCTCCTCAGGCTTCTTTGGGTCCTTAGGGCAATTGGTCCTTATGTGCCCCTTCTCATTGCAACCATAACAGGTTGCATCTTTCATTTTCTTGCAATCCAAAGTTTTATGTTCCTTGGACTTGCAGATCCCACAAACTTTAGGCTGCGATGGAGATTTCGATTCTAACATGCATTTCCCGAAATGGTGCTTCTGGCAGGTTTTACACTTAGGTTTTTCACCTGACTACTGGTTGTCCTTTTTAAACCCAGTACCCTTCTTATGCTCAGAGTCCCCCTTTCGTTTCTTATCGGAGCGATGAGAACTCTCATCCTCCCATTTCCGTTTTTCTTCATCAGAAGCTTTGGCAGACCTGTTTCTGACTGCATCAAGTGTGAGAGATAGAGATAGAGATAGATCCACCACTAACCTGTATGTGGTAGGCCTGGAAGCTTTCACATTACCCTTGATTTCTGGAGCCAAGCCTCCGATAAAACATGCTATGCGCTTTGGTTCTGGTGTAACCAAATAAGGAACCAATCGGGACATGGTGTTGAAGCTTGTAACATACGCCTGATAGTCCAAATTCTTCTTGACCAGAGTCAAGAAGTCAGTCTCCATTTTCTCTACCTCATGCTGAGGACAGAAGTTTTCCTTGATCAGTGCAACAAATTGATCCCAAGTCAAATTATACAATGGGATCTTCCCTGTGGCTTGGATTAGCGACCTCCACCAAGCCAAAGCTTCACCTTTAAATGATCGTGAAACAAACTTCACAATATCCTGTTCTGCACAACCACTAATGTCAACTACAGTATCCATCTCATCGAGCCATGTCATACAATCGATGGCTCCTTTTTCTCCTGTAAACTCCCTTGGCTTGCAAGAGACGAAGTATTTATAAGAGCAGGTCTTAACACGTGGCTCCTGATTGAGCACAATTCGTTTGGATGGAATACTTCTCTGATTCGACGAATGATGAGAATCATCCTTATGAGATGTATGTGTCTTGGAAGGTGGTTTTGTATGAGGTACAGATTGGGTCCTACTGCGAATACCACTTGATTCCTTGAACTGTCTGTCAAGGGCTCTAGTAACAGCATTGTCAATCAATGCTTGAAGATCTGCACCAGCTACGTTTATTCTGGTGGTATCATTTCTCTCCTTTGGATGACTGTTAACCTCTTCTGATTCAGACATGCTAAAGCTTGATTGCTATAAAATAATTGACAATAGATTGTTTAGAGGTCTATTAAGGAATCATCATTTTCGATGATTCATTAACCACAGTAATTATAAACCATATTTGGTTAATTTGTTAATCATATAATTTTAAATTTTTCATTATAATTTATCTCAGTTATAAATTTATTAAGGATGTTATGGTGGTACAAAAGGCCCTGTCACAAGGACAGTTTTAATTTATAAGCCATGATCTTATAGGATCGAGGCATTAAGGCTCGAACGTAGTTCATCACCTTTTCTGACAGGGAGTCATAGACTACAACTGTCATTTGTCTTATAGGACAATAAGTATGGCCCGTAGGCACTTCATCACTAATGGATGTTTAAATTATCAGGTAAGAATAAGGAATTGGAAAAATCCAATATAAGGATGACTAGTGTGATTTTATCGAATCACATTTGCCAGGAGTGCTAACATGTTTTCAGATGTTAACAAAGATTTGAATCTTAAAAAGGTTTTACCATCATGGCCATGTCTAAAATGACATATTGGCTAGGTTATACCTTTAAGATTTTCTTTTAATATTTAATGGCAGATCAATTGTAAATTGGAATGATATTTTGATTTGTTTTATATAGTACATGCATATAGTGATAAATAAAAATTTTAAAATGAAACATTCCATAAATTGAAAGAAGTACATAGTTGCCCTAAACGGGACTTTAAATAGATAATTTGTCCACAAAGAGACTAAAATAAGAAATACAAGTCCACGCAGGGACCAAATACATAAACAAAATGTCCACGCAGGGACTTAATTGAAAAAGAAATTACAAAACAATAAAATAAGGATTTTTTAATAATCCCTCTTCTTCTTCTTCTTCTTCTTCCCCTTTATAAGGTTTGCCAAACCCTTTAGTAGACCGCGGTGGCTCCTATGCTCCTCGTCTACCCTTTGCTCCACCTTGTGCAACCTTTGGAGTATCTCTTGCTGCTGTGGTGGTTGAATCTGTGGCGGTTGCGGCGGCTGCTGCTGCTGAGGTTGAGGAGGTGGTGGGTATTGATACCCATATGCGGGGTACCCAGTTGGGCATATAGCTAGAAAGGGTCCAGGGTAGAGAGCATTGTACTTTGCTGCCTCGAGGTACGGGTCAACGGCAGGGGCATTGTTGTAATTATAACCCGAGTAAACTGGCTGCTCAAACGGGTTATACCCATCTGCACCTGGGTAAGTAGGAATTGGGTTTTCATAACCCATGTGTGGTGCTGGTGCGACTGGTGCAGAGTCGACTTTGGAAACTGCATTTGAAGGCCCACCCATTTGTGGGTCTTCATAAAGCGGCGGGTAGTTACTGTTGCTGGAGTGTTGGGGGGTACTGAAATGGAATCCGCCATGCACAGACATCCGTGCAGTTCTTCGTCGCCTCGATGGTTCTGGAGGCGGTGGCTGCTCTGGCGCTGGTGGTGGCGGTGGCGTGACCGCCTGGAAATGTGGGTCCTCAGAAGGACCTGCTGGTGTGGTGGTGAGTTACGGTGAGGGGGAGTATACTCCCACTTGTACGTAGCCCATCTTTCAGCAAAAATGTCAGGGCCCCTGTAAGGTGAACCATGAAAGGATGATCCGCTAGAAATGTCAATGGGATGCGTCGTCGTCCCAGATGGTGGCATTTATGGATTTGGCTCATCGTCCACATCCATGTCCTGCATCTCAGGATAATGATCAGCTGGTCCCAAAGGGTTTTGACCCTCCGGTTCTTCTATCTGGTTCATCGGGTTGAACCGGCTCTGAAAGTATGGTGTGATCCCGATCGTTGCAGTGGAATGAAAGAATGATGTGAATCATGGGGCTCCTCATCTTGATGTGGTCCGAACGAATGGTGGTAGGACGGTGAGGAACTAAGTGAGACTGAGCGTCTCTCGTGGGCTCCAAATAGGTTCTCCAGTCTTTGTGAGGACTAGAGCTGAGTGTTGCTGATGGTGTACGCCAGTGAGATGGTCTGGCTTCATGGTCATTTCTAGTCAAAATTGGGGCTTTTCCTCTTCCTCCTCAGCCCCTCACTCTTGGCGGCATTTTGCTTTTGATCCTATCAAAACAAACAAAAGAAACAAACAAAAAGAAAACAATTAAGATTAGGATTAATCCTAAGTCATTTGCCTAGACTCGGAAGTCAAGGAATGTAACACCTCGTAAAATCACGACCAATATAATAAGGACACGTGTCATGGACTTTAAACGTGTAAGGAATTGTTCCGAGGGACTAAATTTGTCAAACAATGTAAATATGTGAAAGGATCCAAAGTGTCAACATGCCATTCTTGTGCCTCTGATTGACCTCACATGACGTTCGTGTTCTTTAATGAATAAATTTCGAACAATAGAAAGTCGTTTGTGCTTAAAATGGGAATCCTACAAAGTACAGGGGTTAAAAGTGTCAACATGTTAAAAAGTAACCTCTGAGTGACCTTTTAACGATCCCAAAAACATTGTAATAATTATATATTTTGCTCTCAAGAATATCGGATATTAATTTTGTGGAGTTTCGATGAAAACAAGACTTTTCGGGTGATCGTACAACTAACTAGGAGCTTAACGGAGTTAGTTTATTACCCAAGGCGCTTAAAAGTTAACTATGGGGGTCATAAGTGCAATAAACGAAAGTTACATAAACTTATTATGGACCAGGGACCAAAACTGCAAAGTTTAAAAGTTGATTTCCGGTCATAGAGGAGCCACGCGGCCCGCGTAGACTCCTTAAGAGTCTTACGTGGCCCGCGTGAGAAGTGCCAGCGACCAAAAATCAGGACAGCTGCATGTTTAGCCTGTTGCACTGCCTTTGCATGCTTGTTTTCGATTCCAGGGTCTGAGCCAATAGTTTTTCATGCACTAGGGAAACCTGGTAACATCTTGGATCAATATAGTGACACATGCAAGGATCTTGGAGCTTCCATTTTACTATATAAGGCCCTTTTGGTTGCACTAGTTCACTTACACATTTGAAATCACTTCATATTTCTTTCTCTGGAGCTTCCTAGAGTTCAAGAAAGCTTCCTTCTGTTCCAAACTCGTGCTAAGGACACTAGTAAGTATTCTTAGCTTCTTAAGTCCAAGTTTTATTAGTTTAATGACCTAAAGTCATAGCTATCGTAATTAAGCTTTGACTTAGTGATTAATCACTAATGGTCCAGCCATTATTCATTTTTAAAGTGTCTATGAGTTGGTAATAGTGTGGGTAATAATCCCTTAAAAGGGCACCTACTGATTTTCACTCTAACTTGGTCAATTGTCGGGTCAAACTTATTATTTAAAAGTCAACAGAATCCATTTTTGCAAATAAATTCTTACCTGATAATGTAGAAGTTTTGGAACATGTTTAAACACTAAGATAACTTGGTAAATATAAGAACGTGTTTAGGTATGTTCAACCCGACAATTCTGAGTTTAGGCTCGGTTCGCAACCGAAAGTCGCAAAAGTAGACTTTTGCTTTGACTTTCAGTTCTGACCCGATTTAGATTAGTTTAGATATGCCTTAGGGTTCCTTTAGGACCATATTTCATGTTAGTATAACCCTCTGAGATTATACTATATGGTTCCTATTAAATCTGATTCACATGCATGTTTCCGTTAATTGCTTAATTGTTGACCATTATGCCCTTTTGATATAAAAACGAGATTTTTGAAAATATGAGAGGACAAAAACCTTTATTACTAATTTATAATCATGTCCTAAAAATTTGACATCAGTTTGTGGTCTAAATTAGGAGTTATGCTCGATATCGTAAATTGAAAGCTTTTTTTAATTAAACGGCATTTTCGGCATAAAACCTATTTAAACCCAAATTCTTACACCAAACTTTCTGCCCACTGATGTAATATAATATTTAGGGATTTTTGGAAGTTTTATTAAATTTTAAACTGATCATAACATAGGGTTCTTGCATTGACTCGGTAATTGTCGGTTATGCCCTTTTTGCTAATAAAATGAGTTTTACATAACATTTTGATACCAAAACTTTTCCTACTGATTTCATATGATACACAAAATATTTTAAGCCTTATAGATGGATTAAAATCTCAACTTTCCTTATATAACCCGAAAATCATCAAATACCGACTTTTACGCTTTTTAAGAGCATAGTATGGGTTAAAACTATATTTAACACTTAAGACCCATTACCTACTGATATTATAAGTAAATTTTTATACTTTAACATTAGGTAAAAGCTTTGAACTCAGATTTCCAAATTAACCCTTAAAGCTTATGTGAAATGACCAAAATGCCCCTACGGTGCATAGTTTGGCCATAAATGATAAATTTCACATATATACAATATCTTACTGATATGACTTGCAAAAATAAATATTTTTACTGGTCATTTTAGACCAGAACCTCAGATTGTTATTTAACCTCTTTTATAATCTTTAAAATGACCAAAATACCCCTATGGGGCTTAAATTGATTTTAAATCCGTTTTGGGCATAATGGAAGGTATCCTACTGACATCACAACACATTTAAGGCATATTAACTTGTGAAACTTGTACATAACTCATTTGGTTACCCGTTATGCATTTTTCGCGTTCGGTACGGTTTATGTAACTAGTTTGCATAAACTAACCGAAACGGGTCAAACTTTATCGTTTTTGCTTCAAAATCCAGAATGTATTTAGTTTACCCATTATATACAAGTCTTCATACTTGTCGGGTCTAAATCACATTCTAATCCGGTCTTCGCCTAATCTTGCGTTTTGAATCGTAAACCTTTCATTAAAACTAACCGGTCTAAGTTTAAACTTAAATAAGACCCGATAGGAATCTAATAGGTTATTAAAATCTTCGTTCCAGATTTAGGAGCCCAGTAAAAGCTATTTGCACTTGCTGATTGTTATACGGCTGAGATTAAATTATATTTTGCTCAGGTAAATACTTTTGACTTATTTTCCCTTATAGGGGCTTAGGGTACGGTATCTAATAATACCGCTTGGTCGGGTATTGAATCTTTAATCGAATGATGGTTAAATTATTGAGATAACCCGTTTAATCTGTTTTGTTTGTTTTAAGCCTTTGGGGGGGTTAATGACCATGTCCTGGATATCCTCGGCTCATTCATTGAAATGGCCACGACTTATGCACGGGGTGTAGGCGTATACCTACCGGTGCGTATGTAAAAAGATATACCCGCTTGTTGAGAATAACTCGCCGTGGGTTATATTATGTGGTGTGTCTATTAATCTTGTTCCGGCTTGTATCCCGGATCCTGAACGTATAACAAACATTTAAATCTTTTACAAGATTATTTCTAAATAATTATCCCAAGTTATAAAAGAATTTTGGTTCCTTGTGCATTTAAATCAATTTTCATAAATGTTTTCAAATGAGTCAGTTAATTGTATTTACCAGTGTAAACTGACGTATTTTCCAAAAAGGTTAAGTGCAGGTACTAGGCGAAATGGGCTGGCTACTCCTAGTATCAAATAAAGAGTCTTGTAAGCTTTTGATGCTTAAATCTGTTGAACAATATTTCTTTTCATTTTAGATCCGCCTGTGGATCCAGTTTACAACCGTTGTATAATATTTTATGTTACTTTCAATCGGTTTGTATAATTATTACTTTTAGACTTCCGCTATGCATTGAATTGTGATTATTTGACCATGATGATATCAACTACGTCACGATACTCCCCACCGGGCCCATCGGTAATACGTGGATATTTCGGGGTGTGACAGGTTGGTATCAGAGCCAACATTGAGTGAATTAAATACTAGCCTTTTGTGTTTAATCTCAATGACACAGTTGCACATTCCTTGACTTCCGAGTCTAGGCAAAGGACTTAGGACCAATCCTAATCTTTTATTGTGTCTTTTATTGTTTTCCTTTGTTGTATCTTTTGTTTGTTTTGACAGGAACAAGAAAATGTCGCCGCGTATTAGAGGAAGAGGAAGAGGCGGAAAGGCCCCAATTTTCACCAGTCATGACCACGAGGCCGGGCAATCACACCGGCGAACTCCTTCAGCAACCATGAGCTCTAGTCCTCAAGAAGACTGGAGGACATATTTGGAACCCGCGAGGCGTTCTGTCTTGCTAAGCTCTTCGCCCTCGTATCACCACTCCTTTGGGCCACAATCAGAAAACGAGCCCAATAATTCTCACCACTCCTACCTTCCACTGCAGCGGACGATTTCACACCGGGCTTTTCAGGACCCGACCCCGTACTTTCGGAGTCGGTTGAACCCGACGAACATGAGTGAAGAACCAATGGGCCATAACCCATTGGGACCAGAAGACCAATTTCCTGGAGCCCAGTATATGGATATGGACAAGGATCCAGATCCAGAGCCTGCCGAGCCACCTACTGGGACGCCCACGCATCCCATAGAGATTTCAGACGGATTATCTTTCCATGATTCGCCTTATAGAGGTCTCGATTCATTTGCTCAATGGTGGAGCAATTATCAATGGGAGTATACACCTTCCCACCACTCATCACCTCACCAGCAGGTCCCCTCAGAGGACCCACATTTTGAGGCGGTCACACCACCACCACCACCGCCACCGCCGCCGCCGCCGCCTCCAAAACCGCCTAGGCGGAGAAGATCAGGTGCACGGATGTCTGTGCGAGGGGGATTCCACTTCAGCTCCGCCCAACACAGCAGCAACAGCCGTTACCCGCCGCTGTTTGAAGACCCACAGATGGGTGGGCCTTCAAACCCAGTTTCAGAGGTCGACTCTTCGCCAGTCGCACCACCACCACACGCGGGTTTTTATAACCCAATTCCTTCTTGCGCCGGTGCCGTGACGTATACCCTTTTGAGCAGCCAGCCTATTCTGGCTACAAATACTACAACGCCGCTAGTGTTGACCCGTATCTCGAGGCGGCGAACTACAATGCTCTACATCCTGAAGGGCCCTTTCAGGCTACGTTTCCAACTGGATACCCAGCATATGGGTATCAATATCCACCACCTCTTCAACCTCAGTCGCAGCAGCAGCCGCAGCCGCCACTAATTCAACCACCGCAGCAACAGGAGATCCTTCAGAGGTTGAACTAGGTGGAACGTGATGTTCAGAGGGAGCGTAGAAACCGTCGGGGTCTACTTAAGGGTTTGGCTGATTTAATCAAGGGGAAGAAGGGAAGGGATTATTGAAATTCCTTATTTGTTGGCTTTGTAATTTTTCATTTTCAATTAAGTCCCTGTGTGGACATTTATTTATGTACCTAGTCCCTGCGAGGACTTGTATTTTCATTTTAGCCCCTGCGTGGGCAAAGTTATTTATGTAAAAGTCCCGTTTAGGGCATCTATGTACTCCTTTTGAATTAATGGAATGTTTTAATTTTAAAATTTTGTCATTATATGTATAATTATATTATATGAAATAAATCAACATAAACATTTCATTTTACAATTGTTCTGCCAATAAATGTTGAAAGAAAATCTTAAAGGCAAAACCTAGCCCATGTGTCATTTTAAGACAGGGCCATGATGGTAGTCTCTTTTTTAAGATTCAAATCCTTGTTAACATCTGAAAACATGTTAACACTCCTGGAAAATGTGATTCGATAAAACCACACAAGTCATCCTCATATTGGATTCTTCCAATTTCTTTTCTCTAATTATTATTTAAACATCCATTAGTGATGTAGTGCCTACGGGCCATATTTATTGTCCTTTGAGACAAAAGACAGTTGTAGTCTACAACTCCCTGTCAAGAAAAGGTGATGGACTATGTTCAAACCTTAATGCCTTAATCCTATAAGATCGTGGCTTATAATTTATAATTGTCCTTGTGACTAAGCTTTTATACCACTCTAATATTTTAATGAATTATAACTGAGGATAATTATAATGAAAATCCTGAATAAATATGACTAACAAAGTTAACCAATATGGTTTGTTGATACCATGGTTAATAAATCATCAGTAATGACAATTCTATTATAGACTTCTGAATAAATCATTGTCGTTATTTTATGTAGCAATCAAGCTACATGACAGAATCAGAAGAAGTCAACAGTCACCCGAGGGAGAATCATGATACTACCAGAATCAACGTAACTGGTGCGGATCTTCAAGCATTGATTGACAATGCTATTACTAAGGCCATGGATAGGCAGTTTAGAGAATCAAGTGGTACTCGGAGCAAAACCCTATCTGTACCTCATCCAAAACCACCCTCTAAAACTCATGTATCCCATAAGGACGAATCTCATCATTCGTCAAATCAGAGGAGTGTTCCATCCAACCGAATCGTACTCAATCAGGAGTCGCGTGTTAAAACCTGTTCGTATAAGTATTTCGTCTCCTGCAAGCCCAGAGACTTCACACGGGAGAAAGGAGCCATTGACTGTATGACTTGGCTCGACGAGATGGATACAGTGGTTCATATTAGTGGTTGTGCAGAACAGGACATTATAAAGTTTGTGTCACAATCGTTTAAAAGAGAAGCTTTAGCTTGGTGGAGGTCCTTAATCCAAGCTACAGGGAAGATCTCGTTGTACAACTTGAATTGGGATCAGTTTGTTGCTTTAATCAAGGAAAATTTTTGTCCTCAACATGAAGTTGAGAAAATAGAGACTGACTTCTTGACCTTGGTCATGAAGAACTTAGAGTGTCAGGTATATCTTACGAGTTTTAACACCATGTCTCGATTGGTTTCATACTTGGTCACACCGGAACCAAAACTTATAGCTCGTTTTATTGGAGGTCTAGCTCCAGAAATTAAGGCAAGTGTGAAAGCATCAAGACCTACCACCTTTAGGTCAGTGGCTGATCTGTCCTTATCTCTTACTCTCAATGCGGTTAGGCAGAGATCGCTCAGGAATTCCGATGAAGGAAAAAGGAAACGTGAGGACGAGAACTCACACCGTTCTGATAAGAAACATAAGGGGAACTCTGAGAACAAGAAGGGTTCCGGATTTAAAAAGGATAATCAGCAGTCGGGTGAGAAACCCAAGTGTAAAACATGTAAGAAGCTTCATTTAGGGAATTGCAGGTTCGAATCAAAGTCCCAATCGCAGCCTAGAGCTTGTGGGATCTGCAAATTAAGTGAGCATAAAACGTTGGATTGCAAGAAGATAAAGGATGCGACTTGTTACAATTGTAACGAGAAGGGGCATATCAAGGCCAACTGCCCAAAGTATGCAAAGAAACCTGAAGAGGGTAAAAAGACCAATGCTTGGGTCTTTTAAATGATTGCACAGGAAGCAGTTATTGTTTGATTCGGGTGCAGATAAGTCGTTTGTAGACAATAAATTTTGTAAGTTATTAAATCTGTCTGTTAAAACCCTAAGCATAAAATATGAAGTAGAATTGGCCGATGGTACCATAGAGACTGCTTCAACCGTATTAGATGAATGTTTTATATCCATTAGGAAACACTCTTTTCCACTGTCTTTACTTCCTCTGAAATTGGAGGGATTCGACATAGTAATAGGCCTGGATTGGTCTAATTAAGCTCAGATTGTTTGTGATAAGAAGCAAGTGGTTATTAAGACTCCTTATTGTGAACCACTTACAATACAAGGGGACACTCAGTACGGTTTGCCTAAGCAAGTGTCTATTCTTAAGGCATCAAGGTGTTTGAAGAAGGGTTGTGTCATTTACATGGCACAGGTAACTATGGATAAACCAAAGCCCAAGATTGAAGACATCCCTGTCATTTCTGAATATCCAGAAGTATGCCTTGAAGAACTACCTGGTTTACCCCCAGATAGGCAAGTGGAGTTCAGAATTGACATCATTCCTGGAGCAGCACCAGTTGCAAGAGCACCTTACCGGTTGGCACCGACTGAGATGAAAGAGTTAAGGACTTAGTTGGATGATTTGTTAGCAAAAGGTTTTATTAGACCTAGCTCATCCCCCTTGGGAGCACCGATTCTGTTTGTGAAGAAAAAGGATGGATCAATGCATTTATGTATTGTTTATCGCTAGCTAAACAAGGTTACAATCAAGAATAGATATCCATTGACCAGGATCGACGATCTGTTCGATCAACTGCAAGGGGCAAGTTATTTCTCCAAGATTTACTTAAGGTCAGGTTATCATCAGCTGAAGGTCAGAGATGAAGATGTGCATAAGACTGCATTCAGAACTTGTTATGGTCACTACGAGTTCTTAGTAATGCCTTTCGGGCTCACTAATGCACCTGCAACGTTTATGGATCTCATGAATCGCGTTTGCAAGCCCTATTTGAACAAGTTTGTTATTGTTTTTATTGATGACATACTTATATATTCAAAGAATCAGGCCGATCATGAAAAACATCTTCGATGTATTCTTAAACTTCTTCAGCAAGAGAAGCTCTACGCCAAGTTTTCCAAATGTGAGTTTTGGCTTCGTGAAGTCCAATTTCTTGGACATGTGGTAAGCGAGCGTGATATCCAGGTGGATCCCGCTAAGATTGAAGCGATTATGAATTGGCAAGAGCCTAAAACACCTACAGAGATTTGCAGCTACTGGGTCTAGCAGGTTATTATAGGCGTTTCATAGAGAACTTTTCAAGAATTGTTGCACCTCTAACATCGTTAACTCGCAAGAATGTCAAGTTTGACTGGGGTCCCAAGCAGCAAGAATTCTTTGATATTCTTAAACAGAAGTTAAGCAATGCACCTGTGTTGACATTGCCAGAAGGAATTGAAGAGTTTATGGTTTATTGTGATGCATCGCACACAGGTATGGGATGTGTGCTTATGCAGAAGGGCAAAGTTATTGCATATGCTTCGCAACAATTAAAGGTGCACGAGAAGAATTACACCACCTACGATTTGGAGTTGGGTGCAGTGGTATTTGCACTGAAGTTTGGAGGCATTACCTTTATGGGACCAAGTGTGTGATCTATTCTGATCATAAGAGCCTTCAGCATCTGTTTAACCAGAAGGATCTGAACATGAGACAGCGTTGATGGATGGAGACTTTAAACGATTATGATTGTGAAATTTGCTACCATCCAGGCAAAGCGAATGTTGTAGCTGACGCTTTAAGCAGGAAGGAAAGGGTTAAGCCCATTAGAATCAATGCTAAGAGCATTGAATTGAAGAACAACTTGAATGGAAGGTTGTTAGCCGCTCAAAAGGAAGATTTGTTAGAAGCTAACTATCCGAATGAGAAATTGGGAGTAACTGCTGAACAATTAACGTATGACAAGGATGGAATTCTAAGATTGAATGGACGAATATGGGTTCCAATTTATGGAGGACTTAGGGACGTGATTCTTAAAGAAGCCCATAGCTCTAAATATTCTGTTCATCCTGGCACTGATAAGATGTACCAGTATTTAAAGGAAAATTATTGGGGGATAGGTTTGAAGAAATCTATAGCCACTTATGTGGCTAAATGTCTGGCGTGTGCTCAGATTAAAGCCGAACATCAAAAGCCGTCAGGTTTGCTGCAACAGCCTGAACTTCCCACTTGGAAGTGGGAAATGGTAACTATGGATTTTATCACTAAGTTACCAAGGACAAAGCATGGGAATGATACTATTTGGGTTATAGTAGACAGACTGACCAAGTCAGCTCACTTCCTACATATTAAGGAAACATACAGCTCCGATAAGCTAGCTCAACTGTATGTGGATGAGATTGTATCTCTCCATGGAGTGCCAGTATCTATTATCTCTTATAGGGATACTAGATACATGTCTCACTTTTGGAAAAGCTTTCAGCAATCGTTAGGCACTCGTTTAAACTTCAGCACTGCTTATCATCCTCAGACAGATGGGCAAAGCGAACGTACAATTCAAACGCTGGAGGATATGCTAAGGGCTTGTGTTATTGATTTAGGTGGAAGTTGGGATGACCATCTTCCGTTGATTGAATTTTCATACAACAATAGCAATCATTTGAGTATTCAAGCTGCACCTTTCGAAGCTTTGTATGGAAGAAAGTGTAGGACGCCAGTTTGTTGGGCGGAAGTTGGAGATGTCCAACTAATAGGACCTGATATAGTCCTGGAGACGACAGATAAGATTGTGCAGATATGCGATCGTCTCAAAGCTGTCAGGGATAGGCAGAAAAGCTACGCAGATAAAAGGCGTAAACCTCTGAAATTCAAGGTAGGTGACAAAGTGTTACTTAAGGTATCACCCTGGAAAGGGGTGATGCGTTTTGGCAAGAAAGGCAAGTTGAGCCCAAGATACATAGGACCATTCGAGATCATCGAGTGTGTCGGAACTGTAGCTTATAAGCTAAATCTGCCAGAAAAGCTTAGTGGAATACATAATGTGTTCCACATCTACAACTTAAAGAAATGTCTAGCCGATGAATCGCTAGCGATGTCGCATAAGGGCGTGCAGATAGATGAGAGCTTGAAGTTCGTTGAGAAACCTTTGTCGATTGAGGATCGACAGGTTAAGAAGCTTCGAAGGAAGCATGTACCGATTGTGAAGGTAAAATGGGATGCCCGTAGAGGCCCAGAATACACGTGGGAGGTTGAATCCACAATGAAACAGAAATACCCTCATTTATTTCAGTAAATCTCGAGGTTGAGATTTCTTTTAAGGGGATGAGGATGTAACACCTCGTAAAATCACGACCAATATAATAAGGACACGTGTCATGGACTTTAAACGTGTAAGGAATTGTTCCGAGGGACTAAATTTGTCAAACAATGTAAATATGTGAAAGGATCCAAAGTGTCAACATGCCATTCTTGTGCCTCTGATTGACCTCACACAATATTCGTATTCTTTAATGAATAAATTTCGAACAATAGAAAGTCGCTTGTGCTTAAAATGGGAATCTTACAAAGTACAGGGGTTAAAAGTGTCAACATGTTAAAATGTAACCTCTGAGTGACCTTTTAACGATCTAAAAAACATTGTAATAATTATATATTTTGCTCTCAAGAATATCGGATATTAATTTTGTGGAGTTTCTATGAAAACAAGACTTTTCGGGTGATCGTACAACTAACTGGGAGCTTAACGGAGTTAGTTTATGACCCAAGGCCCTTAAAAGTTAATTACGGGGGTCATAAGTGCAATAAACGAAAGTTAAATAAACTTATTATTGACCAGGGACCAAAACTACAAAGTTTAAAAGTTGATTTCCAGTCATAGAGGAGCCACGGGCCCGCATAGACTCCTTAAGAGTCTTACGCGGCCTGCGTGAGAAGTGCCAGCGACCAAAAATCAGGACAACTGCATGTTCAGCCTGTTGCACCGCCTTTGCATGCGTTTTTCAATTCCAGGGTCTGAGCCAACAATTTTTCATGCACTAGGGACAAATGATAACATCTGGGATCAATATAGGGACACATGCAAGGATCTTGGAGCTTCTATTTTACTATATAAGGCCCTTTTGGTTGCACTAGTTCACTTGCACATTTGAAATCACTTCATATTTCTTTCTCTGGAGCTTCCTGGAGTTCAAGAAAGCTTCCTTCTGTTCTAAACTCGTGCTAAGGATACTAGTAAGTATTCTTAGCTTCTCAAGTCCAAGTTTTATTAGTTTAATGACCTAAAGTCAAAGCTATCGTAAATAAGCTTTAACTTAGTGATTAATCACTAATGGTTTAGCCATTATTCGTTTTTAAAGTGGCTATGAGTTGGTAATTATGTGGGTAATAAACCCTTAAAAGGGAACCTACTGATTTTCACTCTAACTTGGTCAATTGTCGGGTCAAACTTATTATTAAAAAGTCAATAGAATCCATTTTTGCAAATAAATTCAAAACTGATAATGTAGAAGTTATGGAACATGTTTAAACACTAAGATAACTTGGTAAATAATATAAGAACATGTTTAGGCATGTTCAACCCGATAATTCTGAGTTTAGGCTCGGTTCGTAACCGAAAGTCGCAAAAGTAGACTTTTGCTTTGACTTTCAGTTTTGACCCGATTTAGATTAGTTTAGATATGCCTTAGGGTTCCTTTAGAACCATATTTCATGTTAGTATAACCCTCTGAGATTATCCTATATGGTTCCTATTAAATCTGATTCACATGAATGTTTCCCTTAATTGCTTAATTGCTGACCATTATGCACTTTTGATATAAAAACGAGATTTTTGAAAATGTGAGAAGACAAAAACCTTTATTACTGATTTATAAGCATGTCCTAAAAATTTGACATCAGTTTGTGGTCTAAATTCGGAGTTATGCTCGATACCGTAAATTGCAAGACTTTTATTAATTAAACGGCATTTTTGGCATAAAACCTATATCATAAATTGAAAGTATAGTCAAATAATCACAGTTTATTGCACACGGTCATGTTAACCCCCAAAGGCTTTGTATCAAACAAAATAGATTAAAACGGGTTATCTCAATGATTTAACCACTAATCGATTAAATATTCAATACCCGACCAAGCGGTAATAATTTAACGCATCCCAAGCCCGTATAAGGGAAAATAAGTTAAAAGTATTTACCTGAGCTAAAATGTAATTTTATTCTCAGCTGTATATTCTAATCAGCAAGTGCAAGTAGCTTTAACTGGGCTCCTAATCTGGAACGATGGTTTTAATAACTTATTAGATTCCAAACGGGTCTTATTTAAGTTTTAACTTAGACTGGTTAGTTTTAGTGAAAGGTTTACGGTTCAAAACGCAAGATTAAGAGAAGACCGGATTAGAATGTGTTTTAGACCCAACAAGTAGGAAGACTTGTATAGATTAGGTAAACTAAATATATTCTGGATTTTGAACTAAAAATGATAAGGTTTGACCCGTTTCGGCTAATTTATGCAAACTAGTTACATAAACCGTACCGAGCGCGTATATGCATAACGGGCAACCGAATGAGTCATGTACAAGTTCCATAAGTTATTATGCTTAAAATATGTTGTGATATCAGTAGGATATCTTCCATTATGCCCAAAACGAATTTAAAACCAATTTAAGCCCCGAAAGGGTATTTTGGTCATTTTAAAGTTTATAAAAGAGGTTTAGTAGGAAACTGAGATTCTGGTCTAAAATATTCAGTAAAAATATTTATTTTATCAAGTCATATCAGTAAGATATCATACATATGTGAGGTTTATCACTTATGGCCAAACTATGCACCGTAGGGGCATTTTGGTCATTTCACATATGCTTTTAAGGTCAAATTTGGAAATCTGAGTTCAAGACTTATACTTACTGTTAAAGTATAAAAAATTATTTTTAAAATCAGTAGGTAACAAGTCTTAAGCGTTAAATATGGTTTTAAACCATACGATGCGCTTAATAAGCGTAAAAGTCGGTAATTGACGGTATTCAAGATGTTTATAAAATTCTGAAGTTTTGATCAGTCTCTAAAGCTTAATATATTTTATTTAACATTTGATATCAGTAGGAAAAGGTTTGGTATTCAAATCATATGTTAAACTCATTTTATTAACAAAAAGGGCATTACCGTCATTTACCGAATTTATGCTAGAACTCTATGTTATGGTCAGTATAAAATTTGAAAAAAATTTGCAAAAATCCGTAAATATTATATCATAATAGTGGGTAGAAAGTTTGGTGCCAAAAATTGGGTTTAAATATGATTTATACTGAAAATGCCATTTAATTAACAAAAAATTTCATTTTTACGATATCTTGCATAACTTTTATTTTAGACCAGAAACTGATGTCAAATTTTTAGGACATTCTTATAAATCAGTAATAAAGATTTTTGTCTGCTCACATTTTCAAAAATCTCATTTTTATAACATAAGGGCAAAATGGTCAACTTTTAAGCATTTAACGGAAACATGTAAATGATTCAGATTTCTAAGGGACCATATAGTATAACCTCAGAGGGTTATATTAACATACAATATGGTCACAAAGGAACCCTAAGGCATAACTAAAGTAAGTTAATTCGGGTCAGAACTGAAAGTCAAAGCAAAAGTCTACTTTTGCAACTTTCGGTTGCGAACCGAGCCTAAACTCAGAATTGTCAGGTCGAACATGTCTAAACATGTTCTTATAATATTTACCAAGTTATTTTAGCGTCAAAACATATTTCATATCTTCTGTATTATCAGTTTTAATTATATATGGAAAAGTTGACTGTTATGACTTTTTTTTACTAGTTGCATTGACCCGACAATTGACTGAGATAACGTGATAATTAGAAGGTGCCCTTTTAAGGGTTTATCACTTACTTAATTACCAACACATAGCCATTTTCAAAACGAATAATGGCTTGACCGTTAGTGATTAATCACAAAGTCAAAGCGTAATTATGATATCTTTGACTTTCGTTCTTTACACTAATGAAAACTTAACTACAGAGGCTAAGAACACTTACAATGGTTCTTAGCATGAAAATTTTCACTAGGAGAGCTTCCTTCTAAGTCAGGATGATCCAGAGAAGTTTGCATGTTGAAAATTGAAGTATGCAAGTTTAAGAGTTCCAAAACATGGCCCTTTATATAGGTTTTTGAATGGTTCTAGGATCAATGCAAGTGTCCCCTAGTGAAATCTGATGCATACAGGTGTCTTAGAGGTTTTACAATACCATCAACATGCTGCTGATTCGAGAAAAGGGGTGTAGAAGATGACAACCCGCAGCTGTCCATTTCTACTGCCTAGATACAGTCCTTACGGACCGTAAGCCTAAGCCTTACGGTCCGTAACCGCTATTTGAATTTTATCGCCCAGTTAAGCCACCTTACGGACCGTAAGGTGGACTCTTTGCGGTCCGTAAGCCTCTAATCAGAAGACAAAATTTTGAGAACTTTTATATTTGACCATGCAACTTTCATAACTCGAATATGTGGTCATTTTCAGCAGGAGGGGACCACATGATCAGACCTGAATTGCTCTTGAAAGTAATGCCATGCATTATAAAGGTCTTGGATTTTTTGAAAAGGCCATTTGAAGGAAGAATTTGTCGTATTTACACGTATGACCCTATTTCTTGAAATTTGAATTGTTCATCACAAGACTTATTCGGAACCTTATGAAATCTTTATTAGATATTCATGAGTATATTATAATATGTTACAAAGCTTCGGGAATGTTAAAAGGTCACTCACATGTAAGAATTAACATGTTGACACTTTTAACCCCTGTGTTTCGTAACTTTTGATTTTTTAAGCACAAGCGGTTCTTGTGTCCATCAATTTATTTAATAACAAATATGAATATCTTAGGAGGTCAATCAGAGGCACAAGTTTGGCATGTTGACACTTTTGGTCCTTCTACATACATCTTTTCATTGTTTGTCAATTTAGTCCTTCAAGTTATCTTTTAACATGATTATGGTTTATGACACGTGTCATCACTATACTGGCCTTGATTTTTGCGAGGTGTTATAGGAACTTATTGGCGATTTGTTCCTTTTCATTAGGAGGATATAATTTTTTTTCAACCATTTCCTTAAAGTTGATCCATTCCATATTATAAAATCTGTCACTTCCCCTAGACTGGAGAATAGTATTCCACCATTCTAAGGCTGCATTTTTGAAAAGATTAGAAGCTAACATAATCTTATTCATCTGCACATTTACTGATTGCTTCTGTCTTTTCTATCCAACGTAGGGCTGCAATGGCTCCTTCATTGCCTGAGAATTCTATTGGTTTGCAGGCCAAGAATTCTTTATAAGAACAACCGTAAGAGACGGTTCTTCTCCTTTTAGGAATTGGAGCTTGGATAATAGGTCCGTTATCGTTATTCACACTGTGACTTGGTTCATTTACTTCCATTTGCAGATTTATTATTTTCTGCTTCCTTAACAGTCTTGATAATATAAGGCATAGCATCTATAATTCCTTGTGCTACTACATGTTGGATGGCACTGTTATCTATTTGGTTTCCTTTATGCTTATTATTCTGGTTTTTCTGATTTACTTAATTGTCTAACAAAGGTATCATTGCGACTTTTACTCTTTTCTATATATACATATATGCGTCAGTTACATACTACAACTGGAAATCAAATATACTAGTAGTTATGCATCCGTATCTATTTTAGTCTATCTATAGATTTTTTTTTCAAGTACAAAATTACACATATATCTAAGCATTATTCTAAGTGTCATGTATCCAATCATGTATATCGCGCTCGACATGTTTCCACATAAGCTTTTCTCCTATTAGCCGAATTCTATCTCCTTCCTCTACTAATTCGTCACCCAATGAGCGAAGTTCCTCAAAATTTTCCTGGCTCATAGGTGGCATAGGCGCGGGTACTGGATCAGGGTGTTGAGGGATAGGTTGTCCATAAGGGTATGGGTTTCTTATTACACTCTACGTCCACCATTCGCTGCTCCAAAAGGGATCTAAAGGGTTAAGGTCAGTGTACTGAGCTATGGGGTTTGGTGGGGGAATTCTGGGAATCTCATAGGGATCTACATCTAGGATTGGAAACGGGTCTTCCTGGTCGAGTTCTAGCATTTGTTGGTCTGGGAACAAAGGTAACAGTGACGGTTCGGCTACTTGGTTTAGGTTAGCATCTACTGCTGTAGTAGCTAACATGTGGAAATCGGCCAGCTGTCTATCTAGTTCCTCTTCCCAAGGTGGCCTGTTGACTGTCTCCTGAGTTTGTGCATTTGCTTCACTATTAGCCCTGACTATCGCCCTCTGTTGTTGTAATTTTTTCATTCTCTTTCTTCTCTCATGTGCTCCTCTATTAAACCAACCTCTCTTTTTAGTAGTAAAGAGTTCCTCAGACTGTGCCTTAAATATAAATATCCCTTCCTCAGTATCGGCTGAGTATCCTGAGGGATTAGGTTGAGATGATGTTCCCTCATCTTTTGGTGAACTATCTACGTGACGATAAGCGTCCGAAGTTCTTTGCTCACTCATACTGTAAACTAACAAATAGTCAAATAACACATAACACATAATCACATAAGTTATTTCCTAACACAGAATTTATGTGTCAGCAGAACACTTCCTTGGCATAAACCAGTGGCTGTAGCTCTGATACCACTCTCTGTCGCAGCCCCCGACCCCTACCACGGGAGCGGGCGCCGCGAACATCCAGAACAGTGGTATCGGTGTTTATTAATTTAGCAGTGGAATACATCAGGACCGTAGTTAGGAAATATTTTTATCAGAGTAAAACACCAAACTTTTTATAATAAATCATGGGGATAAAACCCAAGTTCATTTGACAATACATTTGTAGGGATAAACCCTAATTATTGAAAACAAAAACTCCTTTTTATTTAGATAACTTTTATAGCCACTTTTCCAAACCATCAGTGCTCTCCAGCTGGCTTCTATTGGCTTTCACATTTTGTTACCTGAAACGCGTTTAAAAACATTTTATGAGCAAGAAATACTGGCGAGTGCATCCCAGTTTAATCAAAACAGCTTTTATAATTTTACAGTATTGAGAGAGATTACAATGTTTATATCTACACAATTACTCATTCAGTACTGTCAATCCTGACTGGTGGGTCATATTACTCATTGGCTAACTCTTCGTCCAATGGTAACGTCTTTCACATTTTGTATACAAAACCCCAACATACCGGCAGTAATTGAAGAATACATAGACTCAATGACTGTTAATTATATTTTAAAACATTTGAGGTTTTGTAAAAACAGTTTGGTAGAAAAAGAGAATGACTCACATTTTTTACTTAGGTGATACTACTATAGCTTCCTGGTGATTCTCCTGGTTTTTATCTATTAAAATTAAACAATACACACGTGTTAGTAAAATAACCCAAATCACATTAACCGTACAACTCGAGACAGAATTCCAATGACTGAGTCTGGCAGAGCCGACATGCATTACGGAATCCTAGATCAATCGACTGTAACACGAGACAGAATTCCAACGACTGAGTCGGGCAGAGCCGACATGCGTTACGGAATCCTAAATCGATCGTGTAGGGTAATAGCAGGGTTATAGTACTTACAACGAGGCAGAGCTTCGCTTTAAAGTAGGTATTATACCCGGGTATAACTTCTACTATATAGAATTTGAGAGAGAAATCGAGAAATGAACGATTGACAAATGAGCCGTTCACCTCAATTTATAGGGCTGGACTATGGCGGCTCGCGCCCCGCGAAGAAGAAAAGGAAGTCCTTTGCGGCCCGCGAGGACATGCGTGTCACTTATAGCTTCGCTGAGTCAACGTGTAGGTCTGGTGAGTCATGTGCCACGTGGCACTATGCCTTGTCCGACAAACAAAGGCAGTCGCGGCCCGCGACAAACCCAGCTAAGGCTGTCGCGCCCCGTGAGCGACCCCTGAACTTGGTTTTTTCTTGATTTTTCTAAGTACGAGGGTATTTCGGGCTCGTTTCTCGTGTACGGGGTATATTTAGAAACGTTTCAGGTTACGTTAAGGGTTCTAGGAGGGTTGCTATACGGGATGATTGAAATAACAACATTAACATTTGGTTAACTCGTGGAGTTAAACCTGCTTCAATCACTAGGGATGATTGTACATCATCATTTGTTCTAAGGTGTTTGTTTTCACAAGACTGTTTAAACCTTTGACATGCTAATTGCTTAACATATCTTTCATATGCAAAACCTATGTATGCTCTTCAACTATTTATAGTAGACCCTTTTTTATCTTAACATGGTCCAGGGAATTATGCATGAAATCTTTTGAGCGTTAAATCACATAGGAGCTCGGACATAGTTTAAATTGTTCGTTTCTTTGGATTGTTATTTGGATTGTTTTTTAATAAAATATTCCAACTTTAGTTGATGGTTATGAGCTGGTAAATAATTTCGTTTCATCCCGACGTTTTCGTCATTGGTCAGCGTGTTATATGTTGGTGCATATAATATTGAGAATATTTCAGCTTAGAACCTATATGTTATCTTGTGACGATCAGAGTTTATGGTGTTAATTGAACATGTCTAATTGAGAATATTTCAACTTAGAACCTATATGTATTGTTTCTCTAAAGACCGACTTTCACGGGCTAAATTAGTTTATTATTTCATCGTCTAGCATTAAAATGAAAAGGAAAAATGAGTGAATGAAATAACCTGATCAAAACTGTTTTAGTTCAGTTACGCCCATTAAACAATTAAACCCACTAACCAAATAAACCTATTAGTCTGTTTAATCAATGAGACCCAAACGCTTTTAAATATTAACACCCCATAACAACCTATATTTTCAGTTCTAAGGGTGAACGGGGTGGGTACGGGGGTGAACGGGTTTGCCGCACCGGCAACAACGCCTCGTATGAAAATACGTGTTTTTTAATAAGAATTGAAATCGTGTAAGGTGAGGCGAGATTTTTCGTTGTAGATGCTCTAAACTAAATCCGCGCAGAAATAACTCGTATTGTCATAGAATCTTACAAATAATGCAACTTGTTGACTAAGCATTGGTTTTTCTTGTCTGTCTCCCTTGAAGATTTTACAGTTTTAAACTTTTTAATACATATTAGCTTTCCTTTACTTTCATGATTTGATATTTTTGTCATCGATGAAAAGGTTTTCATCGTCTTGGCCCACAATAATCTGGAACTTTATGTACATGCTATCACTAGCACATAATAAATACACCAAAAGTTATAGAAGTGGTATCACCAACACATAAGATATATCCAAAAACTGCACTATAAGAAAAAACTCTTATAAAGACGACATTTATATGGAGGACACTGGTCGTCTCTATAGAACAACCTATTGAGACGACATATGGTTTGTATAGGGTTTTTGTGCTTTTTCTATAGAGTGAAAATAATTTGTTTTTTTTTTTCTTATTCTCTAGTTTAATGAATTAAAAACCACAAAAAACGTTTCAACTTACAGAGACGACATATCGTCTCTATAAATTTAAATATTTTTCTTTTGAATTTCTTTTGTTAATGATCAATATATATATATATAGGGTAAGGTTCATGCGAGAACCACCTTTATTGCGAGAACCGCGAGAACCAATGTGAACACAACTTAAAAAAACCTAACCCCCCCCCCCCCCCCCCCGCGAAGCTAAATGCTAAAAACTAAACCCCCCAAAAAATCTAACCCCCCCCCCCCCCCACCCCCACCCCAAAAACCTAAACCCCCCTCCCCCACCCCCCAAAAACCTAAACCCCCCCCCCCCTCCCCCCCCCCCCCCTCCCCCCCCCCCCCCCCCCCCAGCTAAAAGGCTAAAAACTAAACCCCCAAAAAACCTAAAAAAATAAAAAAAAAAAATCTAAAATTTTTTTTTGATTTTTTTAATACTTTTTATGTTAAAATCGCTACTTTTAGAAGCCAAAAAAACATTTTTTTTTTTTTTTTTTTTTTTAAATTAAATTTTTTTTTTTTTTTTGCTACGAAAAGTAGCGATTTTGTTATAAAAAATATTAAAAAAAAAAAATTTTTTGTGTGATTTTTAGCTATTTTTAGGCATTTTTTGTTGCGTTCACATTGGTTATCGCGGTTCTCGCAATAAGAGGTGGTTCCTAACGGATCTTTGTCCTATATATATATATATATGAAAATAAAAAAATAGTTTAACTTATAGAGACGACATGTCGTCTCTAAAAAGTTTGACAAGTCAAAAAGAATTTTCATTTAGGCAGCAAAATTTTCCACCATTTTCGTCAAAAAAATTGAAAAAAAAAATATATCTAACCTATAGAAACAACATCTCCTCCCTGTAGGGAGTTTTTTATTCATGATTAAAAAAATGTCGTGCCTATAGGGTCTTTTTCTTGTGGTGCTGGTTAAAGATATAACAGAAGAAAACAACTTGATAATCTAGTTGGGGCAAATAACTCGTGTTTTGTAACTCATTCATCACTTATTTGTGTTAAAAGACTGATAAAAATTGAGTTGTGTTGTATGAAATAAACCAGTAACTTACTATCAATAGGGAATAAATATTCTTTTTTGTTTATTTTGTAAGAAATCGTTAGTGGTAGTTATACTTATACAAAGGTATATAAGCAATGTTTTTTGTTTGGTAAGTCTACATGTGAGCTTTCATTAGATGAAGATGTGACCCACACACTGCCATTATGGTTTCTAGCTTGTACAACGAGAGACTAATTACCAAATACCAATTACCACCTGTAATTTATAATTTGGTCTCTCTAGAGAAAACTTGCTATAGAAAGATCATTTCAAGAGATAGAAAAGACACTCATGCAAATGGTGTGGACATCTATAGTATATGAATGTTTAGTCCAACATAAACGAGGCTGCCACGTATAAACAAAGTTGTTAATAGCGATGCTAGCGAGCGTTATAGCGAATAGCGTAGCGTTGGATCATTGTTATTTGATGTTTAGCGCTTAATAGCGACAATTAGGTTTTTTTTCTTTTTTCTTTTCTAAATAGTTATAAAAACCTAATTTTTACGCATTTTAGTCGACCAAACAGTTGTAATCTTCACTAATTGCTTCTAAAATCCTTAAATTCATGAATAAAACCCTAACTTTTTTTTTTGTAAAAAAAAAAATTTAATACGTTATCGCTAAACATCAAATAGCACTCACTATCTCATCACTCTCGCTACGTAGCGTATAGGTAGCTTGTCGCTATCTACCACTATTCGCTATTAACAACCATGCATACAAATATGAGGATCTGAAGACTCTCTAGCTACGACTCTACCTACAATTTACTAATTATCATCAAATGAACAAAGATATAACACGTGAAAATAGGTTAGTTTGCGGAGACGAATGAAACAAATTGTGATATTATGTATTGAACATAAACAAATATATCCGTTTTTTTGTTACCAGTTTTTGGTTTGAATTTGTTGATGTAGGGTAACCATTTATAGTTGGTTTTCGTTGCTATATATAGATCTTATTACCGACATAATTAGCGATGGAAACACCCTTCGCAAATAGGCGCATCGACAAACAACTGGAAAGGCTTGTTGGCAGTATTATATAGCACCGACTAATTATCAGAGTGATGGTTCGTCGAGAACATTTACAAACCTCGACAAACAACTGAAAAGCCTGGACGGGAAACTTAAACAAAATCTTATCTTCACTTTTACCCACATAATGTCGAGGGATGGCCGTTTTGAAATCAATCCCCACCTCGACGAATAGTGCATGTTTGGGTTTATTGGTTTTTTGTCGACGGATTTTATCCGTTGATTACTCGTCGTCGATGATACTTATTCTTCTAATATTGTCACCTTCTCGATCAAATATATTCTTTCTAATCGTACAAACAAGTACAGCTAGAAAACAAAAGTTTCAATCATCAAGAAATTGATTTGAAGCATGGGGACCCTCAAAGTAAAGTTCACGAGTACACAAGACAAATCTTCCACGTCTTTAATATGTGGACAAGACATGTCGTGACAACGTGTGGATTAACTGCGAGACGGACACATGCATATACGTAGACGAAATTGCATTTATATCACATATATGTAATCGTCGTTTGTGATGTCTTTTACCCTTTAATGATTTTATTTTTTATATGTTTGCTATCTAACTTTATATGTCTTCACACTTTATGTCTGTTGCCAAAATGTTCATTCTGGTTTTCTTTCTAGACAACAACTATTACAACGTACGTGTATTCAACATATCCATTGCAACGTGTGGGTTAGCCGTCGCCACCAGCTACTAGTCGATTAGCCAAGTTGTCAGGATCTATGGCAACAAATACAAAGACTGTCATTTGTGTTGTCTTTCTTCTTCGACGCTTTAAGAATTTTGTTTTATATCAATAAGATGCCTTTTAACCTTTATATGTTTTCATATATTGGTATATAGATATAGATTTTGGAACTACTTTGAGGTGTTAGTGACTACGTGACCATTTTGGGAGAATGTGTCAGCGTGTGTTTTGTCATTTCAGTTCTTTGTTTTTCATTCGGTTCTGAAAGTATTTGTTTACATAATTACTGATTACATATGTGGTGTGAAATAATTGAAACGTGAAGAATAGGAATCAAGTTATTAAACTAGTTATGAAGAAGACAAATGAAGAAGGATACACACAAATCTTAACCCATTTAAGATGAGTACGAATGTGATGGTTGTCCTCGAGGGAGAAGGGATAGCAAAAAAGAGTAGGTTAATTTTATAGATTTGATTTCCATGGATAATCATAAAGATAACAAAGATCATCCTTATATTGACATAACAATCTTGGGATTTAAGGTTTCGATCACACAAATCTCACTCACGTATAGGGATGACAATTGAACCCAAACTCGTCAGGTAAATCCGAAACCTGACATATTTGGGACGGGTTTGAGACAAATTTTTTACTTTTTGCGCGAGTTTGGGACGGGTTTGGTATTTGGTGATATACCTGTTTACCAACCCAAGTACCCGGTAAAATGTATCCGTTTACCCGATTGTGTACCCGATATAATTTCTTTTATATTTTTAAATATGTATATATATAATACATCCAATTTTTTATATATATAGGTATTTTATTTCGTATACATTGTAGTTATTGATATATATTTTATAGCGATAATACTAAATATAACTGATTAGTAGTAACCTGATAAGTACCCGATGGGTTTTGGGTTGAGTATATACCCAACGGGTAATTTTCTTAAATTAACGGATTTGCCCGAAACCCACGGGTATACCCGATGGGTATTTATCCGCTAGAAACCCGACGGATTTTAGGACAGGTTTTGGACAAACTTATCTAACCGAGTTTGGGTTTAGGATTACCTAGACCTGACCCATTACCATCCCTACTCACATACAAAAGACGTGTTTACTGAAAACCCTACTTTCATTCATGCACAAACTACTTTCATTCATGAAAACCCTACTTTCAATTTTACAGTTTGAGTAAATTGTTATAAGATATTATGTAATACAAACAAACATCATGTAACTGAACAACATAAGTACAACTGAATATGATATACATAGTATAAGTTTGCACATGCATAACAAAAGATAAACTACAACTGACTATTAAATACAACAACAAGAACAACACACTAGTCTATGGCTGCGGATCCTGGTGCTGCCGATGTCGTCCTCAAGGCGGAGGTAGCGATCGCTCAGGTAACAGCTTACACCGTCGACGCTCATGCGCCTCCTCAACCAACCTGTGACGGTACACATGAGCTGTATTGGGAAGCATCGTACCTATTTTGTTGGGAACCTGCAAAGGAGCTACTAGCCACACCGAAGGAGGCGTTTCTCGCATTTGTTGTACTTTCTTTGATGTTGGATGACAGCAAGTATCTTGTTGGACAACCGGTGGTTTTCCTGGTAGATTTGGTTGGGGTCAACACCGCTTTAATCTTTGATATCAAGCTTTTTTCTGAGCAGGGGGTGCGACTCTAATTGTTGCCTCACAATATTGAGGTCTTCTGCTACATCGACCTCCTCATCCATTAGTTTACACGGTAGTAAGTTAAGCTTGCGCAAGAAGACATCTACGACTTCGAGTAGAATCTTTTGATCTGCATAGTTGAATCAATGCAATTTTTAAGCTACATAAAGCGTTCCAAATCACCAAAGGGTTGTATGTTCAACATTTTTACCTGCAGGTATGTACTTATCCAGCCAACAAGTACACGACAATCCACAACTAATCCACATCTGGCAACCACATGATGTATGAAGTTTGTGCAACACGTCTAGCTTCCTAAATTGCTCTCCGTCCAGCAAGTCAAGTGTTGTGTTGGAAACCTTTCCACGTAGGTTGTCAAACAATGGTAGTATGTGGTTGTTCATCGTTTTTTGATGCTTTCTTAGAAACTTTTCTTTATTTATCCTAACTGTGTTTGAACTATATCCATGAGTCCATGACACATACCACTACTTGGTCCAACGAGTTCTTATCTTGAACGTATGTCTTCAAATTGGTGTGTTGGCTCTTAACTCTGTTTTTGGTACGTTAACCAAAGTTGTGAATCTTATTAGTCTACGCAAATATGAACATTTCTTTATAATCTTTCAGCCAATTATCATACACATAGTTAAAGACCCTAGAAAAATTAAAATAATAAATTAAATGTACATGTGTGTAAATATAATGGAAAGTGTGAATCATATGTTGATAAAAACTTACTTAAATGGTTGCAAGCCACAAGTCGCTGATACAATTTGCGCAAGTTGTAATCGTATATGGGTATTGAAGGAGACTTACACAATGTTTCATTGAAGAACAGAAATTTCTCCTAGTCTTAGTTAGTGAACGCTTTCTTGCAATGTTTACAAATATTCTGCTGTATGTAAAACCTGCAGAGATACCTAGAGGCGTTCGGAAATACTTTAGCACATTCATTAGGGTCAGCTCTCTATCCGTTACAAAATCATAATGTATATATGTACTCACTCCGGCCAGTATTTTTTTTAAGTTATTATATAAATCCCCTAAAGTAAAGCATGCAGATATATAACAAAAACTAAAGTTTTATATACAATAAAATTTTTATTTGATACATTTTCTTAATTTAAAATATCAAAGAACAGTTTCTTCACTAAACATATTTTTAAATTAGTAATATATCTATCCTTTGTATAATTGAAAGTATAAAAAATGAATGTTGAGATGGTCTTAGTTGGGTTATGACTGTTAAAACTTATACTACGTCCTAGTTATTGCAAATACTTCTTGAAAATATTATTTAAAGTAATTGTTGTATCTAGTACGTCAAGATAGAAATGCTCGTTACTTTAACATGTTTTCTCGTGAATTTACCATGTCGGAGTGATGGTGATTTGTTGAAGAGAACAATGAATAACCAGAGACCAAACAACAAAACCTGCTTCTCCCTCTACTTTCTAAACCGAAAGTCACCGGACAAGCAAGTGGTAGTTGAGTCAAATAATAATTCTTGGCAAGCAAGGAAGATGGAGGCAACAAGAGTCTGACGATGGTGGTGGTGGGATGGGGTGGTGGTGGGTGGTGGGTGTTGGGTGAAGTGAAGAGTAAATTGAGGGACGCAGATTGTTATATGGATAGGGAGGGGGTGTTTATGAGTGGTTGAAAAGATGGGGAAGCGAATTTACCATGATACCCTTTAAAGTAACAGTCAACTAATGGTCAACTAGCGGGAGGGTCAGAGTGTTATGAAACGTGAGCACGAACAACAGAACAACAACTAGAAGATAGGGTGTGTCATAGTGCATATGGATCAAACTATAGGGGGCAAATTACACTTTACTCTAATATAATTCAAAAGTTTTAAAAATTGTATATATATATATATATATATATATATATAGGGAATGGTTAAAATGAGAACCACCTCCAGTTGTAAGAACCATGAGAACCACTTTCTAACCATTGGATCAAGTAAATGGATGGATGAGATTAAAAAGTATTAAAAAATAATATTAAGTATTTTTTGTCTTATTATTTCTTTTATATTTTAATCCAAAAGGGTATTTAAGTAAAATTACACTATTTTGTCTTTTTACCTTTATTGTTTTTTATTACTTTTTAGTATTATTATATTAAAATTCTTATTTTTTAAACTTTGTTTTTTTATAAAACATTTTCATATTCAGATTTATTTACAGATTTTTACGTTTAACGTTTTACGTTTAACGTTTTACGTTTTTACGGCCGGCCTATTCACGCCTCGTTTTTTTTACGCGCCGTTTTTACGCCCGACTTTTTCACGCGTCGGTTTTATACGTTTTACGCGCCGGTTTTTTACGTTAACGTTTTTTTACGTTTTACGCGCCGGTTTTTTTACGTTAACGTTATTTACGATTTACGCGCCGGTATTTTTAATGCCGTTTTTTACGCGTCGTTTTTTTAACGCGCTACGCGCCGTATTTTTAACGCCATTTTTTACGCGTCGTTTTTTTAACACGCCACGCGCCGTATTTTAACGCCGTTTTTTACGCGTCGTTTTTTTACGTCAACATTTTTTTACGCTTTACGCGCCGGTTTTTTACATTAACGTTTTTTTACGTTTTACGCGCCGGTTTTTTTTACGTTTTACGTAAAACTCTTTACGTTTTACGCGCCGTTTTTTTTACGTTTTACGAGCCGGTTTTTTTACATCAACGTTTTTTACGTTTTACGTAAAACTCTTTACGTTTTACGTAAAACTCTTTACGTTTTACGCGCCGTTTTTTTTACGTTTTACGAGCCGGTTTTTTTACATCAACGTTTTTTACGTTTTTACGCACCAGTTTTTTACTTTTTACGCGCCGGTTTTTTTACGTTAACTTTTTTTTCCGTTTTTACGATTTACGCGCTGGTTTTTTACGTTAACGTTTTTTTTACGCTTTACGCGCCGATTTTTTACGTTAACGTTTTTTTTACGTTTTACGGCCCGGTTTTTTACGTTTTACGTAAAACTCTTTACGTTTTACTAAAAAAAATTTACGTTTTACGTTTTACCTAAAACTTTTTACGCTTTACAAAAAACTTTTTACTTTTTACGTTTTACGTTAAAAAAGTTTACATTTTTTACGTTTTACGTTAACTTTTTACGTTTTACGTTAAAAAGTTTACGGTTTAACAATTTTTTTTACAAAAACTGTTTTACACAACACGACCGCACCCAGAAAACGCAAACTCGGGAGGTGTCTCAGATATATGGTTATCATCATCGACGCCTCAAAAAAAAAAAAAAAACCCAACAAACATAAAAAACAAAGGGTATCTCGAAAAAAAAAACGGGGTTTGGCTCAGATCATCCGATAATCAAGAGGCTGCAAAAGTGGGGTTGCAGGATCAAAAAACCTACCCTCCGCCGTCCTTGCCGCGCCATCGTCATCGAAATCTGCGTTTTTTTTTTTTTTTTTTTTTTTTTTTTTTGCATCATCGCCATCCCAATCAACCATATCAAAACAGATCAAACCCACATATAAAAAATTTCCCCAAAAACAGATCAAACCCACATATCAGATAAAACCCACATATCAAAAATCAATTCTTCAAATCAAAGTTCATCAAACCCACATATCACTAGAGATCCGTTTTTGTAAAAAAATCACAGATTCAAAAATCACCACAAAAGTCAAACGACAAAATTCAAAGCAAAAATCACCACAAAACATATCAACCCCACAGTCACTGATCAAACAAGAACAAACCAGATTCAAACCACAAGATTCAAAACCAACAAAAACCCAGTTCATCAAAAAAGCACCCAGTTCATCAACAAAAACCCAGATTCAAACCCAACAAAAACCCAGTAACAATAACAACTAAACATGATGTAGATACCCAAAATCAAATCAAAGGAAACCCCATCAACAATAACAAAATGATGTACATACCCGAAATCAAATCAAAGGAAACCCCAAAAACATGGTGTCTGACTTCAGGTTGCTTCAGGGGTGTGGGTGACCGGTCGGAGGTCCGCCTCTGCCCAACTCCCACCAAGTCGCACAAACGACCACCACTACAACCCCCCCCCCCATCAAATTCTTTGCCGCAGTTGTACGCCACCACCAGACGGTGGTACCCACCACCACAACCAACCCTTCGCCACCGTCTCCGTGAAACCCACCACAACACCCCCCGTCGTCATCAAACATTTGATCTAATGAGAGAGGAGAGAGACATAGTAGATCTGATGAGAGATGATAGAGACAGAACATCATCTAAGACATCATCGGAAAACGGACATGGGTATCATTGAAAACATGGGGGTTTGTGGTGGGCTTAGGGTGAAGAAGGATGGTAGTGGAGGGTGTGAGTGTTACGTCGGAGCAAAGAACAGCAGTCATATTGGTCGGAGTCCAACTCCGGCCGCCGGAAAAAGAAACGAGAGGGGGAGAGAAAGGTATATCAGTCACCATCCGACGCACCACCGCCCCTGAATCCACCACCACTGTCGCACCACCGCCCCTGAATCCACCACCATCACTCACAAAACAAAACCCAGATTCAACAAATAAACGGAGGAGAGAGGTACTGAGATTAATAAATGGAGGAGAGATGTACTGACATCAATAAATGGAGGAGAGAGGGGTGAGAAATGACATTTGGGGTAAATGACCATAATACCCTTTGAGTTGTCATATTATGATTGGTTGAGAGTGGTTCTCATGGTTCTTACAACTGGAGGTGGTTCTCATTTTAACTCAATCCTATATATATATATATATATATATATATATATATATATATAGGACAAAGATCCTTTAGGAACCACCCCTTATTGCGAGAACCGCGAGAACCAATGTGAATACAATAAAAAATATTAAAAAAAAAATAGCTTTTTTTTTATTTTTTTTTAGATTTTTTTAGGTTTTTGGGGGGGAGGGGGGTTTAGGTTTTGGGTGGGGGGTGGGGGTTAGGTTTTTTTTAGGTTTTTTTGGGGGTTTTAGTTTTTAGCATTTAACTTTGGGGGTAGGTTTTTTTAGCTATTTTAGGTTGTGTTCACATTGGTTCTCGCGGTTCTCACAATAAATGTGGTTCTCGCATGAACCTTACTATATATATATATATATATATATATATATATATATATATATATATATAGTGTATCGTACAATATGCCTTAACGTACGAAGCGTACGCAATGGCAAAAAACGCACGTTATGTTACAAAAAAACGAAAATCGCATGTTTCAAAAAAACTAAAAATCGCATGTACATAAAAAAGGGAAATCGCATGTTCCAAAAAAACTCAAAATCTCATGTACATAAAAAGTGATATCGCATGTAAACAATGAAAGTCGCAGGTTATAAACCACATTTCGCATGTTGATACTGATTCTCGTACGCAGCGTACGTTAAGGGATTTTGTACAATAACCGGCCTATATATATATATATATATATATATATATATATATATATATATATATATATATAGGAGAAGGATCCGTTAGGAACCACCCTTTATTGCGAGAACCGCGAGAACCAATGTGAACACAACCAAAAATACCTAAAATTAGCTAAAAAACACATAAATGAAAAAAAAAAAAAAAAAATATTGGCTACTAAAAGTAGCGATTTTAATGTAAAAAATATTTAAAAAAAAAATTGTGTGTTTTTTTTTAATTTTTTTAAGTTTTTTGGGGATTTAGTTTTTAGCATTTTAGCTTGGGGGGGGGGGGGGGGGGAGGGAGGGGGGTTAGGTTTTTTTTTTTTTTGGGGGGGGGGGGTGTGGGTGGGGGTTAAGTTTTTTAGGTTTTTTTACGGTTTTTTTTAGTTATTTTAGGTTGTGTTCACATTGGTTCTCGCGGTATCACAATAAATGTGGTTCTCACATGAACTTTACCCTATATATATAGGGTAGGAGTAGACTACAAAGTCAACTTTTCTTACAAAGTGTAGGAAACATTCTCCATGTGACATGTGACATTTGATATTTTTATGCAAAAGAGAAAAATTATAATTGGATAATTATTTTATATATGGAAGATTTTAACTCCTAAACAAAAATTCGAGATATTTATGGTAACTGGATATCTTCTTTTAATTCAAATTATGCAGTTATATGTTTATACTACGATCATCACTAATTCACATACAAAGTCCATTAGATTTTGTATCTTTCAATCAATTCATATTACTAATAAAAAAATCACGATGTCAAATGCCATGGTTGATTGTGGTTTATGTTTTAGGAATGAGATTTGTTTTACCTACTACAATCCTTGATGAACAATTTCTTGACGATGTGTTTTACCAGCTACAATCCTTCATGAACAATTTCTTGACGATGTGTTTTACCAGTTACAGGTTAGTTTACAATGTGTTATAGCAGTAAATGTTTTAGGAAGGAGATGCATTGTAATTATTGACGTTTTGTTTTAAGGAAGGAGGTGTATTTATAATTTCTTAACGACGTGTTTTACCAGTTACATGTTAATTCACAATGTGTTATACCAGTTATGATTCACAAATGACACGGCTTTGTGGTTTCTTAACGTTGTGTTTTACAATTTTTGGGTTTCTTCACGATGTGTTATATTGTATGATTCACGATGTATTTTCTTGATGTTGTGTTTTTTCACGAAGGAGAGAAGGAAGAGAGAGAGAGAGAGAGAGACTCGCAAGAAAATTTGGGGTGGTTTATGGTATGATAGTTATTTCCATATTTAAAACAATCTAAATGACACATTTACCCTTAATTAATTAAATCATCATATTTTTAAGACACAAATATAGGGATGACAATGGGTCGGGTTCGGGTCGGGTATTGGTAATCCTATACCCATACCCGCTTGTAAAATCGTGTCTCATACCCGACCCAATACCCGTCGGGTATCGGGTATACCCATTAATTTGTTAAAAATATTCGTTGGGAGTTTCCAAATACATTTTTTTTACTGTTATAATTATTATATATTTAATTTATACAGCAACTATTATAAATAAAAAACATACATTACACAATATAAGTTTTATCTTATATTAATAATAGCTTTATAATACTTATAAACTTATATGTATATACTTAACAACATACAAAATATAAATACTATTATCAAATACATATATTAAAAGAAAATTTATTTTTCACATTATGAACATACTAAATAAATCACTAATAGACAAGGGTTAATGGAAAATAAAAATATAAATTAAAAAATCCGAGTATACGATCGGGTATATAGATCGGGTAAACGGGTATGTGGTTTCGGGTAATCTGATGGTATCACCTACCCGACCCATACCCGTGAAATTTTTTAAAACTAATCCCATACCCGACCCGATACCCGTCGGGTATCAGGTATACCAAGAGGTGTACAAATCGGTTTTCTTCAAAAACCGGTTCCGGTTATTAACCGAACCGGTTTTTTTCTTCAAAAATAAAAACCGGTTTATTTATAACCGGTTTGGTTACTAACCGGTTTTTTTAACTCAAAACAATAATCGGTCCCACCGGTTAGGGTCGGTTTTTAACCGGTTTATTCCAGAAAAATCGGTTTTTTTTCCGGTTTAACTCAGTTTTTTATAACCGGTTTCGAAGATAAATATCCCTAACCGGTTTACAACCGGCGGTTCGGTTTTAAAACAGGTTAAAAAAAACCGGTTTCGGTTCTAAAAAAGGTTTTTTGTACACCTCTAGGTACACCGTCCATTTGTGCCGGGTTTTGAGTATACCGTCGGGCTCAGGTATTTTTGCCATCCCTACACATATTATCAAAATACCCCCAAGATGATCTCAACCATCAAACACACTCATCCAATGGTTAAGATCACTTCATATAATTTGTAGAAAAAACACCTTTTGTAGAAGAACCTCACCCTATATATATATATATATATATATATATAGGTAGGAGTTGGCTACAAAGCCTATTTTTCCTACAAAGTGTAGGAAGTAATCTTGGCCATTTGATGAGTTTGTTTAATGGTTGAGATTATCTTGATGGCATTTTGGTAATATATGTGAGTTTAAAATAGGTTGACTTGATTGATTGGGGGTAACTGTGTCATTTAACTAGTTTTAAATATAGAAATAACAATCAATCATGTAACCTCCCCTTATTACTCGCGATTTTCCCTTTCTCTACCTTCTCTCATCTGATACACCAGATCTAACCAAATCAAATGCAAATTATGGAGTTTTGTTTAGGGGTTTTTGTGTAGGAACAAGAAAGTAGACACAATACAACCACAAAAACACGACTGAGAGCCAAACAGGAGGATCAAAACAGAAAATCAAAGAGTAAGGTATGTTTTTTTGCCGTATTTCAACTATAGGGTTTACGAAATTGTTGTTTTTTAGCGAATATAATTGATTTCGGATGTATGGCGTGTCTTATGAGTTTTATTTTATTACAAAAGTGATGTTTTTTTATCATCTTATGGATCTAGGGTTAAATATGTTGTAGCTTGCTTTTGGTTAAATCATGCGTTTGAAGTATTCAGTGGGTTGTATTGAAGACGAAGACACTGGGCTGTGCTGAAGACGAAGACATTGATTGGTGTGGTTGTTATTATTATTATTATTATTATTTTCTTCAGGACGTTGTGTTCAAAGTAGTGTGTTTAATAGTTGTAAGGGCAAACTAAGTATGTGTTTTAATATAATGGATCTAAATTGCTTGTTTGAAATTGATATAGATATGTTTGATAGTAGATGTACTATGAATGTGTTCAAAGGTGACTAGTTATGATGTGTTTTACATCTGGTGTGTTATATACACTATAACACATAGTGAAGAACCCAATACTTATAAAACACAATTTCAAGAAAAAAACATGTCGTTCGTGAATCATAAACAAGTATAACACATCGTGATGAAACCAATAACTTGTAAAACACAACATCATGAATTACAAAGACATGTCCATAAAACATTGTTTTATCTATTATAACACATTGTGAATAAAGTGTGACTAATAAAACACAACGTGAAGAAAATTATTTATAAATAATCAACAATAAAACACAACGTGAAGAAATTGTTCATGAATCGATCTTCGTAATTTAAAGTAACAGTCGATTTTGAATTGATATGAGATATTTTGTTTCCTTAAAAATCTCATTTTTTGTTTATGATATAAATCTTCCATAAATAAGATAATTAATCAATTATCTTTATGCCCTTTAGTAAAAAAACAATATATGACACATGTCACAATGAGATCGCTTCCTACACTTTGTAGGAAAAACACACTTTGTAGAGGAACTCCACCCACACACACACACACACACATATATATATATATATATAAACGTACAATTGGCCTTAACGTACGCTGCGTATGCGATGCTAAATCCGCACATTATGAACCTCAAAAACGAAATCCGCATGTTGAACCCATAAAACCCGCATGTTTCCATCCATAAAAAATCGCATGCAGACTTTAACTATATAACATGCATATTTACTCCATTAAAAACAAAAAACCGCATGTTATACATCCATTCCCAAAATCTACATGTTATATCTCTCAAATCAGCATGTTATATTTTGATCGCGTACACATCGTACGTGAAGTGATATTGTACATTACACTTTTTCTATATATATATATATATATATATATATATATATATATATAATTTTTAATTCCAAAGTTCTTTGAAAATTTCATTTAAATTTAAACAAAATTAAGCATAATAACATGCGGATTTCATGTTTTCGCAAAAAAAATTGAAATATACAAACTCAAATTATATTAATAATTAATTGTCTAGTTTAAATTAATAATAAACTCGCATTGTAAAAAGGGAAATATCAAATAGTTAAACTGCAAAATATGACATCTCTATTTAAGAGGCAATTTTATAGAATAGCAACCAAGTTTTAAAAATGTTCTAATTGGTCACTCAAGTTTTAAAAGTGTTTCAATCAGGTCACTCAACATTCATTCTTCATTAAAATTAAAGGTTTTTTCATCTATTTCATAGGCAACCGTGGTGATGTGGATTTTTGTTTTTTTTTTTTTTTCTCTTTTACTTGATGCTAACATCGAGTGATGACGTGGATTGTAAGTTGTTTTTTTAATTTTTAATGTAATTAAACGGTTTTAATTTTTAATAAATATAATTTCATATATTAAAATAATTCGCCCCCAACATCTTATGCTCCATTTTTTTGTTGACACATGGAAAAATGAAATGGCTTGATTTGAATGTTAAGTTATCTAATTAGGACAAAAACGACATCAGTGACTTAATTAGAGCACTTTTAAAATTTGGTTACTATTCTATAACATTTTCCGAAAGTTACATTAGTTACACACAGTTTGTCCATGTGTTTTATGAAAAGTAACAAGATTTAAAGTAACAATGTAGGAGGGTATTAACATTTTTTTTGAAAATAAAACTTCATTAAAAACGAACCTCCGACCCAAACGAGCAAAATGCCAAACAAACAACAGAACACCCGACCCAAATGGGCAAAGGGCAAAGAAAATTACAACATGTACAAAGGATATTTACACCAATCCGCCCATATAATATAATTACATGACATTCTATTTTTAGCCCACATATACCCTCTCGATTTTATCTCCCCTATGATATCATGATGGCTACCTTTTTTCTGGTTAAAAACCACATCGTTCCTTTCTTTCCAAAACCAACAATCAATCATAGCCAATCCATAAATGATCTTCTCCGTTTTCTTACCACTCTTAATGAACTTGTGGATGTCAAGAACATCTCTATACTCAAAAAAGAAAACCGGCGGGGTGTTGGACCACTCACTGAAAGCCGACCAAACCCTCAAAGCCATCGAACAAGCAGTGAACAAATGCTCCCATGTTTCCTCAAAGTAGTCTCAGAAAGAGCACATGACCGATGTTATAACCACATTCCTTCTTCTTAAATTTATTCTCTTAGGAAGTCTATCCATATTTCCTCTCCAATTCATGATATTACATTTGATGGGCACCCAATTGCACCACACAAAATTAGGAGGTGACAGTTACCTCTATCAACTATCAAAGCCTTTTTAACCGACTTCACCGAGAAACCGTTCTTGTAACAACCTGACTTCCCGAGGGAAGTCAAAGTACAAGTCAAAGTCAACGTTCAGATCTGTCATTTCTTACTTAATTATTACTTGTACTTTCGAACCTCACCAATCGATACTTTAGTTAGCGCTATTTTATACTACGATATGTTAATATGTGAAGTAATAATGCGATAAACGCAGTTAAACGCTAATTTACTTAATGCTATCACATCGCTATCGCATCGCAACTCGAATCGCAGTTATTTGATTGTTCTATGTGTGCGTGTTATTATGTGTTTACTTGTGCATGTTTATGTTTAAAGGTGATATTCGCAACGCAATCGCAACTCTATCGCAACGCAATCTCATCGCGGACTCGAAAACTAAGTTATACTATTACGTTATGTGTTAGTTATATTATTTGTGTAACTATTGTTTAATACTATCGCATCGCTTACTCGCAACTCGCTTAAACGCAACGCAACGCTCAACGCACGAAACGATAGTCGGAAAACTAACCCACACGCGCCGTCCGGCCGAACGACCATTCGGTCGAATGGACATCCACTTGGATGACCATCCGATTAGATGACCATCCAATCGAACGGCTGTCCGACCAATCAACTCCACATCGCCTTTTCTCCTCTCACACTATAAATACCCCTCCTGTCACATCACCGTTCATTGATGTGACATCTCCGTCCGACCCGTGCACTCCCAGCCTCTTTTCTCTCGATTCCTCGCGATTCTTGTAAGTTTTCACTCCAAATCTTGTACTTTCACAATCAGCACACACTTTCTCATCATCTTCTCCAACAAATCACAACTTTTCACCGTGAAATCACCCAGTTTTGGGCTGATCTAGGGTGACGTCAACATGGGTTCTCATGAACACCGAAGTGTGATCTCATTCCTCCAAGAACGGTTCAGATCTAAAGGATTTCCATATGTTTTCACACTGATTTCAACAAAGATCTAAACACTTTTCACTGTTTTCAAACTTTTCTTCAACAACTTTCCACTTTTCACTTAAAACCGTTAGAATCTAGACTCGTTCGGGCTCCCTACTCATTCTCTAGTGGAGAACCGATCTGAGAATGGATTTCTACCGGAGAGACGACCGATTCACGGGTTGAATATGAAACTCCGTCAAGAACAGTTGGTTCTAATCGAACGGGGTGATTCCCGTCCAATCGGACGAGTTGGACTTGATGCGATTTCCGTTGTTTAACACGTTGTCACACCGTCTCCGTCAAACCGCAAACTTTTCAACTTAAATGTTTTACAAAGTTTCAAACAAACAACTACTCGATCGAATAGCCGTCCAATCGGACGACCATCCGATCGAACAACTATTCGACCAGGTGATTTGTAATCTCAAATACTTAAACAATTTCAAAACTCCAAAGAATATCAGTTTCAAATGAATCGCTATCCGATTGAACGACCATATAACAACTCTAAAGAAAACCGACACTCTCCCAAATATTTTCCGACACCCTAATATATTTTAAAATATCCCAATACATCCTAAAATACACCCCATACGTGAAAACGGGCCCAGAATACCTTAAATATTATTAAAAATAATATAAAAATCTGATTTTGGGTTTGAGGCGGGCCGCGTAAGGAACCCCTTAACCCTTACGCGGGCCGCGTGAAGGTGAACTATGGCTGAACCCAGGGCCGCCATGTGGCCCAACACATGTCGAAGCTAGATAGTGACCCAGACAAGCTACGCTGTTGACCAGCGTTGACGCGGGCCGCGTAGGTCCCGGTCTCGTGTTATGTGGGCCGCGAGAGAACCAAACTCAACCCCTATATAAGAAGGCATCGGGCCTTCAGTCGAATTCGTTCCAATTTCTTTTCTTAATCTCAAAACTGAAGTGTAGGCATTATACAAGGGTCTAATACCCCCCTAAATAACGAAGTTCTGCTCCATTGTAAGTATCATAACCCCTGGATACGTATTAGATACTCTGCCCGATTGATCTAGGGTTCCGTAACGGCTGTCGTGGTTCTGCCCGACGTAGTCGTTGGAATGTCGTCTCGGGGAGAGTATTACTAATGTTAAAATGGGTTATTATACTAACGCGTGTGCATTTGTGTAAATTATAGATAATTCTCAGGAAACCCTAAAGGATAATCTAAGACAGCAATGTGAGTTGATCTGCTTTTTTTAAACTTTTTGTAAATTGTTTTTACAAAACCTCACTTAATTAATTATATATTAAGCAGTTATTGAGTATTTGTAAGGATACAATTATCGTCGGTATGTTGGGGTTTTGTATACAAAATTTGTTACCACCTGGTCAAGGAGTAACATTTGCACAAGTCGGGTCTGACAGTACCACGGGTGATAATTGTTATGACTTGGAAACAAATGTAATTGCGAGACCGCCCTCAATACTGTACAATGGTTTTTATTTAAACTTGATTAAACTGGGATTCCCTCACCAGTATTTCCCACTGACAAATGTTTTTGAAACGCGTTTCAGGTAACAAACTGTGAAAGCTAAATAGAAGCCAGCTGGACAGCACTGAAGGCTTGGAAAAGTGGCAATAAAGTTACCTAAATTAAAATAGATGTTTTTATTAAATAAAATAGGATTCATTCCTATGAACATGTGTGTATTGCAAACTTGGGTTTTATCCCAATGTGTTTAATATTATGAAAATGTGGTATTTTACTCTGATCAAATATTTCCTAACTACGGTCCTGATGAAAATTCCGCTGCCAAATTAGACAATACGCGATACCACCAAAACTGGCTCGTGACCACCCGTTCCTGTAATTGTATAGGGATCGGGGGTTGCGACAGGCCATCCGTCCGGATGACCATCCGATCGAATGACTTTATTTATACTTCAACAAAAACTTCAAAAGTTCAACCTTTTACAAACACACTTCCCTCAATCGAATGACCATCTGACCGAACGGTCATCCGTTCGGACGGTCATTCGACCGAACCACCATCCGATTATTCATCTCACCGACACACTGTTTTACGCACTGTTCAACGCTTATACTGTCGTACTGTGATCAGGCTAATCTCTCCAGCGCTCTCTTCAATCCAAGCTTGTGTTTATTTATTAAACATGAACAGTGAGTATACTCGATCCCTTTTTTTGCTTAACGCACTTTTGGGTGTTACATACGTTACCTATGTCAAATCACATCGACACACAACGCAAACACTTTTATACGCTAACCGTTTTGCATCTTATACGTGTTATTCGATGAACGCTTGTATGTTATCTTTACACAGTGATTGTTGCCTGACACCTTAGCAACGATAGTACTATAGTTTGGACTCAGCACCTGTCGTGGACAGGGGTTGTTAAGGGTTTTACTTCACGTGTCTCAGTGGTGATATGTGTTGCGCATTCTACAACTCGCAGCCATGTCTGTGCATATTTCATTGTCGATAGCTTACTTGTTTCACATTTCTGCGTGTTACATGTTGGTTATGCGTAAATCGATTTTCGCTGCTATATGCTATTAAACTTGTATGCTCACCTTTACACTATGTGTATTGACTTTATTTTAACGTATGTGACAGGTGTTTAGGATGCTATTTCATGCTTGCTGTGATGAATCAAGATTAGGTGGTCTAGAAACCCACGAATAATATTTGAGTTGTCGGAACAATATTTGTCTTTGAGAACAATGTCTGTAATAACTATTTGTGCTTTATGAGTTTATGGTATGGGACATGAATGTTAATTATATTGTCACTAATAGTGTTATGGATTCTCTTGGACAATCTGTTTCGCTCAGTGCCTCACCCCGATGTTTCCACCATCGGTTACGGTGTGACAGTTCTGGCTATCATCCATCCAGACCCATATATCCTTGTCGTTGGAGAGTCTTAAAGAACTGAGAAGCTCGAGACATTCCTTCCATTCCTTAAGCTCCTCATCGGACTCCGACTGTCTAGTCCATTGCCAAGAAAAGCTCCACCTCCTTGACCTAAAACAATTCTCTCTACGGCCCTGCACATTTTGAACAACTCCAAGCCATATAAGTGGGGCAATCTTTCCATGAATGGAAGATCGCCTTTCCACGTGTCAAATCCTCGAGTAACCTCACCATTTCCCACCTTACCCAAAATTAAACGATTTAACCCCTTCCCATTTATTTTCATTTTGGATATCAACTTCACGATATTTTTCCAACACCCTGTTATGTTCTCGTTAAGCCGAAGGAAGCTCCATTGATAGTTCTTACAATGGCACGCTTCCACCACTTTACACCATAGATTATGATTGTCAACCCTATATCTCCACCCCCATTTATCAAGAAGAGCATCATTGACCTCTTTGAGTCTGTTAATTCCCAACCCACCTTTTATCTTGAGCCAGGTAACCCAATCCCAAGCCACCCAGTTCATTTTCGAATTGCCATTGGAGCCCGCCCATAGGAATTTTCTCATTTTGGCTTCAAGGGTCTTTATGACCCCAGCCGGGGCCTTATATAAAGAGAAATAGTAAATAGGCAGACTTTCCAGAACTGAATTGATCAAAGTAAGCCTCCCCCTATTGATAAAGTTTTAGCTTTCCAAACCGACAATCTTTTGTCAAAAACTTCAATAATAGGTGTCCAATTGTTAATTCTGTTCATATTAGTCCCCACCATAATCCCCAAGTAGGTAAGCGAGATTGAGTCCGTTTTACATCCAATCTCTTTAGCCATATCAGTCACTTCCCCACTATCAACACCCAGCCCGTATATGTTAGATTTTTGAAGATTTATTTTTAATCCCGAACATAAATAAAAATATTTGATTTAATTTTGTGATGTTCTAGGGTATTAAAGCTAATATCAATTAAAAAAAAGTAGCTGGGAACTTTCTTATCATTTAAAACACAATTTTTCTTATCTTTTATTATGTAACCATACTTTTCTTAAATAATTAACTAAATAATTTTTGAAATGGTAAGTTCGGCGCGATTTTACACAAAAACGTAAATAAAAATCACTTCATGAGTTTGGCTCAGTTTTACATAACGAAACGTAGATAAAATAGCATGGTGATGTAGATAAAATATTTTAGAATATATAGGTTTTCACACAACGATACGTAGATAAAAAAATACGTACTTAATTCAGCTCAATTTCACCCAACAAAACATAGATAAAAAAATACGCCGCGATGTAGATAAAATACTTTAGAATATATAACTTGTTAGTCTCAAAATCCGGATCTTAAATAAGATATCAAGTAATCACATTCTATTAAGCGGAAACTAATGATTGTGTGATTCAATTAACAAGAAGAACAAGATATCACTCAATTCATGCGACTTCTATTAGCTTTGAATCATCTGATACAATGAGAGGGTTTCTACCAAAACAACTTTAGATGGCTAACTACCTCTCATATGGTCAACCCTAGACAAATGATAAACAAATAATATATAGGGTATCTTAGAGACTTAGACCCTTCATGACCCTCACAACCTAAGCCCATTACAGGCCCATAACACCCAAAGATGTGAACCCTTGTTCACGGTTACACGATTTCCCAAACCCAATATCCCAATATCGTATATTTGATACGTCAACAAAACATGTATAGGCCGGGCCCAACATAAGTTTTCGAGTAAACTTCCGTTTTGCTCCCTATGATTTGGTCACTTTAATGGTTTTGTCCAAAACCTTTAAAAATAGCCATTTTACTCTCTGATCTTTGAAGCCTTTCATGATTTCACTCCCCGCCTCTAACTCCATCCATATTGCATGTTAACTGAAAGGGTATTTTGGTAATTTCAAGTATAAAATAAGAGGCATTTTAGTCTTTCCCATCCAACCTAAAAAGATATTTTATTATATTATTATTATACATATATAAGACAAAGATACACATCTCCTCTCTCTAATTACTCTCTCTTCCGGTATCTTTCTAATCTCTCCCACAAATAAGACACACTCTCAAAGACAAATCATCAAACACCTTCAGTGTAAAGCTTGAATGCAAAACTAACACTTGTCTTGCATAACAAACTTTCAGAGACAATTCATCAAATACCTTCAGTGCAAAACTACAGGACAACCAAATCACACAAAAAGTCAGTTAAACCCAAAATCAATCTACATTCAAGAACATTTATTTGACATCATAGATCACAAATCAAGAAAGTATACCTTGCTTGTTTCTGAAAACACGAAGAGTTGCCTAGAATGATCAACTTCAGATATGTGGTTTCATTAAATGGAAGCACAAGATGAGGAAGCCGTAGTGATAGATCGAGGACTGTAGTGGTAACAATCTTACTGCCGGTGAGGATGGTTGTGGGTTCTGATGAAGATGGTTGATGACGATGATTAGGGGTTAGGGTTTTCATGAAAATTAGGGCTTTCGATAGGGCTAAAGTTTTTCGGTGACGTCGGTGGTGTTAATGATGACGGTGACAGTGAAGGTGTAGTTTTGATGGTGGTGACGGTGGAGGTGCAGCGGTGGTGGGTGTTGTGGTGGTGACAGTGGAGGTGTAGCGGTGGTGGGTGTTGTGGTGGTGATAGTGGAGGTGTAGTGGTGGTGGGTTAGTGGTGGTAAAGGTGTAGGTGCAGTGGCGGTGGTGGTGGTGGTGGTGGTGGTCTTTCTGTTGATTTTGTAGAAGGAACTGATATTGAACCAGATATCACCGGTGGTGACGTTGGTGGTGGTGAAGGAAACAACTGGGGCGGTAGTGGCGGCGGATCTGGTGGAGACGGTGAAGGACCATCAGACAATAGTGAGAATGAACCCAAGAAGATGGGGATGTCGATGTCTCAGAAGCTAACGCTAGGCGGTGTGTTGGTGGCAGGTAGTTGTAGGAGGTGGCTGTGGTGGCAGGGGAAATGGAAGGGGGTGGTGGTGATGGTCTGCACTTTGTGGTAGAGAGAAGAGGCAGAGATGTGTTAATGTGTGGGTATATTATGTTCTTTTTTTCATTTTCAATTAAAAGAAGGTATTTTTGGATAATAGAATAAAAATTAAATACTTATATATAAATTTACTTAAATACCTTTACTTTAACTAAAAATTTTAACTTAGTTAGAGCCGTGGAGCAAACTTGTGATAAAACGGAAACATCAGGGAGTAAAATGACTATTTTTAAAGGTTTGGGGCAAAACCGTTAAAGTGACCAAACCACAGGGAGCAAAACAGAAGTTTACTCTAAGTTTTCAAACAAGGAAACATAGAAAAATATATTCCAAGCTTGGCTCGGTTTCGCACAACAAAACATAGATAAAAATTATTTCGTGACTAAAACAAAATCTTTTAGAATATATAACTTTTCACACAACAAAGCGTAGATAAAAAAATACGTCATGAGTTCGGATCGATTTCACACAGCGAAACGCATATGTAGATACAATATTTTAGGATTTATAACTTTTCACACAATGAAACGTAGATAAAGATACGTTGTGAGTATGACTCAATTTCACCGCCGGCTGCCACTTGACAGTCGTTGTGTCACCACAAGAGCAGAACTCTCTGGCTTAACACATGGTGGGATGAAAACCCGGTTGGGCTCGGGAATCGAATTGACAAATGGGAATTGAACTTAAGTCTCAATTGGAAAACCTAAGCCTCCTACCACTAGGCCACAAGTCTCAATTGGGTATCACATGGGGAATTTGTTTGAAAGATAATTCCTACAATTTATATGATTTAAATTTAATGTCTTAATCTAAGGATATAATTGTAAACTCATCAATATACACCAAAAAAAGTGGTCTTCACAAGTTTAATGGCGTGTAAGTTTAATTCATGATGACGGATTTATAAAATTTTTCTTATATCGTAAAGTAATTCAATAAACTGGAATTCTTAGGAGTGGGTAGGGGTGTGCATGGTTCGGTTTTTGGTTTATGAAAACCGTTTGATTTTGGTTATTTCGGTTTTCGCAACGGTTCGGTTCAGTTTTTCGGTTTTTGGAACAAATTTTGTAAGATTCAAAAATTAAAAATATAATTCAAAGTTTAAAAATCTTTCTTAAATGTTTACATTTAAGTAAACATATTTAGTCTTTTTAATTAATATTGTTCACATGTGATACCCATCTACGAGCTGATTAAACCAAAAATATTGAAGAATTTATTATGGGTGTTAATATTCACACGCCCTTCCCTCTATCTCTCTCTATATATACATAGACATGTATAAAGAGAGATATAGTAAAAAATGTGTGAAAATAAGATTTGAATTACGTGAGAATAGAATGAGCCTTTATTTAATTTAATTTTATTTATTTAGCTGGTTTTTTTTTTTTTTTTTTTTTTTGCTTTTTATTAATCATATCAATTTAGCAAAGAGTAATTGGTACTATGGCTCTAAGGGTGAAGGGAGTGGTGCGGTGAAGGGAGCGGCAAACCGGTTTGCCGATCGGCAACACCGGCGCCGTCCCATTTTACTGCGCGGCAAAATGATGAAATTGGCTAAGCATTACCGATCGACAAAGAAGAGAGAGAGGGGGGGGGGGGGGCAACAATGATTGGAACAATGATTGGAGCATGTTTGGAGCAGGAGGAGGTGCTACGGCGACTGGTGGCGGTGGTTTCCGGTGGCGGTGGTGGTGTTGCTACGGCGGTGGTGAACAGGAGGTGGTGGAACCGGTGGTGGTGGTGGCGGTGGAACCGGTGGTGGTGGTGGTGGAACCGGTGGTGGTGGTGGTGAAACTGGTGGTGGTGGTGGTGGCGGTGGAACCGGTGGTGGTGGTGGTGGTGGAACCGGTGGTGGTGGTGGTGAAGGGGTGTTTAAAGATAAAAAAATAAAAAAAAGTTTGCCACTTTCAAGTGTCTACACCACTGCCAACACTTTTCACCAAAGTTTAAACTCTTCACACTTGCTGACATGGCACACTCTGATTGGTCCATTTTAAAGTTTGCCACTTTCACCTGTTTAACCACTCCCTTCACCCTAAGGTGCTGCAATTAAATGTTACCATGGGTGACGTTTGGACCCATGGAAGAAAGTGGTTTTTCTTTTTCTATTTCTGTTTCTGTTTTATATTAACTAGTAGATTTTTCCTGCGTTTCACGGTGGGAATCCGGTCGATATCAGTTCACTTGCACATTAAGACAGAGGAAAAACACATTGTAATGATATATTCTGGAATCACCGAAAAATCACATCGCTATTTAAAACTAAATCGTAGAATCGTTTAAAAGAATGATTATCTCCAAATTTGAAATAAATAATTAAAAAATTAGTTGGGTATTAACATAAAGGTAAAAGATCAAATAGGAAGATTATTTTGGCTAGGAAGTGTAGGAAGCAATAAGATTAGGACATGTGGCAACATTTAAAATAAAGAAAAATGGTATTTTAGTTAATCCAACCCTTTCTTCTTCCTTTTCAAAACCCAGTAACTTCAAAACCCACTATTTTCAAAACCCACCATCTTCAACCATTTCTTCACTTTCTATCTCAATAATCACTACATTATAGTGCGATTTTCATCACCAATCAATGATTCAAACACCCGATCAACGTGTTCTTCAGCTTTTTTGAAGAAAACCCAGTTTAATTTCATAAAAAATCTCGTTTTTTCCGGTGATTTTGGAGATAATCACTCGATTCGTTCGATTCGAGCGCTGATAAGTGTTTCAATCATTCAAACTTCGTCAATTGTTGAATAAATCACTTCGATCCATGTAAGAAATTCTTTAATTGTAGGATCGTGTTCGGACCCGAAACGAGTCGATCAGAGGTGTTCTACTCAAAATGAAAAGCGGAAACAGACATAATGAGTTGAATTCAGCAAGATATCACTTTTAACTGTCGTTTATATTGATCTGGAACAGTTTTACAACAAGACGACACTTCGACAGAGCTTCGCCGTCGAAAAACCTCTAAGTAATTTCGTACCAAATGACACGGACTAACCTCTATATATAGGCTACTTAATTCCGCACGAAACATCCCAAACGGAATTACAACTTCACACGGAATTAGACATACAAGCGAAATTAACACACTCAAACGGAATTACAAAGTAATTCCGTGCGGAATTACTTGATACCCTTTAAAGTGGAATTAGCATTTGTCTTGATTTCTTTAACTCCGTGCCATGTGTAATGCAAGACTCGATACAAGACGAAATCGACAGATGTATGCACCAACATTAATTTCATTTTTACGATCTGGGATAAATTCGATCAATGAGATAATCAGAACTAGAATAACTCTGTAATAAACGTCTGATTCTCTCATTTTCTATCTTTTCATTTTCCAACTCCCGCTGCAACTTTGCACATTCTTCAATGTAATGATTAATCGCCTTCTGCTTTGTCATCATCACAGCATTCATCATAGTTAGTGCATCTTCTCTTTCAGAATTTATCTTTTGAAGACCAGTTACTGTTCTATTTAGCACATCATATAACTCTTTCACGTAATTGAGATTGAACAACAATTGTTCTTTCATCTTTTCTTGCTCATTCAATTTCTCATCTTTTTCTGCACATTGCTTGCAAGATTCTAAACACTTTGAGCAAGGCTTGATAATCTCAACAATCTTTTCAACTTCGATTATTTTCTCCACTTCAAGAACTTTTTCACCTTCAATCACCTTTTCTGTTTCAACCAGCTCTTCAGCAACAATTTTAACCTCTTCATTTCGAACAATCTCTTCTTTTTAGCAACACTTTCACACTTCATTCTCTTTTGTTCTTTTGCTGCTTGTCTCTCCTTCAGCTTCTCCAAGCGATCTGCAAAATAAAATTGAAAACTTTCAGGAGAAAGATGAGTTTTTGCAACATTAATATGTCTTTCTTCCTCATCATCACCACTGTCATCAGTTGGTGATTGATCAAAGTCTATTGTCTTTTCAAAACTATCATCTGAAAAACCAGAATCAGATGATGTTTGATCAAAAACAGTTACTTCTTCTGAACTTTCATCGGATGAAACAGCTTCTCCTTCTTGATTCTTCACATGAACACCAATCACTTTCATCCATTCTGTAAACAAATCAGGTTCTTGAACTATCTTTGCAATGAAAGCTTTAAACTTCCCATTCTCATCTACAAACTGATCCCAGCTGAACCCTTCAGGTAAATTTTCATCATCTTGATTTACTAGACATGCTTTACTATCAACTGAAATATATTTGTCCCAACTGAATCCTGGAGCCATTTTCTCATCATCTTGATCAATGATACCAGAATAAGCTTTCTTGTTTGCATCTTCGATCATTTTCCCATGAGCAGTTTGTGAATTTTTTTGTTGATGCGGTTGATGAGCAACTTGTTGATATATGGCTTTTCGATAGTAATCATCTTTTCCAAAAGGATTCTTTGCTCCACTCGCTTCCTGATTTTTGCATTCTCTTTTGAAATGACATTTCTCCCTGCATCGAAAACAAGTAACTTTAGATTTATCAAAACCTAAAGTAGACACAGGTGCATCCAAAAAATCATTTCTTCCTGTAATCATTTTAAACTTTTCTGCTCTTCTCAAAACACTAGCTAGACACCATTTGATGTCCATGAGCTCCATTTCTTCAGCGTCTATCTGATCGTAATCCTCTTTTGTCAACATAGGATTTCCGATCCTTCCTGCAACCAAACCTTCATAGGATTGTAGCACAGTTGCAAGTAACGCCATGTGATCTTTTGCAATTTCCTCAGAAAAACTTTGACCATCTGGAAGATTCAATGCAATGTTGCACTGTATCACACAACCATTTCCATTTTTTGAGCTTTGAGAATGAAAGCTTGAAGTTGAACTCTTAGGATTAACATTCGGATATGAAGAAAATCCACTGCTGCTGTTTATATTTTGATCAACAGTTCTAGATGATTCTCCAGCACTAAAAGCAGTTTGAATTTTCGGACTCTTTTCAGCCTCTTGAACACTGCCTTTGTAATACATTTTCACATCTTGTTGACCACTCGGATTACTCATCCTCGCAATCTTTTGTTGTTCAAGATCTTGACCCTCAATCTTCTCGATGAACTGAGAGATTGTCAAACCATCATATACTCCGGTGTTCTTTAAGATCATAAAAAATGTACCCCATTCTTTCTGAGGTAAAGCATCAGCTAATTTGTCGACCCATTCCTCTCGTTCTTTGGTTATGCTTAACAATGACATAGACCGCACTAAGTGGCAATATCTTTCAATCAATTTCTTTGTATCTTCCCCTGGCAGACTTGTGAATAAATCAAATTCTTTCTTAAGTAAAGACTTTTTACTTTTTATCATCTTATCACTTCCCTCAAACTTGATTTTAAGAGCATCCCAAATTGATTTTGAAGTTTTGTCATGTTGAAGCAATACAAAGATGTCTTCTTTAATAGCTTGACATATTTTTTTCAAAATACACTCCCAAGATCTCAAATGATTAGCTTGAACCCAGTTTTCAAACCGATCTTTCCAACCGTAATACTCCTCAATGCTCATTAGCTTCGGGGTTTTTGCGTAGTTCCAGTCTCATTTTCCAAGTTCATGTTTTTAGCAATAGTAGCCGGAGTAGTGGGAGATGTTGTAAATGCGTTGTAAAATTCTTCACTCATGATTCGGAAAAAAGTTTCACAACCAGACACTTTCAACCGAAATAAGGTCTCAACCGAAATCACCCTTCAAGCGAAATCACTTCCCTTCAAGCGAAATTACCTTCCAAGCGGAATTACCTGTACACAAACAAACTTTAAATGAAATTAGTGACTTTCACACGAAATCAGGTAATTTCGTGCGGAATTACTCAGTTTTCACACGAAATTAGATTTGGAACGAAATTATACAAACGAAATTCTAATTCCGTGCGGAATTAGATGTAACCTTAAACGAAATTAGCCAAACAAAGTAATTCCGTGCGAAATTAAAGAACAATTTCAAACGGAATTAAGATGATGTCATCATTTTCGAACAGAATTTCATGCGAAATTACAAATTTTGTCAGTTTTTGATTGAATTATGGTCCAAATCTCTCAAGGCTTTGTTAAAACACTGTTTTGCTTATGATGTGTGAAATTCAGGCCATTTTAACCGTCACAACTAGTTTAAATGAGAAAAGAAGATGTAGAAGTAAGAAAACAAGATGAAATCAGGCTGAAATCGGCAGAACTCCTCCTGTGCTCTGATACCACTTGTAGGATCGTGTTCGGACCCGAAACGAGTCGATCAGAGGTGTTCTACTCAAAATGAAAGGCGGAAACAGACATAATGAGTTGAATTCAGCAAGATATCACTTTTAACTGTCGTTTATATTGATCTGGAACAGTTTTACAACAAGACGACACTTCGACAGAGCTTCACCGTCGGAAAACCTCTAAGTAATTTCGTACCAAATGACACGGACTAACCTCTATATATAGGCTACTTAATTCCACACGAAACATCCCAAACGGAATTACAACTTCACACGGAATTAGACATACAAGCGAAATTAACATACTCAAACGGAATTACTTGATACCCTTTCCAGCGGAATTAGCATTTGTCTTGATTTCTTGAACTCCGTGCCATGTGTAATGCAAGACTCGATACAAGACGAAATCGACAGACGTATGCACCAACATTAATTTCATTTTTACGATCTGGGTTTTTGATTTAGTCATTGCGTTTTACGATCTTGGCGGGGGTCCGGGGGGAGCGCCCCTGGCTGGAAAACTGCATTCATAGACAGTTTTTTATCTCCTGCTTCCTGGTTCAGACAATTCACATACAAAACTGCATTCGTAGACAGTGTTTCTGGTTCTGTAAACAACAGGTTCTGGTCATTGCGTTTTAGTTAGATTCTGGTTCGGTGAACAACAGTTTCTGGTTCTGTGAACAACAGTTTCTGGTCATTGCGTTTTAGAAATAAAACATTTTTGAAGTGTTTTTACTCATTGCGTTTTAAGTAAACACATTTTTATGTGTATTCAGTTCATTGCGTTTTAGAGAGAACAGTTTCTTTTGTGTTTTTAGGCCATTGCGTTTTAGAAATAAGACATTTTTATGTGTTTTCTAGGCATTGCGTTTTAGAAATAAGACATTTTTAAGTGTTTTCTGGCCATTGCGTTTTAGAAATAAGACATTTTTAAGTGTTTTCTGGCCATTGCGTTTTAGAAATAAGACATTTTTAAGTGTTTTCTGGCCATTGTGTTTTAGAAATAAGACATTTTTAAGTGTTTTGAGTGCATTGCTTTTTAGGTAAAACACATTCAGTCCATTGCGTTTTAGAAAGTACACTTTCTTTTGTGTTTTTATGCAATTGCGTTTTAGAAATTAGACATTTATTTGTGTTTTCTGGTCATTGCGTTTTAGAAATAAGACATTTCTTTGTGTTTTTGGTGCGTTGCGTTTTAGAAAAAGTCATTTTTTTACGTTTTTTGTTTCATTGCATTTTACGCAACTGGGTTTTCTCAATTGCGTTTTACGCAACTGGGTTTTCAAAAAAAAATTTCGAAAATATAGCAATAGTATACTCGTTTTTTTTTGTGCAATTTTTATAAAAAATAATGTCGTATGAAAAAGTTATTAACGTTTAAAAAATAGGGGGGGGGGGAATTGGAGGAGAGAGAAACTATTGTGCTGGATTGACTAGAATGCCCCTAACAAACCCACGCGCCTCTTTTTTTTTTCTTCAATTTCATTTATTTAATCTTAGCCCTTGATTAACTAAATGGATGGTCAAGATCACTTCCTAGCCTTCCTATCCAAATAAACTTCCTATTGTATCTCCACCCTTAACAAAAAAGTAAAATTAACAAATAAAAAAGAGTAAACTGCCATTTTGGTCCCTGTGGTTTGGGCACTTTTGCCATTTTAGTCCAAATCTCAAACTTTTTACACCTGGGTCCCTGTGGTTTGCATTTTGTTACCATTTTAGTCCAAAACTCAAAATCTCTGATTTTTTACTGTTGAAAACTGATTATTTTGTCCTTTAGTGCAGGGGCATTTTGGTTATTTTTAAATATAATTTCATTTGTGCAACCAGCAGATCAAATAAATCATCATCATCCCCAACATAATCACATCTCTCTCTCTCTCTCTCTCTCTATAGCACCACCACCACCTCCTCCCCCTCTCTCTCTTCTCTCTCTCTCTCTCTATAGCACCACCAACACCACCACCACCACCTTCGTCCCATCCAACAGTCACACCCACACCCCCTTCCTCGTTTTCCGGTGACAGCGGCTCCGCAAATAAAACCCTGAAGTTGTCGATGATGAAGATGAACACCAGCAGCAGCAAACACTAGCCACTACCGCCCCCATCTGCCACCACTGTCCCCATCTGCCACCACCGCCCCCATCTCTCTACACCACCTCTCAATCCCGCCACCTGCCATCACCCACTCCCACCCCCACAACCACCGTCACAACCACCCACCTGCAACCACCAACACCAACACCACCATCCACCTGCCACCACAACCATCGTGAAAACCCTTCAAATCCGAAAACCCACCACGAAAAACCCTCAAATCCACCACCGTAACCACCCAAAATCCCCAAATATTCACTAGAAACAAAAACTCAAAATCCCCAAATATTCACTATAAACTTCATAAAACACCCAAAATCCCAAATACTCACATTATCACTTACCAGACGATGTATCCCTATCACCGGAGTTGTCGCCGTCACCACCTTCACCAAACTCAAAGCAAACCCAAACCCGAGCCACACCATAACCACCTCCACTGCCGTCGTCAACCACCCCCTTACATCATCATCATCATCAGTCATCATCATCATAATCAGTCATCGTCAACCACCCCTATTTACAGATCTGAAAAGAAAGAATGATGGAGGAGAGATCTGTGTAGAGAGAGAGAGAGAGAACTGAGAGAGAGAGAGTGTGTATGGCGGTGGACGGCGGTGATCTGTGGTGATGACGGTGGTGAACGGTGTAGAGAGAGAGAGAGAACTGAGAGAGAGAGAATGTGGTGTATCTGTGTTGTTTTAGTGAGAGAGAGATATCGAGGGTTATATATATATATATTATATAATATATAATTAATTTTGTTTTAATTTATTAGAAGAGTAAAATCAGAATGACCAAAATGCCCCTGCACTAAAGGACAAAATAATCAGGTTTCAACAGTCAAAATAAAGGGTTTTTGGATTTTGGACTAAAATGGCAACAAAATGCAAACCACAGGGACCAAGATGTAAAAAGTTTGAGATTTGGACTAAAATGGCAAAAGTGCCCAAACCACAGGGACCAAAATGGCAGTTTACTCAATAAAAAAAACTTAATCATGTTTATATTTAAGTACATTTGTGAAAATAATAAAATATATATTAATTAATTGTTTATCGCTTGTTAATAATAAAATAAAGAAATTAAGATTATCAATTGCTTCTCTTCAAATTTGAAATAAATAATTAAAAAAATTAGTTGGGTATTAACATAAAAGTAAAATCTATACTCTATAATAAAAGAAACCACTTTTGGGACACTTGTCATCATATTAGGGCATCTCTTATAGATAATTATTATTTTAATTTAATTTTTTTAATTAATTATAGATAACTCTCCTATTAAATATTATTTAGTTTAATATCTTATGGATAATTATTATTTAGTTTAATCTTCTTCTTATTTATAATATTATTTAGAGAAAAATTATGATTTTGGCCCCTGTAGTTATATCACTTTTACCCTTTTAGCCCAAAAAAGAATTTTTTAACATCTGAGCCCCCAACGTCTTCTTTTCTAACCCTTTTGGCCCTTAACACTAACCCCATCCATTAGGGGCCAAAAGGGTCATTTATAATATTATTTAGAGAAAATTACGATTTTGGCCCCTGTAGTTATATCACTTTTACCCTTTTAGCCCAAAAAAGAATTTTTTAAAATGGTTAAAAAAGACGTTAGGGGTCAAAAAGGTTAGAAAAAAAGACGTTGGGGGCTTAGATGTTAAAAAATTCTTTTTTTGGCTAAAAGGGTAAAAGTGATATAACCACGGGGGCCAAAATCGTAATTTTATTATTTGTTGTATAAAATTAGATTTATTTAATTCGTACAATACACGAGGTTTTTTAAGGATATATATAGAGTAAATTACAAGTTTTGTCCTTTATGTATGTCCCAAATTGCAGGCGCTGTCCTTTAAACCAAAACTTGACAGGTGGTGTCCTTTGTGTTTTCAAAATCTTGCACTTTTTGTCCTTTAGGCCAAACTCAGTTAGATTTTTTAGTTAAATCTGGTCATGTGCATTGCACATGAGGGCATTTTTGTCGTTTCACATATCAAGGGGCTATTTTGTAAAAAAAATTATTCAGGGACTAAATTGTACAAAACTTAAAAATAAAAAATATATAAACTTCCTTTTTCTCATTCAGATCTCAAACTTCTTTCTCCTCTCACTCTCTTCTCTCTCTCTAACAACAATGGTGGTGGAGGTGCTTTGTGGTGGTGGTGGTTATGGCGGGTGGTTGTGGCAGGTGGTTATGGCGGGTGGTTGTGGTGGGTTTGGTTGTAGGTGGGTGGTGGGTGGCTGTGGTGCTAGGTGCGATGGTGGAGGTGGAGGTGGAGGTGGAGGTGGTGTTAAGGCCGGTTGCAGGTGGGTGGTGGGTGGATGGTGAGTGACTGGCTGTGGCGTTATGGGCGGCGGTGGAGGTGGTGTTAAGGTCGGTTGCAGATGGGTGGTCAGTGGGTGGCAGGTGGGTGGTAGGAGATTCGATGGTGAAGGGGTGGTTTGTGGTGGTGGGGTAGGTTCGGCGGTGGAGGTGATGTTATAGGCGATTGCAGGTGGTGGTGGTCGGAGAATCGATGCCGGAATTGTTTTTTTAGGGTTTTTGATATTTTTGTTTTTGGGGATTTTTGAGGGTTTTTGATTTGGTATTTGGGTTTGTTGAGAATGGTCAGGGGGATGAATATGATGCAAGTAGCAGTGAATGTTTGGTGATGGTGGTGGCGCCGTGGTTAGTTAAGGCAGAGGTGGCGCCTGAAAGGTATAGGGGTGGTTGTGGTGTTAAGGCAGAGTAGCAGTGAATCTTTTATTTGTAACTTGGCGAAAATGTTAGTTTGGTTTGTGTTGGTGTAAACTTTGATGGTTTAACAGGAAGAATACAAGAATGGAGATGATTTAGGAGCACTGGGTTGCGGGCATGAGTTCCACACGGGTTGCATCAAACAATGGCTGCTTCAGAAGAACGCATGTTCGGTCTGCAAGTCTGCGGCTTCAAAATGAGAGATTTAAAAGGAGGTTTTTGTTGAAGACAACAATTACTTCATCATACTGGATTGGATCAAGAATCATGAAGGTGGAGTTGGTAATGTTTATTTTAATGCCAGTTATTTATGACTAAATTGTTGTTAAGAGTTTGCAAATCAGTTATTTATGTTGGGCGGTTTAAGGTGTGTTTGATGGTGGCGGTAATGGTGGTGGTGGCGGTGGTGGTGGTGCTGGCGGCGGTGGAGGGTGGTGGTGATGGTGATGAAGGGTGGTGGTGATGGTGGTTAGTAATTTACTCTATAATAATAATAATAATAATAATAATAATAATAATAATAATAATAATAATAATAATAATATTTTAAATCTTTTTGTTTTATTTTTAAATAATATTAAATAAATGGGGTAGAAAGACTAAAATGCCCTTGGGTAACCAGATTTAACTAAAAAATCTAACTGAGTTTGGCCTAAAGGACAAAACGTGCAAGATTTTGAAAACACAAAGGACACCGCCTGTCAAGTTTTGGTTTACAGGACAGCGCCTACAATATGGGACATACATAAAGGACAAAACTTGTAATTTACTCATATATATATTTTTTATTATTTAGTACAAAAAATTACATTTATTCAAACCGTGTAATACGCATATTTTTAAAGATGTAATTTTTTTTATTATTTGGTATATAAAATTACATTTATTCAACCCGTGTAATAAATGGGGTTTTTTAAAGATGTATTATTTTATTATTGGTAAACAATATTACATTTATTCAACTCGTGTAATAAACGTGGTTTTAAAGATATAACTTTTTTATTTTGTATATAAAATTACATTTATTCAACTTGTACAATATTGTCCTTTTATTATTTAATATATAAAATTATTTTTATTCAACTCGTGCAATAATGAATGTTTTTAAAGATATATTATTTTATTATTTAATATATAAAATTTATTTAGTCAACCCGTGTAATACACGGGGTTATAACCTAGTTAACAAATAAAAAAAACTTAGTCATGTTTATATTTAAGTACCTCTGTAAAAATAATAAAATATATATTAATTAATTGTTTATCACTTGTTAATAATAAAATAAAGAGATTAAGTTTACTATTCATGATCAATTGCTATGTAAAATTAACAAATAAAAAAACTTAATCATGTTTATATTCAACTACCGCTGTGAAAATAATAAAATATATATTAATTAATTGTTTATCATTTGTTAATAATAAAATAAAGAAATTAAGTTTACTACTCATGATTAATTGCTATTCATATGTATAATACAATATAATATAAAATTGCAATGTTATTACAAGGGACTTCTAGTGCATTATCAGATTCAATAAAATGGCAGCATAGTGATATATTAATTTAATTGTTATTTTATATTAATTTCTAATCCAATCATTATATTGAAGTTGTGAAATCAATATAAGTTGTTTGATGAAATGTTTTAAAAAATTTCAAATGCGAATTACAGTGGAGACGCGATCATACGTTTATATGTTTCTAAATAAGTTACATCATAGATGACCATTTTATTCGTTTTAACTCAAAAATGACTATTAGTGTGTGTTTAGTTGTCGGTGGGTATAAGGATTTCATTAGATGCATTTACTTTATATGTTAAACTTGATTTATTAATAGAACCTACACATAATATATACATCAGCAAATAGTTAATAATAAAAAGAAAATGTGAACAAATCATTTGATGGTATTTTATTATACACAATATTTTTATGTAACTAAGAAAAATAAAAATAAAAATAATAAGAATCTTTGATTTAAAATTAAACGTTTTATTTTTTTATTTTTTTATGGTATTCAATTAGTGTTATGTAATTAATCTATAACTTGAGAACTACCCAAGTTGCGAGAATTTGAGAACTTCGACGGAAATTGTACTTCCTATGTGTTTTTAACCATTGTTTCCACAAACGCAGATGAATATCTAAATAAGAAATATTTGAAAATAAAATAAAAAAAACTTGCCTAGCGTTTATTTACGCTAGGTTTTTGATCGTTTACACTAGTGTAAATATAATTTTAAAAAACATAGAAAAAAGTTTTTGCGTTGGTTTTATTTATGTAAATTGATTTTACACCGATGTGAATTTTCGTATTTTATTATTTAAAAAAAAAAGTTACATAATTTAAAAAAAATTGGTAACTTTTATTAAAATACCTTTTCTTTCAAGGAGTTGTTGGGTTCTTTTATCTTGACAGAGTTCTCATTTTATCTATTCTTTTATATATATATATAGAGAGAGAGAAAGAGAGAGAGAGAGGTGGGTGAATGTGTATCATTTAGGCCGGAGGGTGTGAGGGGCGCCACCCTCGCCACGTCAGAGGCTATAGCGCCCCCGGTGCTATACACCCACACCCAGCCAATTAACATGGGGCGCTATACATCACTCGCGAACATGGTAACGAGGGAGGAGGGCGTTATCAGGTGGGGCCCACTTGTGTGCACCAATCAATTTTTTTTTTTTTTTGCTCTATAGCGCCCCTAGGGGTTATCACCACACCCTCCATGTTAGGCCGTGGGGTATGGGGCGGGGGTTTGGGCGTGGGTTGGGTAAAACGCCCAAGGCACCACCCCGGGTGGGCTTGGGTTGGGGCGTGGCCCCTTGGGGCTTGGGTTTCAAGCCGGGCGTGGGGGGGGGGGGGGGGGAGACATGCTAGCTGACTTGCTCTTATTGGCTTGCTCTTTTTGTATTATATTTTTTTTTTAACAATCTGCCACGCGGTGCACCCAACCCAAGCCTCACCATACCCCATGGGCGTGAGTTTTGATGGTGGGGGGGCTCCCATTCCATGTGTCAAAAAATGCCCCAACCCAAGCCCCAACTCAATCCCCCCATACCCCTTGGCTGATGTGGCGCCTACGTGGCGCTGAGGTGTCCTTATAAAGCCCCAAGGGGGTTATCCCACACCCTCTAGCCTTATAATATGTTAAAACTTTTATTTAATGTTGTTTTTAAATCTATAAAAGCACAAGTATGTAAACAAAACCTTTCAATTCATTGTTGGCACAACACTTGAACATAAAGCAACAAAACACAGCAAGAGCGATGAAACTTAAGCTGTGCATGCTTTTTGGTCTTTTACTACTTATCACAGCATCGTCACAAACAGGTAAATATATGTTTTGTTCAAATGTTATTATAGATTAATAGCAATCTTTTAGTTGTATTATAACTTTTTTTAACATATCCTGTTATTGTTTGTCAGGTGATGAGAACGATATGAAGATAAATCTCCGTATATGTGATGACTATATTCCTTGGCCTGCCCCTAATTGTGATAATGGACAGTGTTTTACGATGTGTAAGAATCGGCATGGGAAGCGTTCTTGGGGAAAATGCCAAAATGCAACATCCTGTGACTGCGAATATTTTTGTGCATAGCTTTCAGATATCGTGTAACTGCAATAATTTTAAATAAAGCGAATAAAATGATAGCTTATTTTTAAATTGGTTCAATTAATCAATATTTATTTATTTGTCTCCTATATGAGATTACTTAGATAAACTAGCATTACTAGATTATTTTTTTTTTTATCACATCGCTCACATACTACTAAATTACGCAAAATAAATCATAATTTACTCCTTCCATGAGATTGAACCCAACAACTCCCACTACAAGATAATAGCGTCTACCAAAGAGCTAACCCTACATTGACAATAGGACTAGATTATTGCCATGTGTGTTACACGAACATATTTACATAATTATAAAATATATAAAAATAAATTAATTCTATTTCATAGGTTAGAGTTAATCTACAAAGGACATTGCTCCTACAAAGTATGAGAAGTCTATGTAGGCATTGTGTTTAAGTTTTAGGTATAATGTTTTGGATTCTTTTGTTACGGTATAATATAGAAAAAAATCAAACATAATAATTTAAAACACAATCATATTTATTCTAGACATTAAATTTAAGACACACTGATTAACTTTTTCTCATGATGTTTTAGATTTTATATCTAAAATACATTTCATTGTGTTTTAAATTGTTAAATTTGGTGTTTTTCTAAGTTGTATCATACCAAAAGAATTCAAACACAATAACTATATAGACTTTGCCGAAAAAATTGTTAATTATAGAGAAAACTCTTACCTAGATGAATATATCGTTTATGCAAAATGTAAATGAAAATGCGATAGTTAATTCATTATATTGCATTATGCAAAAAGTAAATGAAAATGCGATAATTCATTAAATTGCATTACTCTGCATTATGCAAAAGTAAATGAAAATGCGATGGTTAATTCATTAAATTCAACAAAAAACTCCGTATACAAAATATAATCAAATTTGTTCTATTCAAGGTATTGCATTCTTTTTTTAGAAGTCAAATATGTCAAGACTTCAAAAAGAAAAGTCAAATACTCATTTACTTACTATACATACATTTACCAAATGGGAGAATAGTGCCAGACAGCAGCTGTCTGGCGCTCTCCCATTAGACCAACGAGTTTATTATTTTATATCCATTTTAAAATTACGTTTTTTCTTCTGTTTAAAATTGCCGTTTTGCCCCAGCTCAAAATAAAATTACGCTTTTGTCCCTATCTCAAAATTACGATTTTGCCATCAATTCAAAATTACGCTTTTGCCTGGCCCTCCCCCATTGGACCAACTAGTTTATTATTTTATATCCATTTTAAAATTACGTTTTTGCCCCCAGCTCAAAATAAAATTACGCTTTTGTCCCTAGCTCAAAATTACGATTTTTCCCTCGATTCAAAATAAAATTGTGGTTTTGCCCCCAGCTTTGAATTATCTTTTCTCCCCCCATTTCAAAATAAAATTTTGTTTTTGCCTCAAGTTAAAAATTACGATTTTGCCCTCTGTTCAAAAATGTGATTTTCCCCGTTTAAAAAATTATGATTTCGCACTCAATTCAAAATTACGTTTTTTCCCCGGTTCAAAATAAAATTATGCTTTTGCCCCCAACTCAAAATTATGATTTTGCCCTCGGTTCAAAATAAAATTGTGGTTTTGCCTCCAGCTTAAAATTACGATTGTGCCCTTAGTTTAAATTTATTTTACGTTGTTACCCCAAGTTCAAAATTATGAATTTGCCCATGTGAAAATTTACAATTTTTCCCCTGGTTAAAATTTACAGTACTGCCATCACTTTTGCTTTTGGCAAATTACGATTTTACCCCAGTCAAAAAATACAACTTTCCCTCAGTTAAAAACTACAATATTGCCATTGTTTTAGTTTTTTTTATCAAAACTATAAAAGTGTTTTGTTTTAATTGGTTTACTCGATTTAATTGTTTTTCGTATCAATGAGCTGCCTAACAATCGCTCATTATTTGGCCATCGCCCTGCAACGCGGGCGGGGCATCCACTAGTTATATTATATTATACTATATATACAATTCAGAGAGTCTTAGTAACAGTTTCGGTTTCTCAGTTTTGGTTACCTACATATGCCGGTCCATCCATTATCTTTATGTTCTTGCATTTTAAACGGTAAACCAAAACAAAGAGGAACTCCAGTGGCGGTAAATCTAAGCTTTATATGCATCGCCAGTTGTCAATTTATAAACAATGGTAAAATCGAAAAGAGGTGACCGGGTAACATGCCGGAACCCTATATTTGTCACTGCATGTGACCTGGGACCGTCCTTATCGCCGGTGACTTGAATGCAACAACGGTCATAGCGGAAGTTCGGAACAGGTCTGCTAGAACCATTGACCCTCTCTCTCTCTATAATTCTTGAAATGTGTTATCTGCAATTGCAATTTAAGAAAACAGGGTTGTCGCAACCGTCGCTGCAGGAGGTCACGACCACTATGGCCGAAGACATGAATAGATCAACAAAACTGTAAAAAGTGAAAATAGATTTGTGAAGAAAGGTGAATGTGGTCATAGGAAAGAATGAAAATGATAAAAAAAAAAAGGTTATTGGTGAGGGAAAATGGCTGACAAAAGCAAGAGCCACACTCGAACACTCATTACAATATTTTATTTTCAAGGTTTAATTTTTGAAGTTTTATCAATTTTTCTCTTTACTCTTCTGTTTTTCTTTTTCATTATGGCTTTTTTCTTACACTGTTTTCAAATTAAAAATACTTTTTGAGCCGGTTAAATTTCTATTTAATACCTTTTTTGATGATTTAACTATGACTAAACATATGAATTGGTAGGTAAGTAAAAAAGGGTAAAATTCTTAGAAAAAAACATAATAGAATACAACTTTATGCTAAAAAGGTGTAAATAGAGATACAAGTTATACTGCACTTCATAAAAACTATAAAAAATTATCAACTTTAAAGACGAGTCATTAACCTTTTAAACAAAAATAAGTGTTAACACACATCTCATATTCTAAGGGGCTATCATGTGTTCTTAAATGACATTGGCTAAATATATATTTTTAGCGGATCATGGTACAAATTTTAAAACATAAGATTCAAAAAAATAAGTACCAGTTCAAATCAAACCCAAACTAACATTGGTACCGGTACTGATATCACTTTTTTTTATGGTTTCGCTTCATGTATGAACATGTCGATATTATTTTGAGCATATCACGAGTTTGTTATTTAAATTTTTTCATTTCATTACTACACCGAGTGTCGATACTGTATCAATACCGTGACAAACCGAACCAAACTGTTACAGACCGAAATTCCGCCGCGAAGCGGCAGGGGATCCCACTAGTTATTTTAACATTTTTTTACAAAAATAAACATAATCATACACTTTGGAATGCAAATAAACCTAAATACCACAATAATTTAATTGTTAAACAAACAAGGTTTCCATTATGACATCTTTATTATCTGTTTTTTTAACGGCATAAATTACACTAATTTCGTCTTCGTTGTTTGCTACATCACTGTTTGAGTCGTTCACCATTCTCAAACAGTACCGGAATAAGGAGGTTCAACCATCATCGCCATCAGTAAATGCGGCATCTATTATTAATTAATGAATCATATTACATGTGAATTAACCGGTGAACATAATTTAATTGATCTGATCTCATTATTATCCACATATTTGATTTCAAAATCAATATATCTTATTTAGTTTTCTTTTTAAGCCATTTTAATTGCGGTGAGAGTTCTTAGGTTCTATCCAATACTAATTAAAGGCTTGAAAAATGTAGCCCCTGAGTTTTTGGGGCGGGGCCTTAAGCTAGATAGATCTTTCTTTTCTGTTCTACGTAGGTCACCCCCTTCATAGGTTCTATCCAAATAAAGATGACAATATTATGTAATTTAGTAGTGAACATGAGTTGTATACCATTAGTCGCTTACAAAAAATACAGCCTATTAGTTATAGCCATTTAATAATAACCTTATAGTGTTAAAAACCCTTCGAACTGGGGTCTCATTGAAAACAACCTTTCTATTTTTACATGGTAGAGGTAAGACTATCTACATCTTACACTTCTCAGACTCTACCTTAGCTTTGCTATTGACGGGATTTAATAAGTATGATGATGATAGTTTAAAAAACCCATTTTAGTTATAACCATTATATTAAAATTAATGAATGGTTAAAAACCAAATCAAAATATTGGAAGCCGTTAAACACCAATTTGATTATAAGCTATTTTGGTATATAAACTATATATATATATATATAGGATAAAGATCCGTTAGGAACTAGGGATGGGATTGGTACAGTACCCGTACCTATACCCGTACCAGTACCGAAAATACCGGTACCGAATTTGAACAAAACTAGGTACCAAATACCGTACCAAATATATAGGTACGGTACGGGTACGAGTACGGGTATTTTCGGTACAGTACCCGCTTGGTACCATTTTGTTTTTATTTACTTTTTGAGCACTTGTACAAGTACTAAATAGGTAAAATTGACATGAGTACCAATATAGTACGAGTACCAAATAGGTAAAATTGGTACGAGTACCAATACGATACGGGTACCATATAGGTAAAATCAATACGAGTACACTATAAATACCATAATATGAAATAAAACATAATACAAAAAAACTTTTAAAGGTATACATAGAATTCGGTACCAGTACCCGTTTTTACCCGTACCCGTACCCGTACCAATACCGAAAGTACCGAATACCAAAATCAATAAAACTGGGTACCGATACATGTACCAAATACCTAAAATCGGTACGGGTACAGGTACGGGTACGGGTACGGTACGGGTACGAGTACGGGTATTTGGGAAAAAAAGCCCATCCCTATTAGGAACCACCCCTTATTGCGAGAACCAATGTGAACACAACCAAAAATACCTAAAAATAGCTAAAAAACACACAAATTTTTTTTTTAATTTTTTTATAAAAAAATCGCTACTTTTAGTAGCAAAAAAAAAAAAAAAATTTTTTTGGCTTCTAAAAGTAGCGATTTTAACTTAAAAAATAGTAAAAAAAAAGAATTTTTTTAAATTTTTTTTAGATTTTTTTAGGTTTTTTGGGGGTTTAGTTTTTAGCTTTTTAGCTGGGGGGGGGGGGGGGTTGGGGGGTTTAGGTTTTTTTGGGGGGGGGGGGGTGGTTTAGCTTGGGGGGGGGGGGGTTTAGGTTTTGGGGGGGGGGGGGGGTGGGGGTTAGGTTTTTTTAGGTCTTTTTTAGATTTTTTAGCTATTTTAGGTTGTGTTCACATTGGTTCTCGCGGTTCTCGCAATAAAGGTGGTTCTCGCATTAACCTTACCCTATATATATATATATATATATATATATATAGTGGAAGGTTCAAATGAGAAGAAATTTTTTGTAAGAATAAAAAAGAATAAATTTCAATCAATAAGAACTCTTCATTTTACTTCATTTAATTTTTGCATTTAATATTAGTGTAAGGGTATATTGGTAAACTTAAATATATTATTAATTGGTAGTCTTTCTTTTTAATAACTAACTACATTAAATTTGTAACTTATTTTAAAAAAATATATTTTTTCAAAGAACAAAAGAAAATTAATTTAAAGTGTAGGATGAATTACGAGATGTGTATGATGAATTACGAGGTGTGTAGGATAAATTTAATATGTGTAGGATAAATTTCAAAACGTGTAGGATAAATTTTGATGCGTGTAGGCAAAAAATTTAGTGTGGGGGATGATAGTCTTTATGACTAATTAATTAGTCAAAAAGCAATCATAAATGAGATGAGAAAAAACTATTTAATGTTTTACAATTATACCCTTTGTTCTTTTTCTTCTCAAATTAACTTTCTTCTCAAATGAACCTTCCCCTATATATATATATATATATATATATATATCTTCCATTTCCGTGACGCTCAAAGTGGACTTGTTGGCGGTATTAATGAGTTCATTTATGTAACTTGGAGTTTAAAAATACAATCAAATAAAAGTACAAGCAAAAACCTATACGTAATGGTTAATGCCTTATAAGGGACATTTTCCGCCACATCAACATTATAACGCCTCTTAAAATGTGTAGTGGTTAACCCTTTTTAATGCCCCTATTCTATCATTACTTTCCAATTTTGTTAGGCTCTCACTATCTAGACACTCGCTTTGCCTATCTGCACACTTAGGGTTTATATACGCTGCGTATTGACCAATACGCAGCGTATAGGGTTAACCCTATATGCTGCCCTATACGCTGCGTATTGGTCAATACGCAGCGTATATAGACCATAGATCTCAGTGCCTGATTACCAATCATTGCACAGAAAACAAAGTTTCTATACGCTGCGTATTGGTCAATACGCAGCGTATATAAAACTGATGCAAATTTAGGGTCATTTAGGTAGGTTTGAAGTGTAATTTTTTCCCAGGTTTATATAAGCTGCGTATTGAGCAATACGTAGCTTATAAACAGGGACCATTTTTGTAAATTTATGAAACTTCAGGGACCATATTTGTCAGTTTTCAAAACTTTAGGGACCTTTTTGTAAATTTTCGAAAAACCAGGGACCATTTGTATAAATTTACGAAATCTCAGGGACCATTTTTGTAAAAATATCAAAAAAGAGGTAAAAGGGGGTCTTCATTTAAGAACCGGCCCTTGCAAGACTCGAACTCATGACCTCTCGTTTAGAACCGTAACGCCTTAACCAGTTTATCCTCTGTCCAGAGCTGTTAGAATATGAAACTTAATTACATATATACACTAGTTAGGTTATACGCTGCGTATTGATCAATACGCAGCGTATGTTAATGGTAGGGACACAACCAGACAGTCAAACCTAGTACCATGGTCAAATCAGTCTGACTTAGGGTCCGTAGTGATCAATACGCATCGTATAGATGTAACCCTATACGCTGCGTAGTGGTCAATACGCAGCGTATGTCAGACTGATTTGACATCGATACGATGTTGTCCAGGCACGTGAATAAAGTAATACGGGGAGTAGAGGGCAATATGCTGCCTATTGAACTGTCACGTGAAAGTCTATTTATCCATCTGTTCACAATTCGAATTCACTGCCTACTGCTTTCTTTTTCATCTTCTTCTTCAGTAAGCAATTTACACATCATTTGTTCCGTTTTTTGTTCAATCTTGTTAAAATGTCATCATTTTGGACCGATAATTATTTCGGTAAGCGCTATTCTAACGACACATGGGGAGCAAATGCTGCCAAGGAGGAGGAGGAGGTTGTGTCTGGAGTCCCCGTTGATCAAAAAACACAGTTGCCAGACTTGAACAAGACTCCCACTCCACCTGTTGATGAACCAAATTACCCGGCGCATCAAGTGTATCCAGATTACGGATACGGGTATGAATCTCCGTACGTGCAACAAAGTGGATACGGTGCTGAGAATGCACCTGTTACGGGGTTACGGGGATGAAGGTGGATACGGGGGTGAAGGTGGTTACAGTGGATACGATAGATATGGGGGTGAAGGTGGTTACAGTGGATACGGGGGTGAGGGTGGATACGGGGGTGAAGGTGGTTACAGTGGATACGGGGGTGAGGGTGGTTACAGTGGATACGATAGATATGGGGGTGAAGGTGGTTACAGTGGATACGTGGGTGAAGGTGGATACAGTGGATACGATAGATATGGGGGTGAAGGTGGTTACAGTGGATACGTGGGTGAAGGTGGATACAGTGGATACGATACATCACTTTATGAATCATCTACCCCGGGCAATCCGTTTCAAATAAATGAGGCATCACATTATTATTATTATTATTATTATTATTATTATTATTATTGTTGTTGTTATTATTGTTAATATTATTATTGTTATTATTGTTATTATTGTTAATATTATTATTGTTATTATTGTTATTATTATTATTGTTATTATTATTATTATTATTGTTATTATTGTTATTATTATTATTGTTATTATTGTTATTATTATTATTGTTATTATTATTATTATTATTATTATTGTTATTATTATTATTGTTATTATTGTTATTGTTATTATTGTTAATATTATTATTGTTATTATTGTTATTATTATTATTATTATTGTTATTATTTTTATTTATTATTGTTATTGTTATTATTATTATTGTTATTATTGTTAATATTATTATTGTTATTATTGTTATTATTGTTATTGTTATTATTGTTATTATTGCTATTATTATTATTGTTATTATTATTATTGTTATTATTGTTATTATTGTTATTATTGTTATTATTGTTATTATTATTATTATTGTTATTATTGTTATTATTATTATTATTAACGTAACTTTTTTTTAGTGTTTCATGTCTCTAACTGATTTGAAGAATTGGGTACAAGAAACGGGAAAGAAGTATGGTTACGTAATTGTTACCCGCCGATCAAAAAATTTTGGCGGTACTACTGGGATGGTATGGCTTGTGTGCGACCGTAGTGGTGAGCACCGTAGTAAAGCAACAGTTAGGAAAGCAGGTAGCAAAAAAATCGGTTGCCCATTTTCATTACTCGCCATCCGGGACGTGACGAATGACACGTGGGAGTTAAAAGTGGACTGTGCGAACCATAAGCACGAACCTACGACGAGTCTGTTGGGCCACGCTTTTGTGCGAAGATTTACTAAAGCCGAATACAAGCTAGTGGAGCAGCTAACTGCTCAAAACATGGAGCCACGTATCATATTTCAAACCCTAAGAAAGTAGTTCCCCGACAGCCTGCACGTTCAGAAAGACGTGCAAAATGCGGTACAAAAAATTAGAGCGACAATAATGGACGGAAAGAATCCTATTCAGGCACTGGAAAGCCTGCTGCACGACCACCGATTCATTTACGACACCCAACAGGAACCCAAAACAGATGTCGTAACAGAGATTTTCTTTGTTCATCCTTATTCAATCACTATGTGGCGTGCATTCCCGCACGTGATGTTGATCGACGCGACCTACAAAACAAACCTCTACAACATGCCATTTGTCCAGGTTGTGGGTATGACGTCGACTGCGAAGTCTGTTTGTATAGCACATGCCGTTATTTGTAAAGAACGAAGGGGTAACTACGTGTGGGTGCTTGAGCGGATCAAGTCAATATTGCATGAATGTATGATGCCGCGTGTGATAGTCACGGATAGGGAGCTTGCCCTAATTAAAGCGTGTTCTAAAGTATTCCCGAACGCAACCAGGCTTCTATGCCACTTTCACATCCAACAAAATATAGCTAGAAATTGCAAGAAAGGGTTCGATAAAGAAGATTGGGGGAAATTTATGTCGTACTGGAATAGATTGTGCGAATCTTCATCAGAGCCCATGTACAAGTACAACTTGGAGAAAATGTATAACCGACTCGTGGTTGCCAACCGAGAAAGTAAGTGTTCCTTCAACAAACGACTCACCCAATCTATTATATTTTACACAAGCTTTTACATTTCATTATTTTATTTTTGCAGGTGTCTATGATTACCTCTATGAAAACTGGCTCAAAGACTATAAAGAAATGTTCGTTTATGCGTGGACCGATAAGTGTCGCAACTTTGGTCAGCGCACCACCAACAGAGTTGAGAGCCAGCACGCAAATTTAAAAAGATACATTATGCGCGGGAGTTCATTGGAGCGAATAGCAAGATGCGTCATTGATATAGTTGAAACTCAGTACGATGAAATACAAAAAAGTTTCACTGAGAGCATCGAAAAAACGATGAACCACCACAGAAAACGAATGTTGGACAACCTACGTGGAAAGGTTTCCCATGAAGCACTTGATTTGCTGGAAAAAGAGCTATTGAGGAAGATGGAGGTGTTGCGGAAACTTAACGCATCATGTGGTTGCCATATGTGGCTTAGCAATGGATTGCCGTGTGCTTGTAGGCTGGAAAACTACAAACAGACAGGTAAAAAAATATTAAAACTACAAACCTTTTGTTATTTTGTACGATTTAGCTGTTTCTCACACCGTATTAACTTAACTGTGCAGGGCGTATTATACAACTCGACGACATAGATGTATTCTGGCGTAAGCTTGACTTGCTCCCGTGTAAACTGGTAGACGAGGAGGTCGATGTTGTAGCAGAGCTAAATAATGTGCGGCAACATTTAGAGGCGCAGTCCCCCGTTCAGCAAAAGAGTTTGCTTTCAAAGATAAAAGCGGTCTTCAACCCAAAATCGTCAACCAAGAAACCACCGATCGTCCAGCAAAATACTCGCGGTCGGCCTACATTAAAGAAAGTACAAGAAAGGCTAGATGAAGCTGCGAGGTTAGACGAAGCTGCGAGACACAGCTCCTATGGTGAGGACAGCAACGTATATACCGCTTCCCCCAAACATAGGTACGATTTACCCCGACACAGCTCATACGTACCGTCAGAGGGCTCTCGTGGAACTGGTTCGGTTAGAAAGTCTGAAAAACCTAAAACGCAACGAAACAGTTCAACGAGTTATAAAAAGAAGGAGACACGGGATGATAACGGTTTTCCATTAATGAAGGGGGACGAGCACTTGTTAAGCATTGAGAGGTTTAAGGATCAAATTCCCTCAGAGTTTCACTCTTACATATCGCGTATACAAGATGTGATCCCAGACGGTCATTGTGGGTACAGGTCTGTGGCTGTCGGATTAGGTTTTCTGGAACACGCATGGCCCAATATTCGAAGAGATTTACTACTGGAGATTGGCCATAACGAGGCGCGTTGGAAGCATGTATTCGAAACATATAACAAAGGAGACTTTGAACGAATACGTAAGAGCATCGGATGGAATTCATTGAAAGCGTGCGGTCCAAGTCACTGGATGGAAATGCCCCAAGTAGGGCTTCTCGTAGCGCAAAGGTATAATATTGTCGTCCACCTGCTAAGCATCGAATGGAGCACTACCATCTTCCCATTAAGGGATGCCCCACTAGATCCACGATCTCAAGCGATAACGCTCGTACATGTTGACGGGGGACACTTCATACATGCTAAGTTGGAAGGAGACCACCCCATGCCTTTAGTGAACCCGTTGTGGTCGACACATCGATCAATAGCTGCGGAACGGTGGGAAGAAATGTATAGACCGCGGTTACAGCACTACTACAAGTTAATCAATCCTAACGCAGACAAAGACAGAGAACCGAGTATAAATGAAATCGAAGATTAACCGGAAACTTGTATTTTTGTAAATTGTAGAATTTTTTTAATTTATAAAGTTTGTATCATTACCAAATGACATTTATAATTGTAGAATTTTTTTAATTTATAAATTGTAGAATTTTTTTAATTTATAAAGTTTGTATGATTTTCAATTTTTATAATTTATTCATATTTTTGTATTATTTATCAAAGGAAAACACAAAAAAAAATGGAACTTTATATACGCCGCGTAGGGATCCCTACGTAGCGTATGTAGTGCAAAGGACAAAAAAGCCCCTGTTTTTGGCATCGTATTGCCTCAACACAAGGGCAAAACAGTAAAATGAGCATCGACAAAGGCAGCGTATGGATCCATACGCTGCGTATATAAAAGGCGGACAATTTCCCCCCAAACCAAAATTTCAAAACCTATACATGTTAAACTACTATTTTGCCCTTGTGTTTGGGGCAATACGAGGCTAATTGTAAGGGTAAAAGCGTCATTTTACAAACTTTGTCTATGCTACGTATGGGTCTCTACGCAGCATCTTTAAGTTTCAGGAGAATAATAATAATAATAATAATAACAATAATAATAATAATAATATTAATAATAATAATATTAATAATAATAATAATAATAATATTAATAATAACAATAATAATAATAATAATATTAATAATAATAATAATAACAATAATAATAATAATATTAATAATAATAATAATATTAATAATAATAACAACAATAATAATAATAATAATATTAATAATAATATTAATAATAATAATAACAATAATAATAATAATAATAATAGTACAAGGCATCGTAGAGTTCCATACGCAGCTTATATGGCGTTCCTAAATGACTTTTTTACCCTTATTGTCAGCCTCGTATTGCCCCAAAACAGAAGGGTAAAATGGTAAACTGATTATTCTTATACGCTCCGTAGGGATCTCTACGCTGCGTAGAGGTACTGATTTAATTCAGTGAAATACCTACGCAGCTCTGTTCTTCCCCAAATCTTAATACGCACAAAAACGCACAAAGAAGAGAGGCGACCAGGCTTATTCGACCGTATACGACCCGAATTCGAAGTATAAAACAGGTATTTGGTCAACCTATTCAAGTAATTATGATTTTTTTTTTGTATTTTATCCGTAAATTAGGTAAGTTAGGGTTTGGTTAGTGATTAGGGTTTGCTTTTAACTGGTAATTACAGTGTACATACTCCAATTCTGCTGAATTCTTTTATGTAAGTTAATTGCTTAATTTTTGGTGAATATCTATTTCGAATTAGTTGTGAAACCTAGGGTTTAGATTGAAAGAATTGATTGCTGAATAGTGAATTCTTTCATGTTTGTTTTTTATTAAAAAAAATTGCTTTTTTGTTCAGTTAATTGATAAATTCATGAGTAGTCTCAGTCTGATACTTTTATATATGGACTGTTTAGAGGGAAATCTTCATACAGACTACTGAAACGTCGTTACTAGGGGTTTTAGATATGTTTTAGGCTTGTTTAGGTTGATTCCAGTCTTATTTAGGTTTTCCTTTTATGCCATTTTTGGCTGGAAAATGCTCAGAACCTGCGCCTAAGAGCCTAAAACCACGCCTTTCAGGGCGCGGCACATATGGTGCGCTGGGCCGGGCGGCTTCAGCGCCTAGGTGGCGCCTTTGACAACATAGAGTGAATCATTTGCGTTTTTCATTAACATGACAACATGAATACAGGTTAGATTTTTTTTTTTTTGGACATAGATAGCTCATCAGCTTATGTTATTCATGACTAGATGACACATTAGTTTAAATATAATTATTGATTACTTGCATCTTTTTTCAACATGTTTCTTTATTGGTGATGATATCTCTAAAGTAAAGTTGTTTTTATTGTTGAAGAGATGTCTTATACAAGCCCACTGTTCTAGGTAGAAAATGTTCACAACAGAAATAGCATTTGTCAATGGTGATATTTCTGTAGTTAATTGGGTATTTTGTGGCTGTTTGCAGTTTGTGACCATGTTTCTTGCTTCCTTTGTTGTTAGCATTCGATGCGTATGAGTAGTGATTAGTGAATCTCATTGTCCACTACAATACTAACGTGAAAAAGATAATAAAGTTGCCACTAGTTTTACCGGTATGTTTTTTGTATTCGTAAGACCATCTTATTTATATTGCGTGTTTTTAAATTAACCATGAAAATGTTTTTTTCATTATTGTATCTTATTTTATTATGTGATGAACCTTACCCGACTCGAACCGTCGAACCGACCCGATTTTTTTTATGTTCGAACATATGAAATTGGAACATTTAGAAAAGTGAACCCAATCTAAAATTTTTTGGTTTTCAGGACGAGAAAGATGGATGCTGAAATGGAAATAGAAGAAATTAATCCGGAGCAGCCGCAAAAGCAGAAGCGTCTACCGGCGGATCCTCTCCTGAATCACCCGTATTTGGAGTTTCCTCCGGAGTCCGACGCTGCTCTCCGTTGCGACAAGCTTCGGAAGATGCACGTCGGTGCCCATTTTGCGGTTTCTTGGAAAACCCTCCGGGAGCTCGGGGCGGAAGATTGGGCGCGGGAGTTTGTTCCCCGTGATTCACCGTGGGATCGACTGTTTGAGCTAGCGTTTACGCCGAGCTACAGGGAGATACTGATCGAGTTCCTGTCGTCGTTCGAGTTTATCCTCATCGGCCAAATGAGGCTGTGGACCCCGCGCAGCCGGCCGAGGTTTCGTTTCGCATGGCTGGCCAGGCGCGTTCTATGTCACTTGCAGACTTTGCGGTGCATAGCGGTTTGTATATGGAGGCTGAGATCGCTACGGATCTATATAGGAGGGTATGTTTAACACAAATTTTGTATTGTTATTATTATTATTTTAATATATAAAATTTAAGATTTAATATTAATTTAACGTTTAATAAACATTCGTGTAAACAGGGGTTGGTAATTGTTGATAAACCCACGCTTTTAGGGTTTCGGGCTCTGATCGCGGACATGGGTCAGTGGGACCACCAGCAATCCAAGGGGAGGGTTACGACGATTAAGGATCCACTTCACAGGTACGTTAGTTAACAGATTTTTTAAACCCACGCTGTTTTTTTTTTCTAAACAGAAAACTGTTTTTAAGCAGAATTTTTTTTTTAAACAGAAAACTGTTTTTAAACAGAATTTTTTTAACAGATTTTTTTAAGCAGAATTTTTTTTTTAAACAGAATATTTTTTTAAACAGATTTTTTTTGACGATCTTAGTTTTGACGCTCGTAACGCGCGTACGGTCCTAACGAGCGTCGAAACTGAGATCGTCGTTAAAACTGTTTTTTGACGATCTTAGTTTTTTAACAGAAAACTGTTTTTTTTAACAGATTTTTTTTAAACAGATTTATTTTTTTAAACATAATTTTTTTAATTATTTAGTCGACGTCGTCCGTAAGGCGCGTACGGGCCTAACGAGCGTCGAAACTAAGTCCGTCGTTAAAATATAAGACGGACTTAGTTTCGACGCTCGTTAGGCCCGTACGCGCCTTACGGACGACGTCGACTAAATAATATTTTTTTATTACTTAGTCGACGTCGTCCGTAAGGCGCGTACGGGCCTAACGAGCGTCGAAACTAAGTTCGTCGTTAAAATATATATTTTTTTTATTATCTAGTCGAAGTCGAACCGTAAGGCGCGTAGGTCTCTAACGAGCGTCGATACGGAGATCGAAGTTTTATACTTTAACGACGATCTCCGTTTCGACGCTCGTTAGAGACCTAGGCGCCTTACGGTTCGACTTCGACTAAACAATAAAAAAAATATATATTTTAACGACGGACTTAGTTTCGACGCTCGTTAGGCCCGTACGCGCCTTACGGACGACGTCGACTAAATAATAAAAAAATATTATTTAACGACGATCAGGCGCGTACGGGCCTAACGAGCGTCGAAACTAAGTCCGTCGTTAAAATATAAGACGGACTTACTTTCGACGCTCGTTAGGCCCGTACGCGCCTTACGGACGACGTCGACTAAATAATATTTTTTTATTATTTAGTCGACGTCGTCCGTAAGGCGCGTACGGGCCTAACGAGCGTCGAAACTAAGTCCGTCGTTAAAATATATATTTTTTTTAATGTTTAGTCGAAGTCGAACCGTAAGGCGCGTAGGTCCCTAACGAGCGTCGAAACTAAGATCGAAGTTTTATACTTTAACGACGATCTCCGTTTCGACGCTCGTTAGAGACCTACGCGCCTTACGGTTCGACTTCGACTAAACAATAAAAAAAATATATATTTTAACGACGGACTTAGTTTCGACGCTCGTTAGGCCCGTACGCGCCTTACGGACGACGTCGACTAAATAATAAAAAAATATTATTTAACGACGATCAGGCGCGTACGGGCCTAACGAGCGTCGAAACTAAGTCCGTCGTTAAAATATAAGACGGACTTAGTTTCGACGCTCGTTAGGCCCGTACGCGCCTTACGGACGACGTCGACTAAATAATATTTTTTTATTATTTAGTCGACGTCGTCCGTAAGGCGCGTACGGGCCTCGACGCTCGTTAGGCCCGTACGCGCCTTACGGACGACGTCGACTAAATAATATTTTTTTATTATTTAGTCGACGTCGTCCGTAAGGCGCGTACGGGCCTAACGAGCGTCGAAACTAAGTCCGTCGTTAAAATATATATTTTTTTATTGTTTAGTCGAAGTCGAACCGTAAGGCGCGTAGGTCCCTAACGAGTGTCGAAACTAAGATCGAAGTTTTATACTTTAACGACGATCTCCGTTTCGACGCTCGTTAGAGACCTACGCGCCTTACGGTTCGACTTCGACTAAACAATAAAAAAAATATATATTTTAACGACGGACTTAGTTTCGACGCTCGTTAGGCCCGTACGCGCTAACGAGCGTCGAAACTAAGTCCGTCGTTAAAATATAAGACGGACTTAGTTTCGACGCTCGTTAGGCCCGTACGCGCCTTACGGACGACGTCGACTAAATAATATTTTTTTATTATTTAGTCGACGTCGTCCGTAAGGCGCGTACGGGCCTAACGAGCGTCGAAACTAAGTCCGTCGTTAAAATATATATTTTTTTATTGTTTAGTCGAAGTCGAACCGTAAGGCGCGTAGGTCCCTAACGAGCGTCGAAACTAAGATCGAAGTTTTATACTTTAACGACGATCTCCGTTTCGACGCTCGTTAGAGACCTACGCGCCTTACGGTTCGACTTCGACTAAACAATAAAAAAATATATACTTTAACGACGGACTTAGTTTCGACGCTCGTTAGGCCCGTACGCGCCTTACGGACGACGTCGACTAAATAATAAAAAAATATTATTTAACGACGATCTTAGTCGATGTCGTCTGATTATTATTTACTGACTGGTTTCCTTTTGTGCAGGTATTTACACAAAATGATTTCCACTTCGATCACTGCTCGAAACAAAAGCAAGGAGTGGTGCACCAGTGGCGATTTATTTTTCTTATTTTGCCTCTTATACAAGAGGCCGTGCGCTCTCGCCCACGGGTTGGCGCAGTACTTCGCCTCCGCGCATCATCGATAGGAGCGCGGATTGTTATTCGGCGGAGCCTACGTGACTAGGATAGCCCTTTCGTTGGGCTATCATCCGGAGACTGACCGCGACAATGTAGGTCCGCCGGCACAGCCGAAGCGGATGGGGAAGAATGTTATATCCGGAATGCATGTTACCAAAGACTTCCCAGACGGGAAGCGGTTTAAGAACAAGGACGGCACGCAATATCAGCTTGAACAGCTGCCGGCGGAGTTCCCTCCGTATTATCCCCCGCACGATCCGGAGCCGCCGGAGCCGTATGAGCCGGCCGTCGTCATTCCGCAGCCACCACCGCCGCGTGGACCACTAGGGGCGCCTCAGTTCCCACGCCATGTTTGGTCCGGTGCTGACCCATCATATCAGCGGCAACTTCGGTTATCTGAAAGAAACAATTATCTGTTGGAGTGGGTGGTTGCGGCGCTGCAGCAGCAGCGACAGCATAACGGGTTACCTCCACTACCCTTCATTACGGATGCGGAATGGGATCAGCATCAGCAGCAGGAGCAGCAGCAGTAGTATTTTATCATTTTGTTATGTATTCACAAACTTTTATTGTATATATCAAACTCTTGTATATATCATTTTGTTATGTATGCACAAACTTTTATATTGTGGTGTACATATAAAATTATGGCAGGTTATATAACATGTTGTTTGTTGTATCGATATGGTTCTGGAATATATCAGGTTATTTAACAGGTTCTGGAATATAATAGGTTATTTAACAGGTTCTGTGTGCAATTAAAATTCAGAAGGTTGTATACGCTGCGTATAGGTCAATACGCAGCGTATAGTATACCTACTACATATAAAAATTAAGTTTCATATTCTAACAGCTCTGGACAGAGGATAAACTGGTTAAGGCGTTGCGGTTCTAAACGAGAGGTCATGAGTTCGAGTCTTGCAAGGGCCGGTTCTTAAATGAAGACCCCATTTTTCCCCTTTTTTGATATATTTACAAAAATGGTCCCTGATATTTCGTAAATTTACACAAATGGTCCCTGGTTTTTCGAAAATTTACATAAAGGTCCCTAAGTTTTTGAAAACTGACAAATATGGTCCCTGAAGTTTCCTAAATTTACAAAAAAGGTCCCTGGGTATACGCTTCGTATTGCTCAATACGCAGCGTATACAAACCTGGCAAAAACTTGACACTTCAAACCTACCAAAATGACCCCAAATTTGCATCAGTTTTATATATGCTGCGTATTGACCAATACGCAGCGTATGGGACATTGTTTTCTGTGCAATGATTGGTAATCAGGCACTGAGATCTATGGTCTATCTACGCTCCGTATTGGTCAATACGCAGCATATAAGGGTAACCCTATACGCTGCGTATTGACCAATACGCAGCGTAGATAAACCCTAATTTTGCTAGGGTTTGGTGTGCCAATAGGCACTTTAGTGTGCCAATAGGCACACTCTTTTGTTATCCTTATATGGCATTATACTAGAAAAGCCCAATCCTCTTCCTGGAATGATGTTGGTGTTGGTGACATTATCAAGCCATTTCATGCCCCTACTAGGGGTGTGCAAAAACCAGAATTAACCGAACCATAACCGAATTAACCAACAAAACCAAACCGAAAAAACCGAACCAAATAAAAAACCGGTGGGTCGATTAATGGTTTTTTTGAAAACCGAAAGTAGCGGGTCGGTTATGGTTATCATTTTTCCATACTCACCATAACCGAACCGAACCGACATGTAATAAATATTTGTAGGATTTAAGACTTTCACCATATTTTTTATATTTTATGTTTTTTCCATGAAGATTTTTAGTACTTATGGGTTTTTCATATCATTTTGTGGTTTTGTTTGAATGTTTATTTGAATTTATGGAATGTATCATATCACTTTATTTGAATATTCGATAATAATAATTGGTATTAATATTATAGATTATATATATTTTTTTAATACTATGTAATATACTAATATATACAAATATGGAATAACAATTTATTTCATGTTAAAAAAATTAAGCTATTTTTAGCTAAGCTAAATACAAGGTTAACCACCCATAACTGACCCGCTATAACCATCAAAACCAAATAACCATAAACACCATAATCGATCGGTTATAGTTATGGTTATCTAATAACCGACATTACGGTTATGATTATAGTTTTTGGTCAAAACCGACCCATACACACTCGTAGCCCCTACAATGCCCATTACTCGTGGTCTAATAGAATTGGACATAAATGATATCTTCAGAATCGGGTTACTAGATATTACATGCAAGGATTGCTAATTAATAGAAAACAGATTCATATCTGTTTAATCTTCTAATAACTGATACCTTCATTTTTTTTTTTTTCAACTTTTGAACTTTGTTTAAATTTTATTATTATGGTGATATTGACCACTTTGCCGCATCACAAGATTACTATATAATACATATTAGAGAGGTATAATTGGAATTTGAGTTGTAACTCCATGCTACCCTATAGACCTTACTATATTAGCCAATCTAGATGGCATGTTAAGTATGTACTTAACCACTACATGCGAAATTCTCATTTAGAACCCACTTACTGGTGCCTATAAAAAGTTGCCAGCTTCTATAACACAAGGCCTCTTCAATAAACTAACAGATACAACCGCGTTCTATGCACCTTCTACAAGCGACTACATGGTCCCGCATACGACGTAGGCATGATGGGCTCGCCATACACATTTTGGGATTACATCGTTGGAGAAAAATCAACTTCCTAAAAGATACTCATTTTCATACTATTTGTGAAGATGAAATGTTCTTTGTCATCGGGGAGTTTTTAGGGTCCTTGGGTACACAACATTGTACGTTACGATATAAAAATATGGACTTTTACTCAACTACACTTTCCATTACTTACTTATCAAAGAGGTTGGCATGGATCTTTAGTTAATGTGTGTGACGTTCTTCAAATGGTTTTCACACATGGATTTGTTGACTACTGTTGGTGCACTTGTGTCTGTATTTTGTCTGTATTCGGTCACGATGTAAAACGATGTCTTCGTAGTCCTGTAAGTTTGACCAAGTCAACCATCCTCCGGTTTGACTTGGCCAAACAGTTTGAACTTTGGTTGTAATATGGTTGAGTCGAAGGATGAGCCATCGAAGGATTACTTATATCCTTCGATGGTGAGCTCGATAGATAACTTTCGATAGATGGACCACGAAAGATCCCATCTTTCGTGGTACATATGGATCCTTCGAGCTGTTTTTGGTCGACAGATGATCGTTCGACCAGTCTGCCTGATCCTTCGACCAGACCTGCTGTGTTGGGTATAAATACCCGTGTGTTGTGTTATTTTCAGTAGAGCACTTTAGAGAGACAGTTTGGAGAGTTTGCATTCTGTCAAAACACACACACACACTGAGAGAGTTTGCAAAACTGATTTGTAAACATTGTGCTTGTAACCGGAACCTTTCATACGTTTAATACAAAGTGGTGTTAATCGGTGAATATTGTGTGTCTTGTGTTTGTGCTTGTTCATCCCGGTTTGCATGCTAGCTTGGATTCCGCACTCGCTAGTGTGTTAGATATAACAAGGAATAGGTTAAACCTCAACCTCCGAGGGACCTACAAGTGGTATCAGAGCCGTGGCTGTTATCCTTGTTAAAACCGAGGTGTTCTTGCTGTTTTTCGGGTTCTTAAAGTTTATACTTTTCTGGAAAATCTTGTTATTTTGCCTTGTGTTTGTCATAAAACCTTGTTATTTTTCATTGTCACATGTTAAACATTGGTTTTTAGTGAAGTTTCGGCTGAAATCGGGTTTCAGAAAACCTTCGGTTCATCAGAATATTCATATATTTCTGGGCTGTTCTTCATTTAGTTCATCCGTGTTCAAGTTGGTTCTTGATATTTTACACTTTTGATCTTAAAAATTTTAAACTTCAAAGTGTTTGTGCATTGAAAAGAGTAAACTGATTAAAATATTGGGATCATTACCCAGTTGGTGAAAACCTGCATGTTCAGACCTGAAAGATATGGTCTGAACATACTTTCTGCCGAAAGTTCTCACCAACCCGTCAACTTTTCACCAACCTGTCACATTTGTCAACCGTGTCAGTAAGATCGAAGGATATCCTTCGAAGTCGAAAGATCATCTTTCGACCAAAGGAGGTTCGACAGATAGTCATCCTTCGAGCATCCTTCGAAGTGTGAGACTTATCTTTCGTTCCAAGGAATATTTTCGAAACATACATCTTTCGGTCTACTGCTCATTTTCGAAAGACTAGGATCTTTCGTCTGGGGAGTCTTTCGAGGTCATCTTTCGTGGTCATCTTTCGTCTACAGTTCTTTTTCGAAAGATAAGGATCCTTCGTGTGGAGAATCTTTCGAAAACATTGTTCGAAATTCAACAGAGATCTTTCGAACCCTGTTGATCCTTCGAACAGGTGGTGATCTTTCGATCCAGAGTCTGTTTGTGTTTAACAGTTTGTGTCTTTCTAGTCTTTCGACAGGTATCCTTCGGCTGATCAAAAATGAATCCGGCCTGGGGTACTCCGTCAAATACAGAAAACAAGTATAGAAGCAGTGAGGATTTATTTAGAGAAATGTATTATGGAACTCCGTCTCCCGCACCGGCATCTTTGCAAGCTAATGCTACATCTACCGGTCAATGGGCATTCGTATCAAATCAAGCTCCAAGTGTTCAAAGCATTTTGCTAAGCGAAAGTGAAACGGGAAGTTTGAATAGGCCTCCAAAGTTGATGCACTTAAGTGAATATCCGGGATGGTTTGGTAGATTTCATACATACGTCCTTGGTCAAAATACAGAACTGTGGTTGCGTTTCATCACAGATTTTGATCAAACAATAGAGGTTGCCGCTTCATCTGCTGCTACATTTGCTGATCTTACGGAAGATCAGAAGAAGGTCTATGACTTAGAGAAGAAAGCGTATGCCATTCTTACTCAGGCGTTAAGTAAAGACATTTATCATCAATTTGTCAATTACAAGACAACAAAGAGGTTGTGGGACGCATTGAAGATAAGGGGCGTGGGAAATGAAGCGACACGTCAATTGAGAAAAGACTTGCTAAAGAAAGAGTTCGATGGTTTTTCTTGTATGGAGAATGAATCTTTAGGAGATTTGACAAGTCGATTTAATCATCTGCTGAGTGAATTGTCAAATTTTGATGTTGTTACACCTTCAGCAGAGATTGTGAAAAAGTTTGCTGATGCGTTGCCACCCCAATGGAATACTTTCTTGGAAATCTTGAAGTGCAATGGCACGTTAGCTACAACAAGCTTCAATGACTTTGTTCAAATCTTGGAAAACAAGAATCAGGAAGAAACTCTTAAAGCGAAAAGAGTTCCAGTGCCACAAAATCCTGAGATGTATTATGGAACTTCTAGCACTTCTACAAAACCTTCTTCACATGCTCCAATTCAAACAGCATTTGTGTCTACCACTGACATGTATGGCAATACTATTCAAGTTCCAGTCCTTCCAAAAACAGACATGTATGGAAATCCGCTTGAACCTGTTCCTCAACAAGTACCACAACAGCAGAGCCAACAGCCTATCAGAACAACTGATATGTATGGGAATCCACTTCCTCCTCAACAGCAAGCATGTTATGGAAGCACATCATCTGCTAGTCAGCAATCAAGGCCAAATACAGTACGACTCGACACCTCAAGCTTTTCTAAAGTCAGTGTGGAAGTAGCAAAGGAACACATGGAGCTGCTAAACACTTTGGTGAGCGCATACTGTGGATTGGTAGAAGGTCAGATTGGCAACATTAATCTGACACAAGAAGACTATCAGCAGATAGATAAAGAGGAGATGGAGATGATGGACATCAAGTGGGCCTTTGCCAGTGCTGTTAGGCGAGCAAAGGATTTTATGGAAAGAACGGGCAGAACCAGCTTGGAAGGCAAGAAAGACACCAAGTATGGGTTTGATAAGCAGGCTGTTAAGTGTTTCAATTGTGGTGAACGTGGTCATTTCAAGCGTGAATGTACGAGGCCATCTCAACATGGAAACCAGAATCCTTTTAGAGGTCAAGGCAACCAGCAGAACCAGAACAGAAACAACGTTCGTACGTTGGTGCCTGTCAACAACCAGACTCAAGCAGGACCATCAAATGCCAACCAGGCACTTGTGGTTCAAGTAGATGAAGGATGTGATTGGTCAATCCAGTTGGATAATGATGCTCCAGATGGAACAGCTTGTTTTGCTGAAATCGTCAAGGATTTAAATCACGCCAGTGGTGGAGAATCTTCCGCCAGTGGTGGTGACTCTTCTGAGGATGAAGACTCATCTGGTTACAGTAGAAGTTCAGATGAAGAATCCTCGAGTTCAGGTGATGATCATGTGGATGACACATCAAGTGCGTGAGTCGATGCAAATATTGATGAGCTATTGGGAGAAGCTGCAGCAGAAACTCAAAGAAGATCTATTTTGGTGGATCAAGCTGCTTATTCTTCGTCTTCTCTCCATTCAGCCTTTATGGCTAATGTCGACAGTTCATCAAGTCAGGTATGTGTCGATGAACCCACTTCTGTTAGCTGTGATAATTGTGATAGTTTGCGTGTTAAATGTGCTAATTTAGAGGCAAACATGTCTGAGTTGCAAGGCAAACATGATGCTTTACAAGCTAGTTTGTTTGACTTGCAAGACAAACATGTTTCAGTGAATGATAAGTGGTGTGAATTGCAAAGCAAACATGAGGATTTGCAGGAGAAATATGATGTGACATTTATTCACAATCAGAAATTGACCGTTGATCTTTCAAAATGCACTGAAGCCAACATGTTTTATGAAAACCATGAAAAGGAATTTAAGTCAATGATTGAAACATTAAAGAAAGATAAAAAAGAGTTGACTAAAATGGTTTCCAGAAAACAAACTGACATTAATTTGTATATAACTCGTCTTGAGGTAATGCAAAAAGAAATGGCTTGTGTTAAAACCGAAAGTGAGGCGATCCGACTTAAGTTAGACAGTTATTTGAGTTCTAGCTATGTGTTGGATCACTTCATTGACGTTCAGAAAGAGAAAAAGGATGTCACATGCATAGGTTATAAGCAATGTCCACCACCTGTCAGACACAATTACGATGCACTGCCTGATGAGGAATATAGAACTCACTTTGAGCCATCTGTTCCTCTAGATATTAAGGAATTTGCAGCAGAATGTGCAACAGGACTCGGATACAAGAAAGAGGAATCATCAGATTCAGATGTGTCAGCAGATACATGTGTGTCTTCTGCTGAACCGAATCAGGATCCTCCAGTTGTTGTTGAGGATACTGATTCTTCTGATGATGAATCTGATGATACTGATTCAGCAAAGTCTGATGCGGTGCTCAAAGAAGAGGACATACCTCTTGAGAATCATATTCTCTGTGATCCTCCTGCAAAAACCGCTAAGACTGTTGCAACCGAGTCCTCGTCTGAGAAAGAGTCGGAGAGTGTGGATTTGCTGTACACTCTTGTTGGTGATGATAAAGTTTACTCAGACAAAGATTTTCCGATTAAGAATGTTAATCAATCTTTAATCAGTAAAGTCTTTGAAAATTCAACAAGTAAGTTTTTGGGAAAGACAGGACCACATGTTACAGTCACACAGTGTCCTCCTATCCCAAAGGCTGAAGTTAGAAAACAATTTGGCAATCAGAAATTACCAACTGTGAAAGCCCAGCAAAATCATACCAATTCCAAAGGTAAAACATCGACTCAGAGTCAAAGGAAGCCGAATCAGAAGAAGAAGAAGAATGTGAACTTTGTGAAATCGAAGGGAACGGACAAAATTGAAAATTTTGCAAATCAATCTAACTTAGATTTTGTCCAGAAAGTAACAGTGATGAAAAGGAATGAACCAAATAGTTCAAAACCTAGTACCTCGAGATCACAAAGTTCATCATCGGCAAGACGATCACATGATACTTCGGGGTTTGTTGAACGAAGATCATGTTTTGAATGTGGTACAATTGGGCATATCATTCGAAATTGCCCGTATCTTCATAAATTAAAAGCCAAAGAAGATGATCCCCGTGACCCAACTGACCGCAAGCGATCTGTTTCTGTAAAACAAGATCCCCGACTCATAAGAGAAAGGGAAAAGAAACAGAAACGCCAACAGGTCAAGAAAATTGAAAAGGCGATTAAAAATGATGTGGTTCAAAAACCATCTGTTTCAGTTAAGCCAGAAAATTCAAAATTTTCAAAAACTTCAAACAATCACGAAGTTAAATTGTTAAAAAATGACACTGGTAAAACTCAACAGACATGGAAACCTAAAGTGACCACAAATTCAGGGGGACCATCACAATTTTCAAATCATCAAAGAATAGAGGTTATTGTGATTGATGAAAATGGAAGACCCAAGACCACAATGGCTTGGGTCCCCATCTCCAACTAATTGTGTGAGTTCATGTGCAGGGTGTTCCAGGAGGAACTATCAGTAGTCATTGGATTGTTGATAGTGGGGCATCCAGGCACATGACAGGCGACATGAAGCTTCTCTACGACGTCAAATCTATTAGAGGAGGTTATGTTGCTTTTGCTGGAGATAAGGGCGGATATATTACGGGTGAGGGAATGATTACCAACGGGGTTGTTAGCTTTGATAAGATCAACTTCGTGCAACAACTTGATCACAATCTTCTTAGTGTTTCTCAAATTTGTGATAAGCAGTTCTCAGTACACTTTGATGCTAATGGATGTTATGTACTGAAACCCGGCTTCAAAATTCCGAAAGAATGGATTCTCTTATCGGCTCCAAGGATAAATGATCTGTATGTCCTTGATATGAGCCAAGCTATCACAACGTCTGCACAAGCAACTTGTTTCGTTTCTAAAGCCACAGAAAAAGACACAATCTCTTGGCACAGACGAATGGGTCACATTCACTTACGCAAAATGAATCATTTGGTTTCAAATGAATTGGTGAATGGTGTTCCTCTTAAAAACTTCCATCTTCAAGACATCTGTGTCTCGTGCCAGAAAGGAAAACAAACAAAGAAGCGACACCCTTCAAAGAAAGTCAACACGGTGGCTGTTCCTCTTGAACGTTTGCACATGGATTTGTTCGGTCCTGTCAAGCACAAAAGCATTAGGAATGATCAATATTGCCTCGTGATAACTGATGATTATTCAAGATTTTCTTGGGTGGCGTTCATGGCACACAAGAGTGAAACCTTCGGTATTATCAAAAACTTGATCATTCAGATTGAGAATCTTTACAACTTGAAGGTTAGGCGGATACGTAGCGACAATGGTACTGAATTCAAAAATTATGCCATGGCGGAGTTTTGCACTTCAAAAGGTATTCTTCACGAATTTAGTGCAGCTTATACTCCTCAACAGAATGGCGTCGCTGAACGTAAAAACCGCACATTGATCGAGACTGCTAGGACTATGTTGGTAGAATCGCAGCTGCCCATTCCATTCTGGACTGAAGCTGTGTCCTCTGCATGCTATACGTTGAACCGAGTCCTTACAGTCAAAAGGCACAACAAGACCTGTTTTGAGCTCATTAACAAACGGAAACCAGATTTGTCATATCATGAACCGTTTGGAGCTCCGTGCACAATAATCGATCCTAATGGAAAGTTTGGGGCAAGAGCAATTGAGGGATACTTTCTTGGGTATTCCACCCCGAACTTAAGAGTCTAGAATCTAGAGACTAAAAGGGTCGAGGAATGGTCTGAAGTCAGAGTACAGAGGCACACTTTACCGGTTAGAAATCCTGGTCAGCCTTGGATGTTTGAGTACGATGACTTTTTCAATTCGATCAATGTTGAAGCAGTTGAAGAAAATGCTGCGGCAAGGATGTTTTTCGAGAGTGACAACGCAACAGATTCACCGTTGGTTCGTCCCATTATTGTCAATCAAGAACCATCTTCAGTGAACAATAATGCTCTCGACAATGAGGATTTTCAAGATGCTTCCGAATTGAACGAATCTTCAGAGGATGACGAATTTCTCGATGCAGATCAAGGACCAACAGCAGCAGTACATGGTACTTCAGAAGGTACACCTCCAGTTGATGTCCCTAGAACAGCTGAAGCTACTGGATCATCCTCTTCGTCAATTCCGGGTCTTGAATTGATTGTTGATCTCAATCTCAACAATTTGGGTACAAATATTCATGTTCAAGATAATCCAGAAACAAGGATTCACAATACCCATCCTCAACAAAACATCATAGGAAATGTACAAAGTGGCGTTCAAACAAGAAACATGTTGCGAAACAACAACAATGCAGGCTTGTATGCAACTATCCGAGAATCTGGTCAACAAAATGATTGGTCTTTCGCGTGTTATGTCTCACAGGAAGAGCCAAGAACTTGGAAAGATGCATTGAAAGATAGCTCATGGGTTGAGGCAATGCAGGAAGAACTGCAACAATTCCAGAAGCTTGGTGTCTGGAAACTCGTAGAGAAACCTGCTGGTTACAAGAAGATTGGTACCCGTTGGGTGTTTAAATGCAAAAAGGATGACCGTGGAATTGTTATTCGGAACAAAGCAAGGCTAGTCGTTCAAGGTTTTCGTCAGATTGAAGGAATCGACTACAACGAAGTGTATGCACCTGTTGCACGTCTAGAAGCAATTCGAATCTTTCTGGCTTATGCCTCATTCAAAGGTTTCAAGGTATACCAGATGGACGTGAAAAGTGCTTTCTTACATGGTGTGGTGGAAGAAGAGGTGTACGTCGAACAGCCTCCAGGTTTTGAAGATCCTATCCATCCCGATCGGGTTTGGTTGCTCAACAAAGCTCTATATGGTCTTCATCAAGCACCGCGAGCTTGGTACGCAACCTTATCTAATTATCTGCTGGAGAATGGATTTCGCAGAGGTCTTATCGATTGTACTCTTTTCATCAAAGAACAAGATGGAGATCTTCTTCTGGTACAGGTATACGTTGATGATATTATTTTTGGTTCTACTAATGATGTTTTGTGTAGGAATTTCGAGCGCATTATGCAGGATAAATTCGAGATGAGTGCCATGGGGGAAATGACTTTCTTTTTGGGCCTACAAGTACAACAAACTGAGTCTGGGATATTCATCCATCAGACTAAATATGTTGGAGACATCTTGAGCCGGTTCCAGATGTCTGATGCAGCGCCCATCGGTACCCCATTGCCACAAAATCACGGAATTACTCCAGATTTGAAGGGTCAAGATGTTAGCCCCTCACACTATCGCGCGATGATCGGATCTCTTATGTACCTCACAGCATCAAGACCAGATATAATGTACCCAACGTGCCTGCTTGCCAGATATCAAGTGAACCCGAAGGCCTCACATCTTGCAGCTGTAAAAAGGATTTTTCGTTATTTGAAGGGTTGCCCTGACACCGGTCTATGGTACCCTAGGGATAATAACTTTGACTTGATCGCATTCAGTGATTCTGATTTTGGCGGATGCAAAATCGATGGCAAATCCACAACGGCTGGATGTCAGTTTTTGGGAAATCGCCTAGTCACATGGCAGTGCAAGAAGCAGACATGCGTCGCTACATCAACATGCGAAGCTGAATACATTGCTGCCTCAAGTTGTTGCTCCCAAGTCCTTTGGATCCAACAACAAATGCGCGACTACGGTTTTGAATTCCTAACTACTCCTATTTACGTTGATAATTCTGCTACCTTACAGATCACTAGAAATCCTGTGCAGCATTCAAAGACTAAGCACATCGACATTAAGTATCACTTCATACGTGATTGCTTTGAGAAAAGGCTAATCGATGTTACTTACGTCCACACCGATGACCAACGTGCCGACCTTTTTACCAAAGCTTTTGACAAATCAAGATTTGACTATTTATTATTGGTAAACGGCATTAAGGTCAAGCAAGAGTAAACCAACATCGGAAAATCATTTTTGTGAATACCTTTGTGTTTTAAATTTGTCTTAGTTTATTGATTTTAGGGGGAGTAAATCCAAAAATTTGAAAAATCCAAAAACAATAGAAAAACAAAAATGAGTTTCCTGGCGAGAAAAAGAGAAAATGATAGTACATCAGTGGTCTGTCTAAACCTCTTTAAACCTTAAATGAAAAACGATAAGCAGCTCTATATAAGATGTATCGGGAGGCTCACAATCATTTTAAAGTGTGCAGGGTGATATAAACTTAAATCGACTGAAGACTGGGTGGGAACCATTCATTGGCATATGGTCTTGGTACCGAAATTTCGTTTGAGAGATTGCCGAGGTTCTGAGATATTCGGTCTTTATGCTGCTTATCATCTGGGTATCATGGTTGTATCTTTTACCAAAAAATAACGGGGACGCAAGTCTAGATCTTCCATGATACCATACATACATACGTGTACATATTGCATATTGCATTCGACCTCAATAAGTGATCAACAATCACATGTCCAAACAAATAAGTGATAATATCACAAATTCTTTCCGGGAGTCAAGTTCGTCTCTCTGCTGTACGAAAGTACTGACCTGTTCACGGACTTGCTCCTGTGCCCTCATGCATCGAAAATCAAGTTCCTCATCAATAAGTGATTATATCACATAGGGCTTGTTTTCAATCAAAATAAGTGAGAATCTCACATCATATACGGTCAAACAGATGATAATCGGTATACTCACCGGTAAGATGAACCCTCGTGCATACCTTGATACGGGAATGTGTCGTGATGTGGATGAACACCGGTCGGTAAGTATAAATCATACCTTAACGTATCCCCTCGCCATGATTACAAATGATAAGTTGAGCTTATGTGGACAACAATACCGATAATTGTTATAGGATGCTTATCTTAATGTTAACTAATTGAACAACAAGAGCGTTTTGACATGACCGTACACTGATATGATTCTCTTACCCTCGAAACTCACAAAAAGAATGTTTCTATATATTTATTTACTGCTTTCAGTCTTTAAATTTGAAATATTCAAAAAGTCCAAAAAGATTTTAGGCGTGTTTTAATATAAACTTTATAAAAGCCAAAAAGATTGTATTTCTGTTTTATTTTCGATCGTACGATGTTGGAACTCGAGTCTTCGTTACCTGAAACCTGAACGAAAACCGAAAATGACTAAATCTTCATAAACGATCGAAATTTGCAAAGTTTTGAAAGTTAAAATTGAAATTGATAAAATATTTTAAACTTTCAAACTGTCGGACGGTGTTTGATTATGCAATGGTCACATGTGTGTCGTTTGCTTATGATATTCCAGGCAGTTGTTCTCATTACGCGTTTAGATTTCTTGCATGTGCAGATTCTAAAGGCTAGGAGAACATGGTCGATGACAAGCTTCGGAATGAAGACACGACGTGAAGGCACTCAAGTGATGAAGAAGATCGAGTTGCCGCTGACCATCATCAATACCACAAGGATCTCACTTCATAACGAACAAGTACTTCACGAGCATAACTCAAGGGAGAGCTTATGTTAAGGGGGAGTTTGTCAACACACTTCCTACATGAAACGGGGAGTTTGTTGGTACACTTTCTGCTTTCAAGACGTGAAGACTTTAAAGATCCTCCGACATTGAAGACTTGAAAAGACGTCAAAGACTTGAAGACACAAAGGTCAAGTTATAAGATCGAGACAAAGCTACAACCAGACAAAGCTACAGCCAAGGGGGAGTTTGTTGGTGCACTTGTGTCTGTATTTTGTCTGTATTCGGTCACGATGTAAAACGATGTCTTCGTAGTCCTGTAAGTTTGACCAAGTCAACCATCCTCCGGTTTGACTTGGCCAAACAGTTTGAACTTTGGTTGTAATATGGTTGAGTCGAAGGATGAGCCATCGAAGGATTACTTATATCCTTCGATGGTGAGCTCGATAGATAACTTTCGATAGATGGACCACGAAAGATCCCATCTTTCGTGGTACATATGGATCCTTCGAGCTGTTTTTGGTCGACAGATGATCGTTCGACCAGTCTGCCTGATCCTTCGACCAGACCTGCTGTGTTGGGTATAAATACCCGTGTGTTGTGTTATTTTCAGTAGAGCACTTTAGAGAGACAGTTTGGAGAGTTTGCATTCTGTCAAAACACACACACACACTGAGAGAGTTTGCAAAACTGATTTGTAAACATTGTGCTTGTAACCGGAACCTTTCATACGTTTAATACAAAGTGGTGTTAATCGGTGAATATTGTGTGTCTTGTGTTTGTGCTTGTTCATCCCGGTTTGCATGCTAGCTTGGATTCCGCACTCGCTAGTGTGTTAGATATAACAAGGAATAGGTTAAACCTCAACCTCCGAGGGACCTACAACTACTTGCCATGGTTTTCCCCTATCCACATGCACAGAAGCAACCATCTCCCATGCACACAAGCAACCATCTCTAGGGATGGCAATGGGTCGGGTATTGGTAATCCCATACCCATACCCATACCCGGTTATAAAACCGCGTCTCATACCCGACAGGTATCGGGTATGCCTATTAGTTTGTTAAAAGATATACGTTGAGATTTTTAAGTACATTTTTTACTATTATAATTATTATATAATTTTGTTTATACAACAACAATTATAAATTAAAAATGTACATTACATACATATAAGTTTTATCATAAATTAATAATAACTTTATAATACTTATAATGTACATGTAATCACTACTAGAAAACTATATTTTTTCCTACAAAAGTTTCCTACAAATTTCTCACACCTGAATTCTTTTTACAATTTTTTGACCAAAAAGAAAAAAAAAAAAAAAAAAAAAACTAAAACGTTTCCACAAATTTCCTACAAAATTGCCACACAATAAGCATTTGTAGCAATTTCGTCACAAAATTTCTAACCTTTTCGACAAAATTCCGACAAAAATTATAAAATTTTATATTATTTGTAACAACAACAAAATAAATAATTTAAAAAATATAAAATATTAAATTTGTCGGAAATTTGTAGCAAATTTACACCAGTTGCTACATATTTCCTACAAAAAAGTTATTTTATTTGTTATTTATCAATTTTAGAAAAATATATAATTTTAAAAAATAAAATGATAAGTTTGTCGGAAATTTGTAGCAAATTAACAGCAGTTGCTACAAATTTCCTACAAAACGGCTATTATTCAACAAATTAAGAAGAAAACATAATTTAAAAAAAATAAAATATTAGAGTTGTCGGAAATTTGCAGCAAATTTACACCAGTTGCTACATATTTCCTACAAAAAAAAAGTTATTTTATTTGTTACTTATCAGTTTTAGAAAAATAGATAATTTTAGAAAATAAAATGATAAGTTTTTCGGAAATTTGTAGCAAATTGAAAGCAGTTGTTACAAATTTCCTACAAAACGGCTATTATTCAACAAATTAAGAAGAAAACATAATTTAAAAAAAATAAAATATGAGAGTTGTCGGAAATTTGTAGCAAATTTACACCAGTTGCTACATATTTCCTACAAAAAAAAAGTTATTTTATTTGTTACTTATCAATTTTAGAAAAATAGATAATTTTAGAAAATAAAATGATAAGTATATATACTTCAGAACATACAAAATATAAATACTATTATCAAATGCATATACTAAAAGAAAATTTATTTTTGTTTACATTATGAACAAACTAAAGTAAATCACTAATAGACAAAGGTTAGTGGAAAATAAAAATATAATTAAGAAAATCGGTGCATGATCGGGTATATAGTTCGGGTAAACGGGAATGTGGTTACGGGTAACCGGGCCGGGTTTCACCTAATCCCATACCCGACCTGTACCCGCGAAAATTTTAAAACTAATCTCATACCCGGCCCAATACTCGTCAAGTATTGGTATACCCGTCCCATTTATGTCGGGTTTCGGGTATACCCGTCGGACTCGGGTATTTTTACCATTCCTAATCATCTCCTCTCCAATGATCCCAACTTGTAAGAATTTAGCCCCATTGACAATTTTCTAACATAGGTGCACTTAAATTAATTAAAAAGTCTGCAGATGCACTTAAATTTATTGGGTAAGCCAAATTCTATTATATTAGAAAATGATCAACGGGGGCCAATATTTTAGAAGTTGGGATCGTTAGAGGAAATTTTTAAAGTTGGGATTATTATCGCCAACATGTGAAAATTAGGAATATTAAAATCCAATAATCTTATAATATAATATACACACACATCACACTTATTTTTTAATTTTCTTTTTTACCTTTAAATAAGTAATAATGATAAATTAATTATAATACATATACATTTACACACACATTTATAATTATATTATTCTCTCTCTCTCTCTCTCTTCTATTCTTCTCTCTTATCCACCCCCATCGCCACCACCACCACCACCCCGTCTATCTCGGTACTTGTACCTCATCTCTTCACGTCGACCCATCATACCAAACATCACCTGTCTCTCCCGTCGTACCAAACATCATTAATTTATTATTTAAAGGTATAAAGAAAATTTTAAAAAACAAATGTGTGGTATATATATATTATATTTATAATTTTTTATTTAAAGATAAAAAAGAAAAATTTATAAATTTAAAAACCAAAAGAATAAATGGGTAAATTGCCAAAATCGGCTATGAGGTTTGGGAATCGCTAAAATCATCCATAAAAGTTAACGATACATTTTAACTGAATTAGTGATTTTGGTAGAAATGACAATAAAAATAAAACGTCAGAGATCCAGTTAAAAAAAATCTTATTTAGGATGGAACAAGAAAAAAACGCACCAGGGACAATTTTGGTATTTTACTCTTTATTTAATGTTTGGAGTCTATAAAAGGACAACTATGAACACAAAACTTTTCAATTCATTGTAGGCACTACACTTGAATATAAAACAACAAAACACCAGCCATGAAGCTTATGGTTTGCATGTTCTTTGGCCTTTTACTAATTATCACAGCATCGGCACAAGCAAGTAATATATGTTTTGTTCAATTGTTATTGTAAATTAGTCGCATCTTTTAGTTTTATTTCAAATTCTTTTATAACATATATGAATTTTGGAATACTGTTACTGCTTGTCAGGTGGTGAGAACGATATGAAGATAAATATTCACATATGTGATCACTATATTGATTGGCCACGCCCTGCTAATTGTGAAAATGATCAATGCTTATGGACGTGTAAGGATGTGCATGGAAAGCGGGCTTGGGGAAAGTGCATGAATGCAAGAGTGTGTCATTGTCAATACTGGTGTTAGCTATCATTTAGTGCAACTGCGATAATTTTAAATAAAGTGAATAAAATGATAGCTTATTTCTAAACTGCTTCAGTCTATCAATATTTATTTATTTGTCTCCTATATGTTTTGAAACGATAATTATTAAATAAACTAAATATAGGGTTCGGATATAATAGTAAGTTTATTTGGGTAGGAAGCCTAAGAAGTAATCTTGACAATCTATTTATTTAATCAAGGGCTAAGATTAAATGAATGAAATTGAAGGAAAAAAAAAGGAGGCGCGTGGGTTTGTTAGGGGCATTCTAGTCAATCCAGCACAATAGTTTCTCTCTCCTCCAATTCCCCTCATTTTTTAAACGTTAATAACTTTTTCATACGACATTATTTTTTTTATAAAAATTGCACCAAAAGGAGCGTTTTTTATCTTTAAAACGAGTATACTATTGCTATATTTTCGAAAATTATTTTTGAAAACCCTGTTGCGTAAAACGCAATGAAAAAAAAAAACCCGTAAAAAATGACTTTTTCTAAAACACAATGCACCAAAAACACAAAAAAAGGTATCATTTATAAAACGCAATGACCAGAAAACACAAAGAAATGTCTTATTTCTAAAACGCAATAGCCTAAAAACACAAAATAAAGTGTACTTTCTAAAACGTAATGGACTGAATGTGTTTTACCTAAAACGTAATGCACCCAAAACATAAAAAATGTCTTATTTCTAAAACGCAATGGCCATAGAACTCTTAAAAATGTCTTTTTTCTAAAACGCAATATCCTAAAAACACAAAAGAAATTGTAGTTTCTAAAACGCAATGGACTCAAAACACATAAAAATGTGTTTTACCTAAAACGCAATGCACAAAAAACACAAAGAAATGTCTTATTTTTAAAACGCAATGTCTAGAAAACACTTAAAATGTCTTTTTTCTAAAACGCAATGACCAGAAACTGTCTAAAACGCAATGACCAGAAACTGTTGTTCACAGAACTAGAAACTGTCTAAAACGCAATGACTAGAAAGACCCTAGCCAGGGGCTCTGCCCCTTGGACCCCGCCAGGGGCTGTCGCCCCCGGACCCCCGCCAAGATCGTAAAACAGAATGACTAAATAAAAAACCCAGATCGTAAAATTGAAATTAAAGAATTTCTTATATGGACGAAGCCGATTTCTTCAACGATTGACGAAATTTGAATGATAGAAACACTTATCAGCGATCGAGTCGAACAGATCGAGTGATTATCTTCAAAATCACGGGAAAAAACGAGATTTTGAATGAAATTAAACTGGGTTTTCTTCAAGAAAAGCTGAAGAACACGTTGATCGGGTGTTTGAATCATTGATTGATGACGAAAATTGCACTATAATGTAGTGATTATTGAGATAGTAAGTGAAGAAAAGGTTGAAGATGGTGGGTTTTGAAAATGGTGGGTTTTGAAGTTAATGGGGAGAAGAAGGAAAAAGAAAGGATATGATTGACTAAAATACCATTCCTCTTTATTTTAAATTTTGCCACATGTCATAATCCTATTGCTTCCTATTCTTCATAGTCAAAATAAACTTCCTATTTGATCCTCACCTACTAAATATAATGTACTAGTAAATTATTACCATGTGTTTTACATAAACATATTAATGAAAAAACTATACATATGAAAGAATCATCTCTAAAATATAAATTATGTGCGTAATCATATATTCATATGTGATAAACAATTTGATCTTAACAAAACTTGAAGACATTAAATGTCTGTAACAGTCTAACCATAATCAAAATTTGATGCAAAATTAACTAGCTTGGTTTCTCAAATCCAACAAGGAAGAAAACATTGGTTTCGGTACAAACCATATTTATTCTACAAACCGTAAGAACAGATCCTATCACTTAAAAATGTTAAATTAGCATATACTAAAACAATACATACATAAAAGTAGCACTTTTAAATTATATTAGCACATGAAAATTAATTAAGCTAATTTGATGTAGTTTTGCGTGCAATCAAATGGCTCAACACAATAATTCATTCAAAGACTTGGAACCGAATGGTTCAAAGAACCTAAAAGGTTTTCTTTACAATAATCAAACTCAAAACTGACTAAACCATAAACCCTAAACCCTAATTTATAACTGTGAAAAAGATAAAATAGGAAATTCAAGATGTAACTTGGCAAGTTTGAAATAGTTAACAGAAATAAAACAACAACAACAACCATACCCACTAAATCCCACAAATACCAAAGCTATTTATAGGGTCAGGGGAGGGTGGGATGTAGACAGACCTTGCCTATATCCCTAGGGATAGAGAGGCTGCTTCCAGAGAGACCCTCGGCTCTAAAACGAGCAGCATACCAACACACCAAGTCAAAGAATATAGAAAAAAGAAGTCACCAATACTAATAAAGTGATCAGAGTGACACAATATAATGTAAATCATGTATAATGGCATACAACATCATTTGGGCATAAAAACAAGAAGGCACTCACCCGTAAAGTCATTTAAAAAATAAGAAAAACCTACGTCCCTAAAATACACCTAAGATCTTACTGCAATATCCTATAGATGTCCTTAACCCTAATCCTATGCCTCCACGAAGTCCTATCTTGGACCATGTCCTCAGAAAGATGCAACTCTAGTAAATCATGCCTAATCTGCTCATCCCATGTCAGTTTGCATCTGCCTCTTCCTCTCCTCCCTTCCACAGTAAGAGTTTCCACTACTCTAACTGGTGCCGTCGTTTGCCTCCGCGTCTGATGCCCAAACCACCTTAATCTCCCCTCCTTAATCTTATCCGATATACCAGGCACTCCTAATCTTTTCCTAAAAACCTCATTTCCTAAATAAAAATACAAGATATGTTGATATGCTCCCGCATCATACTTCCCCTCTTCGAAAAAAAAAACTCATCCTCGAGTTTTATTTTTGAACCAAAACCACCTGGAGAACATCAACCCTATTGCTTTTTATTATTAACATCTTAACCCACCTAAGCAAATTAACTTCACAGGTCACAAATATTAAAAAGTTATCACAACTATTAACTGAAGCTTTTGAGCAGGTACCATCTGTTGAGGTTTTAGAATGTGACAATAAGTTACCATCCAACTTCTGATTATCGCTTGGGCTAGAGAGATGCCCATTTAACTTAGAAGCCCAAGCAACACCACTGAATGACCCATCCTTTTCATTTGGCTATGAGCTTCTACCATCTGTGCACATAATATATCCACATTTCTAGACTCTAGATTTTTTTATTAACCTGCTCTACCACCAACAATGCATTATTTTTGCAAGGGAAGTTTAATGCATTAATTTTCTCATAAAGGTCGATAGGTTTTCCATTAGGGTCTGTTGGCCCACATGCAAAACTTTCATACACGAAACCCATGCTTACGTCATTATTGCCAACTTGATCCCTATCATTGGAAACCAATCTTTTCTTTTCAATTTCTATATCACTTCCCTTTTGAATTCCCACAAAATCAGGAAATTTAATCAAATCACCATCTCTTTAAAATTGCGTAATCTTTGGTTCCACATGCAATGGCATGAAAGATGGGTTTACCATAGAAGCCATGGGACCGCCAGTCACCACCGGACTGTCACCCGTAGCCATCGCACTACCGACAGTATCCACCAGAACACCACCATTAACAACCTTGTTCTTATGTAAAAAAAACAAACAAACCTGCTGAAACGTCAACGTACTCATGATCGTTACCATTAGCTTCTTTCATGTGCTCATTCTCTTGAATAGTAGTCCCGTTAAGAAGCTTTTGCACCAACGAACATTCTTCTTCATCGGGTTCGATCGTGTCTTCATCGAATCGTGGTTCCTCCTCCGACAAATTATCTTGATAGATTGGTTCGTAGAACCGGAGTGGGTAACGACCAAATGGATTCTCCTCCTCCTCATTCACATCATCCCGGACGATAGATCCCGATTTGGTTTCCATAACGCGTCTCTCTCGTTGTAACTCAAGATCTCGGACTCGTTGATGGAGCCATCTGATCTTTTCAAGATCTCGAACTCATTGATGGAGCCGTCTGATTTCTTCAAGATCTCAGACTCGTTGACAGAGCTGTTTGATCTTAAGATCCCGTGGGTCGAGATAGACTCCATCGCTGCCTTGGTCGGCGACTCTCCGAGTAGGGTGTCGATCTTCACCACAAGCACGTGAATAGAAAAAACACTTATTCGTTGCCTCTGTCAGCGACTCTACGAGCAAACAAGTATTCACCTTCATGTTGAGCCATTTGACAAACCAAAGCTCAGATACCACCTGACGCAGTTTTGCGTGCAATCAATTGGCTCAACACAATGATTCATTCAAACACTTGGAACCGAATGGTTCAAAGAAACCTAAAAGGTTTTCTTTACAATAATCAAACTCAAAACTGAATAAACAATAAACCTTAGACTGAAACACCCATATCACGATTTAACCATATGGACACAGCGGAAAGTAGAGACTTAAAATTTCTTTCATAATTACTCATATGACTTACTTGAAGGTTTTAAAAATAACAAACACTTTCTTCAAAAGATTTACAACGTTCATTCTTAATTATCGCATCAAATGTAATATAAAATCACCAGTTATGTGACTACCCTTCCCGTACAATCCTCGCTCTTTGACTCAATCTTCAATCCTCATTTACTTCATAATGATGTTAAGTCTGTGCGACCTGCAATCACCACATACATACACATTGTTAAAACTTGGTGACGTCGTTCATAAACTAAACATAAGTAAATAAATAACCACTTCGTATTCCTTCATCTCATGCTAATCTTTTCGAATCCTCATTCCGTGTACAATCTTGCATTCCAATTCCTTAAACCTTCATAAGGACATTAATAGTATACTTGCGTTCTCGTTTCATACTCAAGACACCAGTTTAGAAACTTTACACTCAAAAGTATTGAAGCTATGTAAACATATAAAAAAAAGTTACATTCATTCGTGTACAATAAATTCTACTTCGTGCACAGATACATACATACAGATATTCATGGACACATACTTACACACATGATTACGAACACACATACAAAAGTACAAGCTCTAACATACCACTTACATCATTCCAAATGATTTGCTTATGTATCCTAATTACAACTTCCATATAAATAGGTCACGTACATACAAACCTACGTGCATACTCACTTCTATTCATGATTATTATAAGTCCCGGCTATTGGTATGAAATTAATTCTATACATATATACCCACATACTTAATTCATTCCTCCACATACTCGCTTACACATTCCATTATTACTCGCACTTCATAAACGCTTTTTAAATGACTTTCGGGTACATTGCGGAAATCTTAAAATGAGTTATATATTCATCCGTAACTCACCAAGCCATTTAATAGGGTTAAGGTACATTATAGAAGTTTAACGGGACTTGAAATGGGTTCTAGGGGTTCAAATTCAAAGAAAACAAATATACACAAACTTTACATCTGAACCTGGCCTCCACCGTAAGCTACGGTGACTACCGTAGCTTACGGTGCCACACAAAAGCCTACGGTGCCTTTATACTGCCTTACGGTGGAGAAGACCATCAGTACCTACCGTTGCTTACGGTGGCTACCGTAAGCTACGGTAGAGCCTAGTTCAGCCAACCTTTGTTCTCTATTTTTACATTCGTATACAACCGTTAGACACCTGAACTTCTTTCTTCTCTGTTTTTCACGCTTCCAATATGTAAAATAATCATATACAAACTCCTAAATCTTTCTAAAGTGTAACCACATGATCAAACTAACTACCACATTACGCCATGTTTCTTTCTTTATTATTGACCCGTTCACTTCTATCATGTAATTCCAAGCACAAATAACTTCTTGCGACTTACCTCATTAATACATACCTTAGTACTTACTCATTCTCATAATTTCTCACATGATTTCCTACGTTCAACATATCAAAACTTTATTTATAAGATAAGAAGTGATTCCGGAAATCACTTACCTTGAGTACTCCAATAAGTGTATTTGTCACCTTGCCTTATCTTGACCTGTTATCCTCCTATGCTTGAGCTCTCCTTGACACGTTCCTATCATCCCATTCCATTACATCCATTCAATAGTTAGTATACATAATCATATGCATCACTAATCACACTTCCATTCACGTGTCAATCGCTTAACGAGTTCAACATGTATCATAATACTACAATGCTAATCAATCTAACAATTTATCATTCCATCATCACAAAAGTCATACATGAGCTTCTAGCATGCATAATTATGTATTTACGTCATGTTCATTATTCTTTCAAAATTCCATACTTAGAATGACAACATTTTCTAAGTTAGGCAACTTGCTTCATACGTTAAACATTTCATACCATTTCTTAACACCTTGGTTTTTACACATCCATCTATGATTTTCTATCAACCCGTTTCGACCCGTTGGTGCAATTATATGCATAAACTAGTTGGTAAGTGTTTTAGACACTTAAAACAATCACATAACTTACTAATAATTCATTAAAATCAGTAGTTCATGATTCATACAAGTGTGCATAACAATACAACTATTTTTATTGAATATTTATACTAAAAATGTGCAGCAACTTTCTGCACAGCAGCTGTTCACGACACATTTTAACCCATTTATCATCCGATTCAGTTCTTCATGTTCAAATATGAAATGATCTACACTCAGAGACCTTTCTAAGCATATAAAGATCGTAACAATCGGACGTTCCTACGATTTTATATGATTTTTACAAAATCATCACAGAAGCTGAAATGCTTCCAAACAGCTTGCTGTCAAAACAGTATTGCAGACTTTGGGCACTGTTTTGGCCTGTTTAACATCCGAATTCAACATACATGTTCAAACACAAAACGTAGTATGTTTAAATAGCTTTCTGAGCATCGAAGTCTCGACCTCACAGGTCCTTCCTATGATTTTATATGATTTTTGCAAAACTGTTGCGCAACAAATTTTAATTCTAATCAGCTTTGTTACTCAATACACGTAGCATATCATTTTGTACACAACATCATAACTAAGCACTTTTCATACTTATAATACATGATCACCTTCATTACTATTTAATTAACATTCCATACAAGTGATAACACATACTAACCTATACTAGACATTTCATCAAACACTTGGTGTGCGAACTACTTTCCAAGCATAGTGTACAAGTAACTTGTGCACAATCATACCAAATTCTTATCAAGATCATCACACTCATCATTTTCATCTAATCTCCTTTCAAAATCAGATTTATATAACATCAACATTCAACAATTAACTTCACATATCAAACTACAACTAGTATAACACATAATTCATCAACATTTCCATGACATTATTACCTACATGTGGGTTTACAGAACAACATCAAATTAATCCGAATTTCATGCATAATTCATGTCTCATATATTGATTATAGCCTCTTACCATCCTAATTTCATACATACACACGGATTAATCAAGACCCACTTCATTTCTCATCAAAATTTCATGAATACATGACTTACCTTACCTCAAGGACACTTAGACAAGTGTAGATGATGTCTCATGCACTCGATTTCCAGCTCAAATCACACCAATTTATGTAGAATTCTTGTGTTGATGATGGATTTAGGTGAGAACCCTAAATCCCTTTTCAAACCCACGACACATACATACTTACTTATGAAAATTCTGCATTTTTTTCCTTGTTTAATCAAACTTTCTTTCATTTTTAACATAACTAACCCCTTTATTTCTCATAACATGACTATTTTCATCCATCCTCTAACTTAGTTAACTTGGTTATTTACAATATCTTACTTACCCACATATACTTACTAGTATCTTATTTACATTCATATGGTAAAATTATATTTACCATTTTCTTTTCTAATTGCGTCAACATAATATAAAAATTTTATATTATGACTTACAAAATTTTGGGGTGTTACATAGACCCTAATTTATAAATCTGAAAAAGATAAAATAGGAAATTCAAATTCTAAATAAAAATATAAGATATGTTGATATGCTCATACATCATAATTTATTTTAGCACATATGTGAATGATATCAACACTTTTCTTTATGAAAAATTATATCAGCACATTGAAAACAAAAGGAAGATCAAAATAAAGAATTAATTACTTGTTAGCATAATTATAGGGAACTCAATATAATTGATATTATTTAGGTTATTATTTTACCATTTCTCTATAATTGGTTGGATGCCACATGATACTTTTTAAATGGTTCTTACAGTTTGTATATGAGAATCTTGATTCCTTAATTGTTGTCTGCGTACGAACACGTGAATTGTGCGGAATCCAATCACGTGTGGGTTTAGACACGAAGATATAATTAACAATGTTTTCTATTGCTGAATATGACAATTGCAAAACCGTGAAAACAAACTGACAGAGTTTCCCCTCTCTAATCAGCAAAGCTCTTTTTTCAATGTTAAGACTCAAGCATCCTATTTATAGACACAGCTCATCCGGATCAGGCAATCTCCGGATGGCCTCTATCCGTCCGGATGGACTTTCGAATGGAGAAACCTCCATCCTTCCGGATGGCAAACTAAACAACTCTATCTGAATGAACTTGTCTATCCGTCCGGATGGACCTCCATCCGTCCAGATGGACTTCTACCAACATTAACTTTATGTTTTTGTTCCTTTCAGCACCAGTCTTGATCATCTGATTCAGCTACGATACGTGATTGTCGCATGCGATAGACATATGCATTCATAGACTCCCCCTTGGATATTGCTGCAGTCAATCTCATAGCTTTCTGTCTCTCTCTAAATCTTGATGCAGTGTTGACATCTTTAGCATCACAGACTCTCCCTTTACTCTAACTGTATTGTCGGTTTGGCATATTAAATGATATATGTTATAAGTTTAGGTTTATGGTAATACTAAGTACAATGTTTGATGAAATATATATAACAATAAATTACTTTCTTCTATTTTGATGAACATAACTTAAAACAACTTATATTTCATTCCCCTATTTTTCAAATATGTTACAGATATTACCTTTTCAATTATTCCAAATATTAAAAAAAATGGTATTTTAGTTATAACTTTATCTAGTTAGTTTTTATTTTAAGAAAAATGATTTAAAAATTAAACAAGAAATGTCGGTAGAAGGGCACAGATGGCACGTACTGAGAGACCTGCATTCACTTCGATTTGTTTTTGCTAATAACTGTTATAGTAATTTGAACAATCATGTTATCGACTTGATAGTGATGTTTCAAACGTTTTCGTCTAGTTTACGGATGAATTTTCTAACTTAAGAATCTACGTGCCAAGGGTAATTAAAACGTATGAGGCCTCTCAGTTTTGGGCGTTTGAATGACAGAGGGTGGTGGTGCTATTTTTGGTGTCTTAGAATCGTAAATGTGACAATCTGGTTTTCCAAGTTTTTTAATCTATGTATCACTTCTATTCATGTTCCGTCGTATGTTGTAACCCTGTGCTCGTTTTGTGAATTTAATAAAGAAGTTTGATTCATGTGTATGTTATAAATGAATGACTGGAAATTGTTAAGTGGTTATGTTTTGTCTATGTGTCTTAGTTCTCGGCCCAATCCTCTCGAGCCCAAAGCTGGGCCCGGCTCACTCATCTTGATCGCGTACACACATGATGTTGTGTGGTTTTCATAAACTTACAAACACAAAATTATAACAAAACCCTAACTCCCTCCTCTCCCTCTCGAAACCGATGGCAGCCTCTCATCATAGCTCTTTCTCTCGTTCGTTCTAGCATCCCCATGTACACACAAGCCCTCAGTTAGTACGGTTATCCTTGCTATGGTTTGCATTTCTTGTTGCGTTCGGTTATGTGCTTATGTGTCGATTTAATATATGATCAAAGAGTAGTGTAGGGTTTGTTTGCAAGATGATAACGGTGTGATGCGTGACTTGTAATTACTAGCATGATTCTCGGAATGGTTCATGATAATGGTTGGGGGTTCATGCACAATATGGTTTGATGAATTGGATACACGTTAAACTGATGGGTTCGATTTGATGGACTATTTGTTGATTATTAGAATGTTAAATAGAAATTAAGACTTTGCATGGCAATAATGTTTTGATAATTGTTGTGATATATCATCCCTGGATCCATTAGGACGATTTATGTTAACTTTATTTATAATTGTGCTCATATAGATCGTCGATGATGATGTTTGTGAATATGATTATGTTTGAAGATGGACGACAACTAGGGTTTGTATGAACGTGTATATTAATTGCAAAATTACACTGTTTTGATCTGATTTGGAATGTCATAAAGTCATAACGGATGTTTCGGAATAGATGTTAAAAAGGATTTGACCAGTTAATTGTTACGGGTTTCGACCAAGGTTGCAAGTCGCAACAGCTTGGTTCCGACTGAGGTTGCGAGTCAAAACATGTTGGTTCCGACTCGAGACCTGTGAGGTTCCGACTCACAATTTGGCATCACACAACAATGGGACTCGAGACCAGCTCAGTTCCGACTCAAGACATGACCCGAAACCTTGAAGGTTTCAACTATTGAATTTACCACTCAAGATCCTTGGGTTTCGACTCGAGATCTCGAGGTTTTGACTCGAGACCTTGTGGTCTCGACTGATGACCAACTTGCAACTTAATTGGGCCATACACGGACAATTGGGCCCCGGGAAAACACTGTATCGTATATTTATAACTGAACTGCACACTTTAAACGAATACTGTATTGGGTTGATAAGTTATTACTTGAAACATGGACTGGTAATGTCAACTTGTATGTGGGCCGAATGGCCTGTTATGTGCTACGTGATGATGCTTGTGCATGAAATCTGTTAATCCGTGAAACATTTGGATGAATTCCTAACTGTTATTGGTAACCATAATAGGACTTGGTGGACCAACCTTAAACAAAGTAATTTAGCTTACCGAGCAAATCTAAGGTGAGTTCACTGCTCTTTTCACAAGCATGTGTCCTGTGGGGACAAACAAACAACTTGCATCCCTGTAGGGGATACTTTACACACTTACGTCCCTGGAGGGGATACGTTATAACTATTGTTTAATTTCAATGTTGGATAATACACTCAAATCTATCACCTTAAGTCCCATCTTACTACCGAACTAGTTGCTTGGAGGGCAACGAGGTTATTAGTTGATAGCGCTATTAGGTTTGGCACCCTCACGACGTACCTGGATAGGATGGGCGTGAACTAATGAACTTAACCACTCGACCAATGTTGATAGGCATTGGGGAATGGCAAATAAACATCCGTCTTGCGGTATCGAGTTATTATCAACATGACTTAAACAGAACACTTGGTAACTAAACATTTAACAAAACTGTGAACTCGCCAGCTTTATGCTGATACACTTTTTCTGCATGCTTGCAGGTCGATAGGTACTTGATGTGGGACTTGTAGTCTAGGAGGCTGGAGTGGTCATGGTTCGCGGTAATTGAGAAACAATATGTTGATATGGTTACAAACATTACAATGTTGAACAAATAATTTAAGCTTCCGCTGAACATATTTGGTTTTAAACAGTTGTTATGTATTACACTTTTCACGTTGAATGAGATTTGAAATTATTATATTACTGTTAGTTCAATGTGATTAGTGGCTGGATCCTGGTACGTCACACGTCTCGCGGGGGTTTCCGCATGTGGTATTTTGGGGGTGTGAGAGTAAATCTTATAATAAACGGTTGTTCTTGGATAGAAACATATTATTTTGAATTTTTTTTAGGTATGTGATTTTGTGAAAGAAAATTTTAGGGAGGTCTACATATTAAAACAACAGAAGTCACGCAACATGCTGCTCGACACCAACGTGCCCATTGAAGATGACAAAATGGTGTTTTGACCCGTCGTACACTTCATTAAATCAAGTAGAACCATTTTGATTTAGCGAGTATTTATAGTGGCCAGTTTAACCCATTGTTCACTTTGAGATCAAAGCATATACATGTTGTATGATTTGGATGGACATAAATTGACCAATGTGCAACTTTTTGTTAACCCAAATCAGCCAATTTTTGTGACTTCTTCATTTCATTATAGATGTGAAAGTTTGGTTTATTTCCTAAACATGCTTTCAGAAAGTGCTATAAAATTTTATTATGTTTTACATCAAACAAAGAATTTTTTGCTTTTGTTTAAAGTTAAATTTCTTCATTAACCAATTTCATTCCTCTAGTTACATTGAACCTAACACAAAATAGATAACCAATACCATGACAACGTTTTGTATTTAGAAAGAAATATCGATTAAACCAATCTTATACTTAATCAATATTATGATGCATACACTATGAAAAGAAGTATCTCTATTAGACCATATTTTGTATAATCATAAACAAGGTAACGTGGAGGCTTTTAACAGTGAAAACGACATTGACACTCTGTTGCACCCGAGCATTCTCCCAAGCGTCGCTCCCATGCAAATTAGTACACAACGTGTGACAATCTCCTCTACCACAGTTAACGCTCGGCAAATTCTCAAGTGCCTCACATGTGCGTCGATCTATGTCATCGCCCTCACCACCTTCATTAATAATCCCAACATCTAACACAATCCATGTGACAATCCGAGAATTCAAGGTCTTTCCTCTACGCATCACTTGTTTGTTTTTGCAATTCATTTTACGTTGTATCATGTGCACGATATTCGAATGAGTAAAGTATTGTTATGTTTGGTGGTTGCGTGAAACTTAGGAATTGTTTATTGTTTGATGTTTAGTCTTATCATGTGCGTATCACACTTATGTCGACGAACAACCCAAGTCGACGAAGAACTAGGGTTCTTCGTCCCAAGCACATATCGACGAAGAACTAGGGTTCTTCGCCAAGCACCCCATGACGAAGGAGGTTCTTCGCCATGAGGTCTTTCACAAAAAAGGGTCTCGGCCCAAGATTATTCGTGGCCCAGGCTGGACCCGATTGTCATATTGTTTGTATAACCTCTCATAACTTGCAACCGTAAACACAAAACCCTAAACACTCTCTCCCTTCCTCCTCCTCCTGGGCGACGGCAATTGTAGGCATCGAAGCTTTCTCTTCGCTCGTGAAGACTATTCTTGTTCCTCGCACACCTATTCTTCAGTTAGTTATCATTCCTGTAAACTATTCCTTTGTAATGGTGGTTAGTCATGTTAACCTCTTGAGTGATCTTGGCTTGATTGAATGATGTGATTATTTTGAATATGCAAGTGATAATGATGGTCGAACATGATTGGCATACTCACTAGGGTTTAATAAAGTTAATTGTTCATTGGATCTGATTTGAAGGGTTCAAATTAGGGGGGATCATAGTGGTGATTATGCGATAATAAGAAACTGCCATGATTGGGGTTTGCATGACGAAAGTGTTGATGATTCTTGTATGCTTCGATAATCACTGTCTTAGTTGGATTGATGTCAGGTTGTGTTGAGAAACTAATGGTTCTGATTGTACATGATTCAATATTGAGTAGGGTGTTTGTGTGCCATAAAAACTGTAGTCGATAAACTGTTGATGTGCAGCGATGAAAGATCACCTCACGAAGAATCCACGTTGACGAAGGACCTGATCCTTCATCGGCTGGCCTTTTGACGAACAACCTAGGTTCTTCGTCACAATACTTCTTGACGAAGTATTGTCCTTCGTCGAGAGGATCTTTCGCTGTGAGGACATCCCACGAAGAACTGGTTCTTCGTGGAGATGCTGTAATGTGAACAAACAAACAGAACCTTTTAAACAGTAGGGTCTCAATAGTTTATGACTTATATGAGATTGAATAATTGCTATGTGTTATACGATGATCTTTGCTTTGAATGCACACTGTGAATATACGTAACTCAATTGATTATGAAACTGATTTCATTGGTAACCACGGTAGAATTTGGTTGACTAACTTGGAATGGGTAACTTAACAAACCGAGCAAAACTAAGGTGAGTTAACTACTCTCAATACAAGCATGCGTCCGGTGGGGACAATCAAACATCAAACAAATAAACAGTTTTCATAAACCCATATCCTCGTAGGGGATATGAGGCAGTTTTCAACAACGAACAGACTTTCACAAACCCATATCCTTGTAGGGGATATGAGGCGGTTTTCAGTAAATGTTGATATTGGATAATACACTCACTTTCTATCACTTAAGTCCCATCATACTACCGAACAAGTTGCTTGTAGGGCAACGGGGTTATTAGTTGATAGCGCTATTAGGTTTGGCACCCTCACGACGTACCTGGATAGGACGGGCATGAACTAATAACTTTAAAATCATGACCATTGTTTGATAGAGCATTGAAGAAGGGAAAAAAGGAGCCGTCTGTGGTATCGAGTTATTATCAACATAACATAAGTCAATACTTGGTAACAAACGGTTAAACAAACTGTGAACTCGCCAGCTTTCGCTGATACACTTTTCTGCATGCTTGCAGGTCCTTAGGTACACTGTCATGGAACTTGCTGTCTGGGAAGCTGGAGTGGTCATCGGTTGTGGCAATTGGAACGCTCCTTGATGTCGCATTGTTTTGAACACTTTCATTAAACTTATTGAATAAACTACTATGCTTCCGCTAAACATGTTTGATTTTCTAGACTGGTGTTTGAATTATACTATTTTGTTTAATGGAAAGTTTTATTTTACTTATGGTTCAATGTGATTAGTGGCTAGATCCTGGTACGTCACATGCCTCGCGGGGGTTACCGCTTGTGGTGTTTTTGGGGTGTGATAGTTTGGTATCAGAGCTACTGGTTATAGTGAACTAGGTTTTAAAACGTTTTCATAAAACCAGACTATAACCAAACAGTATCGAAAACGACCATGACAATCAGCTCCAGATTGCATGGTTAGTCCTCTGTTTACTTTACGCATTACTTACCTAGTACACACATGTTTTGGTCAAAAATCGCACAAGGATAATGCATCCAAATCCGATTTTGTGAGGTGTGATGCTTGGTTAAATGATCAAATGTATGAACAATGTATGAATAAAATGAATGGTGAACACGAGGATTTATACGAGGATAAAGCCCTTGATCAATGAATGATCTCCGGCATAAAAAACCTCGGAAAGTGAAAACTATCACTATCAAGTATATTAAACAAACAAGTTTACAACTTCGGAGATATTGAGCTTGATACAATGATTTCCAGTATGTGTGTATTCGAAAGTTGGCAGTAGAAATGATGTGTGTTTCGAGAAGTGCAAGTAGTTTCTAAAAATAAGCTCAATACCCCTCTTATCCTAGCTAAAAATATCCTAACTAACTATCCGAAAAATTAGCCATTCACCCATGATCACCACCAACGGTAATCAGCCTGTGCACATGTTGAAAATGGAGAGCATATTCCCCTGGAATCTCGGATGGAATAAGTCCTCTTCGAAACAAACCTGCAAAACAAGCCAAAAAGTGATGGAAACAATCGTTAGTTCAGAATAACAATGAGGATCCTGGATCCTTATTCTCGCAGCGTCTCCTGAGGATCCTTAATTTAAACTGAACTGAGGATCCGTGATCCAAGGTACACTTGAGGATCCGTGATCCAAGGCTATGAAATTCTATCCCTAACAATTGCCCCCAAACATGACTAGTTGATATCCAATTAGATAGTCATGTTTGAACGATTTTCGGACTAGCCGTTAGTAAGAGATATAGCTGTTACAGGCTGATGTCAGCAACAGTCACCATCTGCAACAACAATCATTATATATAGGATTAGAGATAAGGACCAAATTGCATTTAAATTCGAGACTTCTCTCCTTTAAATCCTCATCCGAAGATCCAAGCAGGTATTCTCTTCTCCCTTTTCTTTGATCTTCTCTTCTCTGATCCTCTATTCTCCAATCAACCATGGAGAAGATGACCCTTCGATCCTCACCTGCCAAAAACCCTGATCACAATAGCCCATTGAAGAGTCAAGGTTTAACCAAAAACCCTTTAATGGAGCTATGCCGATTCACAGATCCTGATATCGATCGGTTACGCCCCTGTTTTCCTGATGGCACAATATTCTGGCCCTTCGACTCCTCTACCAAAAGTGACTGTGTCTCAGACACAAGGATCACTTTTCCAGCAACCCCCTTTCTAATCGGATTCACCTACCCTTTCCCTGCTCTCACACAGGGATTCTTCACACTTACTGGCTTATGCTACATACAAGCCATGCCAATGGTGTGGAGGATCCTATATACACTTGAGCACATAGTTGAGCAAGAGGGTATTGACATAGGGATTTCTGAATTGAGTCAATTGTACAAGCTTGTGAGCCATGGTTCATACCGATTCCTTTTCAAATCCAAACCTGACCAGGCTCACCCGATCTTGAAAGCCACCAAAAACGATGCTAACTAGAGGAATCAATTCTTCTCTGTAACGAGGGATTCTGTTCCAGATGGGAAACATCTTCCCAGAAAATGGAACACCGATGGTAGGATATAGGATCCTTAGATTAGGATAAGCGATAAGGATTTTTCTTTTCTTTTGAGGATAACTGATCCTTTCTTTTGTGTCTTTGCAGCTATAACTCTGTCACATATTCAAGAATCACCTGCCACTCAAGAGAGAATTGAAGCTTTTTGGAAGCTTGACCCTGCAATCAGAACCTAGTCACCAAAACCAAAGGATCCAGTCGAGGTTTCATCAACTTCCTACACCATGTCAAGTAAGTATTCACATATGTAAGTTTGATTAAAATATGAATACTTATCCATTTGTTATTGTTAGGGGAGGATTTCTCAATGACCTGTGATCCTCAATTACTGTTGGGTTTGGTGATCCTCACTTCTGTTTGAGTTAGTGATCCTCAGAAGTGCTTCAGGATCAGGATCATGGATCATCTTAAGGATCCTTATACTAACGGTTGTCTACTTTGAATATGGTATTGTTTTGCAGGAGTACCAGCTTGGACTTGGTCTTGGCGATATTCCTGGAGCATATTCCACGTTTATTCCGCACGTGCATAGCTAAAAGTGGACGTTATGGAGTCGTGGAGGACTTGTACCATTTGCGGAATGTTAGTTAGTGTAGATATTTTCCATTTTTAAAGGGGTAGCGAGCTAATTAGAAAACACTTGGCTATTTTTGGCTACATACACGCTCGTATAACTGCTCTCACCTGTTCTCGTTAATTCACTTGGCGATTACACACTTTCATACACAATACACTATAGTGATCTTTGTACTTAGCTCGCTATTATCCGAAGTTGTAATACATTTCTTGTTTAATTTGAGTTGGTGACGGTAGTTTCCATCACCCGAGGTTTTTTATGCTGGAGATCATTCATTGATCAAGGGCTTTTTCCTCGTATAAATCTTTGTGTCACTTGTTAATTTCATTTCTGAGTGATCCTTATTGTTGTTCATCAATTCAAGCATCATACCTCACAACAGAAAGTTTGGTTGCATTGTCATTGTTTGATTTTTGACCAAAACAGTTTGGCGCCCACCGTGGGGCCATTGGTGCTTCGTTCCTAAGAAAATTCATACTTTTGCGGTCATTTCGGTTCGTTACAACCAGGCAGATGGCTTCCTCAACGAAGAACACTTCAAGCTTAATGCCGTCATTCAGTTCTTCACAAGGCGTTCCTCCTTTGCCTCCACCACCTTCTGGATCCCAGAAGAATGCTGAGAATGCTGCGAAGAAACAAACCCCCATTTTCACAAAACCACCAACTTCTTCTGTTTCAACTAATCCTACTACTAATGATCTTTATGCTCTGATTTTGCAGATGAGGAATCATGCACAAGAGCAGGACAAAACCAACGAAAGGATCCTCCGGGAGATCGACGAGATCAAGAAACAGAAGAAATCGGTGGAGGATCACTCTCCTCTGATGCCAAGATCGCTGAACTTCGACACTCCAGTCATAACTTCCCAACACTCAGCAGTTCCGGACATTCAATACTTGGGTGAATTACCAGGAAGGCGTTATGGAACAGCAGCCATGAGTCAGGCATTTGGCTCTCACTTCCAGCCTCAAGGATCCTCTTCTCAGCATCAGGGATACTTCACGTCAGGAGGATATATGGGAATGCATGCAGTCCAAGGATCCTCCCAGGCCCAAGGATCCTCCCAGGCCCAAGGATCCTCCCAGGTCCATGGATCCTCCTAGGTCCAAGGATCCTCCCAGGTCCAAGGATCCTCCCAAGTTCAAGGATCCTCCCAGATCCAAGGATCCTTCCCGGTCCAAGGATCCTCCCTTGTCCCAGGATCCTCTCTGGTCCCAGGATCCTCTCTGGTTCCAGGATCCTTTCAGGTTCAAGGATCATCTCAACTTCAAGGATCCAACGTCCTTCAGGATCAAGGATTCTTGAGAAGTATGCAACCTCAGAGCTCGGACGTTCATCAAGGAGACTTCATACCAATGCAGACCATTGCTCCATCTGGTCCTTCAATCATCCCAGAGTCTCGTCAATATGGATTCACATCCGCAATTCCAAACACGAATCCTATGGGAGGTAACATTTTTAATAATTCACATAACACTAACCATGGCTTAATGCAGGATACAGGTATTAATCAGGCTATGGCTAGAGAGCTACAGAAGCTTAAGGATATGATATCCAGTGTACCGGGAGTGGTTAAACCCATTCCTGAAATTGCAGATGGTAGCCATAGGATATCTCGTTTTGCACCACCCTTATGTGATGCTGATATACCTAAAAGATTCCAGATACCATCTATGAAGCTGTATGATGGTTCAACGGATCCAGAGGAGCATGTAGCTCAGTACAGGGAGAGGATGGAGATCAATCCAATTCCTGAAAGGTTAAAAGAAGCATGTCCATGCAAGGGATTTGGATCCACACTCACAGGATCTGCTCTTAAATGGCTGCTAAGTCTTCCCCCTTACTCTATTACTTCATTTGCTAATTTAGTTAACTTGTTCAATTGTCAATTCTCTTGTAGTAGGAAATTTGAACGATTAACTAGTGATTTATATAGGGTAACTCAAGGTCAAAATGAATCACTTAGAGATTACATCACTAAGTTTAGTAAAGAATCCTTAGATATTCCTAACTTGGATATTGCCACGGCTGTAGAAGCCTTTAAAATGGGATTGCTTAGGGATTCATTGTTCTATGATGATCTTGTTATGACACCTTGCAGGAATCTTGATGAAGTAAGAACTAGGGCCCTTAGGTTCATCTGCCTAGAGGATGACAAAAGGATCCAGGATAGATTGACAGGATCCTCAAAACAGGAGAAACAAGGATCCTACTTCAGGAACAACAAATCCAAGTTCTACAATAAGTCTGACAATCAGAACATGCATTCAGTGGAATAAGAAGAGGATGACGAGGATTATCCTCCTATTTCTGAATACTATTTTTCTGTTGATAACAATGAACTAATCCTTGCAATGCAGAATCTAGGTGAGAAAGCTAGGTGGCTAAGGAAAAGTGATAAACCAGCTGCTACAAAGGATAAGTCCAAGTGGTGTGCATATCATGAGGATTTCGGGCATCTCACTGAAGAGTGTATTACACTGAGAAAGGAAATTGGTTACTTGTTGAGCAAGGGGCATTTGAAGGAACTCTTGGGTCGGAAGAAGTTAAGGATCCAGGATCTTGAAAGGATCCCAGAAAGGGCTCTTGCTCCTCCAGCAGATGCATAAGTCATAAATTTCATATCCGGTGGATCAGACATCTGTGGTACATCCTTTTCAGCAGCAAAAAGACACGCTAAGGAAACCAAGATGGATAATGGAGACAGACCCGTCCGGACCTCCGTTGTCACCCAGGATAAAGTTATAACCTTTGATGAGGATGATCGTGTTGATGTCCAGGATCCTCATCACGATGGTCTTGTAATTACATTGTTTATTTCTAACCACTTTGTTCGCAGGATCCTTATAGATGGAGGAAGCTCTGTGAACATCATTCAGCTTGATGTCCTCAAGAAGATGAATATCCCGGAGTCTGACATTATCCCAAGATCCTCAGTACTTGTGGGATTCAGTGGAGAAACTAAGAATACATTGGGGGACATTAAACTCCCAATCTATATTGAAGGATTGCATTCTTATCAAAAGTTTTGTGTTATAGATTGTTTATCATGTTGTAATGTTATCCTTGGCAGGCTGTGGATACATGACATGAAGGCAGTCCCATCCACCTATCATCAGTGTGTAAAGCTTCCAAGTCCATGGGGAGTGGTGAAAATTGAGAGTGATCAACAAGAGGCTAAGAATTGTTATACATCCTCAATGAAGCCAGCCTCAAGACCAATGGGGCAATAGCAATTAAAGTATCATTCAAGAGATGTCTTGGAGGCAAGAGAACAGGATTTGAAAGAAATCCTCATGGATCCTGAGGATCCTGAATCCAAGATCTTTATAGGATCAGAGATCCTTAGCGACATCGAACAGGAGCTAGTATCCTTCCTTAAGAGAAGGAAATCCACCTTTGCCTGGAAACATAAAGACATGACAGGTATATCTAAGGATATAATTACTCACAAACTTGGCATTGACAGGTCATTCAAGACAATTCATCAAAAGAGGAGGAAGTTTGCACCTGAAAGGAATGCTATTATCCAGGAAGAGGCAGACAAACTACTTCGGGCAGGTATGATTAGAGAGGTTAAGTATCCAAGATGGTTAGCCAATGTGGTTGTTGTTCAAAAGAAAAATGGAAAGTGGAGGGTATGTGTTGATTTTACTGACTTAAACAAGGCATGTCCCAAGGATCCTTTCCCATTACCCCACATTGACTCCATGGTGGATGCTACCGCGGGTCATGAGTTGTTGACTTTTATGGATGCTTCGTCTGGATTTCAACAAATTCAGATGGAACCATCTAATCAAGAGGATACAGCCTTTATGACCCCAACTGGTATATACTGCTATATCGCTATGCCATTTGGATTAAGGAATGCAGGTGCTACTTATCAAAGGCTTGTCAATATGATGTTCAAGGAGCAAATTGGACACACTATGGAAGTCTATATAGACGACATGGTGGTCAAGTCCAAGAAAGCTGAGGATCACCTTTAAAGACTTGGAGGAAGCATTCAATATCCTTGATAAATTTAATATGAAACTAAATCCTTCCAAGTGTCATTTTGGTGTTAAGGCAGGTAAATTCCTAGGCTATATGGTGACAAAGAGGGGCATTGAAGCAAGTCCAGAACAAATCAAGGCTATTGTGAATATCAAATCTCCTGCCAATGCTAAAGATGTGCAAAGATTGACAGGCAGGATCGTGGCCTTGAACAGATTCATATCCAAATCCTCAGAAAAGTGCAAGGAATTCTATGACATCCTGAGGAAGAACAAGAAATTTGAATGGACTGAGAAGCATGAAAGTCCCCTCAAAGCTCTTAAGGATTACCTATCCTCAGCCCCTGCCTTGATGAAACTAGAAAAAGGGGACGTATTATCCTTGTACCTAGCAGTATCCTCAAAAGCAGTAAGTGCGATCCTTGTTAAGGATCACCAAGGTACACAACATCCTGTCTATTATGTAAGTAAGAGTTTACTTGATGCTGAATCCAGGTATTCACACTTAGAAAAACTTATCCTTGCATTAATTATGGCATCTACTAAATTAAGACATTATTTTGAGACTCATGTCATTATTGTTAAGACTAATTTTCCGATTAAGAATGTTCTTAGGAAACCTGAAATGTTAGGAAGGATGGCTAAGTGGGCAGTGAAGCTGAGTGCATATGATATATGATATGAACCAAGGACTGCCATCAAATCCCAAGCCTTAGCTGACTTTGTGGCAGATTTTAGTAGTGATTTGCAAAAGGAGGCTGAATTAGAAGTCCAACAGCTTGAAGAAACCAAGGATCCTTAGATACTGTTCACTGATGGATCCTCCAATGTAAACGGAACAGGGCTTGGAATACTACTAAAATCTCCACAGGGGGACATAATACCCCACTCCATAGCTTGTGAATTTCAAACTACCAACAATGAGGCTGAATATGAAGCCTTGATAGCTGGTTTGCAAATCGCTAAGCATATGAGGATAAGGTATCTTGAGAGATAGTCAAAGAATTGGCACTCTCTTTTGTATCCTTTAGTTTGACACAGGTACCAAGGGAAGAGAATGCAGAAGCTGATGCATTAGCTAATCTAGGATCATCCTTGAAGATCTCGGAGGATACAAGGATCCCTATTACCCATATCCTGACCCCTGCTATCGAGGATCATGTAGCTATGGAGATAGGAGAGGATTCTGCAATCATCCCTAGTGATGATACTCAATCTCATTCAGGATCATGGATCCTCCCAATCATGAGATACATACAACATGGAGAAATTCCTACAGGAGAAAACCCAAGGGCTTTCAAAACTAAGGTATCTCAATTTACAATATTGAATAATATGTTGTATAAACGATCTCTTGCAGGACCATATCTAAGATGCATTGAGGAGCCTGAAATCCAAGAAGTCCTAAAGGATTTCCATGATGGAGATTGTGGAAACCACACTGGGGGCAGGGCATTATTCTCAAGGATCCTGAGGACAGGATACTATTGGCCCACTATGAAGAAGGATGCTGTGGAGTATGCCAAGAAGTGTGATCCTTGTCAGAGGCATAGTAATATCCTTCACCAACCAGCAGAACTCTTGCATCCTATATCCTCTTCCTGGCCATTCATGAGATGGGGAATGGATATAGTTGGAAAGCTTCCTAAGGCACCTGGTGGAAAAGTATTCATGCTTGCTATGACTGATTACTTCTCTAAGTGGATAGAGGCTGAAGCCTTTGCTCAAGTCAGAGAAAAGGAAGTTATATCCTTTATTAAAAGAAATATTATTACTAGATTTGGTATCCCTTCTGAGATTATTTGTGATAATGGATCCCAAATTATTGGGAATAGAACCACTAACTTTTGTGACAGCTGGGGGATTAAGATGATAACATCAACACCAGTCCACCCACAAGCTAATGGTCAGGCAGAATCATCCAACAAGATCATCATCAACAATTTGAAGAAGAAGCTTGGATCCAAGAAAGGAAAATGGGCAGAAGAACTACCTTATGTGCTTTGGGATGATAGGACAACTCCCAAGAATGCTACAGGCCAAACTCCATTTTCTTTGGTATTTGGGGCAGAATCGGTGATCCCTACAGAGATGGTAGTTCCAACTGCAAGAACAAGCATTCGTGATCCTGAAGAAAATGCTGAAAACTTGGTTCAAGACTTGGATACTATAGAGGAAATCAGGGACTTGGCAAGGATAAGGATGGCCAGTTATCAACAAAGGATGGTTGGAGCTTACAACAAAAATGTCAGGATCAGGAAATTCCAAGTTGGTGATATGGTATTAAGGAAAGCATTTCAGAATACCACCAATCCTGCTGATAGAAAGTTGGCACCAAAATGGGAAGGCCCCTATTTGATTGAAGCTGAAGCAGGAAAGGGGGCATATCGATTGCTAACAATGGAAGGTGATTTGCTACCAAGAGCTTGGAATGCTGTCCATTTGAAGAAATATTTCATGTGATCAGGATCCATGATCCTTACCTGACGAGTATCCTTGAAGGATCCTTACAGGGCAGAGGATCCTCATTTTGGTAATGATCTAATCTCAAACTATTTCATTTTTTTTATTATCCTATACAAGGGTAAGGATCCTGCATCCTTTATCCTCCTTTCACTTGATTCTGGGTTTTGAAGGTTCAGGTATCCTTAACTAAAGATTGAGTATCCACAGAAGTATCCAGTTATTTGGGCTTGACCCCAGTTATTTGGGATAGTCCCCAGTTTGGGCCTGTCCCCAGTTTCGCCAGTAGCGCACGATGATCCTGGTATAGTTCATGGCAATGGGACCAGTACCCGCTTTAGGGGCTGACAATTTCATTGTACTGGCTATATTCAGGATCCTACGTATAATGGTAGACGTACCATACATCCGTTCCTAAGGTTTCTAACGTTTTCACGTTAGCTAAGGTTTTGGCATTTTCATGTCACTAAGTTTGGATAGTCGCCAGTGAGGGCCATACTCCAGTTTACACACGATCCTTTGGGCTTGTCCCCAGTTATCCTTTGGGCTTGTCCCCAGTATATTGGGCTTGTCCCCAGAATTGTTGGGCTTGTCCCCAGTTACTAACTTTCATCTTATATTGGCTTAGTCCCAAGTTATATCTTATTTCAGGTTTGTGGAGATAAATGACTAAGGATCCTTGATCCTTATCTTCAACTGAGGTTTGTATTTTGGTTATCCTGATTATAAGTGTTAAAGGTTAGGATCCTAACTTGGATTCTCAGGTATGATCCTTAACTATTTTGATTTTATTCATTATTTATTTGAATAACCCTTATCCTTTGACAACTGAACTTATGATCCTTAAACTATATTACTTTTCAGAACTTATCGATTATGGGATATGTGATCCTTGATCATATCCTAAACTTTTTGGGGATATTTTTTAAATTTTTTCAAGGCTTGATAAGTTTAAACAAAATGAACATTACAATAGTTGGAAAGTAAAATATTAATAAGGATATCAACACAGGATAAGCCAAAAAGGTTAAAGTTATTTTATTCACAAAAGTTTAAACTATTTAAGGTTGTCAAAATTGCCAACCCACATTTCTACCAGCAAAACGTGGCCCGTCCACATGGGATGGCAAAGGGTGTCCGTTGTTTATTGGTCTTGGTAGTGCAGGAATCAAAAGACGGCAGGATCACAATGGCTTCATCCCCCAAACAGAGGATCCCTCCACCATTTGTAATCCTACCTATTGTTCAAAGGATCCATGATCCTTAGCCCTAATTACTATTGTTTGAGTACAACCCATCATTGTTCACCAAAAAACACCATAACCAAAACAAACTAGCAAACTTAAAAAATGGGCTCCGGCTACGTCTAGAAATGTCCTTCATCGCCCATTCATGCAGCCTACACCTTCGCTGCATCATCATCCCCTCCAGCTCCAGTATCCTTCGTATGATCCTTGCCACTGCCACCAGCTTTGATTGCCAGAACCTCGTCAGCCTCATCTTCATCATCCTCCAACTCAGCCAGCCTAGCCTTCCAGCCCTCCATGTCCCAGCTGCTCCTATCAAAGGCAGGATCCTGAGCTTCTTGAGCCATCTGTAGCTTGGTCTTGTACATGGCAATGGCAGCGGAGACTTTAGCATCCTGTGTGATCTCGTGCTTCTCATAATCAGCATTGATCTGAGTCGCAACTATCTGAGCTTTGGCATCATTGAGATCCTTTTCAAGGGAAGCAATCTTGTGATCCTTGAGCACCGCCACCTTTTGGAGATCAGAGTATTTCTCCTCAAGCTCCTCAACATTCCCAACATAGTCTTCGATCTCGGCAAATTTCTACAAAGAAGACAATGCAAAAATTATAGTCAGGTGATCCTCAAGTGGATAGGATAACTAAACTGAGTCAGTGATCCTTACATCATTAAAGTACTCGAGGAATTGATGACGGATCAGAGGTAAGCCTTGAAGGTTGTCAGCTTCAGAGGTCTTTCTTTTCTTTCCACCTCTTCCCTTTGAAGTGGTAGCCTTGGGGATTACGACGGAGGGGCTAACAGCAGACTTTTTCTTTGAGGATCTGACATTGTCAAGATCAGTGACACTGAACTTGGAGACAGATTTTGAGGATTTACCGGTGCCTACACATTCAAAACAGATAAGTATCCTTATCCTATTTCTATTTAACTATTTATTTAAACATTTAACTATACAAAAAACAGGATACTTACTTGACATAGTGACAGAACCTGAGGATACTTCTTGTGAGTCCTGGGTGTTTGTTTTGAATGACCTTGTTGCAGGATCAAGTCTTCTGAAAGCAGCGAGCCTTTCCTTGGTGGCAGGTGATGGTATAAGGTGTGAAACAGAGATAGCTGTACAACAGAAACAAAAGGGTGTTAGTAATCCTTATACAAAAACAAGGTTATCTGGTGATCCTTCTCAGGATCCTCTATCCTACCATGGGTGGTCCACTTCCTTGGCAGATCCTTTCCATCCGGGATAGAATCCCTTCTGACAAAGAAGAATCGCCGTTTCTAGTTTGTATCATTCTTAGTGGCTTTGAAGATGGGATGTTCTTCACCAGGTTTACGCTTGAATAGATATCGGTGGGATCCAAATGTTGTGAGGTCATACATCTCTGCCAATTCCGACATTCCTAGAGCAATTTCTTCCTGCTCAATGATCCTCTTAAGGGTATATAAAACCCTCCAGATCATTGGCATAGCTTGAATATAGGAGATGCCGGTGAGGGAGAAGAAAGACTGGGTGAATTCAGGGAAAGGATACGAGTATCCTATTGTGAAAGGAGTGACCGGGAAAGCTACCCAAGTTTCAGAAACGTAATCACTTAGAACGGTGGGATCAAACGGTTTGAAATAGGTGTTCGCCGGAAAGCAATGCCGGATTCTGTCTATTTGTGGATCAGTGAAGCAACACCTTTCATTCGCTGAATCTTTGATGATCCCCTGGCTCTTAAGAGGACTGTCCTTCTTGTGATCCTTAGCAGGAGAGGATCTTAACATCATCTTGATTACGAAGAAGGTGAAGAAAGAAGGAGCAGAGAAAGAAAACGTAAAGGAAGAAGAAGAAGAGAGATACCTGATTGATCTTCGGATATGAATTTAAAGGGAGTTTCTCTTGAATTTAAATGCAGATTGATCCCTATCTCTAACTCCTATTTATAATGATGATTTTACAGGATAGTCACTTCAGTGACGTCATGTTCGTAACGGCTAGTCCGATTACAACGGCTAGTTATCCGTTCGTTGATTGCGGATAAGAACAAAATACAACTCGTTTATTTACATAGTTATTCCTTATATTTTGGGGGCAATTGTTAGGGGAGGATTTCTCAATGACCTGTGATCCTCAATTACTGTTGGGTTTGGTGATCCTCACTTCTGTTTGAGTTAGTGATCCTCAGAAGTGCTTCAGGATCAGGATCATGGATCATCTTAAGGATCCTTATACTAACGGTTGTCTACTTTGAATATGGTATTGTTTTGCAGGAGTACCAGCTTGGACTTGGTCTTGGCGACATTCCTAGAGCATATTCCACGTTTATTCCGCACGTGCATAGCTAAAAGTGGACGTTATGGAGTCGTGGAGGACTTGCACCATTTGCGGAATGTTAGTTAGTGTAGATATTTTCCATTTTTAAAGGGGTAGCGAGCTAATTAGAAAACACTTGGCTATTTTTGGCTACACACACGCTCGTACAACTACTCTCACCTGTTCTCGTTAATTCACTTGGCGATTACACACTTTCATACACAATACACTATAGTGATCCTTGTACTTAGCTCGCTATTATCCGAAGTTGTAATACATTTCTTGTTTAATTTGAGTTGGTGATCGGTAGTTTCCATCACCCGAGGTTTTTTATGTCGGAGATCATTCATTGATCAAGGGCTTTTTCCTCGTATAAATCTTTGTGTCACTTGTTCATTTCATTTCTGAGTGATCCTTATTGTTGTTCATCAATTCAAGCATCATACCTCACAACAGAAAGTTTGGTTGCATTGTCATTGTTTGATTTTTGACCAAAACAGTTATGTTTGTAGGCGCCGGAAAATCCTCAAAGTCTACTTCCAGGTTCAGCGTAAGTGATCTTCAAGAGTATGCCTCCTCAAGGTCTCTCAAAAAGGAGCTGGCTGCAAGCCTAAGCATCCCGAACCCTAAGAGCATGAGCACAAGGGCAATGGTGCCAAGAAGAGAAAGACTGCTGAGCCCACTAAAGGCCTCCCTCTCATCGAACGTCAGCTTCAGGAATACGTCTCCGAGGTAAGGATCCTATATCCTTAAACCTGAGTTTCGTTTCTGAGGATAAAGGATCCTGACTGTTTACTCTCTTTGTGCAGAAATTTGCTGAGGTTCAGATCCTCCTTGATCAACATCTGGCAGAGGCTGAGCAGAAAAATGTAGACTTCCAGCAGATGTTCCTTGCCAAAGATAAGAAGATCTCTTCCCTTGAAAAAGAGATACACCTGCTGCAGAAGGAACTGGTCTTGGCTTAGATCACAGCCCAGCAAGAGAAGGCAGAAGTCATGGAAGGGGCTAAGCACTCTGCTACTGTCGCCATGCTGAAGATCAAGCTGCAAATGGTTAAGGAGGCTGAGGATCCTTCCTTCGACAGGTCTGAATGGGATCAAGAGACTTGGAAGCAAAGGCTGGCTGAGCTGGATGATGAGGGTGAATCTAAGGGGGTAGCAGTTGGTGAAGCCGGAGGCAGTGGGTTGAAGGATTCTGAGGTGGCAGCTGATGGTGATGGCAAAGGTGACGGTGAGAAGGTGGTGGAGGCAGCGAAGGTGTAAGCTGCATCAATGGGCGATGATGGACATTTCTAGACGCATTCGGAGCCCATGTTTTATGGTTTTAGTTTTTGGTTGTTATGTTTCAAACAATGATGGTCTGTAACTGAACAATAGTTTTTAGGTTAAGGATCACTGATCCTTAGACAATAGGGGGTAGCAAAGGTGGATGGGTCCTTCTGTTTGTGGAGGATAAACCCTTTGATGCCCCTCGTCTTTTGATATCCTGCATGACTTAGAACTTTTTAGTATGGACACCCTTTGCCTACCCAAGCGGACGGGCCACGTTTTGCTGGTAGATGTTTGGGTAGGAAATTTTGACAACCTCTAAAAGGGTTAACTAAGGATAAATAAATAAAACTTTAACCTTTCGACTATCTTTGTGTTGTTTATCTTTCAATTGTTATTGTATAATTCTTTTAACTTACAAGTTAATAGTGAAAGTATATAAAATCAGTTTATGTCAACAACTTTAGGATATGATCAAGGATCAAATATCCTTTGGTCGAAAAGTAAGATAACTTTAGGATCATATATCCTGTTGTCAAAGAATAAGGGTAACATTGATAAATCAAGAATTAAAGTAAATAAGGATCATACCAGAGAATCCAAGTTAGGATCCTATATCCTTAACACTTACAATTGCAATAACCAAAAGACAAACCCTTGTATAAAGTTAGGATCCAGGATCCTTAACTGTTTAGCTCTGGAAACCTGAAATGAGACATAACTTGGGACTGAGCCAACTATAAAAGAAAGAGTTAGTATCTGGGGACAACCCCAACAATCTGGAGACAAGCCTAATAAACTAGGGACAAGCCCAAAAAACTGGGGACAAGCCCAAAGGATCTTGTGTAAACTGGAGTATGGCCCATACTGGCGACTATCCAAACTTAGTGACATGAAGATGCCAAAACCTTAGCTAACGTGAAAACGTTAGAAACCTTAGGAACGGATGTATGGTACGTCTACCATTATACTTAGGATCCTAAATACAGCCAGTACAACGAAATTGCCAGCCCCTAAAGCGGGCACTGGTCCCATTGCCTTTAACTGCACTAGGATAATCGTGCGCAACTGGCGAAGGTGTAAGAACCTGATTCGTAGAAGGTAGTAGATACCTTAAACTGGGGACAAGCCTAAAAACTGGGGACAAGCCCAAAACTGGGGATAAACCCAAAACTTAGGAGAATTCAGTGGATACTCGATCATTTGTCAAAGATGTACCAACTTCTGCAAAACTCAAAATTTAGTGAAGGAGGATAAAGGATCCTGGATCCTTCTCCTTAAAATCAAATAAACTAAAGGATTAGATAAATTAAAATCAAACCGTTACCAGAATGAGGATCATAAATCCTCTAAGGATCCTTACTGTATATCAGATATGAAGATGGCCAAGGATCCTGGATCCTTCTTACATGAAGTATCTCTTTAAATGGACAACATTCCAAGCTCTTGGTAACAAATCACCTTCCGTTGTTAATAAACGGTATGCCCCCTTTCCTGCCTCAGCTTCAATAAGATAGGGGCCTTCCCACTTTGGTGCTAACTTGCCATCAGCAGGATTTGTGGTATTCTGGAACGCTTTCCTCAAAACCATGTCACCAACCTGAAACTTTCTGATCCTGACATTCTTGTTATAAGCTCCAGCCATTCTTTGTTGATAACTAGCCAATCTTATCCTTGCCAAATCCCCGAGTTCTTATATGGTATCCAAATCTTGAACCAAGTTTTCAGCATTTCCTTTAGGATCACGGATGCTTGTTCTTGCAGTAGGAACTACCATCTCTGTAGGGATCACTGATTCGGCTCCAAACACTAAAGAAAATGGAGTTTGGTCAGTAGTATTCTTGGGAGTTGTTCTATCAGCCCATAACACATAAGGTAGCTCTTCTGCCCATTTTCCCTTTTTGGATCCAAGCGTCTTCTTCAAGTTGTTGATGATGATCTTTGTTAAATGATTCTGCTTGACCATTAGCTTGTGGGTGAACTGGTGTTGATGTTATCATCTTAATTCCCCAACTGGCATAAAAGTTAGTAGTTCTATTCCCAATAAATTGGGATCCATTATCACAAACAATTTCATAAGGTATGCCAAATCTAGTAATAATGTTTCTTTTAATAAAGGATATCACTTCCTTTTCTCTGACTTGTGCAAAGGCGTCAGCTTCTATCCACTTGGAAAAGTAATCAGTCATGGCAAGCATAAATACTTTTCCCCCTGGTGCTTTAGGAAGTTTGCCAACTATATACATTCCCCATCTCATGAATGGCCAAGAAGAGGATATAGGATGCAGGAGCTCCGCTGGTTAATGAATGATATTGCTATGTCTTTGACAGGCATCACACTTCCTTGCATAATCCACAACATCCTTTTTCATAGTAGGCCAATAGTATCCTGTTCTAAGGATCCTTGAGAACAGTACTCTGCCCCCAGTGTGGTTTCCACAATCTCCTTCATGGAAGTCCTTCAGGACTTCTTGGATTTGAGGATCCTCGATGCACCTTAGATATGGACCTGCAAGAGATCTCTTATATAACATGTTATTTAATATTGAAAATTGAGATACCTTGATTTTGAAAGCTCTGGGGTTTTCTCCCATAGGAATCTCTCCATGTTATATATCTCATGATTGGAAGGATCCAGTATCCTGAATATGACTGTGCACCATCACTAGGTATGATCGCAGAATCCTCTACTATCTCCATAGCTGTGTGATCCTCAATAGCAGGAGCCAAGATATGGATGATGGGAATTTTAATATCCTCTGGGATCTTCAATGATGATCAAAGGTTGTCTAGAGCATCAGCTTTTGCATTTTCTTCCCTGGGTACTTGTGTCAAACTAAAAGAAGCAAAAGAGCCTGCCAATTTTTTGACTATCTCTAGATATTTGATTAGTCTTTCACCTTTAACAGCATAAGAACCATTAAAGTGGTTAGTAATTAACAATGAATCTACATGTACCTCAAGATACCTGATCCTCATGTGCTTGGCAATTTGCAAACCAGCTATTAAGGCTTCATACTCAGCCTCATTATTAGTAGTTTGAAACTCACAAGCAATTGAGTGGGGTATTATGTCCCCCTGTGGTGATTTTAGTAGTATGCCTAGTCCAATTCCTTTGACATTTGAAGCCCCATCTGTGAAGAGTATCCAAGGATCCTTAGTCTCTTCAAGGTGTTGGACTTCCAATTCAGCTTCCCTTTGTAGATCACTACTGAAATCAGCCACAAAGTCAGCCAAGGCTTGAGATTTAATGGCAGTTCTTGGTTCATATCTTATGTCATAAGCACTAAGCTTTACTGCCCATTTTGACATCCTTCCTGACATTTCGGGTTTCCTGAGTACATTCTTAGTTGGAAAGTTAGTCTTAACAATAATAGCATAAGTTTCAAAATAATGGCGTAATTTAGTGGATGCCGTGATTAAAGCAAGGATAAGTTTTTCTAAATGTGAATACCTGGATTCAGCATCAAGCAAACTTTTACTTACATAATACACAAGATATTGGATACCTTCATGATCCTTTACAAGGACTGCACTTACCGCCTTAGAAGAAACTGTCAAGTACAAGGATAATATATCCCCCTTTTCCGGTTTCATTAAGGCTGGGACTGAGGATAGGCAATCCTTAAGGGCTTTGAGAGCATTCTCATGCTTTTTAGTCCACTCAAATTTCTTGTTCTTTCTCAGAATGTCATAGAATTCCTTGCATTTCTCTGATGATTTTGAGATGAACCTGTTCAAGGCTACCATCCTCCCTGTCAACCTTTGCACATCCTTGGCATTGGCAGGAGATTTAATATTCACAATCGCCTTGATTTGCTCTGGACTTGCCTCTATGCCTCTTTTTATCACCATGTAACCTAGGAACTTGCCAGCTTTTACACCAAAGTGGCACTTGGAAGGATTCAATTTCATGTTGAATTTAACAAGGATATCAAATGCTTCTTCCAAATCTCAAAGGTGATCCTCAACTCTCTTGGACTTAACCACCATGTCATCAATATAGACTTCCATCGTGTGTCCAATTTGTTCTCTAAACATCATATTGACTAGACTTTGGTAGGTAACACCTGCATTTCTTAGTCCAAATGGCATAGCAATATAAAAATAGATATCAGTAGGGGTCATAAAGGCTATATCCTCTTGATCAGATGGTTCCATCTTAATTTGTTGAAATCCAGATGAAGCATCCATGAAAGTCAACAACTCATGACCCGCGGTAGCATCCACCATGGAGTCAATGTGGGGTAATGGGAAAGGATCCTTGGGACATGCCTTGTTTAAATCAATGAAATTGACACATACCCTCCACTTTCCATTTTTCTTTCGAACAACAACCACATTGGCTAACCATTTTGGATACTTAACCTATCTAATCATACCTACTCTGAGCAGTTTATCTACCTCCTCCTGGATGATGGCATTCCTTTCAGGTGCAAACTTTCTCCTCTTTTAATGTATGGGTTTGAATGACCTGTCAATACCAAGTTTATGGGTGATAATATCTTTGGAAATACCTGTCATGTCCTCATGCTTCCAGGCAAAGATAGATTTTCTCCTCTTTAGGAAGGATACTAGATCATGTTCAACATTGTCGAGGATCCTGGATCCTATAAAAGCTCTGGATTCAGGATCCTGAGGATCCATCAGGATATCTTTCACATCTTGTTCTCTTGCCTCCAGAACATCTCTTGGAGGATACTTTAATTGCTATTGCTCCTTGGGTCTTGAGGCTGGCTTCATGGATGAAGTGTATCAATTCTTGGCTTCTTGTTGGTCACTTTCTATCTTCACCACAACCCATGGAGTAGGGAGTTTCACACAGTGATGATAAGTAGATGGAACTGCTTTTATGTCATGTATCTATGGCCTGCCAAGGATAACATTGCAATAGGATAAGCAATCTATAACACAAAATTTTTGAAATGAATTAACTCCCTCTATGTAAATGGGAAGTTTAATGTCCCCCAATGTGTTCTCGGTTTCCTCACTGAATCCCACAAGAACTGATGATCTTGGGATGATTTCTGATTCAGGCATGTTCATCTTCTTGAGGACATCAAGTTGAATGATGTTCACTGAGATTCCTCCATCTATTAGAATCATGCGAACAAAATGATTAGAAATAAACAATGTAATAACAAGACCATCATGATGAGGATCCTGAATATCCACACGATCATCCTCATCAAAGGTTATAACTTTCTCCTGTGTAAGGGTTGAGATTCGAATGGGCCTATCCCCATTCTCCATCTTTGTCTCTTTAGCATGCCTCTTGGCTGCTGAAAAGGAGGTTCCACATATATCTGATCCACCAGAAATAAAGTTGATAATTTGTGCATCCTTGACTTTTTCCTTCCAAATAGCTCCTTCAAATGCCCTTTGCTTAATAAGTAACCAATTTCTTTCCTGAGTGCTATTCATTCATCAGTGAGATGACCGAAATCTTCATGTAGGCACACCATTTGGATTTATCTTTTGTAGCAGCTAGCTTATCACTCTTTCTGGGCCATCTTGCTTTCTGACCTAAGTTCTGCATTGCAAGGATTAGTTCATTATTATCAAGAGAAAAGCAATATTCAGAAATGGGAAGATAATCCTCATCATCTTCTTCTTGCTCCACTGCATGTACATTATCAGATTTGTTATATGATTTGGATTTGTTGTTCTTGAAATAGGATTCTTTCTTTTCCTGCTTTGAGGATCCTGACAGTCTTTCTTGGATCCTTTTATCATCCTCTAAACGGATGAATCTAAGGGCCCTGGTTCTTACTTCATTAAGATTCCTGCAAGGGGTCATGACAAGATCATCATAGAATAGTGAATCCTTAAGCAAACCCATTTTGAAAGCTTCTACAGCCGTAGCAATATCCAGATTAGGAATTTCTAAGGATTCTCTACTGAATTTAGTGATATAATCTCTAAGTGATTCATTTTGACCTTGTGTTACCCTATATAGATTACTAGTTAGACGTTTAAATCTCCTACTACATGAGAATTGGCTATTAAACAAATTAACTAGATTAGCAAATGAAGTAATAGAGTAAGGGGGAAGACTTAGCAGCCATTTAAGAGCTGATCCTGTTAGTGTGGATCCGAAACCCTTACACAGACATGCTTCTTTTAATCTTTCAGGAATAGGATTGATCTCCATTCTTTCTCTGTATTGAGCTACATGCTCTTCTGGATTAGTTGAGCCATCATACAACTTCATGTTTGGTGTCTGAAACCTCTTTGGTATCTCTGCATCATAAATAGGTGGTGCAAAACGAGATATCTTGTGACTCCATATGGAATTTCAGGAATGGGCTTAACCACTCCTGGAATGCTGGATATCATATCCTTGAGTTTTTGCAGTTCACTAGCCATAGCTTGGTTGATTCCAGTATCCTGCACAAAGCCATGGTTAGCATTATAAGAAGTATTCAAAGTGTTACCTCCTGATGGATTCAAGGTTGGGATTCCTGATGTGAATCCATACTGGCGTGATTTTGGGATGATTGAGGGACCAGACGAAGCAATAGTTTGCATAGGTATGAAGTCTCCCAAGTGAATCTCTGAACTTCTGGGTTGTGCACTCCTTAAGGATCCTTGATCCTAAAAGATGTTGGATCCTTGATACACCGAAACTGGGGGTCTTGGAGGATAATCTATGGATCCGTGAACCTGAGATGAGGATCCTTGAACTGTCTGCATCCCCATGTATCCTCCTGAACTAGAGAAGGATCCTTGATGCTGGAAGGAGGATCCTTGAGGCTGAAGAGAGGATCCTGAAGGCTGAAAGTAGGATCCTTGAGCCTGTGTCATTGCCGATGATCCATAGTGCATACTTGATGATCCTCCCTGGTGCTGGATATCTGATGATGTAGAATGCTGGACAGTCGTTTCCGGAGTGCCGAAATCCAGTGATCTAGGCAGCAATGGGGAGTGATCCTCCGCTGATCTTTTCAATTTCTTGATCTCATCAATTTCTCGAAGGATCTTGTCATTAGTTTTGACCTGCTGTTACATGTAACCCTTCATCTGCAAAATCAAAGAATAAAGATCATTGTTAGTAGGACTAGAAGTAACAGCAGTAGTTGATTTTGAGAAAATGGGGGTTTGTTTCTTTGCCACATTCTCAGCATTCTTCTGGGATCCAGAAGAAATAGGAGGCAGAGGTGGAATGCCCTGTGAAGAAGTGATCGCCGGCATGGAGCTTGAAGTGTTCTTCACTTGCGAAGCCATGTAGTTGAAGGTTATGAACAGAAATGAGTGAAATGAATAAAATTTTCAAGAATGAAGCACCGATTTCCCCACGGCGGCAAACTGTTTTGGTTAAAAATCACACAAGGATAATGCAACCAAATCCGATTTTGTGAGGTGTGATGCTTGGTTAAATGATCAAATGTATGAACAATGTATGAATGAAATGAATGGTGAACACGGGGATTTATACGAGGAAAAATCCCTTGATTAATGAATGATCTCCGGTATAAAAAACCTCGGATAGTGAAAACTATCACTATCAAGTATATTAAACAAACAAGTTTACAACTTCGGAGATATTAAGCTTGATATAATGATTTCTAGTGTGTGTGTATTCGAAAGTTGGCAGCAGAAATGATGTGTGTTTCGAGAAGTGCAAGTAGTTTCTAAAAATAAGCTCAATACCCCTCTTATCCTAGCTAAAAATATCCCAACTAACTATCCGAAAAATTAGCCATTCACCCACGATCACCACCAACGGTCATCAGCCTGTGCACATGTTGAAAATGGAGAGTATATTCCCCTGGAATCTCGGATGGAATAAGTCCTCTTCGAAACAAACCTGCAAAACAAGCCAAAAGGTAATGGAAACAATCGTTAGTTCAGAATAACAATGAGGATCCCGGATCCTTATTTTCACAGCGTCTCCTGAGGATCCTTAATTCAAACTGAACTGAGGATCCATGATCCAAGCTACACTTGAGGATCCATGATCCATAGGCTATGAAATTCTATCCCTAACAACACACACCCACGACTTGCATGAAAATTACATACTAGACACTATGATGTGATTACATGTGCTGCTTGTTTAAGTAATACTTGATACCCTCTGACTATTGAAATCCCTAGTTTTGTGACGTCTTTCGTTTTACTATTCGAATGTGGGGGAACCTTTTAGCACGAGTTAATGAGATAAGCACGCAAATTGCCTTATTATTATAGGTGCACACATAATAATAATGTGGGGTGCATGTGAGTCTCAGTGAGGCTTAATAAGTGTGAAAGGGGTTCTGTTCCCTTACCTGATGTAATAATAGAGTTCCTCAATCTATGAAGTCATAGAGATAATTGACTTCTACTCGATTGCAATCCTTATCCCTTCCACTCTTCTTATATAGAATCATGAGCAGACGTGGCGGACGTAACGGTGGACGTAGAGGTGGCCACGGTGGTGGACGTGGAAACATCGTGATGATGCAGGCAGAGTTGACAGATCTGATTAACACACGCGTGGCTGAGGCTTTGGCAGCTCAGCAAGCTGGTACAATGCATACCGGACCAAGCATAATCCTTAGTTATTTTACTCGATTCTCATTTGTGCGAATTTTCTCTTGTCTTAGGCCAAGCTGTGAACCAAAACCAGAACAGTCCACCCGTGTGTACGTTCAAAACGTTCATGGATTGCAAGCCTCAAACTTTCAGTGGAGCTGAAGGTCCCGTGGGACTACTCCATTGGTTTGAGAAAGCCGAATCCGTCTTTGCTATGTGTAACTGTCCCGCTGGGGACAGGGTAAAGTTTGCTTCTGGCACCTTGGAGGACGGTGCCTTAACTTGGTGGAATGCTCAGGTGCAGATGCTGGGCATTGAAATGGAAAACGCGACCACTTGGGATGATTTCAAGGAGCTGATTCGGGAAGAGTACTACCCTCGGGATGAAATTCAAAAGTTGGAAAACGAGTACTATAACTTGAAAATGGAGGGATCAGAGATCGAGGCTTATATGAAACAGTTTCACGAGCTGGCAAACATGTGTCCTAATCTATCCCGACCGCCTCACCGAAGGATCGAACTCTACATTAAAGGATTGGCACCACAAGTTAAGGGATTAGTCACTGCAGCAAATCTCGACAACCTACCACGGATTATCAGACTGGCTCACAAGATCACTGATCAGGAGGTGGAGCGTGGCTTGCTGCCACCACGTATTGCTGCTACTACTACTGCTACCCCCACCACTGACAACAAGCGTAAATGGAATGACGCAGACAAGGCGACTAACTCGAATCAGTCGTAAAAGAAGCCTGACAACAACGCCAGTCGCAGTTTCAGTCAGTCATCTTCGGTTAATCAGAATCAGAACAATAGGCAGACTTCGGGCTCTTATGCGGGGAAACAACCGAAGTGCAACAAGTGCGGTTTTCACCACTATGGCTCGTGTAACCAAGCATGTCAAAGGTGTGATAAGGTGGGTCACATGGCGAAAGATTGTAGAGCTCCACATCCCAAGCAACAACGGCAACAGCCCCAACAACAGCAACAGAGGCAGCAACCCCAGCAGAATTGGGGTAACCAAAGGGGATGTTATCAATGTGGCAACGAAGGGGATTTCAAGAAGGATTGCCCACAACTGAATCAGAACGCTAACAACAATAACGGTGGGAACAATAATCGCTAGAATAACAACAATGCGGGAAATAACAACAATGGGAATAATGGTGGAAATGGCGCTCGTTGGAGAGTGTTTACGATTGGAGCGGGCGACGCAAGGAACGATGGCAATGTTGTGACTGGTACGTTCTCTGTCAATGGTATTTTCGCTTTTGTATTATTCGACTTTGGTGCCGACTGGAGTTATGTGTCTTTGGGGTTCAGTCGTCAGTTAGGGTTAACTCCAACACCACTCGAGGTCAAGCACGTAGTAGAATTGGCTGACGGGAAGTCAATTGAAGCCTCACATGTTCTCTTTGGGTGCAAACTTAATCTCTTGGGTCAAGTGTTCGACACTGACCTCCTTCCCGTCACACTTGGTAGCTTTGATATAGTTGTTGGTATGGATTGGTTGTCAAAACACCGAGCTGATATACTTTGCAAGGAGAAAATCATGCGTATACCTCTCCCTAGTGGGGAATCGTTGTCTGTCCAGGGTCATCGAAGTGGTGCAACCGTCAGCCTTATTTGCAAGGAAGGGCTATCCTGCTATTCTTGCGCTTGTTACTGATACTCGGCCTGAACATAAAAGAATTGAGGATCTACCTGTTGTTCGTGAGTTTCCTGACGTTTTTCCCGAGGAACTTCCAGGTTTACCTCCACACCGTCAGGTGGAATTCCAAATTGATCTTACACCAGGAGCAGCTCCGATTGCTTGTGCACCTTATCGTCTTGCACCTGGAGAGTTGCAAGAATTATCCAATCAACTCCAAGAACTGTTGGATAGAGGCTTTATCTGACCCAGTTCTTCGCCTTGGGGAACCCCAGTTTTGTTTGTAAAGAAGAAGGACGGATCTTTTCGCATGTGTATCGACTACCGTGAGCTCAACAAGGCGACCGTCAAGAATCGTTATCCCCTACCTCGCATTGATGATCTGTTTGACCAGTTGTAAGGGTCAAGCTTCAACTCAAAGATTGATCTAAGGTCGGGCTATCATCAGATGAGAGTCCGATAAGAGGATGTGCCCAAAACAGCCTTCAGAACGAGATATGGCCATTACGAGTTTCTGGTTATGCCATTCGGGTTAACCAACGCACCAGCGGTATTCATGGATCTCATGAACCGCGTATGTAAACCATATCTTAATGATTTTGTCATCGTGTTTATCGATGATATTCTGATCTATTCTAAGAGCAAGGAGGACCACGAACATCACTTGCATCTTATCTTGGAGCTCCTGAGGATGGAGCAGCTTTTCACGAAATTTTCTAAGTGTGACTTCTGGATTCGAGAAGTACACTTCCTTGGTCACATAGTCAACGAACTGGGAATACATGTGGATCCTGCTAAAATCGACTCTATCAGGAATTGGGCAGCACCAAAGAATCCTTCATAGGTGCGATAATTTCTTGGTCTCGCAGGGTACTATCATAGATTCATTGAGGGATTTTCAAAGATCGCTCAACCTCTCACCGCTCTGACACAGAAAGGTGTAGTGTATTCCTGGGGGATGAAACAGGAAGAAGCCTTCCCGCTTCTGAAGCAAAAACTCTGCAGTGCACCGATTCTGTCTTTACCTGAGGGTACCGAATATTTTGTGGTATACTGTGACGCCTCTATTTAGGGTCTCGGTTATGTGCTGATGCAACGCAAGAAAGTGATAGCTTACGCCTCTCGACAGTTGAAGGTCCACGAAAAGAATTACACGACTCATGACTTAGAGTTGGGGGCCGTGGTGTTTGCGCTTAAAATCTGGAGGCATTACTTTTACGGTACTAAGTGCACTATTTATACCGACCACAAGAGCCTTCAGCATATCTTTGACCAGAAGGAATTAAATATGTGACAGCGTCGCTGGGTAGAACTCTTAAATGACTATGATTGTGCAATCAAGTACCATCCAGGTAAAGCTAACGTTGTAGCTAATGCCCTGAGTCGAAAGGAAATGAAGCCCAAGCGTGTCCTCGCTCTGCAGCTCACTATCCACTCTAATTTACCTGATCAGATCCGTTCTGCTCAGACCGAAGCGTTAAAGGAAGAAAACCTGGAGGCTGAATATTTGCGGGGCATGGAGAAACGGCTCGTGGAAAGATCTGACGACATTTATTATTTCATGGAACAGATATGGGTTCCTTTGTATGGTAACCTCAGGGAGCTCGTGATGGACCAAGCGCACAAGACTCGATACTCTGTTCACCCAGGTTCGGATAAGATGTATCAGGACCTTAAAGTCTTATACTGGTGGCCGAAGATGAAAGCCCACATCGCGACGTATGTGAGTAAATGTTTGACTTGTGCGAAGGTCAAGGTGGAGTATCAGAAACCCTCTGGCCTGTTTCAGCAACCAGAAATACCCATGTGGAAATGGGAGCAAATTGCTATGGATCACGTCACTGGTTTGCCAAGAACTCAAAACGGAAACGATACCATCTGGGTGATCGTTGACCGTCTCACAAAGTCGGCACACTTCCTAGTAATCAAGGAAACTGACAAGTTCTCACAACTTGCTTCTGTTTATCTTAAGGAAGTGGTTTCAAGGCACGGGTTGCCAACCTTTATTATCTCTGATCGTGATCCGTGTTTTATATCTGATTTGTGGTAATCGATGCATAAATCATTCGTCTCACGTCTCGACATGAGCACTGCTTATCACCCACAGACGGATGGTCAAAGCGAACATACCATCTAGACACTTGAAGACATGCTGCGATCTTGTGTGATCGATTTTGGTAAAGTTTGGGAGAAACACTTGCCGTTGATAGAGTTCTCCTATAACAACAGTTACCATACTAGCATCCAGGCAGCCCCGTTCGAAGCATTGTACGGACGAAAATGTCGTTCTCCTCTCTGTTGGGCTGAAGTGGGTGACAGCCAAATCACAGGTCCAAAACTTGTGCTCGAAACCTCTGAGAAGATTGTCCAGATCAGAAATCGTATGGCGGCAGCGCGTAATCGCCAGAAAAGCTACGCTGATAAGCGTAGGAAACCTTTGGAGTTCATTGTTGGTGATCATGTCATGTTGAAAGTCTCACCCTGGAAGGGTGTCGTTCGCTTTGGGAAACGCGGCAAGATTAATCCGCGTTATGTTGGGCCATTCAAAATTCTAGAACGAATTGGTAAAGTGGCCTACAAGCTCGAGTTACCTGCTGAGTTGGGTAACGTTCATGATGTCTTCCATGTTTTGCAATTAAAGAAGTGTTTGTCCGATGAAACACTTGTGGTACCGTTGCAAGAACTGAAAATCGATGACAAGTAGCAGTTTACCGAAGAACCTATCGAAATTGTGGATCAGGAAGTCAAGGTCCGTAAGCATAGCCGAATTCCGACCGTGAGAGCCCGTGGAACTCAAGACATGGACCGGGTCAAGTGGGAACACCAAGATCAGACGAAGCTCAAGTATCCTCAACTTTTCCCAACAGACCAATCTAATCCGGATGCAACTGGTGAATTTCAGGACGAAATTCCCTTTCAAGTTGGGGATGATGTGACAACCCGAGAATTCAAGGTCTTTCCTCTACGCATCACTTGTTAGTTTTCGCAATTCATTTTACGTTGTATCATGTGCACGATATTCGAATTAGTAAAGTATTGTTATGTTTGGTGGTTGCATGAAACTTAAGAATTGTTTAATGTTTGATGTTTTGTCTTATCATGTGCGTACCACACTCATGTCGACGAAAAACCCAAGTCGACGAAGAACTAGGGTTCTTCGTCCCAAGCACACGTCGACGAAGAACTAGGGTTCTTCGCCAAGCACCCCATGACGAAGGAGGTTCTTCTCCATGAGGTCTTTTGCCAAAAAGGGTCTCGGCCCAAGATTATTCGCGGCCCAGGCAGGCTGGGCCCGATTGTCATATTATCTGTATAACCCACTCATAACTTGCAACCGTAAACACAAAACATTAAACACTCTCTCCCTTCCTCCTCCTCCTGTGTGACGGCAATTGTGGGTATCGAAGCTTTCTCTTCGCTCGTGAAGACTATTCTTGTTCCTCACACACCTATTCTTCGGTTAGTTATCATTCCTGTAAACGAGTCCTTTGTAATGGTGGTTAGTCGTGTTAACCTGTTGAGTGATCTTGGCTTGATTGAATGATGTGATTATTTTGAATATGCAAGTGATAATGATGGTCGAACATGATTGGCATACTCACTAGGGTTTAATAAAGTTAATTGTTCATTGGATCTGATTTGAAGGGTTCAAATTAGGGGGGGGATCATAGTGGTGATTATGCGATAATATGAAACCTCCATGATTTGGGTTTGCATGACAAAAGTGTTGATGATTCATGTGTGCTTTGATAATCATTGTCTTAGTTGGATTGATGTCATATTGTGTTGAGAAACTAATGGTTCTGATTGTATATGATTCAATATTGATTAGGGTGTTTGTGTGCCATAAAAATTGTAGTCGATGAACTGTTGATGTGCAGCGATGAAAGATCACCTCACAAAGAATCCACGTTAACGAAGGACCTGATCCTTCGTCGGCTGGCCTTTTGACGAACAACCTAGGTTTTTGGTCACAACACTTCTTGACGAAGTACTGTCCTTCGTCGAGAGGATCTTTCGCCTTGAGGACACCCCACGAAGAACTGGTTCTTCGTGGAGATGCTGCAATGTGAACAAACAAACAGAACCTTTTAAACAGTAGGGTGTCAATAGTTTATGACTTGTATGAAATTGAATAATTGCTATGTTTATACGGTGATCTTTGCTTTGAATGCGCACTGTGAATATACGTAACTCAATTGATTATGAAACTGATTTCATTGGTAACCACGGTAGGATTTGGTTGACTAACTTGGAACGGGTAACTTAACAAACCGAGCAAAACTAAGGTGAGTTCACTACTCTCAATACAAGCATGCGTCCGGTAGGGATAATCAAACAGGAAAACAAATAAACAGTTTTCATAAACCCATATCCTCGTAGGGGATATGAGGTAGTTTTCAACAACGAACAGACTTTCACAAACCCATATCATTGTAGGGGATTTGAGGTGGTTATCAGTAAATGTTGATGTTGGATAATACACTCACTTTCTATCACTTAAGTCCAATCATACTACCGAAAAAGTTTCTTGTAGGGCAACAGGGTTATTAGTTGATAGCGCTATTAGGTTTGGCACCCTCACGACGTACCTGGATAGGACGGGCGTGAACTAATAACTTTAAAATCATGACCATTGTTTGATAGAGCATTGGAGAAGAGCAAAAAGGAGCCGTCTGCGGTATCGAGTTATTATCAACATAACATAAGTCAATACTTGGTAACAAACGGTTAAACAAACTGTGAACTCGCCAGCTTTCGCGGATACACTTTTCTGCATGCTTGCAGATCCTTAGGTACACTGTCATGGAACTTGCTCTCTGGAAAGCTGGAGTGGTCATGGGTTGTGGTAATTGGAACGCTCCTTGATGTCACATTGTTTTGAACACTTTCATTAAACTTATTGAATAAACTACTATGCTTTTGCTAAACATGTTTGATTTTCTAGACTGGTGTTTGAATTATACTATTTTGTTTAATGGTAAGTTTTATTTTACTTATGGTTCAATGTGATTAGTGGCTAGATCCTGGTACGTTACACGCCTCGCGGGGGTTACCGCTTGTGGTGTTTTTGGGGGTGTGACAATCGAAAAAGTTAACAAAAATATATACAATTCTTATACGTAAAAACATATTATAAGATGAGATTAATCTACATTTTTATTTAAAGATAACATGTATTATTAACAAACACACATCTAAACTCGCCTTTCTGTGCAGATGTTGAGATAACTAGTAAAAGGGTAATAAGCATGCTAATAATAGCTTGTGTTTTGGTTCTTAGTGTTCAAGTGTACTGTGAAAAGTAAGTTGAAAAAATTTGGTTTACAAAGATGTGCATTTATAGGATGAGTTGGAGTAATAACATTGAAACGGTTGTATTGTCGGTTTAACATATTAAATGATATATATGTTATAAGTTTAGGTTTATGGTAATACTAAGTACAATGTTTGATGAAATAAATATAACATTGAATTACTTTCTTCTATTTTGATGAACATAACTTATAACAACAACTTATATTTCATTCCCCTATTCTTCAAATATGTAACAGATATTACATTTCAATTATTCCAAATATTTTTAAAAAAATGGTATTTTAGTTATAAATTTATCTAGTTAGTTTTTATTTTAAGAAAAATCATTTAAAAATTAAACGAGAAGTGTAAGTTGAAGGGCACAGATGGCACGTCCTGAGAGACCTGCATTTTGTTCGATTTGTTTTTGATAATAACTATTATAGTAATTTGAACAATCATGTTATCGACTTGATAGTGATGTTTCAAACGTTTTCATCTAGTTTACAGATGAATTTCCTAACTGATGAATCTACGTGCCATGGGTAATTACAACGTATGAGGCCTCTTAGTTTTGGGCGTTTGAATGATAGAGGGTGGTGGTGCTATTTTTGGTGTCTTAGAATCGTAAATCTTATAATAAACGGTTGTTCTTGGATAGAAACATATTATTTTGAAATTTTCTTTTAGGTATGTGATTTTGTGAAAGAAAATTTTATGGAGGTCTACATATTAAAACAACAGAAGTCATGCAACATGCTGCTTGACACCAACGTGCCCATTGAAGATGACAAATGGTGTTTTGACACGTCGTACATTTCATTAAATCAAGTAGAGCCATTTTGATTTAGCATGTATTTATAGTGGCCAGTTTAAACCGTTGTTCACTTTGAGATCAAAGCTGTAACACCTCCAAATCCACATGCGGAGTACTACCGCGGGGCATGTGACTAGCAATTATACTGAGCATTTAGTTATTAATAAGAGAATTCACCAACCATAAGGGCCAGTGAATACCATAATTAAAGTTCAAAAGTTTTAAGTTCAAATAACAGTTTAACTATGTAGCGGAAGCATAGGCAAATGGTTCAAACAAAGTTCATAGTTTAAGTTTATTATGGAACCCAACACATGGGTTAAGACGACCACTACACATCCTCAAGCTGCAAGCTCCTGAGTCACTAGGTACCTGCAAAGCATGTAGTAGGGTATCAACATAATGTTGGCGAGTTCATGAGTTTGTCCAGTTTTTAATTCCAAAAACTTATTTCTTCAGTTAATTTACTCATTTATACATGCCATGGGGAGCTACCCCATAAGTAAGCTACTAAACTGTTTACAATACCGAATACCATGCGACCGTACGTTTCCATAGAGTGCCCCATTTGTCAATGTTCTATCATCATTGACGGTTTTCAAGAGTCTATTAGTTCACTCCTGATCCCATACGCGGGCACGGTGTGAGGCTGGTGAGACCTAAATAACGCTATCAACTAATAACCCCTTCGCCAGGCCCCGGGGACTAATCGGTATTAAGTAGTAGGGACTTGAGTGATAGAGTTGCGTTTAGTGTTGCTTGTTGCATCCAGTATAAATAGTAATTAACTAAGGGTCCTGCATTAGGGAAGAAAAGTAGGTTTGTATCCCTTACAAGGGGATAGCGTTGTTTAAGTTCCGTTTCCCAACCACCGGGAACGCATGCTTTAAAAGTTGTGAACTCACCTTGGGTTGCTCGGCATATTAGTTTACTTGATCAAGCACGCTGGTCACCACGTCCTAACATGGTTACCAGTATGGGTCAGGTTTGGGTACAGAGAAGTCACGTATATTCTACACATGAATAACACATAGCATGCATAACATACAATTATCCTTTAAGTTATTGGGCCTGTTCTAATCCTTAAATAGTTAATCAGCAGTTAGCACATAGTCCAGTTAAACATGCAGCCCAAACATGACAAAACACATTGTGGCCCAATAACTAAGGTAGGCAGCCCAGTCGAGACCAGGTAGTCTCGACTCGAGAGCACGGGGTCTCGAGTCGCAACCAGCGGGTCTCGAATAGTGAATGTCCAACTCGAAATCATGCGGGTCTCGAGTGCAGATCAGGGGGTCTCGACTCGAGATCGTACCAGTCTCGAGTCCCGTAAGTGTGGCTGCTGGTCTCGAGATGTTGATGTCTGCTGCCTGGACCACTTAGATGGTCTCGAGTCAAAACCGGGGGTCTCGACTCGATTGTCTGATGAGGAGATCCTTGTAGAACCTCTGATGTACTATCCAATTACATTTCATAAACATGATTTCTTGTACTATCCAATAGAATTGCATAAACATGTTTCCTTGTCTAATTCTCAATCAAACGGATCAAACACAACAATTTCAAATATTCATATCATATTCTACACATGTTCATCATATGTTCATATGGTTCATCCTTAGGGTTTTCATCTTGCACACTTGATTATTCAAAATAAGCATACATCATCTACTAAAATCTATTCATAGTTCGGTTTATTTCATCATTCAAGCATAAGTAACTATTCCATTATCCACACTTAATCCTCATATAGACAATGTTATCAAACAAGTGTTTAACCCTAATCATGTGAGACCCTAGTTATCTTCTTGACATTGTTACTCTACACATATATGAAAACAACTCATATTATCATTCAAATGTGCACATTATTCATGTTCAAACATGTTTATCATCATCAAGGAAACATATTTACCATTCAACGATATCCATAACACATCCTACCACTAAACAACCGAGATAAATGGGACTAACCGGAGCTTTCTTGGGTGCGAATGCGTGTGAGACGATGAAGGGAGTCCCCTAGTGATGATTACAAGCTGATCCGAGGGTCTTGATGCTTCCGGATGAGTCCGAGAGGGAGGTGAAGGGTGATGCGGCTAAGGTTTTAGTGAGAGAGAATGTAGGAGAGTGTGGGAGTGAGTGTGAGGGAATGTTCGGGGATTTGAGTTAATGATGGAGTGCCCAAAATAGGGAAATGTTGGCTTGGGTAAGGGTTTTATACCCGTTCTAAGGTCGGTGCACCCTAATGGGTTTCCGAGTGGGCTTCACGGGTGCGTGGCCCAACTGGTTTGGTTCACTCGAGACCGCGTGGTCTCGGGTCGGGTCCTTGTGGTTTCGGTTCACCAGTATATACATATATATATATACTACATACACATAGCACATCAAGATAAATCACAAACTTTCATTTAATAACATATATACACACAATGCTTAATACAAGAAGGTTGCTCGGGAAAACCTAGAGTGTCACAAAAGCAAATACCTGTTGTATGATTTTAATGGACATAAATTGACCAATGTGAAACTTTTTGTAAACCCAAATCAGCCAATTTTTTTTGACTTCTTCATTTCATTATAGATGTGAAAGTTTGGTTTATTACCTAAACATGCTGTCATAAAGTGCTATAAAATTTTATATATTTTACATCAAACAAAGAATTTTGTGTTTTTGTTTAAAGTTAAATTTCTTCATTAACCAATTTCATTCCTCTAGTGACATTGAACCTTACACAAAATAGATAACCAACACTATGACAACGTTTTGTATTTAGAAAGAAATATCGATTAAACCGATCTTATACTTAATCACTATTATGATGCATGCACTATGAAAAGAAATATCTCTATTAGACGATTTTTTGATAATCATAAACAAGGTAACGTGGAGGCTTTTAACAATGAAATTGACATTGACACTCTGTTGCACCCGAGCATTCTCCCCACGCGCCGCTCCCATGCAAATCGGTACACAACGTGTGACAATCTCCTCTACCACAGTTACTGCTCGGCAAATTCTCAAGTGCCTCACATGTGCATCGATCTATGTCATCGCCCTCACCACCTTCATTAATAATCCCAACATCTAACACAAACCATAAAGTTAACAAAAATATATGAAATTCTTATACGTAAAAACATATTATAGGATGAGATTAATCTACATTTTTCTTTAAAGATAACATGTATTATTAACAAACACACATCTAAACTCAACTTTCTGTGCAGATGTTGAGATAACTAGTTAAAGGGTAATAAGCATGCTAATAATAAGCTTCATGGCTTGTGTTTTGTTGCTTAGTGTTCAAGCCTACTGCTAAAAGTAAGCTGAAAAAATTTGGTTTACAAAGATGTGCATTTATAGGATGAGTTGGAGTAATAACATTAAAACGGTTGTATTGTTGGTTTAACATATTAAATGATATATGTTATAAGTTTAGGTTTATGGTAATACTAAGTACATTGTTTGATGAAATAGATATAACAATAAATTACTTTCTTCTATTTTGATGAACATAACTTATAACAACTTATATTTCATTCCCCTATTTTTCAAATATGTTATAGATATTACATTTTCAGTTATTCCATATATTTAAAAAAAATGGTATTTTAGTTATAACTTTATCTAGTTAGTTTTTATTTTAAGAAAAATCATTTAAAAATTAAACGAGAAATGTCAGTTGATGGGCACGGATGGCATCTCCCGAGAGACCTGCATTCTGTTTGATTTGTTTTTGCTAATAACTATTATAGTAATTTGAACAATCATGTTATCGACTTGATAGTGATGTTTCAAACGTTTTCATCTAGTTTACAAATGAATTTTCTAACTTAAGAATCTACGTGCCATGGGTAATTACAACGCATAAGGCCTCTTAGTTTTCGGCGTTTGAATGATAGAGGGTGGTGGTGCTATTCTTGGGGTCTAAGAATCGTAAATCTTATAATAAACGGTTGTTCTTGGATAGAAACATATTATTTTGAAATTTTCTTTTAGGTATGTGATTTTGTGAAAGAAAATTTTAGGGAGGTCTACATATTAAAACAACAGAAGTCATGCAACATGCTGCTCGACACCAACGTGCCCATTGAAGATGAAAAAATGGTGTTTTGACCCGTCGTACACTTCATTAAATCAACTAGAGCCATTTTGATTTAGCGTGTATTTATAGTGGCCAGTTTAACCCATTGTTCACTTTGAGATCAAAGCAAATACCTGTTGTATGATTTGAATGCACATAAATTGACAAATGTGCAACTTTTGGTTAACCCAAATCAGCCAATTTTTTGTGAGTTCTTCATTTCATTATAGATGTGAAAGTTTGGTTTATTTCCTAAACATGCTGTCAGAAAGTGTTATAAATTTTATATATTTTACATCACACAAAGAATTTTGTTTTTTTATTCAAAGTTAAATTTCTTCATTAACCAATTTCATTCCTCTAGTTACATTGAACCTTACACAAAATAGATAACCAACACCAAGCCAACGTTTTGTATTTAGAAAGAAATATAGATTAAACCGATCTTATACTTAATCATTATTATGGTGCATACACTATGAAAGAAATATCTCTATTAGACCATATTTTTGATAGTCATAAACAAGGTAACGTGGAGGCTTTTAACAATGAAAATGACATTGACACTTTGTTGCACCCGAGCATTCTCCCCAAGCGCCGCTCTCATGCAAATCGGTACACAACATGTGACAATCTCCTCTACCACAGTTACCGCTCGGCAAATTCTCAAGTGCCTCACATGTGCGTCGATCTATGTCATCGCCCTTACCACCTTCTTTAATAGTCCCAACATCTAACACAATCAATAAAGTTAACAAAAATATATGAAATTCGTATACGTAAAAACATATTAATTAGGATGAGATTAATCTACATTTTTATTTAAAGAAGACATATATTATTAACAAACACACATCTAAACAAATCTTTCTGTGCAGATGTTGTGATAAGTAGTAAAAGGGTAATAAACATGCTAATAATAAGCTTAATGGCTTTTGTTTTGTTGCTTAGTGTTCAAGTGTACAACGAAAAGTAAGTTGAAAAAATTTGGTTTACAAAGAGGTGCATTTTTAGGATGAGTTGGAGTAATAACATAAAAATGGTTGTATTTTCGGTTTAACATATTAAATGATATATGTTATAAGTTTAGGTTTGTGGTAATACTAAGTACACTGTTTGATGAAATAGATATAATAATATATTACTTTCTTATATTTTGATGAATATAACTTATAACAACTTATATTTCATTCCCCTATTTTTTAAATATGTTACAGATATTACATTTTCAATTATTCCAAATATTTAAAAAATGGTATTTTAGTTATAACTTTATCTAGTTAGTTTTTATTTTAAGAAAAATCATTTAAAAATTAAACGAGAAATGTCGGTTCAAGGGCACGGATGACACGTCCCGAGAGACCTGCATTCTGTTTGATTTGTTTTTGCTAATATCTGTTATAGTAATTTGAACAATCAAGTTATCGACTTGATAGTGATGTTTCAAACGTTTTCATCTAGTTTACAGATGAATTTTCTAACTTAAAAATCTACGTGCCGTGGGTAATTATTGTGACAACCCGAACTTTCAAGGTCAGTACCTCTTTGTCGTGTAATCCTGTTTCTTGTTATCCTTCTTACTTATTCCTTACGACGATAGGAATCGGTAAACACTTGTGAAGGTAATTGGATTGTTAAATGCATTACGAGTTTAAGTAAATATGTGTACGTATGTGAATTGGGCTCGAACCTTGTGTCGCGAGATTAAGCCATTAAACCCAGCCCAATTCACGTGTATAGTATCGGCCCAAATCGGTAAACATCTACAGGGCGGCACATAATATAACTTGGTTGGGGTTTGAATGTTTAGATTGGTTAGTAATTGTGATACACACACATGTTTTATATTTGGGCCGTACACGTTTAATAACTGGACTTGAAGTGTGTGCTAGTAGATTATGTGTGTATGTATATGACGTGTTTGAGCAGTTACATATTAAGCGATTATTTGTTGCCCTAGATGGATGAATAAACTGTTATGAATCGATTTACATGTGTGCGTTACGTGAGCAATAAACATGTTTGATGTGAAACATGAATACATGAATAAGTTGTACGCGAAAGGTGTGGTACATGTGCATGTAAAACTAACTGTATTGATAACCCTTTTAGGGCGTGGTTGATCAAACTGTGAACACATACTTTAATCTTACCGAGCAAAACTAAGGTGAGTTCACTACTTTTGAGCATGCGTCCCGGTGGTTGGGACAGTCAGTGGGTATCCCGTGGAGGGATAAGCCTTTTGGGTAAAAACTGGTATATATTGAATAATATTCTCATCCTATCATTCTTAAGTCCCATCTTTTGTTACCGGGGAGGTAACGGGGTATTAGTTGGCAGCGCTACTTAGGTTTGGCACCCTCACGCCGTACCGGGGAGGACGGTTGTTGATGTGTTCAAATATTAACATATAAATTTCATCAAATGAGGCATAAAACTAACCCTTTTTTAGTACTAATGTTGGAAAAAGTGTGCTTTTGTCTTCCTTTTGTATTTTCAGGATTAAATGAGCTCAAATTAACAAAAGAAGCAAAAAGACATCAAAATCTAACATAAATACAAGAAAAAGGACAAGACATGACATGCCCGACCCCACGACAGCATCTTCCCAAGCAAAACAAGAGATCAGAAGCCTGAACACGCCCCGTGCTCAGCCAGCACGGGGGCGTGCCCAAGTGTCAGCAGAAAAGACAAAGTGGTAGAAGCTTCTATTGCCCACCACGGGGCCGTGCTCAGCGGACACGAGGCCGTGGTCAACTATAAGATTCGCACAATCTAGCAAATCTGCATAGTACAAAGATTCTTCTGCACACGGGGTCGTGCTCAGCGGACACGGGGGCGTGGTCAACTAATAAGAAAAAGCTGCATTAAATGAAGAAAGAGAAGGATGTGGACACGGGGCCGTGACCACTGGACACGGGGCCGTGCCCGAGCTTCTGTTCAGCCTATAAATAGAAGTGCTTGGCTCAAGCTCAAACCATCCCTTGGCACACCACCTCTCTCACACTTCACCCACCACCCACCACCACCATAACACCATCATCATTCATTGTCCATCGTAGAGTGTGTGAGTCGTCTCGGGATCCAAGATTGATCGTAAGAGTTCTTGACAATCAAGGCCATGTTTGCCTAAGTCTCTTACATCACTTGGTGAAGACAAAGTGTCTAGTGTAATACTTTTTATTTCTAATCTTTTGCACTTTTTACTTGGTTTTGTATTAATGACTTTAATAATTAGTTGCTTATGTTGAAGGTGATCTTTCTTTATCGTTTGTCCGTGGTGTCTTGGCATTATTTTACTGTCTATATAAAATAAAAGATTTTCACCATTCATATCTCCACGGTCTATATGGAGGTATGTTGGCTACCTGGTCGGGGGTTAAGGGAACGGTTTGGTAAAGGTCTTGCCATTGTTCAGCGTTTAGAGGTCCTGCAATGGACCTGGGTCAAATTTAGTAGGACCTCCTTCAATACTTCACGGTATTGGATGGCGGGGGTCCAAACTCTTTGATCCCCTCATAAGTTAACTACTATTAATACTATAACCCGGCTATTTAGGACTGTATCCCTGCTGACTCAGACTACTTAGTCGAGGGTAACGTCACCTCCAAAAGAGGGGCCTACCATAATTTGCATTAATAACTTAATTCATTATCTTCCAATAATCCACCCTTTTAGGATTGTATCCTTGCTGACTCAAACTACTGGGGTGAGGGTAACGTCACCTTCAAAAGAGGGGCCTACTACAATAACTAAGATAATCTCTTAATTATGTGCAAAAGTGCGGAAATAATCAAAGGTTACACTAGATACGAGTCGGAACCAAGTGATTCATCTTGTCTATCTGTTTTTATTTATATTTTTATTTTTTATTTTTCAGCATTTTAGTTAGTTTTTATTTTTCTTAGTTTAAAACATTTTTCTAAACTTTTATTTTTATTAGACGTTGAGGATAAACCGGTACTAAAAGCTCTTGTGTCCTTGGACGACCTCGGTATCTTGCCAACACTATACTACGCTCACGATGGGTGCACTTGCCCATATGTGTGTTTAGTGTCAGTAAAATATCGTGTTTTATAAATTTAAAACTTGGCTAAAAATTAGTGTTAAAGGGGCTTAAAATATACACCTAAAATATATAACACTACCAAGCACATCAAGTTTTTGGCACCGCTGCCGGGGACACTAGGATTTTAAGAAAGTTAGGAATCAACGGCCTAATCGTTTTTCTTATTTTTCATTTTTTTTTAGGATTTTTCTTAGTTTTTCAGCTTCTGCAGAACTCAGCAAGGGCCGTGCCCGCTGAACACGCCCCGTACCCAATCATTGGAACTGGCAATCCTGTTTTAAGTCAGACAGTAGGCTGAACACGGGGCCGTGCCCACTCAACACGCCTCCGTGCCCAAGTTTCAGTTACTGAAAACAGAACCGTAAGATCCCGACGGTTGGTAATTTCTGATATAAACATGAGTGATACTGATACTTTTTACTTTCGGAACTCTTATGGTACTATGTGGTGTCAATTATGTGGTGGTAACCATAAAGAATTAGAATGCTTTTTTCTAAATTATAAACCCCACTATATAGACCCATCTTTTCCTAGTATCCTTAGAGGGGAGAAAGTAAAAATAATCCCTATCGCTCCCTCGAATGCGCCCAACCTGATATTCTAGGAGAAATGCTTCTCGATGAATTATTTCAACTAGAAGATCTTATTTTTAATTGGTTAAACGAACTTAGGGAAGACCTCAATAATCTTTTCCAAGGTGATAACCAAGAAGAAAAGTTGGAACCGCATTCAAACAACTTCATTGTTTCCAATGATACTTCTAACTCTAGTAAGGACTTGAGCGATAGTCGTCCCTGTGTCGATTGTGCCGTGAAGGACTCCCCATCGACTTCGTTCGATGCATACATAGACCTGATCGATTCGACATACACCTTCTTTAACGAGAGCCCGGAAAAGGGTTGGACTTGTCCACCTACATATAGCATAGGAATCACCCTCACCGACAACCTCTTGCGTTCTCGACTTAATCTAGATCAATTAAGGTATCTTAGGCACTTTGGGGTTGTTCCATCCAGTAAGGAACCACCAGATCCGGGAAAATTTCTTGAAATTTGAGGAAATCCTTAGGACAGCTTCTAGACACGGGGCCGTGTCCAGGTCAGCACGCCCCCGTGTCCACCCAAAAGATTCCATTCTGATTTTGTCAGAATGCAGACAAAATGTGTCAGGATTCCATCTGCACACGGGGCCGTGTCCAGCCGACACGGGGCCGTGCGCAACGTACTGTCGTTTTCTATAAATGCAGCCAAGAATCCTGCACATTTGAACCATTCCAGGGACAGAGATTTTAGGAATATTCTCACATACCATCCTAGGTATTTTCTAAAAGAAGTTTCTCAACTATCTTCTTGTCCTTTCCTCTTTTACCCACTTTCTTCTTCTTCAATTTTCTTCATACTTCCATCAAAGCTTGAATATTCCACAATTTCAAGCCTTATTGGGATATTTGTTAGATTTTTGTTCATGGAATCTTGTTAAAAATAAGTTTATAACAGTGTTTTAAGTTGTTAAGTTCAGAAATGCTTCAAATATCATAAAAACAATTTGAAACCCCAAGATTCCTTGTTCATAAATCCTGCAAATATCTGAACACGGGGCCGTGTTCAATGAACACGGGGCCGTGTCCAAAGTACTGGATCCATAGAATTGAACTCTTGTCGGTATGTTTTCTCAGAATGGCCAGCAGAACAAGCGGAAACTCTTCATCGCATTCCAGAAACAACCGGCAGGGGAGAAGATCATCAACGGTTGAAGATTCTCTTGTAAACTATGTTTACGCCCTAAGAGAGGCCCTTGATGAAGTAACAAGTGTGGAAGAGGCATTGGTGGATCGCATTAATCATTTGACGGTGGGACTAGAAGGATGTCTCCGGGAGGTCAACCTTTTGCACCAAAGGTTGAACATTCTCGCATCTCCTCCTTTGGTGCCAATTATCACCTAAAGGGCATGGAATGTGGTGCCGGAAGTCATCATTCCGGCCGAATGGTACGCCCTACATCCGGAACCTCCTCGAGACATACTACAAGGGGTTCCGGTTGGTGTCGCTCCTCCACCACCAAATGTCGAGGAACATGAAGCCGCCTCCCTTCTCCCGAGGGAGATCGAAGAATGGCTCTAGCAACATCTAGGGAACACCGTTCGACTTGGAGTTCTATAAGACTTTTAGACCGGAAGTCTATTTCCGGAATTTTGGTTCTTATTGTAGAAATAGAACTCCTTAGGAAGATTTTACGGATCACTTTACTATTATGACTTTTAACTTTTATTTTCTGCTTTATTTTTCATTTTTAGGACTATTATGTAATTCTCTCTATGATTAATGAATGATGGTTAATTTGGTGTTTTGGATGGTGTTGAATTGAACAAAACACGCTTGAGATGGCAAAGGATACAAGGGAAACTTGGACCAGCACTCTATACAGGAAAACAGAGCCGTCCGACAAAATTCTTCATTTACAGTAAGCTCGGCACGGGCCGTGTCCACCCAACACGGCCCCGTGCTGCACTGTCTGTAGAAAAAGAACCAGTTCAGGTAACTGGACACGGGCCGTGTTCACCCAACACGCCCCCGTGTCCAGACTTCTGTTTCTCTTGTTTTAAATTTGTTACTGGCACTTGAACACGGGGCCGTGCCCGGATAACACGGGGCCGTGTTCAGCGCCCGGTAACACAAAATTTTTGCTTTTTCACACCTTTTACACATTCAATCAACCTAAAAATTTATTTTTGGGACATATTGAGGACAATGTGTAATTTAAGTGTGGGGGGGATGCTAAAACCTTGAATCTTGCAAGTCCAAAATACAAGCCTTACACAAAACTCTATTGGAACCGCTAATCACCCCAAATTTTTTTTCAAAAATTTTCATTTTTTTTACTTGTCTAGGTTTAACTCGGGAAATTCAAGTTTTCAAAAAGGTTATATTTTTACGAATTTACAACCGATAGCGTCGTGATAAAAAGAACCAACATAAGAAAATTATGAAAAGGCATAACAAGCTTAGTTAAAATTTGATTATATATACTTGATTACATAAAAACCCATTCCCACAAAAGTGAGTTTTGAGCCTTTATTGAGCATACAATTACATATCATTAGAACTAAATGCTCATTTTCGTTTCTTGTGTGAATAGCCGCTTGGTTCTTACGACTCTAGAACTTGCCATGACGATACATTCCCGGTCCTTACCAACTTAAACCCGAGTAAGTAAATGATGGAGGCATTAGGCCTAACCTTTTTTATTTTCTACACCATTATTTTTCTTTTTTTTTTACCACCTACCCAAAATCCCCCTAGTTAGCCCCTTTGAGTCTAGACCTTTTCATTTCATAACCCAAACCAAACACCCTTTTACCCACCAAAACCTTTTTCATTTTACCCCTTTGTTTTAGTAACAAGTTCGACTTTTCGTATGATATCGAAAAAAAATTTGTGTTGATGATGAAGCAAAAGAAAATAAACAAACAAGTTCATCAAAAATAACTTTGTTTGAATAAATAGCTTCATCAAAATAAAAGTGACAAAAAATAGAAAGTCATACGAAAACCGACACTTGTTACGCTTTTTCACCCTTTTTCTACTAACCACTAACCACCAACCCAACCACCTACTTTTAACCCAAGCCTAACCCTTAACCCACAAAGTCCTCTTGATATTTACAAAGGTATATAAGTTAAAAAGGAGGAGGATTGATTGCTTGGCAAGCCTGTGGTAGGAGTAAGTTCCATGCCGCTCTCGAGTGATCCACAAAAATACATTTTCGGCCGAGTGTTGAGTGATCCCCGTGAGGTATGTGAACTTGTATATAAATAAAATTTTACAAAGGCATGCTATGCCCTAATAAGTAATTTATCTTATGAAAAGTTTTAAATAAATCATGACGAATAGGATTGTAAATAAATAAAAATAAAACTAAATAAAGAATCGTGGAAATCCCGACACTCTACGACAAGCCCAAAAACCTTCTTCTCTACCCATTCCATTTGGGAGTGTATAGCCACATATTAAAGAGTTTTGCTTGAGGACAAGCAAAGATTCAAGTGTGGGGGTATTTGATGTGTTCAAATATTAACATATAAATTTCATCAAATGAGGCATAAAACTAACTCTTTTTTAGTACTAATGTTGGAAAAAGTGTGCTTTTGTCTTCCTTTTGTATTTTCAGGATTAAATGAGCTCAAATTAACAAAAGAAGCAAAAAGACATCAAAATCTAACATAAATACAAGAAAAAGGACAAGACATGACATGCCCGACCCCACGACAGCATCTTCCCAAGCAAAACAAGAGATCAGAAGCCTGAACACGCCCCGTGCTCAGCCAGCACGGGGGCGTGCCCAAGTGTCAGCAGAAAAGACAAAGTGGTAGAAGCTTCTATTGCCCACCACAGGGCCGTGCTTAGCGGACACGGGGCCGTGGTCAACTATAAGATTCGCACAATCCAGCAAATCTGCATAGTACAAAGATTCTTCTGCACACGGGGTCGTGCTCAGCGGACACGGGGGCGTGGTCAACTAATAAGACAAAGCTGCATTAAATGAAGAAAGAGAAGGATGTGGACACGGGGCCGTGCCCGAGCTTCTGTTCAGCCTATAAATAGAAGTGCTTGGCTCAAGCTCAAACCATCCCTTGGCACACCACCTCTCTCACACTTCACCCACCACCACCATAACACCATCATCCACCACCATCATCCATTGTCCATCGTAGAGTGTGTGAGTCGTCTCGGGATCCAAGATTGATCGTAAGAGTTCTTGACAATCAAGGCCATGTTTGCCTAAGTCTCTTACATCACTTGGTGAAGACAAAGTGTCTAGTGTAATACTTTTTATTTCTAATCTTTTGCACTTTTTACTTGGTTTTTTAATAATGACTTTAATAATTAGTTGCTTATGTTGAAGGTGATCTTTCTTTATCGTTTGTCCGTGGTGTCTTGGCATTATTTTACTGTCTATATAAAATAAAATATTTTCACCATTCATATCTCCACGGTCTATATGGAGGTATGTTGGCTACCTGGTCGGGGGTTAAGGGAACGGTTTGGTAAAGGTCTTGCCATTGTTCAGCGTTTAGAGGTCCTGCAATGGACCTGGGTCAAATTTAGTAGGACCTCCTTCAATACTTCACGGTATTGGATGGCGGGGGTCCAAACTCTTTGATCCCCTCATAAGTTAACTACTATTAATACTATAACCCGGCTATTTAGGACTGTATCCCTGCTGACTCAGACTACTTAGTCGAGGGTAACGTCACCTCCAAAAGAGGGGCCTACCATAATTTGCATTAATAACTTAATTCATTATCTTCCAATAATCCACCCTTTTAGGATTGTATCCTTGCTGACTCAAACTACTGGGGTGAGGGTAACGTCACCTTCAAAAGAGGGGCCTACTACAATAACTAAGATAATCTCTTAATTATGTGCAAAAGTGCGGAAATAATCAAAGGTTACACTAGATACGAGTCGGAACCAAGTGATTCATCTTGTCTATCTGTTTTTATTTATATTTTTATTTTTTATTTTTCAGCATTTTAGTTAGTTTTTATTTTTCTTAGTTTAAAACATTTTTCTAAACTTTTATTTTTGATTAGACGTTGAGGATAAACCGGTACTAAAAGCTCTTGTGTCCTTGGACGACCTCGGTATCTTGCCAACACTATACTACGCTCACGATGGGTGCACTTGCCCATATGTGTGTTTAGTGTTAGTAAAATATCGTGTTTTATAAATTTAAAACTTGGCTAAAAATTAGTGTTAAAGGGGCTTAAAATATACACCTAAAATATATAACACTACCACGCACATCAGTTGTGAACTAATTACCCAGTCGGGCCCAGTGCTTTGATAGGAGCACTGGGGAAAGGGCAAAACATACATCAGGAGCCGTCATGCTTATCATCGAGATATTATCAATGTTACTTTTGCATTTGTTAATGAACTGGAATAAACACTTGGTAACGAACGTTTTCATAAACTGTGAACTCGCCAGCTTTGTCTGATACACTTGTTGCATGCTCGCAGGTCGTTAGGTAACCTGGATTTGGAAACTTGCTGTCTGGAGGAGTAGGAGTGGTTATGGGTCGACTGATGGGACTCATGTGATTATTTGTTTACTGTTATAAATTGATTTTGAACAACTTACTTATGGTTTATTAAAATGCTTCCGCTGAACATATTGTTTTCGTATAAACTTGTGATGAGATTTTATTAGTAATTTGAGAACTTTATTCTGAAACTTATGGGTTCAATGTAATTAGTGGGTCAATGTCGGTACGTCACACGCCTATCAGGGACACTCTCTAGGTGGTATTTTGGGGGTGTGACAGTTTGGTATCAGAGCCACTGGTTATAGTGAACTTGGTTTTGAAATGATTTTTATAAAACCAGACTATAACCGAACAGATCCGAAATCGACCATGACACTCAGCTCCAGACTGCAAGGTTCGTCTCTTGTTTATTATTGCACAATATCTCTAGTATTTACTATTAGAAAACATCACACGCGAATATACTTGGCACTACAGTATGAACTTATATGTTAACATCCCATGTTATGTGAGACAATCCTAGAACTTTCATGATCTATGTTGTGATGTCATTTTTCTTGTTGCATGAATTCAGGGAAACCATTTAACACAAGTTAGGAGGAATTGAGACAAACATGCAAACTGGGTTATTATTATGGGTGCACACATAATAATAAGGTGGGGTGCATGTGAGTCCCAGTGAAACTTGACAAGTGTGAAAAGGGTTCCGCTCTGTTGGTTGATGTTATGTTAGAACTTAGAAACTTGTGGAGACCATAGTAATGATTGACTCCTACATGAACTTGCATCTTAAATCCTTCCTTTTCTTATATAGAATCATGAGTGGACGTGGTGGAGGCCGCGGTGGTGGACGTGGCCATATTGCTATGACTCAAGCTGAGTTAACCGATCTAATCAACACTCGCGTGGCTGAAGCCTTAGCGGCTTATCAGGCTGATACGACATGTACCAAACACTCTTTATCTTTGTGTCGCATGCTTGAGTCTTACCTGGTTGTTATATGTGTCTTTTCGTTAATAGGTCTATCGGTGCAGCAGAATCCGCACCATCCACCTATTTGCACGTTCAAAACCTTTATAGATTGTAAGCCGCAGACCTTCAGTGGGACTGAATGGGCTGTAGGACTCCTGCGTTGGTTCAAAAAGGCAGAGTCCGTATTCGCGATGTGTAACTGTCCTGTTGGGGACAGAGTGAAGTATGCTACGGGCACACTTGAGGATGGTGCCCTGACATGGTGGAATGCCCAGGTTCAGCTGTTGGGCATCGAGGCGGCGGACGCCACTACTTGTGACGACTTTAAGGAGTTGATCAGAGAGGAGTATTGTCCTCGCGATGAGATACAGAAACTGGAAAATGAGTATTATGATCTGAAGATGGTGGGATTCGAGATTGAAGCCTACGTGAAGCGGTCTCATGAGTTGGCTATCATGTGCCCGAATTTGTCCCGACCTCCGCATCAAAGAATTGAATTGTTCATCAAGGGATTACCTTCAAGAGTGAAGGGTTTGGTTACTGCAGCAAACCTCAACGACTTGACTCAGATTGTTCGTTTGGCTCGCAAGATCACCGATCAGGAGGTGGAGAGTGGTTCACTGCCACCACGTGTTTCCGCTACTGCTACTACTGCCGCTACTACAGCTACTACTCCCGCCACTGACAGCAAGCGTAAGTGGAACGATGTGGATAAGGCGTCCAATTCAGTGCAGTCACAGAAAAGGCCGGACACTGGCAGCAATCGTAGTTTCAGTCAGTCGTCTTCAGTGAATCAGAATCAGGGAAACAGTTCAGGTCAGGGTTCTTATGAGGGAAAACTACCAAAATGCAGTAAGTGCAACTATCATCATCGGGGGCAGTGTACTCAGGTATGTCACAGGTGCAACAGAGCAGGGCACATGGCCAGGGATTGTAGGGTTTCACTCCCGAACCCGCAGCAGCAGTCACAGCAGCAGGGTAGACAGTAGCCTCAGCAGAACCAGGGTATTCGTAAGGGTTGTTTTCAATGTGGAGCTGAGGGACACATCAAGTGAGAGTGCCCTCAGCTAAATCAGAATGCTGGTGGTAATAACAATGGGAATAACAATGGGAACAATGGGGGAAACGGTGCGCGTGGGCGCGTGTTTACTATTGGAGCTGGGGAGGCTCGAAATGATGGCAACGTAGTGACTGGTACGTTTTCAGTAAATGGTATGTTTGCTTCTATTTTATTCGACTCTGGTGCCGATTGGAGTTATGTATCTTTGGGGTTTAGACGCCAGCTAGGATTGAGTCCTACACCACTTGTTACTAAACATATAGTAGAGATAGCTGATGGTAAAACAATTGAAGCTTCACACATTCTCGTTGGGTGCAAACTCGACCTCATGGGTCAAGTGTTCGATATTGATCTACTCCCTGTTATTCTTGGAAGTTTTGATGTGGTTATCGGCATGGACTGGTTGTCCAAGCATCAGGCGGAAATTCTCTGCAAGGAGAAAATCGTGCGTGTTCCTCTCCCTAGCAGAGAATCTTTATCGGTTCAGGATCATCGTAGTGGCGCCACGGTTAGCATTATTTCGGCAATGAAGGCTCAGAAATATATGCGTAAGGGCTATCCTGCTATATTAGCTCTTGTTACTGATTCACAGTCTGACGAAAGGAGGATCGAGGATCTTCCAGTTGTTTGTGAATTCCCTGATGTATTTCCTGAAGAACTTCCTGGTTTACCTCCACACTGTGAGGTGGAATTTCATATTGAACTTGCGCCAGGAGCAGCCCCGATTGCTCGTGCTCTTTATCGTCTTGCGCCAGGAGAGTTACATGAGTTATCAATTCAACTCCAAGAGCTGTTGGATAGAGGTTTTATCCGACCTAGCTCTTCACCTTGGGGAACCCCAGTACTGTTTGTAAAGAAGAAGGATGGATCCTTTCGGATGTGTATAGATTATCGCGAGCTCAACAAGGTGACGGTCAAGAACCGCTATCCTTTGCCACATATCGACGACCTGTTTGACCAGCTGCAAGGGTCAAGTTTTTTTTCCAAGATCGACTTATGGTCGGGTTATCATCAGGTATGAGTTAGAGAGGAGGATGTTCCCAGAACAGCTTTTCGGACACGGTATGGCCACTATGAGTTTTTGGTTATGCCGTTTGGGTTGACCAATGCACCAGCGGTCTTCATGGATCTCATGAACCGCGTGTACAAACCGTATCTTGACGACTTCGTTATTGTTTTCATCGACGACATCTTGATTTACTCCAAGAGCAAGGAGGACCACGAGCGGCATCTACGTCTTATCTTGGAGCTCCTGAGGAAGGAGCAGCTTTTCGTGAAGTTTTCTAAGTGTGATTTCTGGATTCGTGAAGTAGACTTTCTTGGGCATATTGTCAACGAGATGGGGATACATGTGGATACTGCCAAGATTGAAGCTATCAGGAATTGGGTGGCACCGAAGAATCCTTCAGAGGTGCGATAATTCCTGGGTCTGGCAGGGTACTACCGTCGGTTTATTCAGGATTTCTCAAAGATTGCCCAATCTCTCACCTCCTTGACACAGAAAAACGTTGTTTACTCTTGGTGAACGAAACAGGAGGACGCTTTTCAACTCTTGAAGCAGAAATTATGCAGTGCACCGATCTTGTCTTTACCAGAGGGTACTGAAGACTTCATGGTTTACTGTGATGCTTCGATTCAGGGTCTCGGTTGCGTGTTGATGCAACGCGAGAAAGTGATAGCTTATGCTTCTCGTCAGCTGAAGGTACACGAGAGGAACTATATGACTCATGACTTGGAGTTAGGGGCTGTGGTATTTGCGTTGAAGATTTGGAGACATTACCTGTACGGTACCAAATGCACCATCTACACCGATCACAGGAGTCTCCAGCATATCTTCGACCAGAAGGAATTGAATATGCTGCAGCGTCGTTGGATAGAACTTTTGAACGATTATGAGTGCGCCATCAAGTATCATCCGGGTAAAGCTAATGTTGTAGCTGATGCACTTAGCCGAAAGGAGACGAAACCTAAACGTGTTCGCGCTCTACGGCTTACTATTCATTCTGGTATACCTGCTCAGATTCGTTCCGCTCAGATCGAGGCCTTGAAGGAGGAGAACATCGAGGCCGAGTACTTGCGGGGCATGGAAAAATGGCTAGTGGTGAGATCTGACGGCATTCATTATTTCATGGGGCGGGTATGGGTTCCTTTGTATGGTAATCTTCGAGAGCTTGTGATGGATGAAGCGCACAAGTCTCGGTATTCTGTTCACCCGGGCTCAGACAAGATGTATCAGGATCTTAGGGTTATGTATTGGTGGCCAAAGATGAAGGCTAACATCGCGACATACGTGAGTAAGTGTTTGACTTGTGCTAAAGTCAAAGAAGAATATCAGAAACCCTCGGGTCTACTTCAGTAGCCAGAGATACCCACGTGGAAGTGGGAGCAGATCACCATGGATTTCGTTACAGGGTTACCGAGGACTCAGGCTGGAAACGATATTATTTGGGTGATTGTTGACCGTCTCACGAAGTCAGCACATTTTCTGGCAATCAAGGAGACAGATAAGTTTTCGCAGCTTGCAGCAGTTTATCTTAAGGAGGTAGTTTCTAGGCACTGGGTGCCAACTTCTATCATCTCAGATCGAGATCCGCGTTTCACTTCTGAATGTGGTAGTCAATGCATAAATCGTTCGGTTCACAACTCGATATGAGTACCGCTTATCACCCACAGACGGATGGTCAGAGCGAGCGCACCATTCAGACACTTGAAGACATGCTGCGGGCATGTGTGATTGACTTTGGGAAAGGGTGGGGGAAACATTTGCCATTGATAGAGTTCTCCTACAACAACAGCTACCACACTAGTATTCAAGCAGCTCTGTTCGAAGCATTGTACGTGCGGAAATATCGTTCTCCTCTCTGCTGGGCTGAGGTGGGTGACAGCCAGATCATAGGTCCTGAGCTTGTACTTGAAACTTCAGAAAAGATTGTTCAGATCAGAAACCATATGGTTGCAGCGCGTGATCGTCAGAAAAGCTACGCCGACAAGCGTAGAAAGCCTTTGGAGTTTGAAGTTAATGATCGGTTATGTTTAAAGTTTCACCGTGGAAGGGCGTCGTACGCTTTGGGAAGCGCGGTAAGCTTAATCCGCGTTACGTTGGGCTATTTAAAATCTTGGAGCGTATCGGTAAAGTCGCTTACAAGCTTGAGTTACCCGTTGAGTTGGGTAACGTTCACGATGTCTTTCACGTTTCACAGCTGAAGAAGTGTATGTCTGATGAGACACTGGTTGTGCCATTTCAAGAGCTGAAGATTGACGACAAGTTGCAGTTTGTCGAAGAGCCTATTGAGATCATGGATCGGGAGGTCAAGGTGCGTAAACATAGTCGTATTCCGATTGTTAGAGTCCGTTGGAACTCAAGACGTGGACCGGAGTTCACGTGGGAGCATGAGGATCAGATGATGCTCAAATATCCTCAACTTTTTCCTAATGGCAAGTCTAATTCTGGTGAAGCTGGTGAATTTTGCGACGAAATTCCTCTTCAAGTTGGGGATGATGTGGCACCTGAGGAAAATCCGCAACAATCATGATTTCTCACTTCACTCTTTGTGCTTACTTGTCAAATTTCGGGACGAAATTTCTTTCAAGTTGGGGATGATGTGACAACCCGAACTTTCAAGGTCAGTACCTCTTTGTCGTGTAATCCTGTTTCTTGTTATCCTTCTTACGTATTCCTTACGAGGATAGGAATCGGTAAACACTTGTGAAGGTAATTGGATTGTTAAATGCATTACGTGTTTAAGTAAATATGTGTACGTATGTGAATTGGGCTCGAACCTTGTGTCGCGAGATTAAGCCATTAAACCCAACCCAATTCACGTGTATAGTATCGGCCCAAATTATTGTGGTTGCTAGCGATAAAACCCAACCCAATTCACTGTTTGATTAGCAAATTATCACCAGCCCAACATATTGTCTTGATAACCTTAAACAACCGGCCCAAATGTGACTAGAGGTGTAACCGGCCCAAACCTTTTATCCGTATAATATCATGCTACGTAAATTAGAACTAAAAGTAAAACAAACCCTATTCCCCATTTGTGTGCGTGCGACGGCATAGCAGACCCCCCCCCCACCTGTTCGAGATTGCATTCTGATTAATCAAGATTCCGGTTAGTGGCTCTCATTTATTGATTTTTCATGTTGTGTGATAATTGTTATGATTGCATATGATGTTGGTGGGTAACCGATTGGTATAACAGTGGACATGATAGGAGTCCATGAGTTTGTCAATGTTAATGATTAGTTCATGTTACTGATGACGTATGAATTTGACCACCTCTTGATTAAACAAAGATTGCCATGTGAAATCACTAATTGCCTTTGATGAAATCGAGAGTGACATCCTGATCCAAACCCACCAATTCTCAATACTATTGGACCTTTCCAAACAATCACATGGGCCGAAATTATGTAGTGGTCTGACAATAGTTAGATGATATCTCAATTAGATGCTGGCCGATTAACGCTTGATAACATATAATTACATACGGGTGGGTTTAGTTGTTAGGAACATGTGCATGAGCCGTGATGAATGATATTGTTAATGGATTTATCTTGTTTATTTGATATGGGATTGTGACCGAATTGTTGGCATTATGTGTAATCATATCTGTATTATTAAGGTGCATATTGATTAATGGTTAAATTGATTTTAGAATTTCCATATTATGTGATGTAAACGAATTTGAATGAATGTTTAAATCAAAACGTAATGGTGAATAATTGGTTCAGAAGGGTTGTATTAAGAATGAGATGTTAGTGAACCGGTTTGACAAATAGGATCACTAGTTTGGGCCTGATGGAATTAGGCAGGGTAATACAAACTGGGTAAAATCATGTGGGCCGAGAACTAGTATGTAACCTGTTTAGGAAAAATATGGAGTAACATATGAATTGCATCTTTTGTTACGTCGGGCAATACTCAGTTGCGGGTGGCACGGGGCCAGCCCACTTGGCTGGACTTATGTTATCAGGCCCAACATCTACAGGGCCGCACATGATATAACTTGGTTGGGCTTTGAATGTTTTAGATTGGTTAGTAATTGTGATACACACACATGTTTTATATTTGGGCCGTACATGTTTAATAACTGGACTTGAAGTGTGTGCTAGTAGATTATGTGCGTATGTATATGACGTGATTGAGCAGTTACATGTTAAGCGATTATTTGTTGCTCTAGATGGATGAATAAACTGTTATGGTTCGATTTACATGTGTGCGTTACGTGAGTAATAAACATGTTTGATGTGAAACATGAATACATGAATAAGTTGTACGCGAAAGGTGTGGTACATGTGCATGTAAAACTAACTGTATCGATAACCCTTTTAGGGCGTGGTTGATCGAACTGTGAACACATACTTTAATCTTACCGAGCAAAACTAAGGTGAGTTCACTACTTTTGAGCATGCGTCCTGGTGGTTGGGACAGTCAGTGGGTATCCCGGGGAGGGATAAGTCTTTTGGGTAAAAACTTGTATATATTGAATAATATTCTCATCCTATCATTCTTAAGTCCCATCTTTTGTTACCGGGGAGGTAACGGGGTATTAGTTGGTAGCGCTACTTAGGTTTGGCACCCTCACGCCGTACCGGAGAGGACGGTTGTGAACTAATTACCCAGTCAGGCCCAGTGCTTTGATAGGAGCACTGGGGAAAGGGCAAAACATACATCAGGAGCCGTATTGTTTATCATCGAGATATTATCAATATTACTTTTGCATTTATTAATGAACTGGAATAAACACTTGGTAACGAACGTTTTCATAAACTGTGAACTCGCCAGCTTTGTCTGATACACTTGTTGCATGCTCGCATGTCGTAAGGTAACCTGGATTTGGAACTTGCTGTCTGGAGGAGCAGGAGTGGTCGTGGGTCGACTGATGGGACTCATGTGATTATTTGTTTACTGTTATACATTGATTTTGAACAACTTACTTATGGTTTATTAAATTGCTTCCGCTGAACATATTGTTTTCGTATAAACTTGTGATGGGATTTTATTAGTAATTTGAGAACTTTATTCTGAAACTTGTGGGTTCAATGTAATTAGTGGCTCAATGTCAGTACGTCACACGCCTATCAGGGACACTCCCTAGGTGGTATTTTGGGGGTGTGACAATTACAACGTATGAGGCCTCTCAGTTTTGGGCGTTTGAATGATAGTGGGTGGTGGTGCTATTTTTGGTGTCTTAGAATTGTAAATCTTATAATAAACGGTTGTTCTTGGATAGAAACATATTATTTTCAAATATTCTTTTAGGTATGTGATTTTGTGAAAGAAAATTTAAGGGAGGTCTACATGCTGCTCGACACCAACGTGCCCATTGAAGATGACAAAATGGTGTTTTGACCCGTCGTACACTTCATTAAATCAAGGGGTATTGGATTTTAATAATCCCAAGTTTCACTAATTGGCCGGTAATAATCCCAACTTCAAAAATTGCCTACAATAGTCCCAACTTGTAAGATTTTGGCCACCAATGATCCTTGTCTAACTGGGTTATAACCTTGTCGGGCTGGTGACCTGCAACTTATTCCGGCGACCCGTTTTACCCCTGAAACCACCAAACGAGACCACCACCAATCATCTCCGACCTCCTGTAATCTACTCCGCTTCTCAAAAGTTTAAAATTTCCACGATCTACGCAACTCCGGTGACCTGCAACTTATTCCGACGACCTTCTTTACCCCTGAAACCACCAAAGGAGACCGCCACTTGTCATCTCCAACCCCTAGTGACCTTCTCCGCCGCTCAAAACTTCAAAAAACTAACTGGGTTATAACCCAGTTAGACAAGGATCATTGGTGGCCAAAATCTTACAAGTTGGGACTGTTGTAGGCAATTTTTGAAGTTAGGATTATTACCGGCCAATTAGTGAAACTTGTGATTATTAAAATCCAATTCCCCTTAAATCAAGTAGAACCATTTTGATTTAGCGAGTATTTATAGTGGCCAGCTTAACCCGTTGTTCACTTTGAGATCAAAGCAAATACCTGTTGTATGATTTGAATGGACATAAATTGACCAATGTGCAACTTTTTGTTAACCTAAATCAGCCAATTTTTTGTGACTTCTTCATTTCATTATATATGTGAAAGTTTGGTTTATTTCTTAAACATGATGTCAGAAAGTGCTATAAAAATTTGTTATATTTTACATCAAACAAAGAATTTTGTGTTTTTGTTTAAAGTTAAATTTCTTCATTAACCAATTTCATTCCTCTAGTTACATGGAACCTTACACAAAATAGATAAACAACATCTTGACACCATTTTGTATTTAGAAAGAACTATCGATTAAACCGATCTTATACTTAATCATTATTATGATGCATACACTATGAAAAGAAATATCTCTATTAGACCATATTTTTGATAATCATAAACAAGGTAACATGGAAGCTTTTAACAACGAAGATGACATTGACACTCTGTTGCACCCGAGCATTCTCCCCAAGCTTCGCTCCCATGCAAATCGGTACACAGTGTGTGACAATCTCCTCTACCGCAGTTACCGCTCAGCAAAGTCTCAAGTGCCTCACATGTGCGTCGATCTATGTCATCACCCTCACCACCTTCATTAATAATCCCAACATCTAACACAATCCATAAAGTTAACAAAAATATATGAAATTCTTATACGTAAAAACATATTATAGGATGAGATTAATCAACATTTTTATTTAAAGATAACATGTATTATTAACAAACACACATCTAAACTCACCTTTCTGTACAGATGTTGAGATAACTAGTAAAAGAGTAATAAGCATGCTAATAATAAGCTTCATGTCTTGTGTTTTGTTGCTTAGTGTTCAAATGTACTGCGAAAAGTAAGTTGAAAAAATTTGGTTTACAATGATGTGCATTTATAGGATGAGTTGGAGTAATAACATTAAAATGGTTGTATTGTCGGTTCAACATATTAAATGATATATGTTATAAGTTTAGGTTTATGGGAATACTAAGTACATTGTTTGATGAAAAAGACATAACAATAAATTACTCTCTTCTATTTTGATGAACATAACTTATAACAACTTATTTTTCATTCCCATATTTTTAAAATATTTTTTTACAGATATTACATTTTCAATTATTTCAAATATTTAAAATATGGTATTTTAGTTATAACTTTATCTAGTTAGTTTTTACTTTAAGAAAAATCATTTAAGAATTAAACGAAAAATGTCAGTAGAAGGGCACGAATGGCACGTCTTGAGAGACCTGCATTCTGTTTGGTTTGTTTTTGCTAATAACCGTTATAGTAATTTGAACAATCATGTTATCGACATGATAGTGATGTTTACAGATGAATTTTCTAACTTAAGAATCTACGTGCCATGGGTAATTACAACGTATGAGGCCTCTCAGTTTTGGGCGTTTGAATAACAGAGGGTGCTGGTGCTATTTTTGGTTTCTTAGAATCGTAAATCTTATAATAAACGGTTGTTCTTGGATAGAAACATATTATTTTGAAATTTTCTTTTAGGTATGTGATTTTGTGAAAGAAAATTTTAGGGAGGTCTACATATTAAAACAACAGAAGTCGTGCAACATGCTGCTCGACACCAACATGCCCATTGAAGATGACAAGATGGTGTTTTGACCCGTCGTACACCTCATTAAATCAAGTAGACCGATTTTGATTTAGCGAGTATTTATAGTGGCCAGTTTAACCCGTTGTTCACTTTGAGATCAAAGCAAATACCAGTTGTATGATTTGAATGGACATAAATTGACCAATGTGATCCAATTTTTGTGACTTCTTCATTTCATTATAGATGTGAAAGTTTGGTTCAATTCCTAAATATGTTGTCAGAAAGTGTTATAAAATTTTATTATATTTTACATCAAACAAAGAATTTTGTGTTTTTGTTTAAAGTTAAATTTCTTCATTAACCAATTTCATTCCCCTAGTTACATTGAACCTTACACAAAATAGATAACCAACACCATGACAACGTTTTGTATTTAGAAAGAAATATCGATTAAACCTATCTAATACTTAATCATTATTTTGATGCATACACTATCAAAAGAAATATCTCTAATAGACCGTATTTTTGATAATCATAAACATGGTAACGTGGAGGCTTTTAACAATGAAAATGACACTGACACTCTGTTGCACCCGAGCATTCTCCCCAAGTGCCGCTCCCATGCAAATCGGAACAAAGCGTGTGACAATCTCCTCTACCACAGTTACCGCTCGGCAAATTCTCAAGTGCCTCACATGTGCGTCGATCTATGTCATCGCCCTCACCACCTTCATTAATAATCCCAACATCTAACACAATCCACAAAGTTAACAAAAATATATGAAAATCTTATGCGTAAAAACATATTATAGGATGAGATTAATCTACATTTTTATTGAAAGATAACATGTATTATTACCAAACACACATCTAAACTCACCTTTCTGTGCAGATGTTGAGATAACTCGTAAAAGGGTAATAAGCATGCTAATAATAAGCTTCAAGGCTTGTGTTTTGTTGCTTAGTGTTCAAGTGTACTACGAAAACTAAGTTGAAAAAATTTGGTTTACGAAGATGTGCATTTATAGGATGAGTTGGAATAATAAAGATTAAAACGGTTGTATTGTCGGTTTAACATATTAAATGATATATGTTATATGTTTAGGTTTATGGTAATACAAAGTACATTGTTTGATGAAAAAGATATAACAATAAATTACTTTCTTCTATTTTGATGAACCTAACTTATAACAACTTATATTTCATTCCCCTATTTTTAAAATATTTTACAGATATTACGTTTTCAATTATTTCAAATATTTAAAAAATGGTATTTTAGTTATAAGTTTATCTAGTTAGTTTTTATTTTCATAAAAATCATTTAAGAATTAAACGAAAAATGTTAGTAGAAGGGCACGAATGGCACGTCTTGAGAGACCTGCATTCAGTTTGGTTTGTTTTTGCTAATAACTGTTATAGTAATTTGAAAAATCATGTTATCGACTTGATTGAGATCTTTATAGATGAATTTTCTAACTTAAGAATCTACATGCCATGGGTAATTACGAAGTATGAGGCCTCTCAGTTTTGGGCGTTTGAATGACAGAGGGTGGTGGTGCTATTTTTGGTGTCTTAGGATCGTAAATCTTATAATAAACGGTTGTTCTTGGATAGAAACTTATTATTTTGAAATTTTCTTTTAGGTATGTGATTTTGTGATAGAAAATTTTAGGGAGGTCTACATATTAAAACAACAGAAGTCATGCAATGTCACACCCCGATTTCCGATATCTGCGGAAGCGTATAGCGAGGTTTGGCCAGAGCGGCAATCGTTACAATCAATCGGGTATATAACATATCTGAAACATAAAAGATGTTCATCCATACATTTGTTTTGAAACCATAATTTACAATACAAACATCTTGTTCGAAATTAAAACAACTACAACTTTAACGACATTGTTCAAAGTTTAAAATAGTTCCACAAGACATGATAACTGAAAACGGATGACATCTCAAAAGCTTGAATTCTTGATAACAACACCAACATATTTTCCAAAGCCGTCCATGTACAAAAGTCGATAACATGATTGTTCGAATTACTATAACAGTTATTAGCGAAAACTAATCAAACAGAATGCAGGTCTCTCAGGACGTGCCTTCCGTGCCCTTCTACCGACATTTCTCGTTTAATTTTTAAATGATTTTCTTAAAATAAAAACCAACAAGATAAAGTTATAACTAAAATAGCATTTTTTAAAAATATTTAGAATAATTTAAAATGTAATATCTGTAACATATTTGAAAAATAGGGGAATGAAATATAAGTTGTTGTCATAAGTAATGTTCATCAAAATATAGCAAAATTTTATAGCACTTTCTGAGAGCATGTTTAGGAAATAAACCAAACTTTCAAATCTATAATGAAACTAAGATGTCACAAAAAATTGGCTGATTTGGGTTAACAAAAACTTTCACATTGGTCAGTTTATGTCCATTCAAATCATACAACAGGTATATGCTTTGATCTCAATGTGAACAACGGGTTAAACTGGCCACAATAAATACTCGCTAAATCAAAATGGTTCTACTTGATTTAATGAAGTGTACGACGTCTCAAAACACCATTTTGTCATCTTCAATGGGCACGTTGGTGTCGAGCAGCATGTTGCATGAAATTTTCTTTCACAAAATCACATACCTAAAAGAAAATTTGAAAATAATATGTTTCTATCCAAGAAAAACTGTTTAATATAATATTTACGATTCTAAGACAGCAAAAATAGCACACCACCCTCTGTCATTCAAAAGCCGAAAACTGAGAGGCCTCATACGTTGTAATTACCCATGGCAACGTAGATTCTTAAGTTAGAAAATTCATCCGTAAACTAGATGAAAACATTTGAAACATCACTATCAAGTAGATAACATGATTGTTCAAATTACTATAACAGTTATTAGCAAAAACAAATCGAACAGAATGCAGGTCTCTCAAGACGTGCCTTCCGTGCCCTTCTACCGACATTTCTGGTTTAATTGTTAAATGACTTTTCTTAAAATAAAAACTAACTATATAAAGTTATAACTAAAATACCATTTTTTTAATATTTGGAATGATTGAAAATGTAATATCTGTAACATATTTGAAAAATTGTGAAATGAAATATAAGTTGCTGTTATAAGTTATGTTCATCAAAATAGAAGAAAGTAATTTAATGTTATATCTATTTCATCAAACATTGTACTTAGTATTACCATAAACCTAAACTTATAACATATATCATTTAATATGCTAAACCAACAATACAACCGCTTTAATGTTATTACTCCAACTCATCCTATAAATGCACATCTTTGTAAACCAATTTTTTTTCAACTTACTTTTCGCAGTACACCTGAACACTAGGCAAATAAACACAAGCCATGAAGCTTATTATTAGCATGCTTATTACCCTTTTACTAGTTATCACAACAACTGCCCAGAAAGGTGAGTTAAGATGTGTGTTCGTTTATAATATATGTTATCTTTAAATAAAAATGTAGATTAATCTCATCCTATAAAATGTTTTAATTTACGTATAAGAATTTCAGATATTGTTGTTAACTTTATGGATTGCGTTAGATGTTGGGATTATTAATGAAGGTGGTGAGGACGATGACATAGATCGACGCACATGTGAGGCACTTGAGAATTTGCCGAGCGGTAACTGTGGTAGAGGAGATTGTCACACGTTGTGCACCGATTTGCATGGGAGCGGCGCTTGGGGAGAATGCTCGGGTACAACAGAGTGTCAATGTCATTTTCATTGTTAAAAGCCTCCGCGTTACCTTGTTTAAGATTATAAAAAAATATGGTGTAATAGAGATATTTCTTTTCATAGTATATGCATCATAACAATGATTAAGTATAAGATCGGTTTAATCGATATTTCTTTCTAAATGCAAAACGTTGTTATGGTGTTGGTTATCTATTTTGTGTAAGGTTCAATGTAACTAGAAGAATGAAATAGGTTAATGAAGAAATTTAACTTTGAACAAAAACACAAAATGCTTTTTTTTTTTTGATGTAAAACATAATAAAATTTTATAGCACTTTCTGACTGCATGTTTAGGAAATAAACCAAACTTTCAAATCTATAATGAAACTAAGATGTCACAAAAAATTGGCTGATTTAGGTTAACAAAAAGTTGAACATTGGTCAATTTATGTCCATTCAAATCATACAACAGGTATATGCTTTGATCTCAAAGTGAACAACGGGTTAAACTGGCCACTATAAATACACGCTAATTCAAAATGGTTCTACTTGATTTAATGAAGTGTACAACGTGTCAAAACACCATTTTGTCATCTTCAATGGGCACGTTGGTGTCGAGGAGCATGTTGCATGACTTCTGTTGTTTTAATATGTAGACCTCCAAAAAATTTTCTATCACAAAATCACATACCTAAAAGAAAATTTCAAAATAATATGTTTCTATCCAAGAACAACCGACCCTCTGTCATTCAAACGCCAAAAATGAGGGGCCTCATACGATGTAATTACCCATGGCACGTAGATTCTTAAGTTAGAAAATTCATCTGTAAACTAGATGAAAACGTTTGAAACATCACTATCATGTAGATAACATGATTGTTCAAATTACTATAACAGTTATAAGCAAAAACAAATCGAACAGAATGCAGGTCTCTCAGGACGTGCCTTCCGTGCCCTTCTACCGACATTTGTCGTTTAGTTTTTAAATGATTTTTCTTAAAATAAAAACTAACTAGATAAAGTTATAACTAAAATACCATTTTTTAAATATTTGGAATAATTGAAAATGTAATATCCGTAACATATTTGAAAAATAAGGCAATGAAATATAAGTTGTTGTTATAAGTTATGTTCATCAAAATAGAAGAAAGTAATTTATTGTTATATCTGTTTCATCAAACATTGTACTTAGTATTACCATAAACCTAAACTTATAACATATATCATTTAATATGCTAAACCGACAACACAACCGTTTTAATGTTATTACTCCAACTCATCCTATAAATGCACATCTTTGTAAACCAAATTTTTTCAACTTACTTTTCGCAGTACACTTGAACACTAGAAAAAAAACACAAGCCATGAAGCTTATTATTAGCATGCTTATTACCCTTTTACTAGTTATCACAACATCTGCCCAGAAAGGTGAGTTTAGATGTGTGTTTGTTTATAATATATGTTATCTTTAAATAAAAATGTAGATTAATCTCATCCTATAATATGTTTTTACGTATAAGAATTTCAGATATTTTTGTTAACTTTATAGATTGTGTTATATGTTGGGTTTATTAATGAAGGTGGTGAGGATGATGACATAGATCGACGCACGTGTGAGGCACTTGAGAATTTGCCAGGCGGTAACTGTGGTAGAGGAGATTGTCACACGCTGTGTACCGATTTGCATGGGAGCGGCGCTTGGGGAGAATGCTCGGGTGCAACAGAGTGTCAATGCCATTTTCATTGTTAAAAGCCTCCACGTTACCTTGTTTAAGATTATCAAAAATATGGTGTAATGGAGATATTTCTTTTCATAGTGTATGCATCATAATAATGATTAAGTATAAGATCGGTTTAATCGATATTTCTTTCTAAATACCAAACGTTGTCATGGTGTTGGTTATCTATTTTGTGTAAGATTCAATGTAACTAGAGGAATGAAATTGGTTAATGAAGAAATTTAACTTTGTGTAGGACCGGGTTTCATGACCGAAACCGTGATTCTCATGATTATGTTCATAGACGGGAGAGATTAGAGATGATAAACAAACAACTTTTGTTGATGCAGATTTTGTGTCCGATGCTTGTCGAATAGATTAGTTTTATTTTACGCTGAATTTGTAATAGTTAGTGAAACGGTCTATCGAACATGTATAGACCCGCTCGTTTGAAGTGGTCAAACGAGAGGGTTATTCGGTTGACCGTGTGTGTTTGCAAGACAAGGGGTGTGACTATAAATAGAAAACCCTTGCCATTTGCAACATAAGGAGATTTTAGGAGGTTTGAGACCTCACCGGGAGAGATCACCACTTGGTCTCTCCCCGGATGTATACTTCTTTGGTATTAGTTCGGTTATCATGTAATCGGGCCGATTTGTAATGTTTTACTACCGGATTAATACAAAGTTGTTTGTTTATCATCTCTAATCTCTCCCGTCTTGAACCGATCTCACACGAATCACGGTTTCGGTCACGAAACTCGGTCCTACAATTGGTATCAGAGCCATGGTGCCCGATTTAGTAAATCTAACCGTTTACTAAGTCACATGTGCTCTAGATCTGTGATTTTAGTGATTTTTGTTCAAGAAGAAAAGTTGGGTGAAAATGAGAAAAACTCAGATCTGGACCCGAATTTTCAGATCTGTGCTGAAACAAGTGTTCGGTTTTATGTTTTTCACCTATATAATCAAGTTATCATCATCAAAAAATCAAAAATACAATGTTTTCGTCAAATCTGTAGTATAAACAGGGGCTGTGTTCTTGAGGTTCTTGGCGGCTGCTTAAAGAAACTAGGGTTTCTTCATACCCCGAAAGATGAAAAAGGTGCTCGAAAGATGAGACCATGGGTCGAAGGATTCAGATCTGGATCGAAAGATACCAGATATTTGTGGGAACCCTCAACAACTTCGAAAGATGATCCTCGAAGGATATCTTTCGACTTGATCAGATCTTTCGATTGATCAAAATATCTTTCAAAATTTATGATCTTTCGTAAGTTGATCCTTCGATAAGGCCTTTCATCTTTCGAGGAAAATAACATCTCTCGAAAATGGCACCGAAGAAGTAGAAGAGATATGGTTTGATGTTTATGTATTACCGGTGGGTATGTATCGATAAAGAAGATGACTGTTGCTGATTGTTTGTCTATTTTGCTGGGTATCGAAAGACAAGGAATCGGTTGAATGTATGTATCGAAGAGAGAAAGAGACTTGAAAGTTGTCGGCTGCTGCAGATTGTTCATCAAAGAAGACATGAAGATGTTTTCTGTTTGTTGGATGTGTAAATCGCAGAAAAGAGAAGATTTTCGGCTGTTATATTTTTTTTGGGGTTTCAGCAGCTTCATCGCAGAAAGAGGGAAAGAAAAAGTATTTGGGTTTGTCTAAAAAGGTAGATGGCTGCACAAATGCTTGACTTTTGGGGTATCGATGTTGTGTGTTGAAAGGGTTTGCTAAATAAAAAAAAAAAAAAATTAAAGATGGCAGGAGATGTCGGTTGTTTTTAGTGTACTTAGGTTTGAAATTGTTGACTTTTGAGGTTTATTAGATACCATGAAATAAGTTGGGGACACGAAATTTCAAGGCATGTTGGGCCTATTTGTTTTGACAATTTCTTGAATGGGCCAAGTTCTCAAAGAAAATAATTGGGCCATTATCAGTTTTAATTTTGGGTTGTGTTCACGATATATTTCATTCTATCAACCTGAAATTAAAAGAAGGGGCCCAAGTTTAGTAACGATAATGTCAGCATCAGCCATCAGTTGGAGTTTTATTTTATTTGGGCCAAGGATTTTACATGGTTTGCAGAATGGGGTCGGGTGTTCGCGAAGATTATTGAACCGGGCTTCCAAATTTCAACATCAAATTCGTACGAGTTCGGGAGCGCGCGGGATGATGCGGCATGATGAAAACAAGAGATGATGAAAACTTGATTTTTGAAAAATGTGGGGTAGTCTCAGTTACCGATGCAAACGTCAAATTATGGTGACTTGACTACTATGGGCCAAAAACAATACGGTATGTTCACTTCCGCACGTCAATGTTTATGATTGTTATCGGTTATTCGTAAATGTTCGAAAACATTTTGTTTATTGTCATATTCTCGCATTTGAAAACGAATGTATGAACCTGGAATGTCAATACCGGTCCTAACGAGTTCACAAAGTCTTTGGAGGGATACAAGTCGGATCCTACGGGGTACTAGGCGAAATTTCTTTATCAACTAGAATATGCAACGAAGAAATCTTTTTTGTTTATTGTCATATTCTCGCATTTGGTAACGAATGAATGAACCTAGAATGTCAATACCGGTCCTAACGAGTTCACAAAGTCTTTGGAGGGATACAAGTCGGATCCTACGGGGTACTAGGGGACGTTCTTATTCAACTAGAATATGCAAAGAAGAAAGTCGTTTTCGTGATTTTTCGGAACCGAGAACATTCAATGAAGATTGACGACAGTTCCGCTCAGTGGAAGGAATTGGTGAACATTTGACGACAGTTTCTTTGAAGTGGAAAGAATCTGTTAAGGTTTAGAGATTTTACCAAAGAAATGGGGGGATAAAAATTTTCGTATGTTGAATTTCTTCGGTAAATTTCTAAACGCAATAACAGGTGGTAGAGTTTGTGATTTTCTGGTGATACCAACGGTTCGGCGAGGAATGTTTTGCACATACACATATTTGAGGATTTTAATTAATTCTCCAGCCAGCGTGAAGGGTTTTGCACGGAAAAATACAGGTTTCTAAAGTCTACAGTAGTTACAAAAGCGCTGTTCACTGAAGACCTGGGGAATCTTTATGAAAGCTGATAGTTCAAGACTGAAGACCTGCAGGATTCGGTTTTGGGTTTGATGTTTCTTTGGGATTTTACAGGGATCTGGGGGTAACTCAATTCGTTGAGTTTGCAAACGATGTACTTGGTCTAGCTGACTTCCTGAGTACTGATGCTGAAGATCCGTAGTGCATTACGTGGTCAACTTCACAAAGGCGAGACAATGAGATCTGGATGTAGTTCAACTAAGCATGCTGGTTGAGCTTGCAAGGGATACACTTGGTCTAGCTGACTTTCCTGAGTGTTGATGCTGAAGATTAAAGTGCATTACTTGGTTGATTCCACAAAGACGGTTTACAGAAGACAGTTCACCAGAAATCTCTATCAATGTAGTATGCTTGTATGAAATAGAGTTCTTATGACAAGATCAAGACTTGATGCAGTTCTTAAAGATTGGAACCCTTATCAAATGCCGGTTGGAGTATTGGAAGATCAGCGGAAGATCGGTCAATTGAGGAAATTGCACAACACCCAACACGGATACGCGTACTTTGAGGGGGAACTATTATACAAGAAGCGTCAAGATACTACTTACCTGGATCATCGGTCAAGGGGGAATTTGTTAACACAGAGAAGATGAATACTTGACTGAAGATCGATTGCAGTTGCATTTTCAGCATTCGACAGCAACGGACAAGGGGGAATTTGTTGATGCAGATTTTGTGTCCGATGCTTGTCGAATAGATTAGTTTTATTTTACGCTGAATTTGTAATAGTTAGTGAAACGGTCTATCGAACATGTATAGACCCGCTCGTTTGAAGTGGTCAAACGAGAGGGTTATTCGGTTGACCGTGTGTGTTTGCAAGACAAGGGGTGTGACTATAAATAGAAAACCCTTGCCATTTGCAACATAAGGACATTTTAGGAGGTTTGAGACCTCACCGGGAGATAGACCGTTTCACTAACTATTACAAATTCAGCGCAAAATAAAACTAATCTATTCGACAAGCATCGGACACAAAATCTGCATCAACAAATTCCCCCTTGTCCGTTGCTGTCGAATGCTGAAAATGCAACTGTAATCGATCTTCAGTCAAGTATTCATCTTCTCTGTATTAACAAATTCCCCCTTGACCGATGATCCAGGTAAGTAGTATCTTGACGCTCCTTGTAAAATATTTCCCCCTTAAAGTACGTGTATCCGTGTTGGGTGTTGTGCAATTTCCTCAAAAGGCTCAATTGACCGATCTTCCGCTGATCTTCCAATACTCCAACCGGCATTTGATAAGGGTTCCATTCTTTTAAAAGCTGCATCAAGTCTTGATCTTCAAGCATACTACATTGGTAGAGGTTTCTGGTGAACTGTCTTCTGTAAACCGTCTTTGTGGAATCGACCAAGTAATGCACTTTAATCTTCAGCATCAACACTCAGGAAAGTCAGCTAGACCAAGTGTATCCCTTGCAAGCTCAACCAGCATGCTTAGTTGAACTACATCCAGATCTCATTGTCTCGCCTTTGTGAAGTTGACCACGTAATGCACTACGGATCTTCAGCATCAGTACTCAGGAAGTCAGCTTGACCAAGTAAATCGTTTGCAAACTCAACGAATTGAGTTACCCCCAGATCCCTGTAAAATCCCAAAGAAACATCAAACCCAAAACCGAATCCTGCAGGTCTTCAGCCTTGAACTATCAGCTTTCATAAAGATTCCCCCAGGTCTTCAGTAAACAGCGCTTTGAAACTACTGTCAACTTTAGATACCTGTATGTTTCCGTGCAAAACCCTTCACGCTGGCTGGAGAATTAATTAAAATCCTCAAATATGTGTTTGTGCAAAACATTCCACGCCGAACCGTTTGTATCACCAGAAAATCACAAACTCTACCACCTGTGATTGCGTTTAGAAATTTACCGAAGAAATTCAACATATGAAAAATTTTTATCCCCCCATTTCTTTGGTAAAATCTCTAAACCTTAACAGATTCTCTCCACTTCAAAGAAACTGTCGTCAAATGTTCACCAATTCCCTTCACTTAGCGGAACTATCGTCAATCTTCACTGAATGTTCTCGGTTCCGAAAAATCACGAAAACGACTTTCTTCTTTGCATATTCTAGTTGAATAAGAACGTCCCCTAGTACCCCGTAGGATCCGACTTGTATCCCTCCAAAGACTTTGTGAACTCGTTAGGACCGGTATTGACATTCTAGGTTCATTCATTCGTTACCAAATGCGAGAATATGACAATAAACAAAAAGATTTCTTCGTTGCATATTCTAGTTGATAAAGAAATTTCACCTAGTACCCCGTAGGATCCGACTTGTATCCCTCCAAAGACTTTGTGAACTCGTTAGGACCGGTATTGACGTTCCAGGTTCATACGTTCGTTTTCAAATGCGAGAATATGACAATAAACAAAATGCTTTCGAACATTTACGAATAACCGATAACAATCATAAACATTGACGTGCGGAAGTGAACATACCGTATTGTTTTTGGCCCATAATAGTCGCGTCACCATTTTTGACATTTGCATCGGTAACCGTGACTACCCCACATTTTTCAAAAATCAAGTTTTCATCATCTCTTGTTTTCATCATGCCGCATCATCCCGCGCGCTCCCAAATTCGTACGAATTTGATGTTGAGATTTGGAAGCCCGGTTCAAATAATCTTCGCGAACACCCGATCAACTAGTTGTTTACAAATATAATAACTGAATTTGCAACAAAAATCAAAGCCCACACTTGAACTTATAGAGAATTTTGTTGATCCAAAACAACTTTCAAAAAGGCCCAAAATGAATTAGTTAAAGTCTTTCACTAGAGACCCACTAATGAATTAGTTTACTTCAAAGAGGCCCAAACATAAGAGCTATCATCAAGCAATCACAGCCCAAAGAAAATTTTCATATAATTCAAGTGAAGGCCCGATAATAATGAAACTGGAAATTCAATTAATTGTAGCCCAGCAAAGAAATAGCCCCATCTTGTGAAGTAAAAATCGTGGGTCCAAACAGAAACCCTATCAGCCCATCTTATACCTGCGACATTTATCTTTACAGCCTCCATCATCTTCTCTTGTCTCTTTCTCTACCAAGAAAGATCAGCCGACAACAAAAACCTAGACACAAAAATATGTCATTTGCCATTTCATCATCTTTCTCTCTGCGATACCAAACTTTTCAATCCTCTTCACTTCGATACACATCAAGCAGCAAAACAGAATCCATTAAAATCCGAAATCAGCAAATATCTTCATGTCCGACTTCTTCTTCTTCTGTTTCTGCGATACCCAGCAACAAAACTGCGATACCTTGTGCGCCGCCAACCTCCTGTCTTCTCCTTCTCAGCGATACCAGCTGAAACCCTGTTTCAGTCGACGAAAATAAGGAACCCACGAAACTGATTGATCTTGTTGGCCGACGATCTGGATCCTTCGAAACAGAAGATATATGCTGGACGATTGATGCTCGAAAGATGAATTGGTCAACGAAGGATTTGACCTATTGGATCCTTCGAGCTGATCAGACTTTTCGAAAGATGGATCAGGTCGAAAGATATCCTTCGAGGATCATCTTTCGAAGTTGTTGAGGGTTCCCACAAATATCTGGTATCTTTCGATCCAGATCTGGATCCTTCGACCCAAAGTCTCATCTTTCGAGCACCTTTTTCATCTTTCGGGGTATGAAGAAACCCTAGTTTCTTTAAGCAGCCGCCAAGAACATCAAGAACACAGCCTCTGTTCAATTTTGCAGATTTGACGAAAACACTTTGTATACAATTTTTGATGATGATAACTTGAATATTTAGGTGAAAAACATAAAACCCAACACTTGTTTCAGCACAGATCTGAAAATCTCGATCCAGATCTGGGTTTTTCTCATTTTCACCCAACTTTTCTTCTTGAACAAAAATCACTAAAATCACAGATCTAGAGCACATGTGACTTAGTAAACGGTTAGATTTACTAAATCTGGCACCATGGCTCTGATACCAATTGTAGGACCGGGTTTCGTGACCGAAACCGTGATTCTCATGATTATGTTCATAGACGGGAGAGATTAGAGATGATAAACAAACAACTTTGTATTAATCCGGTAGTAAAACATTACAAATCGGCCCGATTACATGATAACCGAACCAATACCAAAGAAGTATACATCCGGGGAGAGACCAAGTGGTGATCTCTCCCGGTGAGGTCTCAAACCTCCTAAAAACTCCAATGTTGCAAATGGCAAGGGTTTTCTATTTATAGTCACACCCCTTGTCTTGCAAACACACACGATCAACCAAATAACCCTCTCGTTTGACCACTTCAAACGAGCGGGTCTATACACGTTCGATAGACCGTTTCACTAACTATTACAAATTCAGCGCAAAATAAAACTAATCTATTCGACAAGCATCGGACACAAAATCTGCATCAACACTTTGAACAAAAACACAAAATGCTTTGTTTGATGTAAAATATAATAAAATTTTATAGCAGTTTCTGACAGCATGTATAGGAAATAAACCAAAGTCTCACATCTATAATGAAACAAGGAAGTCACAAAAAAATTGGCTGACTTGGGTTAACAAAAGGTTGGACATTGGTCAATTATGTCCATTCAAATCATACAACAGTTATATGCTTTGATCTCAAAGTGAACAACGGGTTAAACTAGCCACAATAAATACTCGCTAAATCAAAATGGTTTTACTTGATTTAATGAAGTGTACAACGTGTCAAAACACCATTTTGTCATCTTCAATGGGCACGTTGGAGTCAAGTAGCATGTTGCATAACTTCTGTTGTTTTAATATATAGACCTCCATAAAATTTTCTTTCACAAAATCACATACCTAAGAAAAATTTTAAAATAATATGTTTCTATACAAGAAAACCGTTTAATATAAGATTTACGTTTCTAAGACACCAAAAATAGCACACCACCCTCTGTCATTCAAACGCCCAAAACTGAGAGGCCTCATACATTGTAATTACCCATGGCACATAGGTTCTTAAGTTAGAAAATTCATCCGTAAACTAGATGAAAACGTTTAAAACATCACTATAGAGTAGATAACATGATTGTTCAAATTACTATAACAGTTATTAGCAAAAACAAATCAAACAGAATGCAGGTCTCTCAGGACGTGCCTTCCGTGCGTCGTTTAATTGTTAAAGGATTTTTCTTAAAATAAAAACTAACTATATAAAGCTATAACTAAAATACCATTTATTTAAATATTTGGAATGATTGAAAATGTAATATCTGTAACATATTTGAAAAATAGGGAAATGAAATATAAGTTGTTGTTATAAGTTATGTTCATCAAAATAGAAGAAAGTAATTTAATGTTATATCTATTTCATCAAACATTGTACTTAGTATTACCATAAACCTAAACTCATAACATATATCATTTAATATGTTAAACCGACAATACAACCGTTTTAATGTTATTACTCCAACTCATCCTATAAATGCACATCTTTGTAAACCAAATTTTTTCAACTTAATTTTCGCAGTACACTTGAACACTAAGCAACAACACACAAGCCATGAAACTTTTTATTAGCATGCTAATTACCCTTTTACTAGTTATCACAACATCTGCACAGAAAGGTGAGTTTAGATGTGTGTTCGTTTATAATATATGTTATCTTTAAATAAAAATGTAGATTAATCTCATCCTATAATTTGTTTTAATTTACGTACAAGAATTTCATATATTTTTGTTAACTTTATGGATGGTGTTAGATGTTGCGATTATTAATGAAGGTGGTGAGGACGATGGCATAGATCGACGCACATGTGAGGCACTTGAGAATTTGCTGAGCGGTAACTGTGGTAGAGGAGATTGTCACACGTTGTGCACCGATTTGCATGGGAGCGGCGCTTGGGGAGAATGCTCAGGTGCAACAGAGTGTCAATGTCATTTTCATTGTTAAAAGCCTCCACGTTACCTTGTTTAAGATTATCAAAAATTTGGTGTAATAGAGATATTTCTTTTCATAGTGTATGCATCATAATAATGATTAAGTATAAGATCGGTTTAATCGATATTTTTTTCTAAATACAAAACGTTGTCATGGTGTTGGTCATCTATTTTGTGTAAGGTTCAATGTAACTAGAAGAATGAAATAGGTTAATGATGAAATTTAACTTTGAACAAAAACACAAAATGCTTTTTTTGAAGTAAAATATAATAAAATTTTATAGCACTTTCTGACAGCATGTTTAGGAAATAAACCAAACTTTCAAATCTATAATGAAGCTAAGATGTCACAAAAAATTGGCTGATTTAGGTTAACAAAAAGTTGCACATTGGTCAATTTATGTCCATTCAAATCATACAACAGGTGTATGCTTTGATCGCAAAGTGAACAACGGGTTAAACTGGCCACAAAAAATACTCGCTAAATCAAAATGGTTCTACTTGATTTATTGAAGTGTACGACGTGTCAAAACACCATTTTGTCATCTTCAATGGGCACGTTGGTGTCGAGCAGCATGTTGCATGTCTTCTGTTGTTTTAATATATAGAACTCCCTAAAATTTTCTTTCACAAAATCACATACCTAAAAGAAAATTTCAAAATAATATGTTTCTATCCAAGAACAACCGTTTAATATAAGATTTACGATTCTAAGACACCAAAAATAGCACACCACCCTCTGTCATTCAAATGCCCAAACCTGAGAGGCCTCATACGTTGTAATTACCCATGGCACGTAGATTCTTAAGTTAGAAAATTAATCTGTAAACTAGATGAAAACATTTGAAACATCACTATCAAGTAGATAACATAATTGTTCAAATTACTATAACAGTAATTAGCAAAAACAAATCGAACAGAATGCAGGTCTCTCAGGACGTGCCTTTCGTGCCCTTCTACCGACATTTCTTGTTTAATTTTTAAATGATTTTTCTTAAAATTAAAACTAACTAGATAAAGTTATAACTAAAATGCCATTTTTTAAATATTTGGAATAATTGAAAATGTAGTATCTGTAACATATTTGAAAAATAAGGGAATGAAATATAAGCTGTTGTTATAAGTTATGTTCATCAAAATAGAAGAAAGTAATTTATTGTTATATCTGTTTCATCAAACATTATGCTTAGTATTACCATAAACCTGAACTTATAACATATAGCATTTAATATGTTAATCCGACAATACAACCGTTTTAATGTTATTACTCTAACTCATCCTATAAATGCACATCTTTGTAAACCAAAATTTTTCAACTTACTTTTTGCAGTACACTTGAACACGAAGCAACAACACACATGCCATGAAGCTTTTTGTTAGCATGCTTATTACCCTTTTACTAGATATCACAACATCTGCACAGAAAGGTGAGTTTAGATGTGTGTTCGTTTATAATATATGTTATCTTTAAATAAAAATGTAGATTAATCTCAACCTATAATATGTTTTAATTTACGTATAAGAATTTCAGATATTTTTGTTAACTTTATGGATGGTGTAAGATGTTGCGATTATTAATTAAAGTGGTGAGGACGATGGCATAGATCGACACACATGTGAGGCACTTGAGAATTTGCCGAGCGATAACTGTGGTAGAGGAGATTGTCACGCATTGTGCACCGATTTGCATGGGAGCGGCACTTGGGGAGAATGCTTGGGTGCAACAGAGTGTCAATGTCATTTTCATTGTTAAAAGCCTCCACGTTACCTTGTTTAAGATCATCAAAAATATGGTGTAATAGAGATATTTCTTTTCATAGTGTATGGCTCATAATAATGATTAAGTATAAGATAGGTTTAATCGATATTTCTATCTGAATACAAATCGTTGTCATGGTGTTGGTTATCTATTTTGTGTAAGGTTCAATGTAACTAGAAGAATGAAATAAGTTAATAAAGAAATTTAACTTTGAACAAAAACACAAAATGCTTTTTTTGATGTAAAATATAATAAACTTTTATTGCACTTTCTGAAGCGTGTTTAGGAAATAAACCAAACTTTCAAATCTATAATGAAACTAAGATGTCACAAAAAATTGGCTGATTTAGGTTAACAAAAAGTTGCACATTTGTCAATTTATGTCCATTCAAATCATACAACACTTATATGCTTTGATCGCAAAGTGAACAATGGGTTAAACTGGCCACAATAAATACTCGCTAAATCAAAATGGTTCTACTTGATTTAATGAAGTGTACGACGTGTCAAAACACCATTTTGTCATCTTCAATGGGCACGTTGGTGTCGAGCAGCATGTTGCATAACTTCTGTTGTTTTAATATATAGACCTCCCTAAAATTTTCTTTCACAAAATCACATACCAAAAAGAAAATTTCAAAATAATATGTTTCTATCCAAGAACAACCGTTTAATATAAGATTTACGATTCTAAGACACCAAAAATAGCACAACACCCTTTGTCATTCAAACGCCCAAAACTGAGAGGTCTCATACGTTGTAATTACCCCTGGCACATAGATTCTTAAGTTAGAAAATTCCTCTGTAACAAGATGAAAATATTTGAAACATCACTATCAAGTAGATAACATAATTGTTCAAATTACCATAACAGTTATTAACAAAAACAAATCAAACAGAATGCAGGTCTCTCGGGACGTGCCTTTCATTCCCTTCTACCGACATTTCTCGTTTAATTTTTAAATGATTTTTCTTAAAATAAAAACTAACTAGATAAAGTTATAACTAAAATACCATTTTTTAAATATTTGGAATAATTGAAAATATAATATCTGTAACATATTTGAAAAAGAAGGGAATGAAATATAAGTTGTTGTTATAAGTTATGTTCATCAAAATAGAAGAAAGTAATTTATTGTTATATCTGTTTCATCAAACATTATGCTTAGTATTACCATAAACCTGGACTTATAACATATAGCATTTAATATGTTAAACCGACAATACAACCGTTTTAATTTTATTACTCCAACTCATCCTATAAATGCACATCTTTATAAACCAAATTTTTTCAACTTACTTTTCGCAGTACACTTGAACACTAGGCAAAAAAACACAAGCCATGAAGCTTACTATTAGCATGCTTATTACCCTTTTACTAGTTATCACAACATCTGCCCAGAAAGGTAAGTTTAGATGTGTGTTTGTTTATAATATATGTTATCTTTAAATAAATATTTAGATTAATCTCATCCTATAATATGTTTTTACGTATAAGAATTTTAGATATTTTTGTTAACTTTATGGATTGTGTTAGATGTTGGGATTATTAATGAAGGTGGTGAGGACGATCACATAGATCGACGCACATGTGAGCCACTTGAGAATTTGCCGAGCGGTAACTGTGGTAGATGAGATTGTCACACGCTGTGTACCGATTTGCATGGGAGCGGCGCTTGGGGAGAATGCTCGGGTGCAACAGAGTGTCAATGTCATTTTCATTGTTAAAAGCCTCCACGTTACCTTGTTTAAGATTATCAAAAATATGGTGTAATAGAGATATTTCTTTTCATAGTGTATGCATCATAAAAATGATTAAGTATAAGATCGGTTTAATCGATATTCTTTCTAAATACAAAACGTTGTCATGGTGTTGGTTATCTATTTTGTGTAAGGTTCAATGTAACTAGAGGAATGAAATTGGTTAATGAAAAAATTTAACTTTGAATAAAAACACAAAATGCTTTGTTTGATGTAAAATATAATAAAATTTTATAGCAGTTTCTGACAGCATGTTTAGGAAATAAACCAAACTTTCACATCTATAATGAAACGAAGAAGTCACAAAAAAGTTGGCTGATTTAGATAAACAAAAAGTTGCACATTGGTCAATTTATGTCCATTCAAATCATACAACAGGTATATGCTCTGATCTCAAAGTGAACAATGGGTTAAACTGGCCACAATAAATACTCGATAAATCAAAATGGTTCTACTTGATTTAATGAAGTGTACAACGTGTCAAAACACCATTTTGTCATCTTCAATGGGCACGTTGGTGTCGAGCAGCATGTTGCATGACTTCTGTTGTTATAATATATAGACCTCCCTAAAATTTTCTTTCACAAAATCACATACCTATAAAAAAAATTGAAAATAATATGTTTCTATCCAATAACAAATGTTTATTATAAGATTTACAATTCTAAGACACAAAAGATAGCACCACCACCCTCTGTCATTCAAACGCCCAAAACTGAGAGGCCTCATACGTTGTAATTACCCATGGCACCTAGATTCTTAAGTTAGAATATTCATACGTAAACTAGATCAAAACGTTTGAAACATCACTATCAAGTCGATAACATGATTGTTCAAATTACTGTAACAGTTATTAGCAAAAACCAATCGAACAGAATACCAGTCTCTCAGGGCGTGCCTTCTGTGCCCTTCTACCGACATTTCTCGTTTAATTGTTAAATGATTTTTCTTAAAATAAAAACTAACTTTATAATGTTATAACTAAAATACCATTTTTTAAATATTTGGAATGACTGAAAATGTAGTATCTGTAACATATTTGAAAAATAGGGAAATGAAATATAAGTTGTTATAAGTTATGTTCATCAAAATAGAAGAAAGTAATTTAATGTTATATCTATTTCATCAAACATTGTACTTAGTATTACCATAAACCTAAACTTATAACATATATAATTTAATATGCTAAACCGACAATACAACCGTTTTAATGTTATTACTCCAATTCCTCCTATAAATGCACATCTTTGTAAACCAATTTTTTTCAACTTACTTTTCGCAGTACACTTGAACACTAGGCAAAAAAACACAAGCCATGAAGCTTATTATTAGCATGCTTATTACCCCTATACTAGTTATCACAACATCTGCCCAGAATGGTAAGTTTAGATGTGTGTTTGTTTATAATATATGTTATCTTTAAATAAAAATTTAGATTAATCTCATCCTATAATATGTTTTTACATATAAGAATTTCAGACATTCTTGTTAACTTTATGGATTGTGTTAGATGTTGGGATTATTAAAGAAGGTGGTGAGGACGATGACATTGATTGACACACATGTGAGGCACTTGAGAATTTGCCGAGCGGTAATTGTGGTTGAGGTGATTGTCACACGCTGTGTACCGATTTGCATGGGAGCGGCGCTTGGGGAGAATGCTCGGGTGTAACAGAGTGTCAATGTCATTTTCCTTGTTAAAAGCCTCCTCGTTACCTTGTTTAAGATTATCAAAAATATGGTGTAATAGAGATATTTCTTTTCATAGTGTATGCATCATAATAATGATTAAGTATAAGATCGGTTTAATCGATATTTCTTTCTAAATACAAAACGTTGTCATGGTGTTGGTTATAAATTTTTTGTAAGGTTCAATGTAACTAGAGGAATGAAATAGGTTAATGAAGAAATTTAACTTTGAACAAAAACACAAAATGTTTTGTTTGATGTAAAATATAATAAAATTTTATAGCTCTTTCTGACAGCATGTTTAGGAAATAAACCAAACTTTCAAATCTATAATGAAACTAACATGTCACAAAAAATTGGCTTATTTGGGTTAACAAAAAGTTGCACATTGGTCAATTTATGTCCATTCAAATCATACAACAGGTATATGCTTTGATCTTAAACTGGCCACAATAAATACTCGCTAAATCAAAATGGTTCTACTTGATTTAATGAAGTGTACGACGTGTCAAAACACCATTTTGTCATCTTCAATAGGCACGTTGGTGTCGAGCAGCATGTTGCATGACTTCTATTGTTTTAATATATCGACCTCCCTAAAATTTTCTTTCACAAAATCACATACCTAAAAGAAAATTTCAAAATAATATGTTTCTATCCAACAACAACCGTTTAATATAAGATTTATGATTCTAAGACACTGAAAATAGCACACCACCCTTTGTCATTCAAACGCCCAAAACTGAGAGGCCTCATACGTTGTAATTACCCATGGCACGTAGATTCTAAAGTTAGAAAATTCATCGGTAAACTAGATGAAAACGTTTGAAACATCACTATCAAGTAGATAACATGATTGTTCAAATTACTATAACAGTTATTAGCAAAAACAAGTAGAACAGAATGCAGGTCTCCCAGGACTTGCCTTTCGTGCCCTTCTACCGACATTTCTCGTTTAATTTTTAAATGATTTTTCTTAAAATAAAAACTAACTAGATAAAGTTATAACTAAAATGCCATTTTTTAAATATTTGGAATAATTGAAAATATAATATCTGTAACATATTTGAAAAATAAGGGAATGAGATATAATTTGTGATAACCCGTAATTTCTAGAATCCTTTCACTGTACTGATCCTTTGTCTTGCGATGTATGTTACCTGAATATTACATGTTTGATTATTAGTAAATGATTGCTTGTTTACGTGTCATGTGTTGTGAGAATATTGTATGTACGTATAAGTCTCGTCTCACCAAAACACTTGGGCCGCACACCCTTGTTCCATGTTCTATCTTGGCCCAAAATCCCCTTTTGTATCCCGAATGCGCAGCCCAAAACCACACAGCCCAAGGTTTGGCCCGGTTCTTGTGGTAATCGCATACACACAAAAGGTTGTGTGTGGTTTTCGCGATTTAGTTTTCACCAACACAACAAACCCTAGCTCTCTCTCCTCTCTCTTTGAATTATACGGCAGCCTACCCCCTCCCTTTGCTTCGAAGCCGACGGCAGAATATCCCCATCGAAGCACACCTTCCCTCTCAGATCAGTCTCTCTTGTCTAGCAACACTCATCTTTCGCTTAGTGTGCTTGTACTCGTTTTAATCCTGATTGATTGTTCACGGCTACGTGCGGTTTGTTATTAGATTGCGTTGATGTTCATGAGTTCTGGTGTGATCTAGGATATGCTGGTTGTTGTTAAATGAATGATTTAGGGCTGATTGGTATGCAAACTATTGAGGATCAACATGTTTAGATCGAATGTTATTGTGTACTGAAGGTTGTATGATAAACTAGATTCGTATGATAGCAAATGTTCATGAGTATGTTTAGGAAATTCAAGATATGTTGAATTGGCCGAATGTGGATGATAATTGATATGTTAGTTGATTAGATGGTTGATGTTTCGTGATTATGAATTCGATTAATTATGTATGATTGAATAACGATTATGCTCATGATTGTAATTATGTGTTAAGATGAAACTGCCATTGATAACCTGCTAAAACTATGGAAGTTGGTTGATTTTGTGATTATGGAATGTAACTTATTTATCGGGTATTAAGGAAAGATATAACTGATATTGTATGAGTCGCACAAGATAACCCAGTCGCACAAGATAACCCAGCCGCACAAGGGGCCTCCAACCTGATTTGAACCCACATTATTTTATTTGGGCCGCACCTATAGCGACCAGGCCCATTGGTTTGTGCGACTAGAAGGGTGGAGCGCACAAGTTGTGCGATTAGAGGGGTAGGCCACACAATCTGTTACTGAGCCAGTCATGTTGGGCTGGACCACGCATAGGATCGCACAAGGGTATGGGATAGCACAAGTGATCCTGATCGCACAACAGTAGAGGGATTGCACAAGCCCTTTCTGGCCTTATGTTTCGCGGGCCTGTTATACTAAATGGGCCGCATAGTGATGGATTGGATTTGATGCTACCAGCTTATTTATATGTGTATGAAATGTGAACTGTGTATGCTTGGTGTAAAGTGCTAGATTATGTGCATGAAAAGTAAATCACATACGAACTGATTGGGTATATGTAAACGTTATAGGCTTTGATTGACTAACTTGAACGTGTGATCTGTCTTACCTGTCACACCCCTTTCTGCGGCGGAAGCACGAGGTGTGATCATGAAAGGTTCTCATTGCATACGAAGAGTAAACATACTACATGCTCAAAAATACCTTCAAATATTACATTACTGAAAACATACGTCAAGTGTTTACAACACGAGATAACATATTGTCTTAAAAGTCACAACTTTATTTAAACATAAACAAAGCAACATCCACGAGCATGAGTAAGACCACGCGCACATCCATCCTAGTTACCTGAAATACATGTGAGTTTTGGAAAAACGTCAACATAAAGTTGGTGTGAATTCATGCAATTTTTGTATTTCACGTTTGTATACTTTGTATGAAAACATAATTTGTGTTTTGTATAAATCAAGTCTTTTGTGTACACCACGTACTCATGTATAAATCAAATATTTCTGTATGTATCAAGTGTTAATGGGTTGCAAAGCCATTAACATGTGACACGACATAGGAAGTCACCAAACCATAGGCATTTTTCTGTAGTCGATTTACGACTGAGACACAAAAACACTGCTCGGTAAAAGAGTGGCCAAGAGTGGGGCTGCCCGGAACCCATTAGATCTAATCTTTTGTTCTGCGGTCTAAGTATGTACACGATTAATGGTGCTTCTGTACCCTATTCGTGACACTATTTCTCATAACGCATCCTACTTGGTTCTCGTTCTCACCAAGCGCGTTTCTTGTTATCATTTCTCATAGCGCCTCATACTTGGTTCTCGTTCTCACCAAGTGCGCTTCTCATATCCTTATATTTCGTCACACTTGGTTCTCGTTCTCACCAAGTGTACTTCTTGTATTTATATCATACCAATTATAAATTTTGTACATTTGTACATGTATTTCACCCACGAAGTTATAAAAACTGAAAGCAGTTAAAGAGAAAAGGGGGAGCATGAACTCACAACTTTGCGTTCCTGTGCGTCGTAAACTTCACCGGATTTGCTTACTTAACGTCGTAACCTATACGCGTTTTCTTAATGTTAGTCACTAGACTTGTATCGCACAAGTACAGTCACTCTCTTGTATTTGTATTGTTGTGTTAAAAATGTTCCATATTTTTAACTACGTATCCTACTTATATTATTTCCTCTAAAATAAATATAAGTCTCTTGTGTTTTGCACTTCGCACCCGAATTATGTATCTTGTATTTTGTTTGTGTATCTTTGTGTTTATACTCCTCGCGAGTATTTAGTGTATTTTTACGTCTTAATACGCTAGCACATATTACACATACTATATACACTTAGCACAAAAGTTGGTGATAAAATAATATATATTTTTCTCTCAAAAATATACATACTTATATCCATTTTTATTCTTGAAGAAATCCTCATTTCTTATCACCTAAAATTAGGGAAACCTTGGTAATACTTTTAAACACATTTTTAGGGAATAAGTTCCTCAAAAACTTATATTTTTCTAAGTGTCAAAATTTATAAAAATTTTAACAGAGTTTCCCCTAAAAATGGAGGTTTCCCATGTTTTCAAAACATGTGTTTATTTTCTTTTAAATCGTCAACAATCTCCTCATTCAACAATAAACAATATGCAACTAGTTAAAATAGACATAATCGCAGAAATACATGAACTTGTGGTTTTTCCAAAATAGGTAGTATCCTCCCATTATTTTTGGTTGATCTTTGTATAGATCAACTTTGTTTCTTGAAAGTCTCGCTTTTAAAGAAGTTACATCTTTACAACTTCCGGTAAGCATTTACAAAAATAGTTATTTTGTCGAAATTTTGTGTTACACAAGTGTTTGCATACTCGTGTGTTTGCTAAAATCATTCTTCTTCATGTAAGACTCGGCTTTAGAAAATATGATTTCTTTGACGCTCGGTCCTTTGAAAATACCGCTTGTAGATACGTCGATCTACTAGTTTTAAACACTATTTCATAAGTTAAATTGCTTTTACACAAGTTCATGATGTGTGTGGTAGAGTTTCATCATTTAACCTTTGTTACTCTTAAACAAGCTTTATGTCATAATCCAAGATCATGACTAAACCGGGTTAAATGATGATCCGAGCTACCACAACATAGATCGGGTCCAAATAATCACACAAGTCAAATACTACATGATTTACACAACATATGTGCTTTTAACCACCATTTTTAGTGTTTTTAGTAGACTTTTGTGTGTCATCTTGTATGTTAACGAGTTTTAACCGTTACGAATCATTTTAACCACTTCAATATAGTTCAAGAGAGTGATTTAAGCAACATACCACTAGCTCGAGGCTAGGGAAGAATCTAAGCACAAATCGAGTGGATAAAAGCAAAGTAGAGAGGTCCTTCGCTTTCCGTTTGCACCAAGCCTCCTTGAATATGATCCTTAACGCTTGTGTGACCTTGGAATGGCTTGAACAAGGCTCGAAAAATTGATGGATGCTTATGGGTGTTTGGCCGTGAGCTTGAGAGAGCAAGAGAGAGTGTGATGTGTGAAGTTATGAGATGTGAATGATCTTATGTGCTTAACTAGTTACTTATAGGTAATTTAGAGATTATGGACCAAAGGTTTCAATGTCCTCTTGATATGGAACATAAGAGGATTAAATAATGAAAATGGTACATGGTAGGTCACAAGGTGACCGAATCGGCCCAAGGGGGGGGGGGGGGTTCTAGTTCCATTCTAACCATTTAGTTAGCTTATTAGTTAGGTTAACTTAGTTAAGTTTAGGGATTAACCCGGTTACTAGTGTGTTGTGCTCTACAGTGGGTGTTAGGGTATTCAGGGACCCTAACTGGCTCAGAAAAAGATAAACAATATTATTAACAATATTTTCATGTTCCGGGTATAGTCCGGTTGTTCGGTTACATACCGATTCGTTAAAGTGCTAAATTGCACCTTTTGGTGTTTAATAAGTATCTTTTTGTAATACTATCGATTCCCAACACTTAGGGAAATATTCTGGATAATAAAACGGCATTTCTGCAAAATATTCATGTGTCTAAATGCTGAATTATTGCTGAATTTAATAAATTCTGTACTTAAGGTGCGTTTCGGGTGCTTTTTAGTGCTTATATTTGCTTTCGCATTGCTTATATATTAAACCCTTGTATGTACTCTTGGGTTTTAATGCATTCTTGCTGTCGGACCTACACCTAGGCTCCAATCTTTATTGTCTGGCTGCTTTCTGCAGTTCCATTGACACATGGTGTCTTACCGGTGAGTTTACTTAGTATTTTTGACGCAACGCTCTCGTTTGTGCATAAAGCAATATTTTGTAGTATACAACATGCATGAATTCACTTGTTTAGTATGTAATTAGACATGGCTGACAATTAAGCACATAATTGCAGTCATTAAGCACTAATTAAAGTGTACGGAAATTACCGGTTTGAGCCAGTTGTCACATTACCGAGCCAATCTAAGGTGAGTTCACTACTCTTGAGCATGCGTCCCGGTGCTGCACTGTCTGTAGAAAAAGAACCAGTTCAGGTAACTGGACACGGGCCGTGTTCACCCAACACGCCCCCGTGTCCAGACTTCTGTTTCTCTTGTTTTAAATTTGTTACTGGCACTTGAACACGGGGCCGTGCCCGGATAACACGGGGCCGTGTTCAGCGCCCAGTAACACAAAATTTTTGCTTTTTCACACCTTTTACACATTCAATCAACCTAAAAATTTATTTTTGGGACATATTGAGGACAATGTGTAATTTAAGTGTGGGGGGGATGCTAAAACCTTGAATCTTGCAAGTCCAAAATACAAGCCTTACACAAAACTCTATTGGAACCGCTAATCACCCCAAATTTTTTTTCAAAAATTTTCATTTTTTTTACTTGTCTTGGTTTAACTCGGGAAATTCAAGTTCTCAAAAAGGTTATATTTTTACGAATTTACAACCGATAGCGTCGTGATAAAAAGAACCAACATAAGAAAATTATGAAAAGGCATAACAAGCTTAGTTAAAATTTGATTATATATACTTGATTACATAAAAACCCATTCCCACAAAAGTGAGTTTTGAGCCTTTATTGAGCATACAATTACATATCATTAGAACTAAATGCTCATTTTCGTTTCTTGTGTGAATAGCCGCTTGGTTCTTACGACTCTAGAACTTGCCATGACGATACATTCCCGGTCCTTACCAACTTAAACCCGAGTAAGTAAATGATGGAGGCATTAGGACTAACCTTTTTTATTTTCTACACCATTATTTTTCTTTTTTTTTTACCACCTACCCAAAATCCCCCTAGTTAGCCCCTTTGAGTCTAGACCTTTTCATTTCATAACCCAAACCAAACACCCTTTTACCCACCAAAACCTTTTTCATTTTACCCCTTTGTTTTAGTAACAAGTTCGACTTTTCGTATGATATCGAAAAAAAAATTTGTGTTGATGATGAAGCAAAAGAAAATAAACAAACAAGTTCATCAAAAATAACTTTGTTTGAATAAATAGCTTCATCAAAATAAAAGTGACAAAAAATAGAAAGTCATACGAAAACCGACACTTGTTACGCTTTTTCACCCTTTTTCTACTAACCACTAACCACCAACCCAACCACCTACTTTTAACCCAAGCCTAACCCTTAACCCACAAAGTCCTCTTGATATTTACAAAGGTATATAAGTTAAAAAGGAGGAGGATTGATTGCTTGGCAAGCCTGTGGTAGGAGTAAGTTCCATGCCGCTCTCGAGTGATCCACAAAAATACATTTTCGGCCGAGTGTTGAGTGATCCCCGTGAGGTATGTGAACTTGTATATAAATAAAATTTTACAAAGGCATGCTATGCCCTAATAAGTAATTTATCTTATGAAAAGTTTTAAATAAATCATGACGAATAGGATTGTAAATAAATAAAAATAAAACTAAATAAAGAATCGTGGAAATCCCGACACTCTACGACAAGCCCAAAAACCTTCTTCTCTACCCATTCCATTTGGGAGTGTATAGCCACATATTAAAGAGTTTTGCTTGAGGACAAGCAAAGATTCAAGTGTGGGGGTATTTGATGTGTTCAAATATTAACATATAAATTTCATCAAATGAGGCATAAAACTAACCCTTTTTTAGTACTAATGTTGGAAAAAGTGTGCTTTTGTCTTCCTTTTGTATTTTCAGGATTAAATGAGCTCAAATTAACAAAAGAAGCAAAAAGACATCAAAATCTAACATAAATACAAGAAAAAGGACAAGACATGACATGCCCGACCCCACGACAGCATCTTCCCAAGCAAAACAAGAGATCAGAAGCCTGAACACGCCCCGTGCTCAGCCAGCACGGGGGCGTGCCCAAGTGTCAGCAGAAAAGACAAAGTGGTAGAAGCTTCTATTGCCCACCACAGGGCCGTGCTTAGCGGACACGGGGCCGTGGTCAACTATAAGATTCGCACAATCCAGCAAATCTGCATAGTACAAAGATTCTTCTGCACACGGGGTCGTGCTCAGCGGACACGGGGGCGTGGTCAACTAATAAGACAAAGCTGCATTAAATGAAGAAAGAGAAGGATGTGGACACGGGGCCGTGCCCGAGCTTCTGTTCAGCCTATAAATAGAAGTGCTTGGCTCAAGCTCAAACCATCCCTTGGCACACCACCTCTCTCACACTTCACCCACCACCACCATAACACCATCATCCACCACCATCATCCATTGTCCATCGTAGAGTGTGTGAGTCGTCTCGGGATCCAAGATTGATCGTAAGAGTTCTTGACAATCAAGGCCATGTTTGCCTAAGTCTCTTACATCACTTGGTGAAGACAAAGTGTCTAGTGTAATACTTTTTATTTCTAATCTTTTGCACTTTTTACTTGGTTTTTTAATAATGACTTTAATAATTAGTTGCTTATGTTGAAGGTGATCTTTCTTTATCGTTTGTCCGTGGTGTCTTGGCATTATTTTACTGTCTATATAAAATAAAATATTTTCACCATTCATATCTCCACGGTCTATATGGAGGTATGTTGGCTACCTGGTCGGGGGTTAAGGGAACGGTTTGGTAAATGTCTTGCCATTGTTCAGCGTTTAGAGGTCCTGCAATGGACCTGGGTCAAATTTAGTAGGACCTCCTTCAATACTTCACGGTATTGGATGGCGGGGGTCCAAACTCTTTGATCCCCTCATAAGTTAACTACTATTAATACTATAACCCGGCTATTTAGGACTGTATCCCTGCTGACTCAGACTACTTAGTCGAGGGTAACGTCACCTCCAAAAGAGGGGCCTACCATAATTTGCATTAATAACTTAATTCATTATCTTCCAATAATCCACCCTTTTAGGATTGTATCCTTGCTGACTCAAACTACTGGGGTGAGGGTAACGTCACCTTCAAAAGAGGGGCCTACTACAATAACTAAGATAATCTCTTAATTATGTGCAAAAGTGCGGAAATAATCAAAGGTTACACTAGATACGAGTCGGAACCAAGTGATTCATCTTGTCTATCTGTTTTTATTTATATTTTTATTTTTTATTTTTCAGCATTTTAGTTAGTTTTTATTTTTCTTAGTTTAAAACATTTTTCTAAACTTTTATTTTTGATTAGACGTTGAGGATAAACCGGTACTAAAAGCTCTTGTGTCCTTGGACGACCTCGGTATCTTGCCAACACTATACTACGCTCACGATGGGTGCACTTGCCCATATGTGTGTTTAGTGTTAGTAAAATATCGTGTTTTATAAATTTAAAACTTGGCTAAAAATTAGTGTTAAAGGGGCTTAAAATATACACCTAAAATATATAACACTACCACGCACATCAGTTGTGAACTAATTACCCAGTCGGGCCCAGTGCTTTGATAGGAGCACTGGGGAAAGGGCAAAACATACATCAGGAGCCGTCATGCTTATCATCGAGATATTATCAATGTTACTTTTGCATTTGTTAATGAACTGGAATAAACACTTGGTAACGAACGTTTTCATAAACTGTGAACTCGCCAGCTTTGTCTGATACACTTGTTGCATGCTCGCAGGTCGTTAGGTAACCTGGATTTGGAAACTTGCTGTCTGGAGGAGTAGGAGTGGTTATGGGTCGACTGATGGGACTCATGTGATTATTTGTTTACTGTTATAAATTGATTTTGAACAACTTACTTATGGTTTATTAAAATGCTTCCGCTGAACATATTGTTTTCGTATAAACTTGTGATGAGATTTTATTAGTAATTTGAGAACTTTATTCTGAAACTTATGGGTTCAATGTAATTAGTGGGTCAATGTCGGTACGTCACACGCCTATCAGGGACACTCTCTAGGTGGTATTTTGGGGGTGTGACAGTTTGGTATCAGAGCCACTGGTTATAGTGAACTTGGTTTTGAAATGATTTTTATAAAACCAGACTATAACCGAACAGATCCGAAATCGACCATGACACTCAGCTCCAGACTGCAAGGTTCGTCTCTTGTTTATTATTGCACAATATCTCTAGTATTTACTATTAGAAAACATCACACGCGAATATACTTGGCACTACAGTATGAACTTATATGTTAACATCCCATGTTATGTGAGACAATCCTAGAACTTTCATGATCTATGTTGTGATGTCATTTTTCTTGTTGCATGAATTCAGGGAAACCATTTAACACAAGTTAGGAGGAATTGAGACAAACATGCAAACTGGGTTATTATTATGGGTGCACACATAATAATAAGGTGGGGTGCATGTGAGTCCCAGTGAAACTTGACAAGTGTGAAAAGGGTTCCGCTCTGTTGGTTGATGTTATGTTAGAACTTAGAAACTTGTGGAGACCATAGTAATGATTGACTCCTACATGAACTTGCATCTTAAATCCTTCCTTTTCTTATATAGAATCATGAGTGGACGTGGTGGAGGCCGCGGTGGTGGACGTGGCCATATTGCTATGACTCAAGCTGAGTTAACCGATCTAATCAACACTCGCGTGGCTGAAGCCTTAGCGGCTTATCAGGCTGATACGACATGTACCAAACACTCTTTATCTTTGTGTCGCATGCTTGAGTCTTACCTGGTTGTTATATGTGTCTTTTCGTTAATAGGTCTATCGGTGCAGCAGAATCCGCACCATCCACCTATTTGCACGTTCAAAACCTTTATAGATTGTAAGCCGCAGACCTTCAGTGGGACTGAATGGGCTGTAGGACTCCTGCGTTGGTTCAAAAAGGCAGAGTCCGTATTCGCGATGTGTAACTGTCCTGTTGGGGACAGAGTGAAGTATGCTACGGGCACACTTGAGGATGGTGCCCTGACATGGTGGAATGCCCAGGTTCAGCTGTTGGGCATCGAGGCGGCGGACGCCACTACTTGTGACGACTTTAAGGAGTTGATCAGAGAGGAGTATTGTCCTCGCGATGAGATACAGAAACTGGAAAATGAGTATTATGATCTGAAGATGGTGGGATTCGAGATTGAAGCCTACGTGAAGCGGTCTCATGAGTTGGCTATCATGTGCCCGAATTTGTCCCGACCTCCGCATCAAAGAATTGAATTGTTCATCAAGGGATTACCTTCACGAGTGAAGGGTTTGGTTACTGCAGCAAACCTCAACGACTTGACTCAGATTGTTCGTTTGGCTCGCAAGATCACCGATCAGGAGGTGGAGAGTGGTTCACTGCCACCACGTGTTTCCGCTACTGCTACTACTGCCGCTACTACAGCTACTACTCCCGCCACTGACAGCAAGCGTAAGTGGAACGATGTGGATAAGGCGTCCAATTCAGTGCAGTCACAGAAAAGGCCGGACACTGGCAGCAATCGTAGTTTCAGTCAGTCGTCTTCAGTGAATCAGAATCAAGGTAACAGTTCAAGTCAGGGTTCTTATGAGGGAAAACTACCAAAATGCAGTAAGTGCAACTATCATCATCGGGGGCAGTGTACTCAGGTATGTCACAGGTGCAACAGAGCAGGGCACATGGCCAGGGATTGTAGGGTTTCACTCCCGAACCCGCAGCAGCAGTCACAGCAGCAGGGTAGACAGTAGCCTCAGCAGAACCAGGGTATTCGTAAGGGTTGTTTTCAATGTGGAGCTGAGGGACACATCAAGTGAGAGTGCCCTCAGCTAAATCAGAATGCTGGTGGTAATAACAATGGGAATAACAATGGGAACAATGGGGGAAACGGTGCGTGTGGGCGCGTGTTTACTATTGGAGCTGGGGAGGCTCGAAATGATGGCAACGTAGTGACTGGTACGTTTTCAGTAAATGGTATGTTTGCTTCTATTTTATTCGACTCTGGTGCCGATTGGAGTTATGTATCTTTGGGGTTTAGACGCCAGCTAGGATTGAGTCCTACACCACTTGTTACTAAACATATAGTAGAGATAGCTGATGGTAAAACAATTGAAGCTTCACACATTCTCGTTGGGTGCAAACTCGACCTCATGGGTCAAGTGTTCGATATTGATCTACTCCCTGTTATTCTTGGAAGTTTTGATGTGGTTATCGGCATGGACTGGTTGTCCAAGCATCAGGCGGAAATTCTCTGCAAGGAGAAAATCGTGCGTGTTCCTCTCCCTAGCGGAGAATCTTTATCGGTTCAGGATCATCGTAGTGGTGCCACGGTTAGCATTATTTCGGCAATGAAGGCTCAGAAATATATGCGTAAGGGCTATCCTGCTATATTAGCTCTTGTTACTGATTCACAGTCTGACGAAAGGAGGATCAAGGATCTTCCAGTTGTTTGTGAATTCCCTGATGTATTTCTTGAAGTACTTCCTGGTTTACCTCCACACTGTGAGGTGGAATTTCATATTGAACTTGCGCCAGGAGCAGCCCCGATTGCTCGTGCTCTTTATCGTCTTGCGCCAGGAGAGTTACATGAGTTATCAAATCAACTCCAAGAGCTGTTGGATAGAGGTTTTATCCGACCTAGCTCTTCACCTTGGGGAACCCCAGTACTGTTTGTAAAGAAGAAGGATGGATCCTTTCGGATGTGTATAGATTATCGCGAGCTCAACAAGGTGACGGTCAAGAACCGCTATCCTTTGCCACACATCGACGACCTGTTTGACCAGCTGCAAGGGTCAAGTTTTTATTCCAAGATCGACTTATGGTCGGGTTATCATCAGGTATGAGTTAGAGAGGAGGATGTTCCCAGAACAGCTTTTCGGACACGGTATGGCCACTATGAGTTTTTGGTTATGCCGTTTGGGTTGACCAATGCACCAGCGGTCTTCATGGATCTCATGAACCGCGTGTGCAAACCGTATCTTGACGACTTCGTTATTGTTTTCATCGACGACATCTTGATTTACTCCAAGAGCAAGGAGGACCACGAGCGGCATCTACGTCTTATCTTGGAGCTCCTGAGGAAGGAGCAGCTTTTCGTAAAGTTTTCTAAGTGTGATTTCTGGATTCGTGAAGTAGACTTTCTTGGGCATATTGTCAACGAGATGGGGATACATGTGGATACTGCCAAGATTAAAGCTATCAGGAATTGGGTGGCACCGAAGAATCCTTCAGAGGTGCGATAATTCCTGGGTCTGGCAGGGTACTACCGTCGGTTTATTCAGGATTTCTCAAAGATTGCCCAATCTCTCACCTCCTTGACACAGAAAAACGTTGTTTACTCTTGGTGAACGAAACAGGAGGACGCTTTTCAACTCTTGAAGCAGAAATTATGCAGTGCACCGATCTTGTCTTTACCAGAGGGTACTGAAGACTTCATGGTTTACTGTGATGCTTCGATTCAGGGTCTCGGTTGCGTGTTGATGCAACGCGAGAAAGTGATAGCTTATGCTTCTCGTCAGCTGAAGGTACACGAGAGGAACTATATGACTCATGACCTGGAGTTAGGGGCTGTGGTATTTGCGTTGAAGATTTGGAGACATTACCTGTACGGTACCAAATGCACCATCTACACCGATCACAGGAGTCTCCAGCATATCTTCGACCAGAAGGAATTGAATATGCTGCAGCGTCGTTGGATAGAACTTTTGAACGATTATGAGTGCGCCATCAAGTATCATCCGGGTAAAGCTAATGTTGTAGCTGATGCACTTAGCCGAAAGGAGACGAAACCTAAACGTGTTCGCGCTCTACGGCTTACTATTCATTCTGGTATACCTGCTCAGATTCGTTCCGCTCAGATCGAGGCCTTGAAGGAGGAGAACATCGAGGCCGAGTACTTGCGGGGCATGGAAAAATGGCTGGTGGTGAGATCTGACGGCATTCATTATTTCATGGGGCGGGTATGGGTTCCTTTGTATGGTAATCTTCGAGAGCTTGTGATGGATGAAGCGCACAAGTCTCGGTATTCTGTTCACCCGGGCTCAGACAAGATGTATTAGGATCTTAGGGTTATGTATTGGTGGCCAAAGATGAAGGCTCACATCGCGACATACGTGAGTAAGTGTTTGACTTGTGCTAAAGTCAAAGAAGAATATCAGAAACCCTCGGTTCTACTTCAGTAGCCAGAGATACCCACGTGGAAGTGGGAGCAGATCACCATGGATTTCGTTACAGGGTTACCGAGGACTCAGGCTGGAAACGATATTATTTGGGTGATTGTTGACCGTCTCACGAAGTCAGCACATTTTCTGGCAATCAAGGAGACAGATAAGTTTTCGCAGCTTGCAGCAGTTTATCTTAAGGAGGTAGTTTCTAGGCACTGGGTGCCAACTTCTATCATCTCAGATCGAGATCCGCGTTTCACTTCTGAATGTGGCAGTCAATGCATAAATCGTTCGGTTCACAACTCGATATGAGTACCGCTTATCACCCACAGACGGATGGTCAGAGCGAGCGCACCATTCAGACACTTGAAGACATGCTGCGGGCATGTGTGATTAACTTTGGGAAAGGGTGGGGGAAACATTTGCCATTGATAGAGTTCTCCTACAACAACAGCTACCACACTAGTATTCAAGCAGCTCTGTTCGAAGCATTGTACGTGCGGAAATATCGTTCTCCTCTCTGCTGGGCTGAGGTGGGTGACAGCCAGATCATAGGTCCTGAGCTTGTACTTGAAACTTCAGAAAAGATTGTTCAGATCAGAAACCATATGGTTGCAGCGCGTGATCGTCAGAAAAGCTACGCCGACAAGCGTAGAAAGCCTTTGGAGTTTGAAGTTAATGATCGGTTATGTTTAAAGTTTCACCGTGGAAGGGCGTCGTACGCTTTGGGAAGCGCGGTAAGCTTAATCCGCGTTACGTTGGGCCATTTAAAATCTTGGAGCGTATCGGTAAAGTCGCTTACAAGCTTGAGTTACCCGTTGAGTTGGGTAACGTTCACGATGTCTTTCACGTTTCACAGCTGAAGAAGTGTATGTCTGATGAGACACTGGTTGTGCCATTTCAAGAGCTGAAGATTGACGACAAGTTGCAGTTTGTCGAAGAGCCTATTGAGATCATGGATCGGGAGGTCAAGGTGCGTAAACATAGTCGTATTCCGATTGTTAGAGTCCGTTGGAACTCAAGACGTGGACCGGAGTTCACGTGGGAGCATGAGGATCAGATGATGCTCAAATATCCTCAACTTTTTCCTAATGGCAAGTCTAATTCTGGTGAAGCTGGTGAATTTTGCGACGAAATTCCTCTTCAAGTTGGGGATGATGTGGCACCTGAGGAAAATCCGCAACAATCATGATTTCTCACTTCACTCTTTGTGCTTACTTTTCAAATTTCGGGACGAAATTTCTTTCAAGTTGGGGATGATGTGACAACCCGAACTTTCAAGGTCAGTACCTCTTTGTCGTGTAATCCTGTTTCTTGTTATCCTTCTTACGTATTCCTTACGAGGATAGGAATCGGTAAACACTTGTGAAGGTAATTGGATTGTTAAATGCATTACGTGTTTAAGTAAATATGTGTACGTATGTGAATTGGGCTCGAACCTTGTGTCGCGAGATTAAGCCATTAAACCCAACCCAATTCACGTGTATAGTATCGGCCCAAATTATTGTGGTTGCTAGCGATAAAACCCAACCCAATTCACTGTTTGATTAGCAAATTATCACCAGCCCAACATATTGTCTTGATAACCTTAAACAACCGGCCCAAATGTGACTAGAGGTGTAACCGGCCCAAACCTTTTATCCGTATAATATCATGCTACGTAAATTAGAACTAAAAGTAAAACAAACCCTATTCCCCATTTGTGTGCGTGCGACGGCATAGCAGACCCCCCCCCCCCACCTGTTCGAGATTGCATTCTGATTAATCAAGATTCCGGTTAGTGGCTCTCATTTATTGATTTTTCATGTTGTGTGATAATTGTTATGATTGCATATGATGTTGGTGGGTAACCGATTGGTATAACAGTGGACATGATAGGAGTCCATGAGTTTGTCAATGTTAATGATTAGTTCATGTTACTGATGACGTATGAATTTGACCACCTCTTGATTAAACAAAGATTGCCATGTGAAATCACTAATTGCCTTTGATGAAATCGAGAGTGACATCCTGATCCAAACCCACCAATTCTCAATACTATTGGACCTTTCCAAACAATCACATGGGCCGAAATTATGTAGTGGTCTGACAATAGTTAGATGATATCTCAATTAGATGCTGGCCGATTAACGCTTGATAACATATAATTACATACGGGTGGGTTTAGTTGTTAGGAACATGTGCATGAGCCGTGATGAATGATATTGTTAATGGATTTATCTTGTTTATTTGATATGGGATTGTGACCGAATTGTTGGCATTATGTGTAATCATATCTGTATTATTAAGGTGCATATTGATTAATGGTTAAATTGATTTTAGAATTTCCATATTATGTGATGTAAACGAATTTGAATGAATGTTTAAATCAAAACGTAATGGTGAATAATTGGTTCAGAAGGGTTGTATTAAGAATGAGATGTTAGTGAACCGGTTTGACAAATAGGATCACTAGTTTGGGCCTGATGGAATTAGGCAGGGTAATACAAACTGGGTAAAATCATGTGGGCCGAGAACTAGTATGTAACCTGTTTAGGAAAAATATGGAGTAACATATGAATTGCATCTTTTGTTACGTCGGGCAATACTCAGTTGCGGGTGGCACGGGGCCAGCCCACTTGGCTGGACTTATGTTATCAGGCCCAACATCTACAGGGCCGCACATGATATAACTTGGTTGGGCTTTGAATGTTTTAGATTGGTTAGTAATTGTGATACACACACATGTTTTATATTTGGGCCGTACATGTTTAATAACTGGACTTGAAGTGTGTGCTAGTAGATTATGTGCGTATGTATATGACGTGATTGAGCAGTTACATGTTAAGCGATTATTTGTTGCTCTAGATGGATGAATAAACTGTTATGGTTCGATTTACATGTGTGCGTTACGTGAGTAATAAACATGTTTGATGTGAAACATGAATACATGAATAAGTTGTACGCGAAAGGTGTGGTACATGTGCATGTAAAACTAACTGTATCGATAACCCTTTTAGGGCGTGGTTGATCGAACTGTGAACACATACTTTAATCTTACCGAGCAAAACTAAGGTGAGTTCACTACTTTTGAGCATGCGTCCTGGTGGTTGGGACAGTCAGTGGGTATCCCGGGGAGGGATAAGTCTTTTGGGTAAAAACTTGTATATATTGAATAATATTCTCATCCTATCATTCTTAAGTCCCATCTTTTGTTACCGGGGAGGTAACGGGGTATTAGTTGGTAGCGCTACTTAGGTTTGGCACCCTCACGCCGTACCGGAGAGGACGGTTGTGAACTAATTACCCAGTCAGGCCCAGTGCTTTGATAGGAGCACTGGGGAAAGGGCAAAACATACATCAGGAGCCGTATTGTTTATCATCGAGATATTATCAATATTACTTTTGCATTTGTTAATGAACTGGAATAAACACTTGGTAACGAACGTTTTCATAAACTGTGAACTCGCCAGCTTTGTCTGATACACTTGTTGCATGCTCGCATGTCGTAAGGTAACCTGGATTTGGAACTTGCTGTCTGGAGGAGCAGGAGTGGTCGTGGGTCGACTGATGGGACTCATGTGATTATTTGTTTACTGTTATACATTGATTTTGAACAACTTACTTATGGTTTATTAAATTGCTTCCGCTGAACATATTGTTTTCGTATAAACTTGTGATGGGATTTTATTAGTAATTTGAGAACTTTATTCTGAAACTTGTGGGTTCAATGTAATTAGTGGCTCAATGTCAGTACGTCACACGCCTATCAGGGACACTCCCTAGGTGGTATTTTGGGGGTGTGACAATTACAACGTATGAGGCCTCTCAGTTTTGGGCGTTTGAATGATAGTGGGTGGTGGTGCTATTTTTGGTGTCTTAGAATTGTAAATCTTATAATAAACGGTTGTTCTTGGATAGAAACATATTATTTTCAAATATTCTTTTAGGTATGTGATTTTGTGAAAGAAAATTTAAGGGAGGTCTACATGCTGCTCGACACCAACGTGCCCATTGAAGATGACAAAATGGTGTTTTGACCCGTCGTACACTTCATTAAATCAAGGGGTATTGGATTTTAATAATCCCAAGTTTCACTAATTGGCCGGTAATAATCCCAACTTCAAAAATTGCCTACAATAGTCCCAACTTGTAAGATTTTGGCCACCAATGATCCTTGTCTAACTGGGTTATAACCTTGTCGGGCTGGTGACCTGCAACTTATTCCGGCGACCCGTTTTACCCCTGAAACCACCAAACGAGACCACCACCAATCATCTCCGACCTCCTGTAATCTACTCCGCTTCTCAAAAGTTTAAAATTTCCACCATCTACGCAACTCCGGTGACCTGCAACTTATTCCGACGACCTTCTTTACCCCTGAAACCACCAAAGGAGACCGCCACTTGTCATCTCCAACCTCTAGTGACCTTCTCCGCTGCTCAAAACTTCAAAAAACTAACTGGGTTATAACCCAGTTAGACAAGGATCATTGGTGGCCAAAATCTTACAAGTTGGGACTGTTGTAGGCAATTTTTGAAGTTAGGATTATTACCGGCCAATTAGTGAAACTTGTGATTATTAAAATCCAATTCCCCTTAAATCAAGTAGAACCATTTTGATTTAGCGAGTATTTATAGTGGCCAGCTTAACCCGTTGTTCACTTTGAGATCAAAGCAAATACCTGTTGTATGATTTGAATGGACATAAATTGACCAATGTGCAACTTTTTGTTAACCTAAATCAGCCAATTTTTTGTGACTTCTTCATTTCATTATATATGTGAAAGTTTGGTTTATTTCTTAAACATGATGTCAGAAAGTGCTATAAAAATTTGTTATATTTTACATCAAACAAAGAATTTTGTGTTTTTGTTTAAAGTTAAATTTCTTCATTAACCAATTTCATTCCTCTAGTTACATGGAACCTTACACAAAATAGATAAACAACATCTTGACAGCATTTTGTATTTAGAAAGAACTATCGATTAAACCGATCTTATACTTAATCATTATTATGATGCATACACTATGAAAAGAAATATCTCTATTAGACCATATTTTTGATAATCATAAACAAGGTAACATGGAAGCTTTTAACAACGAAGATGACATTGACACTCTGTTGCACCCGAGCATTCTCCCCAAGCTTCGCTCCCATGCAAATCGGTACACAGTGTGTGACAATCTCCTCTACCGCAGTTACCGCTCAGCAAAGTCTCAAGTGCCTCACATGTGCGTCGATCTATGTCATCACCCTCACCACCTTCATTAATAATCCCAACATCTAACACAATCCATAAAGTTAACAAAAATATATGAAATTCTTATACGTAAAAACATATTATAGGATGAGATTAATCAACATTTTTATTTAAAGATAACATGTATTATTAACAAACACACATCTAAACTCACCTTTCTGTACAGATGTTGAGATAACTAGTAAAAGAGTAATAAGCATGCTAATAATAAGCTTCATGTCTTGTGTTTTGTTGCTTAGTGTTCAAATGTACTGCGAAAAGTAAGTTGAAAAAATTTGGTTTACAATGATGTGCATTTATAGGATGAGTTGGAGTAATAACATTAAAATGGTTGTATTGTCGGTTCAACATATTAAATGATATATGTTATAAGTTTAGGTTTATGGGAATACTAAGTACATTGTTTGATGAAAAAGACATAACAATAAATTACTCTCTTCTATTTTGATGAACATAACTTATAACAACTTATTTTTCATTCCCATATTTTTAAAATATTTTTTTACAGATATTACATTTTCAATTATTTCAAATATTTAAAATATGGTATTTTAGTTATAACTTTATCTAGTTAGTTTTTACTTTAAGAAAAATCATTTAAGAATTAAACGAAAAATGTCAGTAGAAGGGCACGAATGGCACGTCTTGAGAGACCTGCATTCTGTTTGGTTTGTTTTTGCTAATAACCGTTATAGTAATTTGAACAATCATGTTATCGACTTGATAGTGATGTTTACAGATGAATTTTCTAACTTAAGAATCTACGTGCCATGGGTAATTACAACGTATGAGGCCTCTCAGTTTTGGGCGTTTGAATAACAGAGGGTGCTGGTGCTATTTTTGGTTTCTTAGAATCGTAAATCTTATAATAAACGGTTGTTCTTGGATAGAAACATATTATTTTGAAATTTTCTTTTAGGTATGTGATTTTGTGAAAGAAAATTTTAGGGAGGTCTACATATTAAAACAACAGAAGTCGTGCAACATGCTGCTCGACACCAACATGCCCATTGAAGATGACAAGATGGTGTTTTGACCCGTCGTACACCTCATTAAATCAAGTAGACCGATTTTGATTTAGCGAGTATTTATAGTGGCCAGTTTAACCCGTTGTTCACTTTGAGATCAAAGCAAATACCAGTTGTATGATTTGAATGGACATAAATTGACCAATGTGATCCAATTTTTGTGACTTCTTCATTTCATTATAGATGTGAAAGTTTGGTTCAATTCCTAAATATGTTGTCAGAAAGTGTTATAAAATTTTATTATATTTTACATCAAACAAAGAATTTTGTGTTTTTGTTTAAAGTTAAATTTCTTCATTAACCAATTTCATTCCCCTAGTTACATTGAACCTTACACAAATAGATAACCAACACCATGACAACGTTTTGTATTTAGAAAGAAATATCGATTAAACCGATCTAATACTTAATCATTATTTTGATGCATACACTATCAAAAGAAATATCTCTAATAGACCGTATTTTTGATAATCATAAACATGGTAACGTGGAGGCTTTTAACAATGAAAATGACACTGACACTCTGTTGCACCCGAGCATTCTCCCCAAGTGCCGCTCCCATGCAAATCGGAACAAAGCGTGTGACAATCTCCTCTACCACAGTTACCGCTCGGCAAATTCTCAAGTGCCTCACATGTGCGTCGATCTATGTCATCGCCCTCACCACCTTCATTAATAATCCCAATATCTAACACAATCCACAAAGTTAACAAAAATATATGAAAATCTTATGCGTAAAAACATATTATAGGATGAGATTAATCTACATTTTTATTGAAAGATAACATGTATTATTACCAAACACACATCTAAACTCACCTTTCTGTGCAGATGTTGAGATAACTCGTAAAAGGGTAATAAGCATGCTAATAATAAGCTTCAAGGCTTGTGTTTTGTTGCTTAGTGTTCAAGTGTACTACGAAAAGTAAGTTGAAAAAATTTGGTTTACGAAGATGTGCATTTATAGGATGAGTTGGAATAATAAAGATTAAAACGGTTGTATTGTCGGTTTAACATATTAAATGATATATGTTATATGTTTAGGTTTATGGTAATACAAAGTACATTGTTTGATGAAAAAGATATAACAATAAATTACTTTCTTCTATTTTGATGAACCTAACTTATAACAACTTATATTTCATTCCCCTATTTTTAAAATATTTTACAGATATTACGTTTTCAATTATTTCAAATATTTAAAAAATGGTATTTTAGTTATAAGTTTATCTAGTTAGTTTTTATTTTCATAAAAATCATTTAAGAATTAAACGAAAAATGTTAGTAGAAGGGCACGAATGGCACGTCTTGAGAGACCTGCATTCAGTTTGGTTTGTTTTTGCTAATAACTGTTATAGTAATTTGAAAAATCATGTTATCGACTTGATTGAGATCTTTATAGATGAATTTTCTAACTTAAGAATCTACATGCCATGGGTAATTACGAAGTATGAGGCCTCTCAGTTTTGGGCGTTTGAATGACAGAGGGTGGTGGTGCTATTTTTGGTGTCTTAGGATCGTAAATCTTATAATAAACCGTTGTTCTTGGATAGAAACATATTATTTTGAAATTTTCTTTTAGGTATGTGATTTTGTGATAGAAAATTTTAGGGAGGTCTACATATTAAAACAACAGAAGTCATGCAATGTCACACCCCGATTTCCGATATCTGCGGAAGCGTATAGCGAGGTTTGGCCAGAGCGGCAATCGTTACAATCAATCGGGTATATAACATATCTGAAACATAAAAGATGTTCATCCATACATTTGTTTTGAAACCATAATTTACAATACAAACATCTTGTTCGAAATTAAAACAACTACAACTTTAACGACATTGTTCAAAGTTTAAAATAGTTCCACAAGACATGATAACTGAAAACGGATGACATCTCAAAAGCTTGAATTCTTGATAACAACACCAACATATTTTCCAAAGCCGTCCATGTACAAAAGTCGATAACATGATTGTTCGAATTACTATAACAGTTATTAGCGAAAACTAATCAAACAGAATGCAGGTCTCTCAGGACGTGCCTTCCGTGCCCTTCTACCGACATTTCTCGTTTAATTTTTAAATGATTTTCTTAAAATAAAAACCAACAAGATAAAGTTATAACTAAAATAGCATTTTTTAAAAATATTTAGAATAATTTAAAATGTAATATCTGTAACATATTTGAAAAATAGGGGAATGAAATATAAGTTGTTGTCATAAGTAATGTTCATCAAAATATAGCAAAATTTTATAGCACTTTCTGACAGCATGTTTAGGAAATAAACCAAACTTTCAAATCTATAATGAAACTAAGATGTCACAAAAAAATTGGCTGATTTGGGTTAACAAAAACTTGCACATTGGTCAGTTTATGTCCATTCAAATCATACAACAGGTATATGCTTTGATCTCAATGTGAACAACGGGTTAAACTGGCCACAATAAATACTCGCTAAATCAAAATGGTTCTACTTGATTTAATGAAGTGTACGACGTCTCAAAACACCATTTTGTCATCTTCAATGGGCACGTTGGTGTCGAGCAGCATGTTGCATGAAATTTTCTTTCACAAAATCACATACCTAAAAGAAAATTTGAAAATAATATGTTTCTATCCAAGAAAAACTGTTTAATATAATATTTACGATTCTAAGACAGCAAAAATAGCACACCACCCTCTGTCATTCAAAAGCCAAAAACTGAGAGGCCTCATACGTTGTAATTACCCATGGCAACATAGATTCTTAAGTTAGAAAATTCATCCGTAAACTAGATGAAAACATTTGAAACATCACTATCAAGTAGATAACATGATTGTTCAAATTACTATAACAGTTATTAGCAAAAACAAATCGAACAGAATGCAGGTCTCTCAAGACGTGCCTTCCGTGCCCTTCTACCGACATTTCTGGTTTAATTGTTAAATGACTTTTCTTAAAATAAAAACTAACTATATAAAGTTATAACTAAAATACCATTTTTTTAATATTTGGAATGATTGAAAATGTAATATCTGTAACATATTTGAAAAATTGTGAAATGAAATATAAGTTGCTGTTATAAGTTATGTTCATCAAAATAGAAGAAAGTAATTTAATGTTATATCTATTTCATCAAACATTGTACTTAGTATTACCATAAACCTAAACTTATAACATATATCATTTAATATGCTAAACCAACAATACAACCGCTTTAATGTTATTACTCCAACTCATCCTATAAATGCACATCTTTGTAAACCAATTTTTTTTCAACTTACTTTTCGCAGTACACTTGAACACTAGGCAAATAAACACAAGCCATGAAGCTTATTATTAGCATGCTTATTACCCTTTTACTAGTTATCACAACAACTGCCCAGAAAGGTGAGTTAAGATGTGTGTTCGTTTATAATATATGTTATCTTTAAATAAAAATGTAGATTAATCTCATCCTATAAAATGTTTTAATTTACGTATAAGAATTTCAGATATTGTTGTTAACTTTATGGATTGCGTTAGATGTTGGGATTATTAATGAAGGTGGTGAGGACGATGACATAGATCGACGCACATGTGAGGCACTTGAGAATTTGCCGAGCGGTAACTGTGGTAGAGGAGATTGTCACACGTTGTGCACCGATTTGCATGGGAGCGGCGCTTGGGGAGAATGCTCGGGTACAACAGAGTGTCAATGTCATTTTCATTGTTAAAAGCCTCCGCGTTACCTTGTTTAAGATTATAAAAAAATATGGTGTAATAGAGATATTTCTTTTCATAGTATATGCATCATAACAATGATTAAGTATAAGATCGGTTTAATCGATATTTCTTTCTAAATGCAAAACGTTGTTATGGTGTTGGTTATCTATTTTGTGTAAGGTTCAATGTAACTAGAAGAATGAAATAGGTTAATGAAGAAATTTAACTTTGAACAAAACACAAAATGCTTTTTTTTTTTTGATGTAAAACATAATAAAATTTTATAGCACTTTCTGACTGCATGTTTAGGAAATAAACCAAACTTTCAAATCTATAATGAAACTAAGATGTCACAAAAAATTGGCTGATTTAGGTTAACAAAAAGTTGAACATTGGTCAATTTATGTCCATTCAAATCATACAACAGGTATATGCTTTGATCTCAAAGTGAACAACGGGTTAAACTGGCCACTATAAATACACGCTAATTCAAAATGGTTCTACTTGATTTAATGAAGTGTACAACGTGTCAAAACAGCATTTTGTCATCTTCAATGGGCACGTTGGTGTCGAGGAGCATGTTGCATGACTTCTGTTGTTTTAATATGTAGACCTCCAAAAAATTTTCTATCACAAAATCACATACCTAAAAGAAAATTTCAAAATAATATGTTTCTATCCAAGAACAACCGACCCTCTGTCATTCAAACGCCAAAAATGAGGGGCCTCATACGATGTAATTACCCATGGCACGTAGATTCTTAAGTTAGAAAATTCATCTGTAAACTAGATGAAAACGTTTGAAACATCACTATCATGTAGATAACATGATTGTTCAAATTACTATAACAGTTATAAGCAAAAACAAATCGAACAGAATGCAGGTCTCTCAGGACGTGCCTTCCGTGCCCTTCTACCGACATTTGTCGTTTAGTTTTTAAATGATTTTTCTTAAAATAAAAACTAACTAGATAAAGTTATAACTAAAATACCATTTTTTAAATATTTGGAATAATTGAAAATGTAATATCCGTAACATATTTGAAAAATAAGGCAATGAAATATAAGTTGTTGTTATAAGTTATGTTCATCAAAATAGAAGAAAGTAATTTATTGTTATATCTGTTTCATCAAACATTGTACTTAGTATTACCATAAACCTAAACTTATAACATATATCATTTAATATGCTAAACCGACAACACAACCGTTTTAATGTTATTACTCCAACTCATCCTATAAATGCACATCTTTGTAAACCAAATTTTTTCAACTTACTTTTCGCAGTACACTTGAACACTAGAAAAAAAAACACAAGCCATGAAGCTTATTATTAGCATGCTTATTACCCTTTTACTAGTTATCACAACATCTGCCCAGAAAGGTGAGTTTAGATGTGTGTTTGTTTATAATATATGTTATCTTTAAATAAAAATGTAGATTAATCTCATCCTATAATATGTTTTTACGTATAAGAATTTCAGATATTTTTGTTAACTTTATAGATTGTGTTATATGTTGGGTTTATTAATGAAGGTGGTGAGGACGATGACATAGATCGACGCACGTGTGAGGCACTTGAGAATTTGCCAGGCGGTAACTGTGGTAGAGGAGATTGTCACACGCTGTGTACCGATTTGCATGGGAGCGGCGCTTGGGGAGAATGCTCGGGTGCAACAGAGTGTCAATGCCATTTTCATTGTTAAAAGCCTCCACGTTACCTTGTTTAAGATTATCAAAAATATGGTGTAATGGAGATATTTCTTTTCATAGTGTATGCATCATAATAATGATTAAGTATAAGATCGGTTTAATCGATATTTCTTTCTAAATACAAAACGTTGTCATGGTGTTGGTTATCTATTTTGTGTAAGATTCAATGTAACTAGAGGAATGAAATTGGTTAATGAAGAAATTTAACTTTGTGTAGGACCGGGTTTCATGACCGAAACCGTGATTCTCATGATTATGTTCATAGACGGGAGAGATTAGAGATGATAAACAAACAACTTTTGTTGATGCAGATTTTGTGTCCGATGCTTGTCGAATAGATTAGTTTTATTTTACGCTGAATTTGTAATAGTTAGTGAAACGGTCTATCGAACATGTATAGACCCGCTCGTTTGAAGTGGTCAAACGAGAGGGTTATTCGGTTGACCGTGTGTGTTTGCAAGACAAGGGGTGTGACTATAAATAGAAAACCCTTGCCATTTGCAACATAAGGAGATTTTAGGAGGTTTGAGACCTCACCGGGAGAGATCACCACTTGGTCTCTCCCCGGATGTATACTTCTTTGGTATTAGTTCGGTTATCATGTAATCGGGCCGATTTGTAATGTTTTACTACCGGATTAATACAAAGTTGTTTGTTTATCATCTCTAATCTCTCCCGTCTTGAACCGATCTCACACGAATCACGGTTTCGGTCACGAAACTCGGTCCTACAATTGGTATCAGAGCCATGGTGCCCGATTTAGTAAATCTAACCGTTTACTAAGTCACATGTGCTCTAGATCTGTGATTTTAGTGATTTTTGTTCAAGAAGAAAAGTTGGGTGAAAATGAGAAAAACTCAGATCTGGACCCGAATTTTCAGATCTGTGCTGAAACAAGTGTTCGGTTTTATGTTTTTCACCTATATAATCAAGTTATCATCATCAAAAAATCAAAAATACAATGTTTTCGTCAAATCTGCAGTATAAACAGGGGCTGTGTTCTTGAGGTTCTTGGCGGCTGCTTAAAGAAAGTAGGGTTTCTTCATACCCCGAAAGATGAAAAAGGTGCTCGAAAGATGAGACCATGGGTCGAAGGATTCAGATCTGGATCGAAAGATACCAGATATTTGTGGGAACCCTCAACAACTTCGAAAGATGATCCTCGAAGGATATCTTTCAACTTGATCAGATCTTTCGATTGATCAAAATATCTTTCAAAATTTATGATCTTTCGTAAGTTGATCCTTCGATAAGGCCTTTCATCTTTCGAGGAAAATAACATCTCTCGAAAATGGCACCGAAGAAGTAAAAGAGATATGGTTTGATGTTTATGTATTACCGGTGGGTATGTATCGATAAAGAAGATGACTGTTGCTGATTGTTTGTCTATTTTGCTGGGTATCGAAAGACAAGGAATCGGTTGAATGTATGTATCGAAGAGAGAAAGAGACTTGAAAGTTGTCGGCTGCTGCAGATTGTTCATCAAAGAAGACATGAAGATGTTTTCTGTTTGTTGGATGTGTAAATCGCAGAAAAGAGAAGATTTTCGGCTGTTATATTTTTTTTGGGGTTTCAGCAGCTTCATCGCAGAAAGAGGGAAAGAAAAAGTATTTGGGTTTGTCTAAAAAGGTAGATGGCTGCACAAATGCTTGACTTTTGGGGTATCGATGTTGTGTGTTGAAAGGGTTTGCTAAATAAAAAAAAAAATTAAAGATGGCAGGAGATGTCGGTTGTTTTTAGTGTACTTAGGTTTGAAATTGTTGACTTTTGAGGTTTATTAGATACCATGAAATAAGTTGGGGACACGAAATTTCAAGGCATGTTGGGCCTATTTGTTTTGACAATTTCTTGAATGGGCCAAGTTCTCAAAGAAAATAATTGGGCCATTATCAGTTTTAATTTTGGGTTGTGTTCACGATATATTTCATTCTATCAACCTGAAATTAAAAGAAGGGGCCCAAGTTTAGTAACGATAATGTCAGCATCAGCCATCAGTTGGAGTTTTATTTTATTTGGGCCAAGGATTTTACATGGTTTGCAGAATGGGGTCGGGTGTTCGCGAAGATTATTGAACCGGGCTTCCAAATTTCAACATCAAATTTGTACGAGTTCGGGAGCGCGCGGGATGATGCGGCATGATGAAAACAAGAGATGATGAAAACTTGATTTTTGAAAAATGTGGGGTAGTCTCAGTTACCGATGCAAACGTCAAATTATGGTGACTTGACTACTATGGGCCAAAAACAATACGGTATGTTCACTTCCGCACGTCAATGTTTATGATTGTTATCGGTTATTCGTAAATGTTCGAAAACTTTTTGTTTATTGTCATATTCTCGCATTTGAAAACGAACGTATGAACCTGGAATGTCAATACCGGTCCTAACGAGTTCACAAAGTCTTTGGAGGGATACAAGTCGGATCCTACGGGGTACTAGGCGAAATTTCTTTATCAACTAGAATATGCAACGAAGAAATCTTTTTTGTTTATTGTCATATTCTCGCATTTGGTAACGAATGAATGAACCTAGAATGTCAATACCGGTCCTAACGAGTTCACAAAGTCTTTGGAGGGATACAAGTCGGATCCTACGGGGTACTAGGGGACGTTCTTATTCAACTAGAATATGCAAAGAAGAAAGTCGTTTTCGTGATTTTTCGGAACCGAGAACATTCAATGAAGATTGACGACAGTTCCGCTCAGTGGAGGGAATTGGTGAACATTTGACGACAGTTTCTTTGAAGTGGAAAGAATCTGTTAAGGTTTAGAGATTTTACCAAAGAAATGGGGGGATAAAAATTTTCGTATGTTGAATTTCTTCGGTAAATTTCTAAACGCAATAACAGGTGGTAGAGTTTGTGATTTTCTGGTGATACCAACGGTTCGGCGTGGAATGTTTTGCACATACACATATTTGAGGATTTTAATTAATTCTCCAGCCAGCGTGAAGGGTTTTGCACGGAAAAATACAGGTTTCTAAAGTCTACAGTAGTTACAAAAGCGCTGTTCACTGAAGACCTGGGGAATCTTTATGAAAGCTGATAGTTCAAGACTGAAGACCTGCAGGATTCGGTTTTGGGTTTGATGTTTCTTTGGGATTTTACAGGGATCTGGGGGTAACTCAATTCGTTGAGTTTGCAAACGATGTACTTGGTCTAGCTGACTTCCTGAGTACTGATGCTGAAGATCCGTAGTGCATTACGTGGTCAACTTCACAAAGGCGAGACAATGAGATCTGGATGTAGTTCAACTAAGCATGCTGGTTGAGCTTGCAAGGGATACACTTGGTCTAGCTGACTTTCCTGAGTGTTGATGCTGAAGATTAAAGTGCATTACTTGGTCGATTCCACAAAGACGGTTTATAGAAGACAGTTCACCAGAAATCTCTATCAATGTAGTATGCTTGTATGAAATAGAGTTCTTATGACAAGATCAAGACTTGATGCAGTTCTTAAAGATTGGAACCCTTATCAAATGCCGGTTGGAGTATTGGAAGATCAGCGGAAGATCGGTCAATTGAGGAAATTGCACAACACCCAACACGGATACGCGTACTTTGAGGGGGAACTATTATACAAGAAGCGTCAAGATACTACTTACCTGGATCATCGGTCAAGGGGGAATTTGTTAACACAGAGAAGATGAATACTTGACTGAAGATCGATTGCAGTTGCATTTTCAGCATTCGACAGCAACGGACAAGGGGGAATTTGTTGATGCAGATTTTGTGTCCGATGCTTGTCGAATAGATTAGTTTTATTTTACGCTGAATTTGTAATAGTTAGTGAAACGGTCTATCGAACATGTATAGACCCGCTCGTTTGAAGTGGTCAAACGAGAGGGTTATTCGGTTGACCGTGTGTGTTTGCAAGACAAGGGGTGTGACTATAAATAGAAAACCCTTGCCATTTGCAACATAAGGACATTTTAGGAGGTTTGAGACCTCACCGGGAGAGATCACCACTTGGTCTCTCCCCGGATGTATACTTCTTTGGTATTAGTTCGGTTATCATGTAATCGGGCCGATTTGTAATGTTTTACTACCGGATTAATACAAAGTTGTTTGTTTATCATCTCTAATCTCTCCCGTCTTGAACCGATCTCACACGAATCACGGTTTCGGTCACGAAACTCGGTCCTACAACTTTGTATTAATCCGGTAGTAAAACATTACAAATCGGCCCGATTACATGATAACCGAACCAATACCAAAGAAGTATACATCCGGGGAGAGACCAAGTGGTGATCTCTCCCGGTGAGGTCTCAAACCTCCTAAAAACTCCAATGTTGCAAATGGCAAGGGTTTTCTATTTATAGTCACACCCCTTGTCTTGCAAACACACACGATCAACCAAATAACCCTCTCGTTTGACCACTTCAAACGAGCGGGTCTATACACGTTCGATAGACCGTTTCACTAACTATTACAAATTCAGCGCAAAATAAAACTAATCTATTCGACAAGCATCGGACACAAAATCTGCATCAACAAATTCCCCCTTGTCCGTTGCTGTCGAATGCTGAAAATGCAACTGTAATCGATCTTCAGTCAAGTATTCATCTTCTCTGTATTAACAAATTCCCCCTTGACCGATGATCCAGGTAAGTAGTATCTTGACGCTCCTTGTAAAATATTTCCCCCTTAAAGTACGTGTATCCGTGTTGGGTGTTGTGCAATTTCCACAAAAGGCTCAATTGACCGATCTTCCGCTGATCTTCCAATACTCCAACCGGCATTTGATAAGGGTTCCATTCTTTTAAAAACTGCATCAAGTCTTGATCTTCAAGCATACTACATTGGTAGAGGTTTCTGGTGAACTGTCTTCTGTAAACCGTCTTTGTGGAATCGACCAAGTAATGCACTTTAATCTTCAGCATCAACACTCAGGAAAGTCAGCTAGACCAAGTGTATCCCTTGCAAGCTCAACCAGCATGCTTAGTTGAACTACATCCAGATCTCATTGTCTCGCCTTTGTGAAGTTGACCACGTAATGCACTACGGATCTTCAGCATCAGTACTCAGGAAGTCAGCTTGACCAAGTACATCGTTTGCAAACTCAACGAATTGAGTTACCCCCAGATCCCTGTAAAATCCCAAAGAAACATCAAACCCAAAACCGAATCCTGCAGGTCTTCAGCCTTGAACTATCAGCTTTCATAAAGATTCCCCCAGGTCTTCAGTAAACAGCGCTTTGAAACTACTGTCAACTTTAGATACCTGTATGTTTCCGTGCAAAACCCTTCACGCTGGCTGGAGAATTAATTAAAATCCTCAAATATGTGTTTGTGCAAAACATTCCACGCCGAACCGTTTGTATCACCAGAAAATCACAAACTCTACCACCTGTGATTGCGTTTAGAAATTTACCGAAGAAATTCAACATATGAAAAATTTTTATCCCCCCATTTCTTTGGTAAAATCTCTAAACCTTAACAGATTCTCTCCACTTCAAAGAAACTGTCGTCAAATGTTCACCAATTCCCTTCACTTAGCGGAACTATCGTCAATCTTCACTGAATGTTCTCGGTTCCGAAAAATCACGAAAACGACTTTCTTCTTTGCATATTCTAGTTGAATAAGAACGTCCCCTAGTACCCCGTAGGATCCGACTTGTATCCCTCCAAAGACTTTGTGAACTCGTTAGGACCGGTATTGACATTCTAGGTTCATTCATTCGTTACCAAATGCGAGAATATGACAATAAACAAAAAGATTTCTTCGTTGCATATTCTAGTTGATAAAGAAATTTCACCTAGTACCCCGTAGGATCCGACTTGTATCCCTCCAAAGACTTTGTGAACTCGTTAGGACCGGTATTGACGTTCCAGGTTCATACGTTCGTTTTCAAATGCGAGAATATGACAATAAACAAAATGCTTTCGAACATTTACGAATAACCGATAACAATCATAAATATTGACGTGCGGAAGTGAACATACCGTATTGTTTTTGGCCCATAATAGTCGCGTCACCATTTTTGACATTTGCATCGGTAACCGTGACTACCCCACATTTTTCAAAAATCAAGTTTTCATCATCTCTTGTTTTCATCATGCCGCATCATCCCGCGCGCTCCCAAATTCGTACGAATTTGATGTTGAGATTTGGAAGCCCGGTTCAAATAATCTTCGCGAACACCCGATCAACTAGTTGTTTACAAATATAATAACTGAATTTGCAACAAAAATCAAAGCCCACACTTGAACTTATAGAGAATTTTGTTGATCCAAAACAACTTTCAAAAAGGCCCAAAATGAATTAGTTAAAGTCTTTCACTAGAGACCCACTAATGAATTAGTTTACTTCAAAGAGGCCCAAACATAAGAGCTATCATCAAGCAATCACAGCCCAAAGAAAATTTTCATATAATTCAAGTGAAGGCCCGATAATAATGAAACTGGAAATTCAATTAATTGTAGCCCAGCAAAGAAATAGCCCCATCTTGTGAAGTAAAAATCGTGGGTCCAAACAGAAACCCTATCAGCCCATCTTATACCTGCGACATTTATCTTTACAGCCTCCATCATCTTCTCTTGTCTCTTTCTCTACCAAGAAACATCAGCCGACAACAAAAACCTAGACACAAAAATATGTCATTTGCCATTTCATCATCTTTCTCTCTGCGATACCAAACTTTTCAATCCTCTTCACTTCGATACACATCAAGCAGCAGAACAGAATCCATTAAAATCCGAAATCAGCAAATATCTTCATGTCCGACTTCTTCTTCTTCTGTTTCTGCGATACCCAGCAACAAAACTGCGATACCTTGTGCGCCGCCAACCTCCTGTCTTCTCCTTCTCAGCGATACCAGCTGAAACCCTGTTTCAGTCGACGAAAATAAGGAACCCACGAAACTGATTGATCTTGTTGGCCGACGATCTGGATCCTTCGAAACAGAAGATATATGCTGGACGATTGATGCTCGAAAGATGAATTGGTCAACGAAGGATTTGACCTATTGGATCCTTCGAGCTGATCAGACTTTTCGAAAGATGGATCAGGTCGAAAGATATCCTTCGAGGATCATCTTTCGAAGTTGTTGAGGGTTCCCATAAATATCTGGTATCTTTCGATCCAGATCTGGATCCTTCGACCCAAAGTCTCATCTTTCGAGCACCTTTTTCATCTTTCGGGGTATGAAGAAACCCTAGTTTCTTTAAGCAGCCGCCAAGAACATCAAGAACACAGCCTCTGTTCAATTTTGCAGATTTGACGAAAACACTTTGTATACAATTTTTGATGATGATAACTTGAATATTTAGGTGAAAAACATAAAACCCAACACTTGTTTCAGCACAGATCTGAAAATCTCGATCCAGATCTGGGTTTTTCTCATTTTCACCCAACTTTTCTTCTTGAACAAAAATCACTAAAATCACAGATCTAGAGCACATGTGACTTAGTAAACGGTTAGATTTACTAAATCTGGCACCATGGCTCTGATACCAATTGTAGGACCGGGTTTCGTGACCGAAACCGTGATTCTCATGATTATGTTCATAGACGGGAGAGATTAGAGATGATAAACAAACAACTTTGTATTAATCCGGTAGTAAAACATTACAAATCGGCCCGATTACATGATAACCGAACCAATACCAAAGAAGTATACATCCGGGGAGAGACCAAGTGGTGATCTCTCCCGGTGAGGTCTCAAACCTCCTAAAAACTCCAATGTTGCAAATGGCAAGGGTTTTCTATTTATAGTCACACCCCTTGTCTTGCAAACACACACGATCAACCAAATAACCCTCTCGTTTGACCACTTCAAACGAGCGGGTCTATACACGTTCGATAGACCGTTTCACTAACTATTACAAATTCAGCGCAAAATAAAACTAATCTATTCGACAAGCATCGGACACAAAATCTGCATCAACACTTTGAACAAAAACACAAAATGCTTTGTTTGATGTAAAATATAATAAAATTTTATAGCAGTTTCTGACAGCATGTATAGGAAATAAACCAAAGTCTCACATCTATAATGAAACAAGGAAGTCACAAAAAAATTGGCTGACTTGGGTTAACAAAAGGTTGGACATTGGTCAATTATGTCCATTCAAATCATACAACAGTTATATGCTTTGATCTCAAAGTGAACAACGGGTTAAACTAGCCACAATAAATACTCGCTAAATCAAAATGGTTTTACTTGATTTAATGAAGTGTACAACGTGTCAAAACACCATTTTGTCATCTTCAATGGGCACGTTGGAGTCAAGTAGCATGTTGCATAACTTCTGTTGTTTTAATATATAGACCTCCATAAAATTTTCTTTCACAAAATCACATACCTAAGAAAAATTTTAAAATAATATGTTTCTATACAAGAAAACCGTTTAATATAAGATTTACGTTTCTAAGACACCAAAAATAGCACACCACCCTCTGTCATTCAAACGCCCAAAACTGAGAGGCCTCATACATTGTAATTACCCATGGCACATAGGTTCTTAAGTTAGAAAATTCATCGGTAAACTAGATGAAAACGTTTAAAACATCACTATAGAGTAGATAACATGATTGTTCAAATTACTATAACAGTTATTAGCAAAAACAAATCAAACAGAATGCAGGTCTCTCAGGACGTGCCTTCCGTGCGTCGTTTAATTGTTAAAGGATTTTTCTTAAAATAAAAACTAACTATATAAAGCTATAACTAAAATACCATTTATTTAAATATTTGGAATGATTGAAAATGTAATATCTGTAACATATTTGAAAAATAGGGAAATGAAATATAAGTTGTTGTTATAAGTTATGTTCATCAAAATAGAAGAAAGTAATTTAATGTTATATCTATTTCATCAAACATTGTACTTAGTATTACCATAAACCTAAACTCATAACATATATCATTTAATATGTTAAACCGACAATACAACCGTTTTAATGTTATTACTCCAACTCATCCTATAAATGCACATCTTTGTAAACCAAATTTTTTCAACTTAATTTTCGCAGTACACTTGAACACTAAGCAACAACACACAAGCCATGAAACTTTTTATTAGCATGCTAATTACCCTTTTACTAGTTATCACAACATCTGCACAGAAAGGTGAGTTTAGATGTGTGTTCGTTTATAATATATGTTATCTTTAAATAAAAATGTAGATTAATCTCATCCTATAATTTGTTTTAATTTACGTACAAGAATTTCATATATTTTTGTTAACTTTATGGATGGTGTTAGATGTTGCGATTATTAATGAAGGTGGTGAGGACGATGGCATAGATCGACGCACATGTGAGGCACTTGAGAATTTGCTGAGCGGTAACTGTGGTAGAGGAGATTGTCACACGTTGTGCACCGATTTGCATGGGAGCGGCGCTTGGGGAGAATGCTCAGGTGCAACAGAGTGTCAATGTCATTTTCATTGTTAAAAGCCTCCACGTTACCTTGTTTAAGATTATCAAAAATTTGGTGTAATAGAGATATTTCTTTTCATAGTGTATGCATCATAATAATGATTAAGTATAAGATCGGTTTAATCGATATTTTTTTCTAAATACAAAACGTTGTCATGGTGTTGGTCATCTATTTTGTGTAAGGTTCAATGTAACTAGAAGAATGAAATAGGTTAATGATGAAATTTAACTTTGAACAAAAACACAAAATGCTTTTTTTGATGTAAAATATAATAAAATTTTATAGCACTTTCTGACAGCATGTTAAGGAAATAAACCAAACTTTCAAATCTATAATGAAGCTAAGATGTCACAAAAAATTGGCTGATTTAGGTTAACAAAAAGTTGCACATTGGTCAATTTATGTCCATTCAAATCATACAACAGGTGTATGCTTTGATCGCAAAGTGAACAACGGGTTAAACTGGCCACAATAAATACTCGCTAAATCAAAATGGTTCTACTTGATTTATTGAAGTGTACGACGTGTCAAAACACCATTTTGTCATCTTCAATGGGCACGTTGGTGTCGAGCAGCATGTTGCATGTCTTCTGTTGTTTTAATATATAGAACTCCCTAAAATTTTCTTTCACAAAATCACATACCTAAAAGAAAATTTCAAAATAATATGTTTCTATCCAAGAACAACCGTTTAATATAAGATTTACGATTCTAAGACACCAAAAATAGCACACCACCCTCTGTCATTCAAATGCCCAAACCTGAGAGGCCTCATACGTTGTAATTACCCATGGCACGTAGATTCTTAAGTTAGAAAATTAATCTGTAAACTAGATGAAAACATTTGAAACATCACTATCAAGTAGATAACATAATTGTTCAAATTACTATAACAGTAATTAGCAAAAACAAATCGAACAGAATGCAGGTCTCTCAGGACGTGCCTTTCGTGCCCTTCTACCGACATTTCTTGTTTAATTTTTAAATGATTTTTCTTAAAATTAAAACTAACTAGATAAAGTTATAACTAAAATGCCATTTTTTAAATATTTGGAATAATTGAAAATGTAATATCTGTAACATATTTGAAAAATAAGGGAATGAAATATAAGCTGTTGTTATAAGTTATGTTCATCAAAATAGAAGAAAGTAATTTATTGTTATATCTGTTTCATCAAACATTATGCTTAGTATTACCATAAACCTGAACTTATAACATATAGCATTTAATATGTTAATCCGACAATACAACCGTTTTAATGTTATTACTCTAACTCATCCTATAAATGCACATCTTTGTAAACCAAAATTTTTCAACTTACTTTTTGCAGTACACTTGAACACGAAGCAACAACACACATGCCATGAAGCTTTTTGTTAGCATGCTTATTACCCTTTTACAAGATATCACAACATCTGCACAGAAAGGTGAGTTTAGATGTGTGTTCGTTTATAATATATGTTATCTTTAAATAAAAATGTAGATTAATCTCAACCTATAATATGTTTTAATTTACGTATAAGAATTTCAGATATTTTTGTTAACTTTATGGATGGTGTAAGATGTTGCGATTATTAATTAAAGTGGTGAGGACGATGGCATAGATCGACACACATGTGAGGCACTTGAGAATTTGCCGAGCGATAACTGTGGTAGAGGAGATTGTCACGCATTGTGCACCGATTTGCATGGGAGCGGCACTTGTGGAGAATGCTTGGGTGCAACAGAGTGTCAATGTCATTTTCATTGTTAAAAGCCTCCACGTTACCTTGTTTAAGATCATCAAAAATATGGTGTAATAGAGATATTTCTTTTCATAGTGTATGGCTCATAATAATGATTAAGTATAAGATAGGTTTAATCGATATTTCTATCTGAATACAAATCGTTGTCATGGTGTTGGTTATCTATTTTGTGTAAGGTTCAATGTAACTAGAAGAATGAAATAAGTTAATAAAGAAATTTAACTTTGAACAAAAACACAAAATGCTTTTTTTGATGTAAAATATAATAAACTTTTATTGCACTTTCTGAAGCGTGTTTAGGAAATAAACCAAACTTTCAAATCTATAATGAAACTAAGATGTCACAAAAAATTGGCTGATTTAGGTTAACAAAAAGTTGCACATTTGTCAATTTATGTCCATTCAAATCATACAACACTTATATGCTTTGATCGCAAAGTGAACAATGGGTTAAACTGGCCACAATAAATACTCGCTAAATCAAAATGGTTCTACTTGATTTAATGAAGTGTACGACGTGTCAAAACACCATTTTGTCATCTTCAATGGGCACGTTGGTGTCGAGCAGCATGTTGCATAACTTCTGTTGTTTTAATATATAGACCTCCCTAAAATTTTCTTTCACAAAATCACATACCAAAAAGAAAATTTCAAAATAATATGTTTCTATCCAAGAACAACCGTTTAATATAAGATTTACGATTCTAAGACACCAAAAATAGCACAACACCCTTTGTCATTCAAACGCCCAAAACTGAGAGGTCTCATACGTTGTAATTACCCCTGGCACATAGATTCTTAAGTTAGAAAATTCCTCTGTAACAAGATGAAAATATTTGAAACATCACTATCAAGTAGATAACATAGTTGTTCAAATTACCATAACAGTTATTAACAAAAACAAATCAAACAGAATGCAGGTCTCTCAGGACGTGCCTTTCATTCCCTTCTACCGACATTTCTCGTTTAATTTTTAAATGATTTTTCTTAAAATAAAAACTAACTAGATAAAGTTATAACTAAAATACCATTTTTTAAATATTTGGAATAATTGAAAATGTAATATCTGTAACATATTTGAAAAAGAAGGGAATGAAATATAAGTTGTTGTTATAAGTTATGTTCATCAAAATAGAAGAAAGTAATTTATTGTTATATCTGTTTCATCAAACATTATGCTTAGTATTACCATAAACCTGGACTTATAACATATAGCATTTAATATGTTAAACCGACAATACAACCGTTTTAATTTTATTACTCCAACTCATCCTATAAATGCACATCTTTATAAACCAAATTTTTTCAACTTACTTTTCGCAGTACACTTGAACACTAGGCAAAAAAACACAAGCCATGAAGCTTACTATTAGCATGCTTATTACCCTTTTACTAGTTATCACAACATCTGCCCAGAAAGGTAAGTTTAGATGTGTGTTTGTTTATAATATATGTTATCTTTAAATAAATATTTAGATTAATCTCATCCTATAATATGTTTTTACGTATAAGAATTTTAGATATTTTTGTTAACTTTATGGATTGTGTTAGATGTTGGGATTATTAATGAAGGTGGTGAGGACGATCACATAGATCGACGCACATGTGAGCCACTTGAGAATTTGCCGAGCGGTAACTGTGGTAGATGAGATTGTCACACGCTGTGTACCGATTTGCATGGGAGCGGCGCTTGGGGAGAATGCTCGGGTGCAACAGAGTGTCAATGTCATTTTCATTGTTAAAAGCCTCCACGTTACCTTGTTTAAGATTATCAAAAATATGGTGTAATAGAGATATTTCTTTTCATAGTGTATGCATCATAAAAATGATTAAGTATAAGATCGGTTTAATCGATATTCTTTCTAAATACAAAACGTTGTCATGGTGTTGGTTATCTATTTTGTGTAAGGTTCAATGTAACTAGAGGAATGAAATTGGTTAATGAAAAAATTTAACTTTGAATAAAAACACAAAATGCTTTGTTTGATGTAAAATATAATAAAATTTTATAGCAGTTTCTGACAGCATGTTTAGGAAATAAACCAAACTTTCACATCTATAATGAAACGAAGAAGTCACAAAAAAGTTGGCTGATTTAGATAAACAAAAAGTTGCACATTGGTCAATTTATGTCCATTCAAATCATACAACAGGTATATGCTCTGATCTCAAAGTGAACAATGGGTTAAACTGGCCACAATAAATACTCGATAAATCAAAATGGTTCTACTTGATTTAATGAAGTGTACAACGTGTCAAAACACCATTTTGTCATCTTCAATGGGCACGTTGGTGTCGAGCAGCATGTTGCATGACTTCTGTTGTTATAATATATAGACCTCCCTAAAATTTTCTTTCACAAAATCACATACCTATAAAAAAAATTGAAAATAATATGTTTCTATCCAATAACAAATGTTTATTATAAGATTTACAATTCTAAGACACAAAAGATAGCACCACCACCCTCTGTCATTCAAACGCCCAAAACTGAGAGGCCTCATACGTTGTAATTACCCATGGCACCTAGATTCTTAAGTTAGAATATTCATACGTAAACTAGATGAAAACGTTTGAAACATCACTATCAAGTCGATAACATGATTGTTCAAATTACTGTAACAGTTATTAGCAAAAACCAATCGAACAGAATACCAGTCTCTCAGGGCGTGCCTTCTGTGCCCTTCTACCGACATTTCTCGTTTAATTGTTAAATGATTTTTCTTAAAATAAAAACTAACTTTATAATGTTATAACTAAAATACCATTTTTTAAATATTTGGAATGACTGAAAATGTAGTATCTGTAACATATTTGAAAAATAGGGAAATGAAATATAAGTTGTTATAAGTTATGTTCATCAAAATAGAAGAAAGTAATTTAATGTTATATCTATTTCATCAAACATTGTACTTAGTATTACCATAAACCTAAACTTATAACATATATAATTTAATATGCTAAACCGACAATACAACCGTTTTAATGTTATTACTCCAATTCCTCCTATAAATGCACATCTTTGTAAACCAATTTTTTTCAACTTACTTTTCGCAGTACACTTGAACACTAGGCAAAAAAACACATGCCATGAAGCTTATTATTAGCATGCTTATTACCCCTATACTAGTTATCACAACATCTGCCCAGAATGGTAAGTTTAGATGTGTGTTTGTTTATAATATATGTTATCTTTAAATAAAAATTTAGATTAATCTCATCCTATAATATGTTTTTACATATAAGAATTTCAGACATTCTTGTTAACTTTATGGATTGTGTTAGATGTTGGGATTATTAAAGAAGGTGGTGAGGACGATGACATTGATTGACACACATGTGAGGCACTTGAGAATTTGCCGAGCGGTAATTGTGGTTGAGGTGATTGTCACACGCTGTGTACCGATTTGCATGGGAGCGGCGCTTGGGGAGAATGCTCGGGTGTAACAGAGTGTCAATGTCATTTTCCTTGTTAAAAGCCTCCTCGTTACCTTGTTTAAGATTATCAAAAATATGGTGTAATAGAGATATTTCTTTTCATAGTGTATGCATCATAATAATGATTAAGTATAAGATCGGTTTAATCGATATTTCTTTCTAAATACAAAACGTTGTCATGGTGTTGGTTATAAATTTTTTGTAAGGTTCAATGTAACTAGAGGAATGAAATAGGTTAATGAAGAAATTTAACTTTGAACAAAAACACAAAATGTTTTGTTTGATGTAAAATATAATAAAATTTTATAGCTCTTTCTGACAGCATGTTTAGGAAATAAACCAAACTTTCAAATCTATAATGAAACTAACATGTCACAAAAAATTGGCTTATTTGGGTTAACAAAAAGTTGCACATTGGTCAATTTATGTCCATTCAAATCATACAACAGGTATATGCTTTGATCTCAAAGTGAACAAGGGGTTAAACTGGCCACAATAAATACTCGCTAAATCAAAATGGTTCTACTTGATTTAATGAAGTGTACGACGTGTCAAAACACCATTTTGTCATCTTCAATAGGCACGTTGGTGTCGAGCAGCATGTTGCATGACTTCTATTGTTTTAATATATCGACCTCCCTAAAATTTTCTTTCACAAAATCACATACCTAAAAGAAAATTTCAAAATAATATGTTTCTATCCAACAACAACCGTTTAATATAAGATTTATGATTCTAAGACACTGAAAATAGCACACCACCCTCTGTCATTCAAACGCCCAAAACTGAGAGGCCTCATACGTTGTAATTACCCATGGCACGTAGATTCTAAAGTTAGAAAATTCATCGGTAAACTAGATGAAAACGTTTGAAACATCACTATCAAGTAGATAACATGATTGTTCAAATTACTATAACAGTTATTAGCAAAAACAAGTAGAACAGAATGCAGGTCTCCCAGGACTTGCCTTTCGTGCCCTTCTACCGACATTTCTCGTTTAATTTTTAAATGATTTTTCTTAAAATAAAAACTAACTAGATAAAGTTATAACTAAAATACCATTTTTTAAATATTTGGAATAATTGAAAATATAATATCTGTAACATATTTGAAAAATAAGGGAATGAGATATAATTTGTGATAACCCGTAATTTCTAGAATCCTTTCACTGTACTGATCCTTTGTCTTGCGATGTATGTTACCTGAATATTACATGTTTGATTATTAGTAAATGATTGCTTGTTTACGTGTCATGTGTTGTGAGAATATTGTATGTACGTATAAGTCTCGTCTCACCAAAACACTTGGGCCGCACACCCTTGTTCCATGTTCTATCTTGTCCCAAAATCCCCTTTTGTATCCCGAATGCGCAGCCCAAAACCACACAGCCCAAGGTTTGGCCCGGTTCTTGTGGTAATCGCATACACACAAAAGGTTGTGTGTGGTTTTCGCGATTTAGTTTTCACCAACACAACAAACCCTAGCTCTCTCTCCTCTCTCTTTGAATTATACGGCAGCCTACCCCCTCCCTTTGCTTCGAAGCCGACGGCAGAATATCCCCATCGAAGCACACCTTCCCTCTCAGATCAGTCTCTCTTGTCTAGCAACACTCATCTTTCGCTTAGTGTGCTTGTACTCGTTTTAATCCTGATTGATTGTTCACGGCTACGTGCGGTTTGTTATTAGATTGCGTTGATGTTCATGAGTTCTGGTGTGATCTAGGATATGCTGGTTGTTGTTAAATGAATGATTTAGGGCTGATTGGTATGCAAACTATTGAGGATCAACATGTTTAGATCGAATGTTATTGTGTACTGAAGGTTGTATGATAAACTAGATTCGTATGATAGCAAATGTTCATGAGTATGTTTAGGAAATTCAAGATATGTTGAATTGGCCGAATGTGGATGATAATTGATATGTTAGTTGATTAGATGGTTGATGTTTCGTGATTATGAATTCGATTAATTATGTATGATTGAATAACGATTATGCTCATGATTGTAATTATGTGTTAAGATGAAACTGCCATTGATAACCTGCTAAAACTATGGAAGTTGGTTGATTTTGTGATTATGGAATGTAACTTATTTATCGGGTATTAAGGAAAGATATAACTGATATTGTATGAGTCGCACAAGATAACCCAGTCGCACAAGATAACCCAGCCGCACAAGGGGCCTCCAACCTGATTTGAACCCACATTATCTTATTTGGGCCGCACCTATAGCGACCAGGCCCATTGGTTTGTGCGACTAGAAGGGTGGAGCGCACAAGTTGTGCGATTAGAGGGGTAGGCCACACAATCTGTTACTGAGCCAGTCATGTTGGGCTGGACCACGCATAGGATCGCACAAGGGTATGGGATAGCACAAGTGATCCTGATCGCACAACAGTAGAGGGATTGCACAAGCCCTTTCTGGCCTTATGTTTCGCGGGCCTGTTATACTAAATGGGCCGCATAGTGATGGATTGGATTTGATGCTACCAGCTTATTTATATGTGTATGAAATGTGAACTGTGTATGCTTGGTGTAAAGTGCTAGATTATGTGCATGAAAAGTAAATCACATACGAACTGATTGGGTATATGTAAACGTTATAGGCTTTGATTGACTAACTTGAACGTGTGATCTGTCTTACCTGTCACACCCCTTTCTGCGGCGGAAGCACGAGGTGTGATCATGAAAGGTTCTCATTGCATACGAAGAGTAAACATACTACATGCTCAAAAATACCTTCAAATATTACATTACTGAAAACATACGTCAAGTGTTTACAACACGAGATAACATATTGTCTTAAAAGTCACAACTTTATTTAAACATAAACAAAGCAACATCCACGAGCATGAGTAAGACCACGCGCACATCCATCCTAGTTACCTGAAATACATGTGAGTTTTGGAAAAACGTCAACATAAAGTTGGTGTGAATTCATGCAATTTTTGTATTTCACGTTTGTATACTTTGTATGAAAACATAATTTGTGTTTTGTATAAATCAAGTCTTTTGTGTACACCACGTACTCATGTATAAATCAAATATTTCTGTATGTATCAAGTGTTAATGGGTTGCAAAGCCATTAACATGTGACACGACATAGGAAGTCACCAAACCATAGGCATTTTTCTGTAGTCGATTTACGACTGAGACACAAAAACACTGCTTGGTAAAAGAGTGGCCAAGAGTGGGGCTGCCCGGAACCCATTAGATCTAATCTTTTGTTCTGCGGTCTAAGTATGTACACGATTAATGGTGCTTCTGTACCCTATTCGTGACACTATTTCTCATAACGCATCCTACTTGGTTCTCGTTCTCACCAAGCGCGTTTCTTGTTATCATTTCTCATAGCGCCTCATACTTGGTTCTCGTTCTCACCAAGTGCGCTTCTCATATCCTTATATTTCGTCACACTTGGTTCTCGTTCTCACCAAGTGTACTTCTTGTTTTTATATCATACCAATTATAAATTTTGTACATTTGTACATGTATTTCACCCCCGAAGTTATAAAAACTGAAAGCAGTTAAAGAGAAAAGGGGGAGCATGAACTCACAACTTTGCGTTCCTGTGCGTCGTAAACTTCACCGGATTTGCTTACTTAACGTTGTAACCTATACGCGTTTTCTTAATGTTAGTCACTAGACTTGTATCGCACAAGTACAGTCACTCTCTTGTATTTGTATTGTTGTGTTAAAAATGTTCCATATTTTTAACTACGTATCCTACTTATATTATTTCCTCTAAAATAAATATAAGTCTCTTGTGTTTTGCACTTCGCACCCGAATTATGTATCTTGTATTTTGTTTGTGTATCTTTTTGTTTATACTCCTCGCGAGTATTTAGTGTATTTTTACGTCTTAATACGCTAGCACATATTACACATACTATATACACTTAGCACAAAAGTTGGTGATAAAATAATATATATTTTTCTCTCAAAAATATACATACTTATATCCATTTTTATTCTTGAAGAAATCCTCATTTCTTATCACCTAAAATTAGGGAAACCTTGGTAATACTTTTAAACACATTTTTAGGGAATAAGTTCCTCAAAAACTTATATTTTTCTAAGTGTCAAAATTTATAAAAATTTTAACAGAGTTTCCCCTAAAAATGGAGGTTTCCCATGTTTTCAAAACATGTGTTTATTTTCTTTTAAATCGTCAACAATCTCCTCATTCAACAATAAACAATATGCAACTAGTTAAAATAGACATAATCGCAGAAATACATGAACTTGTGGTTTTTCCAAAATAGGTAGTATCCTCCCATTATTTTTGGTTGATCTTTGTATAGATCAACTTTGTTTCTTGAAAGTCTCGCTTTTAAAGAAGTTACATCTTTACAACTTCCGGTAAGCATTTACAAAAATAGTTATTTTGTCGAAATTTTGTGTTACACAAGTGTTTGCATACTCGTGTGTTTGCTAAAATCATTCTTCTTCATGTAAGACTCGGCTTTAGAAAATATGATTTCTTTGACGCTCGGTCCTTTGAAAATACCGCTTGTAGATACGTCGATCTACTAGTTTTAAACACTATTTCATAAGTTAAATTGCTTTTACACAAGTTCATGATGTGTGTGGTAGAGTTTCATCATTTAACCTTTGTTACTCTTAAACAAGCTTTATGTCATAATCCAAGATCATGACTAAACCGGGTTAAATGATGATCCGAGCTACCACAACATAGATCGGGTCCAAATAATCACACAAGTCAAATACTACATGATTTACACAACATATGTGCTTTTAACCACCATTTTTAGTGTTTTTAGTAGACTTTTGTGTGTCATCTTGTATGTTAACGAGTTTTAACTGTTACGAATCATTTTAACCACTTCAATATAGTTCAAGAGAGTGATTTAAGCAACATACCACTAGCTCGAGGCTAGGAAAGAATCTAAGCACAAATCGAGTGGATAAAAGCAAAGTAGAGAGGTCCTTCGCTTTCCGTTTGCACCAAGCCTCCTTGAATATGATCCTTAACGCTTGTGTGACCTTGGAATGGCTTGAACAAGGCTCGAAAAATTGATGGATGCTTATGGGTGTTTGGCCGTGAGCTTGAGAGAGCAAGAGAGAGTGTGATGTGTGAAGTTATGAGATGTGAATGATCTTATGTGCTTAACTAGTTACTTATAGGTAATTTAGAGATTATAGACCAAAGGTTTCAATGTCCTCTTGATATGGAACATAAGAGGATTAAATAATGAAAATGGTACATGGTAGGTCACAAGGTGACCGAATCGGCCCAAGGGGGGGGGGGGGGGTTCTAGTTCCATTCTAACCATTTAGTTAGCTTATTAGTTAGGTTAACTTAGTTAAGTTTAGGGATTAACCCGGTTACTAGTGTGTTGTGCTCTACAGTGGGTGTTAGGGTATTCAGGGACCCTAACTGGCTCAGAAAAAGATAAACAATATTATTAACAATATTTTCATGTTCCGGGTATAGTCCGGTTGTTCGGTTACATACCGATTCGTTAAAGTGCTAAATTGCACCTTTTGGTGTTTAATAAGTATCTTTTTGTAATACTATCGATTCCCAACACTTAGGGAAATATTCTGGATAATAAAACGGCATTTCTGCAAAATATTCATGTGTCTAAATGCTGAATTATTGCTGAATTTAATAAATTCTGTACTTAAGGTGCGTTTCGGGTGCTTTTTAGTGCTTATATTTGCTTTCGCATTGCTTATATATTAAAACCTTGTATGTACTCTTGGGTTTTAATGCATTCTTGCTGTCGGACCTACACCTAGGCTCCAATCTTTATTGTCTGGCTGCTTTCTGCAGTTCCGTTGATACATGGTGTCTTACCGGTGAGTTTACTTAGTATTTTTGACGCAACGCTCTCGTTTGTGCATAAAGCAATATTTTGTAGTATACAACATGCATGAATTCACTTGTTTAGTATGTAATTAGACACGGCTGACAATTAAGCACATAATTGCAGTCATTAAGCACTAATTAAAGTGTACGGAAATTACCGGTTTGAGCCAGTTATCACAGTCTCCCCCCGTTAAAAGAATTTCGTCCCGAAATTCAGACTGAACTCACTCTCGCTGGAGTCTTCTTGAATAGGTGGGGATACTTTTTCTTGAACTGGTCTTCACGTTCCCAGGTGTACTCGGGTCCGTGCTTAGAGCTCCAACGTACTTTGACAAGTTTTACGCTGCTCCTCCTGGTCTTGTTGACTTTCCAGTCGGTAACCTCAACGGGTTGTTCTGTAAATCGGAGGGCTTCATCAATATGCACTTCATCCATCGGGATGATCACGATTTCTTGTGTTGGACTCTTCTTCAGGTTGGATACATGAAACATATCATGTACTCCGTTAAGTTCTTCCGGTAACTCCAACTTGTATGCCACGGTACCAATTCTCTTCAGTATTCTGAATGGTCCGATATATCGTGGATTCAGCTTTCCACGCTTTCCAAACCTGACTACGCCCTTCCATGGTGAGACTTTTAACAACACTTTGTCTCCCACTTTGAATTCTACCGATTTTCTATTCGGATCAGCGTAGCTCTTTTGTCGCTCTCGAGCTGCCTTAATGCGCTCTCGGATCTGCGCAATCTTGTCGGTTGTCTCTTGTACAAGTTCAGGACCAACCATACGTTTATCTCCAGCATCTGCCCAACATAAGGGCGATCGGCATTTGCGGCCATACAGAGCTTCGAACGGCGCGGCTTTTATGCTTGTATGATAACTGTTATTGCAGGAAAACTCAACTAAAGGTAGATGAGTATCCCAGCTGCCGCCTAGATCCATGACACATGCGCGAAGCATATCTTCTAACGTTTGTATAGTCCGTTCGCTCTGGCCGTCTGTTTGCGGATGGAATGCCGTGCTCAGATCTAACTGAGATCCGAAGGCTTCCTGAAATGATTGCCAGATTCTCGAGACAAAGCGTCCATCTCTGTCTGAAATGATTGAGATTGGCACTCCATGTCGTGCCACAATTTCTCTTAAGTATATCTCTGCAAGCTTTCCAGTGCTATCCTTCTCTCGGATTGGTAGGAAATGCGCAGACTTCGTCAATCGATCAACTATTACCCATATCATATCGTGCCCTCTCGGGGTCCTGGGTAATTTCGTTATGAAGTCCATCGAGATTTGTTCCCACTTCCACACGGGAATCTCTGGTTGTTGTAGTAGGCCGGACGGTTTCTGATATTCTGCCTTAACCTTAGCACAGGTTAGGCATTTTCCAACATAGACAGCAACGTCGCTCTTGAGTCTCGGCCACCAATAATATTCCTTCAAGTCTTGATACATCTTGTCCGACCCTGGGTGGATCGAGTATCTTGACTTGTGCGCTTCATCAAGGATAACTTCTCGTAGGCCACCATAGAGCGGAACCCAAATGCGCTTTTTAAAGTATAAGGCTCCCTCTTCATTTGGCGCCAAGTATTTAAGCATACCCCGTAGGTATTCAGCTTTACGGTTCTCTCCTTTAAGAGCTTCTTGTTGTGCATCTCGAATGCGTGCAGTGAGGTTCGTTCGAATCGTCATTTCCAATGCTCGAACCCTTAGGGTCTTAACCCTTTCTTTTCGGCTCAACGCGTCCGCTACAACGTTCGCCTTTCCAGGATGGTACTTAATCTCACAGACATAATCATTTAGCAGCTCAACCCAACGTCGCTGGCGCATATTCAATTCCTTCTGATCAAATATGGGTTGTAAGCTTTTGTGATCTGTGAAGATTGTACATCGAGTACCATATAAGTAATGCCGCCAAATCTTCAAGGCGAATACCACTGCACCCAGCTCCAGGTCGTGAGTGGTATAATTTCTCTCGTGAACCTTCAACTGTCTTGAAGCATAAGCGATGACTTTTTGGCGTTGCATGAGCACGCAACCCAAGCCTTGTCGTGAGGCGTCGCAGTATACCACGAAGTCTTCAGTGCCTTCGGGTAATGATAGTATCGGTGCATCGCAGAGCTTGTTCTTAAGTAGTTGAAAGGCTTCTTCTTGTTTGTGACCCCAGTCGTATTTCCTGTCATTCTGCGTAAGGGTCGTTAGCGGTTGAGCTATTTTTGAGAAATTCTCGATGAATCGTCGGTAATAGCCCGCTAAGCCCAAAAATTGGCGAACTTCAGTTGGGGTCTTGGGAGCTTCCCAATTCTTTATCGCTTCAATCTTGGATGGGTCTACATGAATGCCCTTCTCATTCACAACGTGACCAAGAAATTGTACTTCGCGAATCCAGAATTCGCATTTGGAGAACTTTGCATAAAGCTTCTCTTTCTTCAGTAGTTCCAAGATGGTTCTGAGATGTTGCTCATGTTCTTCTTTCGTTCGCGAGTAAATCAGGATATCGTCGATAAATACAATCACGAATTTATCGAGATATGGTTTGCATACGCGGTTCATCAGATCCATAAAGACCGCTGGTGCATTCGTCAATCCAAACGGCATCACAAGAAATTCGTAGTGCCCATAGCGTGTTCTGAATGCAGTCTTTGGCACACTTTCATCTTGGATTCTCAGCTGATGGTATCCAGATCGAAGGTCGATCTTGGAATAGTAGCTTGATCCTTGCAGTTGATCAAACAAGTCATCAATCCTCGGTAGCGGGTACCGATTCTTGATTGTGAGCTTGTTAAGTTCCCTGTAATCGATACACATCCGTAGTGATCCATCCTTCTTCTTCACGAACAATACTAGAGCTCCCCAGGGTGAGAAGCTTGGCCTTATGAATCCTTTATCCAACAACTCTTGGAGTTGTGTAGATAATTCTTGCATTTCAGATGGAGCAAGTCGATAGGGAGCCTTGGCCACAGGAGCGGCTCCTGGAACCAAGTCTATACGGAATTCGACTTGTCGTTGCGGAGGTAGTCCTGGCAGATCTTCAGGGAACACATCAGGAAATTCCTTCACCACAGGAATGTCTTCGAGTTTTGGCTCCACAGCCTTCTTATCTACAACGTGTGCTAGGAAGGCAACGCATCCTTTCCTTAAGCACTTCTGTGCCTTCATACAACTGATGATTCGCAGAGGCGCGTTTCGTCTTTCTCCATGTACGACGAGAGTTTCACCATTCGCTAAAGGGATGCGAATGATTTTCTCATGGCAAATAACTTCAGCTTTGTTCTTGGACAACCAGTCCATTCCGACTACTACATCGAAGCTACCCAATTGAATAGGTAGGAGGTCGATGCTAAATTTTTGTTCACCAAGTTCTACCGTGCAGCCTCTAACAACTTCGCTCGATTCAACAAGTTTACCATTGGCTAGTTCTATGGAATACGGAATTTCTAATCTACTAGATTCTATTCCGAGTATGCGTTTAAATTCCACAGACATGAAGCTATAATCGGCGCCAGTGTCGAATAATATGGATGCAAAGTGATTGTTAATGAGAAACGTACCGGTGACCACGTTAGGGTCCTCGCGTGCGTCTCTTGCTCCAATCACAAATGCTCGAGCCGGAGCGTTGTTTCTCTCTGGGCAGTTCTTCATGAAATGATCATTGCTTCCACACTTGAAGCATCCTTGCCCTTTTCCGTTACCATTCTTGCTACCAGCACTGTTTCCATTTCGATTCTTTCCTATTCCCCAACAGTCTTCTGTTTGATGACCCAATTTACCACATTTGTCACACCTTGGAATGCGACAAGCTCCCTCGTGATGGTGTTTACACCGATGGCATTTGGGCAAGATGCCCCGGTATCCCCTTGCTGGTGCGTCGTTCATAGCTGCAAGAGATTTCGCCCCTTGAGGCGGGTTAGGGTCACGCTTCTTGTTGGAACCTTTGTTGTTACGAGTTGCTTGATTCAAGTTTGCATATTTCCTTTTCTTGTCGCCAGACGACTCAGCATGCGCCTCGGCATTTTCTGTTGGGTTCAGTGATAGCGTCTTCATTCGAACACAATTTTCAGTAAGGCTGACAGCCAGAGTTACAGCCTCGGTGATTGTTTGTGGTTTGGCTTACGTCACCATGCCACGAAACTCTGAGGCCAGTCCCCAAATGTAGCGTTCAACACGCTTGAATTTGGGCGTCACCATGTAGGGAAGCACTCTGGACAGGTCGTGGAACCTTCGAGTATAACCATTAATGTCAGCACCTTCCATGGTCAAGTGCCAGAACTCCGTCTCCAGCCTTTGGAGTTCAGCACGAGAGCAGTACTTCTCTCTCATTCTTTCCTTCAGTTCATCCCAAGTTAGGCCATAAGCGGCATCATCACCCAAGGTTTGGACTTGCAGGTTCCACCAAGTCAGAGCTTTATCGACAAATAACCCAGTAGCAAAGGTGACTTGTTGATCCGCGGTACACCTGCTCATGCGGAAGGTAGCTTCAGTCTTCTCCGTCCAGCGCACAAATGCTACTGCACCTCCTGTGCCATCATAGTTCATCAGCTTGCAGTCGAGGAACTGCTTGAAAGTGCAGCCAGGAATTAACCCAACCAATTCACTTGTGAGCAATCGAAGAAATAATGAAACAAGGACCGTTCATAAATTCCTTCATGCTTAGTAAATTGTTTTAAGGTTTCCTTGAGCTGCGTTTCCTCCAGACGAATCTCCATTCCCATTACGCCTAGCGTTGCTTGGTCCTCCACTGTCTTGAGTACGGTTCGCCTCGTATTGGGCGATAGCAGTGGAGATCCTTTCCTCCAATAGAGCGTTCAGCTCATCAGCAGTTCTTGGCAGTGGGGGAGGAGGAGGTTGATCGTCATTGCGAGCATTCACAGTTTTCCTGGGTGCCATGTTCTGACAGAACATAACACAACAGGGTTAGGCATTTGTTTGATATCGTCACACTAGACAGTAGTATCATATATATTCACAGGTATATATACCACATAAGTGACATCAAACAATTGTTACTCTAGCAGAGTACTTAGTAGGCTTGCACTGAGGGAATCTATACGTGACTAGGCTTGCTGTGGGTTTCTGTGCACTGAATTCCATAATTATGTATGCATCCATAATTACGTAACTCCTTGCACAGTCCGCACAGTTCGTTTCATCCTCGTATTTCTTCCTTCATATGGGCCATTGCTTTAAGATAAAGTCACGTATACTTGTGACATTCTACTTCTAGTACATGCTAATTATCACACATAATTGCAAGTAATTTCTAGTCAAGGACAAGTGCTACTCAAGTGCACTCTAAGTCTCGTAGTGTCTTTTCTAGGACCATGTAGACAGTTTCAGGCAGTGGATATCGCGGGACGTTTTATGCAATGAAAACTCTTTGAAAATTGTTTTCGTGAAAGGATCCTAGAGATTGTAGACTAGACTCGAGAAGGAATCCTGGTTCACTACAATCGCAGCTCTGATACCAATCTGTCACACCCCTTTCTGCGGCGGAAGCACGAGGTGTGATCATGAAAGGTTCTCATTGCATACGAAGAGTAAACATACTACATGCTCAAAAATACCTTCAAATATTACATTACTGAAAACATACGTCAAGTGTTTACAACACGAGATAACATATTGTCTTAAAAGTCACAACTTTATTTAAACATAAACAAAGCGACATCCACGAGCATGAGTAAGACCACGCGCACATCCATCCTAGTTACCTGAAATACATGTGAGTTTTGGAAAAACGTCAACATAAAGTTGGTGTGAATTCATGCAATTTTTGTATTTCACATTTGTATACTTTGTATGAAAACATAATTTGTGTTTTGTATAAATCAAGTCTTTTGTGTACACCACGTACTCATGTATAAATCAAATATTTCTGTATGTATCAAGTGTTAATGGGTTGCAAAGCCATTAACATGTGACACGACATAGGAAGTCACCAAACCATAGGCATTTTTCTGTAGTCGATTTACGACTGAGACACAAAAACACTGCTTGGTAAAAGAGTGGCCAAGAGTGGGGCTGCCCGGAACCCATTAGATCTAATCTTTTGTTCTGCGGTCTAAGTATGTACACGATTAATGGTGCTTCTGTACCCTATTCGTGACACTATTTCTCATAACGCATCCTACTTGGTTCTCGTTCTCACCAAGCGCGTTTCTTGTTATCATTTCTCATAGCGCCTCATACTTGGTTCTCGTTCTCACCAAGTGCGCTTCTCATATCCTTATATTTCGTCACACTTGGTTCTCGTTCTCACCAAGTGTACTTCTTGTATTTATATCATACCAATTATAAATTTTGTACATTTGTACATGTATTTCACCCCCGAAGTTATAAAAACTGAAAACAGTTAAAGAGAAAAGGGGGAGCATGAACTCACAACTTTGCGCTCTTGTGCGTCGTAAACTTCACCGGATTTGCTTACTTAACGTCGTAACCTATACGCGTTTTCTTAATGTTAGTCACTAGACTTGTATCGCACAAGTACAGTCACTCTCTTGTATTTGTATTGTTGTGTTAAAAATGTTCCATATTTTTAACTACGTATCCTACTTATATTATTTCCTCTAAAATAAATATAAGTCTCTTGTGTTTTGCACTTCGCACCCGAATTATGTATCTTGTATTTTGTTTGTGTATCTTTGTGTTTATACTCCTCGCGAGTATTTAGTGTATTTTTACGTCTTAATACGCTAGCACATATTACACATACTATATACACTTAGCACAAAAGTTGGTGATAAAATAATATATATTTTTCTCTCAAAAATATACATACTTTTATCCATTTTTATTCTTGAAGAAATCCTCATTTCTTATCACCAAAAATTAGGGAAACCTTGGTAATACTTTTAAACACATTTTTAGGGAATAAGTTCCTCAAAAACTTATATTTTTCTAAGTGTCAAAATTTATAAAAATTTTGACAGAGTTTCCCCTAAAAATGGAGGTTTCCCATGTTTTCAAAACATGTGTTTATTTTCTTTTAAATCGTCAACAATCTCCTCATTCAACAATAAACAATATGCAACTAGTTAAAATAGACATAATCGCAGAAATACATGAACTTGTGGTTTTTCCAAAATAGGTAGTATCCACCCATTATTTTTGGTGGATCTTTGTATAGATCAACTTTGTTTCTTGAAAGTCTCGCTTTTAAAGAAGTTACATCTTTACAACTTCCGGTAAGCATTTACAAAAATAGTTATTTTGTCGAAATTTTGTGTTACACAAGTGTTTGCATACTCGTGTGTTTGCTAAAATCATTCTTCTTCATGTAAGACTCGGCTTTAGAAAATATGATTTCTTTGACGCTCGGTCCTTTGAAAATACCGCTTGTAGATACGTCGATCTACTAGTTTTAAACACTATTTCATAAGTTAAATTGCTTTTACACAAGTTCATGATGTGTGTGGTAGAGTTTCATCATTTAACCTTTGTTACTCTTAAACAAGCTTTATGTCATAATCCAAGATCATGACTAAACCGGGTTAAATGATGATCCGAGCTACCACAACATAGATCGGGTCCAAATAATCACACAAGTCAAATACTACATGATTTACACAACATATGTGCTTTTAACCACCATTTTTAGTGTTTTTAGTAGACTTTTGTGTGTCATCTTGTATGTTAACGAGTTTTAACCGTTACGAATCATTTTAACCACTTCAATATAGTTCAAGAGAGTGATTTAAGCAACATACCACTAGCTCGAGGCTAGGGAAGAATCTAAGCACAAATCGAGTGGATAAAAGCAAAGTAGAGAGGTCCTTCGCTTTCCGTTTGCACCAAGCCTCCTTGAATATGATCCTTAACGCTTGTGTGACCTTGGAATGGCTTGAACAAGGCTCGAAAAATTGATGGATGCTTATGGGTGTTTGGCCGTGAGCTTGAGAGAGCAAGAGAGAGTGTGATGTGTGAAGTTATGAGATGTGAATGATCTTATGTGCTTAACTAGTTACTTATAGGTAATTTAGAGATTATGGACCAAAGGTTTCAATGTCCTCTTGATATGGAACATAAGAGGATTAAATAATGAAAATGGTACATGGTAGGTCACAAGGTGACCGAATCGGCCCAAGGGGGGGGGGGTTCTAGTTCCATTCTAACCATTTAGTTAGCTTATTAGTTAGGTTAACTTAGTTAAGTTTAGGGATTAACCCGGTTACTAGTGTGTTGTGCTCTACAGTGGGTGTTAGGGTATTCAGGGACCCTAACTGGCTCAAAAAAAGATAAACAATGTTATTAACAATATTTTCATGTTCCGGGTATAGTCCGGTTGTTCGATTACATACCGATTCGTTAAAGTGCTAAATTGCACCTTTTGGTGTTTAATAAGTATCTTTTTGTAATACTATCGATTCCCAACACTTAGGGAAATATTCTGGATAATAAAACGGCATTTCTGCAAAATATTCATGTGTCTAAATGCTGAATTATTGCTGAATTTAATAAATTCTGTACTTAAGGTGCGTTTCGGGTGCTTTTTAGTGCTTATATTTGCTTTCGCATTGCTTATATATTAAACCCTTGTATGTACTCTTGGGTTTTAATGCATTCTTGCTGTCGGACCTACACCTAGGCTCCAATCTTTATTGTCTGGCTGCTTTCTGCAGTTCCATTGACACATGGTGTCTTACCGGTGAGTTTACTTAGTATTTTTGACGCAACGCTCTCGTTTGTGCATAAAGCAATATTTTGTAGTATACAACATGCATGAATTCACTTGTTTAGTATGTAATTAGACATGGCTGACAATTAAGCACATAATTGCAGTCATTAAGCACTAATTAAAGTGTACGGAAATTACCGGTTTGAGCGAGTTGTCACATTACCGAGCCAATCTAAGGTGAGTTCACTACTCTTGAGCATGCGTCCCGGTGGGTGGGACAGTCAAATGGGTTTTACTGAGAGGAATAAGTCTTTGGGTAAATCAGTGGGTATTCCTAAGAGGGATAAGTCTTTTAGGTAAAATCTGGAATGTTGGATAATACACTCAATTCCTATCACCATTAAGTCCCATCTTGTTTGTTACCTGAGAGGTAACGAGGTATTAGTTGATAGCGCTATTTAGGTTTGGCACCCTCACCCCGTACCTGGGAGGACGGGTGTGAACTAATGACCCAGTCATGACTAATGCTTAGATAGGGGCATTGGGGAAGGGCAAAAACAATCAGGAGCCATCTTGTTCGGTACTCGAGTTATTATCAACATTACTTTTGGAATTGTTATTAAACTGGATTATACACTTGGTAACCAAACGTTTTCATAAAACCGTGGACTCACCAGCGTTGTCTGATACACTTGTGTGCATGCTCGCAAGTTATAGATATGTGGAACATGGAACTTGCTGTCTGGGAAGCTGGAGTGGTTATGGGTCGAGATACATGGAATTGCGAGACAAGTCTAATGATTATCATACATATGGTTTATGTAACACTTAACTAATGATTTATGCTTCCGCTAAATACGATGAATTATAATTACTGTTTTGTAACACTTTATGTTAATGAATGAAAGTTTTGTAAAATCTTGTATGAGTTCAATGTGATTGGTGGCTAGATCCTGGTACGTCACACGCCTCGCAGGGGTTTCCGCTTGGGGTATTTTTGGGGGTGTGACAGTTTGGTATCAGAGCCACTGGTTATAGTGAACTTGGTTTTAAAAATGTTTTTATAAAACTTGACTATAACCGAACAGTTCTGAATACGTGAATACGACCATGACACTCAGCTCCAGATTGCAAGGTTCGTCTTTTTCACCTGTTGCATACATTACATGACTAGTACACATTTGTTTATGATTTAGCGTACAAACACACACTCGTCACTATAGCTTGATTACATGAATTGCTTGCTTACATTACGACGCGTTGATAGTATGTCATAGTCTTTGGATTTCTGTGATCTTATCATTTTGACAACCTCCGTTTGACATCCGAGTTTGAGGAACCATTTGACATGAGTTAGGAGGAACTGAGATGAGCATGCAAATCTTGTTATTATTGTGGGTGCACACATAATAATAATGTGGGGTGCATGTGAGTCCCAGTGAGACTTAACAAGTGGAAAAGGGGTTATGTTCCGTTCTTCGATTAATGAGAAACGTAACAAGTCTATAGGAGTCCTAGCAGTGCTTGACTCCTACTCAAACGTGATATTTTCACTCCTCTCTGAATCCTTATGAATCTCGATGCTATCGAGTAATACCTAAACGCTCATCTGAATGTCTAGCGAACTGTGTAGAATGTTAGGTGCTAGTACGAACGTCTCTGAGTTGGATGACGTAGTGTCGAATGATTGGTCTACATCTTCCTCACTTTTCTTAGTTTGCTAGAACTCAACGTATTGACGCCTTAGATCCCGAAGTGCGATCACTTCTGCAACACTCTAGCAACATACCGTGTATTACTCAATCAACTTGCAAGATCGATGGACAAAAGTGTCACACCCCGACCACGTAAAACAACAAATCGTGGCGGAATCGTCGGGGAGTGTTGTAACAGAATCATTGTTTCATAACGCATGGAAATTATAGTTTTGTTTTATTGTATCAAAAGAAGTTACAATGTCTTAACAAACAAAGAAGTATAACATAATTAACTAGTCTTGCATCTTTTATTGTCACTAAGGCCCAAGTCCGCCTAAGTGTATCTTGATCAATCCTATGCATCATTTCCTGAAACACATGTGAAAATAGGTACGTCAGCATAAAAATGCCTGTGAGATACATAGGTTTTATTGATTTAGGATTCATGACTTATAAGTTTAGAAAAAGGTTGTTTAACAAAAGCCAGTCATGATCCTTGTAAAATGTTTTGTTTTATAAATCATCTGAAAAGCGATGATAAAGTAGATCTTATGTAAAAGAATAACGTAAGGTTAAATGAATAACCAAGTAAAACGAGTTTGTATAAAATAAGTTGTTTGTAAAACAATGTCTTGTGAAAAATATGTTATTTGTATAAAATGTCATATGTCTAAATTGAAATGATCTAATTAACGCTACGATATATAATACCATACAAGCACTTATATATAGGAAGTACCAGCGGCGTATCCACCATGCTTGTATCATATTACACACGCCTCGTTATTTAAGTCACTCAAACCAACCAATAATATAAAATATCCATGTTTAATCCAATAGTCAAATGTCATAGTATAACCCAAGTTAAATAATAATCATGTAATGTGTAAACAAAAGTTATATATGGTAAGTAAAATGAGACTACTTAAACCATCAATGTAAAAAAATGTTTATTTATAGTCAAATGTCAAATGTTTATGTAAAAACCATCATATGTAATGTGTAAACAAATGTTATGTAGAGTGAATAAAAGCATTTATTGATTAAAAGCATTTATTCAACCCTATAAGAAAGTAATGTACAAAACAATGCATTTGATAAAATATAATCAACATTATGTTTTGTAAGATAACGCATGCTTTACTGATACAACCATTAATGCGGTAGTGTTAAACACCTACATTCAAGCCTTGAGACAGAAGGATAACCCTAAGTAAAGATTATCAAAAGAAATGTATTCGGATTCGGTCATTCCATCCATCCAAATAGGATTTTAGGAATGGGATTTGTCAAGTCCTATGGTACCATTACCTACTACCGAGCGGCATGATCGGTGTTAATGAATGTAATTTAGTCCCATTAAACAAACCAAATGATATACAAAATGTAAGCATGTTTTATGAAAATAATGTACCTAGTATGCTAAGTGAACATACAAGGTAGAGATATAAAACAATGTGTCCATATGTTACGAGAACATATGCAACAGAGATGCAATGTAAAACAATGTACTAAGTATGCTAAGTTAACATACAAAGCATAAAAGTCATGTAAAACAATGTGCTAGCATGTTAAGTAAACATACATAGCAAAAGAAATGTAATGTAAAACAATGTGCTAGTATGTTAAGTAAACATACATAGCAAAACATAATGAAATCATGTACTAATAGTGTACTAATGAACATAGCAAGTATATGATATGAAAACATGGAAAGCATGAAAATAACAAGTAGGCACATGTGTTTCACCCCAAAACATTTGAAAAATAGTAAAAGAGGGGTCTATGTACTCACTTGAGGGTGCTTAGAAGTCTTGAACAACAACCAAGCAAAGCTAGAGGGATCACGGAATCAAACGGCACCCTATATAGATAACTACATAAATAACCGGACCTAAGTCGGGAGATTGGATAGTATGAGGTTTCGTAAACCAACTGAGTATTGGAACTCACATGATATGGTTTAACAAATCCTACATACTAAAATGAAACCTAAAACCTAAGTGCTTACGACCCATTATGACCCGTTTAGGTAGCTTATGCTACTTTAACGCGTCGTTTGCGTAAAACGCGTTTGGATCGCCTAACTAGTCCTATGACAAGTAGGGTATGTCTTAACATGTTTAATATTTTTGTCAAATCAGTTTAGATGTCAAAAATTATGTTACATACGCTTAAAATGAAATTTGGCATAAAAAGGGCATTTTGGTAATTTACCTAAGGCATAAGAACTACTTATCATACAACTACTCAAACGATGTGACCATAAGGTATAACCTCGGAAGGTTATTCCCTATACAACTAGGTCACCTAATGTGTTTGGTTGGATCCTAATGATCGACCAAACGGGTCGTGTTCGAAAGTATAAGCGGTTGTTTAGACCGCTTACCTTACGACCCTACATAAGCACTAAACCTAAAGTGACGAGTTAAACATGCTAGAACATGTTTAGTTAAGTTAGAAAACAGGTTTTGATATCAAAATAAACGGTTTTGATACCCTAGAGTAGTTTGGTTACAAAATACGCGAGAACACGTATTTTGGCCGAAACTACGACTCGACACTGAGCCTAGATAACGTGGTAATCGGTAGGTATAGTCACTAGGGACTATAACCGTCGTGATTACGCTCACGTTATGAAGTTCAAACGAACTTTGCATTGACCATAATCTGGTCAATGCAGAAAGTCAAACGTAGTTTGACTTTAACGCTAAAACAAATGAAAAGAATGAAGGAATACTTACAGAAGGTCCCCACAACTATTTGACCCGATTCACTCTCAGGTAGGAAGCATATATACTTCCACTTAGAGAGCTTGTATCAGATTCAAATGTGTGGGTTTGAGAGTGAAGATGGAGGTGGGTATTTATAGGAAAACCAAGACCATTAGGATCGTTCCTCGATAAACGAGCATTAATCTGGACCGTACAAGTGGGCACAAGGTTTTGGAAAACTAGGGGTGCCTCAAAACCATCAAATGGTATTGAAATGTTACAAAATAGCCCCTAATCTTCAAGTTACATGCTGAAAATGGACCTGCAAGTGCAAAAATGGTGTTTCTTCCCAGATGAGGTGCTCGCGTAGCGCCACGGGATAGGCAGGAGTTGCTCGCGCTACGCTAGCATGTGCCAGATTCAGCAAAGTTTCAAAAATGACAGTTTTGGTCCCTGCACGTGTTTAAGGCCTTTTTCGATGCGTTTGAACCCTGTTAACATCATTTCAAGGCTCTAAAATGAAGTTAAAGTATAGGGAACTCAAAACATGCTCAAAAAAATCTCGGATGTCGGCTCGTTTGGTCGTACGGTTGCGTTGTTCGATTAATTACGACGGAAGTCGTAATGAACGCAAAAACGATCCAAATTACGCGACAAATGGAATTTTATCAAGCCAATCACTAAAATAAAATATTTTAGTGCTTACATAAAGTTTTGGATGTCCGGATGTATTCAGAACGTAAGTTATGCATGAAAATGCAAACTTATGCACTTTTTGACGCTTTTAGTCCCTGAATGAGCATAAAGTTTATTTTAGCACACCGAACCCCTCAAAGCCTATTTCTAAGCTATGTGAAGGATATTTAGGGTGTGTTTAAATTATGATCAAGTTTCGGAATGTCCGTTACAGTATGAATCGACATACATTCGCAGTTTGTCGAATTTGGTCCCTGTAAGCGAATAAACTTGATTTCGGCATACCAAACCTTCCAAAACTTATTTCTAAGTTATGTAAAGGTTATTTAAGGTATGTTAAGCCTATGTCACTGTTCCGGAGTGTTTGTTGCATTAAACTTGTTATATTTACGCATCAGTGCGCATATAACCTTCCAGAAAGCGATTTAGAGCCCGAAATCGAACAAGAATTGATATGTGCAAATGATACACATATTTATACAAATCCCAAGTATGAAATATAATATTTCATTAGTTTGGTATTTGTTTGATGGTTGAAGTGACACAGGTGTCACAGTCTCCCCTACTTCAGGAAACTTCGTCCCAAAATTTATTTAGAGGAAACTTGTGAGGGTTTGAAACATGAAGTTGAAAAGATCAAACAATACTTAGTTAGAGTCCTGAACTTCTAGTAACTTTACAATAACATCATGCTTGCAATGTGAGAGGGACACTTATATACAAGTATATAAAGTGTTATTGGTGCATCCACCGTACCTCTATTACATTGTTCACATTCCGTTATTGTTACCACTATCGGTTCTTACACATAATAAGTCTTACTATGGTTTCCGTGCACTGAACTTTGCAATTATGTATGCATCCATGATTACGTAATTCCTTGCATAGTCACGTAGTGCATCTTATATTGTGTAGGGGAAGAAAATAATGAACGAACTTGTGATGATTGTGACTAGACCACCATAGGGTCCTTTTAATTAAATCAATAAATGATTTAAATAGACTACCGAGGAGTCTGTTCAGCTATATCACCACATGTCATTTTTAACCAGATTCTGAATCAGTTTTTTTGACTAGACCACTAAAAGGGTCTCTTATGAATCATGGAGTGGTACTATAATCCAAGGGTCTTAACTATCATGTAGAAGCCCAATAAGGATTTAAGGTAGTACCTTTTTGAATATCCTTCTACGAATCCCTCATATGAAGATATGAAAGATTCTACGAGGATTTGGATAACGAATATCCAGAGTATACAAAAACACAAAAAAAATGCATAAAAGAAAACACAAAATGCATAAACACATAGTCACATAACCACAAAATTGTTTAACTTGATTTGTTATTATTTTGTTAATTTGTTCTGCTAACTGTGCATATGTATTCAAAGCACACCAGGTATCCAATCAGTGGATTTTGATTGGTGCTTTAAATATTTCCAAGAATCTAACTATAAAGATAGAAAGATTTTTTTTTAAAAAGAAAATTCGATTTCGATTATAAGGAACCGAAATGTTCGAATTAAGGTATACAAGGAATCCAATTAAGGAATCTGATTTGAAAGATAATCATCCACAAGGGGCTAATTGTGAAGATAAAAAAATCCCATATGGATTTTAGAAGTTGAAGATGTTTTGAAACCTTGCACTGGATGTGCTTAAGTCAAAACATGAAGTAAAAATGCTTATGAAGTTGGGATGCTAGATATGTCAAGGCGACATATGAAGCAGAATTTGAAGGTTAAGTCAATGTATGAGGAAAATATTTTGAAAACTATGCATGGGGTTTCTTTAAAAAAAATGTGTTTAATATTTTTGAAACCTTATATATAATACTTTTGAAATCATAAAGTAGGTGTGTTAGGTAAGTATATTTATAAAAAGGTTTTAAAATCATGCGAGATGAGTTTTGAAATTATGTATAAGGTTTTTGAAAACATGACTGATGCTTTTGAAATCATGCACTTGATATAAGTAATTATACTGTATTAATAACATTTTGAAATCATGAAGGTTGTTTTTGAAAATATAGACAATGTTTTTAAAATCATGGATATTGTTTTTGAAAACAAAGACAATGCTTCTGAAATCATGCATTTGATATGTTAAGTAAATACACTATATTAAGAACGTTTTCGAACTATATATAAAATGTTTTTGAAATCATGAAGGTTGTTTTTGAAAATATAGACAATGCATTTGAAAAAAATTGTTTATATGAAATGTTTTGAAATCTTGAAGGTTGTTTTTGAAAATATAGACAATGCATTTGAAAAAAATTGTTTATATGAAATGTTTTGAAATCATGAAGGTTGTTTTTGAAATACTCATACTATGTATGTTGAAAAATCAAAACGTAATGGGTATGAGATGTGAAAATACCCTTAGTTATCTAACCAAGGATTCAAAGGCACAGATGTGCAGAAGCATGATTACTCATAATGTCACTTTATTTTCTGTACATTGTATCTTAGAATGAAACGAGTACTTAGAATTTTCTAAGGGAATCATGAGTAAACACAAGAATGGAAAATATTCACAAGAGTAGTTTGTAAGGAACGTAGTTCCTTAATGTAGATATTATAGGGAAATTCCATGCACACATGTAACTACACTTGTATATCAGAATTGTGAACAACAATTTATTTATAAACAAATTGGATTGTTTCACATTACAAGAAGACAAAGAAACAAAAGCATAAGATTAAAACAGCAACATCTTATACTCAGTCAAATGCTCATCCGTGGGTCAGATTTGCATTGACAATCTTTGTTCATTTGCTGCTGAAATAGCTCGTCCCACCGTAGTTGTACCAAGTACCAGATGGTAAACGAGCTGGAGCAGGGTTTCCTTGAGGTTGGTTTGGACCACCTCGGATTGGGTTGAATTGACAAGCATTTGCCAGGTGACTGAGTCGTCCACATGATGCACACAGACGACACTGCAGGTAAGCTCGGTGAGGTGCATTACACTTGTGGCACATCAGTGCAGTACCGGCATAAGGTTTCCTAGCAGGAGGTTGAGCAGCAGCAAGGTTTATAACAGCTTTATTTTGGATAGCAAAGCGGCATATGTTAACCAAATGTCCCCACCGTCCACAGTAGGTACATTTGAAGCAGGGTAAGAGGTTTGAATGATGACGGTTGCAACGTTTGCACCATAGGGCAGTTCCTAAGTACGGCTTCCTAGCTGGTGGCCTTGCCACTTGGCTAGGTCCCGCTTGTTTAGGTGTAACTGCTGCGGGTCTCCTTGAAGCCTTACGCTTCCTTGATTTTGGTGTAGGCTTGACTTCTGCTTCCTTCGGTAACTCTTGAGCGGCTTCATTGTTGAGACGAGACGAGATGAGACATGGCAATGCCTAAATCCACAGTCTTCAGAATCACTTCGCCTATTTGCTGAGCAAATTTTGGCTGTTTGCTCGGACATTTGAGTGTCATTGTGAAGAAGAGACATTCTAGAAGGAGTGAAAAGTATAGGAAGAAACAAGTGAAATGTTACCGGATATACAAAACAGAATGGTAATGCATAAAAATTGCGATCATTTGTTTGTTACCTAAGGCAAACAAATGAGACGGTGACTAATCAAAGTAAACGGGTCATATTAATGTATCACTGAAGACATGCTCGCCTATAAGTGAATACTCACCCCAAGAGTTCCCAGGTAAGAGTGACTGGTCCGATTCTGCGGATTTGTACAAACACTCTAGCCTTAGACAGAAAACTCACGGTACAGGCATTCACTCTTCCAGTTTGCACGTGTTCACATTATTTAGAACCCAAAACCTTGACGAGATTTTGAAAACTTAGAAGGCATAAGGCCAAAAATCAAACTGGAAGGGTTCAAAACCATATAATAAATCATCCTAGAACAGATGATTGGTTTTCAAGGTGGTTTTGAAATTTATGTTCTTGTTGTGGTTGTCGCCTAAGGATAGGTGACAGTATTGTTTTATGACTAAACGCAAGTGAACTCGCGTTAGGGTCCTAGGAAGGTTATAGACTAGGTCAAAGCATTACTAATAACCTAATTCCCTATAACCATGAGCTCTGATACCAACTTTTCTGTCACACCCCGACCACGTAAAACAACAAATCGTGGCGGAATCGTCAGGGAGTGTTGTAACAGAATCATTGTTTCATAACGCATGGAAATTAAAGTTTTGTTTTATTGAATCAAAAGAAGTTACAATGTCTTAACAAACAAAGAAGTATAACATAATTAACTAGTCTTGCATCTTTTATTGTCACTAAGGCCCAAGTCCGCCTAAGTGTATCTTGATCAATCCTATGCATCATTTCCTGAAACACATGTGAAAATAGGTACGTCAGCATAAAAATGCCTGTGAGATACATAGGTTTTATTGATTTAGGATTCATGACTTATAAGTTTAGAAAAAGGTTGTTTAACAAAAGCCAGTCATGATCCTTGTAAAATGTTTTGTTTTATAAATCATCTGAAAAGCGATGATAAAGTAGATCTTATGTAAAATAATAACGTAAGGTTAAATGAATAACCAAGTAAAACGAGTTTGTATAAAATAAGTTGTTTGTAAAACAATGTCTTGTGAAAAATATGTTATTTGTATAAAATGTCATATGTCTAAATTGAAATGATCTAATTAACGCTACGATATATAATACCATACAAGCACTTATATATAGGAAGTACCAGCGGCGTATCCACCATGCTTGTATCATATTACACACGCCTCGTTATTTAAGTCACTCAAACCAACCAATAATATAAAATATCCATGTTTAATCCAATAGTCAAATGTCATAGTATAACCCAAGTTAAATAATAATCATGTAATGTGTAAACAAAAGTTATATATGGTAAGTAAAATGAGACTACTTAAACCATCAATGTAAAAAAATGTTTATGTATAGTCAAATGTCAAATGTTTATGTAAAAACCATCATATGTAATGTGTAAACAAATGTTATGTAGAGTGAATAAAAGCATTTATTGATTATAATCAATAAATGCTTTTGATAAAACAATGCACCCTATAAGAAAGTAATGTACAAAACAATGCATTTGATAAAATATAATCAACATTATGTTTTGTAAGATAATGCATGCTTTACTGATACAACCATTTATGCGGTAGTGTTAAACGCCTACATTCAAGCCTTGAGACAGACGGATAACCCTAAGTAAAGATTATCAAAAGAAATGTATTCGGATTCGGTCATTCCATCCATCCAAACAAACCTAGGATTTTAGGAATGGGATTTGTCAAGTCCTATGGTACCATTACCTACTACCGAGCGGCATGATCGGTGTTAATGAATGTAATTTAGTCCCGTTAAACAAACCAAATGATATACCAAATGTAAGCATGTTTTATGAAAATAATGTACCTAGTATGCTAAGTGAACATACAAGGTAGAGATATAAAACAATGTGTCCATATGTTACGAGAACATATGCAACAGAGATGCAATGTAAAACAATGTACTAAGTATGCTAAGTTAACATACAAAGCATAAAAGTCATGTAAAACAATGTGCTAGCATGTTAAGTAAACATACATAGCAAAAGAAATGTAATGTAAAACAATGTGCAAGCATGTTAAGTAAACATACATAGCAAAACATAATAGCAAGTATATGATATGAAAACATGGAAAGCATGAAAATAACAAGTAGGCACATGTGTTTCACCCCAAAACATTTGGAAAATAGTAAAAGAGGGGTCTATGTACTCACTTGAGGGTGCTTAGAAGTCTTGAACAACAACCAAGCAAAGCTAGAGGGATCACGGAATCAAACGGCACCCTATATAGATAACTACATAAATAACCGGACCTAAATCGGGAGATTGGATAGTATGAGGTTGCGTAAACCAACTGAGTATTGGAACTCACATGATATGGTTTAACAAAGCCTACATACTAAAATGAAACCTAAAACCTAAGTACTTACGACCCATTATGACCCGTTTAGGTAGCTTATGCTACTTTAACACGTCGTTCGCGTAAAACGCGTTTGGATCGCCTAACTAGTCCTATGACAAGTAGGGTATGCCTTAACATGTTTAATATTGTTGTCAAATCAGTTTAGATGTCAAAAATTATGTTACATATGCTTAAAATGAAATTTGGCATAAAAAGGGCATTTTGGTAATTTACCTAAGGCATAAGAACTACTTATCATCCAACAACTCAAACAATGTGACCATAAGGTATAACCTCGGAAGGTTATTCCCTATACAACTATGGTCACCTAATGTGTTTGGTCGGATCCTAATGATCGACCAAACGGGTCGGGTTCGATAGTATAAGCGGTTGTTTAGACCGCTTACCTTACGACCCTACATAAGCACTAAACCTAAAGTGATGAGTTAAACATGCTAGAACATGTTTAGTTAAGTTAGAAAACAGGTTTTGATATCAAAACAAACGGTTTTGATACCCTAGAGTAGTTTGGTTACAAAATACGCGAGAACACGTATTTTGGCCGAAACTACGACTCGTCACTGAGCCTAGATAACGTGGTAATCAGTAGGTATAGTCACTAGGGACTATAACCATCGTGATTACGCTCACGTTATGAAGTTCAAACGAACTTCGCATTGACCATAATCTGGTCAATGCAGAAAGTCAAGCGCAGTTTGACTTTAACGCTAAAACGAATGAAAAGAACGAAGGAATCCTTACAGAAGGTCCCCACAAGTATTTGACCCGATTCACTGTCAGGTAGGAAGCATATATACTTCCACTTAGAGAGCTTGAATCAGATTCAAATGTGTGGGTTTGAGAGTGAAGATGGAGGTGGGTATTTATAGGAAAACCAAGACCGTTAAGATCGTTCCTCGATAAACGAGCATTAATCTGGACTGTCCAAGTGGGCACAAGGTTTTGGAAAACTAGGGGTGCCTCAAAACCATCAAATGGTGTTGAAAATGTTACAAAATAGCCCCTAATCTTCAAGTTACATGCTGAAAATGGACCTGCAAGTGCAAAAATGGTGTTTCTACCCAGATGAGGTGCTCGCGTAGTGCCACGGGATAGGCAGGAGTTGCTCGCGCTACGCTAGCATGTGCCAGATTCAGCAAAGTTTCAAAAATGACAATTTTGCTCCCTGCACACGTGTTTAAGGCCTTTTTCGATGCCTTTGAACCCCGTTAACCTCATTTCAAGGCTCTAAAATGAAGTTAAAGTATAGGGAACTCAAAACATGCTCAAAAAAATCTCGGATGTCGGCTCGTTTGGTCGTACGGTTGCGTTGTTCGGTTAATTACGACGGAAGTCGTAATGAACGCAAAAACGATCCAAATTACGCGACGAATGGAATTTTATCAAGCCAATCACTAAAATAAAATATTTTAGTGCTTACATAAATTTTTAGATGTCCGGATGTATTCAGAACGTAAGTTATGCGTGAAAATGCAAACTTATGCACTTTTTGACGCTTTTAGTCCCTGAATGAGCATAAAGTTTATTTTAGCACACCGAACCCATCAGAGCCTATTTCTAAGATATGTGAAGGATATTTAGGGTATGTTTAACTTATGATCAAGTTTTAGAATGCCCGTTACAGTACGAATCGACATACTTTCGCAGTTTGTCGAATTTGGTCCCTGTAAGTGAATAAACTTGATTTCGGCATACCAAACCTTCCAAAACTTATTTCTAAGTTATGTAAAGGTTATTTAAGGTTTGTTAAGCCTATGTCACTGTTCCGTAGTGTTTGTTGCATTAAACTGGTTATATTTACGCATCAGTGCGCATATAACCTTCCAGAAAGCGATTTAGAGCCCGAAATCGAACAAGAATTGATATGTGCAAATGATACACATATTTATACAAATCCCAAGTATGAAATATAATATTTCATTAGTTTGGTATTTGTTTGATGGTTGAAGTGACACACGTGTCATAAAAAGGGGGAGCGTAATACCATATCGACCTCCGTATTAGGACGACCCTGATTACCGGCAACGAACACCAGTAAATTGACTGCAATCAAATCCTTAACCCTAGCCAACGAATTATGGGAGTGAACTCTTACGAAACAATCAGGACATAAACGATGACAATTGACTATAGAGTGGAATGTGTAACTGCCCGCACACTGAGTAGTGCCTTAGGACGTGACACGGAATGCGAAAAGATGGACCCTATTGGTGAAAGGTCGCAGGACTCCATTACAAGCAACGACATTAGAGGCAACATTCACGGCAATATCAAGGTACTCGTAATCATAGCCTACGGTATGGAAACAAAGGTGACTTCAACAAGGATTGACTGTTGTTAAGTTAAGATGTCAACAACAAAGGGAACAATGACATTATTGGGAATCCTCATAACCGTAACAACAACACTGGTAGTGGTGCTCGTGGAAGGGCATTTAGGATTGGCGTAGGCGACGCCAGGTATAATAGCAACATGGTAGCTTGTATGGGTAGATAATCACTTCGTCTCTGTTCTGTTTAACCCTGATGTTACTTGAAACCTAACCTGTTGCGGAATCGGCTGATGGCAAGTCAATTAAAACCCCATATGTTCGTTGGGTTGTAAACTCGACCTTGTGGGACAAGTGTTCAACATCGACCTTCCCTCTGTTATCCTTGATAGTTTCAAATTTTGATGTAGTAGTTAGTGTGGGTTGGTTATCCAGATATTGCGCAGATATACCCTGTGAGGAGAAAATTTTGCGTATCCCTCTCCCTGGTGGAGAATCGTCGTCTATCCTAAAGTGTCAGAGTGGTGTAAAGGTTAGCATCATTTCAACAACGAAAGCCCAGAAGTGTCTACGGAGGGATTTCCCCGCTATATTGGCAACTGTTACTAATGTTAAGGCTAAGGAAAAGAGGATCGAGGATTCACCAATTGTTCGTGATTCCTCTCAGTGTGCTATCCGAGGAACTTCCAGGTTTACTTCCACAACTGATTAGGTAGAATCTCAGTTTGATCTCACTCCAGAGGCAGCCTAGATTACTCGTACTCCTTACCGTCTCCACCAGGAGGGTTGCAAGAACTGTCTAATCAACTTCAGGAACTACCGGGTGGGAGTTTTAACGATCTATCTCCTTGTCCTGGGGAGCCCGAGCTCTATTGTGGAAATGAAGGATGAATCCTTTCATACGTGTACAGACTACCACAAGGTGGCAATCATAGACAGTCGCCCTCTATCTCGCATCGACGACGTGATTGACCCGCTGCAATGATCAAGCTTCTATTCGGAAACCGACTTAAGATCGGACTGTTACCTGATGGAAGGACCAGGGGAGGATGACTCTTAACACGGTGTTACAGACATGGTACGACAACTATAATTTTATGTTCATGTTGTTTAAGTTATCCAACACACCAGCAGCCTTAGGGATCACATGAGTAGTGTGTGTCAACCTCGTCTCGCCAGATCCGCCAACCGTGTTTATCTATGACGATTTGAATCACTTCCAGGAGAAATGAACACCATGAACGGAATTTGTATTTCATCTTAGAGCCCCTAGGGGAGGAGCAACTCCATGTGAAGTCTACCTAAGCGTGGCTTCAGGATTCGAGAAGTACATTTTCCTTGGTCACGTAGTCAACGAAGTGGGGATACATGTGGATCTCGCTAAGATCCATTTTGATAGAAGTTGGTCGACACCAAAGAATTCTTCAGGGATACAGCAATTTCTTGGTCTCGTTAGATACTATCGCATATTCACTGTCGGATTTTTGAAGATCGTGCAACTTTAAACCTCTTTAGCACAGCAGGGTGCTGTGTATTCGTGAGAGACAAAACAGGAGGAAGTCTTTTCAGCTTTTTGAATCCCAACTCTCTAGTGTGCTGAACATCGTCTTTACCTGAGGGTATGGGTGATCTGGTGGTATACCATGATGGTTCGAATCAGAGCCCCAGTCACACGCCAATGCAACACGAGAAGGTGATGGCTTACGTGGTGGATTTACAAGAGGAATTGCACGAGTCACAACCTGCGATGGAAGCCAAGGTCTTTGGATTTAAGTTGGAGGCATTACTTGGACGGTACCAAATGCACTACTTAGACCGATCACAAGGGCCTCCCATGTACCCTTGTTTCGAAAGAGCTAAACATGTGATGGCATCGCTGGATGGAACCTTTGAATGATTTCGACTGTGAAACCTAGACGTGCACGAGCCTCGCATCACACCATCGAATCTAGCCTACCAGATCAGATTCACCCTGTTCAAACCGAAGCATTGAAGGAAGAGAATTTTCAAGAATGAGTCCATACAGGGCATGGGGGAGCAACTTTTGGCAAATCGGGCGATACCCACTACCCCATGGAGCGAATAGGAGACTCACTATACAGAGATCCAAGGGAACTTGTGTTGAGCGAAGCACACCAGCCTTGATATTGTAGTCGTCTTGATTTTGATAGGAGATATTAGGATCTATAAATTTGGTACTGGCAACCAGGCATGAAGGCCCACATAGCCAAGTATGTGAACGATGTTTAGCTTGTGCGAAAGTCAAGGTGGAATATTAGAAACCTTCTGGTTTGTGTCAGGAACCGGAAACACCCATATGAAAATGAGAACAGACTACCATGGATTTTGTCACTGGCCTACTTGAAACCCGAAACGGGGATGATATCACCTGGGTGATCATTGATTGTCTCATGTAACCAGTACACTTTCTTGCAAGCAAGGAAAAATTGACAAGTCTTCGTATCCTGTGAATAATTACCTGTGAAGGGCGGTTTCTAGGCATGGGGTGCCAACTCCTGTTACATGTGATTTTGATCTATACCTGATTTACAACATGCAGTACACAACATCCTCTACCCACGTCTAGACACGAGCATTGCTTATCACCGTGGGACAAACAGTCACGAACCATCTTGGCACTCGAAGACATGCTGTGAGCATGCGTGTGATTGGCTTTAGTGAAATTGGAAGGACACTTACCTTTGGTGGAGTTCTACAACAGCAGTTACCATTCTAGTATTCAGACAGCTCTGTCTAAGTCATTGCATGGACGATAATGCCAATCTCCTAGTTGGACGAAGGTGGGTGGCAACCTAATTACAGGTCCAGGACTTGTACTCAAAACTCCTGAGAAGATTGTTTATATCGGAAATCGTGTGGCGAAAGCGCGTGACCGCCAAGAAAGCGCATAAGCGTAGGAACCATTGGGAGTTGCTGCAGGCGATCGTGTTATGTTGAAAGACTCACCCTGGGAGGGTGTGGTATGCTTTGGGAAGCGTGACAAACTTAATTTACATTACGTTGGGTCGTTCAAAATTTTGGAAGGAATCGGCAAGGTTGCCTATCGACTTGAGTTACCTGACGAGTTGGGTAACGTTCACGATGTCTTTTATGTCTCAAATCTAATGAAGTGTTTGTCAGATGAAACACTTATGGTACCCTTTCAAGAACTGAAAATCGATGACAAGTTTCAGTTTGTCGAAGAACTCATTGAAATAATGGACCGGGAAGTTAAGGTTCGTAAGCCTAGTCGGATTCCAATCATGAAAGAGTTCGTTGGAACTCAAGACATGGATCGGCGTTCACATGGGAACGCGAGGATCAGATGAAGCTCAAGTATTCTCTACTGATCAAAACTTGTTAAATCAATTCTGATGCAACTGGTCATTCAAGTTGGGGATGATGTGGCACTCGAGGAAAGTCCACAGTCATCTTGATCTATCACTTCACTCTTCTGAGTTTGCTTATCAAATTTCGAGACAAAATTTCTTTCAAGTTGGGGATGATGTGACAACCCGTAATTTCCAGAATCCTTTCACTGTACTGATCCTTTGTCTTGCGACGTATGTTACCTGAATATTACATGCTTGATTATTAGTAAATGATTGCGTGTTTACGTGTCATGTGTTATGAGAATAATGTATGTACGTATAAGTCTCGCTGCACCAAAAAACTTGGGCCGCACACCCTTGTTCCATGTTCTATCTTGGCCCAAAATCCCCTTTTGTATCTCGAATGCGCAGCCCAAACCCACACAGCCCAAGGTTTGGCCCGGTTCTTGTGGTAATCGCACACACACACCAACACAACAAACCCTAGTTCTCTCTCCTTTCTCTTCGAATTATATGGCAGCCTACCCCCCTCCCTTTGCTTCGAAGTTGATGGCAGACTATCCCCATCGAAGCACACCTTCCCTTTCGGATCAGTCTCTCTTGTCTAGCAACACTCATCTTGTGGTGGAAAGATTTGTAGTGGGGTAATCAGCAGTGGTTGAGTAGCAATTTACGATGAGAAACAAGGAAAATAATAACAGATCCATTGTGGCATCATGCTTAAGAATTAATGAAAACACAAGAGCCTACGAAGATGCATGCTTTATGATTTAAATAACCAATCTGCTGTAGAAAATTAAAGTGACCTCCAGTCCTCCATTATGACTCTTTAGACGAAGTTTCCTTCTAATTAATTAATTTGATAAAGAAAATCGTGTATTGAGCATTTAGTAGTTATCATTATTTTCCGGCATGCTCAATGAAAAGGGGAATATGTGTTATGGATCGGGGAAATATGTAATTAATTGATGATATTAGATATGGGAAATATGTAAATATTCATTTAATAGTTTATTAAGGTTAAAATAGTCATTTTAAGAGTAATTTTAATGAAAAGAGGGAATATGTAATATATATATGGGTTAGGAAGGGGAAATATGTAATTGTTTTTTTTTTTTTTTGGGAAATACGTAATAAGCCAGCTTAGAAGGGGGAAATATGTAAAAAACCCTTTTTGTTACATAAGTGTTTCTACACTTTATTAATCACCAAAAATAAGGTTTGTTTGCATAAGAACCAAGATCAAGTAAATCTTGTGTTTTTAACTTGGTTTCTTTGAAAAACCATCCATGAAATTTTAGATCTACAAGTATTACAACTTACTTTGATCATTATTTTACAAGAAAACCACATATTCTTTCAAGTAATGCTTCTCATGAGGATGATCCATTAACTTCTACCAAGTTCATCCTCTCATCTTGCTAGACTATGTTTTTAATCATGATCTAGCAAGATCATATGATGATCAACATCATTTTCACAAGCAATCAACAATCAACAAGTATTACAACACATAATCATTAAGATTTCTTATGTATTCAAGCTTATGTTCATGTTTCAAGTTCAAGTTTCTTAGTGTTCTTCAAGATTATCATCATGAATCTTCTTTTAACCACTAATATAAGATGTAAAATGGAGTGTATGATGTTCTTACCACTAGCTCAAGGCTAGGGATGATCAAGTGAAGATAAGAGATGGATAAAAGCAAATGAAAGAGGTCCTCCAACTTCTACAAGCTCCTAGCTCCTTAGTATGTCTTCTAACACCTTTGGATGTGCTTGGAATTGGTTGAGGATGGTTGAAAGATGGTGATGATGGTGGGGTTGAGGTCGGCCGAGAGCACAAGAGAGAGGAGAGGAGAGAAGTGTGTGTTTCAATGTGTGAAGTTATGAAGCTTAGGACTCCAAGTCTTACTTATAATCCAATCTCATGTATTTTCCAATGGTTCTAATGTTTAGGAAAGCAATAGCAAGATCCAATAAAATATTTAAACAAATCTTGATGTGGGGCCATGTTGGGCCGATTACATAGGTGGTGGGGGGGGGGGTATGTAGGCTAGGTTAAACTAAACTAGTTAGATTATGATAAAAATCCAAGTATTTTGTTAGATACTTTAGTTACTAGATATTTATGTAGTGTTATGATGTTCAGGGACCATAACTAGCTTGGTAATGTTAAAATGGTGCTTCTAGTGAAAAATTGGTGTTTCGGGTAGTGTCCGGTTGTTCGGTTGGTTACTGGTTTGTTAAGGTGCTAAAGTTTGCAGTTTAGTGTGCTTTATGTACCCTTTTATGACAGTTTTGATTACCGACACTTAGGAAAGCATTCAGGACCATTTAAGCATATTTCTGCATGATATTAGTGTGTTTAAATGCTGATAATTGCTATTTTTGCTAAATTCAGCACTTTATGTGAGTTTTAGGCACTTTCCGGCACTTAAACTATCTCTAGGAAGGCAGTTTTGTGATCCTTACTTTCCTACACACTATACTAGTGTAGTACTTGGTTTCTAGCTCATTCTAGGTCTCAATACAACGTCTGTCTATTTACTGAACTCCGTCAGCAATTTCTTGATTTGTCTGATAACTGTGCTAACTGTACTTAATGCATCAAATAAAGTTCTCATGCAATAATGATATGACATTAAGCAACATATGATGCACATGTATGTATATGACAATAATCAGTAAGCAGTTAATTGTAATTCAGCACAGTCATTAAGCACTAATCATGGTTTAATGGTTGTACGGATACCTGAAATTTTGACAGTTGTCATATTCTCCCCCTGTTAAGAAAATTTCATCCCGAAATTTTAAGCTTTACTACTAGCTGCAGGGGTGTTAGGGAAAAAATGCGGGTATTTAGCTTTCATGCGGTCTTCACGCTCCCAAGTAAACTCTGGGCTGTGACGCGCGTCGCATCGAACCTTGACGAGTTTAACACTACTCCTCCGAGTCTTGTTAACTTTCCAGTCAGTAACCTCAACAGGTTCTTCGGTAAAGTGGAGTGTGTCGTTAATGTGAACTTCATCAACAGGGATAACCATGGTTTCCTCTGTTGGACTCTTCTTCAGATTAGATACGTGGAATGTATCATGAACACCATTAAGTTCTGTCGGTAGCTCCAACTTGTAAGCTACAGGACCAATCCTTTCCAGGATTTTGAACGGTCCGATAAATCATGGGTTTAAATTTCCACGCTTCCCAAAGCATGCCACACCTTTCCAAGGTGAGACTTTCAACAAAACCATATCACCCAATTCAAACTCCAAAGGTTTCCATCTTTGGTCCGCATAGCTCTTTTGTCGATCACGAGCCGCCTTGATGCGCTCTCGGTTTTGCATGATCTTATCTTTCGTCTCTTGGACCAATTCGGGACCAACCAGCTGTCTATCACCTGCATCTGCCCAGCATAACGGTGATCGACACTTGCGTCCGTGGAGAGCCTCGAACGGTGCAGCTTGAATGCTTGTATGGTAGTTGTTGTTATAGGAGAACTCAACCAAAGGCAGGTGAGTGTCCCAACTGCCACCCAAGTCCATTACGCAAGCACGCAACATGTCTTCTAGCATCTGAATCATTCTCTCACTTTGACCGTCCATCTGTGGATGAAATGTTGTGCTCAGATTCAACTGAGAACCAAACGCTTCATGGAAAGATTGCCAAATCCTTGACACAAATCGTCTGTCTCTATCAGATATAATCGAGATAGGCACTCCATAACGTGCGACTATCTCCTTTAGGTATAGCTCAGCTAGCTTACCTATGTTATCCTTCTCTCTGATTGGCAGAAAGTGCGCGGATTTTGTTAACCGGTCCACGATTACCCAAATTGTATCATGACCTCTGGGTGTCCTGGGCAACTTCTTTAGGAAATCCATTGAGATATGTTCCCACTTCCACATGCGTATCTCAGGTTGCTGTAGAAGACCTGAAGGCTTCTGATACTCGGCCTTCACTTTAGCAAAAGTCAAGCATTTTCCAACATAGGTAGCAACATCGCCCTTCAGTCTTGGCCACCAATAATAATCCTTTAAATCTTGGTACTTCTTGTCCGATCCTGGGTGGATCGAGTACCTCGATTTATGAGCTTCATCAAAGATAACATCTCTAAGACCACCAAAAACCGGAACCCAAATTCGTCCCATAAAACACAAAGTTCCTTCCTCATTAGGTGCCAACTTTTTCTCCATCCCACGGAGATATTCATCCTTAAGGTTCTCCTTCTTAAGGGCTTCCCTTTGTGCCGCACGAATTTGCAACGAGAGGTCTGTCTGTATGATCATCTCTAAGGCTCTAACCCTTATAGGCTTAATCCTCTCTTTTCGACTTAAGGCGTCTGCCACCACATTCGCCTTTCCTGGATGATATTTGATTTCTCAATCATAATCATTTAACAGCTCTACCCAACGCCGTTGTCTCATATTAAGCTCTTTCTGATCGAATATGTGTTGTAGGCTCTTGTGATCTGTAAAGATCGTTCATCGGGTACCATAAAGGTAATGCCGCCAAATCTTCAAAGCAAACAGCATTACGCCTAATTCCAAATCATGCGTGGTGTAGTTCTTCTCATGGACCTTCAATTGGCGTGAAGCATAAGCGATAACCTTCTGTCGCTGCATCAGCACACAGCCCAATCCCTGACGCGAGGCGTCACAGTATACCACGAAGTCATCGGTGCCTTTGGGTAGGGATAAAATAGGTGCATCGCAAAGCTTGTTCTTTAGCAGCTGAAAAGCTTCTTCTTGTTTATCTCCCCATTCGTACTTCTTGTCCTTTTGAGTAAGGGAGCTCAGCAGTTGAGCGATTTTACAAAAATCCTCAATGAATCGGCGATAATACCCTTCTAAACCCAAAAACTGACGGATCTCGATTGGCATCTTTGGAGTTTCCCAATTCTTAATCACCTCGATCTTGGTGGGGTCCGCATGAATTCCATCTTCATTCACTACATGACCAAGGAACTGTACTTCACGCAACCAGAACTCACACTTCGAGAACTTAGCATACATTTTCTCCTTCTTGAGCAGCTCTAAAATGGCTCTAAGGTGTTGCTCATGCTCTTCTTTTGTCCTCGAATAAATCAAAATCTAATCGATAAATACAATCACGAATTTATCAAGATATGGCTTACAAACTCGGTTCATCAAATCCATAAACACTGCCTATGCATTTGTCAAACCAAATGGCATTACTAGAAACTCGTAATGTCCATAACGAGTTCTAAAGGTAGTCATTGGTATACTCTCTTCTTGAATCCGCAGCTGGTGATAACCTGACCGAAGATCGATCTTGGAGTAGTAACTTGAACCCTAAAGTTGATCGAATAAATCATCAATCCTCGGCAAAGGATACCGATTCTTGATGGTTAACTTGTTCAGCTCTCGGTAGTCAATGCACATACGAAAAACTACCGTCCTTCTTCTTGACAAATAGGACTGGAGCTCCCCAAGGCGAGAAGCTTGGTCTAATGAATCCCTTGTCCAGAAGCTCCTGAAGCTGCGTCGACAACTCTTGCATCTCAGAAGGCGCAAGTCGATAAGGTGCCTTGGCTACAGGCACGACGGCTGGAACCAAGTCAATATGGAACTCGACTTATCGTTGTGGCGGCAATCCTGGCAAGTCTTCAGGGAAGACTTCAGGATATTCCCTTACCACAGGGATATCTTCCAGTTTCGGCTCTTCTGCTTCTTTATCAACAACGTGAGCCAAAAAGGCAACACATCCTTTCTGCGTAAACTTTCGTGCCTTCAGGCAACTGATAATCCATAGAGGCGTATCATGCTTTTCTCTGTGCACTACTATCGTCTCTTCATTCGCCATCGGGATGCGAATGATCTTCTCATGACATATGATCTCAGCTCGGTTACTTGACAACCAATCCATTCTAACTACCATGTCAAAGCTTCCTAACTCAACTGGTAGAAGATCGAGCGTAAACTAACGCTCTCCAAGCTCAATCACACAACCTCTAATTACTTCATTTGCTTCTACTAGCTTTCCATTAGCTAGTTCTATGGAGTATGGAATATCTAACTTACTTGCAACTAACCCAAGTATATTCTTTAATTCTAGGGACACGAAGCTATAATCGGCACCAGTATCAAACAGTACAGATGCAAAGTGTTGGTTGATAGGGAATGTACCAGTGACTACGTTCGGATCCTGACGAGCTTCCCTAGCTCCAATGTTGAAGACTCTTCCTTGGGCTTGATTATTCTTCGGGCAATCCCACTTGAAATGCCCAACATCTCCGCAATTAAAGCAAGCTTGTATGTTTCCAGTACCGCCCTAATTGTTGTTTGCTCCACGGTTCCCGTTACCAGCTTGATTTCCGGAACCACCACGATTATCATTGCTTCCCTGATTATTGCTTCCACTTTGGTTCCTATTCCCATAACCGTTTCCACCACGGTTTCCATTGCCGTTCCCATTACCTCTCTGACCACCATTCCCATGACCATTACCAGCCCATCACGTCTCCTTCGAATGACCATTCTTTCCAGAGTTTTCACACTTCCTAAACCTACACTGGCCGGCTTGATGAAACTGGGACACATCACACTTGGGTAGGGTGCCCATGTATCCTTTCCCCTTGTTTTCAGAACTTGCAGCACCAGTCCTGACCTCGGCTGGTGGGTTCGCATCTCCTTTCTTGTTACCACTACTGCTTCCTCGGGTACCCTTCTTGAAATTCGAGAACTTCCTCTTGTTCTCTCCAGATGACTCGACATGAGTCTCCTTCTTCTTGGTGTCAGAGATAGAGAACTTGTTCAATCTGATCGCTTCTTCGGTCAGTGCCATGCTTAAATCAATGGCCTCAGTGATCTTTGGAGGCTTCGAAGTAGTCACCATGCTCGTTATTTGGGGTACCAATCCCCAAATGAAGTGTTCAACTCGCTTTAATTCTGGCTCTACCATGTAGGGGACAACTCGAGATAAATCATGGAATCTCTATACATACTCAGCAATCTTAGGTCCATCCATCTTCAGATTCCAAAAATCGGTTTCCAACTTCTGAATCTCAGCCCTTGAACAGTACTTCTTGCGCATCAGCTCTTTCATCTCATCCCATGTCATACCATACGATGCCGCCTCACCTAGGGTCTGAACCTGAAGGTTCCACCACGATAGGGCTCCATCGAGGAATAGTCCAGAAATGTAGGTGACCTGGTGCGCTGGCGCGCACTTGCTCATTCGTAGCACAGAATCCGTCTTCTCAGCCCATCTTACGAAAGCTACAGCACCTCCAGTGCCGTCAAAGTTTAGAGGCCTACAGTCGAGGAACTGCTTGTAAGTACAGCCTGTACAGGCAACATCATTCACAGAAAGCATTAGCAAACGCACATGGAATGTCCAAACGTATCGTAATGTGTCTTAAGTGACTTAAACATTACCGTGAGGTGGGTTATTTCCTGAGGTACCTCCGTTGTGTTCAGAGCGTAAGGCCTCATGTTGTGCGATGGCCTGTGAAATCCGTTCTTGCAAGTCTACCTCTCTTGTGGGAAACTGAGTGTTCCTTCGAGGAGGCATCTTCTATAAAGAAGATTGTATAGGTCAGGTCTTAATTCGTATAATGACTATATAGTACGTATATAATAGCATATAGCAAGCATGTCATTTAGCATCACAATCAAATTACAAACATGTAAATTTAACAATGTATTTAATGAGAACATGACGATTGAGCTTTAATTAATCGTCAACCACAAGTATTGTTACATGTTTTACAAAGTGTATTATATCAAAAGGAACACAGGGTCACACTACCGTTGTTCAACAAGTCTATCAGTCTACAAAAATCATACAGTCACAAGGTGATCTCCAAAAGGCTCCACTAACACAGCTCAATAATGGTGCTCTCATAAAAAACAAGCTACCTACATAAAACCAAAAACCAACTATACTGATGGTGGTGGAGGAGGAGGTGGAGGGAAGAAAAGCAAGATGCGCGCATGTGCAAGCTCCTCCTCAAGATCATAAACATGACGCAATAGATAACTGACCTGCTGCTCAACGGTAAGAAATCGAGTATCAAACTCTGGAAATGGAGTGAGAGATGCAGGAGGATGTGAAAATGGGGACGGTGATGAACGAGGGGGAACAAACGCAGGCTGACACGGACATGGTAAAGGACGCTGTGTCATCTCAAGCTCCAAAATCCTACGACTCATAATCTCAAACTGAAGCTGAAGTGATAGGAGTAGCTCATCCCGTGTATAACCAGCAAAGTGCGAGGGATGGTAGGGATCAGAAATCGGCATAGTGTACGGTGGGAACCATCGAAATGGCTCATCGAGTGGTGAAGAAGTAAAATGAGCAAAGGGTGCAGACTGAGATATGTGTGGGAAAGCTGCTGAAACATGAGGGTCATGACTAGGCTGCTGGCATGAAGTGCCTTCCCCTAGATGGGGTGTGGGTATGTCCTGCAAGAAAACAGTAGGTAGGTCAACACGGTGTACATCAGACTCCACTAGGTGAAAAGGAGCAACATCAGCGGGTGCAGGTGCAAGTGGAGGAACGAATGGCTCAATAACAGGAGGGTCTGTGGGTGCAGGAACTGGGTCAGGTATGAGGGGTGCAATGTCAGGTAATCTAAATGGAATAGGGTCATGATCAGGTAAAGGCTCAGGGTCAGCGGGTGCATCAACAGGCAGATCAATAGGAACAAAGTCTAGCTCAAGACCAGGCTCAAGTTCGTGTGGAGGGGATGGTGCAGCTGACATGGCTGTGTTATCATCAGAATCAGTGGCATAACATCGCAATCCAACTGCTTGCAAGGCGGAAGAAGTCACAGACTCAAAGGAATATGAGACAGAGTGTAAGCTAGAATCAGAGGAATTCTCAATAACAGGAATCTCTGGAAGTGGACTAGCAACAATGTCCTCATCTAGCTCTCCATCACCATGAGCGTCATGGGAGGACCATCAACAAATAGATCAAAATCATCGTCAAATAGATCATTAAATGGAAAATCCTCAGGTGGGATAACTATGAGAGGAACGGGAGCGAGGATCGGTGCCACGATATGCTCACCATCGGGGTGCCCGATGATAAGATGATCGTGAACAGGAATGGGAATAACAAAAGGATCCTCGTCTGGAATACCATCAGCAAGCGGTAAGTCAACTCCAAAATCAGGCAACGCAAACGGCTAAAAGTCGTCGTCGTCTGACATCATCTCTGGGTCGCTCTCAGTATCTGAGGTAAAGATCTCTGGCTCACTCGCACTGGAGTCAGTAGCTATGGGGTCATCAATATCAGACAATCCACTCTCGGATGAAGACATAGTGTTTGTAACAAAACAATCACAATATATGCACATGTTTAACCACTAACATTTAGCATGCAAACAAAGACAATGTAAACATGTAATCATGTATTCTTATCATCCCTCACAAATCTTTTCTATCCTTCCTAGTCTCCCAGACTAAACCACCTAGTCTCCCAGACTAAACCACCCAGTCTCCCAGACTGAACTACCTGGTCTCCCAGACTAAACCAACAAAGTAACTGTGCATTGTGTTTCTCGTCTTTTTATTTTGTAAAAATGTTTGTTTCCTGGATCTGGGCATTTCGTGTATGCAATGAAAACATGTTGTAAAAACATTTTCGTGAGAGTCCTAATGATTGTAGTCTAGACTTGAGAAGGAATCCTAGTTCGCTACAATCGAAGCTCTGATACCAAACTGTCACACCCTGACTTTTGTGGAAGCGTGATTATGTGTGACTTGCTTAATATCATTGCATTCAATCATAACAACAACTATATGTTAAAACAGAAGATATTCATCCATTAAATAAGTTTAAAAACATAACAACAACATTGTTTTAAAACATAGAATTCAAATTCGAGTACAAACCATACAACTTGTTTTTAGAGTTCACAAGGACTCGACAAAAGACATTAAATAAAACCAGGTTTTGGAAGACGTGTCTCGTCCAGGATAAGACACACTAACCAAACCCTAAGACCTTGGATGACATCTTTTATTCTCAAACAACACTTGAAACTTCCAAACGCCACCAGATCCACATTTAATTCCCTGAAATACATGTAGTTTGAAAACATCAACAAAAGTTGAGCGAGTTCATGTGTGTGTTTGTGTGCGTGAAAAAACCTTTGTAATCATTGAAAGTATATATGTATGTTTGTAAACTCCTGGTATGAAAGCAACAAGGAAAACAGATCATTAATGGTTTGCAAGGCCATTAATATGTGTGACGTGATGCAGGAAGACTCAAACCTAGCAGACTTTGCACCGGGCTTCCAGCTGTAAGACATAGTCATCCCATGGGCCAAACCCTGGTCCAACATGGGCGGGGCTCGCTACACCCAAATAGATCTATCACTCATGTCCCTCGGTCCTACAAAGAGGAATGATGGTCTTAAGCATCATACCCACCACTCACATGATCTAGCAGTACCCTTCCTTAGCTAACCATACCACGTATAAACGTTTGTAAACAGTTTGTAACATGTACTTCACCCCCGAAGTTATGAAACCGAAAACAGTTAAAAGAAAAGGGGGAACATGAACTCACAGCTTTGCGCTCTTCAATCGATAACTCAAGCTCCTTCGGATAAACATGACTACCTACAACGTACTATCATCTATTAGACGAGCGGGTCGTGCCTTGACTTAGTATAATTTAGTGTCTTTATTATTATTCCAAGTTATATAATTATTTGTTAAAATATTAAATATTTTAACTTGAATCATATTTATTAAATTTTAGAATAATTGTTAAAACAATATATTTAACTTAATACTTCTTACGTATTTACTCACGTATTTCCTTCCCAAGGATGGGTGTATTTGTATTCTTGTATTTGTATATTTTTGCCATTTATCGAGGTCGTATTCCGGTGTGTATTTATACGTACGAGAATACGTATCTTTATTGTATTCATTAAGTATTCTTATACGTAATTTCGTATTGATTTTTCCGGAATATTATCTTTAATAAAAGTTCACCAATATATATTTCCAAAATATATATTCCAATAAATATTACTTAGAAAAATTATTTATAACTTTTCTTTGGCAAAAATATCTGTATTTTCATATAATTTCCAAAAATAATATATTTTCAAGTCTAACTTGGAAAATATACATAAACTTATTTTTCTCAAAAAATGATATATTTCATATTTATTTGAGAAAATATATCTTTCTCCCCAAAAATATTGTATTTCGTGTTTGTCTAAGAAATATATATTTCCTCCAAAAAATAATATATTTTATAATAATTCCAAGAAAAATATATATATTTTTATTCACCCAAAAATAATATATTTTCTTCTTGTCAAAAATATGATATAACTTTGTAATAATTGTAAAAATCATATTTTTGTTTCCTTTGGTGTCCAAAATATTATTTGCCAAAATATACACATGAATTTTATTTCCGGAGTATTTTGTGAGTTACATTCTTTGGTTCGATTTCACCAATATTTTGTGTATAACCTGTATATTCATATTCTTGGAATTTTGGTAATATTTTGGATTGTAAGTTTTGGTATTTTAGTGAGTTATATTATTTCATGTCCTAAAATAATATAACTAATACACAAAGTATACAAATAATCACACACATGGTGACATCTAAATATATATATTTCCTAAATACATATTTAGTCACTTTAATTTATAAAAACCAACCTCCAATATTTATAATTTTTGTAACAAAAATTATGGCAAAGTTTATGTAAAGATTTATGGTTTTAAATAGACTTGTAAATATTTATTTGGAAATATTTTTATAAGTGTTTAATTTTTAGAAAAATTTTACCATAGTTTCCCCTAAAAATGGAGGTTTCCATACCTTGAAGGTATATCATTTTCTTTTGTAAGATCAACACAATCAATCAAAAATCAACAATAAACAATCTTTACTTACCCATTTTGCCAAAAACAAGCATAAATTACTACTTCATGAACTTGAAAATTTATAAAAATTTGTAGTAACTTACTAGTGTTCTTAGTAAGCCTTGTTACCCTTTAAAGTGTGATTGATTCTTTAAAAACTTAATTTTTAAAGAAAATAGATCTTCACAACTTATAATCATATTTTTCAAAAATATTTCTTCATGGATCTTTCTTGTTACATAAGTGTTTCTACACTTTATTAATCACCAAAAATAAGGTTTGTTTGTGTAAGAACCAAGGTCAAGTAAATCTTGTGTTTTTAACTTGGTTTCTTTGAAAAACCATCCATGAAATTTTAGATCTACAAGTATTACGACTTACTTTGATCATTATTTTACAAGAAAACCACATATTCTTTCAAGTTCATGCTTCTCATGAGGATAATCCATTAACTTCTACCATGTTCATCCTCTCATCTTGCTAGACTATGTTTTTAATCATGATCTAGCAAGATCATATGATGATCAACATCATTTTCACAAGCAATCAACAATCAACAAGTATTACAACACATAATCATTAAGATTTCTTATGTATTCAAGCTTATGTTCATGTTTCAAGTTCAAGTTTCTTAGTGTTCTTCAAGATTATCATCATGAATCTTCTTTTAACCACTAATCGAAGATGTAAAATGGAGTGTACGATGTTCTTACCACTAGCTCAAGGCTAGGGATGATCAAGTGAAGATAAGAGATGGATAAAAGCAAATGAAAGAGGTCCTTCAACTTCTACAAGCTCCTAGCTCCTTAGTATATCTTCTAACACCTTTGGATGTGCTTGGAATTGGTTGAGGATGGTTGAAAGATGGTGATAATGGTGGGGTTGAGGTCGGCCGAGAGCACAAGAGGGAGGAGAGGAGAGAAGTGTGTGTTTCAATGTGTGAAGTTATGAAGCTTAGGACTCTAAGTCTTACTTATAATCTAATCTCATGTATTTTCCAATGGTTCTAATGTTTAGGAAAGCAATAGCAAGATCCAATAAAATATTTAAACAAATCTTGATGTGGGGCCATGTTGGGCCGATTACATAGGTGGGGGGGTATGTAGGCTAGGTTAAACTAAACTAGTTAGATTATGGTAAAAATCCAAGTATTTTGTTAGATACTTTCGTTACTAGATATTTATGTAGTGTTATGATGTTCGGGGATCATAACTAGCTTGGTAATGTTAAAATGGTGCATCTAGTGAAAAATTGGAGTTTCGGGTAGTGTCCGGTTGTTCGATTGGTTACTGGTTTGTTAAGGTGCTAAACTTTGCAGTTTGGTGTGCTTTATGTACCCTTTTATGACAGTTTTGATTCCCGACACTTAGGAAAGCATTCAGGACCATTTAAGCATATTTCTGCATGATATTAGTGTGCTTAAATGTTGATAATTGCTATTTTTGCTGAATTCAGCACTTTATATGAGTTTTAGGCACTTTCCGGCACTTAAACTATCTCAAGGAAGGAAGTTTTGTGATCATTACTTTCCTACACACTATACTAGTGTAGTACTTGGTTTCTGGCTCATTCTAGGTCTCAATACAACGTCTGTCTATTTACTGAACTCCGTCAGCAATTTCCTGATTTTTCTGATAACTGTGCTAACTGTATGTATATGACAATAATCAGTAAGCAGTAATGGTTTCTGGCTCACGCAATAATGATATAACATTAAGCAACATATGATGCACATGTATGTATATGACAATAATCAGTAAGCAGTTAATTGTAATTCAGCACAGTCATTAAGCACTAATCATGGTTTGATGGTTGTACGGATACCTGGAATTTTGACAATTGTCACAATGTTCATCAAAATAGAAGAAAGTAATTTATTGTTATATTTGTTTCATCAAACATTGTACTTAGTATTACCATAAACCTGAACATATAATATATAGCATTTAATATGTGAAACCGACAATACAGCCGTTTTAATGTTATTACTCCAACTCATTCTACAAATGCACATCTTTGTAAACCAAATTTTCTTAACTTACTTTTCGCAGTACACTTGAACAATAAGCAACAACACACAAGCCATGAAGCTTATTATAAGCATTCTTATTACCCTTTTGCTAGTTATCACAACATCTGCACAGAAAGGTGAGTTTAGATGTGTGTTCGTTTATAATATACGATCATTAAATAAAAATGTAGATTAATCTCATCCTATAATATGTTTTAATTTACGTATAAGAATTTCAGATATTTTTGTTAACTTTATGGATTGTGTTAGATGTTGGGATTATTAATGAATGTGGTGAGGACGATGACATATATAGACGCACATGTGAGGCACTTGAGAATTTGCCGAGTGGTAACTGTGGTAGAGGAGATTGTCACACGCTGTGTACCAATTTGCATGGGAGCGGCGCTTGGGGAGAATGCTCGGGTGCAACAGAGTGTCAATGTCATTTTCATTGTTAAAAGCCTCCACGTTACCTTGTTTAAGATTATAAAAAATATGGTGTAATAGAGATATTTCTTTTCATAGTGTATGCATCATAATAATGATTAAGTATAAGATCGGCTTAATCGATATTTCTTTCTAAATACAAAACGTTGTCATGGTGTTGGTTATCTATTTTGTGTAAGCTTCAATGTAACTAGAGGAATGAAATAGGTTAATGAAGAAATTTAATTTTGAACAAAAACACAAAATGCTTTGTTTGATGTAAAATATAATAAAATTTTACAGCAGCACTTTCTGACAGCATGTTTAGGAAATAAACCAAGCTTTCAAATCTATAATGAAACTAAGATGTCACAAAAAATTGGCTGATTTGGGTTAACAAAAAGTTGCACATTGGTCAATTTATGTCCATTCGAATCATACAACAGGTATATGCTTTGATCTCAAAGTGAACAACGGGTTAAACTGGCCACAATAAATACTCGCTAAATCAAAATGGTTCTACTTGATTTAATGAAGTGTACGACATGTCAAAACACCATTTTGTCATCTTCAATGGGCGCGTTGGTGTCGAGCAGCATGTTGCATGACTTATGTTGTTTTAATATATAGACCTCCCTAAAATTTTCTTTCACAAAATCAAATACCTAAATGAAAATTTCAAAATAATATGTTTCTATACAAGAACAACCGTTTAATATAATATTTACGATTCTAAGACACTAAAAATAGTACACCACCCTCTGTCATTCAAACGCCAAAAACTGAGAAGCCTCATACTTTGTAACTACCCATGGCACGTAGATTCTTAAGTTAGAAAATTCATCCGTAAACTAGATGAAAACGTTTGAAACATCACTATCAAGTAGATAACATGATTGTTCAAATTACTATAACAGTTATTAGCAAAAACAAATTGAACAGAATGCAGGTCTCTCAGGATGTGCCTTTCGTGCATTTCGTGCATTTCTACCGACATTTCTCGTTTAATTTTTAAATGATTTTTCTTAAAATAAAAACTAACTAGATAAAGTTATAACTAAAATACCATTTTTTAAAATATTTGGAATAATTGAAAATGTAATATCTGTAACATATTTGAAAAATAAGGGAATGAAATATAAGTTGTTGTTATAAGTTATGTTCATCAAAATAGAAGAAAGTAATTTATTGTTATATCTGTTTCATCAAACACTGTACTTAGTATTACCATAAACCTGAACTTATAACATATAGTATTTAATATGCTAAACCGACAATACAACCGTTTTAATGTTATTACTCCAACTCATCCTATAAATGCACATCTTTGTAAACCAAATTTTTTTTCAACTTACTTATCGCAGTACACTTGAACACTAAGCAACAACACACAAGCAATGAAGCTTATTATTAGCATGCTTATTACCCTTTTACTAGTTATCACAACATCTGCACAGAAAGGTGAGTTTAGATGTGTGTTCGTTTATAATATATGTTATCTTTAAATAAAAATGTTGATTAATCTCATCCTATAATATGTTTTAATTTACGTCTAAGAATTTCAGATATTTTTGTTAACTTTATGGATAGTGTTAGATGTTGGGATTATTAATGAAGGTGGTGAGGACGGTGACATAGATCGACCCACATGTGAGGCACTTGAGAATTTGCCGAGGGGTAACTGTGGTAGAGGAGATTGTCACACGCTGTGTACCGATTTGCATGGGAGCAGCGCTTGGGGAGAATGCTCGGTTGCAACAGAGTGTCAATGTCATTTTCATTGTTAAAAGCCTCCACGTTACCTTGTTTAAGATTATCAAAAATATGGTGTAATAGAGATATTTCTTTTCATAGTGTATGCATCATAATAATGATTAAGTATAAGATCGGTTTAAATCTTTCTTTCTAAATACAAAACGTTGTCATGGTGTTGGTTATCTATTTTGTGTAAGGTTCAATGTAACTAGAGGAATGAAATAGGTTAATGAAGAAATTTAACTTTGAACAAAAACACAAAATGCTTTGTTTGATGTAAAATATAATAAAATTTTATAGCACTTTCTGACAGCATGTTTAGGAAATAAACCAAACTTTCAAATCTATAATGAAACTAAGATGTCACAAAAAATTGGCTGATTTGGGTTAACAAAAAGTTGCACATTGGTCAATTTATGTCCATTCGAATCATACAACAGGTATAAGCTTTGATCTCAAAGTGAACAACGGGTTAAACTGGCCACAATAAATACTCGCTAAATCAAAATGGTTCTACTTGATTTAATGTAGTGTACGACGTGTCAAAACACCATTTTGTCATCTTCAATGGGCATGTTGGTGTCGATCAACATGTTGCATGACTTATGTTGTTTTAATATATAGACCTCCCTAAAATTTTCTTTCACAAAATCAAATACCTAAATGAAAATTTCAAAATAATATGTTTCTATACAAGAACAACCGTTTAATATAAGATTTACGATTCTAAGACACTAAAAATAGTACACCACCCTCTGTCATTCAAACGCCAAAAACTGAGAGGCCTCATACCTTGTAATTTCCCATGGCACGTAGATTCTTAAGTTAGAAAGTTCATCCGTAAACTAGATGAAAACGTTTGAAACATCACTATCAAGTAGATAACATGATTGTTCAAATTACTATAACAGTTATTAGCAAAAACAAATTGAACAGAATGCAGGTCTCTCAGGACGTGCCTTTCATGCATTTCTACCGACATTTCTCGTTTAATTTTTAAATGATTTTTCTTAAAATAAAACTAACTAGATAAAGTTATAACTAAAATACCATTTTTTTTAAATATTTGGAATAATTGAAAATGTAATATCTGTAACATATTTGAAAAATAAGGGAATGAAATATAAATTGTTGTTATAAGTTATGTTCATCAAAATAGAAGAAAGTAATTTATTGTTATATCTGTTTCATCAAACATTGTACTTAGTATTACCATAAACCTGAACTTATAACATATAGTATTTAATATGCTAAACCGACAATACAACCGTTTTAATGTTATTACTCCAACTCATCCTATAAATGCACATCTTTGTAAACCAATTTTTTTCAACTTACTTATCGCAGTACACTTGAACACTAAGCAACAGCACACAAGCAATGAAGCTTATTATTAGCATGCTTATTACCCTTTTACTAGTTATCACAACATCTGCACAGAAAGGTGAGTTTAGATTTGTGTTCGTTTATAATATATGTTATCTTTAAATAAAAATGTAGATTAATCTCATCCTATAATATGTTTTAATTTACGTATAAGAATTTCAGATATACAAAACGAGAGACTTACAAGAATGAAGATCAAGACAAAGCTACAGCCAAGGGGGAGTCTGTTGGTGCACTTGTGTCTGTACTTTGTCTGTATACAAAACGATGTCTTTGTTAGTCTTGTAAGTTTGACCAAGTCAACCATCCTCCTGGTTTGACTTGGCCAAACAGTCAACATTTTGGTTGAAAGATGCGTGGGTCGAAGGATGAGTCATCGAAGGATTACTTATATCCTTCGATGATGAGCTCGAAAGATAAGCATTCGATAGATGGACCTCGAAGGATATCATCCTTCGAAGTACATCTGGATCCTTCGAGCTGTTTCTGGTCGATAGATGATCCTTCGATCATCCTATCTGATCCTTCGACCAGACCTGCTGTGTTGGGTATAAATACCCGTGTGTTATGTTCACTTCATTAAGAGACACACAGACAGATAGGAGAACACACACACACACACTCTGAGAGTTTGCAGAACTGATTTGTAAACATTGAGCTTGTAACCGGACCTTTCATACGCATTAATACAAGTGGTGTTAATCGTTGAGTCTTGTGTGTTTATCATTTGCGTGTTCTATCTCGGTTTGCTATCTCGGTTGGATTCCGCACAACCGGGTTGGTTTGTACACAAGGATTAGGCGACTAGATCCTCCCCTAGCCGGACCTACAAGTGGTATCAGAGCCTTGGCTCTTCTCCTTGTTAAAACCGAGTGTTTTCGGGTGTGTTTCGGATTTTTAGAAGTTCATATTTTCTGGAAAATCTTGCTGTTTTGCTTGGTGTTTTGTTAAAAAAAAAAAAAAAAAAAACCTTGTTATTTTTCATGTTTACATGTTAGTTGTAGGTTTTTGTTAAACATTTTAGCAAAATCGTGTGTTTGGAGAGTTTCGGTTCACCGAAATTCTTATTTTTCTGGGTGGTGTTCTTGAAGTCTTCATAGTGTTCCTCATAAAAATACACTCTTTGATCTTAAAAATTTGAATATTAAACTTGTTTGTGCATTGAAAAGAGTAATCTGATTAAAATATTGGACATTACCTGTTTGGTGAAACCTGCATGTTCAGAAGATATGGTCTGAACATACTTTCTGCCGAAAGTTCTCACCAACCCGTCAACTTTTCACCAACCTGTCACATTTGTCAACCGTGTCAGAGCTGTTCGAAAGATATCCTTCGAAGGAATATTTTCGAAACATACATCTTTCGGTCTACTGCTCGTTTTCGAAAGACAAGGATCCTTCGATTGGGGAGTCTTTCGAAGTCATTGTTCGACACTCAACAGTGTTCATCTTTCGGTCTACAGTACTTTTTCGAAAGATAAGGATCCTTCGTTTGGAGAATCTTTCGAAAACATTGTTCGAAATTCAACAGAGATCTTTCGAACCCTGTTGATCCTTCAAACAGGTGTTGATCTTTCGATCCAGAGTCTGTTTGTGTTTAACAGTTTGTGTTTTTCAAGTCTTTCGAACAGATATCCTTCGGCTGGTTGTTGATCAAAAATGAATCCAAGATGGGGTACTTTGGTAAACACAGATATGTATTTTGGTGCTCCGTCATCTTCCGCATCGGTATCTTCTCAAGCTAATGCAATGTCTACCGGTCAATGGGCATTCGTATCAAATCAAACTCCAAGTATTCAAAGCATTCTCTTAAGCGAGAGTGAAACGGGAAGTTTGAATCGGCCTCCAAAGTTGATAGACTTATATGAATATCCCGGATGGATTGATAGATTTCATACATACGTTCTTGGTCAGAATACAGAGTTGTGGTTGCGGTTCATCACAGATTTTGATCAAACAATAGAGGTTGCTGCATCATCTGCTGCTACGTTTGCAGATCTTACAGAAGATCAAAAGAAAATCTATGATTTGGAAAAGAAGGCGTATGCCATTCTTACTCAGGCGTTGAGTAAGGATATTTATCATCAATTCGTCAGTTATAAGACAACGAAGAGGTTGTGGGACGCATTGAAGACAAGAGGCGTAGGAAATGAAGCAACACGCCAATTGAGAAAAGAACTGCTAAAGAAAGAGTTTGATGGTTTTATATGTATGGAGAATGAATCTTTAGGAGACTTGACGAGTAGATTTAATCATCTACTGACTGAATTGTCTAATTTTGAGGTTGTTGTAACTCCAGCAGAGATTGTGACAAAGTTTGCAGATGCGTTGCCACCTCAATGGAATACTTTCTTGGAAATCATGAAGTACAATGGTACTTTAGCTACAACGAGTTTCAATGACTTTGTTCAAATCCTGGAAAACAAGAATCAGGAAGAAACTCTCAAGGCAAAAAGAGTAGCCGTGCCACAAAATCCTGAGATGTATTATGGAACTTCTGGTACTTCTGCAAAACCTGCTTCACACGCTCCAATTCAAACAGCGTTTGTGTCTACCACAGACATGTTTGGCAATACTATCCAAGTTCCGGTCAAGCCTGCTCGAACAGACATGTATGGAAATCCGCTTGATCCAGTTCCTAAACCAGCACCACAACAGCAAAGCCAACAACCAAGAGCAACTGATATGTTCGGAAATCTATTACCTGTTCGATCTACCGGACCAACCGATATGTATGGGAATCCACTTCCTCCTCCTCCTCCTCAATCTACCGTACCAACAGACATGTACGGGAATCCACTTCATCCTCAACAGCAAGCATGTTATGGAAGCACATCATCTGCTGGTCAACAATCAAAGCCAAATACAGTACGGCTCGACACCTCAAGCTTTTCTAAAGTCAGTGTGGAAGTAGCAAAAGAACACATGGAGCTGCTAAACACTTTGGTGAGCGCATACTGTGGATTAGTGGAAGGTCAGATTGGCAACATTAATCTGACACAAGAAGACTATCAGCAGATAGATAAAGAGGAGATGGAGATGATGGATATTAAGTGGGCCTTTGCCAGTGCTGTTAGGCGAGCAAAGGATTTCATGGAAAGAACAGGCCGAACCAGCTTGGAAAGCAAGAAAGACACCAAGTATGGGTTCGATAAACAGGCCGTCAAGTGTTTCAATTGTGGTGAACGTGGTCATTTTAAAAGGGAATGTACAAGGCCATCTCAACATGGGAACCAGAATCCCTTCAGAGGTCAAGGAAACAGGGCTAATCAGAACCAAGCGAGGAACAACGAGCGAACACCTCTGTTAGCTGTGAAAATTGTGATAGTTTGAATGTTAGATGTGCTGATTTGGAAGCAAACATGTCTGAGTTGCAAGGCAAACACGATGCTTTACAAGCTAGTTTGTTTGACTTGCAAGACAAACATGTTTTAGTGAATGATAAGTGGTGTGAATTGCAAAGCAAACACGAGGCTTTGCAAGAGAAATATGATGTGACTTTTATTCACAATCAGAAATTAACAGTTGATCTTTCAAAGTGCACTGAAGCCAACATGTTTTATGAAAACCATGAAAAGGAATTTAAGTCAATGATTGAAACATTAAAGAAAGATAAAACTGAGCTGACTAAAATGGTTTCCAGAAAACAAACTGACATTAATTTGTATATAACTCGTCTTGAGGTAATGCAAAAAGAAATGGCTTGTGTTAAAACCGAAAGTGAGGCGATCCGACTTAAGTTAGACAGTTATTTGAGTTCTAGCTATGTGTTGGATCACATCATTGACGTTCAGAAAGAGAAAAAGGATGTCACATGCATAGGTTATAAGCAATGTCCACCACCTGTCAGACACAATTACGATGCACTGCCTGATGAGGAATATAGAACTCACTTTGAACCATCTGTTCCTCTAGATGTTAATGAGTTTACTACAGGACTTGGATACAAGAAAGAAGTATCATCCGATTCAGATGTGTCAGCAGATACCTTTGTAACTGCTGAACCGAATCAGGATCCTCCAGTTGTGATTGAGGATACTGATTCTTCTGATGATGAGTCTGATGATACTGATTCAGCAAAGTCTGATGCGGTGATCAAAGAAGAGGACATACCTCTTGAGAATCATATTCTCTGTGATCCTCCTGCAAAACCCGCTAAGACTGTTGCAACTGAGTCCTCGTCTGAGAAAGAGTCGGAGAGTGTGGATTTGCTGTACACTCTTGTTGGTGATGATAAAATTTACTCAGACAAAGATTTTCCGATTAAGAATGTTAATCAATCTTTAATCAGTAAAGTCTTTGAAAATTCAACAAGTAAGTTTTTGGGAAAGACAGGACCACATGTTACAGTCACACAGTGTCCTCCTATCCCAAAGGCTGAAGTTAGAAAACAATTTGGCAATCAGAAATTACCAACTGTGAAAGCCCAGCAAAATCATACCAATTCCAAAGGTAAAACACCGACTCAGAGTCAAAGGAAGCCGAATCAGATGAAGAAGAAGAAGAATGTGAACTTTGTGAAATCGAAGGGAACGGACAAAATTGAAAAGTTTGCAAATCAATCTAACTTGGATTTTGTCCAGAAAGTAACAGTGATGAAAAGGAATGAACCAAATAGTTCAAAACCTAGTACCTCGAGATCACAAAGTTCATCATCGGCAAGACGATCACATGATACTTCGGGGTTTGTTGAACGAAGATCATGTTTTGAATGTGGTACAATCGGGCATATCATTCGAAATTGCCCGTATCTTCATAAGTTGAAAGCAAAGGTTGATGATCCCCGTGGCCCAACTGACCGCAAGCGATCTGTTTCTGTAAAACAAGATCCCCGACTCATAAGAGAAAGGGAAAAGAAACAGAAACGCCAACAGGTCAGGAAAATTGAAAAGGCAATTAAAACCGATATGGTTCACAAATCATCTGTTCCAGTTAAACCAGAAGGTTCAAAAACTTCAAACAATCACGAAGTTAAATTCTCAAACAAACAAACTGGTAAAACTCAACAGACCTGGAAACCAAAAACGGTCACTGAATCAGGGGGACCATCACAATTCTCGAATCATCAAAGAATTGAGGTTATTGTTGTTGATGAAAATGGAAGACCCAAGACCACAATGGCTTGGGTCCCCATCTCCAACTAATCAATTGAGTTCATGTGCAGGGTGTTCCAGGAGGAACTATCAGTAGTCATTGGATTGTTGATAGTGGGGCATCCAGGCACATGACAGGCGACATGAAGCTTCTCTACGACGTCAAATCTATTAGAGGAGGTTATGTTGCTTTTGCTGGAGATAAGGGCGGATATATTACGGGTGGGGGAATGATTACCAACGGGGTTGTTAGCTTTGATAAGATCAACTTCGTGCAACAACTTGATCACAATCTTCTTAGTGTTTCTCAAATTTGTGATAAGCAGTTCTCAGTACACTTTGATGCTAATGGATATTATGTACTGAAACCCGGCTTCAAAATTCCAAAAGAATGGATTCTCTTGTCGGCTCCAAGGATAAATGATCTGTATGTCCTTGATATGAGCCAAGCTATCACAACGTCTGCACAAGCAACTTGTTTCGTTTCTAAAGCCACAGAAAAAGACACAATCTCTTGGCACAGACGAATGGGTCACATTCACTTACGCAAAATGAATCATTTGGTATCAAATGAATTGGTGAATTGTGTTCCTCTTAAAAACTTCCATCTTCAAGACGTCTGTGTTTCGTGCCAGAAAGGAAAACAAACGAAGAAACGACACCCTACAAAGAAAGTCAACACGGTGGTTGTTCCTCTTGAACGTTTGCACATGGATTTGTTCGGTCCTGTCAAGCACAAAAGCATTAGGAATGATCAATATTGCCTCGTGATAACTGATGATTATTCAAGATTTTCTTGGGTGGCGTTCATGGCACACAAGAGTGAAACCTTCGGTATTATCAAAAACTTGATCATCCAGATTGAAAATCTTTATAACTTGAAGGTTAGGCGGATACGCAGCGACAATGGTACTGAATTCAAAAATCATGCCATGGCGGAGTTTTGCACTTCAAAAGGTATTCTTCACGAATTTAGTGCAGCTTATACTCCTCAACAGAATGGCGTCGCTGAACGTAAGAACCGCACATTGATCGAGACTGCTAGGACTATGTTGGTAGAGTCGCAGCTGCCCATTCCATTCTGGACTGAAGCTGTGTCCTCTGCATGTTACACGTTGAATCGAGTCCTTACAGTCAAAAGGCACAACAAGACCTGCTTTGAGCTTATTAATAAACGGAAACCAGACTTGTCATATCTTGAACCGTTTGGAGCTCCTTGCACAATTATCGATCCTAATGGAAAGTTTGGGGCAAGAGCAATTGAGGGATACTTTCTTGGGTATTCCACCCCAAACTTAAGAGTCTGGAATCTCGAGACTAAAAGGGTCGAGGAATGGTCTGAAGTCAGAGTACAAAGGCACACTTTACCAGTTAGAAATCCTGGTCAGCCTTGGATGTTTGAGTACGATGACTTTTTCAATTCGATCAATGTTGAAGCAGTTGAAGAAAATGCTGCAGCAAGGATGTTTTTCGAGAGTGACAACGCAACAGATTCACCGTTGGTTCGTCCCATTATTGTCAATCAAGAACCATCTTCAGTGAACAATAATGCTCTCGACAATGAGGATTTTCAAGATGCTTCCGAATTGAACGAATCTTCAGAGGATGACGAATTTCTCGATGCAGATCAAGGACCAACAGCAGCAGTACATGGTACTTCAGAAGGTACACCTCCAGTAGATGTCCCTAGAACAGCTGAAGCTACTGGATCATCCTCTTCGTCAATTCCGGGTCTTGAATTGATTGTTGATCTCAATCTCAACAATCTGGGTACAAATATTCCAGTTCAAGATAATCCAGAAACAAGGATTCACAATACCCATCCTCAACAAAACATCATCGGAAATGTACAAAGTGGCGTTCAAACGAGAAACATGTTGCGGAACAACAACAATGCAGGCTTGTATACCGCTATCAGAGAATCTGGTCAACAAAATGATTGGTCTTTCGCGTGTTATGTCGCACAGGAAGAGCCAAGAACTTGGAAAGATGCTTTGAAAGATAGCTCTTGGGTTGAAGCAATGCAGGAAGAACTGCAACAATTCCAGAAGCTTGGTGTCTGGAAACTCGTAGAGAAACCTGCTGGTTATAAGAAGATTGGTACCCGTTGGGTGTTTAAATGCAAGAAGGATGACCGTGGAATTGTTTTCCGGAACAAAGCAAGGCTAGTCGTTCAAGGTTTTCGTCAGATTGAAGGGATCGACTACAACGAAGTCTATGCACCTGTTGCACGTCTAGAAGCAATTCGGATCTTTCTGGCTTATGCCTCATTCAAAGGTTTCAAGGTATACCAGATGGACGTGAAAAGTGCATTCTTACATGGTGTGGTGGAAGAAGAGGTGTACGTCGAACAGCCTCCAGGTTTTGAAGATCCTATCCATCCCGATCGGGTTTGGTTGCTCAACAAAGCTCTCTATGGTCTTCATCAAGCACCGCGAGCTTGGTACGCAACCTTATCTAATTATCTGCTGGAGAATGGATTTCGCAGAGGTCTTATCGATTGTACTCTTTTCATCAAAGAACAAGATGGAGATCTTCTACTGGTACAGGTATACGTTGATGATATTATATTTGGTTCTACTAATGATGTTTTGTGTAGGAATTTCGAGCGCATTATGCAGGATAAATTCGAGATGAGTGCTATGGGGGAAATGACTTTCTTTTTGGGCCTACAAGTACAACAAACCGAGTCTGGGATATTCATCCATCAGACTAAATATGTTGGTGACATCTTGAGCCGGTTCCAGATGTCTGATGCAACGCCCATCGGTACCCCATTACCGCAAAATCACGGAATTAATCCAGACTTGAAGGGTGAAGCTGTTAGCCCCTCATACTACCGCGCGATGATCGGATCTCTTATGTATCTCACAGCATCAAGACCAGATATAATGTACCCAACGTGCCTGCTTGCCAGATATCAAGTCAACCCAAAGGCCTCACATCTTGCAGCTGTAAAAAGGATTTTTCGTTATTTGAAGGCTTACCCTGACACCGGTCTGTGGTACCCTAGGGATAATAACTTTGACTTGATCGCATTCAGTGATTCTGATTTTGGCGGATGCAAAATCGACGGCAAATCCACAACGGCTGGATGTCAGTTTTTGGGAAATCGCCTAGTCACATGGCAATGCAAGAAGCAGACGTGTGTAGCTACATCAACATGCGAAGCTAAATACATTGCTGCCTCAAGTTGTTGCTCCCAAGTCCTATGGATCCAACAACAAATGCGCGACTACGGTTTTGAATTCCTAACTACTCCCATTTACATTGATAATTCTGCTGCCTTACAGATCACTAGAAATCCTGTGCAGCATTCAAAGACTAAGCACATCGAAATTAAGTATCACTTCATACGTGATTGCTTTGAGAAAAGGCTAATCGATGTTGCTTACGTCCACACCGATGACCAACGTGCCGACCTTTTTACCAAAACTTTTGACAAATCAAGATTTGATTATTTATTATTGGTAAACGGCATTAAGGTCAAGCAAGAGTAAAACCAACATCGGAAAATCATTTTTGTAAATACCTTTGTGTTTTAAATTTGTCTTAGTTTATTGATTTTAGGGGGAGTAATTTCAAAATTTGAAAATCCAAAAACATCGAAAAATTTCAAAAACACAAAAACATAGAAAAGCAAAAATGAGTTTCCTGGCGAGCAAAAGAGAAAATGATAGTACATCAGTGGTCTGTCCAAACCTCTTTAAACCTAAAATGTAAAATATGTTAAGCAGCTCTATATAAGATGTATCGGTAGGCTCACAATCATTTTAAAGTGTGCAGGGTGATATAAATCTTAAATCGACTGAAGACCAGGTGGGAACCATTCATTGGCATATGGTCTTGGTACCGAAATTTCGTTTGAGAGATTGCCGAGGTTCTGAGATATTCGGTCTTTATGCTGCTTATCATCTGGGTATCATGGTTGTATCTTTTACCGAAAAATAACGGGGACGCAAGTCTAGATCTTCCATGATACTATACATACGTGTACATACTGCATTCGACCTCAATAAGTGATCAACAATCACATGTCCAAACAAATAAGTGATAATATATCACATTTATCCGGGAGTCAAGTTCGTCTCTCTGCTGTACGAAAGTACTGACCTGTTCACGGACTTGCTCCTGTGCCCTCATGCATATGAAAATCAAGTTCCTCATCAATAAGTGATTATATCACATAGGGATTGTTTTCAAATCAAAATAAGTGAGTTTCTCACATCATATACGGTCAAACAGATGATAATCGGTATACTCACCGGTAAGATGAACCCTCGTGCATACCTTGATACGGGAATGTGTCGTGATGTGGATGAACACCGGTCGGTAAGTATAAATCATACCTTAACGTATCCCCTCGCCATGATTACAAATGATAAGTTGAGATTAAGTGGACAACAATACCGATAATCGTTATAGGATGTTTATCTAAATGTTATCTAATTGAACAACAAGAGCGTTTTGGCATGACCGTACACTGATATGATTCTCTTACCCTCGAAACTCACAAAAAGAATGTCTGTAAATATTTATTTAATGCTTTCAGTTTCTGCATCTTTGTATATATTTATTTACTGCTTTCAGTTTTTACATTTGAAATATTAAAACACACCTAAAATTGTTTTAATATAAACTTTCTAAAAGACAAAAAGATTTTATTTCTATCTTATTTTCGATCGTACGATGTTGGAACTCGAGTCTTAGTTACCTGAAACCTGAACGAAAGCCGAAAATGACTAAATCTTCATAAACGGTCGAAATTTGCAAGTGTTGAAAGTTAAAATTGAAATTGATAAAATATTTTAAACTTTCAAACTGTCGGACGGTGTTTGTTTGAACAATGGTCACATGTGTGTTGTTTGTTTATGTTTACTATATTCCAAGCAGTTGTTCTCATTACGCGTTTAGATTTCTTGCATGTGCAGATTCTAAAGGCAAGGAGAACATGGTCGATGACAAGCTTCGGAATGAAGACACGACGTGAAGGCACTCAAGTGATGAAGATGATCGAGTTGCCGCTGACCATCATCAACACCACAAGGATCTTACTTCATAAAGATCAAGTCATTCACGAGCATAACTCAAGGGGGAGCTTATGTTAAGGGGGAGTTTGTCAACACACTTCCTACATGAAACGGGGAGTTTGTTGGTACACTTTCTACTTTCAAGACGTGAAGACTTTAAAGATCCTCCAACATTGAAGACTTGAAAAGAAGTCAAAGACTTGAAGACACGAGAGACTTACAAGAATGAAGATCAAGACAAAGCTACAGCCAAGGGGGAGTTTGTTGGTGCACTTGTGTCTGTACTTTGTCTGTATACAAAACGATGTCTTTGTTAGTCTTGTAAGTTTGACCAAGTCAACCATCCTCCTGGTTTGACTTGGCCAAACAGTCAACATTTTGGTTGAAAGATGCGTGGGTCGAAGGATGAGTCATCGAAGGATTACTTATATCCTTCGATGATGAGCTCGAAAGATAAGCATTCGATAGATGGACCTCGAAGGATATCATCCTTCGAAGTACATCTGGATCCTTCGAGCTGTTTCTGGTCGATAGATGATCCTTCGATCATCCTATCTGATCCTTCGACCAGACCTGCTGTGTTGGGTATAAATACCCGTGTGTTATGTTCACTTCATTAAGAGACACACAGACAGATAGGAGAACACACACACACACACTCTGAGAGTTTGCAGAACTGATTTGTAAACATTGAGCTTGTAACCGGACCTTTCATACGCATTAATACAAGTGGTGTTAATCGTTGAGTCTTGTGTGTTTATCATTTGCGTGTTCTATCTCGGTTTGCTATCTCGGTTGGATTCCGCACAACCGGGTTGGTTTGTACACAAGGATTAGGCGACTAGATCCTCCCCTAGCCGGACCTACACAATCGGAGTTGATAAAGAAGTTCGATAAGTATCGACAACTCTTCCGCCTGTACTAAACGCCTCCTCAGAAGCAACACTGGATACCGGGATAGCCAATATGTCTATAGTGATAGGAAGAAAATCTAATTAACACTATCGTGTTATTATAAGTAATAAAAATAAACTACTAATTAGTAAACATACCTTTCGCCATTTTCGCTAGTACCGGGTATTTTGAAGATGCAGCCTTCCACCAACCCAGAATATCAAATCCCTTGTAATGGGCCTCCTCTCCGTCGTCTAGGTACCTCTCAAGTTCTGACTTGGTGTTATAAGATGTAGAACTGCCATCCGCTTTAAATTCTGTAAAAAAATCACTCTCTCCTTGTGATGATGGTTCAAAGTTCTCCTGACTTGGTGAAACTTTATCTGAAGCTTGTTTTTCACTGCTTGATGCATAATGCTCATACAAAAGCTTCAATTCATCCTTTATACTATTAACTACAATTTTAACTTGTTTCTTCAAGTCATCTTCTGTCTCATTGTCTTTTTTTTTCAGCCCTGAATATTCTCTCAAATCCAAACTGAATAACACGAACCTTTAACCTCGGATCTAAAATTGCAGCAAAATACAGAATGTAATTAAGTGATCTGCCAGTCGGTAGATTTCTCCAGTACTTGTCGAACTTCAGGTGCATCTTAGCACCCATAAGTCTACCTTCCAAGTCAGATCTGTCTTTCATATTCCTTAAATGCTTGTCTATATCCATAACCTCGTTAAAAAATAAATTAACAGTAACTGTTTTTGTAGCAGAAGCGGCGTTGGAAGTTTTACGCTGAAACAATTCTAACACACTTGCCAATTGTCTCGCGTAGTTCCAGTCACTAACTCTAGGAGCATCATCAACCATATCATTTTTATAATTTGGGTCATCCAGATCATATCTGCTAAACGCCTTCTCAAATTTTTCTGCCTTGTCTAACATCTCCCAAGTCGAGTTCCATCTTGTAGTCACATCTATACCTATGAATGCTTTGCTTTCGATCTTTTCTGCCTTAACACATTTTTTAAAAGTGTCTATTCGCTGAGGAGACAATCTAATATAGCGAATTGCATCTCTGATACGATCTATGCATGTTGACCCATCACGTAAGCCGTCTTTCACAATCAGATTGATTATGTGTGCCATACATCGGATGTGCAAGTATCTCCCTTCAAACAAGAGGTTGTTTAACCTACTTTTTAGAAACTGTATGGCAACATCATTAGCTGACGCATTATCTAATGTAATGGTCAGCACATTTTCAATATCCCATTCTTTTAAACATTGAATAAGGGACCTACCTATCTCGTCTCCCTTGTGGCTGAATATTTGCTTGAAGTTGATGATCCTTTTGTGTAACACCCAGTTGTCGTCTATAAAATGAGCTGTAACACACATATAGTTAACCCGCTGATTTGAAGTCCACGTGTCTGTGGTTAGACACACCCGTGTGCTATGCTTTGTAAAAAATGACTTCAACTTCCCCTTTTCCTCTAAAAATATCTCCCCAATATCCCTCGCAATCATAAACCTGCTTGGCATCTTAAAAGTCGGATTAAAACTTTCTATAAACCTTCTAAATCCCTGATGCTCAATGGTTGAAAACGGGACCTTGTCTATTAACACCATCTCTGCAATGTCTCTTCTACTCGCTTTCGCACAATACTTCCATGCCTTTAACTCACTACTACCGCCCTCGCCATCATCGCCTTTTTTCAAGAAAATATTGCTTTGGTTTTTTAATCGGTCCGGATGCTTTTCACATCTCCTACTGTGTTTACTCAACGCCGATGTGCCATTTTTATACGGGTCCGCAACCAAATCTTTCGAGCAATGCTTGCATCTTGCCCGTTGGTTTCCGTCCTCATCTTTATACTTCTCAAAATCAATCCAAACAGTAGATTTTCCCGATGTTTTAGAACCTGTCGTTTTCATCGTTGTTGTGGTTTTAATTTTCTTTTTTGCGGTTTTTTTTCGACATTTTGTGACTTCCTCTTTCCGGTTCTATCTCCGTGAGAGTCGTCGCTTGATACATTCTCGATGTTGACATTTGATGAATCCATCTACACTTTATCAAACAGAAAACAGGTCATTTGTATGTTATAAAAGGTATTAGTGTCAGTTATTAATATTGTTGTATGTGCAGTCGGCTGAAACATACAAAACGATCCAACATATAGTCAGTTAAAACAAAATCCTAACTAATACCTTTATCACTAACAATCAGATTGCAGGGTCATGAGTCAAGTAACAATTCTTGATCAAATATAACAGTCCATAAATGCAATATCACAAAATTTTTGCAATTCTTGATCAAATATAGTCCAACCCCCCCCCCCCCCCCACACACACACAGTATTTCTACAATTCTTGTTCAAATATAGTCCAACACAAAATTCCTGCAATTCTTGATCAGATTGCATGGTCATTAGTCAAGTAACAGTTCTTGATCAAATATAACAGTCCATAAATGCAATATCACAATATTTCTGCAATTCTTGATCAAATATAGTCCAACAGCCCCCCTCCCCCCACCCCCCCACACACACACACAATATTTCTGCAATTCTTAATCAAATATAGTCCATAAATGCAATATCAGATTTTGGGGGATCATTAGTCAACTCAACTGACAGTGACCGATCATATGCAGTTAGTCAAAAAATGATTAATAAACGGCTGGTATCTGCAGTTTATACTTATTATTGATTAATTAATAAGTTTACACAATGGTAATGGGTCAAACAGTGATTCATGAGTATCCGACCCTATCTATATATTACCACTCATGTCTCTGATCTTATTATTATAACTCTAAATGGGCCATTGGGCTTCATGGGTTATATAGAATATTCAACTCAAAAGTCTAATCCAAAACATACCATCATTAATTCATGGGTTACACAGAATATTCAACTCATATGTCTATGTATTTGCTTATCTATCACAGTTAATGACCAGGATGGGTTACACACATAGAAACTGTTTTACGTACCTTGACGGATCGGCTGGACGACTACTGTTGCTGTCAATCTGCAGGTTCTGTTAACAAGTGGTTTCTGTACGCACAATGATGCTGCAGCCTGCCAGTAATGTTCTAATTATAGATATAACGAAAATAGAACCAGAATATTTAAAAACATATTATTTTGTTAACCACTGGTACGCAGGGAATTGTTTTTAAAAAAGATATTATTTTGTTAAAAATAAAATCTTACTCCAGAATAAGATTAATACGAAATATTAGATAAGTATAAACTAATCTCAGTGTTTGTTTTTTATAGATATTAGATAAGTATAAAATACAAACACAAGATTATTGTATAACTAACTAATCTTGTGTTTTTAATAGATAACTATAAAATACAAATTCAGTTGTTGTTCCTGTATCTGTAGGTCACTAGGTTGATCTTTTATTTATAATATCAAACTGAAACAATGAGTTTGTATCTTTAATATTGTATAACTAACTAATCTTGTGTTTTTAATAGATAAGTATAAAATACACTTCAAGTATAAATCATTCTTGGTGCGAATTCAGTCGATAGCAATTCGGTTCTTTATGTTATGGTCTACACTTATAGTTCGTATAACAACCATAAGAGAAAACAAAATTCAATGCAATACTATTATATTATAGATTCAATACCAAGTTCAAACTGAAACAATGACATGAAGAAGTCGAAAAAAACAAAAAACCATAATCAAACAGAACATAAATCCTACAGATTCTTTTCCATGTTCATCCCACACTTTTGAAGATGCCTTATCAATGTGACTTTTCCGTTTTTAACCGTGTCTGCATTGACAACCATCGAGCAGTGCTTGCATCTTGCTTTAGCATTCCCGTTATCATCAGTAAACTTCTCAAAATCATCCCAAACATTGGTATTCGCATTATTTCCGTTTCGAAGCATCTAAGATAAACAACAATAAAACGACACAAAATTAAGTTCGTGAAAAATTGCAAATTTATAATACTACAGCATTTTTTCTTTGTATATCCGGATCAAAGATAATCGTACTGTTTAGTACAACTGTGGATCACTGATCACATGTTTTTTTGTCTATTGTTTTAGTATAACAACATGTACCTTGCCAACAAGCGTGGAGCAACCGTCAATTGAAGAACGAAGAACAAAACAAAAAATGAATGCAGATTGCAAGAGAGTGAAGAATTCGTATGATGACTGATGATGATCTGTGTGTACGTACGTAAATTAGGTATTGTATTGAATTTAGTATAAAAGTCAATAAAATAACAGGCCAAAGCCCATTCGATTTGGTTTAAATCGGTCCAGTTTTCATGTACTCGGTTTTTACCTTTTTGGCCCAGAACCGACCCGATACCCGACTTTTATGAATAACGGGAACCGACTAACTACCCTATATGATATATCCCGGGTCGGTTTCGGTTTTTTATAGGGTCGGTTCTCGGTTATTTTCGGTCCGACCCTATTTATGCTCACCCCTATGTTGGTTATCTATTTTGTGTAAGGTTCAATGTAACTAGAGGAATGAAATAGGTTAATGAAGAAATTTAACTTTGAACAAAAACACAAAATGCTTTGTTTGATGTAAAATATAATAAAATTTTATAGCACTTTCTGACAGCATGTTTAGGAAATAAACCAAACTTTCAAATCTATAATGAAACTAAGATGTCACAAAAAATTGGCTGATTTGGGTTAACAAAAAGTTGCACATTGGTCAATTTATGTCCATTCGAATCATACAACAGGTATATGCTTTGATCTCAAAGTGAACAACGGGTTAAACTGGCCACAATAAATACTCGCTAAATCAAAATGGTTCTACTTGATTTAATGAAGTGTACGACATGTCAAGACACCATTTTGTCATCTTCAATGGGCACGTTGGTGTCGAGCAGCATGTTGCATGACTTATGTTGTTTTAATATATAGACCTCCCCAAAATTTTCTTTCACAAAATCAAATACCTAAATGAAAATTTCAAAATAATATGTTTCTATACAAGAACAACCGTTTAATATAAGATTTACGATTCTAAGACACTAAAAATAGTACACCACCCTCTGTCATTCAAACGCCAAAAACTGAGAGGCCTCATACGTTGTAATTACCCATGGCACATAGATTCTTAAGTTAGAAAATTCATCCGTAAACTAGATGAAAACGTTTGAAACATCACTATCAAGTAGATAACATGATTGTTCAAATTACTATAACAGTTATTAGCAAAAACAAATTGAACAGAATGCAGGTCTCTCAGGACGTGCCTTTGGTGCATTTCTACCGACATTTCTCGTTTAATTTTTAAATGATTTTTCTTAAAATAAAACCTAACTAGATAAAGTTATAACTAAAATAACATTTTTTAAATATTTGGAATAATTGAAAATGTAATATCTGTAACATATTTGAAAAATAAGGGAATGAAATATAAGTTGTTGTTATAAGTTACGTTCATCAAAATAAAAGAAAGTAATTTATTGTTATATCTTTTTCATCAAACATTGTACTTGGTATTACCATAAACCTGAACTTATAACATATAATATTTAATATGCTAAACCGACAATACAACCGTTTTTATGTTATTACTCCAACTCATCCTATAAATGCACATCTTTGTAAACCAAATTTTTTCAACTTACTTATCGCAGTACGCTTGAACACTAAGCAACAACACACAATCAATGAAGCTTATTATTAGCATGCTTATTACCCTTTTACTAGTTATCACAACATCTGCACAGAAAGGTGAGTTTAGATGTGTGTTCGTTTATAATATATGTTATCTTTAAATAAAAATGTAGATTAATCTCATCCTCTAATATGTTTTAATTTACGTATAAGAATTTCAGATATTTTTGTTAACTTTATGGATTGTGTTAGATGTTGGGATTATTAATGAAGGTGGTGAGGACGGTGACATAGATCGACCCACATGTGAGGCACTTGAGAATTTGTCGAGCGGTAACTGTGGTAGAGGAGATTGTCACACGCTGTGTACCGATTTGCATGGGAGCGGCGCTTGAGGAGAATGCTCGGGTGCAACAGAGTGTCAATGTCATTTTCATTGTTAAAAGCCTCCACGTTACCTTGTTTAAGATTATCAAACATATGGCGTAATAGAGATATTTCTTTTCATAGTGTATGCATCAAAATAATGATTAAGTATAAGATCGGTTTAAACGATATTTCTTTCTAAATTCAAAACGTTGTCATGGTGTTGGTTATCTATTTTGTGTAAGGTTCAATGTAACTAGAGGAATGAAATAGGTTAATGAAGAAATTTAACTTTGAACAAAACACAAAATGCTTTGTTTGATGTAAAATATAATAAAAATTTATAGCAGTTTCTAAGAGCATGTTTAGGAAATAAACCAAACTTTCACATCTATAATGAAAGGAAGAAGTCACAAAAAATTGGCTGATTTGGGTTAACAAAAAGTTGCAGGTTGGTCAATTTATTTCCATTCAAATTATACAACAGGTATATGCTTTGATCTCAAAGTGAACAACGGGTTAAACTGGCCACAATAAATACTCGATAAATCAAAATGGTTCTACTTGATTTAATGAAGTGTATAACGTGTCAAAACACCATTTTGTCATCTTCAATGGGCACGTTGGTGTCGAGCAGCATGTTGCATGACTTCTGTTGTTATAATATATAGACCTCCCTAAAGTTTTCTTTCACAAAATCACATACCTAAAAGAAAATTTGAAAATAATATGTTTCTATCCAAGAACAACTGTTTATTATAAGATTTACAATTCTAAGACACCAAAAATAGCACCACCACCCTCTGTCATTCAAACGCCCAAAACTGAGAGGCCACATACGTTGTAATTACCCATGGCACGTAGATTCTTAAGTTAGAAAATTCATCCGTAAACTAGATGAAAACGTTTGAAACATCACTATCAAGTCGATAACATGATTGTTCAAATTACTATAACAGTTATTAGCAAAGACAAATCGAACAGAATACCGGTCTCTTAGGGCGTGCCTTCTGTGCCCTTCTACCGACATTTCTCATTTAATTGTGAAATGATTTTTCTTAAAATAAAAACTATTTAAAGTTATAACTGTAGGTCCACCCGGAGGATCGAGTCAACCTCTATTCCTGTTTTCCGACAAACCCGTGAGTGCGGAATCCAAACGGGTAAGTTAAACCAAGTTACGAACACAAACACAAAGATTCAACGATTAACACTCCATTGTATTAATGCGTATGAAACCGTTACAAAGCAATGTTTACAAGATATCCTTATAAACTCTCAGTGTGTGTGTGTTTACAGTGTGTTCGCTCTGTGAAATCTATTCAGACTTTCGTTAGTTGTTTATGTCTGTTGTGAGTGTATATATAGTGAAGCCATGACGAAAACCAGTTCTGGAAGAAAACTCATCAACGAAATCCAAGATCTGGACGAAATCAGGTGATTTCGTCATATATGAGATGTCTTCGTCACTTATGGGATTTCGTCCATTAGTGATTTCACCATATGAGACTTATCACATGTTTGGGCCCCTGAATTCGTCACATGTATGTTGGGCTTGGGCTTCATCGTGGTTGGGCCAAACACCAAACATATTAAACACAGAAACTATAAACGAAAATGCAAACTACACACACGCAGTTGCATTTACACAAACGTTACAAAGTAAATCGCATACCGAGTCAAGACAGGAGGTTGTCTTGACTACGGCCTTCACTTCGTAGCCGAGTCGAACCGAGCCGAGCCGTATCCACTTAATATGTATCAACAAACTCCCCCTTGGATGCTGCTCGCGAGGTTCGTAATCTCGTTCTCCATCTCTTGATGGTTCTTTTTTCTCGGAAAGGATCTTCAAAGTCTTCACGTGTCACACATAGAAAGTGTATTAACAAACTCCCGCTTTTATCTAGGAAGTGTATCAATAAACTCCCCCTTTAATTATGCTTGTGAATCTTTTGATTTTCAAAACTTGAGATCCTTGTGGTGTTGATGATTGATCAGCGGCAACTCGATCATCTTTATCATTTGAGTGCCTTCACGTCGTGTCTTCATTCCGAAGCTTGTCATCGAACACGTTCTCTTCGCCTTTAGCATCTGCACATGCAAGAAAGCTAAACACGTAATGAGAACAACTGCTTGGAATATAGTTAACATAAACAAACGACACATATGAGACCAATTTTCATTCAACTACCGTCCGACGATTTAGTTTGAAAAGTTAACAGATTTTTCAATTTTGATTATTAACTTTCAAAACTTGCAAACTCTGACCGTTTATGAAGATTCAGTCGTTTTGGTTTTCAATCAGATTTCAGGCAACGAAGACTTGAGTTCCAACATCGGTTAATCAAAACTAAAGCAGAAATAAAATCTTTTTGACTTTTATAAAGTTTAAATTAAAACACACCTAAAATCTTTTTGGCATTTTGAATATTTCAAACTTAAAGACTGAAAGCAGTAAATAAATATATACAGAGTTGCAGAAACTAAGAAAAGGTAAATATATACAAACATTCTTTTTGCGAGTTTCGAGGGTAAGAGAATCATATCAGTATACGGTCATGCCAAAACGCTCTTGTTGTTCTTTTTGTTTAACCTTTAGATAAGTATCCTATAACGATTATCGGTATTGTTGTCCACATAAGCTCAACTTATCAGATGTAATCATGGCGAGGGGATACGATTAGGTATGATTTATACTTACCGACTGGTGTTCATCCACATCACGACACATTCCCGTATCAAGGTATGCACGAGGGTTCATCTTACTGGTGAGTATACCATTTATCATCTGTTTTGCCGTATATGAAAATGTGAGAAACTCGCTTATTTTGATTGAAAACAAGCCCTATGTGATAGAATCACTTATTGACGAGGAACTTGATTTTCAGATGCATGAGGGCACAGGAGCAAGTCCATGAACAGGTCAGTACTTTCGTACAGCAAAGAGACGAACTTGACTCCCGGATAAATGTGATATATTATCACTTATTTTATGGACATGTGATTGTTGATCACTTATTGAGGTCGTATGCAGCATGTACACATATGTATGATATCATGGAAGATCTAGACTTCGTCTCCGTTTGTTTCGGTAAAAGAAACAACCATGATACCCAGATGATAAACAGCATAAAGACCACATATCTCAGAACCTCGGCAATCTCTCAAACGAAATTTCGGTACTAAGACCATATGCCAATGTGCGGTTCCCACCTGGTCTTCAGTCGATTTAAGTTTAGATCACCCTGCACACTTTAAAATGATTGTGAGCCTACCGATACATCTTATATAGAGCTGCTTAACATTTTTCATTTTTCATTTCAGTTTAAAAAGGTTTCAACAGACCACTGATGTACTATCATTTTCTCTTTTGCTCGCCAGGAAACTCATTTTTGTTTTTCTATTGTTTTTGAGTTTTGAAATTTTTCGATGTTTTTGAATTTTTAAATTTGGATTTACTCCCCCTAAAATCAACAAACTTTCAATAATTTAAAAAACACAAAGATATTTACAAAAACGATTTTCCGAATGTTGGTTTTACTCTTGCTTGACCTTAATGTCGTTTACCAAAATTAATTTTAATCAGAATTGATTTATCGAATTTTGGAGAATTAGTTGGCATGTCGGTAATCGGTGTGGACGAAAACAACATTGACGAGTTTCATATTGAAAGAATCACGTGTGAAGTGATATTCGAGATCAATGTGTCTGGTCAAGAGTGTTGTACGAGATGATAATAATTCATAAAGCAGCTTAAATATCGACAAGTATAGGAGAGATTAGAAATTCAAAACCGTATCCTGCAACAGCTTCATGCATTGCAAGGAATCTGAGTGGTCTCCTAAGCTGGATATCCACCAGGTGTGGATTTCAAAGTCGATTCTGAAGCTACTGAGAAATCTCTTCACAGCAACAAGATCATAAACCTCTGGGTCAGCGAAGGTCTTTGTCTTTCTCTTTGAGAAGTAGTGTGCGGTTGTTCAATCCACACCAAGGCATCCGCACACCCGGTTGGTTTGATCAACAAACACATTTTCTTCAATCACACCGTAGAGAAAAGTACCCTACACGTTCATCTTGTGGACTTTGAACTTCTTGTGGAAGAAAAATCCATGAATCTTCGAGAAGGCTTCAGACGTGCTGCAGGCGCGTACTTTTCATTGAATCTATCCTGGGGACCCGATCAAAAACCATAACAACCAAATTTTGGCACATAGTTCATCTTGTCGAATTTTTCAACTTCATTCAACCACATTCTTTTCATCATCATTCTTGCATCAGACATTTTTGTCTTCTTTTCTTTTTCTTTTCTCCATCAAAGGCAACAACTCCTAGATATAATGATGTTTCGGAGTCTGGTGTCGCCGATCTTGTGCATGGACGCTCCACTATCAACAATCCTAAGACTATCAATAGTTCCTCCTAGAACATCCTGCACTCTCACTCAGAGATTAGTTGGAGAGGGGGACCCAAGCCTTCGTGGTCTTGGGTCTTCCATTTTCATCGACATAAGTTACTTCAACTTCTCGATGTTTTGGAAATTGTGATGTATCTCCCCCTGAAACAGTTATCGGTTTTGGTTTCCAAATCTGTTTTTGTTTTTCATTTTTAACATTTGATTTAACAGATTTTGTTTGGACAACCTCTGGTTTTAAAACCTTTTCAATTTCTTTTCTTTGTTTCCTTCTCTGTTTCATTTCCCATTGTTTAACAAGACGAGGGTCCTGTCTTGGTGAAATAGATCTTTTATGGTATTTGTTACCACAGGGGGGTTCAACCTTTGTCTTTCCCTTGGTGAGATATGGACAATTCTTAACAATGTGCCCATACTCACAGCATTCAAAGCATGATCTCCGCTCAACAAACCTCAGAGTATCATAACTGTAAGAACTTGACGATGAACTTCGTGATCTTGAGGTACTTGGTCCTACATCACTACCGTTTGTGAGTTGTGTGTAGTTGTTTTGACTGTTTCTTTTCAAAATTTTACTTTGTTTAACAAAATCCACGTTGGATTTGTTTTCGAAAGTTTCAATTTTATCAGTCCCTCTGGATTTCATGAAGTTTATCTTCCGAATCGTCTTCTTGTTTTGGCTTTGTTTGCCTTTTCCCTTTCCTTGGTGAACGTGACCTTGCTTTCGTTGATTATGTTGTGGTGCAATTTTTTATTCCCATATTTCTTTCTAACTTTGGATTTTGGGATAGGAGCACACTGAGTTACTACAACTCCTGGGCTCGACTTTCCCAAAAACTTACTGGTAGAATCTTCGAAAACTTTATTAATCAAAGATTGATTGACATTCTTGATTGGAAAATCATTATCTGAGTATATTTTATCAGATCCAATCAACGTGTAAAGCAAGTTCACGCTTTCACAGCTTCCATATGAGGATTCAACAGACTTGGCTGTAGCAGTCACAAACGGTTTTGCAGGTGGATCACAAAGAATGTAATTCTCGAGAGGTATGTTTTCCTCTTTTGTTACCGTTTCTGACTGTTCAGAGTTAGTGTCCTCGGATTCATCATCTGACGAATCAACATCCTCAACAATGACCGGAGGATCCTGATTTCGTTCAGCTGTTGACGCTTTCGCATCTGCTGATTCATCCGAATCTGAGGATACTTCCTTTTTGTAACCTAGCGCAAATGTGAATTCCTCAAGGCTCAATGAAACTGAGGGCTCAAAATGAGGTTTATTTTCCTCATCAGGCATCAAAGAATAATCGTGTTTAATAGGTGGTGGACATTTCTTATAACCTATGCACGTTACATCATTTTTCTTTTTCTGTATGTCAATGATGTGATCCAGCACATACCTAGAGTTTGAATAACTATTCAGCTTAAGCTGGATCGCCTCACTTTCACACTTAGCACAGGCCAACTCTTTTTGCATTAACTCGAGCCTTTCGATGTAAAGGTTTATTTCAGTTTGTTTTCTTGAAACCATTTTCGTTAGCTCGGTCTTATCCTTTTTTAATGTTTCAATTATCTTTTTAAATTCCTTTTCATAATTTTCACAAAACATGTTGGCCTCTGTGCATTTTGAAAGATCCACGATCAAATGTTGATTGTGGATATATGTCACATCATATTTGCTTTGCAAATCAGACAATTTAACATTTAATCCAACACACATATCACATCTATCACAACTATCAGATTTTGATTCATCGATACGTACCTGACTGGAATCACTCTCAGATGTTGACCTATCTGCATCAGAATCAACAACCTCCCTTGATGATTTACATTCAGATCCATCCTCGCTTGAACTTGAACTTGAAGTTGTAACATCTTCAACTGAAGTTGAAACGTCTTCAACTGAACTACTGTCATGTTTAGAACTGTCATCGTTTCGCGATGATTCACCATTGCTGGTATCTTTGACAATTTTAGCATAAAACGCCGTTTTTGTTTGACTACATTTCCTTGGATCAAGAGATGATAGTGCTACAGTAGAACGATGGCGTTGTGAGGCAACTGGTGGTAGTGGATTTCCATACAAGTCTGTGGTTGGAGCTGTCTTTACAGGAACTTGTATCGGATTGCTATACAAATCTGTGCTTGTGACAAACGCCATTTGAAGTGGAGCATGTGAAGCAACTGGTGGTAATGGATTTCCATACAAATCGGTTGCTAAGTCCTTTCTTGTATACGTTTTATTTGACGGTGTGGGAGATTCGGCCCATGATGGCGACAAACGCGTGTTTGTATACTTACTTTCCGTATTAGATGCGGGTGCGGGATATTCGGCCCATGATGGAGATAAACGCATGTTTATATACTTGCTTTCCGTAGTAGACGGAGTACCAGACCAAGCCGGATTCATTTTGAATGTATAATGACGAATACCTGCTCAAAACACTCAAATCAAACAGTTTAGAATGTTTTAAAAAGCTTCTGTTAATAAAATGAAAAGATATGTGATGAAAATAGGGGTTTTCGTCGCTGATATGTTTGATTTCGTCGCTGAACTGTTGATTTCATCGCTGAAAGGTTGTTTTCGTCACTGAAAGGGTTATTTCGTCGCTGATGTGCCTTTTATGCCGAAATCAGGGGTTGTTTTCATCGCTAATGTGCCTTTGACAAAATAAGGGGTTGTTTTAGTCGCTGATGTGCCTTTTATGACGAAATCAGGGGTTGTTTTCGTCGCTAATGTGCCTTTGACGAAATCAGGGGTTGTTTTCGTCGTTGATGTTTGTTGACAAAGGTGATTTCGTTGAAGACAGCAAGTGATTTCGTCCAAGAGGTATGTTTGACGAAATTAAAGTGATTTCGTCCAGGAGCTGTTGTCCAGAATGATTTCGTCCAAGAGCTGTTGTCCAGAATGATTTTGACGAAATGGATGTGATTTCGTCCAGAAGTATCTGTTGAGAACCAATTTCGTCCAGCAATTTCGTTGACAAAATGAGACACACAATTTAGATATTTTCAAAACAATTTTAATATTATCTTTCTGACACAGTATGCTCAATTGTCAAAAGCCTTATCCTTACACACTCCTTTTTCAAAGTTCAATCATTCTTGTGTGTCAACATTTTCAAACAATCATATGATAATCACAAACACTTCAACAATAATTCAAAGAAGGATCAAACTCAATAATATTTGAAGAACACTTTGAATACTCTGATGAACTTCGATGAATATATGAGTTTTCCAGCAACCGATAAATTTTCCGAACTCAAATTTTTGCGCAAATATTCAATAAAAATCCTTTCTTAACATGTATAGATGAAAAATAGCAAGATTTTTATAAGAACAATCAACAAAAACACAAGATTTTCAAAGATTTAAAACTGATTTTTTCTGAAAATATAAACTTTATGTTTCAAAAATCAAGAACAAATCTGGATACACATGAAAATCTACTTCGTTTTAACAAGGAATCGAGCCAATGCTCTGATACCAATTATAGGTCCACCCGGAGGATCGAGTCAACCTCTATTCCTGTTTTCCGACAAACCCGTGAGTGCGGAATCCAAACGGGTAAGTTAAACCAAGTTACGAACACAAACACAAAGATTCAACGATTAACACTCCATTGTATTAATGCGTATGAAACCGTTACAAAGCAATGTTTACAAGATATCCTTATAAACTCTCAGTGTGTGTATGTTTACAGTGTGTTCGCTCTGTGAAATCTATTCAGACTTTCGTTAGTTGTTTCTGTCTGTTGTGAGTGTATATATAGTGAAGACATGATGAAAACCAGTTCTGGACGACAACTCATCAACGAAATCCAAGATCTGTCGTCATATATGAGATGTCTTCGTCACTTATGGGATTTCGTCCATTAGTGGTTTCACCATATGAGACTTATCACATGTTTGGGCCCCTGAATTCGTCACATGTACGTTGGGCTTGGGCTTCATCATGGTTGGGCCAAACACCAAACATATTAAACACAGAAACTATAAACTAAAATGCAAACTGCACACACGCAGTTGCATTTACACAAACGTTACAAAGTAAATCGCATACCGAGTCAAGACAGGAGGTTGTCTTGACTACGGCCTTCACTTCGTAGCCGAGTCGAACCGAGCCGAGCCGTATCCACTTAATATGTATCAACAATAACTAAAATACCATTTTTTTTTTAATATTTGGAATGATTGAAAATGTAATATCTGTAACATATTTGAAAAATAGGGAAATGAAATATAAGTTGTTATAAGTTATGTTCATCAAAATAGAAGAAAGTAATTTAATGTTATATCTATTTCATCAAACATTGTACTTAGTATTACCATAAACCTAAACTTATAACATATATCATTTAATAAGCTAAACCGACAATACAACCGTTTTAATGTTATTACTCCAACTCATCCTATAAATGCACATCTTTGTAAACCAATTTTTTTCAACTTACTTTTCGCAGTGCACTTGAACACTAGGCAAAAAAACACAAGCCATGAAGCTTATTATTAGCATGCTTATTACCCTTTTACTAGTTATCATAACATCTGCCCAGAAAGGTAAGTTTAGATGTGTGTTTGTTTATAATATATGTTATCTTTAAATAAAAATTTAGATTAATCTCATCCTATAATATGTTTTTACGTATAAGAATTTTAGATATTTTTGTTAACTTTACGGATTGTGTTAGATGTTGGGATTATTAATGAAGGTGGTGAGGACGATGACATAGATCGACACACATGTGAGGCACTTGAGAATTTGCCGAGCGGTAACTGTGGTAGAGGAGATTGTCACACGCTGTGTACCAATTTGCATGGGAGCGGCGCTTGGGGAGAATGCTCGGGTGCAACAGAGTGTCAATGTCATTTTAATTGTTAAAAGCCTCTACGTTACCTTGTTTAAGATTATCAAAAATATGGTGTAATAGAGATATTTCTTTTCATAGTGTATGCATCATAATAATGATTAAGTATAATATCGGTTTAATCGATATTTCTTTCTAAATATAAAACGTTGTCATGGTGTTGGTTATCTATTTTGTGTAAGGTTCAATGTAACTAGAGGAATGAAATAGGTTAATGAAGAAATTTAACTTTGAACAAAAACACAAAATGCTTTGTTTGATGTAAAATATAATAAAATTTTATAGCACTTTCTAACAGCATGTTTCGGAAATAAACCAAACTTTCAAATCTATAATGAAACAAAGATGTCACAAAAAATTGGCTGATTTGGGTTAACAAAAAGTGGCACATTGGTCAATTTATGTCCATTCAAATCATACAACACGTATATGCTTTGATCTCAAAGTGAACAACGGATTAAACTGGCCACAATAAATACTCGCTAAATCAAAATGGTTCTACTTGATTTAATGAAGTGTACAACGTGTCAAAACACCATTTTGTCATCTTGAATGGGCACGTTGGTGTCGAGCAGCATGTTGCATGACTTCTGTTGTTATAATATATAGACCTTACTAAAATTTTCTTTACAAAATCACATACCTAAAAGAAAGTTTGAAAATAATATGTGTCTATCCAAGAACAACTGTTTATTATAAGATTTACAATTCTAAGACACCAAAAATAGCACCACCACCCGCTTTCATTCAAACGCCCAAAACTGAGAGGCCTCATACGTTGTAATTACCCATGGCACGTAGATTCTTAAGTTAGAATATTCATACGTAAACTAGATGAAAACGTTTGAAACTTCACTATCAAGTCGATAACATGATTGTTCAAATTACTGTAACAGTTATTAGCAAAAACAAATCGAACAAAATGCCGGTCTCTCAGGGCGTGCCTTCTGTGCCCTTCTACCGACATTTCTCGTTTAATTGTTAAATGATTTTTCTTAAAATAAAAACTAACTATATAAAGTTATAACTAAAATACCATTTTTTTAAATATTTGGAATGATTGAAAATGTAATATCTGTAACATATTTGAAAAATAGGGAAATGAAATATAAGTTGTTATAAGTTATGTTCATCAAAATAGAAGAAAGTAATTTAATGTTATATCTATTTCATCAAACATTGTATTTAGTATTACCATAAACCTAAACTTATAACATATATCATTTAATATGCTAAACCAACAATACAACCGTTTTAATGTTATTACTCCAACTCATCCTATAAATGCACATCTTTGTAAACCAAATTTTTTTCAACTTACTTTTCGCAATACACTTGAACACTAGGCAAAAAAACACAAGCCATGAAGCTTATTATTAGCATGCTTATTACCCTTTTACTAGTTATCACAACATCTGCCCAGAAAGGTAAGTTTATATGTGTGTTTGTTTATAATATATGTTATCTTTAAATAAAAATTTAGAATAATCTCATCCTATAATATGTTTTCATGTATAAGAATTTCAGATATTTTTGTTAACTTTATGGATTGTGTTATATGTTGGGATTATTAATGAAGGTGGTGAGGACGATGACATCGATCGATGCACATGTGAGGCACTTGAGAATTTGCCGAGCGGTAACTGTGGTAGAGGAGATTGTCACACGCTGTGTACCGATTTGCATGGGAGCGGCACTTGGGGAGAATGCTCGGGTGCAACAGAGTGTCAATGTCATTTTCATTGTTAAAAGCCTCCACGTTACCTTGTTTAAGATTATCAAAATTATGGTGTAATAGAGATATTTCTTTTCATAGTGTATGCATCATAATAATGATTAAGTATAAGATTGGTTTAATCGATATTTCTTTCTAAATACAAAACGTTGTCATCGTGTTAGTTATCTATTTTGTGTAAGGTTCAATGTAACAAGAGGAATGAAATAGGTTAATGAAGAAATTTAACTTTGAACAAAAACACAAAATGCTTTGTTTGATGTAAAATATAATAAAATTTTATAGCACTTTCTGACAGCATGTTTAGGAAATAAACCAAACTTTCAAATCTATAATGAAACTAAGATGTCACAAAAAATTGGCTGATTTGGGTTAACAAAAAGTTGCAAATTTGTCAGTTTATGTCCATTCAAATCATACAACAGGTATATGCTTTGATCTCAAAGTGAACAACGGGTTAAACTGGCCACAATAAATACTCGCTAAATCAAAATAGTTCTACTTGATTTAATGAAGTGTACGACATGTCAAAACACCATTTTGTCATCTTCAATGGGCACGTTGGTGTAGAGCAGCATGTTGCATGACCGTTGTTTTAATATATAGACCTCCCTAAAATTTCTTTCACAAAATCAAATACCTAAATGAAAATTTCAAAACAATATGTTTCTATACAAGAACAACCGTTTAATATAAGATTTACGATTCTAAGACACTAAAAATCGTACACCTCCCTCTGTCATTCAAACGCCAAAAACTGAGAGTCCTCATACATTGTAATTACCCATGGCACGTAGATTCTTAAGTTAGAAAGTTCATCCGTAAACTAGATGAAAACGTTTGAAACAACACTATCAAGTAGATAACATGATTGTTCAAACTACTATAACAGTTATTAGCAAAAACAAATTGAACAGAATGCAGGTATCTCAGGACGTGCCTTTGGTGCATTTCTACCGACATTTCTCGTTTAATTTTTAAATGACTTTTCTTAAAATAAAAACTAACTAGATAAAGTTATAACTAAAATAACATTTTTTAAATATCTGGAATAATTGAAAATGTAATATCTGTAACATATTTGAAAAATAAGGGAATGAAATATAAGTTGTTGTTATAAGTTAAGTTCATCAAAATAAAAGAAAGTAATTTATTGTTATATCTGTTTCATCAAACATTGTACTTGGTATTACCATAAACCTTAACTTATAACATATAGTATTTAATATGCTAAACCGACAATACAACCGTTTTAATGTTATTACTCCAACTCATCCTATAAATGCACATCTTTGTAAACCAAATTTTTTCAACTTACTTATCGCAGTACACTTGAACACTAAGCAACAACACACAAGAAACCAAGCTTATTATTAGCATGCTTATTACCCTTTTACTAGTTATCACAACATCTGCACAGAAAGGTGAGTTTAGATGTGTGTTCGTTTATAATATATGTTATCTTTAAATAAAAATGTAGATTAATCTCATCCTATAATATGTTTTAATTTACGTATAAGAATTTCAGATATTTTTGTTAACTTTATGGATTGTGTTAGATGTTGGGATTATTAATGAAGGTGGTGTGGACGGTGACATAGATCGACCCACATGTGAGGTTCTTGAGAATTTGCCGAGCGGTAACTGTGGTAGAGGAGATTGTCACACGCTGTGTACCGATTTGCATGGGAGCGGCGCTTGGGGAGAATGCTCGGGTGCAACAGAGTGTCAATGTCATTTTCATTGTTAAAAGCCTCCACGTTACCTTGTTTAAGATTATCAAACATATGGTGTAATAGAGATATTTCTTTTCATAGTGTATGCATCATAATAATGATTAAGTATAAGATCGGTTTAAACGATATTTCTTTCTAAATTCAAAACGTTGTCATGGTGTTGGTTATCTATTTTGTGTAAGGTTCAATGTAACTAGAGGAATGAAATACGTTAATGAATAAATTTAACTTTGAACAAAAAACAAAATGCTTTGTTTGATGTAAAATATATTAAAATTTTATAGCACTTTCTGACAGCATGTTTAGGAAATAAACCAAACTTTCAAATCTATAATGAAACTAAGATGTCACAAAAAATTGGCTGATTTGGGTTAACAAAAAGTTGCACATTAGTCAATTTATGTCCATTCATATCATACAACAGGTATATGCTTTGATCTCAAAGTGAACAACGGGTTAAACTGGCCACAATAAATACTCGCTAAATCAAAATGGTTCTACATGATTTAATGAAGTGTACGACATGTCAAAACACCATTTTGTTATCTTCAAGGGGCACGTTGGTGTCGAGCAGCATGTTGCATGACTTATGTTGTTTTAATATATAGACCTCCCTAAAATTTTCTTTCACAAAATCAAATACCTAAATGAAAATTTCAAAATAATATGTTTCTATACAAGAACAACCGTTTAATATAAGATTTATGATTCTAAGACACTAAAAATAGTACACCACCCTCTGTCATTCAAACGCCAAAAACTGAGAGGCCTCATACGTTGTAATTACCCATGGCACGTAGATTCTTAAGTTAGAAAATTCATCCGTAAACTAGATGAAAACGTTTGAAACATCACTATCAAGTAGATAACATGATTGTTCAAATTACTATAACAGTTATTAGCAAAAACAAATTGAACAGAATGCAGGTCTCTCAGGACGTGCCTTTGGTGCATTTCTACCGACATTTCTCGTTTAATTTTTAAATGATTTTTCTTAAAATAAAAACTAACTAGATAAAGTTATAACTAAAATACCATTTTTTAAATATTTGGAATAATTGAAAATGTAATATCTGTAACATATTTGAAAAATAAGGGAATGAAATATAAGTTGTTGTTATAAGTTATGTTCATCAAAATAAAAGAAAGTAATTTATTGTTATATCTGTTTCATCAAATATTGTACTTGGTATTACCATAAACCTTAACTTATAACATATAGTATTTAATATGCTAAACCGACAATACAACCGTTTTAATGTTATTACTCCAACTCATCCTATAAATGCACATCTTTGTAAACCAAATTTTTTCAACTTACTTATCGCAGTACACTTGAACACTAAGCAACAACACACAAGAAATGAAGCTTATTATTAGCATGCTTATTACCCTTTTACTAGTTATCACAACATCTGCACAGAAAGGTGAGTTTAGATGTGTGTTCGTTTATAATATATGTTATCTTTAAATAAAAATGTAGATTAATCTCATCCTATAATATGTTTTAATTTACGTATAAGAATTTCAGATATTTTTGTTAACTTTATGGATTGTGTTAGATGTTGGGATTATTAATGAAGGTGGTGAGGACGGTGACATAGATCGACCCACATGTGAGGCACTTGAGAATTTGCCGAGCGGTAACTGTGGTAGAGGAGATTGTCACACGTTGTGTACCGATTTGCATGGGAGCGGCGCTTGGGGAGAATGCTCGGGTGCAACAGAGTGTCAATGTCATTTTCATTGTTAAAAGCCTCCATGTTACCTTGTTTAAGATTATCAAACATATGGTGTAATAGAGGTATTTCTTTTCATAGTGTATGCATCATAATAATGATTAAGTATAAGATCGGTTTAAACGATATTTCTTTCTAAATTCAAAACGTTGTCATGGTGTTGGTTATCTATTTTGTGTAAGGTTCAATGTAACTAGAGGAATGAAATAGGTTAATGAATAAATTTAACTTTGAATAAAAACACAAAATGCTTTGTTTGATGTAAAATATAATAAAGTTTTATAGCACTTTCAGACAGCATGTTTAGGAAATAAACCAAACTTTCAAATCTATAATGAAACTAAGATGTCACAAAAAATTGGCTGATTTGGGTTAACAAAAAGTTGCACATTAGTCAATTTATGTCCATTCATATCATACAACAGGTATATGCTTTGATCTCAAAGTGAACAACGGGTTAAACTGGCCACAATAAATACTCGCTAAATCAAAATGGTTCTACATGATTTAATGAAGTGTACGACATGTCAAAACACCATTTTGTCATCTTCAATGGGCACGTTGGTGTCGAGCTGCATGTTGCATGACCGTTGTTTTAATATATAGACCTCCCTAAAATTTTCTTTCACAAAATCAAATACCTAAATGAAAATTTCAAAATAATATGTTTCTATACAAGAACAACCGTTTAATATAAGATTTACGATTCTAAGACACTAAAAATAGTACACCACCCTCTGTCATTCAAACGCCAAAAACTGAGAGGCCTCATACGTTGTAATTACCCACGGCACGTAGATTCTTAAGTTAGAAAATTCATCCGTAAACTAGATGAAAACGTTTGAAACATCACTATCAAGTAGATAACATGATTGTTCAAATTACTATAACAGTTATTAGCAAAAATGTGACAACCCGCATTTCCAGATTACCACTGTTTCTTTATTGTTATTACTTTGTCTAGTCCAGTTAAACTCAACACTCGTCCGCGCTAACTTTTCTCATAAATGGGGGTTATGTTTATCTTATATAAATATAACAATAATAACGACTGGTGGCACAATGATATGATATAGGTATGATTACATGTATGAGCAAGTTTTGCGAGCCTCATTATGGAAACTGTGATATGCATGTTTATGTGATGTGTTATATATGAAGCTTCACCTTGATTGTGTTTATAAGATTACTTGCACGAGCACGATTATATGATTGTGAATTGTTTCACATTAAATGATACACGTTTAGAGTTTATGTATATGCAACCCCACACTTGTACTCGGAGCCGTAGAACCCGTCTGACCACACTCCCCAATCCTGTTCTTAGCCCACCTTCCCTAAGCCCAAACTATCTAAGCTAAGCCTAAACATCCGAAGCCCAAAACAAATCCCTGAGCCCAAAAACGAAAACTAAAGTGGGCCTGGCCACTCATTCGAAAATATACACGCACAAGGGTGTACGGGACTTGCATCATTCCACAAGAATTCTTGGACGTGAAACCCTAGCACTCCTCTCTTGGAGCGACGACAGCTTTTCCCATCGAAACCCTCCCATGTTCGAAACGGCATCTCTCGCATCCTTGCCTCGGTTAGTATAATAACTTGCTAGTTATGATTTCTTGATTGATTGCTTGGGTTATGTTCATGGTTATCGATTTTAGAAGCAAGTATGTTGTAATATCTTTATGTGATGAGAATCAGGACCTAGAGTGTCGTCATTAAATGCCATCTGAATGATGATTTGCTGAATGTTATGTGAGTGTGGTTTGATGAACTCGGCTGCTGTGATGTTCGTAAAATATGAACTCGTAATAGGCTGTCATGGAATGGATTGCATGTTAAGCACTGAATTATATTGACACATAAACGGACTGGTATCGATTTAATATACATGAGTTGGATTATAGAGTAAAACATGAATTGGAATATGATATTGCTAGGGGTGAAGGATTAGTTTAGTAATGGCCGACATATTAGTTATTATCACATGTGATCCTGACAACTTAATCCCCATACTCACATGCAAATATTATTGATTATTCAGGTATAAATGGCCGACAATAATCAGTTATTGGAATGCAACTTATATCCTTAAACACTTTGACTTTAGGTGACCATCAAATGCCATCTTACGTCATGAAAAACCTAGGAAATAGCCTATATTATGCAAACTGTGATGATTTATTAGATGTAATATGCAAACTGTTGGTGGGTTTAAGAAACTGCCGAATGATAGAAATTGTTAATGGACCGACTGTTAGTGATTATTGAAACTTGGATTTGTGGTTTGAACTTGCGTGAGAACTAGATACATGTTATATGATTACTTGATGGTAATGGGTTATTATATTACTGATTAGGACACGTACAACATGAGTGCTTTTTGTAGGCCATTTGTGTAATGTAAATGTAGAATGACTGTTGAGTGATTGCCTACAAACATGGTAAACAGTTGTTAGCAAAATAGAAGTGTAACTGGCCTGGTAATTTTAATTGGGGATCTCACACATCCCTTCTGGTCGCTCAAAGGACCTACATCGCACTAGCTCATGGGCCTGTTTGTTAGATGGGTCGCACAGACTAATCTGATCGCACACCGTAAGGACCAGGACACTAACCCGTGGCACGAACTGAACTATTGGACCGGGATATACTATTTGGGGTCGCACAAAGGAAACAACTCACACACTTGTTTAGAACCGCACACCTGCCACTCGATCACACGCTATCGATGGGCCTTAGACTTATGAGACTGCACACTTTTATGATTGATGTTTTGGACTGCTAAGTGTTTGTTTAAAACATGGAATGTAATGTGAACTGGTATAGCGTATGAGTAATTGTTAGACAAAGGTACATTAATAACGGACTAATGTGTTACACGACTTCTTGTTATGACTTGCATAGTGAAATGTGTTTTACTGTATGCTACTTGTGTAACGTGTACTGAGGATACGTGATATACGTGAATATTAAACTAACTATCTTTGGTAACCACGGTAGGGTATGGTTGACCAACTGGGAACGGGTAACAGGATATACCGAGCAATCTAAGGTGAGTTCACTACTTTGAGCATGCGTCCCAGTGGTTGGGGACAGTCAGTGGGTATCCCGTGGAGGGATAAGTCTTTTGGGTAAAAACGGGTATATTGGTTAATATTCTCACCTATCATTTTTGTAAGTCCCTTATCGGGTATTAGTTGGTAGCGCTACTTAGGTTTGGCACCCTCACACCGCTCCTGGATAGGACGGATGTGAACTAATGACCCAGTCGGGCCCAGTACTAGATAGGAGTACGTGGGAAGGGCAGTCATGTATTTCAGGAGCCGTCTTGTTCAGAAATGAGATATTAACAACATTACTTGCATTTGTCAGTGAACTGTTTTACATACAACTGGTAACAAAACGTTTTCTTAAACTGTGAACTCGCCAGCTTTGTCTGATACACTTGTTACATGCTCGCAGGTCGTTAGGTACTTTGGAACAGGAACTTGCTGGCTGGAGGGCACGAGTGGTCATGGTTACACTGATGGGTTTGTTTATCAGACATTTATTTCCTATGGTTGTTTGGAAAGTCTTTACATTATGTTACGTTAACGCTTCCGCTGAACTTGATGGTTTTGAATAACTTATGTATGGATTTTATTATTATTAAATGATGAAACTTTATTTTAAACTTATGGATTCAATGTAATCGGTGGCTCATTGCTAGTGGTCACACGCCTAACAGGGACACTCCCTAGGTGGTAATTTGAGGGTGTGACAAAAAACAAATTGAACAGAATGCAGGTCTCTCAGGACGTGCCTTTGGTGCATTTCTACCAACATTTCTCGTTTAATTTTTAAATGATTTTTCTTAAAATAAAAACTAACTAGATAAAGTTATAACTAAAATACCATTTTTTAAATATTTGGAATAATTGAAAATGTAATATCTGTAACATATTTGAAAAATAAGGGAATGAAATATAAGTTGTTGTTATAAGTTATGTTCATCAAAATAAAATAAAGTAATTTATTGTTATATGTGTTTCATCAAATATTGTACTTGGTATTACCATAAACCTTAACTTATAACATATAGTATTTAATATGCTAAACCGACAATACAACCGTTTTAATGTTATTACTCCAACTCATCCTATAAATGCACATCTTTGTAAACCAAATTTTTTCAACTTACTTATCGCAGTACCCTTGAACACTAAGCAACAACACAAAAGAAATGAAGCTTATTATTAGCATGCTTATTACCCTTTTACTAGTTAGCACAACATCTGCACAGAAAGGTGAGTTTAGATGTGTGTTCGTTTATAATATATGTTATCTTTAAATAAAAATGTAGATTAATCTCATCCTATAATATGTTTTAATTTACGTATAAGAATTTCAGATATTTTTGTTAACTTTATGGATTGTGTTAGATGTTGGGATTATTAATGAAGGTGGTGAGGACGGTGACATAGATCGACCCACATGTGAGGCACTTGAGAATTTGCCGAGCGGTAACTGTGGTAGAGGAGATTGTCACACGCTGTGTACCGATTTGCATGGGAGCGGCGCTTGGGGAGAATGCTCGGGTGCAACAGAGTGTCAATGTCATTTTCATTGTTAAAAGCCTCCACGTTACCTTGTTTAAGATTATCAAACATATGGTGTAATAGAGATATTTCTTTTCATAGTGTATGCATCATAATAATGATTAAGTATAAGATCGGTTTAAACGATATTTCTTTCTAAATTCAAAACGTTGTCATGGTGTTGGTTATCTATTTTGTGTAAGGTTCAATGTAACTAGAGGAATGAAATAGGTTAATGAATAAATTTAACTTTGAACAAAAACACAAAATGCTTTGTTTGATGTAAAATATAATAAAATTTTATAGCACTTTCAGACAGCATGTTTAGGAAATAAACCAAACTTTCAAATCTATAATGAAACTAAGATGTCACAAAAAATTGGCTGATTTGGGTTAACAAAAAGTTGCACATTAGTCAATTTATGTCCATTCATATCATACAACAGGTATATGCTTTGATCTCAAAGTGAACAACGGGTTAAACTGGCCACAATAAATACTCGCTATATCAAAATGGTTCTACATGATTTAATGAAGTGTACGACATGTCAAAACACCATTTTGTCATCTTCAATGGGCACGTTGGTGTCGAGCATCATGTTGCATGACCGTTGTTTTAATATATAGACCTCCCTAAAATTTTCTTTCACAAAATCAAATACCTAAATGAAAATTTCAAAATAATATGTTTCTATACAAGAACAACCGTTTAATATAAGATTTACGATTCTAAGACACTAAAAATAGTACACCACCCTCTATCATTCAAACGCCAAAAACTGAGAGGCCTCATACGTTGTAATTACCCATGGCACGTAGATTCTTAAGTTAGAAAATTCATCCGTAAACTAGATGAAAACGTTTGAAACATCACTATCAAGTAGATAACATGATTGTTCAAATTACTATAACAGTTATTAGCAAAAACAAATTGAACAGAATGCAGGTCTCTCAGGACGTGCCTTTGGTGCATTTCTACCGACATTTCTCGTTTAATTTTTAAATGCTTTTTCTTAAAATAAAAACTAACTAGATAAAGTTATAACTAAAATACCATTTTTTAAATATTTGGAATAATTGAAAATGTAATATCTGTAACATATTTGAAAAATAAGGGAATGAAATATAAGTTGTTGTTATAAGTTATGTTCATCAAAATAAAAGAAAGTAATTTATTGTTATATCTGTTTCATCAAATATTGTACTTGGTATTACCATAAACCTTAACTTATAACATATAGTATTTAATATGTGTTGATGCACTTGTGTCTGTACTTTGTCTGTATACGAAACGATGTCTTTATTAGTCATGTAAGTTTGACCAAATCAACCATCCTCCTGGTTTGACTTGGCCAAACAGTCAACATTGTGTTTGTAATGTGTTGGGTCGAAGGATGGTCATCGAAGGATCACTTATATCCTTCGATGATGATGAGCTCGAAAGATGACCTTCGATGGATGGACCACGAAAGATCACATCTTTCGTAGTACATGTTGATCATTCGAGATGATTCTGGTCGATAGATGATCCTTCGATCATCTTATCTGATCCTTGGACCAGACCTGCTGGTTTGGGTATAAATACCCGTGTGTTGTGTTCATTTCGATAGTTAGACACCCAGACAGATAAGGAACACACACACACACTAGAGAGAGTTTGCAAGACTGATTTGTAAACATTGAGCTGTAACTGGACCTTTCATACGTTTAATACAAGTGGTGTTAATCGTTGAACTTTGCGTGTCGTGTTATTGTCGTGTTCTATCTCGGTTTGCTATCTCGGTTGGATTCCGCACAACCGGGTTGGTTTGTACACAAGGATTAGGCGACTAGATCCTCCTAGCCGGACCTACAAGTGGTATCAGAGCCTTGGCTCTTCTCCTTGTTAAAACCGAGTGTTTTCGGGCTGTTTTTCGGGTTTTAAAGTTCATATTTTCTGGAAACCTTGCTGTTTTTGCTGTTTGTTTTTATAAAAACCTTGTCACTTTTCATTGTCACATGTTAAAAATGGGTTTTTAGTGAAGTTTCAAGCAAAAACGGGTTTTGGATAGTTGTCGGTTTGCTGGAAATTTAAATATTTCTGGGTTTGTTCTTCATTGTGTTCTTGTTATTCTACACTTTTGATCTTAAAATTTTTAAACTTCAAAGTGTTTGTGCATTGGAAAGTGTAAACTGATTAAAATATTGGGATCATTACCCGGTTGGTGAAAAACCTACATGTTCAGACCTGAAAGATATGGTCTGAACATACTTTCTGCCGAAAGTTCTCACCAACCCGTCAACTTTTCACCAAACTGTCTCTTTTGTCAACTCTGTCAGAGCTAGTTCGAAAGATATCCTTCGAAGTCGAAAGATCATCTTTCGACCAAAGGAGGTTCGACAGATAGTCATCCTTCGAGCATCCTTCGAAGTGTGAGACTTATCTTTCGGTCCAAGGAATATTTTCGAAACATATATCTTTCGGTCCACTGCTCATTTTCGAAAGACTAGGATCCTTCGATTGGGGAGTCTTTCGAAGTCATCTTTCGAAGTCATCTTTCGGTCTACAGTACTTTTTCGAAGGATAAGGATCCTTCGGTTGGAGAATCCTTCGAAAACTTTGCTCGAAACTCAACAGTGATCTTTCGAACACTGTTGATCCTTCGAACAGGTGTTGATCTTTCGATCATTAGTCGGTTTGTGTTTAACAGTTTGTGTTTCTACAAGTGTCTTTCGAACAGGTATCTTTCGGCTGCCTCTTGATCAAAAATGAATTCGGCCTGGGGTGTTCCCTTACCTGCATCTCCTGCATGGGCCGAATCTCCCGTACCTGTATCTTCGCAAGCTAAGGCTATATCTACCGGTCAATGGGCATTCGTATCAAATCAAACTCCAAGTGTTCAAAGCATTTTGTTAAGCGAAAGTGAAACGGGAAGTTTGAATAGGCCTCCAAAGTTGATGCACTTAAGTGAATATCCGGGATGGTTTGATAGATTTCATACATACGTCCTTGGTCAAAATACAGAATTGTGGTTACGTTTCGTCACAGATTTTGATCAAACAATAGAGCTTGCCGCATCATCTGCTGCTACGTTTGCAGATCTTACGGAAGATCAGAAGAAGGTCTATGATTTGGAAAAGAAGGCATATGCCATTCTTACTCAGGCGTTGAGTAAAGATATTTATCATCAATTTGTCAGTCACAAGACAACGAAGAAGTTGTGGGACGCATTGAGGATAAGGGGCATAGGAAATGAAGCGACACGTCAATTGAGAAAAGACCTGCTAAAGAAAGAGTTTGATGGTTTTACTTGTATGGAGAATGAATCTTTAGGAGATTTGACAAGTCGATTCAATCATTTGCTGACTGAATTGGGAAATATTGGGGTTGTAACAACTTCAGCAGAGATAGTGAAGAAGTTTGCAGATGCACTGCCACCTCAATGGAATAATTTCTTAGAAATCATGAAGTACAATGGCACTTTGGATACAACAAACTTCAATGATTTTGCTCAACTCCTGGAAAACAAGAATCAGGAAGAAACTCTCAAGGCAAAAAGAGTTCCAGTGCCACAAAATCCTGAAATGTACTATGGAGCTTCTGGCACTTCTACAAAACCTTCTTCACACGCTCCAATTCAGACAGCATTTGTGTCTAGCACTAGCTTGTATGGCCTTCCTCCTCCAACAACAGACATATATGGAGTTCCGCTTGAACCAGTCCCTAAATCAGTACCACAACAGCAAGGCCAACAACCTATCAGAGCAACAGACATGTATGGGAATCCTCTTCCTCCTCAACAGCAAGCGTGTTATGGAAGCACATCATCTGCTGGCCAACAATCAAAGCCAAATACAGTACAGCTCAACACCTCAAGCTTTTCTAAAGTCAGTGTGGAAGTAGCCAAGGAACACATGGAGCTGCTAAACACTTTGGTGAGCGCATACTGTGGATTAGTTGAAGGTCAGATTGGCAACATTAATCTGACACAAGAAGACTATCAGCAGATCGATAAAGAGGAGATGGAGATGATGGACATCAAGTGGGCCTTTGCCAGTGCTGTTAGGCGAGCAAAGGATTTTATGGAAAGAACGGGCAGAACCAGCTTGAAAAGCAAGAAAGACACCAAGTATGGGTTTGATAAGCAGGCTGTTAAGTGTTTCAATTGTGGTGAACGTGGTCATTTCAAGCGTGAATGTACGAGGCCATCTCAACATGGAAACCAGAATCCTTTTAGAGGTCAAGGCAACCAGCAGAACCAGAACAGAAACAACGTTCGTACGTTGGTGCCTGTCAACAACCAGACTCAAGCAGGACCATCAAATGCCAACCAGGCACTTGTGGTTCAAGTAGATGAAGGATGTGATTGGTCAATCCAGTTGGGTAATGATGCTCCAGATGGAACAGCTTGTTTTGCTGAAATTGTCAAGGATTTAAATCACGCCAGTGGTGGAGAATCTTCCGCCAATGGTAGTGACTCTTCTGAGGATGAAGACTCTTCTGGTTATAGTGGAAGCTCAGATGAAGAATCCTCCACTTCAGGCAATGATCATGTGGATGACACATCAAGTGCGTCGGTCGATGCTAATATTGATGAGCTATTGGGAGAAGCTGCAGCAGAAACTCAAAGAAGATCTATTTTGGTGGATCAAGCTGCTTATTCTTCGTCTTCTCTCCATTCAGCCTTTATGGCTAATGTCGACAGTTCATCAAGTCAGGTATGTGTCGATGAACCCACTTCTGTTAGCTGTGATAATTGTGATAGTTTGCGTGTTAAATGTGCTAATTTAGAGGCAAACATGTCTGAGTTGCAAGGCAAACATGATGCTTTACAAGCTAGTTTGTTTGACTTGCAAGACAAACATGTTTCAGTGAATGATAAGTGGTGTGAATTGCAAAGCAAACATGAGGCTTTGCAGGAGAAATATGATGTGACATTTATCCACAATCAGAAATTAACCGTGGATCTTTCTAAATGCACAGAAGCCAACATGTTTTATGAAAACCATGAAAAGGAATTTAAGTCAATGATTGAAACATTAAAGAAAGATAAAACAGAGTTGACTAAAATGGTTTCCAGAAAACAAACTGACATTAATTTGTATATCACTCGTCTTGAGGTGATGCAAAAGGAAATGGCTTGTGTTAAAACTGAAAGTGAGGCGATCCGACTTAAGTTAGACAGTTATTTGAGTTCTAGCTATGTGTTGGATCACATCATTGATGTTCAAAAAGAGAAAAAGGATGTCACATGCATAGGTTATAAGCAATGTCCACCACCTGTCAGACACAATTACGATGCACTGCCTGATGAGGAATATAGAACTCACTTTGAGCCATCTGTTCCTCTAGATATTAAGGAATTTGCAGCAGAATGTGCAACAGGACTCGGATACAAGAAAGAGGAATCATCAGATTCAGATGTGTCAGCAGATACATGTGTGTCTTCTGCTGAACCGAATCAGGATCCTCCAGTTGTTGTTGAGGATACTGATTCTTCTGATGATGAATCTGATGATACTGATTCAGCAAAGTCTGATGCGGTGCTCAAAGAAGAGGACATACCTCTTGAGAATCATATTCTCTGTGATCCTCCTGCAAAAACCGCTAAGACTGTTGCAACCGAGTCCTCGTCTGAGAAAGAGTCGGAGAGTGTGGATTTGCTGTACACTCTTGTTGGTGATGATAAAGTTTACTCAGACAAAGATTTTCCGATTAAGAATGTTAATCAATCTTTAATCAGTAAAGTCTTTGAAAATTCAACAAGTAAGTTTTTGGGAAAGACAGGACCACATGTTACAGTCACACAGTGTCCTCCTATCCCAAAGGCTGAAGTTAGAAAACAATTTGGCAATCAGAAATTACCAACTGTGAAAGAACAGCAAAATCATACCAAATCAAAAGGTAAGACACCGACTCAAAGTCAAAAGAAGCCGAATCAGAAGAAGAAGAAGAATGTGAACTTTGTGAAATCGAAGGGAACGGACAAAATTGAAAAGTTTGCAAATCAATCTAACTTAGATTTTGTCCAGAAAGTAACAGTAATGAAAAGGAATGAACCGAATAGTTCAAAACCTAGTACCTCGAGAACACAAAGTTCATCATCGGCAAGACGATCACATGATACTTCGGGGTTTATTGAACGAAGATCATGTTTTGAATGTGGTACAATTGGGCATATCATTCGAAATTGCCCGTATCTTCATAAATTAAAAGCCAAAGAAGATGATCCCCGTGACCAAACTGACCGCAAACGATCTGTGTCTGTAAAACAAGATCCCCGCCTTGTAAAAGAAAGGGAAAAGAAACAGAAACGCCAACAGGTCAAGAAAATTGAAAAGGCAATTAAAAATGATGTGGTTCAAAAACCATCTGTTTCAGTTAAGCCAGAAAATTCAAAATTTTCAAAAACTTCAAACAATCACGAAGTTAAATTGTTAAAAAATGACACTGGTAAAACTCAACAGACATGGAAACCTAAAGTGACCACAAATTCAGGGGGACCATCACAATTTTCAAATCATCAAAGAATAGAGGTTATTGTGATTGATGAAAATGGAAGACCCAAGACCACAATGGCTTGGGTCCCCATCTCCAACTAATTGTGTGAGTTCATGTGCAGGGTGTTCCAGGAGGAACTATCAGTAGTCACTGGATTGTTGATAGTGGGGCATCCAGGCACATGACAGGCGACATGAAGCTTCTCTACGACGTCAAATCTATTAGAGGAGGTTATGTTGCTTTTGCTGGAGATAAGGGCGGATATATTACGGGTGAAGGAATGATTACCAACGGGGTTGTTAGTTTTGACAAGATCAACTTCGTGCAACAACTTGATCACAATCTTCTTAGTGTTTCTCAAATTTGTGATAAGCAGTTCTCAGTACACTTTGATGCTAATGGATGTTATGTACTGAAACCCGGCTTCAAGATTCCGAAAGAATGGATTCTCTTGTCGGCTCCAAGGATAAATGATCTGTATATCCTTGATATGAGCCAAGCTATTACTACGTCTGAACAAGCAACTTGTTTCGTTTCTAAAGCCACAGAAAAAGACACAATCTCTTGGCACAGACGAATGGGTCACATTCACTTACGCAAAATGAATCATTTGGTGTCAAATGAATTAGTGAATGGTGTTCCTCTTAAAAACTTCCATCTTCAAGACGTCTGTGTCTCGTGCCAAAAAGGAAAACAAACGAAGAAGCGACACCCTTCAAAGAAATCAACACGGTGGCTGTTCCTCTTGAACGTTTGCACATGGATTTGTTCGGTCCTGTCAAGCACAAAAGCATTAGGAATGATCAATATTGCCTCGTGATAACTGATGATTATTCAAGATTTTCTTGGGTGGCGTTCATGGCACACAAGAGTGAAACCTTCGGTATTATCAAAAACTTGATCATTCAGATTGAGAATCTTTATAACTTGAAGGTTAGGCGGATACGCAGCGACAATGGTACTGAATTCAAAAATCATGCCATGGCGGAGTTTTGCACTTCAAAAGGTATTCTTCACGAATTTAGTGCAGCTTATACTCCTCAACAGAATGGCGTCGCTGAACGTAAGAACCGCACATTGATCGAGACTGCTAGGACTATGTTGGTAGAGTCGCAGCTGCCCATTCCATTCTGGACTGAAGCTGTGTCCTCTGCATGTTACACGTTGAATCGAGTCCTTACAGTCAAAAGGCACAACAAGACCTGCTTTGAGCTTATTAACAAACGGAAACCAGACTTGTCATATCTTGAACCGTTTGGAGCTCCTTGCACAATTATCGATCCTAATGGAAAGTTTGGGGCAAGAGCAATTGAGGGATACTTTCTTGGGTATTCCACCCCGAACTTAAGAGTCTGGAATCTAGAGACTAAAAGGGTCGAGGAATGGTCTGAAGTCAGAGTACAAAGGCACACTTTGCCAGTTAGAAATCCTGGTCAGCCTTGGATGTTTGAGTACGATGACTTTTTCAATTCGATCAATGTTGAAGCCATTGAAGAAAATGCTGCGGCAAGGATGTTTTTCGAGAGTGACAATGCAACAGATTCACCGTTGGTTCGTCCCATTATTGTCAATCAAGAACCATCTTCAGTGAATAATAATGCTCTCGACAATGAGGATTTTCACGATGCTACCGAATTGAACGAATCTTCAGAGGATGACGAATTTCTCGATGCAGATCAAGGACCAACAGCAGCAGTACATGGTACTTCAGAAGGTACACCTCCAGTAGATGTCCCTAGAACAGCTGAAGCTACTGGATCATCCTCTTCGTCAATTCCGGGTCTTGAATTGATTGTTGATCTCAATCTCAACAATCTGGGTACAAATATTTCAGTTCAAGATAATCCAGAAACAAGGATTCACAATACCCATCCTCAACAAAACATCATCGGAAATGTACAAAGTGGCGTTCAAACGAGAAACATGTTGCGAAACAACAACAATGCAGGCTTGTATGCAACTATCCGAGAATCAGGTCAACAAAATGATTGGTCTTTCGCGTGTTATGTCGCACAGGAAGAGCCAAGAACTTGGAAAGATGCTTTGAAAGATAGCTCTTGGGTTGAAGCGATGCAGGAAGAACTGCAACAATTCCAGAAGCTTGGTGTCTGGAAACTCGTAGAGAAACCTGCTGGTTATAAGAAGATTGGTACCCGTTGGGTGTTTAAATGCAAGAAGGATGACCGTGGAATTGTTATTCGGAACAAAGCAAGGCTAGTCGTTCAAGGTTTTCGTCAGATTGAAGGGATCGACTACAACGAAGTCTATGCACCTGTTGCACGTCTAGAAGCAATTCGGATCTTTCTGGCTTATGCCTCATTCAAAGGTTTCAAGGTATACCAGATGGACGTGAAAAGTGCATTCTTACATGGTGTGGTAGAAGAAGAGGTGTATGTCGAACAGCCTCCAGGTTTTGAAGATCCTATCCATCCCGATCGGGTTTGGTTGCTCAACAAAGCTCTCTATGGTCTTCATCAAGCACCGCGAGCTTGGTACGCAACCTTATCTAATTACTTGCTGGAGAATGGATTTCGCAGAGGTCTTATCGATTGTACTCTTTTCATTAAAGAACAAGATGGAGATCTTCTACTGGTTCAGGTATACGTTGATGATATTATATTTGGTTCTACTAATGATGTTTTGTGTAGGAATTTCGAGCGCATCATGCATGATAAATTCGAGATGAGTGCTATGGGGGAAATGAACTTCTTTTTGGTCCTACAAGTACAACAAACCGAGTCTGGGATATTCATCCATCAGACTAAATATGTTGGTGACATCTTGAGCCGGTTCCAGATGTCTGATGCAACGCCCATCGGTACCCCATTGCCACAAAATCACGGAATTACTCCAGACTTGAAGGGTCAAGATGTTAGCCCCTCATACTATCGCGCTATGATCGGTTCTCTTATGTACCTCACAGCATCAAGACCAGATATAATGTACCCAACGTGCCTGCTTGCCAGATATCAAGTGAACCCGAAGGCCTCACATCTTGCAGCTGTAAAAAGGATTTTTCGTTATTTGAAGGGTTTCCCTGACACCGGTCTATGGTACCCTAGGGATAATAACTTTGACTTGATCGCATTCAGTGATTCTGATTTTGGCGGATGCAAAATCGACGGCAAATCCACAACGGCTGGATGTCAGTTTTTGGGAAATCGCCTAGTCACATGGCAGTGCAAGAAGCAGACATGCGTCGCTACATCAACATGCGAAGCTGAATACATTGCTGCCTCAAGTTGTTGCTCCCAAGTCCTATGGATCCAACAACAAATGCGCGACTACGGTTTTGAATTCCTAACTACTCCTATTTACGTTGATAATTCTGCTGCCTTACAGATCACTAGAAATCCTGTGCAGCATTCAAAGACTAAGCACATCGACATTAAGTATCATTTCATACGTGATTGCTTTGAGAAAAGGCTAATCGATGTTGCTTACGTCCACACCGATGACCAACGTGCCGACCTTTTTACCAAAGCTTTTGACAAATCAAGATTTGATTATTTATTATTGGTAAACGGCATTAAGGTCAAGCAAGAGTAAAACCAACATCGGAAAATCATTTTTGTAAATATCCTTGTGTTTTAAATTTATCTTAGTTTGTTGATTTTAGGGGGAGTAAATCCAAAATTTGAAAAATCCAAAAACATTGAAAAATTTCAAAAGCACAAAAACAATAGAAAAACAAAAATGAGTTTCCTGGCGAGCAAAAGAGAAAATGATAGTACATCGGTGGTCTGTCTAAGCCTCTTTAAACCTAAAATGAAAAACGATAAGCAGCTCTATATAAGATGTATCGGTAGGCTCACAATCATTTTAAAGTGTGCAGGGTGATATAAACTTAAATCGACTGAAGATTGGGTGGGAACCATTCATTGGCATATGGTCTTGGTACCGAAATTTCGTTTGAGAGATTGCCGAGGTTCTGAGATATTCGGTCTTTATGCTGCTTATCATCTGGGTATCATGGTTGTATCTTTTACCGAAAAATAACGGGGACGCAAGTCTAGATCTTCCATGATACTATACATACGTGTACATACTGCATACGACCTCAATAAGTGATCAACAATCACATGTCCCTCAAAATAAGTGATAATATATCACAAATTCTTTCCGGGAGTCAAGTTCGTCTCTCTGCTGTACGAAAGTACTGACCTGTTCACGGACTTGCTCATGTGCCCTCATGCATACGAAAATCAAGTTCCTCATCAATAAGTGATTTTATCACATAGGGCTTGTTTTCAAATCAAAATAAGTGAGAATCTCACATCATATACGGTCAAACAGATGATAATCGGTATACTCACCGGTAAGATGAACCCTCGTGCATACCTTGATACGGGAATGTGTCGTGATGTGGATGAACACCGGTCGGTAAGTATAAATCATACCTTAACGTATCCCCTCGCCATGATTACAAATGATAAGTTGAGTTTATGTGGACAACAATATCGATAATCGTTATAGGATGCTTATCTTAATGTTAACTAAAAGAACAACAAGAGCGTTGTGATATGACCGTACACTGATATGATTCTCTTACCCTCGAAACTCACAAAAAGAATGTCTGTATATATTTATTTACTGCTTTCTGTCTTTACATTTGAAATATTAAAAATACCAAAAAGATTTTAAGTGTGTTTTAATATAAACTTTCTAAAAGCCAAAAAGATTTTATTTCTATCTTATTTTCGATCGTACGATGTTGGAGCTCGAGTCTTCGTTACCTGAAACCTGAACGAAAACCGAAAATGACTAAAACTTCATAAACGGTCGATATTTGCAATGTTTTGAAAGTTAAATTGAAATTGATCAAATACTTTAAACTTTCAAACTGTCGGACGGTGTTTGTTTGAACAATGGTCACACGTGTGTCGTTTGTTTATGTTACTATTCCAGGCGGTTGTTCTCATTACGCGTTTAGATTTCTTGCATGTGCAGATTCTAAAGGCTAGGAGAACATGGTCGATGACAAGCTTTGGATTGAAGACACGACGTGAAGGCACTCAAAAGACAAAGATGATGGAGTTGCCGCTGACCTTCAACACCACAAGGATCTCACTTCATAAAGATAAAGACTTTCACGAGCATAACTCAAGGGGGAGCTTATGTTAAGGGGGAGTTTGTCAACACACTTCCTACATGAAACGGGGAGTTTGTTGGTACACTTTCTGCTTTCAAGACGTGAAGGCTTTGAAGATCCTCCGACATTGAAGACTTGAAAATAAGTCAAAGACTTGAAGACACGAGAGACTTACAAGAATGAAGATAGAGACAAAGATACAGCCAAGGGGGAGTTTGTTGATGCACTTGTGTCTGTACTTTGTCTGTATACGAAACGATGTCTTTATTAGTCATGTAAGTTTGACCAAGTCAACCATCCTCCTGGTTTGACTTGGCCAAACAGTCAACATTGTGTTTGTAATGTGTTGGGTCGAAGGATGGTCATCGAAGGATCACTTATATCCTTCGATGATGATGAGCTCGAAAGATGACCTTCGATGGATGGACCACGAAAGATCACATCTTTCGTAGTACATGTTGATCATTCGAGATGATTCTGGTCGATAGATGATCCTTCGATCATCTTATCTGATCCTTCGACCAGACCTGCTGGTTTGGGTATAAATACCCGTGTGTTGTGTTCATTTCGATAGTTAGACACCCAGACAGATAAGGAACACACACACACACTAGAGAGAGTTTGCAAGACTGATTTGTAAACATTGAGCTGTAACTGGACCTTTCATACGTTTAATACAAGTGGTGTTAATCGTTGAACTTTGCGTGTCGTGTTATTGTCGTGTTCTATCTCGGTTTGCTATCTCGGTTGGATTCCGCACAACCGGGTTGGTTTGTACACAAGGATTAGGCGACTAGATCCTCCTAGCCGGACCTACAATATGCTAAACCGACAATACAACTGTTTTAATGTTATTACTCCAACTCATCCTATAAATGCACATCTTTGTAAACCAAATTTTTTCAACTTACTTATCGCAGTACACTTGAATACTAAGCAACAACACACAAGAAATGAAGCTTATTATTAGCATGCTTATTACCCTTTTACTAGTTATCACAACATCTGCACAGAAAGGTGAGTTTAGATGTGTGTTCGTTTATAATATATGTTATCTTTAAATAAAAATGTAGATTAATCTCATCCTATAATATGTTTTAATTTACGTATAAGAATTTTAGATATTTTTGTTAACTTTATGGATTGTGTTAGGTGTTGGGAATATTAATGAAGGTGGTGAGGACGGTGACATAGATCGACCCACATGTGAGGCACTTGAGAATTTGCCGAGCGGTAACTGTGGTAGAGGAGATTGTCACACGCTGTGTACCGATTTGCATGGGAGCGGCGCTTGGGGAGAATGCTCGGGTGCAACAGAGTGTCAATGTCATTTTCATTGTTAAAAGCCTCCACGTTACCTTGTTTAAGATTATCAAACATATGGTGTAATAGAGATATTTCTTTTCATAGTGTATGCATCATAATAATGATTAAGTATAAGATCGGTTTAAACGATATTTCTTTCTAAATTCAAAACGTTGTCATGGTGTTGGTTATCTATTTTGTGTAAGGTTCAATGTAACTAGAGGAATGAAATAGGTTAATGAATAAATTTAACTTTGAACAAAAACACAAAATGCTTTGTTTGATGTAAAATATAATAAAATTTTATAGCACTTTCAGACAGCATGTTTAGGAAATAAACCAAACTTTCAAATCTATAATGAAACTAAGATGTCACAAAAAATTGGCTGATTTGGGTTAACAAAAAGTTGCACATTAGTCAATTTATGTCCATTCATATCATACAACAGGTATATGCTTTGATCTCAAAGTGAACAATGGGTTAAACTGGCCACAATAAATACTCACTAAATCAAAATGGTTCTACATGATTTAATGAAGTGTACGACATGTCAAAACACCATTTTGTCATCTTCCATGGGCACGTTGGTGTCGAGGAGCATGTTGCATGACCGTTGTTTTAATATATAGACCTCCCTAAAATTTTCTTTCACAAAATCAAATACCTAAATGAAAATTTCAAAATAATATGTTTCTATACAAGAACAACCGTTTAATATAAGATTTACGATTCTAAGACACTAAAAATAGTACACCACCCTCTGTCATTCAAACGCCAAAAACTGAGAGGCCTCATACGTTGTAATTACCCATGGCACGTAGATTCTTAAGTTAGAAAATTCATCCGTAAACTAGATGAAAACGTTTGAAACATCACTATCAAGTAGATAACATGATTGTTCAAATTACTATAACAGTTATTAGCAAAAACAAATTGAACAGAATGCAGGTCTCTCAGGACGTGCCTTTGGTGCATTTCTACCGACATTTCTCGTTTAATTTTTAAATGCTTTTTCTTAAAATAAAAACTAACTAGATAAAGTTATAACTAAAATACCATTTTTTAAATATTTGGAATAATTGAAAATGTAATATCTGTAACATATTTGAAAAATAAGGGAATGAAATATAAGTTGTTGTTATAAGTTATGTTCATCAAAATAAAAGAAAGTAATTTATTGTTATATCTGTTTCATCAAATATTGTACTTGGTATTACCATAAACCTTAACTTATAACATATAGTATTTAATATGCTAAACCGACAATACAACCGTTTTAATGTTATTACTCCAACTCATCCTATAAATGCACATCTTTGTAAACCAAATTTTTTCAACTTACTTATCGCAGTACACTTGAATACTAAGCAACAACACACAAGAAATGAAGCTTATTATTAGCATGCTTATTACCCTTTTACTAGTTATCACAACATCTGCACAGAAAGGTGAGTTTAGATGTGTGTTCGTTTATAATATATGTTATCTTTAAATAAAAATGTAGATTAATCTCATCCTATAATATGTTTTAATTTACGTATAAGAATTTTAGATATTTTTGTTAACTTTATGGATTGTGTTAGGTGTTGGGATTATTAATGAAGGTGGTGAGGACGGTGACATAGATCGACCCACATGTGAGGCACTTGAGAATTTGCCGAGCGGTAACTGTGGTAGAGGAGATTGTCACACGCTGTGTACCGATTTGCATGGGAGCGGCGCTTGGGGAGAATGCTCGGGTGCAACAGAGTGTCAATGTCATTTTCATTGTTAAAAGCCTCCACGTTACCTTGTTTAAGATTATCAAACATATGGTGTAATAGAGATATTTCTTTTCATAGTGTATGCATCATAATAATGATTAAGTATAAGATCGGTTTAATCGATATTTCTTTCTAAATTCAAAACGTTGTCATGGTGTTGGTTATCTATTTTGTGTAAGGTTCAATGTAACTAGAGGAATGAAATAGGTTAATGAATAAATTTAACTTTGAACAAAAACACAAAATGCTTTGTTTGATGTAAAATATAATAAAATTTTATAGCACTTTCAGACAGCATGTTTAGGAAATAAACCAAACTTTCAAATCTATAATGAAACTAAGATGTCACAAAAAATTGGCTGATTTGGGTTAACAAAAAGTTGCACATTAGTCAATTTATGTCCATTCATATCATACAACAGGTATATGCTTTGATCTCAAAGTGAACAACGGGTTAAACTGGCCACAATAAATACTCGCTAAATCAAAATGGTTCTACATGATTTAATGAAGTGTACGACATGTCAAAACACCATTTTGTCATCTTCCATGGGCACGTTGGTGTCGAGCAGCATGTTGCATGACCGTTGTTTTAATATATAGACCTCCCTAAAATTTTCTTTCACAAAATCAAATACCTAAATGAAAATTTCAAAATAATATGTTTCTATACAAGAACAACCGTTTAATATAAGATTTGTTGATACATATTTTGTGGACACGACTCGGCTCGGTTCAACTCAGCTCAGTTCGACTTGGTTTCGACTTGAAGACACGCAGATCAAGACAAAGCGACTTGTGTCTGTACTTTGTCTGTATTGTGTCATGATACCAAACGATGTCTTATGTTAGATTTATTTATATGTGCGTTCGATGTAAGCTTGACCAAGTCAACCATCCTCCTGTTTGACTTGGCCAAACAGTTAGCACATTGGTTGAAACATGCTTGTGTCGAAGGATGTCATCGAAGGATGGTTTGTATCCTTGGATGACCTCGAAAGATCAACCTTCGATGGATACATATGGACCTCGAAGGATATCATCCTTCGAGGTATGTATGGATCCTTCGGTGGAAATTCTGGTCGATAGATGATCCTTCGACCAGATTTCCTTATCCTTCGACCATAGATGCTGTGTCGGGTATATATACCCATGTTGTGTGTTCATTTCAGTAGAGACAAGAAGCACTTGAAAGAGAGACACAAGAGACAGAAAGATACACTCGAGAGATAGGGAGTGCATTCTGTCAAAGAACACACACACACATTAGAGAGTTTGCAATACAGATTTGTAAACCTTGTGCTTGTAACCGGAACCTTTCATACGCATTAATACAAGTGGTGTTAATCGTTGAACCTCGTGTGTTTTGTGTTTATACTTGTCTCAACTCGGTTGCACTCTAGCTTGGATTCCGCACTTGCTAGTGTGTTAATATAACAAGGATAAGGTTTGATCTCATCCGGGAGGGACCTACAAGTGGTATCAGAGCCTTGGCTCTTCTCCTTGTTAAAACCGAGTGTTTTAGAGTGTGTTTCGGATTCTTGGAGTTCATTTTTTTTCTGAAAAATCAGCTTTGAAACTTCGAAAATCTGCATGTTTTGCTAGAAGTTTTTATAAAAACCTTGTTGTTCTTCATTTTCACATGTTAAACATTGGTTTTTAGTGAAGTTTCGGCCAAAACTCGTGTTCGGCAGTTATCGGTTTACCAGAAAATTCAAATTTTCTGGGTTTGTTCTTGATATCTTCAACTAATATTCAAGTGTTCTTCAAAGTGTTACATATTTTGATCTTGTTTTATTATTGTTGAAAGTTGTTTGTGCATTGGGAAGGGGGAACTGGTTAAAATATTCAAACCAAATCTGGTTTTGGCAGAAAGCACGTCTGAACATACCTACTGCCGAAAGTTTTTACCAACCCGTCACCTTTCTCACCAACCTGTCAACTTTGTGTCAGTGTGTCTGAGCAGATCGAAAGATACCCTTCGAAGTCGAAAGATCATCTTTCGATCAAGGAGGTTCGACAGATACCCATCCTTCGAACATCTTTCGAAGTCAGTGAGTTATCTTTCGAGCCAAGGAATCTTTTCGAAGGATATATTGTTCGAGCTACTGTTACATTTCGAAAGATAAGGATCCTTCGTCTTGGAGAATCTTTCGAAGTCATTGTTCGAAATTCAACAGTGATCTTTGGAACACTGTTGATCCTTCGAACAAGTGTCTATCTTTCGAACTAGTGTTGATCTTTCGATCCTTATTTGTGTAAGATTAACAGTTTGTGTTTTCAGGTCTTTCGATCAGAGATCTTTCGGCTGTTTGTTTCTCTTCAACATTTTAATATAGTTTGTGAAAATTAATTTTTTTTAAATCAATTTTCACTTAATATATTAATTTTTATAAAATGGGAACAAACGGTGAGTGGTGGACTCAATTAACTTCGAATCCACAATCATCAGCTACACAACCTGAGCCAGAGTTCGACAAAACTGCATTCTTGCGAGCTATTGCCCCAACTCAAGCTGCAATGATAACTGCAAATCAATGGGCATTGGTCACAAATCAAAGCAGCAGCATTCAATCTATGATGCAGAACGACAGTGAAACTGGTACAAGCACAAAACCGCCAAAGTTAAATCACATCAATGATTGGGGATGGTGGAAAGAAAGGTTGAGAACTTATGTTCAGGGGCAAGGTCAAGATCTATGGATGTGTTTCTTCACTCCATTTGACAGTGAGTTGGAAGTTGCAGGATCTAATCCACAAACTTACAGCACTCTGTCTGATGATGATAAGAAGAAAATTGAGTTAGAAAAGAAAGCATTCATGATTCTCACACAAGCTCTTCACAGAGACATTTACCACCAGTTTGTTTACTGCACGACAACTAAAAGCTTGTGGGATATGCTCACATTACGATGTGAAGGAAATGCTCAATCAAGAAAGATCAAGCAAGATTTACTGAAGAAAGAATTTGAAGGATTCACGTGTATGGAGAATGAGACTTTGGCAGAGTTATCTACAAGGTTCCATCACTTGATGAGCGAGATGTTTGCTTTTAAAGTCACTGCCGCTCCACAAGAAATAGTGAAGAGATTTGCTGATAGCTTACCAGCAAAGTGGAGCAGTTATCTTGAAATTCTCAAAGAAACTGGTGTTTTAGACACAATCACCATTTATGATTTAATTCAAAAATTGGAGAACAAGGATGTGGAAGAAAAACTTAAGGCAAAAAGAACACTAACTCCTCAAAGTCCAGAGATGTACTTTAGGATTGCAGGAGGTATCAGTGGAGAAAAACCAGCTTCTCAACACGCAAAGCTTCAAACAGCTTTCATCTCAAACACTGGACCATCAACAACAGATCAGTTTGATCCTTCAGCATACTTGATGTATCCAAGACCAGATGTGAAACCGACAGCTCAGAAGCAACAACCGCAACAGCAAGGATTTTATGGAAACTCTTCAAACTTTCAAGCCACTTCCAATCCGAACACAGTCAGATTAGACACTTCAAACATTTCCAAAGTCAGTGTCGAAATAGCCAAGGAGCATATGGAGATGTTGAACACCTTGGTTAGTGCTTATTGCGGATTGATCGCAGGTCAGATTGGGAATATCAATCTAACCAATGAAGATTATCAGCAAGTGGATAGAGATGAGTTTGAAATGATGGATATTAAATGGGCTCTTGCTAGTGCAATTCGAAGAGCAAAGGAGTTTATGGAAAGGACGGGGAGAAACAACTTGGAAAGCAAGAAAGACACCAAGTATGGTTTCGACAAGCAAGCTGTGACGTGCTTTAACTGTGGTGAACGGGGTCATTTCAAAAGGGAATGCACAAGACCAGCTCAGCATGGAAACCAAAATCCCTTCAGAAATCAAGGCAACCAACAGAACCAGAACAGGAACAATGTTCGTACGTTGATACCTGTCAATAACCAAAGCCAACCAGGGTCATCAAATGCCAACCGGGGACTCGTGGTTCAAATAGATGAAGGTTGTGATTGGTCGCTTCAGCTTGGAGAAGGAGGAAATGGTGGAACAGCTTGTTATGCTAAAGTGACTGAGAAGGTAGTAGAACCCGTGTCTGCTGGTGAATCTTCAGAAGATGATGATAGTTCGGGTTATAGTGGGAGCATGGATGGGGAATCACTTGATGCTGGTGATTTATCAAGTGATGCTTTAAATTTGAAGGTTGATGAACTTTTGGCTGAAGCTGAAGTATTATGCAAGAGGAGATCTATTCTCTGCCAGAAATCTGCTGGAACTTCCGAGAAGCTTGCTAAGTTCTTCTCTGAAGATGGATCTTTTTCTTTCCATTCAGCCTTTACGGCTAATGTCGACAGTTCATCAAGTCAGGTATGTGATACTAATTCTGACTCTAATTCTGTTCCTGTTGAATGTGCAAAGTGCTTAGAATATGCAGAAAAGGAAAGTCAGTTTGAAATCACACAAAAACACAATCAAGAATTGATTGTTGATCTTTCTAAAGCAACTGAAGCTAACTTGTTCTTAACCAGAAATGAAAAGGAATTTAAAGCAACAATTGCGTCATTAAGACATGATGTTTCAGAATTACAAAAGGCTGTTTTGCGAAAACAACATGCTAACAATGATCTTATTGACACAATTGAAAAGCAAATGGTAGAGTTAGCAACAGCTCGATGTGAATGTGAGACAATTAAGCAGAAATTGGAAAGCTATTCCAATTCCCGCTATGTTTTGGATCACATTATTGATGTTCAAAAGAAAAAGGGGGATAAGAAGTGTATGGGATTCAAATCATGTCCTCCCCCAATGAATCACAATTACTCCAAATTGCCTGATGACGAGTATATGCCCCGTTTTGAACCTACTGTGCCACTCGGTCTAGATGACTTTGCAGCAGGCCTCGGGTTCACAACTGGTACATCATCCTCGGGTCAATCAGAATCTGAATCAGAGAATGTGACAGATTCATCGTGTGTTAAGGAACAGAGTCCTATCATTGTTGAGGATGCTGATTCTTCGGACGATGAATCTGAAGGAATTGTGAACCAACAGTCTAACTCGGTTACAACAGATATTCCAATCGAGAATCACATCTTGTGTGATCCACCAGTGGAACCGAGTAAGACTGAAATGTCAAAACCAATGGAGTCCCTTGTTTCTAGCAGTGAAGGGAATAACTTGTTGTACACGCTCAAAGGAGATGACAAAATCTACTCTAACAAAGATTTTCCAATTAAAAATGTAAATCAAGATTTAATTGAGCAAATTTTTGAAGGATGTATTGATAAGTTTTTGGGGAACAAAAGTGGCAAAGTTACCGTCACTCAATGTGATCCAATTCCGTGTGAACAAGTTAGAAAACAATACGGAAACCAAAAACAACCAATTGAGCGAAAACAACAAGTCAACTCCGGAAAGGGTAAGGTACAGGGAAAGAAGGCTCAGAACAAGAATGTTCAAGCACCTAAAGTTCAGCAGCAAAAGGTGCAAAACAAAAGAGCTCCTGTTAAGAAAAGAGAACCGAAAGTGAACTTTGTTGGATCCAAGGGTACAGATAAACTTGAAACATTTCAGGATAAATCTAACATTGATTTTGTAAAACAAGTTAGAATTTTAAAACGAAATGATCAGAATAATTACACCCAACAAACAAACGGATGTGATTTAGGTCCAAGCTCGTCTAGATCACAAAGTTCATGGTTTGGTTCTTCGTCTGGTCATCAACATGTTTCTCCGAGGTTTGTAGAGCGGAGAATGTGTTTTGAGTGTGGCACAATTGGGCATATTGTAAGATACTGCCCATACCTGCAAAAGTTGAAGGCCAAAGCGAGTGCTCCTCAAGAAACCAATTACCAAAAACGATCAGTTTCCCCGAAACAAGACCCACGTGTCTTGAAAGAAAAGGAAAAGAAGTTAAAACAAAAGAATCAAAAGGTAATTGAGAAGGCCTTAAAATCAGAGGTCAAAGAAGAAAAACCTGTTCAAGCAAAACCTAAAACTGTAAAACCAGTAAATGCTAAAACAATTAATACAAATACTGGTAAAGGACAAACAGCTTGGAAACAAAAACAGGTAATTCAGTCAGGGGGAGCACCACAAGTTCTGTTTCCAAATCATCAAGTGATTGAAATCACTTTCCTTGATGATCAAGGACGACCCAAGTCCACAAAGGCTTGGGTCCCCCTCTCCAACTAATCTTTGAGTGAGTGTGCAGAATGTTCCAGGAGGAACTGTCGATAGTCGTAAGATTGTTGATAGTGGAGCATCCATGCACAAAATAGGCGACAGAAGAAATTGTTGCCTTTGATGGAGAGAAGAAAAGAAAATGAAAAGGAAAACAGAAATGTCTGTTGAAAGAGATTGAAAAGCTTCGACAAATTGCAAATCATTTCAAAGTTTGATTGTTAAAGGCTTTGATCGGGTCCCCAGGGTAGATTCAAATCAAAATGTACGCACCTGCAGCACGTCTGAAGGTTCAAAATCAACAAGATGAACGTGCAGTGTACATTTCTTTGCGGTGTGATTGAAGAAAATGTGTTTGTTGAGCAAACCAACCGGGTGTGCGGATGACTTGGCTTGGATTAAACAACCGCACACTACTTCTGAAAGAGAAAGACAAAAACCTTCGCTGGTGCAATGTGGAAGACCAGCTGGACCCAAAGGTTTATGATCTTGTTGCTGTCAAGAGACTTCTCAGTAGCTACAAAGAATCGACTTTGAAATCCACACCGGGTGGATATCCAGTTTGGGAGAGCACTGAGATTCCTTGCAATGCATGAAGCAGTTGCAGGATACGGTTTTTAAAATTTCTAATCTCTCCTTTACTTGTCGTTATTTAAGCTACCCTATAAATTGTTGTCCTCTCGCAGCACTCTTTGGCCAGACAATGTTGTCATGGCCCGCACCGCAATCCGACATGCCAACTGATTTTTCTAAAATTTGATAAATCATTTCTGATTAATTTATTTTGGTAAACGGCATTGAGGTAAAACATGAGTTAACCAACATCGGGAAATCATTTTTTTAAAAATATCTTTGTGTCTTTTAAATTTTGTCTTAGTTTGTTGATTTTAGGGGGAGTGTAAATTAAATCCAATATTTGAAAAATCCAAAAACATCGAAAAATTTCAAAAGCACAAAAACAATAGAAAATCAAAAATGAGTTTCCTGGCGAGAAAAAGAGAAAATGATAGTACATCAGTGGTCTGTCTGAACCTCTTTAAACCTTAAATAAAAAAAAAAAAAAAACGATAAGCAGCTCTATATAAGATGTATCGGTAGGCTCACAATCATTTTAAAGTGTGCAGGGTGATATAAACCTTATCCGACTGAAGACTGGGTGGGAACCATTCATTGGCATATGGTCTTAGTACCGAAATTTCGTTTGAGAGATTGCCGAGGTTCTGAGATATTCGGTCTTTATGCTGCTTATCATCTGGGTATCATGGTTGTATCTTTTACCGAAAAATAACGGGGACGCAAGTCTAGATCTTCCATGATACTATACATACGTGTACATACTGCATACGACCTCAATAAGTGATCAACAATCACATGTCCCTCAAAATAAGTGATAAAATATCACATTTATCCGGGAGTCAAGTTCGTCTCTCTGCTGTACGAAAGTACTGACCTGTTCACGGACTTGCTCCTGTGCCCTCATGCATAGAAAATCAAGTTCCTCATCAATAAGTGATTATATCACATAGGGCTTGTTTTCAATCAAAATAAGTGAGAATCTCACATCATATACGGTCAAACAGATGATAATCGGTATACTCACCGGTAAGATGAACCCTCGTGCATACCTTGATACGGGAATGTGTCGTGATGTGGATGAACCCCGGTTGGTTAGTATAAATCATACCTTAACGTATCCCCTCGCCATGATTACAAATGATAAGTTGAGTTTATGTGGACAACAATACCGATAATCGTTATAGGATGCTTATCTTGATGTTAATTAACTGAACAACGAGAGTGTTTTGGCATGACCGTACACTGATATGATTCTCTTACCCTCGAAACTCACAAAAAGAATGTCTGTAGATATTTATTTACTGTCTTCAGTTTATGCGTCTCTTGTATATATTTATTTATTGTTTTCCGTCTTTACGTTTGAAAAATGAAAAATTTCAAAAAGATTTTAGGTGTGTTTTAATATAAACTTTATAAAATCCAAAAAGATTTTGCTTCTAGTTTATTTTTGATTGACTGATGTTGGAACTCGAGTCTATCCTACCCAAAATCCTGATCGTAAGCCGGAAAACAATTGCATCTTCATAAACTGTCGAAGTTAACTAGTTTTGAAAGTTAATGGATTGAAATTGTACATTTTCTAAACTTTCAAATTGTTGTCGGTTGGTGTTTGATTGAGATTTGATCTCATATGTGTCGTTTGTTTAAATGTTAACTATATTACAAGCGGTTGTTCTCATTATGCGTTTAGCTTTCTTGCATGTGCAGATGCTAAAGGCGAGGAGAACATGTTTGATGACACGCTTTGGAATGAAGACACGAAGTGGAGGCACTCAAAGGATAAAATGATCGAGTTGCCGCTGACCCTTCATCAACACCACAAGGATCTGAAGAATTGACAAGTTAAAAGATTCACGAGCATGACTCAATGGAGAGTTCAATCTAAGGGGGAGTTTATTGACACACTTCCTAAATAAAAAAAAGAGTTTGTTGATACACTTTCTACTTACGACACGTGAAGACTTTGAAGATCCTCCGACGTGGAAGACATCGAAGTTGAACCTCACGAGTAGCGTCCAAGGGGGAGTTTGTTGATACATATTTTGTGGACACGACTCGGCTCGGTTCAACTCAGCTCAGTTTGACTTGGTTTCGACTTGAAGACACGCAGATCAAGACAAAGCGACTTGTGTCTGTACTTTGTCTGTATTGTGTCATGATACCAAACGATGTCTTATGTTAGATTTATTTATATGTGCGTTCGATGTAAGCTTGACCAAGTCAACCATCCTCCTGTTTGACTTGGCCAAACAGTTAGCACATTGGTTGAAACATGCTTGTGTCGAAGGATGTCATCGAAGGATGGTTTGTATCCTTGGATGACCTCGAAAGATCAACCTTCGATGGATACATATGGACCTCGAAGGATATCATCCTTCGAGGTATGTATGGATCCTTCGGTGGAAATTCTGGTCGATAGATGATCCTTCGACCAGATTTCCTTATCCTTCGACCATAGATGCTGTGTCGGGTATATATACCCATGTTGTGTGTTCATTTCAGTAGAGACAAGAAGCACTTGAAAGAGAGACACAAGAGACAGAAAGATACACTCGAGAGATAGGGAGTGCATTCTGTCAAAGAACACACACACACATTAGAGAGTTTGCAATACAGATTTGTAAACCTTGTGCTTGTAACCGGAACCTTTCATACGCATTAATACAAGTGGTGTTAATCGTTGAACCTCGTGTGTTTTGTGTTTATACTTGTCTCAACTCGGTTGCACTCTAGCTTGGATTCCGCACTTGCTAGTGTGTTAATATAACAAGGATAAGGTTTGATCTCATCCGGGAGGGACCTACAAGATTTACGATTCTAAGACACTAAAAATAGTACACCACCCTCTGTCATTCAAACGCCAAAAACTGAGAGGCCTCATACGTTGTAATTACCCATGGCACGTAGATTCTTAAGTTAGAAAATTCATCCGTAAACTAGATGAAAACGTTTGAAACATCACTATCAAGTAGATAACATGATTGTTCAAATTACTATAACAGTTATTAGCAAAAACAAATTGAACAGAATGCAGGTCTCTCAGGACGTGCCTTTGGTGCATTTCTACCGACATTTCTCGTTTAATTTTTAAATGCTTTTTCTTAAAATAAAAACTAACTAGATAAAGTTATAACTAAAATACCATTTTTTAAATATTTGGAATAATTGAAAATGTAATATCTGTAACATATTTGAAAAATAAGGGAATGAAATATAAGTTGTTGTTATAAGTTATGTTCATCAAAATAAAAGAAAGTAATTTATTGTTATATCTGTTTCATCAAATATTGTACTTGGTATTACCATAAACCTTAACTTATAACATATAGTATTTAATATGTTAAAACGACAATACAACCGTTTTAATGTTATTACTCCAACTCATCCTATAAATGCACATCTTTGTAAACCAAATTTTTTCAACTTACTTATCGCAGTACACTTGAATACTAAGCAACAACACACAAGAAATGAAGCTTATTATTAGCATGCTTATTACTCTTTTACTAGTTATCACAACATCTGCACAGAAAGGTGAGTTTAGATGTGTGTTCGTTTATAATATATGTTATCTTTAAATAAAAATGTAGATTAATCTCATCCTATAGTATGTTTTAATTTACGTATAAGAATTTCAGATATTTTTGTTAACTTTATGGATTGTGTTAGGTGTTGGGATTATTAATGAAGGTGGTGAGGACGGTGACATAGATCGACCCACATGTGAGGCACTTGAGAATTTGCCGAGCGGTAACTGTGGTAGAGGAATTGTCACACGCTGTGTACCGATTTGCATGGGAGCGGCGCTTGGGGAGAATGCTCGGGTGCAACAGAGTGTCAATGTCATTTTCATTGTTAAAAGCCTCCACGTTACCTTGTTTAAGATTATCAAACATATGGTGTAATAGAGATATTTCTTTTCATAGTGTATGCATCATAATAATGATTAAGTATAAGATCGGTTTAAACGATATTTCTTTCTAAATTCAAAACGTTGTCATGGTGTTGGTTATCTATTTTGTGTAAGGTTCAATGTAACTAGAGGAATGAAATAGGTTAATGAATAAATTTAACTTTGAACAAAAACACAAAATGCTTTGTTTGATGTAAAATATAATAAAATTTTATAGCACTTTCAGACAGCATGTTTAGGAAATAAACCAAACTTTCAAATCTATAATGAAACTAAGATGTCACAAAAAATTGGCTGATTTGGGTTAACAAAAAGTTGCACATTAGTCAATTTATGTCCATTCATATCATACAACAGGTATATGCTTTGATCTCAAAGTGAACAACGGGTTAAATTGGCCACAATAAATACTCGCTAAATCAAAATGGTTCTGCATGATTTAATGAAGTGTACGACATGTCAGAACACCATTTTGTCATCTTCCATGGGCACGTTGGTGTCGAGCAGCATGTTGCATGACCGTTGTTTTAATATATAGACCTCCCTAAAATTTTCTTTCACAAAATCAAATACCTAAATGAAAATTTCAAAATAATATGTTTCTATACAAGAACAACCGTTTAATATAAGATTTATGATTCTAAGACACTAAAAATAGTACACCACCCTCTGTCATTCAAACGCCAAAAACTGAGAGGCCTCATACGTTGTAATTACCCATGGCACGTAGATTCTTAAGTTAGAAAATTCATCCGTAAACTAGATGAAAACGTTTGAAACATCACTATCAAGTAGATAACATGATTGTTCAAATTACTATAACAGTTATTAGCAAAAACAAATTGAACAGAATGCAGGTCTCTCAGGACGTGCCTTTGGTGCATTTCTACCGACATTTCTCGTTTAATTTTTAAATGCTTTTTCTTAAAATAAAAACTAACTAGATAAAGTTATAACTAAAATACCATTTTTTAAATATTTGGAATAATTGAAAATGTAATATCTGTAACATATTTGAAAAATAAGGGAATGAAATATAAGTTGTTGTTATAAGTTATGTTCATCAAAATAAAAGAAAGTAATTTATTGTTATATCTGTTTCATCAAATATTGTACTTGGTATTACCATAAACCTTAACTTATAACATATAGTATTTAATATGTTAAAACGACAATACAACCGTTTTAATGTTATTACTCCAACTCATCCTATAAATGCACATCTTTGTAAACCAAATTTTTTCAACTTACTTATCGCAGTACACTTGAATACTAAGCAACAACACACAAGAAATGAAGCTTATTATTAGCATGCTTTTTACTCTTTTACTAGTTATCACAACATCTGCACAGAAAGGTGAGTTTAGATGTGTGTTCGTTTATAATATATGTTATCTTTAAATAAAAATGTAGATTAATCTCATCCTATAGTATGTTTTAATTTACGTATAAGAATTTCAGATATTTTTGTTAACTTTATGGATTGTGTTAGGTGTTGGGATTATTAATGAAGGTGGTGAGGACGGTGACATAGATCGACCCACATGTGAGGCACTTGAGAATTTGCCGAGCGGTAACTGTGGTAGAGGAATTGTCACACGCTGTGTACCGATTTGCATGGGAGCGGCGCTTGGGGAGAATGCTCGGGTGCAACAGAGTGTCAATGTCATTTTCATTGTTAAAAGCCTCCACGTTACCTTGTTTAAGATTATCAAACATATGGTGTAATAGAGATATTTCTTTTCATAGTGTATGCATCATAATAATGATTAAGTATAAGATCGGTTTAAACGATATTTCTTTCTAAATTCAAAACGTTGTCATGGTGTTGGTTATCTATTTTGTGTAAGGTTCAATGTAACTAGAGGAATGAAATAGGTTAATGAATAAATTTAACTTTGAACAAAAACACAAAATGCTTTGTTTGATGTAAAATATAATAAAATTTTATAGCACTTTCAGACAGCATGTTTAGGAAATAAACCAAACTTTCAAATCTATAATGAAACTAAGATGTCACAAAAAATTGGCTGATTTGGGTTAACAAAAAGTTGCACATTAGTCAATTTATGTCCATTCATATCATACAACAGGTATATGCTTTGATCTCAAAGTGAACAACGGGTTAAACTGGCCACAATAAATACTCGCTAAATCAAAATGGTTCTGCATGATTTAATGAAGTGTACGACATGTCAGAACACCATTTTGTCATCTTCCATGGGCACGTTGGTGTCGAGCAGCATGTTGCATGACCGTTGTTTTAATATATAGACCTCCCTAAAATTTTCTTTCACAAAATCAAATACCTAAATGAAAATTTCAAAATAATATGTTTCTATACAAGAACAACCGTTTAATATAAGATTTATGATTCTAAGACACTAAAAATAGTACACCACCCTCTGTCATTCAAACGCCAAAAACTGAGAGGCCTCATACGTTGTAATTACCCATGGCACGTAGATTCTTAAGTTAGAAAATTCATCCGTAAACTAGATGAAAACGTTTGAAACATCACTATCAAGTAGATGACATGATTGTTCAAATTACTATAACAGTTATTAGCAAAAACAAATTGAACAGAATGCAGGTCTCTCAGGACGTGCCTTTGGTGCATTTCTACCGACATTTCTCGTTTAATTTTTAAATGATTTTTCTTAAAATAAAAACTAACTAGATAAAGTTATAACTAAAATACCATTTTTTAAATATTTGGAATAATTGAAAATGTAATATCTGTAACATATTTGAAAAATAAGGGAATGAAATATAAGTTGTTATAAGTTATGTTCATCAAAATAAAAGAAAGTAATTTATTGTTATATCTGTTTCATCAAATATTGTACTTGGTATTACCATAAACCTTAACTTATAACATATAGTATTTAATATGCTAAACCGACAATACAACCGTTTTAATGTTATTACTCCAACTCATCCTATAAATGCACATCTTTGTAAACCAAATTTTTTCAACTTACTTAACGCAGTACACTTGAACACTAAGCAACAACACACAAGAAATGAAGCTTATTATTAGCATGCTTATTACCCTTTTACTAGTTATCACAACAACTGCACAGAAAGGTGAGTTTTGATGTGTGTTCGTTTATAATATATGTTATCTTTAAATAAAAATGTAGATTAATCTCATCCTATAATATGTTTTAATTTACGTATAAGAATTTCAAATATTTTTGATAACTTTATGGATTGTGTTAGATGTTGGGATTATTAATGAAGGTGGTGAGGACGGTGACATAGATCGACCCACATGTGAGGCACTTGAGAATTTGCCGAGCGGTAACTGTGGTAGAGGAGATTGTCACACGCTGTGTACCGATTTGCATGGGAGAGGCGCTTGGGGAGAATGCTCGGGTGCAACAGAGTGTCAATGTCATTTTCATTGTTAAAAGCCTCCACGTTACCTTGTTTAAGATTATCAAACTTATGGTGTAATAGAGATATTTCTTTTCATAGTGTATGCATCATAATAATGATTAAGTATAAGATCGGTTTAAACGATATTTCTTTCTAAATTCAAAACGTTGTCATGGTGTTGGTTATCTATTTTGTGTAAGGTTCAACGTAACTAGAGGAATGAAATAGGTTAATGAATAAATTTAACTTTGAACAAAAACACAAAATGCTTTGTTTGATGTAAAATATAATAAAATTTTATAGCACTTTCAGACAGCATGTTTAGGAAATAAACCAAACTTTCAAATCTATAATGAAACTAAGATGTCACAAAAAATTGGCTGATTTGGGTTAACAAAAAAGTTGCACATTCGTCAATTTATGTCCATTCATATCATACAACAGGTATATGCTTTGATCTCAAAATGAACAACGGGTTAAACTGGCCACAATAAATACTCGCTAAATCAAAATGGTTCTACATGATTTAATGAAGTGTACGACATGTCAAAACACCATTTTGTCATCTTCAATGGGCACGTTGGTGTCGAGCAGCATGTTGCATGACTATGTTGTTTTAATATATAGACCTCCCTAAAATTTTCTTTCACAAAATCAAATACCTAAATGAAAATTTCAAAATAATATGTTTCTATACAAGAACAACCGTTTAATATAAGATTTACGATTCTAAGACACAAAAAATAGTACACCACCCTCTGTCATTCAAACGCCAAAAACTGGGAGGCCTCATACGTTGTAATTACCCATGGCACATAGATTCTTAAGTTAGAAAATTCATCCGTAAACTAGATAAAAACGTTTGAAACATCACTATCAAGTAGATAACATGATTGTTCAAATTACTATAACAGTTATTAGCAAAAACAAATTGAACAGAATGCAGGTCTCTCAGGACGTGCCTTTGGTGCATTTCTACCGACATTTCTCGTTTAATTTTTAAATGATTTTTCTTAAAATAAAAACTAACTAGATAAAGTTATAACTAAAATACCATTTTTTAATATTTGGAATAATTGAAAATGTAATATCTGTAACATATTTGAAAAATAAGGGAATGAAATATAAGTTGTTGTTATAAGTTATGTTCATCAAAATAAAAGAAAGTAATTTATTGTTATATCTGTTTCATCAAATATTGTACTTGGTATTACCATAAACCTTAACTTATAACATATAGTATTTAATATGCTAAACCGACAATACAACCGTTTTAATGTTATTACTCCAACTCATCCTATAAATGCACATCTTTGTAAACCATATTTTTTCAACTTACTTATCGCAGTACACTTGAACACTAAGCAACAACACACAAGAAATGAAGCTAATTATTAGCATGCTTATTACCCTTTTACTAGTTATCACAACATCTGCACAGAAAGGTGAGTTTAGATGTGTGTTCGTTTATAATATATGTTATCTTTAAATAAAAATGTAGATTAATCTCATCTTATAATATGTTTTAATTTACGTATAAGAATTTCAGATATTTTTGTTAACTTTATGGATTGTGTTAGATGTTGGGATTGTTAATGAAGGTGGTGAGGACGGTGACATAGATCGACCCACATGTGAGGCACTTGAGAATTTGCCGAGCGGTAACTGTGGTAGAGGAATTGTCACACGCTGTGTACCGATTTGCATGGGAGCGGCGCTTGGGGAGAATGCTCGGGTGCAACAGAGTGTCAATGTCATTTTCATTGTTAAAAGCCTCCACGTTACCTTGTTTAAGATTATCAAACATATGGTGTAATAGAGATATTTCTTTTCATAGTGTATGCATCATAATAATGATTAAGTATAAGATCGGTTTAAACGATATTTCTTTCTAAATTCAAAACGTTGTCATGGTGTTGGTTATCTATTTTGTGTAAGGTTCAATGTAACTAGAGGAATGAAATAGGTTAATGAATAAATTTAACTTTGAACAAAAACACAAAATGCTTTGTTTGATGTAAAATATAATAAAATTTTATAGCACTTTCAGACAGCATGTTTAGGAAATAAACCAAACTTTCAAATCTATAATGAAACTAAGATGTCACAAAAAATTGGCTGATTTGGGTTAACAAAAAGTTGCACATTAGTCAATTTATGTCCATTCATATCATACAACAGGTATATGCTTTGATCTCAAAGTGAACAACGGGTTAAACTGGCCACAATAAATACTCGCTAAATCAAAATGGTTCTACAAGATTTAATGAAGTGTACGACATGTCAAAACACCATTTTGTCATCTTCAATGGGCACGTTGGTGTCGAGCAGCATGTTGCATGACCGTTGTTTTAATATATAGACCTCCCAAAAATTTTCTTTCACATAATCAAATACCTAAATGAAAATTTCAAAATAATATGTTTCTATACAAGAACAACCGTTTAATATAAGATTTACGATTCTAAGACACTAAAAATAGTACACCACCCTCTGTCATTCAAACGCCAAAAACTGAGAGGCCTCATACGTTGTAATTACCCATGGCACGTAGATTCTTAAGTTAGAAAATTCATCCGTAAACTAGATGAAAACGTTTGAAACATCACTATCAAGTAGATAACATGATTGTTCAAATTACTATAACAGTTATTAGCAAAAACAAATTGAACAGAATGCAGGTCTCTCAGGACGTGCCTTTGGTGCATTTCTACCGACATTTCTCGTTTAATTTTTAAATGCTTTTTCTTAAAATAAAAACTAACTAGATAAAGTTATAACTAAAATACCATTTTTTAAATATTTGGAATAATTGAAAATGTAATATCTGTAACATATTTGAAAAATAAGGGAATGAAATATAAGTTGTTGTTATAAGTTATGTTCATCAAAATAAAAGGAAGTAATTTATTGTTATATGTGTTTCATCAAATATTGTACTTGGTATTACCATAAACCTTAACTTATAACATATAGTATTTAATATGCTAAACCGACAATACAACCGTTTTAATGTTATTACTCCAACTCATCCTATAAATGCACATCTTTGTAAACCAAATTTTTTCAACTTACTTATCGCAGTACACTTGAACACTAAGCAACAACACACAAGAAATGAAGCTTATTATTAGCATGCTTATTACCCTTTTACTAGTTATCACAACATCTGCACAGAAAGGTGAGTTTAGATGTGTGTTCGTTTATAATATATGTTATCTTTAAATAAAAATGTAGATTAATCTCATCCTATAATATGTTTTAATTTACGTATAAGAATTTCAGATATTTTTGTTAACTTTATGGATTGTGTTAGATGTTGGGATTATTAATGAAGGTGGTGAGGACGGTGACATAGATCGACCCACATGTGAGGCACTTGAGAATTTGCCGAGCGGTAACTGTGGTAGAGGAGATTGTCACACGCTGTGTACCGATTTGCATGGGAGCGGCGCTTGGGGAGAATGCTCGGGTGCAACAGAGTGTCAATGTCATTTTCATTGTTAAAAGCCTCCACGTTACCTTGTTTAAGATTATCAAACATATGGTGTAATAGAGATATTTCTTTTCATAGTGTATGCATCATAATAATGATTAAGTATAAGATCGGTTTAAACGATATTTCTTTCTAAATTCAAAACGTTGTCATGGTGTTGGTTATCTATTTTGTGTAAGGTTCAATGTAACTAGAGGAATGAAATAGGTTAATGAATAAATTTAACTTTGAACAAAAACACAAAATGCTTTGTTTGATGTAAAATATAATAAAATTTTATAGCACTTTCAGACAGCATGTTTAGGAAATAAACCAATCTTTCAAATCTATAATGAAACTAAGATGTCACAAAAAATTGGCTGATTTGGGTTAACAAAAAGTTGCACATTAGTCAATTTATGTCCATTCATATCATACAACAGGTATATGCTTTGATCTCAAAGTGAACAACGGGTTAAACTGGCCACAATAAATACTCGCTAAATCAAAATGGTTCTACATGATTTAATGAAGTGTACGACATGTCAAAACACCATTTTGTCATCTTCAATGGGCACGTTGGTGTCGAGCAGCATGTTGCATGACCGTTGTTTTAATATATAGACCTCCCTAAAATTTTCTTTCACAAAATCAAATACCTAAATGAAAATTTCAAAATAATATGTTTCTATACAAGAACAACCGTTTAATATAAGATTTACGATTCTAAGACACTAAAAATAGTACACCACCCTCTGTCATTCAAACGCCAAAAACTGAGAGGCCTCATACGTTGTAATTACCCATGGCACGTAGATTCTTAAGTTAGAAAATTCATCCGTAAACTAGATGAAAACGTTTGAAACATCACTATCAAGTAGATAACATGATTGTTCAAATTACAATAACAGTTATTAGCAAAAACAAATTGAACAGAATGCAGGTCTCTCAGGACGTGCCTTTGGTGCATTTCTACCGACATTTCTCGTTTAATTTTTAAATGCTTTTTCTTAAAATAAAAACTAACTAGATAAAGTTATAACTAAAATACCATTTTTTAAATATTTGGAATAATTGAAAATGTAATATCTGTAACATATTTGAAAAATAAGGGAATGAAATATAAGTTGTTGTTATAAGTTATGTTCATCAAAATAAAAGAAAGTAATTTATTGTTATATGTGTTTCATCAAATATTGTACTTGGTATTACCATAAACCTTAACTTATAACATATAGTATTTAATATGCTAAACCGACAATACAACCGTTTTAATGTTATTACTCCAACTCATCCTATAAATGCACATCTTTGTAAACCAAATTTTTTCAACTTACTTATCGCAGTACACTTGAACACTAAGCAACAACACACAAGAAATGAAGCTTATTATTAGCATGCTTATTACCCTTTTACTAGTTATCACAACATCTGCACAGAAAGGTGAGTTTAGATGTGTGTTCGTTTATAATATATGTTATCTTTAAATAAAAATGTAGATTAATCTCATCCTATAATATGTTTTAATTTACGTATAAGAATTTCAGATATTTTTGTTAACTTTATGGATTGTGTTAGATGTTGGGATTATTAATGAAGGTGGTGAGGACGGTGACATAGATCGACCCACATGTGAGGCACTTGAGAATTTTCCGAGCGGTAACTGTGGTAGAGGAGATTGTCACACGCTGTGTACCGATTTGCATGGGAGCGGCGCTTGGGGAGAATGCTCGGGTGCAACAGAGTGTCAATGTCATTTTCATTGTTAAAAGCCTCCACGTTACCTTGTTTAAGATTATCAAACATATGGTGTAATAGAGATATTTCTTTTCATAGTGTATGCATCATAATAATGATTAAGTATAAGATCGGTTTAAACGATATTTCTTTCTAAATTCAAAACGTTGTCATGGTGTTGGTTATCTATTTTGTGTAAGGTTCAATGTAACTAGAGGAATGAAATAGGTTAATGAATAAATTTAACTTTGAACAAAAACACAAAATGCTTTGTTTGATGTAAAATATAATAAAATTTTATAGCACTTTCAGACAGCATGTTTAGGAAATAAACCAAACTTTCAAATCTATAATGAAACTAAGATGTCACAAAAAATTGGCTGATTTGGGTTAACAAAAAGTTGCACATTAGTCAATTTATGTCCATTCATATCATACAACAGGTATATGCTTTGATCTCAAAGTGAACAACGGGTTAAACTGGCCACAATAAATACTCGCTAAATCAAAATGGTTCTACATGATTTAATGAAGTGTACGACATGTCAAAACACCATTTTGTCATCTTCAATGGGCACGTTGGTGTCGAGCAGCATGTTGCATGACCGTTGTTTTAATATATAGACCTCCCTAAAATTTTCTTTCACAAAATCAAATACCTAAATGAAAATTTCAAAATAATATGTTTCTATACAAGAACAACCGTTTAATATAAGATTTACGATTCTAAGACACTAAAAATAGTACACCGTGTTGGTGCACTTGTGTCTGTACTTTGTCTGTATTTTGTCATGATTCCAAACGATGTCTTTGTTAGTCTTGTAAGTTTGACCAAGTCAACCATCCTCCGGTTTGACTTGGCCAAACAGTTTGAAAATGGTTGTAATATGTTTGGGTCGAAGGATGTGTCATCGAAGGATTGTTTATATCCTTCGATGAGCTCGAAAGATAACCTTCGATGGATGTTGATGGACTTCGAAGGATATCATCCTTCGAAGTATTTGTGATCCTTCGATAGGTTTCTGGTCGATAGATGATCCTTCGATCAGTCTATCTGATCCTTCGACCAGACGATCTGTGTTCGGGTATATATACCCATGCAATGTGTTCACTTCACTAGTTAGACACAGGGAGACACAAAGAGTTGTGAAAGGAGACAAGTGTGAGAAGTGAGAGCATTCTGTTCAGAACACACACACACACACGAAAGTTAGAGAGAGTTTGCAGAATAGATTTGTAAACCTTGTGCTTGTAACCGAACTTTCATAGTATTAATACAAGTGGTGTTAATCGGTGAAGATTGTGTGTTAGACATAACAAGGAATAGGTTAAACCTCAAACCAGACGATTCCGCACTTGCTAGTGTGTTAGACATAACAAGGAATAGGTTAAACCTCAACCTCCGAGGGACCTACAAGTGGTATCAGAGCCGTGGCTCTTTTCCTTGTTAAAAACCGAGTTTATACAAGACTTTGGAGTGCTTGGATAAAACTCACTTGGTTCAGCAGCCGTTTTTACTGTTTTTCTCGCGTTTCTTGACATAAAAACGTGTTCTAAACTTACCGGGTGTGTTAAAGGAAGGGTTGGGTAACTTAAAAACTTGTTTTTAAGATATTTGGTGCTTTCCGGCCAAATTCCGGCTTACTCCGGTGACCGGTTTCTGGGTTGAGCTTTCGATTTTTTAGTATATTTTATTGTTTCAAAATCTGTTTTGGCAGAAAATCATGGTCTGACCATACTTTCTACCGAAAGATTTCACCAACCCATCAACTTTTTCACCAACCTGTCACCTTTTGTCAACTGTGTCAGTGTAGATCGAAGGATATCCTTCGAAGTCGAAAGATCATCTTTCGATCAAAGGAGGTTCGATAGATAATCATCCTTCGAACCAAGGAATCTTTTCGAAGCATACATCTTTCGGTCTACAGTTCTTTTTCGAAAGATAAGGATCCTTCGTTTGGAGAATCTTTCGAAATCATTGTTCGAAAATCAACAGTGATCTTTCGAACACTGTTGATCCTTCGAACAAGTCTTGATCTTTCGATCCTTAGTCTGTTTATACTTAACAAGTTTGTGATTTTCAGGTATTATTTTTCTTGATCAAAAATGAATCCAAGATGGGGTAGACTGGTAAATACAGAAATGTATTTTGGTACTCCGACTCCGGATTCATCTTCGCAAGCTAATGCTATATCTACCGGTCAATGGGCATTCGTATCAAATCAAACTCCAAGTGTTCAAAGCATTCTCTTAAGCGAGAGCGAAACCGGAAGTTTGAATAGGCCTCCAAAGTTGATGCACTTATACGAATATCCAGGATGGATTGACAGATTTCATACATACGTCCTTGGTCAAAATACAGAATTGTGGTTGCGGTTCATCACAGATTTTGATCAAACAATAGAGGTTGCCGCATCATCTGCTGCTACATTTGCAGATCTTACGGAAGATCAGAAGAAGGTCTATGATTTGGAAAAGAAAGCATATGCCATTCTTACTCAGGCGTTAAGTAAAGATATTTATCATCAATTTGTCAGTTACAAGACAACGAAGAGGTTGTGGGATGCACTGAAGACAAGGGGCGTAGGAAATGATTGAGAAAAGAACTGCTAAAGAAAGAGTTTGATAGTTTTACTTGTATGGAGAATGAATCTTTAGGAGATTTGACAAGTCGATTTAATCATCTGCTGACTGAATTGTCAAATTTTGAGGTTGTTACAACTTCAGCAGAGATTGTGAAAAAGTTTGCAGATGCGTTGCCACCTCAATGGAATACTTTCTTGGAAATCATGAAGTACAATGGCACTTTAGCTACAACAAGCTTCAATGACTTTGTTCAAATCCTGGAAAACAAGAATCAGGAAGAAACTCTCAAGGTAAAAAGAGTTCCAGTGCCACAAAATCCTGAAATGTATTATGGAACTTCTAGCACTTCTACAAAACCTTCTTCACATGCTCCAATTCAAACAGCGTTTGTGTCTAGCACTGACATGTATGGCAATACTATCCAAGTTCCGGTCCCTCCAAAAACAGACATGTATGGAAATCCGCTTGAACCAGTTCCTCAACAGCAACAACAAAGCCAACGACCTCTCATACCAACTGATATGTTCGGAAATCCATTACCTGTTCGATCTACCGGACCAACTGACATGTATGGGAATCCACTTCCTCCTCAATCTACCGTACCAACAGACATGTATGGGAATCCACTTCCTCCTCAACAGCAAGCGTGTTATGGAAGCACATCATCTGCTGGTCAACAATCAAAGCCAAATACAGTACGGCTCGACACCTCAAGCTTTTCTAAAGTCAGTGTGGAAGTAGCAAAGGAACACATGGAGCTGCTAAACACTTTGGTGAGCGCATACTGTGGATTAGTGGAAGGTCAGATTGGTAACATTAATCTAACACAAGAAGACTATCAGCAGATCGATAAAGAGGAGATGGAGATGATGGACATCAAGTGGGCCTTTGCCAGTGCTGTTAGGCGAGCAAAGGATTTCATGGAAAGAACCGGCAGAACCAGCTTGGAAAGCAAGAAAGACACCAAGTATGGGTTTGATAAGCAGGCTGTTAAGTGTTTCAATTGTGGTGAACGTGGTCATTTTAAACGTGAATGTACGAGACCAGCTCAGCATGGAAACCAAAATCCTTTCAGAGGTCAAGGCAACAGGGCAAATCAGAACCAAGTAAGGAACAACGAGCGCACACTGGTGCCTGTCAACAACCAGAGCCAAGCAGGACCATCAAATGCCAATCAGGCACTTGTGGTTCAAGTAGATGAAGGTTGTGATTGGTCAATTCAGCTGAGTGGTGATGCTCCAGATGGAACAGCATGTTTTGCTGAAGTTGTCAAGGATCTTAGACACGCCAGTGGTGGAGAATCTTCCACCAATGGTGATGAATCTTCTGAGGATGAAGACAGCTCCGGTTACAGTGGAAGTTCAGATGAAGAGTCCTCGAGTTCAGGCAATGATCATGTGGATGACACGTCAAGTGTGTCAGTCGATGCGGAGGTTGATGAGCTATTGGGAGACAATGCAGCAGGAAATCACAGGAGATCTATTTTGGTGGATCAAGCTGCTTATTCTTCGTCTTCTCTCCATTCAGCCTTTATGGCTAATGTCAACAGTTCATCAAGTCAGGTATGTGTCGATGAACCCACTGCTGCTATTTGTGATAATTGTGCTAGATTAAGTGATAGATGTGCTGATTTGGATGCAAACATGTCTGAGTTGCAAGGCAAACATGATGCTTTACAAGCTAGTTTGTTTGACTTGCAAGACAAACATGTTTCTTTGAATGATAAGTGGTGTGAGTTGCAAAGCAAACACGAGGCTTTTCAAGAAAAGTATGATGTGACATTCATCCACAACCAGAAGTTAACCGTTGATCTTTCGAAGTGCACTGAAGCCAACATGTTTTATGAAAACCATGAAAAGGAGTTTAAATCGATGATTGAAAAATTAAAGAAAGATAAAACCGAGCTAACTAAAATGGTTTCCAGAAAACAAACTGACATTAATTTGTATATAACTCGTCTAGAGGTAATGCAAAAGGAAATGGCATGTGTGAAAACTGAAAGTGAGGCGATCCAACTTAAGCTAGACAGTTATTTGAGCTCTAGCTATGTGTTGGATCACATCATTGATGTTCAGAAAGAGAAAAAGGATGTCACATGCATAGGTTACAAGAAATGTCCACCACCTGTTAGAAACAACTATGATGCCATGCCTGATGAGGAGTATAGAACTCACTTTGAACCATCTGTTCCTTTAGATGTTGAGGAATTTGCAACAGGACTCGGATACAAGAAAGAAGTATCATCCGATTCAGATGTGTCAGCAGATACATTTGTAACTGCTGAACAGAATCAGGATCCTCCAGTTGTGATTGAGGATGCTGATTCCTCTGATGATGAATCTGATGATACTGTTTCAGCAAAGTCTGATGCGGTGATAAAAGAAGAGGACATACCTCTTGAGAATCATATTCTGTGTGATCCTCCTGCAAAACCCGCTAAGACTGTTGCAATTGAGTCCTCGTCTGCAAAAGAGTCAGAGAGTGTGGATTTGCTGTACACTCTTGTTGGTGATGATAAAATTTATTCAGACAAAGATTTTCCTATTAAGAATGTTAATCAATCATTAATCAGTAAAGTCTTTGAAAATTCAACAAGTAAGTTTTTGGGAAAGACAGGATCACGTATTACAGTAACACAGTGTCCTCCTATTCCAAAGGCTGAAGTTCGAAAACAATTTGGAAACCAGAAATTACCAACAGTGCCAAAACAGCAAAATCATACCAAACCAAAAGGTAAAACAACGACTCAAAGTCAAAGGAAGCAGAATCAGAAGAAGAAAAAGAACGTGAACTTTGTGAAATCCAAGGGAACGGACAAAATTGAAAAATTTGAAAATCAATCTAACTTAGATTTTGTCAAACAAGCAACCGTGTTGAAAAGAAATGAACCAAGTAGTTCAAAACCTAGTACCTCGGGATCACAAAGTTCATCATCGACAAGACGATCACATGATACTTCAGGGTTTGTTGAACGAAGATCATGTTTTGAATGTGGTACAATCGGGCATATCATTCGAAATTGCCCGTATCTTCATAAGTTGAAAGCCAAAGAAGATGATCCCCGTGAACGCAATCACCAAAAGCGATCCATTTCTGTAAAACAAGATCCCCGCCTTGTAAAAGAAAGGGAAAAGAAACAAAAACGCCAACAAGTCAAGGTGATTGCAAAGGCACTTAAAACTGATGTGGTTCAAAAACAATCTGTTTCAGTTAAGCCAGAAAACTCAAAATTTTCAAAAACTTCAAACAATCACGAAGTTAAATTTACAAACAATCAAACTGGTAAAACTCAACAGACCTGGAAACCAAAAACGGTTATTGAATCAGGGGGACCATCACAATTTTCAAATCATCAAAGAATAGAAGTTATTATTGTCGATGAAAATGGAAGACCCAAGACCACAATGGCTTGGGTCCCCATCTCCAACTAATTATGTGAGTTCATGTGCAGGGTGTTCCGGGAGGAACTATCAGTAGTCATTGGATTGTTGATAGTGGGGCATCCAGGCACATGACAGGCGACATGAAGCTTCTCTACGACGTTAAATCTATTAGAGGAGGTTATGTTGCTTTTGCTGGAGATAAAGGCGGATATATTACGGGTGAAGGAATGATTTCCAACGGGGTTGTTAGCTTTGATAAGATCAACTTCGTACAACAACTTGATCACAATCTTCTCAGTGTTTCTCAAATTTGTGATAAGCAGTTCTCAGTACACTTTGATGCAAATGGATGTTATGTGCTGAAACCCGGCTTCAAAATTCCGAAAGAATGGATTCTCTTGTCGGCTCCAAGGATAAATGATCTGTATGTCCTTGATATGAGCCAAGCTATCACAACGTCTGCACAAGCAACTTGTTTTGTTTCTAAAGCCACAGAAAAAGACACAATCTCTTGGCACAGACGAATGGGTCACATTCACTTACGCAAAATGAATCATTTGGTGTCAAATGAATTGGTGAATGGTGTTCCTCTTAAAAACTTCCATCTTCAAGACGTCTGTGTTTCGTGCCAAAAAGGAAAACAAACTAAGAAGCGACACCCTACAAAGAAAATCAACACGGTGGCTGTTCCTCTTGAATGTTTGCACATGGATTTGTTCGGTCCTGTCAAGCACAAAAGTATTAGGAATGATCAATATTGCCTCGTGATAACTGATGATTATTCAAGATTTTCTTGGGTGGCGTTCATGGCACATAAGAGTGAAACCTTCGGTATTATCAAAAACTTGATCATTCAGATTGAGAATCTATATAAGTTGAAGGTTAGGCGGATACGTAGCGACAATGGTACTGAATTCAAAAATCATGCCATGGCGGAGTTTTGCACTTCAAAAGGTATTCTTCACGAATTTAGTGCAGCTTATACTCCTCAACAAAATGGCGTCGCTGAACGTAAGAACCGCACATTGATCGAGACTGCTAGGACTATGTTGGTAGAGTCACAATTGCCGATTCCATTCTGGACTGAAGCTGTGGCCTCTGCATGTTACACGTTGAACCGAGTCCTTACAGTCAAAAGGCACAACAAGACCTGCTTTGAGCTTATTAACAAACGGAAACCAGATTTGTCTTATCTTGAACCGTTTGGAGCTCCGTGCACAATAATCGATCCTAATGGAAAGTTTGGGGCAAGAGCCATTGAAGGATACTTTCTTGGGTATTCCACCCCGAACTTAAGAGTCTGGAATCTAGAGACTAAAAGGGTCGAGGAATGGTCTGAAGTCAGAGTACAAAGGCACACTTTACCAGTCAGAAATCCAGGTCAACCATGGATGTTCGAGTACGATGACTTTTTCAATTCGATCAATGTTGAAGCCGTTGAAGAAAATGATGCGGCAAGGATGTTTTTCGAGAGTGACAACGCAACAGATTCACCGTTGGTTCGTCCAATTATTGTCAATCAAGAACCTTCTTCAGTGAACAATAATGCTCTCGACAATGAGGATTTTCACGATGCTACCGATTTGAACGAATCTTCAGAGGATGATGAATTTCTCGATGCAGATCAAGAAGCTCCAATAACAGCAGTACATGGTACTTCAGAAGGTACACCTCCAGTGGATGTCCCTAGAACAGCTGAAGCTACTGCATCATCCTCTTCGTCAATTCCGGGCATTGAATTGGTTGTTGATCTCAATCTCAACAATCTGGGTACAAATATTCCAGTTCCAGATAATCCAGAAACAAAGATTCACAATACCCATCCTCAACAAAACATCATCGGAAATGTACAAAGTGGCATTCAAACAAGAAACATGTTGCGAAACAACAACAATGCAGGCTTGTATGCAACTATCCGAGAATCTGGTCAACAAAATGATTGGTCTTTCGCGTGTTATGTCTCACAGGAAGAGCCAAGAACTTGGAAAGATGCTTTGAAAGATAGCTCTTGGGTTGAAGCAATGCAGGAAGAACTGCAACAATTCCAGAAGCTTGGTGTCTGGAAACTCGTAGAGAAACCTGCTGGTTACAAGAAGATTGGTACCCGTTGGGTGTTTAAATGCAAAAAGGATGACCGTGGAGTCGTTATTCGAAACAAAGCAAGGCTAGTCGTTCAAGGTTTTCGTCAGATTGAAGGGATCGACTACAACGAAGTGTATGCACCTGTTGCACATCTAGAAGCAATTCGGATTTTTCTGGCTTATGCCTCATTCAAAGGTTTCAAGGTATACCAGATGGACGTGAAAAGTGCATTCTTACATGGTGTGGTAGAAGAAGAGGTGTACGTCGAACAGCCTCCAGGTTTTGAAGATCCTATCCATCCCGATCGGGTTTGGTTGCTCAACAAAGCTCTCTATGGTCTACATCAAGCACCGCGAGCTTGGTACGCAACCTTATCTAATTATCAGCTGGAGAATGGATTTCGCAGAGGTCTTATCGATTGTACTCTTTTCATCAAAGAACAAGATGGAGATCTTCTACTGGTTCAGGTATACGTTGATGATATTATTTTTGGTTCTACTAATGATGTTTTGTGTAGGGATTTCGAGCGTGTTATGCAGGATAAATTCGAGATGAGTGCTATGGGGGAAATGACTTTCTTTTTGGGCCTACAAGTACAACAAACCGAGTCTGGGATATTCATCCATCAGACTAAATATGTTGGTGACATCTTGAGCCGGTTCCAGATGTCTGATGCAACGCCCATCGGTACCCCATTGCCGCAAAATCACGGAATTACTCCAGACTTGAAGGGTGAAGCTGTTAGCCCCTCATATTACCGCACGATGATCGGATCTCTTATGTACCTCACAGCATCAAGACCAGATATAATGTACCCAACGTGCCTGCTTGCCAGATATCAAGTCAACCCGAAGGCCTCACATCTTGCAGCTGTAAAAAGGATTTTTCGTTATTTGAAGGGTTACCCTGACACTGGTCTATGGTACCCTAGGGATAATAACTTTGACTTGATCGCATTCAGTGATTCTGATTTTGGCGGATGCAAAATCGACGGCAAATCCACAACGGCTGGATGTCAGTTTTTGGGAAATCGCCTAGTCACATGGCAGTGCAAGAAGCAGACCTGTGTAGCTACATCAACATGCGAAGCTGAATACATTGCTGCCTCAAGTTGTTGCTCCCAAGTCCTATGGATCCAACAACAAATGCGCGACTACGGTTTTGAATTCCTAACTACTCCTATTTACATTTATAATTCTGCTGCATTACAGATCACTAGAAATCCTGTGCAGCATTCAAAGACTAAGCACATCGAAATTAAGTATCACTTCATACGTGATTGCTTTGAGAAAAGGCTAATCGATGTTGCTTACGTCCACACTGATGACCAACGTGCCGACCTATTTACCAAAGCATTTGACAAATCAAGATTTGACTATTTATTATTGGTAAACGGCATTAAGGTCAAGCAAGAGTAAAACCAACATCGGAAAATCATTTTTGTAAATACCAAAGCATTTGACAAATCAAGTTTGTTGATTTTAGGGGGAGTACATCCAAAATTTGAAAATCCAAAAACATCGAAAAATTTCAAAAACACAAAAACAATAGAAAAACAAAAATGAGTTTCCTGGCGAGCAAAAGAGAAAATGATAGTACATCAGTGGTCTATCCAAACCTCTTTAAACCTAAAATGAAAAATATGTTAAGCAGCTCTATATAAGATGTATCGGTAGGCTCACAATCATTTTAAAGTGTGCAGGGTGATATAAACTTAAATCGACTGAAGAATGGGTGGGAACCATTCATTGGCATATGGTCTTGGTACCGAAATTTCGTTTGAGAGATTGCCGAGGTTCTGAGATATTCGGTCTTTATGCTGCTTATCATCTGGGTATCATGGTTGTATCTTTTACCGAAAAATAACGGGGACGCAAGTCTAGATCTTCCATGATACCATACATACGTGTACATATTGCATTTGACCTCAATAAGTGATCAACAATCACATGTCCAAACAAATAAGTGATAATATATCACATTTATCCGGGAGTCAAGTTCGTCTCTCTGCTGTACGAAAGTACTGACCTGTTCACGGACTTGCTCCTGTGCCCTCATGCATCGAAAATCAAGTTCCTCATCAATAAGTGATTATATCACATAGGGCTTGTTTTCAATCAAATAAGTGAGAATCTCACATCATATACGGTCAAACAGATGATAATCGGTATACTCACCGGTAAGATGAACCCTCGTGCATACCTTGATACGGGAATGTGTCGTGATGTGGATGAACACCGGTTGGTAAGTATAAATCATACCTTAACGTATCCCCTCGCCATGATTACAAATGATAAGTTGAGCTTAAGTGGACAACGATACCGATAATTGTTATAGGATGCTTATCTTAATGTTAACTAATTGAACAAAGAGAGCGTTTTGGCATGACCATACACTGATATGATTCTCTTACCCTCGAAACTCGCAAAAAGAATGTCTGTAAATATTTATTTAATGCTTTAAATTTCTGCATCTTTGTATACATTTATTTACTGCTTTCAGTCTTTACATTTGAAATATTCAAAAAGTCCAAAAAGATTTTAGGTGTGTTTTAATATAAACTTTCTAAAAGCCAAAAAGATTTTATTTTTATCTTATTTTCGATCGTACGATGTTGGAACTCGAGTCTTCGTTACCTGAAACCTGAACGAAAACCGAAAATGACTAAATCTTCATAAACGGTCGAAATTTGCAAAGTGTTGAAAGTTAAAATTGAAATTGATAAAATAAATTAAACTTTCAAACTGTCGGACGGTGTTTGATTGAACAATGGTCACATGTGTGTCGCTTGCTTATGATATTCCAGGCAGTTGTTCTCATTACGCGTTTAGATTTCTTGCATGTGCAGATTCTAAAGGCAAGGAGAACATGGTCGATGACAAGCTTCGGAATGAAGACACGACGTGAAGGCACTCAAGTGATGAAGATGATCGAGTTGCCGCTGACCATCATCAACACCACAAGGATCTCAATTCATAAAGAACACGTATTTCACGAGCATAACTCAAGGGGGAGCTTATGTTAAGGGGGAGTTTGTCAACACACTTCCTACATGAAACGGGGAGTTTGTTGGTACACTTTCTGCTTTCAAGACGTGAAGACTTTGAAGATCCTCCGACATTGAAGACTTGAAAAGACGTCAAAGACTTGAAGACACAAAGGACCTACACGAATTAAGATCGAGACAAAGATCGAGACAAAGCTACAGCCAAGGGGGAGTTTGTTGGTGCACTTGTGTCTGTACTTTGTTTGTATTTTGTCATGATACCAGACGATGTCTTTGTTAGTCTTGTAAGTTTGACCAAGTCAACCATCCTCCGGTTTGACTTGGCCAAACAGTTTGAAAATGGTTGTAATATGTTGGGTCGAAGGATGTGTCATCGAAGGATTGTTTATATCCTTCGATGAGCTCGTAAGATAAACCTCCGATAGATATGGATGGACCTCGAAGGATATCATCCTTCGAGGTACATGTAGATCGTTCGAGCTGTTTCAGGTCGATAGATGATCCTTCGATCAGTCTATCTGATCCTTCGACCAGACGAGCTGTGTTGGGTATAAATACCCATGTGTTGTGTTCACTTCATAAGTTAGACACTTTGAGAGACAGAGGAGTTGACAAGAAGTGAGAGCATTCTGTTAAGATCACACACACACACGAAAGTTAGAGAGAGTTTGCAGAATAGATTTGTAAACCTTGTGCTTGTAACCGAACCTTTCATACGTATTAATACAAGTGGTGTTAATCGGTGAAGATTGTGTGTTGTGTTTGTGCTTGTTCTATCTCGATTTGCATGCTAGCTTGGATTCCGCACTCGCTAGTGTGTTAGACATAACAAGGAATAGGTTAAATCTCAACCTCCGAGGGACCTACAAGTCAATTTATGTCCATTCATATCATACAACAGGTATATGCTTTGATCTCAAAGTGAACAACGGGTTAAACTGGCCACAATAAATACTCGCTAAATCAAAATGGTTCTACATGATTTAATGAAGTGTACGACATGTCAAAACACCATTTTGTCATCTTCAATGGGCACGTTGGTGTCGAGCAGCATGTTGCATGACTTATGTTGTTTTAATATATAGACCTCCCTAAAATTTTCTTTCACAAAATCAAATACCTAAATGAAAATTTCAAAATAATATGTTTCTATACAAGAACAACCGTTTAATATAAGATTTACGATTCTAAGACACTAAAAATAGTACACCGCCCTCTGTCATTCAAACGCCAAAAACTGAGAGGCCTCATACGTTGTAATTACCCGTGGCACGTAGATTCTTAAGTTAGAAAATTCATCCGTAAACTAGATGAAAACGTTTGAAACATCACTATCAAGTAGATAACATGATTGTTCAAATTACTATAACAGTTATTAGCAAAAACAAATTGAACAGAATGCAGGTCTCTCAGGACGTGCCTTTGGTGCATTTCTACCGACATTTCTCGTTTAATTTTTAAATGCTTTTTCTTAAAATAAAAACTAACTAGATAAAGTTATAACTAAAATACCATTTTTTTAAATATTTGGAATAATTGAAAATGTAATATCTGTAACATATTTGAAAAATAAGGGAATGAAATATAAGTTGTTGTTATAAGTTATGTTCATCAAAATAAAAGAAAGTAATTTATTGTTATATCTGTTTCATCAAATATTGTACTTGGTATTACCATAAACCTTAACTTATAACATATAGTATTTAATATGCTAAACCGACAATACAACCGTTTTAATGTTATTACTCCAACTCATCCTATAAATGCACATCTTTGTAAACCAAATTTTTTCAACTTACTTATCGCAGTACACTTGAACACTAAGCAACAACACACAAGAAATGAAGCTTATTATTAGCATGCTTATTACCCTTTTACTAGTTATCACAACATCTGCACAGAAAGGTGAGTTTAGATGTGTGTTCGTTTATAATATATGTTATCTTTAAATAAAAATGTAGATTAATCTCATCCTATAATATGTTTTAATTTACGTATAAGAATTTCAGATATTTTTGTTAACTTTATGGATTGTGTTAGATGTTGGGATTATTAATGAAGGTGGTGAGGACGGTGACATAGATCGACCCACATGTGAGGCACTTGAGAATTTGCCGAGCGGTAACTGTGGTAGAGGAGATTGTCACACGCTGTGTACCGATTTGCATGGGAGCGGCGCTTGGGGAGAATGCTCGGGTGCAACAGAGTGTCAATGTCATTTTCATTGTTAAAAGCCTCCACGTTACCTTGTTTAAGATTATCAAACATATGCTGTAATAGAGATATTTCTTTTCATAGTGTATGCATCATAATAATGATTAAGTATAAGATCGGTTTAAACGATATTTCTTTCTAAATTCAAAACGTTGTCAGGGTGTTGGTTATCTATTTTGTGTAAGGTTCAATGTAACTAGAGGAATGAAATAGGTTAATGAATAAATTTAACTTTGAACAAAAACACAAAATGCTTTGTTTGATGTAAAATATAATAAAATTCTATAGCACATTCAGACAGTATGTTTAGGAAATAAACCAAACTTTCAAATCTTTAATGAAACTAAGATGTCACAAAAAATTGGCTGATTTGGGTTAAGAAAAAGATGCACATTAGTCAATTTATGTCCATTCATATCATACAACAGGTATATGCTTTGATCTCAAAGTGAACAACGGGTTAAACTGGCCACAATAAATACTCGCTAAATCAAAATGGTTCTACATGATTTAATGAGGTGTACTACATGTCAAAACACCATTTTGTCATCTTCAATGGGCACGTTGGTGTCGAGCAGCATGTTGCATGACTTATGTTGTTTTAATATATAGACCTCCCTAAAATTTTCTTTCACAAAATCAAATACCTAAATGAAAATTTCAAAATAATATGTTTCTATACAAGAACAACCGTTTAATATAAGATTTACGATTCTAAGACACTAAAAATAGTACACCACCCTCTGTCATTCAAACGCCAAAAACTGGGAGGCCTCATACGTTGTAATTACCCATGGCACGTAGATTCTTAAGTTAGAAAATTCATTCGTAAACTAGATGAAAACGTTTGAAACATCACTATCAAGTAGATAACATGATTGTTCAAATTACTATAACAGTTATTAGCAAAAACAAATTGAACAGAATGCAGGTCTCTCAGGACGTGCCTTTGGTGCATTTCTACCGACATTTCTCGTTTAATTTTTAAATGATTTTTCTTAAAATAAAAACTAACTAGATAAAGTTATAACTAAAATACCATTTTTTAAATATTTGGAATAATTGAAAATGTAATATCTGTAACATATTTGAAAAATAAGGGAATGAAATATAAGTTGTTGTTATAAGTTATGTTCATCAAAATAAAAGAAGGTAATTTATTGTTATATCTGTTTCATCAAATATTGTACTTGGTATTACCATAAACCTTAACTTATAACATATAGTATTTAGTATGCTAAACCGACAATACAACCGTTTTAATGTTATTACTCCAACTCATCCTATAAATGCACATCTTTGTAAACCAAATTTTTTCAACTTACTTATCGCAGTACACTTGAACACTAAGCAACAACACACAAGAAATGAAGTGTCACACCCCGACCGCGTAAAACAACAAAGCGCGGCGGAAACATCGAGGCGTGTTGCAACAGAATCATTGTTTCATAACCATGGATATCAAAAAGTGTTTCGTTTTATTAAACATTGGATAATTACATCGTCTGGAAATCTAAAATACATAATTTAAACATTGTCTATCATTGTTATTGAGTCACTAAGGCCTCGTCCAGTCTTATGTGAGCATGCATCCTATCAATCGATATCATTCAACAATACCTGAAACATATGTGAAAACGAGGTCAGCAAAGAAATGCTGGCGAATACATTGGTTTTGTAGGAGTGTCGAAATCATGGCTAGTTTAGATGTTGCAATACTTTATTAAAACCTTGTTTTGAAAAGAGTATAATATTGCATCTTAATTAACCAACTCAAATCAAGCGGGTTATAGTTTATAAAACCTCGTAGCCACGATTCTTAACCCAAAAACATTTGTTTTAGTAAAGCAAATTGTGAAACATCTCGAAATAAATCGTTAATAAAACTTGTTAATAAATCTCGTTAAAAACTCGTATAGTTTATATCATATCAAAAACCTCGTTTGTGTGACATCGTTTACCCAATCGTTAAAACATCGTGTGAAAAACCAATCGTTTACCCAATCGTTAAAACATCGTGTGAAAACCAATCGTTTAACATCGTATCGTCTAAATCATCCTTGTTTTAGTTGTGAATAACTTATGTATGGTTGCCTCTTAATAACATTCAAACCTTCGTGACTCGATATACCACCAAAGGGTATCTTTAATTCAACTCGCATTAATAAACCCTTACCAAAGGGTAAATTAACAATTACAGATTCAGTCGCTACCCACCACACCCACACATAACCACGGGTGTAATAAATAACGGGATTTGTCAAATCCTATGGTACCATAACCTAATACTGGTCGGCTTGATCATTGCTAATGAATGTCATTTGTTATGTACCCCAATCAACAAGTTTGTTCACATTATCGAAATCGTTATTAGTTTTGTATAAATCGTCTTAATCGTTTTTGAAACCATCGTTATAACATCGAAAATCGTTTTGATACAATCGTTAACACCTTGAAAACATTTAGCACATATGAGTCACCCCAAAACAATTGAAAGCAGTAAAATAGGGGAATAATGTACTCGCCTGAGAGTGCTTAGGAGTCTTGAACAACTACCAAGTAAGCTAGAGGAGTCCCGGAAATCAAACGGTACCTAATATAGGTAACTACATAAATAACCCGGACCTAAATCGGAAGACTGGGTAGCAGGAGGGTTTGTAAACCAAATGAGTGTAGGAACTCATATGATATGGTTTAACAAAGCCTACATACTAAATGAAACTTAACCTAAGTGCTTTCGACCCATCGCGACCCATTAAGGTAACATACGTTACTTTAACGCGTCGTGCGCGTGAAACGCGTTCGGACCGTCTAACTAGTCCTATGACAAGTGTTATATGCCTAAACATGTTACATAATCAGTTATGTGACAAAAGTTTAGGTTACATATGCTTAATTACCAATTATACATGAAAAGGGTATTCTGGTAATTTACCTAAGGCATATAAACTACCTATCATACAACTACTCAAACGATGTGACCATAGGGTATAACCTCGGAAGGTTATGCCCTATACTAGGGTCACCTAATGTATTTGGTCGGATCCTAATGATCGACCAAACTGGGTCGGGTTCGAAGGTATAAGCGATTTATCAGATCGCTTACCCTACGACCCTAGACAACGTGGTAATCAGTAGGCATAGTCCCAAGGGACTATAACCAACGTGATTACAATCACGTTGCGAAGTTCAAACGAACTTCGCATTGACCATAACTGGCCAATGTAGAAAGTCAAACGAAGTTTGACTTTCAGACTCGATAAAACAATAAAAAAAAATAAATAAAAAAAAATAAGGAAAAGAACGAAAGAATACTTACGAAGGGTCCCCGAATGCTAATTTCGATCCGAGAATCTCAGGTATGAAACAATGGTTTCAACTTAGAGTTTCTAAGATCAAAATTCTAGTGATTTTAAAGCATGGGGGGATGGGGTATTTATAGTAAAAGGTCCACCGTTAAGATCGTTTCATGGAAAAAAATGCCTTAATCCCATCCGTACATGTGTTGCAAAGTTATGGTGCTTAAATTCCATCCATACATGTGTTGCAAGGTTATGGTGCCTAAATTCCATCCTTATCCAATGACTAAGCAAGTTTAGAATGTGTGGTTGTGAATTAAACAAGGCTAATACATCGAATCTGGTCCCGAATGCGAAAAACGAACCAAATGACGCGAAGAATGGATTTTTCTTATGGCGAACACTAAAATAAAATATTTTAGTGCTAACATAATTTTTTGGATGTCCAGATGTATTCAGAACGTAAGTTATGCGCGAAAATGCAAACTTGTGCACTTTCTGACACTTTTAGTCCCTGAATGACACCAAAGTTTATTTTAGCATACCGAACACCTCAAAGCCTATTTCTAAGCTATGTAAAGGATATTTATGGTATGTTTAACTTATGGTCATGTTCCGGAATGTCTGTTACAGTTCAAATTGACATACTTTCGCAGTTTGTCAAATTTAGTCCCTGTAAGCGAATTAACTTGTTTTTGCCATACCAAAGCCTTCAAAACTTATTTCTAAGTTATTTAAAGGTTATTTAAGGTATGTTAAGTCTATGTCACTATTCCGGAGTGTTTGTTGCATTAAACTGGTTATATTTACGTATGAAAGCGCGTATAACCTTCCAGAAAGCGATTTAGAGTTTGAAATTGAACAAGAATTGATATGTGCAAATGATACACATATTTTTACAAATACCAAGTATGAAATACAATATTTCATTGGTTTGGCATTTGTTTGATGGCCGTGGAGGCACAGGTGTTACAGTCTCCCCTACTTTAGGAAATTTCGTCCCGAAATTTATTTAGAGGAAACTTGTGAGAGCTTGAAAATATGAAGTTGAAAAGATCAAACAACATTGGTTAGGGTTCTGAACTTCTAGTAACCTTAATAACATTATGTTTGCAATGTAAGAGGGATACTTATATACAAGTATATGAAGCGTCATTGGTGCGTCCACCGTACCTCCATTACATCGTTCTCATTTTGTTATTGTTGTCACTATCGGTTCTTACACATAATAAATCTTACTGGGTTTACCGTGCACTGAATCTCATAATTATGTGCGCTTCCATAATTAGACAATTCCTTGCATAGTTCACACAGTCTTTTTTTTTTATAATGTGTAGGGGAAAACCAAATGAACAATCCTGTGATGAGTGTGACTAGACCGCCATAGAGTCCTTTTAATTAAATCATTAAATGATCTAAATAGACTATCAAGGAGTCTGTCCAGCTACATCACTAGATGTCATTCTTTAACCAGATTGCGAATCAATCTTTTTGACTAGACCACCAAAAGGGTCTCTCATGAATCATGGAGTGGTACTATATAATCCAAGGGTCTTAACTACCAGGTAGAAGCCCATAAGGATTTAAGGTAGTACCTTTTGAATATCCTACTATGAATCCCTCATATGAAGATATGAAAGATTCTATGAGGATTTGAAAATCGGATCACACAAAAAAAATCATAGAGGAGAACACATAAACACATATCACATAACCACAAAATTGTTCGTTAATTTGTCTTGTAAATTGCGTACATGCATTTAAAGCATACTTGGAATCCATTCCGTGGATTTCATTTGGTACTTTAAACGTTATCAAGAATCCAACTATAAAGATAGAAAGATTCAAAAAGAAAATTCGATTTCGATTACTAGGAACCGAAGTGTTCGAATTAAGGTACATAAGGAATCCAATTAAGGACTCTGATTTGAATGATAATCATCCACGAGGATCTAATTGTGAAGATAAAAAGATCCCATATGAATTTTAGAAGTTGAAGATGTTTTGAAACCTTGCACTGGATGTGCTTAGGTCAAAACATAATGTAAAATGCTTATGAAGTTGAGATGCTTGATATGTCATGGCGACATATGAAGCAGAATTTTGAAGGTTAAGTCAATGTATGAGGAAAATATTTTTGAAAACTATGCATGGGGTTCTTTTAAGAAAAAATATGTTTAACGTTTTTGAAACCTTATATATAATACTTTTTTTTTTTTGAAATCATCAAGTAGGTGTATTAGGTAAGTATATTTACAAAAATGTTTTAAAATCATGCGAGATGAATTTTGAAATTATGTATAAGGTTTTTGAAAGACATGAATGATGCTTTTTGAAATCATGCACTTGATCAGAAAATGTATTGTGTTAATATTGTCTTCCGACTATATGAAAGATTTTGAAATTAGAAAGGTTGGTTTTGATAACATGGCCAATGTTTTTGAAATAACATAGACAATGCATCTAGAAAAATTGTTTTCAAACTATATGAAATGTTTTGAGATCATGAAGATTGTTTTTGAAATACTTGTACTGTGTATGTTGAAAAATCAAAACGTAATGGGTATGAGATTTGAAAATATCCTTAGTTATCCAACCAAGGATTTAAAGGTAAAGATGTGCGAAAAGCACGATTACTCATAATGTCACTTAATTTTCTGTACTTTGTTTCTTAGAGTGAAACGAGTACTTAAAATTTTCGAGGGAATCATGAGCAATCATTTGAAAGAGAGAAATCACAAGAGTAGTTTGTAAGGTACACAGTTCCTTGATGTAGGTATCATAGGAAAAGCCATACACACCTAGCAGGGGTTAAGCTGGTTGGTTGGGGACTGCTTTACCATTGTGAGCAACCATGGGGAAGTTCTGAGAAGCCTTTCGCTTCTTTGACTTCTTAGGGGATCGTTCATCCATGGTCTTTGATTCCTCGATTGGTTTCTCGGCCGGTGGTGTTGTCGCCTGACTAGGTCCTGCCTGTCCTGGTGATTCTTGAGTGGCTTCATCCTGGAGATGATACATCGCCTATTCGCTGAGCGAATTTGGCTGCTTGCTCAGATATCTGGGCGTCATCGTGATGAAGAGACATTCTTGAAGAAAAAGAAAGGCATAGGGAGAAACAGGTGAAAGATTATTGGACAATCAAAACGGAATGATAACGCATGAAGATTGCGATCATTTGTTTGTTACCTAAGGCAAACAAATGAGACGGTGACTGATCAAAGTAAATGGGTCAAAAATAATGTATCGCGAAGACATGCTCGCCTATAAGTGAACACTCATCCCAAGAATTCCCAGGTAAGCACAACTGGTCTCGCGTCTGATGAGATGTATACGAAGTGCTTGCCTAGACAGAAAACCCAGAATACAGGCATTCACCCTTCCAGTTTGCACGTGTTCACATTATTTAAAACCCAAAACCTTGACGAAGTTTTGAAAACTCAAAGAGGTTCAAAACCATATAATAGAGAATTCAAAACCTTACAATAGAGGGTTCAAAACCTAGTAATCAATCATCCTAGAACAGATGATTTGTTTTCAAAGCGGTTTTGAAATTTATGTTCTTGTTGTGGTCGTCGCCTAAGGATAGGTGACGGTATTGTTTTATGACTAAACGCAAGTAAACTCGCGTTAGGGTCCTAAGAAGGTTATAGACTAGGTCAAAGCATTACTAATAACCTAATTCCCTATAACCATTGGCTCTGATACCAACTCTTCTGTCACACCCCGACCGCGTAAAACAACAAAGCGCGGCGGAAACATCGAGGCGTGTTGCAACAGAATCATTGTTTCATAACCATGGATATCAAAAAGTGTTTCGTTTTATTAAACATTGGATAATTACATCGTCTGGAAATCTAAATACATAATTTAAACATTGTCTATCATTGTTATTGAGTCACTAAGGCCTCGTCCAGTCTTATGTGAGCATGCATCCTATCAATCGATATCATTCAACAATACCTGAAACATATGTGAAAACGAGGTCAGCAAAGAAATGCTGGCGAATACATTGGTTTTGTAGGAGTGTCGAAATCATGGCTAGTTTAGATGTTGCAATACTTTATTAAAACCTTGTTTTGAAAAGAGTATAATATTGCATCTTAATTAACCAACTCAAATCAAGCGGGTTATAGTTTATAAAACCTCGTAGCCACGATTCTTAACCCAAAAACATTTGTTTTAGTAAAGCAAATTGTGAAACATCTCGAAATAAATCGTTAATAAAACTTGTTAATAAATCTCGTTAAAAACTCGTATAGTTTATATCATATCAAAAACCTCGTTTGTGTGACATCGTTTACCCAATCGTTAAAACATCGTGTGAAAAACCAATCGTTTACCCAATCGTTAAAACATCGTGTGAAAACCAATCGTTTAACATCGTATCGTCTAAATCATCCTTGTTTTAGTTGTGAATAACTTATGTATGGTTGCCTCGTAATAACATTCAAACCTTCGTGACTCGATATACCACCAAAGGGTATCTTTAATTCAACTCGCATTAATAAACCCTTACCAAAGGGTAAATTAACAATTACAGATTCAGTCGCTACCCACCACACCCACACATAACCACGGGTGTAATAAATAACGGGATTTGTCAAATCCTATGGTACCATAACCTAATACTGGTCGGCTTGATCATTGCTAATGAATATCATTTGTTATGTACCCCAATCAACAAGTTTGTTCACATTATCGAAATCGTTATTAGTTTTGTATAAATCGTCTTAATCGTTTTTGAAACCATCGTTATAACATCGAAAATCGTTTTGATACAATCGTTAACACCTTGAAAACATTTAGCACATATGAGTCACCCCAAAACAATTGAAAGCAGTAAAATAGGGGAATAATGTACTCGCCTGAGAGTGCTTAGGAGTCTTGAACAACTACCAAGTAAGCTAGAGGAGTCCCGGAAATCAAACGGTACCTAATATAGGTAACTACATAAATAACCCGGACCTAAATCGGAAGACTGGGTAGCAGGAGGGTTTGTAAACCAAATGAGTGTAGGAACTCATATGATATGGTTTAACAAAGCCTACATACTAAATGAAACTTAACCTAAGTGCTTTCGACCCATCGCGACCCATTAAGGTAACATACGTTACTTTAACGCGTCGTGCGCGTGAAACGCGTTCGGACCGTCTAACTAGTCCTATGACAAGTGTTATATGCCTAAACATGTTACATAATCAGTTATGTGACAAAAGTTTAGGTTACATATGCTTAATTACCAATTATACATGAAAAGGGTATTCTGGTAATTTACCTAAGGCATATAAACTACCTATCATACAACTACTCAAACGATGTGACCATAGGGTATAACCTCGGAAGGTTATGCCCTATACTAGGGTCACCTAATGTATTTGGTCGGATCCTAATGATCGACCAAACTGGGTCGGGTTCGAAGGTATAAGCGATTTATCAGATCGCTTACCCTACGACCCTAGACAACGTGGTAATCAGTAGGCATAGTCCCAAGGGACTATAACCAACGTGATTACAATCACGTTGCGAAGTTCAAACGAACTTCGCATTGACCATAACTGGCCAATGTAGAAAGTCAAACGAAGTTTGACTTTCAGACTCGATAAAACAATAAAAAAAAATAAATAAAAAAAAAATAAGGAAAAGAACGAAAGAATACTTACGAAGGGTCCCCGAATGCTAATTTCGATCCGAGAATCTCAGGTATGAAACAATGGTTTCAACTTAGAGTTTCTAAGATCAAAATTCTAGTGATTTTAAAGCATGGGGGGATGGGGTATTTATAGTAAAAGGTCCACCGTTAAGATCGTTTCATGGAAAAAAATGCCTTAATCCCATCCGTACATGTGTTGCAAAGTTATGGTGCTTAAATTCCATCCATACATGTGTTGCAAGGTTATGGTGCCTAAATTCCATCCTTATCCAATGACTAAGCAAGTTTAGAATGTGTGGTTGTGAATTAAACAAGGCTAATACATCGAATCTGGTCCCGAATGCGAAAAACGAACCAAATGACGCGACGAATGGATTTTTCTTATGGCGAACACTAAAATAAAATATTTTAGTGCTAACATAATTTTTTGGATGTCCGGATGTATTCAGAACGTAAGTTATGCGCGAAAATGCAAACTTGTGCACTTTCTGACACTTTTAGTCCCTGAATGACACCAAAGTTTATTTTAGCATACCGAACACCTCAAAGCCTATTTCTAAGCTATGTAAAGGATATTTATGGTATGTTTAACTTATGGTCATGTTCCGGAATGTTTGTTACAGTTCAAATTGACATACTTTCGCAGTTTGTCAAATTTAGTCCCTGTAAGCGAATTAACTTGTTTTTGCCATACCAAAGCCTTCAAAACTTATTTCTAAGTTATTTAAAGGTTATTTAAGGTATGTTAAGTCTATGTCACTATTCCGGAGTGTTTGTTGCATTAAACTGGTTATATTTACGTATGAAAGCGCGTATAACCTTCCAGAAAGCGATTTAGAGTTTGAAATTGAACAAGAATTGATATGTGCAAATGATACACATATTTTTACAAATACCAAGTATGAAATACAATATTTCATTGGTTTGGCATTTGTTTGATGGCCGTGGAGGCACAGGTGTTACATGAAGCTTATTATTAGCATGCTTATTACCCTTTTACTAGTTATCACAACATCTGCACAGAAAGGTGAGTTTAGATGTGTGTTCGTTTATAATATATGTTATCTTTAAATAAAAATGTAGATTAATCTCATCCTATAATATGTTTTAATTTACGTATAAGAATTTCAGATATTTTTGTTAACTTTATGGATTGTGTTAGATGTTGGGATTATTAATGAAGGTGGTGAGGACGGTGACATAGATCGACCCACATGTGAGGCACTTGAGAATTTGCCGAGCGGTAACTGTGGTAGAGGAGATTGTCACACGCTGTGTACCGATTTGCATGGGAGCGGCGCTTGGGGAGAATGCTCGGGTGCAACAGAGTGTCAATGTCATTTTCATTGTTAAAAGCCTCCACGTTACCTTGTTTAAGATTATCAAACATATGGTGTAATAGAGATATTTCTTTTCATAGTGTATGCATCATAATAATGATTAAGTATAAGATCGGTTTAAACGATATTTCTTTCTAAATTCAAAACGTTGTCATGGTGTTGGTTATCTATTTTGTGTAAGGTTCAATGTAACTAGAGGAATGAAATAGGTTAATGAATAAATTTAACTTTGAACAAAAACACAAAATGCTTTGTTTGATGTAAAATATAATAAAATTTTATAGCACTTTCAGACAGCATGTTTAGGAAATAAACCAAACTTTCAAATCTATAATGAAACTAAGATGTCACAAAAAATTGGCTGATTTGGGTTAACAAAAAGTTGCACATTAGTCAATTTATGTCCATTCATATCATACAACAGGTATATGCTTTGATCTCAAAGTGAACAACGGGTTAAACTGGCCCCAATAAATACTCGCTAAATCAAAATGGTTCTACATGATTTAATGAAGTGTACGACATGTCAAAACACCATTTTGTCATCTTCAATGGGCACGTTGGTGTCGAGCAGCATGTTGCATGACTTATGTTGTTTTAATATATAGACCTCCCTAAAATTTTCTATCACAAAATCAAATACCTAAATGAAAATTTCAAAATAATATGTTTCTATACAAGAACAACCGTTTAATATAAGATTTACGATTCTAAGACACTAAAAATAGTACACCACCCTCTGTCATTCAAACGCCAAAAACTGGGAGGCCTCATACGTTGTAATTACCCATGGCACGTAGATTCTTAAGTTAGAAAATTCATCCCTAAACTAGATGAAAACGTTTGAAACATCACTATTAAGTAGATAACATGATTGTTCAAATTACTATAACAGTTATTAGCAAAAACAAATTGAACAGAATGCAGGTCTCTCAGGACGTGCCTTTGGTGCATTTCTACCGACATTTCTCGTTTAATTCTTAAATGATTTTTCTTAAAATAAAAACTAACTAGATAAAGTTATAACTAAAATACCATTTTTTAAATATTTGGAATAATTGAAAATGTAATATCTGTATGTTGATACATGATGTGGACGCGACTCGACTCGACGCGACTCGGCTTGAACCACGACATTCCTCCGTCGTGTGATTGAAGACTACAAGCGGGCCAAGACATAAAGGACTTACACACTAGTCCCTGGGCTGAAGCAGATCTACAAAACAAGACACTTGGGCTGGTAACTGTTTGGCGAATCATCTTTGGGCCCAAGCCCATTATCGGGGAAACAGGGATATGGTTGACGAAACAAGCCTGTTTCGTCAACAAATGTTCACTTTCGTCGCTGATTCGTCATGTTTTGGTTTGTTTCGTCAAACTGTTTCAGATTCGCCAAGTCAGATTCGCCAAAGATGTGATTCGTTGTGCTGTGTCTATAAATAGTCTGTCTGTGGATAAGAAAAGATAGAACACATGAGAGAACACACAGAGAGCAAACACACACACACACGAGAGTTTGAGAGAGTTTGCAGAATATATTTGTAAACATTGCTTTGTAACTGAACCTTTCATACGTATTAATACAGAGGTGTTAATCGGTGAATATTGTGTGTCGTGTATTTGCGTGTTCGATCTCGGTTTGCTTTCCCGGTTGGATTCCGCACAACCGGGTTGGTTTGTACACAAGGATTAGGCGACTAGATCCTCCCCTAGCCGGACCTACAAGTGGTATCAGAGCCTTGGCTCTTCTCCTTGTTAAAACCGAGTGTGTTCTTGGTTTGTTTTCGGGTGTTAAAGTTCATATTTTTCTGGAAACAACTTAAAATCTGGTTAAAATCTTATTATTTTGCTTTTTGTTTGACTAAAAACCCTGTTATTTTTCATGTTTACATGTTAGTTATGGGTTTTTGTTACACACTTTAGCAAAATATTGTGTTCGGAGAGTTTCGGTTCACCGGAAAACTTATTTTTCTGGGTGGTGTTCTTGAAATCTTCATTGTGTTCTTCATAAGTAACACTTTTTGATCCTAAAATTTTAAGTGATAAGGTGTTTGTGTCATTGAAAATTGTAATCTGATTAAAATATTGTAAGTCATCATTTGGTTGGTAATTTGGTAATGGTGTAGCCGAAAGCATGTTTGCGTGTGTCAGGTTAAGATAAAAGTCAAAAAGTTTACCAACTCTCTGAAACACCCATCGGCGAAACAGAATTTCACTTTCGTCGACCTTGTTGGGCTTATAACCTGTTTCGTCAAAACCATAAGTGGGCCTAATATTGCCTTGTTTCGTCAAGGCCCAAAGCAACAATTACATCAGTCTGTTTCGCCAATCAATTAACTTGGGCCTGTTAAAATTTCAAAATCTGTTTCGTCAAGTTAAAGTTGCATCATCCTGTTTCGTCAATAACATAAGAATTTTTGTTTCGTCAACAAGGTGTCTTAGAGTCTGTTTCGCCAAACAAGTAAATTGGGCCTAAACTGAACTGGGCCTGTTTCGTCAACATTTTGTTTCGTCGAGTGTGTTGGTATTTTTAACAGAAGGGTTGCATTTGTGATTTAACTGTTTGTTTCAAGTGTGTTAATCTGGTTGTTATCATTCGAGATATTAACATAGTTTGTGAAAATTAATTTTTCAAATTTTAAATCAATTTTCACTTAATATATTAATTTTATAAAATGGGAACAAACGGTGAGTGGTGGACTCAATTAACTTCGACTCCACAATCATCAGCTACACAACCTGAGCCAGAGTTTGACAAAAATGCATTCTTGCGAGCTATTGCCCCAACTCAAGCTGCAATGATAACTGCAAATCAATGGGCATTGGTCACAAATCAAAGCAGCAGCATTCAATCTATGATGCAGAACGACAGTGAAACTGGCACAAGCACAAAACCGCCAAAGTTAAATCACATCAATGATTGGGGATGGTGGAAAGAGAGACTAAGAACTTATGTTCAGGGGCAAGGTCAAGATCTATGGATGTGTTTCTTCACTCCATTTGACAATGAGTTGGAAGTTGCAGGATCTAATCCACAAACTTACAGCACTATGTCTGATGAAGATAAGAAGAAATTTGAGTTAGAAAAGAAAGCATTCATGATTCTCACACAAGCTCTTAACAAAGACATTTACCACCAGTTTGTTTACTGCACGACAACTAAAAGCTTGTGGGATATGCTCACGTTACGATGTGAAGGAAATGCTCAATCAAGAAAGATCAAACAAGATTTACTGAAGAAAGAGTTTGAAGGATTCACGTGTATGGAGAATGAGACTTTGGCAGATTTATCTACAAGATTCCATCACTTGTTGAGCGAGATGTTTGCTTTTAAAGTCACTGCCGCTCCACAAGAAATGACGAAGAGATTTGCTGATAGCTTACCAGCAAAGTGGAGCAGTTATCTTGAAATCCTTAAAGAAAATGGTGTTTTAGACACAATCACCGTTTATGAGTTAATTCAAAAATTGGAGAACAAGGATGTAGAAGAAAAACTGAAGGCAAAAAGAACACTCACTCCTCAAAGTCCAGAGATGTATTTTGGGATTGCTGGAGGTATTGGTGGAGAAAAACCAGCTTCTCAACACGCGAAGCTTCAAACAGCTTTCATCTCAAACACTGGATCATCAACAACAGATCAGTTTGATCCTTCAGCATACTTGATGTATCCAAGATCAGATGTGAAACCGACAGCTCCTCAGCAGCAACAACCGCAACAGCAAGGGTTTTATGGAAACACTTCAAACTTTCAAGCCACTTCCAATCCAAACACTGTCAGATTAGACACTTCCAACTTTTCCAAAGTCAGTGTCGAAATAGCCAAGGAGCATATGGAGATGTTGAATACCTTGGTTAGTGCTTACTGTGGATTGATCGCAGGTCAGATTGGGAATATCAATCTAACCAATGAAGATTATCAGCAAGTGGATAGAGATGAGTTTGAAATGATGGATATCAAATGGGCTCTTGCTAGTGCAATCCGAAGAGCGAAGGAGTATATGGAAAGGACCGGGAGAAACAACTTGGAAAGCAAGAAAGACACCAAGTATAGGTTCGACAAGCAAGCTGTAACATGCTTTAACTGTGGTGAACGAGGTCATTTCAAAAGGGAATGCACAAGACCAGCTCAGCATGGAAACCAAAATCCCTTCAGAAATCAAGGCAACCAGCAGAACCAGAACAGGAACAATGTCCGTACGTTGATACCTGTCAACAACCAAAGCCAACCGGGGTCATCAAATGCCAACCGGGGACTCGTGGTTCAAATAGATGAAGGTTGTGATTGGTCGCTTCAGCTTGGAGAAGGAGGAAATGGTGGAACAGCATGTTATGCTAAAGTGACTGAGAAGATAGTAGAACCCGTGTCTGCTGGTGAATCTTCAGAAGATGAAGATAGTTCGGGTTATAGTGGGAGCATGGATGGGGAATCACTTGATGTTGGTGATTTATCAAGTGATACTTTAGATTTGAATTTGAAGGTTGATGAACTTCTGGCTGAAGCTGAAGTATTATGCAAGAGGAGATCTATTCTTTGCCAGAAATCTGCTGGAACTTCCGAGAAGCTTCCTAAGTTCTTCTCTGAAGATGGATCTCTTTCTTTCCATTCAGCCTTTACGGCTAATGTCGACAGTTCATCAGGTCAGGTAAATGTCGATGAACCCACTGTAGTTAGCTGTGAAAATTGTGATAGTTTAAAGGTTAAATATGCTGAACAGGAAAAGCAGTTTGAAGTCACAAACAAACACAATCAACAATTGATTGTTGATCTTTCTAAAGCAACTGAAGCTAACTTGTTTTTAACCAGAAATGAAAAGGAATTTAAAGCTACAATTGCGTCATTAAAACATGATGTTTCTGAATTACAAAAGGTTGTTTTGAGAAAACAACATGCTAACAATGATTTAATTGACACAATTGAAAAGCAAATGGTAGAGTTAGCAACAGCTAGATGTGAATGTGAGACAATTAAGCAGAAATTGGAAAGCTATTCCAATTCCCGCTATGTTTTGGATCACATTATTGATGTTCAAAAGAAAAAGGGGGATAGGAAGTGTAATGGATTCAAATCATGTCCTCCCCCAATGAATCACAATTACTCCAAATTGCCTGATGACGAGTATATGCCCCGTTTTGAACCTACTGTGCCACTCAGTCTAGATGACTTTGCAGCAGGCCTCGGGTTCACAACTGGTACATCATCCTCGGGTCAATCAGAATCTGAAACTGAGAATGTGACAGATTCATCGTGTGTTAAGGAACAGAGTCCTCCCATTGTTGAGGATACTGATTCTTCGGATGATGAATCTGAAGTAATTGTGAATCAACAGTCTAACTCGGTTACAACAGATATTCCAATCGAGAATCACATCTTGTGTGATCCACCAGTGGAACCGAGTAAGACTGAAATGTCAAAAGGAATGGAGTCCCTTGTAACTAGTTGTGAAGGGAATAACTTGTTGTACACGCTCAAAGGAGATGACAAAATCTACTCTAACAAAGATTTTCCAATTAAAAATGTAAATCAAGATTTAATTGAACAAATTTTTGAAGGATGTATTGATAAGTTTTTGGGAAACAAAAGTGGCAAAGTCACCGTCACTCAATGTGATCCAATTCCGTGTGAACAAATTAGAAAACAATACGGAAACCAAAAACAACCAATTGAGCGAAAACAACAAGTCAACTCCGGAAAGGGTAAGGTACAGGGAAAGAAGGCTCAGAACAAGAATGTTCAAGCACCTAAAGTTCAGCAGCAAAAGGTGCAAAACAAAAGAGCCCCTGTTAAGAAAAGAGAACCGAAAGTGAACTTTGTTGGATCCAAGGGTACAGATAAACCTGAAACATTTCAGGATAAATCTAACATTGATTTTGTAAAACAAGTTAGAATTTTAAAACGAAATGATCAGAATAATTACACCCAACAAACAAACGGATGTGATTTAGGTCCAAGCTCGTCTAGATCACAAAGTTCATTGTCTGGTTCTTCGTCTGGTCATCAACATGTTTCTCCGAGGTTTGTAGAGCGGAGAATGTGTTTTGAGTGTGGCACAATTGGGCATATTGTAAGATACTGCCCATACCTGCAAAAGTTGAAGGCCAAAGCAAGTGCTCCCCAAGAAACCAATTACCAAAAACGATCAGTTTCCCTGAAACAAGACCCACGTGTCTTGAAAGAAAGGGAAAAGAAGTTAAAACAAAAGAATCAAAAGGTAATTGAGAAGGTCTTAAAATCAGAAGTCAAAGAAGAAAAACCTGTACAAGCTTCGAGACCTAAAACGGATAAAGTTTCAGGGGGAGTCTCACCAGTTCCAGGTCATTGAGAGGTTGAAATAACCTTTGTCGATGATGACGGACGACCCAAGTCTGTTAAGGCTTGGGTCACTCTCTCCAACTAATCTTTGATTGAGTGTGCAGGATGTTCCTGGAGGAACTATCGATAATCGTAAGATTGTTGATAGTGGAGTATCCATGCACAGAATAGGCGACAGAAGAAGTTGTTGCCTTTGATGGAGAGAAAAATGAGAAAGAGAACAAAATTGTCTGTTGAAAGAATTTGAATAGCTTCGAAAAAAAAAAATTGCAAATCATTCCAAAGTTTGATTGTTAAAGGCTTTGATCGGGTCCCCAGGGATAGATTCACGTAAAATGTACGCACCTGCAGCACGTTTGAAGTTCAAAGTCCACAAGATAAACGTGCAGTGTACATTTCTCCACGGTGTGTTTGAAGAAAATGTGTTGGTTGAACAAACCAACCGGGTGTGCAGATGCCTTGGCATGGATTGAACAACCGCACACTACTTCTGAAAGAGAAAGACAAAAACCTTCGCTGGTGAAATATGGAAGACCAGCCGGACCCAAAGGTTTATGATCTTGTTGCTATCAAGAGACTTCTCAGTAGCTTCAAAGAATCGACTTTGAAATCCACACCGGGTGGATATCCAGTTTGGGAGAGCATTCAAATTCCTTGCAATGCACGAAGCAGTTGCAGGATACGGTTTTAAAATTCTAATCTTTCCTTTACTTGTCGTCATTTAAGCTGCTTTATGAATTTGTTGTCCTCTCGTAAAGCACTCTTTGGCCAGACAATGTTGTCTTGGTCCGCACCGCTTACCGACATGCCAACTGATTTTTCCAAAATTCGATAAATCTTTTGTGATTAAATCTTGATTTTGGTAAACGGCATTGAGGTAAAACATGAGTTAACCAACATCGGAAAGTCATTTTTGTAAATACCTTTGTGTTTTTAAATTTTATCTTAGTTTGTTGATTTTAGGGGGAGTAAATCCAAATTTGAAAAATCCAAAAACATCGAAAAATTTCAAAAGCACAAAAACAATAGAAAAACAAAAATGAGTTTCCTGGCGAGCAAAAGAGAAAATGATAGTACATCAGTGGTCTGTCTAAACCTCTTTAAACCTTAAATTGAAAAACGATAAGCAGCTCTATATAAGATGTATCGGTAGGCTCACAATCATTTTAAAGTGTGCAGGGTGATATAAACTTAAATCGACTGAAGACCAGGTGGGAACCATTCATTGGCATATGGTCTTAGTACCGAAATTTCGTTTGAGAGATTGCCGAGGTTCTGAGATATTCGGTCTTTATGCTGCTTATCATCTGGGTATCATGGTTGTATCTTTTACCGAAAAATAACGGGGACGCAACTCTAGATCTTCCATGATACCATACATACGTGTACATATTGCATTCGACCTAAATAAGTGATCAACAATCACATGTCCAAACAAATAAGTGATAATATATCACAGATTCTTTCCGGGAGTCAAGTTCGTCTCTCTGCTGTACGAAAGTACTGACCTGTTCACGGACTTGCTCCTGTGCCCTCATGCATCGAAAATCAAGTTCCTCATCAATAAGTGATTCTATCACATAGGGCTTGTTTTCAATCAAAATAAGTGAGAATCTCACATCATATACGGTCAAACAGATGATAATCGGTATACTCACCGGTAAGATGAACCCTCGTGCATACCTTGATACGGGAATGTGTCGTGATGTGGATGAACACCGGTCGGTAAGTATAAATCATACCTTAACGTATCCCCTCGCCATGATTACAAATGATAAGTTGAGTTTATGTGGACAACAATACCGATAATTGTTATAGGATGCTTATCTTAATGTTAACTAAAAGAACAACAAGAGCGTTTTGACATGACCGTACACTGATATGATTCTCTTACCCTCGAAACTCACAAAAAGAATGTCTGTAGATATTTATTTACTGTTTTCAGTTTATGCATCTTTGTATATATTTATTTATTGTTTTCCGTCTTTACTTTTGAAAAATGAAAAATTTCAAAAAGATTTTAGGTGTGTTTTAATATAAACTTTATAAAAGCCAAAAAGATTTTGCTTCTAGTTTATTTTTGATTGACTGATGTTGGAACTCGAGTCTATCCTACCCAAAATCCTGATCGTAAGCCGGAAAACAATTGCACCTTCATAAACTGTCGAAGTTAACAAGTTTTGAAAGTTAAAGGACTAAAATTGTACATTTTCTAAACTTTCAAACTGTTGTCGGTTGGTGTTTGATTGAGATTTGATCTCATATGTGTCATTTGTTTAAATGTTAACTATATTCCAAGCGGTTGTTCTCATTATGCGTTTAGCTTTCTTGCATGTGCAGATGCTAAAGGCGAGGAGAACATGTTCGATGACAAGTTTTGGAATGAAGACACGAAGTGGAGGCACTCAAAGGATAAAGTGATCGAGTTGCCGCTGACACTTCATCAACACCACAAGGATCTCAAGTTATAAAGATCAAGTCGTTCACGAGCATAACTCAAGGGGGAGCTTATGTTAAGGGGGAGTTTGTCAACACACTTCCTACATGAAACGGGGAGTTTGTTGATACACTTTCTGCTTACAAGACGTGAAGACTTTGAAGATCCTCCGACTTAGAAGACATGAAAGGCGAATCTCGCGAGTAGCGTCCAAGGGGGAGTTTGTTGATACATGATGTGGACGCGACTCGACTCGACGCGACTCGGCTTGAACCACGACATTCCTCCGTCGTGTGATTGAAGACTACAAGCGGGCCAAGACATAAAGGACTTACACACTAGTCCCTGGGCTGAAGCAGATCTACAAAACAAGACACTTGGGCTGGTAACTGTTTGGCGAATCATCTTTGGGCCCAAGCCCATTATCGGGGAAACAGGGATATGGTTGACGAAACAAGCCTGTTTCGTCAACAAATGTTCACTTTCGTCGCTGATTCGTCATGTTTTGGTTTGTTTCGTCAAACTGTTTCAGATTCGCCAAGTCAGATTCGCCAAAGATGTGATTCGTTGTGCTGTGTCTATAAATAGTCTGTCTGTGGATAAGAAAAGATAGAACACATGAGAGAACACACAGAGAGCAAACACACACACACACACGAGAGTTTGAGAGAGTTTGCAGAATATATTTGTAAACATTGCTTTGTAACTGAACCTTTCATACGTATTAATACAGAGGTGTTAATCGGTGAATATTGCGTGTCGTGTATTTGCGTGTTCGATCTCGGTTTGCTTTCCCGGTTGGATTCCGCACAACCGGGTTGGTTTGTACACAAGGATTAGGCGACTAGATCCTCCCCTAGCCGGACCTACACTGTAACATATTTGAAAAATAAGGGAATGAAATATAAGTTGTTGTTATAAGTTATGTTCATCAAAATAAAAGAAAGTAATTTATTGTTATATCTGTTTCATCAAATATTGTACTTGGTATTACCATAAACCTTAACTTATAACATATAGTATTTAATATGCTAAACCGACAATACAACCGTTTTAATGTTATTACTCCAACTCATCCTATAAATGCACATCTTTGTAAACCAAATTTTTTCAACTTACTTATCGCAGTACACTTGAACACTAAGCAACAACACACAAGAAATGAAGCTTATTATTAGCATGCTTATTACCCTTTTACTAGTTATCACAACATCTGCACAGAAAGGTGTGTTTAGATGTGTGTTCGTTTATAATATATGTTATCTTTAAATAAAAATGTAGATTAATCTCATCCTATAATATGTTTTAATTTACGTATAAGAATTTCAGATATTTTTGTTAACTTTATGGATTGTGTTAGATGTTGGGATTATTAATGAAGGTGGTGAGGACGGTGACATAGATCGACCCACATGTGAGGCACTTGAGAATTTGCCGAGCGGTAACTGTGGTAGAGGAGATTGTCACACGCTGTGTACCGATTTGCATGGGAGCGGCGCTTGGGGAGAATGCTCGGGTGCAACAGAGTGTCAATGTCATTTTCATTGTTAAAAGCCTCCACGTTACCTTGTTTAAGATTATCAAACATATGGTGTAATAGAGATATTTCTTTTCATAGTGTATGCATCATAATAATGATTAAGTATAAGATCGGTTTAAACGATATTTCTTTCTAAATTCAAAACGTTGTCATGGTGTTGGTTATCTATTTTGTGTAAGGTTCAATGTAACTAGAGGAATGAAATAGGTTAATGAATAAATTTAACTTTGAACAAAAACACAAAATGCTTTGTTTGATGTAAAATATAATAAAATTTTATAGCACTTTCAGATAGCATGTTTAGGAAATAAACCAAACTTTCAAATCTATAATGAAACTAAGATGTCACAAAAAATTGGCTGATTTGGGTTAACAAAAAGTTGCACATTAGTCAATTTATGTCCATTCATATCATACAACAGGTATATGCTTTGATCTCAAAGTGAACAACGGGTTAAACTGGCCACAATAAAAACTCGCTAAATCAAAATGGTTCTACATGATTTAATGAAGTGTACGACATGTCAAAACCCCATTTTGTCATCTTCAATGGGCACGTTGGTGTCGAGCAGCATGTTGCATGACTTATGTTGTTTTAATATATAGACCTCCCTAAAATTTTCTTTCACAAAATCAAATACCTAAATGAAAATTTCAAAATAATATGTTTCTATACAAGAACAACCGTTTAATATAAGATTTATGATTCTAAGACACTAAAAATATTACACCACCCTCTGTCATTCAAACGCCAAAAACTGGGAGGCCTCATACGTTGTAATTACCCATGGCACGTAGATTCTTAAGTTAGAAAATTCATCCGTAAACTAGATGAAAACGTTTGAAACATCACTATCAAGTAGATAACATGATTGTTCAAATTACTATAACAGTTATTAGCAAAAACAAATTGAACAGAATGCAGGTCTCTCAGGACGTGCCTTTGGTGCATTTCTACCGACATTTCTCGTTTAATTTTTAAATGATTTTTCTTAAAATAAAAACTAACTAGATAAAGTTATAACTAAAATACCATTTTTTAAATATTTGGAATAATTGAAAATGTAATATCTGTAACATATTTGAAAAATAAGGGAATGAAATATAAGTTGTTATAAGTTATGTTCATCAAAATAAAAGAAAGTAATTTATTGTTATATCTGTTTCATCAAATATTGTACTTGGTATTACCATAAACCTTAACTTATAACATATAGTATTTAATATTCTAAACCGACAATACAACCGTTTTAATGTTATTACTCCAACTCATCCTATAAATGCACATCTTTATAAACCAAATTTTTTCAACTTACTTATCGCAGTACACTTGAACACTAAGCAACAACACACAAGAAATGAAGCTTATTATTAGCATGCTTATTACCCTTTTACTAGTTATCACAACATCTGCACAGAAAGGTGAGTTTAGATGTGTGTTCGTTTATAATATACGTTATCTTTAAATAAAAATGTAGATTAATCTCATCCTATAATATGTTTTAATTTACGTATAAGAATTTCAGATATTTTTGTTAACTTTATGGATTGTGTTAGATGTTGGGATTATTAATGAAGGTGGTGAGGACGGTGACATAGATCGACCCACATGTGAGGCACTTGAGAATTTGCCGAGCGGTAACTGTGGTAGAGGAGATTGTCACACGCTGTGTACCGATTTGCATGGGAGCGGCGCTTGGGGAGAATGCTCGGGTGCAACAGAGTGTCAATGTCATTTTCATTGTTAAAAGCCTCCACGTTACCTTGTTTAAGATTATCAAACATATGGTGTAATAGAGATATTTCTTTTCATAGTGTATGCATCATAATAATGATTAAGTATAAGATCGGTTTAAACGATATTTCTTTCTAAATTCAAAACGTTGTCATGGTGTTGGTTATCTATTTTGTGTAAGGTTCAATGTAACTAGAGGAATGAAATAGGTTAATGAATAAATTTAACTTTGAGCAAAAACACAAAATGCTTTGTTTGATGTAAAATATAATAAAATTTTATAGCACTTTCAGACAGCATGTTTAGGAAATAAACCAAACTTTCAAATCTATAATGAAACTAAGATGTCACAAAAAATTGGCTGATTTGGGTTAACAAAAAGTTGCACATTAGTCAATTTATGTCCATTCATATCATACAACAGGTATATGCTTTGATCTCAAAGTGAACAACGGGTTAAACTGGCCACAATAAGTACTCGCTAAATCAAAATGGTTCTACATGATTTAATGAAGTGTACGACATGTCAAAACACCATTTTGTCATCTTCAATGGGCACGTTGGTGTCGAGCTGCATGTTGCATGACCGTTGTTTTAATATATAGACCTCCCTAAAATTTTCTTTCACAAAATCAAATACCTAAATGAAAATTTCAAAATAATATGTTTCTATACAAGAACAACCGTTTAATATAAGATTTACGATTCTAAGACACTAAAAATAGTACACCGCCCTCTGTCATTCAAACGCCAAAAACTGAGAGGCCTCATACGTTGTAATTACCCGTGGCACGTAGATTCTTAAGTTAGAAAATTTATCCGTAAACTAGATGAAAACGTTTGAAACATCACTATCAAGTAGATAACATGATTGTTCAAATTACTATTACAGTTATTAGCAAAAACAAATTGAACCGAATGCAGGTCTCTCAGGACGTGCCTTTGGTGCATTTCTACCGACATTTCTCGTTTAATTTTTAAATGCTTTTTCTTAAAATAAAAACTAACTAGATAAAGTTATAACTAAAATACCATTTTTTAAATATTTGGAATAATTGAAAATGTAATATCTGTAACATATTTGAAAAATAAGGGAATGAAATATAATTGTTGTTATAAGTTATGTTCATCAAAATAAAAGAAAGTAATTTATTGTTATATCTGTTTCATCAAATATTGTACTTGGTATTACCATAAACCTTAACTTATAACATATAGTATTTAATATGCTAAACCGACAATACAACCGTTTTAATGTTATTACTCCAACTCATCCTATAAATGCACATCTTTGTAAACCAAATTTTTTCAACTTACTTATCACAGTACACTTGAAAACTAAGCAACAACACACAAGAAATGAAGCTTATTATTAGCATGCTTATTACCCTTTTACTAGTTATTGTAGGTCCCTCTCGAAGGTTGAGGTTTAACCTATTCCTTGTTATATCTAACACACTAGCGAGTGCGGAATCCAAGCTAGCATGCAAACCGGAATGAACAAGCAAGAACAAGCACAAACACAACACAAGAATTTCACCGATTAACACCACTTGTATTAAACGTATGAAAGGTTCGGTTACAAGCTCAATGTTTACAAATCAGTTTTGCAAACTCTCACAAACTTTCGTGTGTGTGTGTGTTCCTGACAGAATGCTCTCAACAGAATGCTCTCCTTTTGTCTATCTATTTTTCTGTCTCTCTGTCTCTGAAGTGCTCTCTTGAAATGAACACAACACATGGGTATATATACCCGAACATAGCATGGTCTGGTCGAAGGATCAGATAGATGATCGAAGGATCATCTATCGACCAGAAACAGCTCGAACGATCAACATGTACCTCGAAGGATGGGATCTTTCGAGGTCCATCCATCGAAGGCTATCTTTCGAGCTCATCGAAGGATATAAGCAATCCTTCGATGACACATCCTTCGACCCAAGCACTATACAAACAAAGTGTTGACTGTTTGGCCAAGTCAAACCAGGAGGATGGTTGACTTGGTCAAACTTACAAGACTAACAAAGACATCGTTTTGTATACGGACAAAGTACAGACACAAGTGCACCAACAAACTCCCCCTTGGCTGTAGCTTTGTCTTGATCTTCATTCTTGTAAGTCTCTCGTGTCTTCAAGTCTTTGACTTCTTTTCAAGTCTTCAATGTCGGAGGATCTTTAAAGTCTTCACATCTTGAAAGTAGAAAGTGTACCAACAAACTCCCCGTTTCATGTAGGAAGTGTGTTGACAAACTCCCCCTTAACATAAGCTCCCCCTTGAGTTATGCTCGTGAATGACTTGATCTTTATGAAGTAAGATCCTTGTGGTGTTGATGATGGTCAGCGGCAACTCGATCATCTTCATCATTTGAGTGCCTTCACGTCGTGTCTTCATTCCGAAGCTTGTCATCGACCATGTTCTCCTAGCCTTTAGAATCTGCACATGCAAGAAATCTAAACGCGTAATGAGAACAACCGCCTGGAATATAGTAAACATAAACAAACGACACACATGTGACCATTGTTCAAACAAACACCGTCCGACAGTTTGAAAGTTTAAAATATTTTATCAATTTCAATTTTAAATTTCAAAACTTTGCAAATTTCGACCGTTTATGAAGATTTAGTCATTTTCGGTTTTCGTTCAGGTTTCAGGTAACGAAGACTCGAGTTCCAACATCGTACGATCGAAAATAAAACAGAAATAGAATCTTTTTGGCTTTTATAAAGTTTATATTAAAACACGCCTAAAATCTTTTTGGACTTTTTGAATATTTCAAATGTAAAGACTGAAAGCAGTAAATAAATATATACAAAGATGCAGAAAATTAAAGCATTAAATAAATATTTACAGACATTCTTTTTGCGAGTTTCGAGGGTAAGAGAATCATATCAGTGTACGGTCATGTCAAAACGCTCTTGTTGTTCAATTAATTAACATTAAAATAAGCATCCTATAACAATTATCGGTATTGTTGTCCACATAAACTCAACTTATCATTTGTAATCATGGCGAGGGGATACGTTAAGGTATGATTTATACTTACCGACCGGTGTTCATCCACATCACGACACATTCCCGTATCAAGGTATGCACGAGGGTTCATCTTACCGGTGAGTATACCGATTATCATCTGTTTGACCGTATATGATGTGAGATTCTCACTTATTTTGATTTGAAAACAAGCCCTATGTGATATAATCACTTATTGATGAGGAACTTGATTTTCAATGCATGAGGGCACAGGAGCAAGTCCGTGAACAGGTCAGTACTTTCGTACAGCAGAGAGACGAACTTGACTCCCGGAAAGAATTTGTGATATATTATCACTTATTTGTTTGGACATGTGATTGTTTATCACTTATTGAGGTCGTATGCAGTATGTACACGTATGTATGGTATCATGGCAGATCTAGACTTGCGTCCCCGTTATTTTTCGGTAAAAGATACAACCATGATACCCAGATGATAAGCAGCATAAAGACCGAATATCTCAGAACCTCGGCAATCTATCAAACGAAATTTCGGTACTAAGACCATATGCCAATGAATGGTTCCCACCCAGTCTTCAGTCGATTTAAGTTTATATCACCCTGCACACTTTAAAATGATTGTGAGCCTACCGATACATCTTATATAGAGCTGCTTATCGTTTTTCATTTTAGGTTTAAAGAGGTTTAGACAGACCACTGATGTACTATCATTTTCTCTTTTGCTCGCCAGGAAACTCATTTTTGCTTTTCTATTGTTTTTGTGTTTTTGAAATTTTTCAATGTTTTTGGATTTTCAAATTTTTAGATTTACTCCCCCTAAAATCAACAAACTAAGATAAATTTAAAACGCAAAGGTATTTACAAAAATGATTTTCCGATGTTGGTTTACTCTTGCTTGACCTTAATGCCGTTTACCAATAATAAATAGTCAAATCTTGATTTGTCAAAAGCTTTGGTAAAAAGGTCGGCACGTTGGTCATCGGTGTGGACGTAAGCAACATCGATTAGCCTTTTCTCAAAGCAATCACGTATGAAGTGATACTTAATGTCGATGTGCTTAGTCTTTGAATGCTGCACAGGATTTCTAGTGATCTGTAAGGCAGCAGAATTATCAACGTAAATAGGAGTAGTTAGGAATTCAAAACCGTAGTCGCGCATTTGTTGTTGGATCCACATGACTTGGGAGCAACAACTTGAGGCAGCAATGTATTCAGCTTCGCATGTTGATGTAGCGACGCACGTCTGCTTCTTGCACTGCCATGTGACTAGGCGATTTCCCAAAAACTGACATCCAGCCGTTGTGGATTTGCCGTCGATTTTGCATCCGCCAAAATCAGAATCACTGAATGCGATCAAGTCAAAGTTATTATCCCTAGGGTACCATAGACCGGTGTCAGGGCAACCCTTCAAATAACGAAAAATCCTTTTTACAGCTGCAAGATGTGAGGCCTTCGGGTTCACTTGATATCTGGCAAGCAGGCACGTTGGGTACATTATATCTGGTCTTGATGCTGTGAGGTACATAAGAGATCCGATCATCGCGCGGTAATATGAGGGGCTAACATCTTGACCCTTCAAGTCTGGAGTAATTCCGTGATTTTGTGGCAATGGGGTACCGATGGGCGTTGCATCCGACATCTGGAACCGGCTCAAGATGTCACCAACATATTTAGTCTGATGGATGAATATCCCAGACTCAGTTTGTTGTACTTGTAGGCCCAAAAAGAAAGTCATTTCCCCCATAGCACTCATCTCGAATTTATCCTGCATGATGCGCTCGAAATTCCTACACAAAACATCATTAGTAGAACCAAATATAATATCATCAACGTATACCTGTACCAGTAGAAGATCTCCATCTTGTTCTTTGACGAAAAGAGTACAGTCGATAAGACCTCTGCGAAATCCATTCTCTAGCAGATAATTTGATAAGGTTGCGTACCAAGCTCGCGGTGCTTGATGAAGACCATAGAGAGCTTTGTTGAGCAACCAAACCCGATCGGGATGGATAGGATCTTCAAAACCTGGAGGCTGTTCGACGTACACCTCTTCTTCCACCACACCATGTAAGAATGCACTTTTCACGTCCATCTGGTATACCTTGAAACCTTTGAATGAGGCATAAGCCAGAAATATCCGAATTGCTTCTAGACGTGCAACAGGTGCATACACTTCGTTGTAGTCGATTCCTTCAATCTGACGAAAACCTTGAACGACTAGCCTTGCTTTGTTCCGAATAACAATTCCACGGTCATCCTTCTTGCATTTAAACACCCAACGGGTACCAATCTTCTTGTAACCAGAAGGTTTCTCTACGAGTTTCCAGACACCAAGCTTCTGGAATTGTTGCAGTTCTTCCTGCATCGCTTCAACCCAAGAGCTATCTTTCAATGCATCTTTCCAAGTTCTTGGTTCTTCCTGCGAGACATAACACGCGAAAGACCAATCATTTTGTTGACCAGATTCTCGGATAGCCGTATACAAGCCTGCATTGTTGTTGTTTCGCAACATGTTTCTTGTTTGAACGCCACTTTGCACATTTCCGATGATGTTTTGTTGAGGATGGGTATTGTGAATCCTTGTTTCTGGATTATCTTGAACTGGAATATTTGTACCCAGATTGTTGAGATTGAGATCAACAATTAATTCAATGCCCGGAATTGACGAAGAGGATGATGCAGTAGCTTCAGCTGTTCCAGGGACGCCCACTGGAGGAATACCCTCTGAAGTACCATGAACTGCTGTAATTGGAACTTCTTGATCTGCATCTAGGAATTCATCATCCTCTGAAGATTCGTTCAATTCGGTAGCATCGTGAAAATCCTCATTGTCGAGAGCATTATTGTTCACTGAAGATGGTTCTTGATTGACAATAATGGGACGAACCAACGGTGAATCTATTGCATTGTCACTCTCGAAAAACATCCTTGCCGCAGCATTTTCTTCAACTGCTTCAACATTGATCGAATTGAAAAAGTCATCGTACTCAAACATCCAAGGCTGACCAGGATTTTTGACTGGTAAAGTGTGCCTTTGTACTCTGACTTCAGACCATTCCTCGACCCTTTTAGTCTCTAGATTCCAGACTCTTAAGTTCGGGGTGGAATACCCAAGAAAGTATCCATCAATTGCTCTAGCCCCAAACTTTCCATTAGGATCGATTATTATGCACGGAGCTCCAAACGGTTCAAGATATGACAAATCTGGTTTCCGTTTGTTGATAAGCTCAAAACAGGTCTTGTTGTGCCTTTTGACTGTAAGGACTCGGTTCAATGTATAACATGCAGAGGCCACAGCTTCAGTCCAGAATGGAATCGGCAATTGTGACTCTACCAACATTGTCCTAGCAGTCTCGATCAATGTGCGGTTCTTACGTTCAGCGACGCCATTCTGTTGAGGAGTATAAGCTGCACTAAATTCGTGAAGAATACCTTTTGAAGTGCAAAACTCCGCCATGGCATGATTTTTGAATTCAGTACCATTGTCGCTACGTATCCGCCTAACCTTCAACTTATATAGATTCTCAATCTGAATGATCAAGTTTTTGATAATACCGAAGGTTTCGCTCTTATGTGCCATGAACGCCACCCAAGAAAATCTTGAATAATCATCAGTTATCACGAGGCAGTATTGATCATTCCTAATACTTTTGTGCTTGACAGGACCGAACAAATCCATGTGCAAACGTTCAAGAGGAACAGCCACCGTGTTGATTTTCTTTGAAGGGTGTCGCTTCTTCGTTTGTTTTCCTTTCTGGCACGAAACACAGACGTCTTGAAGATGGAAGATTTTAAGAGGAACACCATTCACTAATTCATTTGACACCAAATGATTCATTTTGCGTAAGTGAATGTGACCCATTCGTCTGTGCCAAGAGATTGAGTCTTTTTCTGTGGCTTTGGAAACGAAACATGTTGCTTGTGCAGACGTAGTAATAGCTTGGCTCATATCAAGGACATACAGATCATTTATCCTCGGAGCCGACAAGAGAATCCATTCTTTTGGAATTTTGAAGCCGGGTTTCAGCACATAACATCCATTTGCATCAAAGTGTACTGAGAACTGCTTATCATAAATTTGAGAAACGCTAAGAAGATTGTGATCAAGTTGTTGTACGAAGTTGATCTTATCAAAGCTAACAACCCCGTTGGAAATCATTCCTTCACCCGTAATATATCCGCCTTTATCTCCAGCAAAAGCAACATAACCTCCTCTAATAGATTTGACGTCGTAGAGAAGCTTCATGTCGCCTGTCATGTGCCTGGATGCCCCACTATCAACAATCCAATGACTACTGATAGTTCCTCCTGGAACACCCTGCACATGAACTCACACAATTAGTTGGAGATGGGGACCCAAGCCATTGTGGTCTTGGGTCTTCCATTTTCATCAACAACAATAACCTCAATTCTTTGATGATTCGAGAATTGTGATGGTCCCCCTGATTCAGTAACCGTTTTTGGTTTCCAGGTCTGTTGAGTTTTACCAGTTTGTTTGTTTGAGAATTTAACTTCGTGATTGTTTGAAGTTTTTGAACTTTCTGGTTTAACTGGAACAGATGATTTGTGAACCATATCGGTTTTAATTGCCTTTTCAATTTTCTTGACCTGTTGGCGTTTCTGTTTCTTTTCCCTTTCTCTTATGAGTCGGGGATCTTGTTTTACAGAAACAGATCGCTTGCGGTCAGTTGGGCCACGGGGATCATCAACCTTTTCTTTCAACTTATGAAGATACGGGCAATTTCAAATGATATGCCCGATTGTACCACATTCAAAACATGATCTTCGTTCAACAAACCCCGAAGTATCATGTGATCGTCTTGCCGATGATGAACTTTGTGATCTCGAGGTACTAGGTTTTGAACTATTTGGTTCATTCCTTTTCATCACTGTTACTTTCTGGACAAAATCTAAGTTAGATTGATTTGCAAACTTTTCAATTTTGTCCGTTCCCTTCGATTTCACAAAGTTCACATTCTTCTTCTTCTTCTGATTCGGCTTCCTTTAACTCTGAGTCGGTGTTTTACCTTTGGAATTGGTATGATTTTGCTGGGCTTTCACAGTTGGTAATTTCTGATTGCCAAATTGTTTTCTAACTTCAGCCTTTGGGATAGGAGGACACTGTGTGACTGTAACATGTGGTCCTGTCTTTCCCAAAAACTTACTTGTTGAATTTTCAAAGACTTTACTGATTAAAGATTGATTAACATTCTTAATCGGAAAATCTTTGTCTGAGTAAATTTTATCATCACCAACAAGAGTGTACAGCAAATCCACACTCTCCGACTCTTTCTCAGACGAGGACTCAGTTGCAACAGTCTTAGCGGGTTTTGCAGGAGGATCACAGAGAATATGATTCTCAAGAGGTATGTCCTCTTCTTTTATCACCGCATCAGACTTTGCTGAATCAGTATCATCAGATTCATCATCAGAAGAATCAGTATCCTCAACAACAACTGGAGGATCCTGATTCGGTTCAGTAGGAGACACACTTGTATCTGCTGATACATCTGAATCTGATGATATTTCTTTCTTGTATCCGAGTCCTGTTGCACATTCTGTTGCAAATTCCTTAACATCTAGAGGAACAGATGGTTCAAAATGAGTTCTATATTCCTCATCAGGCAGTGCATCATAATTGTGTCTGACAGGTGGTGGACATTGCTTATAACCAATACATGTGACATCCTTTTTCTCTTTCTGAACATCAATGATGTGATCCAACACATAGCTAGAGCTCAAATAACTATCTAACTTGAGTCTGATCGCCTCACTTTCGGTTTTAACACAAGCCATTTCCTTTTGCATTACCTCAAGGCGAGTTATATACAAATTAATGTCAGTTTGTTTTCTGGAAACCATTTTAGTCAGCTCAGTTTTATCTTTCTTTAATGTTTCAATCATTGACTTAAATTCCTTTTCATGGTTTTCATAAAACATGTTGGCTTCAGTGCACTTTGAAAGATCAACTGTCAATTTCTGATTGTGAATAAAAGTCACATCATATTTCTCTTGCAAAGCCTCGTGCTTGCTTTGCAATTCACACCACTTATCATTCACCGAAACATGTTTGTCTTGCAAGTCAAACAAACTAGCTTGTAAAGCATCATGTTTGTCTTGCAACTCAGACATGTTTGCTTCAAAATCAGCACATTTAACACGTAAACTATCACAGTTATCACAGCTAACAGAAGTGGGTTCATCGACACATACCTGACTTGATGAACTGTCGACATTAGCCATAAAGGCTGAATGGAGAGAAGACGAAGAATAAGCAGCTTGATCCACCAAAATAGATCTTCTTTGAGTTTCTGCTGCAGCTTCTCCCAATAGCTCATCAATATTAGCATCGACTGACGCACTTGATGTGTCATCTGCCTGATCATTGCCTGAAGTGGAGGATTCTTCATCTGAGCTTCCACTATAACCAGAAGAGTCTTCATCCTCAGAAGAGTCACTACCATTGGCGGAAGATTCTCCACCACTGGCGTGATTTAAATCCTTCACGATCTCAGCAAAACAAGCTGTTCCATCTGGAGCATCATTTCCCAACTGGATTGACCAATCACAGCCTTCATCTACTTGAACCACAAGTGCCTGGTTGGCATTTGATGGTCCTGCTTGAGTCTAGTTGTTGACAGGCACCAACGTACGAACATTGTTTCTGTTCTGGTTCTGCTGGTTGCCTTGACCTCTAAAAGGATTCTGGTTTCCATGTTGAGATGGCCTCGTACATTCACGCTTGAAATGACCACGTTCCCCACAATTGAAGCATTTAACAGCTTGCTTATCAAAACCATACTTCGTGTCTTTCTTGCTTTCCAAGCTGGTTCTGCCCGTTCTTTCCATGAAATCCTTTGCTCGCCTAACAGCACTGGCAAAGGCCCACTTGATGTCCATCATCTCCATCTCCTCTTTATCAATCTGCTGATAGTCTTCTTGTGTCAGATTAATGTTGCCAATCTGACCTTCAACTAATCCACAGTATGCGCTCACCAAAGTGTTTAGCATCTCCATGTGTTCCTTGGCTACTTCCACACTGACTTTAGAAAAGCTTGAGGTGTTGAGCTGTACTGTATTTGGCTTTGATTGTTGACCAGCAGATGATGTGCTTCCATAACACGCTTGCTGTTGAGGAGGAGGAAGTGGATTCCCATACATGTCTGTTTGTCCGGTAGATTGAGCAGGTAATGGATTTCCAAACATGTCAGTTGCTTCGGTAGATCGAACAGGTAGAGGATTTCCAAACATATCAGTTGCTCTGATAGTTCGTTGGCTTTGCTGTTGTGGTGCTGGTTGAGAAACTGGTTCAAGCGGATTTCCAAACATGTCTGTCTTTGGAGGGACTGGAACTTGGATGGTATTGCCAAACATGTCAGTGTGAGACACAAACGCTGTTTGAAGTGGAGCATGTGAAGCAGGTTTTGTAGAAGTGCTAGAAGTTCCATAATACATTTCTGGATTTTGTGGCACTGGAACTCTTTTCGCCTTAAGAGTTTCTTCCTGATTCTTGTTTTCCAAGAGTTGAACAAAGTCATTGTAGTTTGTTGTAGCTAGAGTGCCATTATACTTCATGATTTCCAAGAAAGTATTCCATTGAGGTGGCAACGCATCAGCAAACTTTTTCACAATCTCTGCTTGAGGTGTAACGACCTCAAAATTCGACAATTCACTCAGCAAATGATTAAATCGACTTGTCAAATCTCCTAAAGATTCATTCTCCATACAAGAAAAACCATCAAACTCTTTCTTTAGCAGGTCTTTTCTTAATTGACGTGTTGCTTCATTTCCCACGCCCCTTGTCTTCAATGCATCCCATAATCTCTTTGTTGTCTTGTAACTGACAAACTGATGATAAATATCTTTACTTAACGCCTGAGTGAGAATAGCATAAGCCTTCTTTTCTAAATCATAGATTTTCTTCTGATCTTCCGTAAGATCTGCAAACGTAGCAGCAGATGATGCAGCAACCTCTATAGTTTGATCAAAATCTGTGATGAACCACAACCATAATTCGGTATTTTGACCAAGAACGTATGTATGAAATCTGTCAATCCATCCTGGATATTCATATAAGTGCATCAACTTCGGAGGCCGATTCAAACTTCCCGTTTCACTCTCGCTTAAGAGAATGCTTTGAATACTAGGAGCTTGATTTGATACGAAAGCCCATTGACCAGTATTAGCTTGAGAAGACACCGGTGCGGGAGACGGAGTACCAAAATATATATCAGAATTTACCGCCGGCCTATTCCATCTTGGATTCATTTTTGATCAAGAATAATAATACCTGAAAATCACAACTTGTTAAACATAAACAGATTAAGGACCGAAAGATGAACACTTGATCGAAGGATCACAGTTGTTCGAAGGATCAACAGTAACCGAAAGATCACTGTTGAGTTTCGAACAAAGATTTCGAAAGATTCACTAATTCGAAAGATTCACAGTTTGAAAGATCCTTATCTTTCGAATATATATCCTTATCTTTCGAATAACTATCCTTCGAATAGATTCCCTGAATCGAAGGATAAATCACAGGCTTCGAAGGATGCTCGAAAGATGATAATCTGTCGAACTTCCTTTGATCGAAAGATGACCTTTCGATTTCGAAGGATATCTTTCGAATGAACTGACACAGTTGACAAATGAGTGACAGGTTGGTGAAAAAGGTGATGGGTTGGTGAGATCTTTCGCAGAAAGTATGGTCAGACCATCATTTTCTGCAAAAGCAAATTTGAACACATAAAATATTACGAAAAACGAAGGTTCGAACCCAAAAACCGGTCACCGGAGAAGCCGGAATTTTGGCCGGAAATCACCAAAAGCCTTTAAAAAAAAGTCTTTATCTTACCCAACCCTTCCTTTAACACATGCAGAAGTTTTGAACACGTTTTTAACGACAAAAACAGCGAGAAAATCAGTAAAAACGGGTCGCAAAACCAAGAAGTTTTTGTCCAAAAACACTCCAAAGCTTGTAAAAACCCGGTTTTTAACAAGGAAAAGAGCCACGGCACTGATACCACTTGTAGGTCCCTCTCGAAGGTTGAGGTTTAACCTATTCCTTGTTATATCTAACACACTAGCGAGTGCGGAATCCAAGCTAGCATGCAAACCGGAATGAACAAGCAAGAACAAGCACAAACACAACACAAGAATTTCACCGATTAACACCACTTGTATTAAACGTATGAAAGGTTCGGTTACAAGCTCAATGTTTACAAATCAGTTTTGCAAACTTTCGTGTGTGTGTGTGTTCCTGACAGAATGCTCTCAACAGAATGCTCTCCTTTTGTCTATCTATTTTTCTGTCTCTCTGTCTCTGAAGTGCTCTCTTGAAATGAACACAACACATGGGTATATATACCCGAACATAGCATGGTCTGGTCGAAGGATCAGATAGATGATCGAAGGATCATCTATCGACCAGAAACAGCTCGAACGATCAACATGTACCTCGAAGGATGGGATCTTTCGAGGTCCATCCATCGAAGGCTATCTTTCGAGCTCATCGAAGGATATAAGCAATCCTTCGATGACACATCCTTCGACCCAAGCACTATACAAACAAAGTGTTGACTGTTTGGCCAAGTCAAACCAGGAGGATGGTTGACTTGGTCAAACTTACAAGACTAACAAAGACATCGTTTTGTATACGGACAAAGTACAGACACAAGTGCACCAACAGTTATCACAACATCTGCACAGAAAGGTGAGTTTAGATGTGTGTTCGTTTATAATATATGTTATCTTTAAATAAAAATGTAGATTAATCTCATCCTATAATATGTTTTAATTTACGTATAAGAATTTCAGATATTTTTGTTAACTTTATGGATTGTGTTAGATGTTGGGATTATTAATGAAGGTGGTGAGGACGGTGACATAGATCAACCCACATGTGAGGCACTTGAGAATTTGCCGAGCGGTAACTGTGGTAGAGGAGATTGTCACACGCTGTGTACCGATTTGCATGGGAGCGGCGCTTGGGGAGAATGCTCGGGTGCAACAGAGTGTCAATGTCATTTTCATTGTTAAAAGCCTCCATGTTACCTTGTTTAAGATTATCAAACATATGGTGTAATAGAGATATTTCTTTTCATAGTGTATGCATCATAATAATGATTAAGTATAAGATCGGTTTAAACGATATTTCTTTCTAAATTCAAAACGTTGTCATGGTGTTGGTTATCTATTTTGTGTAAGGTTCAATGTAACAAGAGGAATGAAATAGGTTAATGAATAAATTTAACTTTGAACAAAAACACAAAATGCTTTGTTTGATGTAAAATATAATAAAATTTTATAGCACATTCAGACAGCATGTTTAGGAAATAAACCAAACTTTCAAATCTATAATGAAACTAAGATGTCACAAAAAATTGGCTGATTTGGGTTAACAAAAAGTTGCACATTAGTCAATTTATGTCCATTCATATCATACAACAGGTATATGCTTTGATCTCAAAGTGAACAATGGGTTAAACTGGCCACAATAAATACTCGCTAGATCAAAATGGTTCTACATGATTTAATGAAATGTACGACATGTCAAAACACCATTTTGTCATCTTCAATGGGCACGTTAGTGTCGAGCAGCATGTTGCATGACTTATGTTGTTTTAATAAATAGACCACCCTAAAATTTTCTTTCACAAAATCAAATACCTAAATGAAAATTTCAAAATAATATGTTTCTATACAAGAACAACCGTTTAATATAAGATTTACGATTCTAAGACACTAAAAATAGTACAACACCCTCTGTCATTCAAACGCCAAAAACTGGGAGGCCTCATACGTTGTAATTACCCATGGCATGTAGATTCTTAAGTTAGAAAATTCATCCGTAAACTAGATGAAAACGTTTGTAACATCACTATCAAGTAGATAACATGATTGTTCAAATTACTATAACAGTTATTAGCAAAAACAAGTTGAACAGAATGCAGGTCTCTCAGGACGTGCCTTTGGTGCATTTCTACCGACATTTCTCGTTTAATTTTTAAATGATTTTTCTTAAAATAAAAACTAACTAGATAAAGTTATAACTAAAATACCATTTTTTAAATATTTGGAATAATTGAAAATGTAATATCTGTAACATACTTGAAAAATAAGGGAATGAAATATAAGTTGTTGTTATAAGTTATGTTCATCAAAATAAAAGAAAGTAATTTATTGTTATATCTGTTTCATCAAATATTGTACTTGGTATTACCATAAACCTTAACTTATAACATATAGTATTTAATATGCTAAACCGACAATACAACCGTTTTAATGTTATTACTCCAACTCATCCTATAAATGCACATCTTTGTAAACCAAATTTTTTCAACTTACTTATCGCAGTACACTTGAACACTAAGCAACAACACACAAGAAATGAAGCTTATTATTAGCATGCTTATTACCCTTTTACTAGTTATCACAACATCTGCACAGAAAGGTGAGTTTAGATGTGTGTTCGTTTATAATATATGTTATCTTTAAATAAAAATGTAGATTAATCTCATCCTATAATATGTTTTAATTTACATATAAGAATTTCAGATATTTTTGTTAACTTTATGGATTGTGTTAGATGTTGGGATTATTAATGAAGGTGGTGAGGACGGTGACATAGATCGACCCACATGTGAGGCACTTGAGAATTTGCCGAGCGGTAACTGTGGTAGAGGAGATTGTCACACGCTGTGTACCGATTTGCATGGGAGCGGCGCTTGGGGAGAATGCTCGGGTGCAACAGAGTGTCAATGTCATTTTCATTGTTAAAAGCCTCCACGTTACCTTGTTTAAGATTATCAAACATATGGTGTAATAGAGATATTTCTTTTCATAGTGTATGCATCATAATAATGATTAAGTATAAGATCGGTTTAAACGATATTTCTTTCTAAATTCAAAACGTTGTCATGGTGTTGGTTATCTATTTTGTGTAAGGTTCAATGTAACTAGAGGAATGAAATAGGTTAATGAAGAAATTTAACTTTGAACAAAAACACAAAATGCTTTGTTTGATGTAAAATATAATAAAATTTTATAGCACTTTCAGACAGCATGTTTAGGAAATAAACCAAACTTTCAAATCTATAATGAAACTAAGATGTCACAAAAAATTGGCTGATTTGGGTTAACAAAAAAGTTGCACATTAGTCAATTTATGTCCATTCATATCATACAACAGGTATATGCTTTGATCTCAAAATGAACAACGGCCACAATAAATACTCGCTAAATCAAAATGGTTCTACATGATTTAATGAAGTGTACGACATGTCAAAACACCATTTTGTCATCTTCAATGGGCACGTTGGTGTCGAGCAGCATGTTGCATGACTTATGTTGTTTTAATATATAGACCTCCCTAAAATTTTCTTTCACAAAATCAAATACCTTAATGAAAATTTCAAAATAATATGTTTCTATAAAAGAACAACCGTTTAATATAAGATTTACGATTCTAAGACACTAAAAAAAGTACACCACCCTCTGTCATTCAAACGCCAAAAACTGGGTGGCCTCATACGTTGTAATTACCCATGGCACGTAGATTCTTAAGTTAGAAAATTCATCCGTAAACTAGATGAAAACGTTTGAAACATCACTATCAAGTAGATAACATGATTGTTCAAATTACTATAACAGTTATTAGCAAAAACAAATTAAACAGAATGCAGGTCTCTCAGGACGTGCCTTTGGTGCATTTCTACCGACATTTCTCGTTTAATTTTTAAATGATTTTTCTTAAAATAAAAACTAACCAGATAAAGTTATAACTAAAATACCATTTTTTAAATATTTGGAATAATTGAAAATGTAATATCTGTAACATATTTGAAAAATAAGGGAATGAAATATAAGTTGTTGTTATAAGTTATGTTCATCAAAATAAAAGAAAGTAATTTATTGTTATATCTGTTTCATCAAATATTGTACTTGGTATTACCATAAACCTTAACTTATAACATATAGTGTTTAATATGCTAAACCGACAATACAACCGTTTTAATGTTATTACTCCAACTCATCCTATAAATGCACATCTTTGTAAACCAAATTTTTTCAACTTACTTATCGCAGTACACTTGAACACTAAGCAACAACACACAAGAAATGAAGCTTATTATTAGCATGCTTATTACCCTTTTACTAGTTATCACAACATCTGCACAGAAAGGTGTGTTTAGATGTGTGTTCGTTTATAATATATGTTATCTTTAAATAAAAATGTAGATTAATCTCATCCTATAATATGTTTTAATTTACGTATAAGAATTTCAGATATTTTTGTTAACTTTATGGATTGTGTTAGATGTTGGGATTATTAATGAAGGTGGTGAGGACGGTGACATAGATCGACCCACATGTGAGGCACTTGAGAATTTGCCGAGCGGTAACTGTGGTAGAGGAGATTGTCACACGCTGTGTACCGATTTGCATGGGAGCGGCGCTTGGGGAGAATGCTCGGGTGCAACAGAGTGTCAATGTCATTTTCATTGTTAAAAGCCTCCACGTTACCTTGTTTAAGATTATCAAACATATGGTGTAATAGAGATATTTCTTTTCATAGTGTATGCATCATAATAATGATTAAGTATAAGATCGGTTTAAGCGATATTTCTTTCTAAATTCAAAACGTTGTCATGGTGTTGGTTATCTATTTTGTGTAAGGTTCAATGTAACTATAGGAATGAAATAGGTTAATGAATAAATTTAACTTTGAACAAAAACACAAAATGCTTTGTTTGATGTAAAATATAATAAAATTTTATAGCACTTTCAGACAGCATGTTTAGGAAATAAACCAAACTTTCAAATCTATAATGAAACTAAGATGTCACAAAAAATTGGCTGATTTGGGTTAACAAAAAGTTGCACATTAGTCAATTTATGTCCATTCATATCGTACAACAGGTATATGCTTTGATCTCAAAGTGAACAACGGGTTAAACTGGCCACAATAAATACTCGCTAAATCAAAATGGTTCTACATGATTTAATGAAGTGTACGACATGTCAAAACACCATTTTGTCATCTTCAATGGGCACGTTGGTGTCGAGCAGCATGTTGCATGACTTATGTTGTTTTAATATATAGACCTCCCTAAAATTTTCTTTCACAAAATCAAATACCTAAATGAAAATTTCAAAATAATATGTTTCTATACAAGAACAACCGTTTAATATAAGATTTACGATTCTAAGACACTAAAAATAGTACACCACCCTCTGTCATTCAAACGCCAAAAACTGGGAGGCCTCATACGTTGTAATTACCCATGGCACGTAGATTCTTAAGTTAGAAAATTCATCCGTAAACTAGATGAAAACGTTTGAAACATCACTATCAAGTAGATAACATGATTGTTCAAATTACTATAACAGTTATTAGCAAAAACAAATTGAACAGAATGCAGGTCTCTCAGGACGTGCCTTTGGTGCATTTCTACCGACATTTCTCGTTTAATTTTTAAATGATTTTTCTTAAAATAAAAACTAACTAGATAAAGTTATAACTAAAATACCATTTTTTAAATATTTGGAATAATTGAAAATGTAATATCTGTAACATATTTGAAAAATAAGGGAATGAAATATAAGTTGTTGTTATAAGTTATGTTCATCAAAATAAAAGAAAGTAATTTATTGTTATATCTGTTGTGACAACTCGAAATTTAGAACCTTTCGTGTATCTTGGTGTAACTTGCGTGAACGTTATGTGATTAGTTAACTTGTTGGTTCAATGAATGACCTAAGTGAAATTATGTGATTATGTGTTATGCTTGTATGTATGAGTGTGATTATGTGAACCGAGACACAAGGACACGACTCGAGACCATGCGGTCTCAAGTGAACAGTAACGGTTGGGCCGGATTGGGCCATGCACCTCTTTAGTCCACTAGTATATAACCATTGTGGTTAGCCACACTTGTCATTTTTGGGCAAACAATACACACTCTCCTACACACACACACACACTCACTCTCTCTCACTAAAACCCTAGCAACACCACCCTCTTCTCTTGTGCCGGATCAAGAGTAGCAAGCCAAGCTCTCGGATTTGCTTGTGTTTTTCACTCGGAAACTTGCGGACAACAAACCTACTCTCCTTCACACACACACCCCACCAACCGGTTAGTGTTTTATGATGTTGTTGTTGTTAAATGTTATGAATGACATGGTGTAGCTAGAATAATTGTACGAATGATGATGTTTTTGTGTATCGGATGTGTATGATGATGTTTGGCTAACATGTCTTGATTTCAGATATATTGCATAAAGAACTAATGATATCTTGTGTCTAAATGTGATTTAAACTATTGATTGTTGATGTTCATGATATAGGCTTGCATATGTGTACTAGATAATGTCATGTTAATCGGATTGTACACCCTTATGCTAAGAACCGAATGCTTGTTAAACCGGCTACATGTGTGTGGAAATCGGATTAGTATAGAGCCGAGTTTGAGGTGTTATGTGATGATTTGAAACCATTAGATGAGTATGTTCAAATGTTTAATTGTTGTTCATGTTATGGTTGTGATTAATGCTAAAAACCCTAAAATATGATGAACAAGTTTGAAGGATCATGATGAATGATTTGAATTGTTGATACATATATGTGGACGCAACTCGACTCGACGCGACTTGGTTCGGTTCGACCCGGTTAGGTTCGGCTCAAGCCAGACGTCACGACATTCCTCCGTCGTGCGTCCCAGAGTTCGACACGCGAAGCACGGAGAGCCGAGGATGTTTCCCGCTGCCACATCACCATGACATCATCATGATGATGTCATGATGATGTCATCATGTTGACTAAGTTGGCTAAACATCTCAAACCTTCAATCTGCATGTATTTTACGTATAGAAAGGTTGTTGGGCCATTAACTTGGGCCTTTGACAAGCCAATCGCACAGGCCAAACAGTTGGAACATTGGTGTAATACGTCTGTGTCGAAGGATGTGTCATCGAAGGATTGTTTAGATCCTTCGATGAGCTCGAATCATGAACCTTCGATGTGTTTCAGATCGATAGATGATCTTTCGATCAGTCTATCTGATCCTTCGACCAGACCTGCTGTGTCGGGTATAAATATCCATGTTATGTGTTCATTTCAGTAGGAGATGAACACTAGACAAGTGTGAGAGCATACTGTAAACACAGAGAGCACACGAGAGGTTGAGAGAGTTTACATATTACGTTTGTAAACACTGTTCTGTAACTGATTCCGCGTTTAATACAAGATGTGTTAATCGTTGATACCGCGTGTGTTATCTTTACTTGTTTTCGTCTCTATCTCGGTTTGCTGATCTTGTTGGATTCCGCACAACAAGATCGGTTCGTATACAAGGAAGTAGGTGGTTAGATCCGTATCCGGACACGGGGACCTACAAGTGGTATCAGAGCCTTGGCTCTTCTCCTTGTTAAAACCGAGCGTTTTCGGGTTGTTTTCCGGGTGTTTGAAGTTCTTATATTTTCCGGAAAATCTGCTCATAATCTTCGAAATTTCTGGGTTTGGCTGCTAGTTCATCAGAAAAACCTTACTTAAAACTGATTTGTGAATGGTTTGTTAAGGTTTTTAGTGAAGTTTGGAGCAAAACGGTGTTTCGGAAAGTTGTCGGCTTATCGGAAAACTCATAAGTTTGCCGGAAAATTCAAAATTTCTGGGTTGTTCTTCGTATGTTCATCTCATATTCAAGTGTTCTTCAAAGTTTTCACCTTTTTAATCTTGGTCAAGTGTTGTGAAAGTTGTTTGTATTTTGAAAATTGTGATTGGATTATAATAGTATTTTCACACCTTACATGGTTGGTGAACAAGAGACATGGTGAGCCGAAAGTTGAGTTGGAATTTGTGATTCTATTAAAATATTGTTTGACATCATTTGTTTGGTAAAATTGGGAAGAGTGAACCGAAAGTCTATTTGAAAAGTGGGTTTGCTTTATGTCAGAAGGTGATAAAAAGTCAAGGTATTTAATCGCACAAGTTGATTACTTCACATAAGATCTAATTGGATCGCACAACATTTATTCAGTCGTACAAGAAGCTGGGCCTGCACAACTTCAATTGGGCTTCTGTTTGATCTTTTGTTTCATCGACATTCAACTTCTGATTACGTCGGATCTTTGTTTCGTGGGACTTTGTTTCGTCAAATTTTTTTTAATAAAAAAAAAATAATAATAATAATAATAATAATAATAATAATAATAGCCAGCGAAATTAAGAGAGACCAGCGAATTAACAGGGTGGAATACTGGGCTCGCACAACAGAATTGGGCTTCTATCTGGGCCGTTTCGTCGATATTAAATTTGGGCCAGTTTCGTGAAAACTTGTTTCGTCAAAGATTTAAAAAAAAAAAAGAAGGTTTGCATTTGTGATTTAACTGTTTGTTTGAGGTGTGATTTACAGAGGTATTCTTTTTCTTGATCAAAAATGAATCCGGCCTGGGGTACTCCGTCAAATACAGAAAACAAGTATAGAAGCAGTGAGGATTTATTTACAGAAATGTATTATGGAACTCCGTCTCCGGATACAGCTTCCTCAAGACCAACGGCGTTTGTCACAATCACAAATTGTTTTGGCACTCCAATACAAGTTCCAGTCCCTCCAAAAACAGATCTGTACGGAAATCTGCTTCAACCAGTTCCTCCAACAGTTGCCTCACAGTGCCATCCTTCTACGGTAGCACCATCATCTCTTGATACAAGGAACTGTAGTCAGACTAAAACGGCGTTGTATGCTGAAATTGTCAAAGATGCCAGCAATGGTGAATCCTCGGGAAATAATGACATTTCCGAACATGACAGTAGTTCAGATGAAGATGTTTCAACTTCAGTTGAGGATGATACAACTTCAAGTTCAAGCGAGGATGGATCTGAATATGAATCATCAAGGGAGGTTGTTGATTCTGATGCAGAAAGGTCAACATCTGAGAGTGATTCCAGTCAGGTATGTGTCAATGAACCCACTGCTGTTAATTGTGATAATTGTGCTAGATTAAGTGTTAAATGTGCTGATTTAGAAGCAAACATGTCTGAGTTGCAAGGCAAACATGATGCTTTACAAGCTAGTTTGTTTGACTTGCAAGACAAACATGTTTCGTTGAATGATAAGTGGTGTGAATTGCAAAGCAAACACGAGGCTTTGCAAGAGAAATATGATGTGACATTCATCCACAATCAGAAATTGACCGTTGATCTTTCGAAGTGCACTGAAGCCAACATGTTTTATGAAAACCATGAAAAGGAATTTAAAACGATGATTGAAACTTTAAGAAAAGATAAAACCGAGCTGACAAAAATGGTTTCCAGAAAACAAACTGACATAAATTTGTATATCACTCGTCTTGAGATAATGCAAAAAGAGATGGCTTGTGTTAAAACTGAAAGTGAGGCGATCCGACTCAAGTTAGACAGTTATTTAAGCTCTAGCTATGTGTTGGATCACATCATTGATGTTCAGAAAGAGAAAAAGGATGTCACATGCATTGGATATAAGCAATGTCCACCACCTGTTAGACACAATTACGATGCACTGCCTGATGAGGAGTATAGAACTCACTTTGAACCATCTGTTCCTCTAGACATTAAGGAATTTGCAGCAGGACTCGGATACAAGAAGGAAGTATCATCAGAATCGGATGTGTCAGCAGATACATGTGTGTCTTCTGCTGAACCGAATCAGGATCCTCCAGTTGTGATTGAGGATACTGATTCTTCTGATGATGAATCCGATGATACTGACTCAGCAAAGTCTGATGCGGTAATCAAAGAAGAGGACATACCTCTTGAGAATCATATTCTGTGTGATCCTCCTTCAAAACCCGCTAAGACTGTTGCAATCGAGTCCACGTCTGCAAAAGAGTCAGAGAGTGTGGATTTGCTGTACACTCTTGTTGGTGATGTTAAAATCTATTCAGACAAAGATTTTCCTATTAAAAATGTTAATCAATCATTAATCAGTAAAGTCTTTGAAAATTCGACAAATAAGTTTTTGGGAAAGACAGGATCACATGTTACAGTCACACAGTGCCCTACTATCCCAAAGGCCGAAGTTCGAAAACAATATGGCAATCAAAAATTACCAACAGTGCAAAAACAGCAAAATCATGCCAAACCAAAAGGCAAAACACCGACTCAAACTCAAAGGAAGCCAAATCAGAAGAAGAAAAAGAACGTGAACTTTGTGAAATCTAAGGGAACGGACAAAATTGAAAAGTTTGAAAACCAATCTAACTTAGATTTTGTCAAGAAAGCAACAGTGATGAAAAGGAATGAACAAAATAGTTCAAAACCTAGTACCTCGGGATCACAAAGTTCATCATCGGCAAGACGATCACATGATACTTCGGGGTTTGTTGAACGAAGATCATGTTTTGAATGTGGTACAATTGGGCATATCATTCGAAATTGCCTGTATCTTCATAAGTTAAAGGCAAAGGTTGATCCCCCCCCATGGTAACAATTACCATAAAAGATTTGTTTCACCAAAACAGGACCCTCGTCTTGTTAAACAACAAGAAGTGAAACAGAGAAAGAAACAACGGAAAAATGTTGAAAAGCTTTTAAAACCAGAGGTTATCCAAACACAGTCTGTTAAGTTAGAAGTTAAAAATGAAAAACAAAAACAGATTTGGAAACCAAAACCAGTAATTGTTTCAGGGGGAGCTACATCAATTCCGAATCATCGGGAAATGGATGTCACAATTCTCGATGATGACGGACGACCCAAGTCTGTGAAGGCTTGGGTCCCCCTCTCCAACTAATCTCTGAATGAGTGTGCAGGATGTTCCAGGAGGAACTATTGATAGTCTTAGGATTGTTGATAGTGGAGCGTCCATGCACAAGATCGGCGACATTAGGCTCCGAAATATTGTTACATTTAGGAGAATATTGTTGCCATTGATGGAGAGAAAGGAAAAAGATAAGAAGACAAACATTCCGATGAAGGAATGATGGTGAAAGAATGTGGTTGAATGAAGTTGAAAAATTCGACCAGATGAAATATGTGCCAAAATTTGGTTGTTATGGTTTTTGATCGGGTCCTCAGGAAAGATTCCAATGAAAAGTATGCGCATGCAGCACGTCAGAAGTTCAAAGTCCACAAGATGAACGTGCAGTGTACTTTTCTCTACGGTGTGATTGAAGAAAATATGTTGGTTGATCAAACTACACCGGGTGTGCGGATGCCTTGGCGTGGATTGAACAACCGCACACTACTTCTCAAAGTGAAAGAGAAAGACAAAGACCTTCGCTGGTGCAATTTGGAAAACCAGCCGGACCCAGAGGTCTGTGATCTTGTTGCTGTGAAGAGACTTCTCAGTAGCTACAAAGAATCGACTTTGAAGTCCACACCGGGTGGATATCCAGTTTGGGAGAGCGCTCAGATTCCTGGCAATGCACGAAGCAGTTGCAGGATACGGTTTTAAATTTCTAATCTCTTCTATACTTGTCGATATTTCAGCTGCTTTATGAATTATTATCATCTCATACAGCACTCTTTGACCAGACACGTTGATCTCGAATATCACCTCACACGTGATTGTTTCAATATGAAACTCATCGATGTTGTCATGGTCCACACCGATGACCAACGTGCCGACCTTTTTACCAAAGCATTTGACAAATCAAGATTTGACTTTTTATTATTGGTAAACGGCATTAAGGTAAAGCAAGAGTAAAACCAACATCGGAAAATCATTTTTGTAAATACCTTTGTGTTTTAAATTTGTCTTAGTTTATTGATTTTAGGGGGAGTAAATCCAAAACTTTGAAAATCCAAAAACATCGAAAAATTTCAAAAACACAAAAACAATAGAAAAACAAAAATGAGTTTCCTGGCGAGCAAAAGAGAAAATGATAGTACATCAGTGGTCTATCCAAACCTCTTTAAACCTTAAATGCAAAACGATAAGCAGCTCTATATAAGATGTATCGGTAGGCTCACAATCATTTTAAAGTGTGCAGGGTGATATAAATCTTAAATCGACTGAAGACTGGGTGGGAACCATTCATTGGCATATGGTCTTGGTACCGAAATTTCGTTTGAGAGATTGCCGAGGTTCTGAGATATTCGGTCTTTATGCTGCTTATCATCTGGGTATCATGGTTGTATCTTTTACCGAAAAATAACGGGGACGCAAGTCTAGATCTTCCATGATACTATACATACGTGTACATACTGCATACGACCTCAATAAGTGATCAACAATCACATGTCCAAACAAATAAGTGATAATATATCACATTTATCCGGGAGTCAAGTTCGTCTCTCTGCTGTACGAAAGTACTGACCTGTTCACGGACTCGCTCCTGTGCCCTCATGCATCGAAAATCAAGTTCCTCATCAATAAGTGATTATATCACATAGGGCTTGTTTTCAAATCAAAATAAGTGAGTTTCTCACATCATATACGGTCAAACAGATGATAATCGGTATACTCACCGGTAAGATGAACCCTCGTGCATACCTTGATACGGGAATGTGTCGTGATGTGGATGAACACCGGTCGGTAAGTATAAATCATACCTTAACGTATCCCCTCGCCATGATTACATATGATAAGTTGAGCTTAAGTGGACAACAATACCGATAATTGTTATAGGATGCTTATCTAAATGTTAACTAATTGAACAAAGAGAGCGTTTTGCCATGACCATACACTGATATGATTCTCTTACCCTCGAAACTCGCAAAAAGAATGTCTGTAAATATTTATTTAATGCTTTAAATTTCTGCATCTTTGTATATATTTATTTACTGCTTTCAGTCTTTACATTTGATATAAACTTTCTAAAAGCCAAAAAGATTTTATTTCTATCTTATTTTTGATCGTACGATGTTGGAACTCGAGTCTTCGTTACCTGAAACCTGAACGAAAACCGAAGCGACTAAATCTTCATAAACGGTCGAAATTTGCAAAGTGTTGAAAGTTAAAAACCTAAAACTGAACAATCTGTTAAACTTTTAAACTGTCGGACGGTGTTTGATTGAACAATGGTCACATGTGTGTCGGTTGCTTATGATATTCCAGGCAGTTGTTCTCATTACGCGTTTAGATTTCTTGCATGTGCAGATTCTAAAGGCAAGGAGAACATGGTCGATGACAAGCTTCGGAATGAAGACACGACGTGAAGGCACTCAAATGATGAAGATGATCGAGTTGCCGCTGACCATCATCAACACCACAAGGATCTCAATTCATAAAGAACAAGTATTTCACGAGCATAACTCAAGGGGGAGCTTATGTTAAGGGGGAGTTTGTCAACACACTTCCTACATGAAACGGGGAGTTTGTTGATACACTTTCTGCTTTCAAGACGTGAAGACATTGAAGATCCTCCGACTTAGAAGACAAAAAAGGCGAATCTCGCGAGTAGCGTCCAAGGGGGAGTTTGTTGATACATATATGTGGACGCGACTCGACTCGACGCGACTTGGTTCGGTTCGACCCGGTTAGGTTCGGCTCAAGCCAGACGTCACGACATTCCTCCGTCGTGCGTCCCAGAGTTCGACACGCAAAGCACGGAGAGCCGAGGATGTTTCCCGCTGCCACATCATCATGACATCATCATGATGATGTCATGATGATGTCATCATGTTGACTAAGTTGGCTAAACATCTTAAACCTTCAATCTGCATGTATTTTACGTATAGAAAGGTTGTTGGGCCATTAACTTGGGCCTTTGACAAGCCAATCGCACAGGCCAAACAGTTGGAACATTGGTGTAATACGTCTGTGTCGAAGGATGTGTCATCGAAGGATTGTTTAGATCCTTCGATGAGCTCGAATCATGAACCTTCGATGTGTTTCAGATCGATAGATGATCTTTCGATCAGTCTATCTGATCCTTCGACCAGACCTGCTGTGTCGGGTATAAATATCCATGTTATGTGTTCATTTCAGTAGGAGATGAACACTAGACAAGTGTGAGAGCATACTGTAAATAAAGAGAGCACACGAGAGGTTGAGAGAGTTTACATATTACGTTTGTAAACACTGTTCTGTAACTGATTCCGCATTTAATACAAGATGTGTTAATCGTTGATACCGCGTGTGTTATCTTTACTTGTTTTCGTCTCTATCTCGGTTTGCTGATCTTGTTGGATTCCGCACAACAAGATCGGTTCGTATACAAGGAAGTAGGCGGTTAGATCCGTATCCGGACACGGGGACCTACATGAATACATGAAGAACAACATGAATATGATATGAAGATGTCTTGAATATTTGAAAACTAGTTGTTTGATCCATTTTAGTAAATTGTTAGACAAGAAAACATGTTTAAATGGATAGTACACATTGTTGCATGCAATCCAAATCTCATTGGATAGTACACTGTGTAGAATCAGCTGATGTCCAGTCGACACCTTCGGTTTCGACTCGAGACCATGAACATGATAACTCGAGAACGCAGTTTGCGACACAGGTTGCGAGTCAAGAACCCCTAGTCTCGACTCGAGACCACACTTGATCAGCACACAAACATCATGACTAGAGACCATGCTTGCGAGTCCGGTTGCGACTCGAGACCAATACATGCATGACCCGAGACCACCTCAGTTGCGACTCGAGAACTAGTAGGCTACAACTCGAGACCGCACAGTCTCCACTAGAGACCGCACAGTCTCGACTCGAGACCATATGCATGTACACGATGTTTGGACTTGCACCCTATTACGGGCCTAAGTAATTGGGCCGAACATATGGGCCGTATGTACTACTGTTAATAGAGTATGTTGTGCACTGTTGTTGATTTGCCATGATAGACGAGTATGTCTTGATCATTACTTGTGTATGAATACGTGTAGAAAATACGTGCACTACTTGGTTTGAACCTGACTTGAATGGTATCTATGTTAGGACGTAGTTGACCACATACAACTTGATTGACTTTTCTGTGTATCTGCCGAGCAAACCAAGGTGAGTTCACACGCTCTACAAAGCATGGGATTCCCTGGGTTGGGAATGGGGTTAAGGAACATGGATTCCTCGTCCTCCTTGGGTAGGACAGCATTGGTTCAGGAATGTAATTCCTCGTCCTCACGGACAGATAACTCGTACTAGACCAAAACTCTATCACGAAGTCCCTCCTTTTTATATCGACTTAATCGCCGGGCCAATGGCGAGCGGGTCATTAGTTAGATAGTGCTATTTAGGTCTGACAAACCTCACACCGTGCCGCAGAGGACGGGCGTGAACTAATGGATCTGGGGCACGTCAATGATGATAGACATTGACAGTTTCAGGGCACATAAACATGACTACAGTCAGCAGTCGATATGGTAACGAGTCTAGTGGATACATGGGGTAGCCCTCCACGGCCGAAATGCCAGATAACTACACGGGGTAGCCCCCACGGCTGGATTGCCAGAATGAATGGGTAAACAAGTCACGTTTTTCAACTATGGGGTAACCCCCACGGCAGGATGCCAGATAAAGCAAACTGTTTTCGAAACAACTTAAAACGAACACCCAACTGTGAACTCACTCAACTTGTTGTTGACTCGTTACTACATGCTTTGTAGGACTTTAGGTACTTAGCTGGAGCTTGCATGGAAGAGAGTCGTTGTGGGACATGGACGGCTGTGTGCCATGTTAAACTTTTGAACAATTAAACTTATGTTTTGGTTTTAAACATTATGCTTCCGCTTGCAACTTAAACTATGATTTGTTTGAACACCAATTGTATTGGTTAGATTTTTAACTACTTATATGCTTGTTCAATATGATTGGTAGCTGGATCCTGGTCAGTCACGCCTCCAAGCGGTAGTACTCCGCAGGTGGATTTTTGGGGGTGTGATAGATTGGTATCAGAGCCATTGGTTATAGAGAACTTGGTTTTAATAAAGGGAAAGGTTTTATTGAAATCAGACTATAACCTGTACAGTGCTCTACGATCCACAACGACGCTTCACTCTACATGCAAGGCTCGACATTCTAGGTGATATGATATGTGTGTATTGCCTATCTGTTAGTTACATAGTACATTGCTCATGGTATGCTTGGTTAATATAACTATTGTTGCTTGAACACGTGCGTGCTTACTCTATCCTATCGTTGTACTTTCGCGAACCTCTCTCACTCGTGTTACTCTTGATATGAAGATCATGTTTCGACGCGTTAACATGACACAAGCCCAGTTGACGGCTCTGATTAACGAACGGGTTGCCGCAGCACTTGCAGCTGCACACGCAGGAGGTATATCCTGCAGTCCAAACTCATTCTAGGATCTTTAGATCCTACTCTCGTGAACCAACTTTTGTGTTAAACTCTGTCTTTTCTTTCGCCCACGCTAGGTCAACACGCTCAACCACCCGTGTGCACTTTTAAAACTTTTATGGACTGCCGACCCACTACTTTTAGCGGTACTGAAGGAGCAGTAGGTCTCCTCCACTGGTTTGAGAAACTAGAATCTGTGTTCGAAATGTGCGAATGCCCTGAGGAGCGCAGGGTGAAGTATGCTACCGGTACTCTCGAGGGCTTAGCTCTCACATGGTGGAACGCTCAGGTCCAAATGCTGGGGTTGGTTGCTGCTAACGCCACCCCATGGAACAACTTTAAGGAAATGATCAAAGAGGAGTATTGCAACCGTGATGAGATTCACAAACTGGAGGTAGAGTTCTTCAACCTCAAGATGACGGGGTCAGAGATTGAAGCTTATGTGAAGAGATCGAACGAGCTGGCAATTTTGTGCCCTACTATGGTGGATCCTCCCATCAAACGCATCGAACTATTTCTCAAGGGCTTAGTGCCAGAAATCCAAAGTCATGTGACTTCAGCAAACCTCGCCACCATCCAGCAAGTTGTGCAATTGGCTCACCGTCTCACTGATCAGGCGGTGGAGCAGAACAGGTTGCCAAAGCGCATAGGTGCTGCAACTACTTCAGGTGCTCTTAATGACAACAAACGGAAATGGGATGGAGCTTCAAGTAAGGGTTCGACTTCTGTTCAGTCACAGTCTCAACAGAGAAAGACTGATGACTACAAGAGCCCTAGCCAGCAATCATCAGGTGGTCAAAGTCATGGTGGGTATAAAGGGAATCACCCCAAATGCAATCGCTGCGGCCTACACCACAGCGGGCCATGCACCAGGGGTAACTGTCATCGGTGCAACAAGCCAGGTCATGCTGCAAAGGATTGCCGGAGCGTATATCCCGCCAATCAGAATCATCAGCAAGCTCAACAGAACCAACGTCAGCAGCAGCAGCAGCAGGGTGATAATAAAGGGTGCTTTCAGTGTGGAGCTGAAGGCCACTTCAAGAGAGATTGCCCCCAACTGAACAGGAACCAGAACAACAACAATAACAACAATCAGGGGAATGGTAACAATGGGAACAACAACAACAATGGTGCCAGGGGGCGAGCGTTCGTGATTGGCCAAGGTGAAGCAAGGAATGACCCCAATGTTGTGGCGGGTAAGTTCCTTCTCGACGACTTTTTTGTTACAGTTTTATTTGATTCGGGTGCCGATACTAGCTACGTGTCACTAGAAGTTAGTCAGATGCTTAAGAGTATTCCAACACCTTTGAACAACAAGCACACTGTAGAGCTAGCAAACGGTAAGAGTTTAGAGGCCACACACGTAGTCAAGGGTTGTAAACTTGTTCTTGCTAACCAGACCTTCTCTATCGACCTCATTCCTATCGTCTTGGGTAGCTTCGACGTTGTCATTGGGATGGATTGGTTATCCCAGCACCGAACAGAGATTCTTTGCAACGAGAAGGTTGTCCGTATTCCTGATCCCAGTGGTGAACCTCTCATGATTCGTGGCGACAAGAGGAGTGCTGTCGAGAACGTCATCTCTCTCCTCAAGGCCCAGAAGTGCTTGTGAAGGGGCCACACTGCCATTTTGGCTCTTGTTACGGACACCTCGGAGAAAGAGAAGAAGATAGAAGATTTCCCAGTTATACGCGACTATCCGGAGGTATTTCCTGAGGAATTACCTGGTCTTCCGCCCCATCGCCAAGTCGAGTTTCAGATTGAACTAACTCCTGGAGCTGCGCCTATAGCACGTGCACCTTATCGTCTAGCTCCATCAGAATTGGAAGAACTCTCTACGCAACTACAAGAGCTCTTGGATAAAGGTTTCATTCGTCCTAGCTCATCGCCCTGGGGAGCTCCAGTACTATTTGTGAAGAAGAAGGACGGTACCTTCAGAATGTGCATCGACTACCGGGAACTCAACAAGGTGACGGTGAAGAATCGCTATCCTCTACCGCGTATTGACGACTTATTCGACCAGCTGCAAGGGTCGAGCTACTATTCGAAGATCGATTTGAGATCGGGTTATCACCAGCTGAGAGTCCGAGAAGAGGACGTCTCCAAAACAGCTTTCAGAACTCGTTATGGACACTATGAGTTTTTGGTCATGCCTTTTGGGCTGACAAACGCACCCGCGGTTTTCATGGACTTGATGAATCGAGTGTGTAAGCCGTACCTGGACAAGTTCGTTATAGTCTTCATCGACGACATCCTGATCTATTCTAAGAGTCAGGAGGAACACGAGCAACATCTACGGCTTATCCTGGAACTCCTTCGAACAGAACAACTTTACGCAAAGTTCTCAAAATGCGACTTCTGGCTTCGAGAAGTCCATTTCCTAGGCCATGTAGTAAACAAGGATGGGATTCACGTTGATCCATCCAAGGTGGACTCGATTAAGAACTGGCCTACACCTCGTACACCAAAGGAAATTCGCCAATTCTTGGGATTGGCGGGTTACTACAGGAGATTCATAAAGGACTTTTCTAAGATTGCACAGCCTCTCACCTCACTAACGCAAAAGGGAGTTGTTTATCGATGGGGAAATGCACAGGAGTTGGCATTTCAGCACCTAAAGGATAGACTTTGCAGCGCACCTATCCTTTCCTTGCTAGAGGGCACAGACGACTTCGTGGTCTATTGCGACGCATCAATTCAGGGTCTTGGTTGTGTATTGATGCAACGAGATAAAGTTATAGCCTACGCCTCATGCCAACTCAAGGTTCATGAGAGAAACTACACTACACACGACTTAGAGCTGGGAGCTGTTGTTTTTGCACTTAAGTTATGGCGGCATTAACTGTACGGCACCAAGTGCGCCATTTACACCGACCACAGGAGCCTCGAACATATCTTCAAGCAGAAGGAACTAAATATGCGTCAACGACGGTGGGTCGAGCTACTGAATGACTACGAGTGCTCAATCAGGTATCACCCGGGCAAAGCCAATGTTGTGGCTGACGCCCTCAGTCGAAAGGACACTGCGCCTAAGCGTGTGCGAGCGTTACAACTCACGATCCATTCTAGTATTCCTTCCCAAATACGAGTGGCTCAGATAGAAGCACTGAAACCAGAAAACATCAGGGCTGAAGCCCTACGCGGATCAAGGCAACGCTTAGAACAGAGGGAAGACGGTGCTTACTACGTAACGGGACGCGTTTGGTTCCCACTCTATGGCAACCTACGAGAGCTTGTGATGGATGAAGCACACAAGTCTCGCTACTCGGTACACCCTGGTTCGGATAAGATGTACCACGATATCAAAACCACGTACTGGTGGCCTAGCATGAAAGCCCACATAGCAACCTACGTCAGCAAATGCTTGACTTGTGCGAGAGTCAAGTCTGAATACCAGAAACCCTCAGGCCTACTTCAACAACCAGAGATACCGCAATGGAAATGGGAGCAAATTTCTATGGATTTTATCACTGGCCTGCCTAGATCCTAGCGCGGGAACGATACTATTTAGGTGATCGTGGATCGACTCACAAAATCTGCACATTTCTTGGCTATCAAGGAGACGGATAAATTCTCCACTCTAGCAGAAGTATACCTCAAGGAAGTTGTCTCGAGGCACGGGGTGCCCACCTCTATCATCTTGGATCGAGATGCACGTTTTACTTCAGAGCTGTGGCAAGCGATGCGCAAATCCTTTGGCTCACGATTGGACATGAGCACAGCATATCACCCTCAGACGGACGGGCAGTCCGAGCACACTATTCAAACCTTAGAAGACATGCTTCGTGCATGTGTAATCGACTTTGGCAACCGCTGGGAAAAGCATCTGCCACTTGTGGAATTCTCGTACATTAACAGCTACCACACCAGCATTAAAGCTGCTCCGTTTGAGGCATTGTACGAACGTAAATGCCGGTCACCTCTTTGTTGGGCAGAGGTGGGAGATAGTCAGATCACTGGTCCAGAACATGTGGTAGACACAACCGAACAAATTGCTCAAGTACGAAAACGCATGGCGGCAGCTCGTGACCGTCAGAAAGTCTACGCCGATAAGGGCAGGAAACTACTTGAGCTCCAGGTTGGGGAGCGGGTACTACTCAAAGTTTCACCCTGGAGGGGTGTGGTTCATTTTGGTAAACGAGGCAAACTTAACCCACGATACGTTGGACCTTTCGAAATCATCGAGAAAATAGGCAGGGTGGCCTACAGACTGAACTTACCAGCAGAACTCGGTGCAGTTCACAACGTATTCCACGTGTCGAATCTGAAGAAGTGTCTGTCAGATGAGACCCACATAGTTCCTCTGAAGGAACTCACTATCGACGAGCAGTTACGATACATCGAGGAACCAGTCGAAATCATGGACCGGGATGTTAAGGTCCTCAAGAGCACTAGAATACCTCTCGTTCGAGTTCGTTGGAACTCACGTCGCGGCCCAGAGTTCACCTGGGAGCGCGAAGACCAGATGAAACAAAAGTATCCCCAACTGTTCGCAAACAGTACAACCACTACTGAGGCTGAAGCTATGCAATTTCGGGACGAAATTCCAGATCAACGGGGGGTGGATGTGACACCCCAGGAAAACCGGGAAAACCATACAACTTAACTAGCTTCCTCAGTGAGTGCTTACCAAATTTCGGGACGAAATTTCTTTCAACTTGGGGATGATGTGACAACTTAAAATTTAGAACCTTTCGTGTATCTTGGTGTAACTTGCGTGAACGTTATGTGATTAGTTAACTTGTTGGTTCAATGAATGACCTAAGTGAAATTATGTGATTATGTGTTATGCTTGTATGTATGAGTGTGATTATGTGAACCGAGACACAAGGACACGACTCGAGACCATGCGGTCTCGAGTGAACAGTAACGGTTGGGCTGGATTGGGCCATGCACCTCTTTAGTCCACTAGTATATAACCGTTGTGGTTAGCCACACTTGTCATTTTTGGGCAAACAATACACACTCTCCTACACACACACACTCTCACTCTCTCTCACTAAAACCCTAGCAACACCACCCTCTTCTCTTGTGCCGGATCAAGAGTAGCAAGCCAAGCTCTCGGATTTGCTTGTGTTTTTCACTCGGAAACTTGCGGACAACAAACCTACTCTCCTTCACACACACACCCCACCAACCGGTTAGTGTTTTATGATGTTGTTGTTGTTAAATGTTATGAATGACATGGTGTAGCTAGAATAATTGTACGAATGATGATGTTTTTGTGTATCGGATGTGTATGATGATGTTTGGCTAACATGTCTTGATTTCGGATATATTGCATAAAGAACTAATGATATCTTGTTTCTAAATGTGATTTAAACCATTGATTGTTGATGTTCATGATATAGGCTTGCATATGTGTACTAGATAATGTCATGTTAATCGGATTGTACACCCTTATGCTAAGAACCGAATGCTTGTTAAACCGGCTACATGTGTGTGGAAATCGGATTAGTATAGAGCCGAGTTTGAGGTGTTATGTGATGATTTGAAACCATTAGATGAGTATGTTCAAATGTTTGATTGTTGTTCATGTTATGGTTGTGATTAATGCTAAAAACCCTAAAATATGATGAACAAGTTTGAAGGATCATGATGAATGATTTAAATACATGAAGAACAACATGAATATGATATGAAGATGTCTTGAATATTTGAAAACTAGTTGTTTGATCCATTTTAGTAAATTGTTAGACAAGAAAACATGTTTAAATGGATAGTACACATTGTTGCATGCAATCCAAATCTCATTGGATAGTACATTGTGTAGAATCAGCTGATGTCCAGTCGAGACCTCCGGTTTCGACTCGAGACCATGAACATGATAACTCGAGACCGCAGTTTGCGACACAGGTTGCGAATCAAGAACCCCTAGTCTCGACTCGAGACCACACTTGATCAGCACACAAACATCATGACTAGAGACCATGCTTGCGAGTCCGGTTGCGACTCGAGACCAATACATGCATGACCCGAGACCACCTCAGTTGCGACTCGAGAACTAGTAGGCTACAACTCGAGACCGCACAGTCTCGACTCGAGACCATATGCATGTACACGCTGTTTGGACTTGCACCCTATTACGGGCCTAAGTAATTGGGCCGAACATATGGGCCGTATGTACTACTGTTAATTGGGTATGTTGTGCACTGTTGTTGATTTGCCATGATAGACGAGTATGTCTTGATCATTACTTGTGTATGAATACGTGTAGAAAATACGTGCACTACTTGGTTTGAACCTGACTTGAATGGTATCTATGTTAGGACGTAGTTGACCACATACAACTTGATTGACTTTTCTGTGTATCTGCCGAGCAAACCAAGGTGAGTTCACACCCTCTACAAAGCATGGGATTCCCTGGGTTGGGAATGGGGTTAAGGAACATGGATTCCTCGTCCTCCTTGGGTAGGACAGCATTGGTTCAGGAATGTAATTCCTCGTCCTCACGGACAGATAACTCATACTAGACCAAAACTCTATCACGAAGTCCCTCCTTTTTATATCGACTTAAACGCCGGGCCAATGGCGAGCGGGTCATTAGTTAGATAGCGCTATTTAGGTCTGACAAACCTCACACCGTGCCGCAGAGGACGGGCGTGAACTAATGGATCTGGGGCACGTCAACGATGATAGACATTGACAGTTTCAGGGCATATAAACATGACTACAGTCAGCAGTCGATATGGTAACGAGTCTAGTGGATACATGGGGTAGCCCCCCACGGCCGAAATGCCAGATAACTACACGGGGTAGCCCCCACGGCTGGATTGCCAGAATGAATGGGTAAATAAGTCACGTTTTTCAACTATGGGGTAACCCCCACGGCAGGATGCCAGATAAAGGAAACTGTTTTCGAAACAACTTAAAACGAACACCCAACTGTGAACTCACTCAACTTGTTGTTGACTCGTTACTACATGCTTTGCAGGACTATAGGTACTTAGCTGGAGCTTGCATGGAAGAGAGTCGTTGTGGGACATGGACGGTTGTGTGCCATGTTAAACTTTTGAACAATTAAACTTATGTTTTGGTTTTAAACATTATGCTTCCGCTTGCAACTTAAACTATGATTTGTTTGAACACCAATTGTATTGGTTGGATTTTTAACTACTTATATGCTTGTTCAATATGATTGGTGGCTGGATCCTGGTCAGTCACGCCTCCAAGCGGAAGTACTCCGTTAGTGGATTTTTGGGGGTGTGACATCTGTTTCATCAAATATTGTACTTGGTATTACCATAAACCTTAACTTATAACATATAGTATTTAATATGCTAAACCGACAATACAACCGTTTTAATGTTATTACTCCAACTCATCCTATAAATGCACATCTTTGTAAACCAAATTTTTTCAACTTACTTATCGCAGTACACTTGAACACTAAGCAACAACACACAAGAAATGAAGCTTATTATTAGCATGCTTATTACCCTTTTACTAGTTATCACAACATCTGCACAGAAAGGTGAGTTTAGATGTGTGTTCGTTTATAATATATGTTATCTTTAAATAAAAATGTAGATTAATCTCATCCTATAATATGTTTTAATTTACGTATAAGAATTTCAGATATTTTTGTTAACTTTATGGATTGTGTTAGATGTTGGGATTATTAATGAAGGTGGTGAGGACGGTGACATAGATCGACCCACATGTGAGGCACTTGAGAATTTGCCGAGCGGTAACTGTGGTAGAGGAGATTGTCACACGCTGTGTACCGATTTGCATGGGAGCGGCGCTTGGGGAGAATGCTCGGGTGCAACAGAGTGTCAATGTCATTTTCATTGTTAAAAGCCTCCACGTTACCTTGTTTAAGATTATCAAACATATGGTGTAATAGAGATATTTCTTTTCATAGTGTATGCATCATAATAATGATTAAGTATAAGATCGGTTTAAACGATATTTCTTTCTAAATTCAAAACGTTGTCATGGTGTTGGTTATCTATTTTGTGTAAGGTTCAATGTAACTAGAGGAATGAAATAGGTTAATGAATAAATTTAACTTTGAACAAAAACACAAAGTGCTTTGTTTGATGTAAAATATAATAAAATTTTATAGCACTTTCTGACAGCATGTTTAGGAAATAAACCAAACTTTCAAATCTATAATGAAACTAAGATGTCACAAAAAATTGGCTGATTTGGGTTAACAAAAAGTTGCACATTAGTCAATTTATGTCCATTCATATCATACAACAGGTATATGCTTTGATCTCAAAGTGAACAACGGGTTAAACTGGCCACAATAAATACTCGCTAAGTCAAAATGGTTCTACTTGATTTAATGAAGTGTACGACATGTCAAAACACCATTTTGTCATCTTCAATGGGCACGTTGGTGTCGAGCAGCATGTTGCATGACTTATGTTGTTTTAATATATAGACCTCCCTAAAATTTTCTTTCACAAAATCAAATACCTAAATGAAAATTTCAAAATAATATGTTTCTATACAAGAACAACCGTTTAATATAAGATTTACGATTCTAAGACACTAAAAATAGTACACCACCCTCTGTCATTCAAACGCCAAAAACTGAGAGGCCTCATACGTTGTAATTACCCATGGCACGTAGATTCTTAAGTTATAAAATTCATCCGTAAACTAGATGAAAACGTTTGAAACATCACTATCAAGTAGATAACATGATTGTTCAAATTACTATAACAGTTATTAGCAAAAACAAATTGAACAGAATGCAGGTCTCTCAGGACGTGCCTTTGGTGCATTTCTACTGACATTTCTCGTTTAATTTTTAAATGATTTTTCTTAAAATAAAAACTAACTAGATAAAGTTATAACTAAAATACCATTTTTTAAATATTTGGAATAATTGAAAATGTAATATCTGTAGCATATTTGAAAAATAAGGGAATGAAATATAAGTTGTTGTTATAAGTTATGTTCATCAAAATAAAAGAAAGTAATTTATTGTTATATCTGTTTCATCAAATAATGTACTTGGTATTACCATAAACCTTAACTTATAACATATAGTATTTAATATGCTAAACCGACAATACAACCGTTTTAATGTTATTACTCCAACTCATCCTATAAATGCACATCTTTGTAAACCAATTTTTTTCTACTTACTTATCGCAGTACACTTGAACACTAAGCAACAACACACAAGAAATGAAGCTTATTATTAGCATGCTTATTACCCTTTTACTAGTTGTCACAACATCTGCACAGAAAGGTGAGTTTAGATGTGTGTTCGTTTATAATATATGTTATCTTTAAATAAAAATGTAGATTAATCTCATCCTATAATATGTTTTAATTTACGTATAAGAATTTCAGATATTTGTGTTAACTTTATGGATTGTGTTAGATGTTGGGATTATTAATGAAGGTGGTGAGGACGGTGACATAGATCGACCCACATGTGAGGCACTTGAGAATTTGCCGAGCGGTAACTGTGGAAGAGGAGATTGTCACACGCTGTGTACCGATTTGCATGGGAGCGGCGCTTGGGGAGAATGCTCGGGTGCAACAGAGTGTCAATGTCATTTTCATTGTTCAAAGCCTCCACGTTACCTTGTTTAAGATTATCAAACATATGGTGTAATAGAGATATTTCTTTTCATAGTGTATGCATCATAATAATGATTAAGTATAAGATCGGTTTAAACGATATTTCCTTCTAAATTCAAAACGTTGTCATGGTGTTGGTTATCTATTTTGTGTAAGGTTCAACGTAACTTGAGGAATGAAATAGGTTAATGAATAAATTTAACTTTGAACAAAAACACAAAATGCTTTGTTTGATGTAAAATATAATAAAATTTATAGCATTTTCTGACAGCATGTTTAGGAAATAAACCAAACTTTCAAATCTATAATGAAACTAAGATGTCACAAAAAATTGGCTGATTTGGGTTAACAAAAAGTTACACATTAGTCAATTTATGTCCATTCATATCATACAACAGGTATATGCTTTGATCTCAAAGTGAACAACGGGTTAAACTGGCCACAATAAATACTCGCAAAATCAAAATGGTTCTACTTGATTTAATGAAGTGTACGACATGTCAAAACACCATTTTGTCATCTTCAATGGGCACGTTGGTGTCGAGCAGCATGTTGCATGACTTATGTTGTTTTAATATATAGACCTCCCTAAAATTTTCTTTCACAAAATCAAATACCTAAATGAAAATTTCAAAATAATATGTTTCTATACAAGAACAACCGTTTAATATAAGATTTACGATTCTAAGACACAAAAAATAGTACACCACCCTCTGTCATTCAAACGCCAAAAACTAAGAGGCCTCATACGTTGTAATTACCCATGGCACGTAGATTCTTAAGTTAGAAAATTCATCCGTAAACTAGATGAAAACGTTTGAAACATCACTATCAAGTAGATAACATGATTGTTCAAATTACTATAACAGTTATTAGCAAAAACAAATTGAACAGAATGAAGGTCTCTCAGGACGTGCCTTTGGTGCATTTCTATCGACATTTCTCGTTTAATTTTTAAATGATTTTTCTTAAAATAAAAACTAACTAGATAAAGTTATAACTAAAATACCATTTTTTAAATATTTGGAATAATTGAAAATGTAATATCTGTAACATATTTGAAAAATAAGGGAATGAAATATAAGTTGTTGTTATAAGTTATGTTCATCAAAATAAAAGAAAGTAATTTATTGTTATATCTGTTTCATCAAATATTGTACTTGGTATTACCATAAACCTTAACTTATAACATATAGTATTTAATATGCTAAACCGACAATACAACCGTTTTAATGTTATTACTCCAACTCATCCTATAAATGCACATCTTTGTAAACCAAATTTTTTCAACTTACTTATCGCAGTACACTTGAACACTAAGCAACAACACACAAGAAATGAAGCTTATTATTAGCATGCTTATTACCCTTTTACTAGTTATCACAACATGTGCACAGAAAGGTGAGTTTAGATGTGTGTTCGTTTATAATATATGTTATCTTTAAATAAAAATGTAGATTAATCTCATCCTATAATATGTTTTAATTTACGTATAAGAATTTCAAATATTTTTGTTAACTTTATGGATTGTGTTAGATGTTGGGATTATTAATGAAGGTGGTGAGGACGGTGACATAGATCGACCCACATGTGAGGCACTTGAGAATTTGCCGAGCGGTAACTGTGGTAGAGGAGATTGTCACACGCTGTGTATCGATTTGCATGGGAGCGGCGCTTGGGGAGAATGCTCGGGTGCAACAGAGTGTCAATGTCATTTTCATTGTTAAAAGCCTCCACATTACCTTGTTTAAGATTATCAAACATATGGTGTAATAGAGATATTTCTTTTCATAGTGTATGCATCATAATAATGATTAAGTATAAGATCGGTTTAAACGAGATTTCTTTCTAAATTCAAAACGTTGTCATGGTGTTGGTTATCTATTTTGTGTAAGATTCAATGTAACTAGAGGAATGAAATAGGTTAATGAATAAATTTAACTTTGAACAAAAACACAAAATGCTTTGTTTGATGTAAAATATAATAAAATTTATAGCACTTTCTGACAGCTTGTTTAGGAAATAAACCAAACTTTCAAATCTATAATGAAACTAAGATGTCACAAAAAAATGGCTGATTTGGGTTTACAAAAAGTTACACATTAGTCAATTTATGTTCATTCGTATCATACAACAGGTATATGCTTTGATCTCAAAGTGAACAACGGGTTAAACTGGCCACAATAAATACTCGCTTAATCAAAATGGTTCTACTTAATTTAATGAAGTGTACGACATGTCAAAACACCATTTTGTCATCTTCAATGGGCACGTTGGTGTCGAGCAGCATGTTGCATGACTTATGTTGTTTTAATATATAGACCTCCCTAAAATTTTCTTTCACAAAATCAAATACCTAAATGAAAATTTCAAAATAATATGTTTCTATACAAGAACAACCGTTTAATATAAGATTTACGATTCTAAGACACTAAAAATAGTACACCACCCTCTGTCATTCAAACGCCAAAAACTGAGAGGCCTCATACGTTGTAATTACCCATGGCACGTAGATTCTTAAGTTAGAAAATTCTTCCGTAAACTAGATGAAAACGTTTGAAACATCACTATCAAGTAGATAACATGATTGTTCAAATTACTATAACAGTTATTAGCAAAAACAAATTGGACAGAATGCAGGTCTCTCAGGACGTGCCTTTGGTGCATTTCTACCGACATTTCTCGTTTAATTTTTAAATGATTTTTCTTAAAATAAAAACTAACTAGATAAAGTTATAACTAAAATACCACTTTTTAAATATTTGGAATAATTGAAAATGTAATATCTGTAACATATTTGAAAAATAAGGGAATGAAATATAAGTTGTTGTTATAAGTTATGTTCATCAAAATAAAAGAAAGTAATTTATTGTTATATCTGTTTCATCAAATAATGTACTTGGTATTACCATAAACCTTAACTTATAACATATAGTATTTAATATGCTAAACCGACAATACAACCGTTTTAATGTTATTACTCCAACTCATCCTATAAATGCACATCTTTGTAAACCAAATTTTTTCTACTTACTTATCGCAGTACACTTGAACACTAAGCAACAACACACAAGAAATGAAGCTTATTATTAGCATGCTTATTACCCTTTTACTAGTTATCACAACATCTGCACAGAAAGGTGAGTTTAGATGTGTGTTCGTTTATAATATATGTTATCTTTAAATAAAAATGTTGATTAATCTCATCCTATAATATGTTTTAATTTACGTATAAGAATTTCAGATATTTTTGTTAACTTTATGGATTGTGTTAGATGTTGGGATTATTAATGAAGGTGGTGAGGACGGTGACATAGATCGACCCACATGTGAGGCACTTGAGAATTTGCCGAGCGGTAACTGTGGTAGAGGAGATTGTCACACGCTGTGTACCGATTTGCATGGGAGCGGCGCTTGGGGAGAATGCTCGGGTGCAACAGAGTGTCAATGTCATTTTCATTGTTAAAAGCCTCCACGTTACCTTGTTTAAGATTATCAAACATATGGTGTAATAGAGATATTTCTTTTCATAGTGTATGCATCATAATAATGATTAAGTATAAGATCGGTTTAATCGATATTTCTTTCTAAATTCAAAACGTTGTCATGGTGTTGGTTATCTATTTTGTGTAAGGTTCAATGTCACTAGAGGAATGAAATAGGTTAATGAATAAATTTAACTTTGAACAAAAACACAAAATGCTTTGTTTGATGTAAAATATAATAAAATTTTATAGCACTTTCTGACAGCATGTTTAGGAAATAAACCAAACTTTCAAATCTATAATGAAACTAAGATGTCACAAAATATTGGCTGATTTGGGTTAACAAAAAGTTGCACATTAGTAAATTTATGTCCATTCATATCATACAACAGGTATATGCTTTGATCTCAAAGTGAACAACAGGTTAAACTGGCCACAATAAATACTCGCTAAATCAAAATGGTTCTACTTGATTTAATGAAGTGTACGACATGTCAAAACACCATTTTGTCATCTTCAATGGGCACGTTGGTGTCGAGCAGCATGTTGCATGACTTATGTTGTTTTAATATATAGACCTCCCTAAAATTTTCTTTCACAAAATCAAATACCTAAATGAAAATTTCAAAATAATATGTTTCTATACAAGAACAACCGTTTAATATAAGATTTACGATTCTAAGACACTAAAAATAGTACACCACCCTCTGTCATTCAAACGCCAAAAACTGAGAGGCCTCATACGTTGTAATTACCCACGGCACGTAGATTCTTAAGTTAGAAAATTCATTCGTAAACTAGATGAAAACGTTTGAAACATCACTATCAAGTAGATAACATGATTGTTCAAATTACTATAACAGTTATTAGCAAAAACAAATTGTGAACAGAATGCAGGTCTCTCAGGACGTGCCTTTGGTGCATTTCAACCGACATTTCTCGTTTAATTTTTAAATGATTTTTCTAAAAATAAAAACTAACTAGATAAAGTTATAACTAAAATACCATTTTTTAAATATTTGGAATAATTGAAAATGTAATATCTGTAACATATTTGAAAAATAAGGGAATGAAATATAAGTTGTTGTTATAAGTTATGTTCATCAAAATAAAAGAAAGTAATTTATTGTTATATCTGTTTCATCAAATATTGTACTTGGTATTACCATAAACCTTAACTTATAACATATAGTATTTAATATGCTAAACCGACAATACAACCGTTTTAATGTTATTACTCCAACTCATCCTATAAATGCACATCTTTGTAAACCAAATTTTTTCAACTTACTTATCGCAGTACACTTGAACACTAAGCAACAACACACAAGAAATGAAGCTTATTATTAGCATGCTTATTACCCTTTTACTAGTTATCACAACATCTGCACAGAAAGGTGAGTTTAGATGTGTGTTCGTTTATAATATATGTTATCTTTAAATAAAAATGTAGATTAATCTCATCCTATAATATGTTTTAATTTACGTATAAGAATTTCAGATATTTTTGTTAACTTTATGGATTGTGTTAGATGTTGGGATTATTAATGAAGGTGGTGAGGACGGTGACATAGATCGACCCACATGTGAGGCACTTGAGAATTTGCCGAGCGGTAACTGTGGTAGAGGAGATTGTCACACGCTGTGTACCGATTTGCATGGGAGCGGCGCTTGGGGAGAATGCTCGGGTGCAACAGAGTGTCAATGTCATTTTCATTGTTAAAAGCCTCCACGTTACCTTGTTTAAGATTATCAAACATATGGTGTAATAGAGATATTTCTTTTCATAGTGTATGCATCATAATAATGATTAAGTATAAGATCGGTTTAAACGATATTTCTTTCTAAATTCAAAACGTTGTCATGGTGTTGGTTATCTATTTTGTGTAAGGTTCAATGTCACTAGAGGAATGAAATAGGTTAATGAATAAATTTAACTTTGAACAAAAACACAAAATGCTTTGTTTGATGTAAAATATAATAAAATTTTATAGCACTTTCTGACAGCATGTTTAGGAAATAAACCAAACTTTCAAATCTATAATGAAACTAAGATGTCACAAAAAATTGGCTGATTTGGGTTAACAAAAAGTTGCACATTAGTCAATTTATGTCCATTCATATCATACAACAGGTATATGCTTTGATCTCAAAGTGAACAATGGGTTAAACTGGCCACAATAAATACTCGCTAAATCAAAATGGTTCTACTTGATTTAATGAAGTGTACGACATGTCAAAACACCATTTTGTCATCTTCAATGGGCACGTTGGTGTCGAGCAGCATGTTGCATGACTTATGTTGTTTTAATATATAGACCTCCCTAAAATTTTCTTTCACAAAATCAAATACCTAAATCAAAATTTCAAAATAATATGTTTCTATACAAGAACAACCGTTTAATATAAGATTTACGATTCTAAGACACTAAAAATAGTACACCACCCTCTGTCATTCAAATGCCAAAAACTGAGAGGCCTCATACGTTGTAATTACCCACGGCACGTAGATTCTTAAGTTAGAAAATTCATCCGTAAACTAGATGAAAACGTTTGAAACATCACTATCAAGTAGATAACATGATTGTTCAAATTACTATAACAGTTATTAGCAAAAACAAATTGTGAACAGAATGCAGGTCTCTCAGGACGTGCCTTTGGTGCATTTCAACCGACATTTCTCGTTTAATTTTTAAATGATTTTTCTTAAAATAAAAACTAACTAGATAAAGTTATAACTAAAATACCATTTTTTAAATATTTGGAATAATTGAAAATGTAATATCTGTAACATATTTGAAAAATAAGGGAATGAAATATAAGTTGTTGTTATAAGTTATGTTCATCAAAATAAAAGAAAGTAATTTTGTCACACCCCCAAAATCCACATGCGGAGTACCACCGCTGGGAGGCGTGACCGACCAGGATCTTAGCCACTAATTATTTTGAACGGATTAGTTATTGTTATGATCATTAGCATAATTAGTGACCTAATTTAAATTTTTCAAAACATAGTTTAAGTTCACAGCGGAAGGGAAGAGAATACATATCATAATTTAAACCCGCAAGTTGTTCATACGAAGCTTACGAACCACGCACTCCATCCGATTGCAACGTCCGTCCAGAGCTGTATCGAGCAACCTGCAAAGCATGCAGTAGAGTGTCAACATAACGTTGGCGAGTTCACGTGTTTGTAGTTTTCCAGTTTTTAATTCCAAAAACTTGTTTTAACCAGTTAATTTATCCGTTTATACATGCGATGGGGAGCTACCCCATAAGTAAGCGACTAAACTGTTTTTACAATACCGAATACTATTCATCCGTACGTTTCCGTAGAGTGCCCCGTTTGTCAATGTTCTATCATCATTAACGGTTGCCAGAGTACATTAGTTCACGACCGATCCCATACCTTGGCACGGTGTGAGGTTGGTGAGACCTAAATAGCGCTATCAACTAATAACCCGTTCGCCTGGCCCCGGCGACTAATCGGTATTAAGAAGTGAGGACTTGAGTGATAGAGTTTTGTTTAGTGTTGCTTGTTGCATCCAGTATAAACAGTAATTAACTAAAAGTTCCCAGTAACAAGGGAAGTAAGTAAGTTTGTTCCCAGTAACAAGGGAAGAAAAGTAAGTTTGTATCCCTCATAAGGGGATAGCGTTGTTACCCGTATCCCACACAAGGAGATAGAAATACCGTATCCCGCACAAGGAGATAGTAAGCAATCCCAAACCAGGAAAAGTGTTTTGTTCCGTTTCCCAATCCACCGGGAACGCATGCTTTAAGTAAAAAGTAGTGAACTCACCTTTGCTTTGCTCGGTAATTAATTTACTCGTGTTACGTTGGTCAACCATACCCTATTATGGTTATTAAATATTTATTAGGTTCGTATGCAAGTAAGGTCACGTATAACTACACGTATCTAACACATAGCACGTAAGTCATACTAGCATATACGTTATTGGGCCTATCCTAGCATGCAAACAGTTAAACAGTTAAACATTAATAGTAACACGTAGTTCAAAACATCAGTTTGTGCGGCCCAATAACTAAGCAGAGTAGTCCAGTCGAAACCGGGTGGTCTCGAATCGAGAACAAGAGGTCTCGAGTCGCAACCATGAAGTTCCGAGTCGCAACCAGACGGTCTCGAGTTGTCATGTTTTGGTTGCGAGTCGCAACCGGGCGGTCTCGAGTTATCATGTTTTGGTTGCGAGTCGCAACCGGGCGGTCTCGAGTTATCATGTTTTGGTTGCGAGTCGCAACCGGGGGTTTCGAGTCGCAACCGGAGGTTTCGGCTTGTCATGTTTCGGTTGCGAGTCGCAACCTTGGATACGTGCACAAGAATCCTTCTAGAACCTCTGATGTACTAACCAATGAGATTGCCATTTCATGTAATTATGTACTATCCAATAGAATTTCTTAACATGTTTCATTATGTCGCACAATCATTAAAACAGATCAAACCATCATATTTCAAATATTTCTGTCATTCAATAATTTTTAAATCAATCATTCACACTAACAATTCTCATTACCCATGACATCTTGCAGACTAACAGTTGATACACCATTACATATACATATAAAATCAAGGTTCACATAGTCATAAATATCACAACACAACAACTTCTATTACTGTTTTACTCTCACAATATCAACATCCATTTTTATACATACAATCATTATTATCATGGTCAAATCCCAAACAATTAACACATACCAATATTCAATCAGATCAATAGTAGACTCACACATAAATATAAGCACAACATATGCATATAATTTCATTTCTTAAACAACAGTTACACAGAATCCATAAACAAGCCACATACCACATCGTCATCATCAGTCTAAATTTTTTTTAACATTATGAACATCTAAGCAACCTAACATGTTACACTCAAACAGTTCAACAAGGGCTCAAATTAAGCATCAACATCCAATCACCAAATAATAATAATCACCTATTATCATGTGCACAATCCATGAATCGGATAAACTGCCAAATCATTTAACAAAAACACAAGCACAACAGTGGTATGAACTGACCGAAGATTGAAGGACGGTGGCTGTGCGGACCGAAACCGGACCAGACGAGACAAGACCCGAGAAGAACCCGAGGTTGCTGCCACTGCTCCTCTCCGACACGGACTCGAACAGAATATGACCCGAGCCACCAACTTAGGTCCGAGCGGTGAGATTCGTCGGACCATCTTCCTCTTCGATCAACCGTATGGCTTGAGCCGGTTCGTCATCAAAATAGAGGATCAGGGGAGAGAGAACGAGAGGGGTGTGTGTGACTGTGCGGCCGCCGGAGATGCGCTCCGGTCACTGGTTCAGCAGAGAAGGAGGGGGAAGGTGAAGGTGAGTGGGTTGCGTGTGGGAGGGAGGAGGAGGGTGTCGTTAAGGATGTGTGGCCAGAGTTGGTTCGCCGGAAATTGAGGCGCCGGAATACACTCCGGTCTTCGGAGGTTGCTGGATCGGTAGAGAAGGGGCAGGGGGTAAGGGTGGTGCGGCCGGTGTGGGGGTCTTAGGGTTTTTGCAAGAAAGATGAAGGAGGTGGGGTTTTAAGCTTATTTAAAGGGTAGGGTTTAGGTTAGTTGGGTTGGGCCTAGCCCAAGTGCGTGAATTTGTCAAACGATTAGGCTCCTCGTTCAACGGACTGGCCCGGTCTTGTTAACTCATACGTAAATACTTAGGATCTTTCGTCATGGATTATTATTTGCAAACATCATAATAGTAATAACAAATATAATACTAATAATAATAATAATGATGGCAATAATAATAGTAATTATTATGCGCACGTTTTTACCAAAATGCCCTTCTCTTGACAACGGGAGTACGGGTTGTCACATTCTCCCCATGTTACAAGAATTTCGTCCTCGAAATTTAAGCTAAGTCACACGATTCGCTCTAATTATAGACTCGCTGATGACTCAGTGTCGTACGTACATACACGTAGCTCGCAAAAAATCCACAAAATAAACATGTAAGCCACATAGCACATAAGGTCACATCGCGTAGGAGGTCAAGTAGCATAAGGTTCCAAGAGTTTGCACGTATTTCACATAGTATAGAACTTCACCAATTTAATTATATCATCCAAGAACGTACGGGAGAACCCGAAGTGTCACATTATCCCCAACTTTAAGAAATTTCGTCCCGAAATTTAGCACGCAGCTACTGACAAGCTAGGGTATTTAAGCATTTTCGTGGGGTGTCACATCATCCCCTTGTTGGCTTGAGATTTCTTCCCGAAATTCAGTTGTAGCTTCAGTGCTGGAAGTAATGTCTGTAAACAACTGGGGATACATGCGCATCATCTGATTTTCCCCAACGAAGCGTAGTTTTGTTGCTGATCACGAGCTCCTAAAAAGGACAACGAATGTTTCATCTGACAGACGCTTCTTTAGACTAGGCGCATGAAGGACGTTGTGCACCGCACTCAGCTCTTCAGGCAGGTTGAGTCCCTAGAGATACCTTACCGACCCTTTCGGCAATTTCGTACGGTCCAACGTATCGCGGATTAAGTTCATCCCGTTAGCCAAAACGTACCACACCCTTCGAGGGTGTACTTTAAGTAGAACCCAATCTCTGACTAGGAGTTCTAGAGGTTTCCTACGCTTATCCGCGTAGCCTTTCTGACGGTCTGGAACTGCCGCCATGCGTTTTGCCTGATCTGGGCGATCTTATCCGTCGTGTCAAGTGCAAGTTCTGGGCCGGTACTTTGGCTTCCGCCCAACACAGAGGTGACCGGCATCTGCGTTAGTGCAGTGCCTCAAATGGTGTTGCCTGAATGCTAATGTGGTAGCAGTTGTTGGAAGAGAATTCTACAGAAGGGAAGTGTCACTAGTATCCAAGGGTCGATAACACCTGCTCTTAGCATGCCTTTGAGTGTTTGGATGGTGCGTTTGGCCCAGTCATCAGTTTGCGGGCGATAGGCGGTGCTCATGCCTAACAGCGAGCCCAAAAGTCTTTCGTGCACAGCCTTGCGAAGAATCGGATGCAAAACATGGGTTACGATCAGGTAAAAGAGAAGTTGGCATCTCGTGCCTAGTATCTACTTCTATCAAGTAGATGGTTGCAAGTTCGAAAACTTGTCCGTTTCTTTGGTCGCGTGTTGTTGCCAGCAGACATGTTATCGATGCCCCGGATATGATAGCATAAGATAGAAGCACCTCGTAGGTTATCTTCCAATTGCTGGAGTTGCGGATTGTTTGAGGATCTCTCGGATTCTAGGTGATGCCCCACTTGAGTTCAAATCGTGAGAGGTTGCGTATATGGTCGAGAAGTGCGGGCTTTGTGGCGTTAAAAGTCGTGTACTGAAAACTTAGCGCAAGGCGGTTTTGCGTCGTAGAAGTTCCAAGGTAAAGTGTAGGAGTCGTTTGGATTCCCCACTCACTTTCAGAATAGGTTTGGGCGTCGCCGAAAGAAACAAGTGTCGAATACTGACAGGATGGAATAAATTCGAGTGTCGTGACTAGGTGTTAATCGTATCGAGTTCGAAGAACAGTGCTTGCGATACCCGTTACCCCCGGGGTATCCTTGGCTCGTTGCCCCAACGAGTACCATTCGTAGGAAGCATTTCGTCCAAACGGAGATTTGCGCAAAGCAGAGTAGGATAAGGATCATGGAATCCGTGAAACATAACACGAGTAGCAAGACAATGCAAGAAGAGTAGTCAAAATTGATGCGTTCAATTTGAGACAAAACATAAAAGGCTTGGTGGTCGGCAATAAGGATTTATCTGGAGTCGATGAGGTAACTGGTCGTACCTAAGCCGTGGGCGATTTGGATAAAGAACGTCGTTTTGCCGGTAAGAGGTGTTATGTCAGTATGAATGGCACAACAAGAACCAATGATAGAGAAGGACGGTCGTCGTTTGGGTGGGGGGGGGTTACTAAAACGTCTAACAAGATGTTCTGAGCTGATCCGTATGTGAAAAACAAGTTTGTGATCTCCCAAACCGGTAAGTAACCAAATTTGAATAGATTACCGAAGTCGCGAGGACGAGTCCGAAGTAGTGCTTGTGTCGTCGAAAGACTTCCATGTAAGGTAATAAAAATATGTCTGAAAGGATACGTTTGGATCACACGTCACGATTTTTAAGATTCAAGAAGTTTATTGACTAGCAGCCGAGCTTGCTGAATTTCCCCAAATTAGAGGGAAATCTGGTCAGGGTCTCAGTAGGGGGGGGGGGTTTCGACGTGAAACTGTGAAAACAGGTTTTCAGGAAAGTACGATTGGAGTAACACATTGTTGAATTAAAAAGTTTGCCGACTAAAGGTCGAGTTTGTTGAATTCACCAAACTGAAGAGAGATCTGGTCAAGGTCTCTAAACGGAGAAACGTGGATGTCATGACAAAGTAACGATAGGAGCGGGGATACCATCTGAGCAATAAACGCGGATTCGTACGAAAGTTAGTGGGAGGATTCATTGAATCAGAGAAGTCGTCAGACAATAACAGTTCTGACAAATGGAGGAGAGGGTAAGCATCAAGGTCGCCGTACTCGTCGGTGGGTTGACTGGCTCGTGTCTTCGTCTAGCCACGCTTCCAAATACGCCGGTTTGTAAGAAAATTATCAATTCTTTGGGTTTTGGGGCGTGCTAAGGCATAAGGTTGTACTTGAATAGGGGTTAACCATGTAACGAGGGATTAGGGAGAAATAACTATGTGGTCAATGGAAAGGTGAGACGATTGCTGGCACTATAATAAGAAGCATACACCACGCATGCTTTTCGTGTTCGAGACGTGCAAACGGAAACCCAAAAGATGTAGACTTACTAGAATGCTTCAAGAATCTAGGTGATCAGTCGTATGAGGGAACAAGTCTCACTACTTAAGTCGAGAAAAGAAATACACAAGTAAAAAGGATGCGAATGACGTCGTCGTTCTTTCTAATATTTCACGATATAGGGGGTGGCTTCCCTTCGTCGGTTCGTTCTCGTAACTTCTCTATGTGCTTCGTAGCAGGCCTTCCCTGGGCAGGCCTATCGAGTGAACGTCCCTCGCGTCGAGTGGCAGTCCAGGGATGATATCAGGAAATACGTGGACGAGCGCTTGGAATAAATGGGTTCCCTGCCCATAGTGTACTGTGGTTTCGAACCAGGTTTAGGAGGACTCGCTCCTGTTTAACACGTAACACGCTAGCCTAGCCTTCGTATGATCCACTGTGTTAAATACTAAATATACGCACATATATGCTAATTATATACATACACACATGCGTATTCACACACATAAGTTATGCACAAGTAAAAGTTCGTTAGTCTACCATTACCAGGTGAGCATCTGAAGTTGACGAACCTTGCAATCCGGAGTGTGGTGTCGTTGTGGTTCACACTAAAGAACGGTTATAGTCTGGTTTCCATATAAAAATATTTTTATTTCCCAAGCCAAAAATATTTTATATTTAAAACCTAGTTCGCTATAACCAATGGCTCTGATACCAATCTGTCACACCCCCAAAATCCACATGCGGAGTACCACCGCTGGGAGGCGTGACCGACCAGGATCTTAGCCACTAATTATTTTGAACGGATTAGTTATTGTTATGATCATTAGCATAATTAGTGACCTAATTTAAATTTTTCAAAACATAGTTTAAGTTCACAGCGGAAGGGAAGAGAATACATATCATAATTTAAACCCGCAAGTTGTTCATACGAAGCTTACGAACCACGCACTCCATCCGATTGCAACGTCCGTCCAGAGCTGTATCGAGCAACCTGCAAAGCATGCAGTAGAGTGTCAACATAACGTTGGCGAGTTCACGTGTTTGTAGTTTTCCAGTTTTTAATTCCAAAAACTTGTTTTAACCAGTTAATTTATCCGTTTATACATGCGATGGGGAGCTACCCCATAAGTAAGCGACTAAACTGTTTTTACAATACCGAATACTATTCATCCGTACGTTTCCGTAGAGTGCCCCGTTTGTCAATGTTCTATCATCATTGACGGTTGCCAGAGTACATTAGTTCACGACCGATCCCATACCTTGGCACGGTGTGAGGTTGGTGAGACCTAAATAGCGCTATCAACTAATAACCCGTTCGCCTGGCCCCGGCGACTAATCGGTATTAAGAAGTGAGGACTTGAGTGATAGAGTTTTGTTTAGTGTTGCTTGTTGCATCCAGTATAAACAGTAATTAACTAAAAGTTCCCAGTAACAAGGGAAGTAAGTAAGTTTGTTCCCAGTAACAAGGGAAGAAAAGTAAGTTTGTATCCCTCATAAGGGGATAGCGTTGTTACCCGTATCCCACACAAGGAGATAGAAATACCGTATCCCGCACAAGGAGATAGTAAGCAATCCCAAACCAGGAAAAGTGTTTTGTTCCGTTTCCCAATCCACCGGGAACGCATGCTTTAAGTAAAAAGTAGTGAACTCACCTTTGCTTTGCTCGGTAATTAATTTACTCGTGTTACGTTGGTCAACCATACCCTATTATGGTTATTAAATATTTATTAGGTTCGTATGCAAGTAAGGTCACGTATAACTACACGTATCTAACACATAGCACGTAAGTCATACTAGCATATACGTTATTGGGCCTATCCTAGCATGCAAACAGTTAAACAGTTAAACATTAATAGTAACACGTAGTTCAAAACATCAGTTTGTGCGGCCCAATAACTAAGCAGAGTAGTCCAGTCGAAACCGGGTGGTCTCGAATCGAGAACAAGAGGTCTCGAGTCGCAACCATGAAGTTCCGAGTCGCAACCAGACGGTCTCGAGTTGTCATGTTTTGGTTGCGAGTCGCAACCGGGCGGTCTCGAGTTATCATGTTTTGGTTGCGAGTCGCAACCGGGCGGTCTCGAGTTATCATGTTTTGGTTGCGAGTCGCAACCGGGGGTTTCGAGTCGCAACCGGAGGTTTCGGCTTGTCATGTTTCGGTTGCGAGTCGCAACCTTGGATACGTGCACAAGAATCCTTCTAGAACCTCTGATGTACTAACCAATGAGATTGCCATTTCATGTAATTATGTACTATCCAATAGAATTTCTTAACATGTTTCATTATGTCGCACAATCATTAAAACAGATCAAACCATCATATTTCAAATATTTCTGTCATTCAATAATTTTTAAATCAATCATTCACACTAACAATTCTCATTACCCATGACATCTTGCAGACTAACAGTTGATACACCATTACATATACATATAAAATCAAGGTTCACATAGTCATAAATATCACAACACAACAACTTCTATTACTGTTTTACTCTCACAATATCAACATCCATTTTTATACATACAATCATTATTATCATGGTCAAATCCCAAACAATTAACACATACCAATATTCAATCAGATCAATAGTAGACTCACACATAAATATAAGCACAACATATGCATATAATTTCATTTCTTAAACAACAGTTACACAGAATCCATAAACAAGCCACATACCACATCGTCATCATCAGTCTAAATTTTTTTTAACATTATGAACATCTAAGCAACCTAACATGTTACACTCAAACAGTTCAACAAGGGCTCAAATTAAGCATCAACATCCAATCACCAAATAATAATAATCACCTATTATCATGTGCACAATCCATGAATCGGATAAACTGCCAAATCATTTAACAAAAACACAAGCACAACAGTGGTATGAACTGACCGAAGATTGAAGGACGGTGGCTGTGCGGACCGAAACCGGACCAGACGAGACAAGACCCGAGAAGAACCCGAGGTTGCTGCCACTGCTCCTCTCCGACACGGACTCGAACAGAATATGACCCGAGCCACCAACTTAGGTCCGAGCGGTGAGATTCGTCGGACCATCTTCCTCTTCGATCAACCGTATGGCTTGAGCCGGTTCGTCATCAAAATAGAGGATCAGGGGAGAGAGAACGAGAGGGGTGTGTGTGACTGTGCGGCCGCCGGAGATGCGCTCCGGTCACCGGTTCAGCAGAGAAGGAGGGGGAAGGTGAAGGTGAGTGGGTTGCGTGTGGGAGGGAGGAGGAGGGTGTCGTTAAGGATGTGTGGCCAGAGTTGGTTCGCCGGAAATTGAGGCGCCGGAATACACTCCGGTCTTCGGAGGTTGCTGGATCGGTAGAGAAGGGGCAGGGGGTAAGGGTGGTGCGGCCGGTGTGGGGGTCTTAGGGTTTTTGCAAGAAAGATGAAGGAGGTGGGGTTTTAAGCTTATTTAAAGGGTAGGGTTTAGGTTAGTTGGGTTGGGCCTAGCCCAAGTGCGTGAATTTGTCAAACGATTAGGCTCCTCGTTCAACGGACTGGCCCGGTCTTGTTAACTCATACGTAAATACTTAGGATCTTTCGTCATGGATTATTATTTGCAAACATCATAATAGTAATAACAAATATAATACTAATAATAATAATAATGATGGCAATAATAATAGTAATTATTATGCGCACGTTTTTACCAAAATGCCCTTCTCTTGACAACGGGAGTACGGGTTGTCACATTCTCCCCATGTTACAAGAATTTCGTCCTCGAAATTTAAGCTAAGTCACACGATTCGCTCTAAGTATAGACTCGCTGATGACTCAGTGTCGTACGTACATACACGTAGCTCGCAAAAAATCCACAAAATAAACATGTAAGCCACATAGCACATAAGGTCACATCGCGTAGGAGGTCAAGTAGCATAAGGTTCCAAGAGTTTGCACGTATTTCACATAGTATAGAACTTCACCAATTTAATTATATCATCCAAGAACGTACGGGAGAACCCGAAGTGTCACAAATTTATTGTTATATCTGTTTCATCAAATATTGTACTTGGTATTACCATAAACCTTAACTTATAACATATAGTATTTAATATGCTAAACCGACAATACAACCGTTTTAATGTTATTACTCCAACTCAACCTATAAATGCACATCTTTGTAAACCAAATTTTTTCAACTTACTTATCGTAGTACACTTGAACACTAAGCAACAACACACAAGAAATGAAGCTTATTATTAGCATGCTTATTACCCTTTTACTAGTTATCACAACATCTGCACAGAAAGGTGAGTTTAGATGTGTGTTCGTTTATAATATATGTTATCTTTAAATAAAAATGTAGATTAATCTCATCCTATAATATGTTTTAATTTACGTATAAGAATTTCAGATATTTTTGTTAACTTTATGGATTGTGTTAGATGTTGGGATTATTAATGAAGGTGATGAGGACGGTGACATAGATCGACCCACATGTGAGGCACTTGAGAATTTGCCGAGCGGTAACTGTGGTAGAGGAGATTGTCACACGCTGTGTACCGATTTGCATGGGAGCGGCGCTTGGGGAGAATGCTCGGGTGCAACAGAGTGTCAATGTCATTTTCATTGTTAAAAGCCTCCACGTTACCTTGTTTAAGATTATCAAACATATGGTGTAATAGAGATATTTCTTTTCATAGTGTATGCATCATAATAATGATTAAGTATAAGATCGGCTTAAACGATATTTCTTTCTAAATTCAAAACGTTGTCATGGTGTTGGTTATCTATTTTGTGTAAGGTTCAATGTCACTAGAGGAATGAAATAGGTTAATGAATAAATTTAACTTTGAACAAAAACACAAAATGCTTTGTTTGATGTAAAATATAATAAAATTTTATAGCACTTTCTGACAGCATGTTTAGGAAATAAACCAAACTTTCAAATCTATAATGAAACTAAGATGTCACAAAAAATTGGCTGATTTGGGTTAACAAAAAGTTGCACATTAGTCAATTTATGTCCATTCATATCATACAACAGGTATATGCTTTGATCTCAAAGTGAACAACGGGTTAAACTAGCCACAATAAATACTCGCTAAATCAAAATGGTTCTACTTGATTTAATGAAGTGTACGACATGTCAAAACACCATTTTGTCATCTTCAATGGGCACGTTGGTGTCGAGCAGCATGTTGCATGACTTATGTTGTTTTAATATATAGACCTCCCTAAAATTTTCTTTCACAAAATCAAATACCTAAATGAAAATTTCAAAATAATATGTTTCTATACAAGAACAACCGTTTAATATAAGATTTACGATTCTAAGACACTAAAAATAGTACACCACCCTCTGTCATTCAAATGCCAAAAACTGAGAGGCCTCATACGTTGTAATTACCCATGGCACGTAGATTCTTAAGTTAGAAAATTCATCCGTAAACTAGATGAAAACGTTTGAAACATCACTATCAAGTAGATAACATGATTGTTCAAATTACTATAACAGTTATTAGCAAAAACAAATTGAACAGAATGCAGGTCTCTCAGGACGTGCCTTTGGTGCATTTCTACCGACATTTCTCGTTTAATTTTTAAATGATTTTTCTTAAAATAAAAACTAACTAGATAAAGTTATAACTAAAATACCACTTTTTAAATATTTGGAATAATTGAAAATGTAATATCTGTAACATATTTGAAAAATAAGGGAATGAAATATAAGTTGTTGTTATAAGTTATGTTCATCAAAATAAAAGAAAGTAATTTATTGTTATATCTGTTTCATCAAATAATGTACTTGGTATTACCATAAACCTTAACTTATAACATATAGTATTTAATATGCTAAACCGACAATACAACCGTTTTAATGTTATTACTCCAACTCATCCTATAAATGCACATCTTTGTAAACCAAATTTTTTCTACTTACTTATTGCAGTACACTTGAAAACTAAGCAACAACACACAAGAAATGAAGCTTATTATTAGCATGCTTATTACCCTTTTACTAGTTATCTCAACATCTGCACAGAAAGGTGAGTTTAGATGTGTGTTCGTTTATAATATATGTTATCTTTAAATAAAAATGTAGATTAATCTCATCCTATAATATGTTTTAATTTACGTATAAGAATTTCAGATATTTTTGTTAACTTTATGGATTGTGTTAGATGTTGGGATTATTAATGAAGGTGGTGAGGACGGTGACATAGATCGACCCACATGTGAGGCACTTGAGAATTTGCCGAGCGGTAACTGTGGTAGAGGAGATTGTCACACGCTGTGTACCGATTTGCATGGGAGCGGCGCTTGGGGAGAATGCTCGGGTGCAACAGAGTGTCAATGTCATTTTCATTGTTAAAAGCCTCCACGTTACCTTGTTTAAGATTATCAAACATATGGTGTAATAGAGATATTTCTTTTCATAGTGTATGCATCATAATAATGATTAAGTATAAGATCGGTTTAAACGATATTTCTTTCTAAATTCAAAACGTTGTCATGGTGTTGGTTATCTATTTTGTGTAAGGTTCAATGTCACTAGAGGAATGAAATAGGTTAATGAATAAATTTAACTTTGAACAAAAACACAAAATGCTTTGTTTGATGTAAAATATAATAAAATTTTATAGCACTTTCTGACAGCATGTTTAGGAAGTAAACCAAACTTTCAAATCTATAATGAAACTAAGATGTCACAAAAAATTGGCTGATTTGGGTTAACAAAAAGTTGCACATTAGTCAATTTATGTCCATTCATATCATACAACAGGTATATACTTTGATCTCAAAGTGAACAACGGGTTAAACTGGCCACAATAAATACTCGCTAAATCAAAATGGTTCTACTTGATTTAATGAAGTGTACGACATGTCAAAACACCATTTTGTCATCTTCAATGGGCACGTTGGTGTCGAGCAGCATGTTGCATGACTTATGTTGTTTTAATATATAGACCTCCCTAAAATTTTCTTTCACAAAATCAAATACCTAAATGAAAATTTCAAAATAATATGTTTCTATACAAGAACAACCGTTTAATATAAGATTTACGATTCTAAGACACTAAAAATAGTACACCACCCTCTGTCATTCAAACGCCAAAAACTGAGAGGCCTCATACGTTGTAATTACCCACGGCACGTAGATTCTTAAGTTAGAAAATTCATCCGTAAACTAGATGAAAACGTTTGAAACATCACTATCAAGTAGATAACATGATTGTTCAAATTACTATAACAGTTATTAGCAAAAACAAATTGAACAGAATGCAGGTCTCTCAGGACGTGCCTTTGGTGCATTTCAACCGACATTTCTCGTTTAATTTTTAAATGATTTTTCTTAAAATAAAAACTAACTAGATAAAGTTATAACTAAAATACCACTTTTTAAATATTTGGAATAATTGAAAATGTAATATCTGTAACATATTTGAAAAATAAGGGAATGAAATATAAGTTGTTGTTATAAGTTATGTTCATCAAAATAAAAGAAAGTAATTTATTGTTATATCTGTTTCATCAAATAATGTACTTGGTATTACCATAAACCTTAACTTATAACATATAGTATTTAATATGCTAAACCGACAATACAACCGTTTTAATGTTATTACTCCAACTCATCCTATAAATGCACATCTTTGTAAACCAAATTTTTTCAACTTACTTATCGCAGTACACTTGAACACTAAGCAACAACACACAAGATATGAAGCTTATTATTAGCATGCTTATTACCCTTTTACTAGTTATCACAACATCTGCACAGAAAGGTGAGTTTAGATGTGTGTTCGTTTATAATATATGTTATCTTTAAATAAAAATGTAGATTAATCTCATCCTATAATATGTTTTAATTTACGTATAAGAATTTCAGATATTTTTGTTAACTTTATGGATTGTGTTAGATGTTGGGATTATTAATGAAGGTGGTGAGGACGGTGACATAGATCGACCCACATGTGAGGCACTTGAGAATTTGCCGAGCGGTAACTGTGGTAGAGGAGATTGTCACACGCTGTGTACCGATTTGCATGGGAGCGGCGCTTGGGGAGAATGCTCGGGTGCAACAGAGTGTCAATGTCATTTTCATTGTTAAAAGCCTCCACGTTACCTTGTTTAAGATTATCAAACATATGGTGTAATAGAGATATTTCTTTTCATAGTGTATGCATCATAATAATGATTAAGTATAAGATCGGTTTAAACGATATTTCTTTCTAAATTCAAAACGTTGTCATGGTGTTGGTTATCTATTTTGTGTAAGGTTCAATGTCACTAGAGGAATGAAATAGGTTAATGAATAAATTTAACTTTGAACAAAAACACAAAATGCTTTGTTTGATGTAAAATATAATAAAATTTTATAGCACTTTCTGACAGCATGTTTAGGAAGTAAACCAAACTTTCAAATCTATAATGAAACTAAGATGTCACAAAAAATTGGCTGATTTGGGTTAACAAAAAGTTGCACATTAGTCAATTTATGTCCATTCATATCATACAACAGGTATATACTTTGATCTCAAAGTGAACAACGGGTTAAACTGGCCACAATAAATACTCGCTAAATCAAAATGGTTCTACTTGATTTAATGAAGTGTACGACATGTCAAAACACCATTTTGTCATCTTCAATGGGCACGTTGGTGTCGAGCAGCATGTTGCATGACTTATGTTGTTTTAATATATAGACCTCCCTAAAATTTTCTTTCACAAAATCAAATACCTAAATGAAAATTTCAAAATAATATGTTTCTATACAAGAACAACCGTTTAATATAAGATTTACGATTCTAAGACACTAAAAATAGTATACCACCCTCTGTCATTCAAACGCCAAAAACTGAGAGGCCTCATACGTTGTAATTACCCACGGCACGTAGATTCTTAAGTTAGAAAATTCATCCGTAAACTAGATGAAAACGTTTGAAACATCACTATCAAGTAGATAACATGATTGTTCAAATTACTATAACAGTTATTAGCAAAAACAAATTGAACAGAATGCAGGTCTCTCAGGACGTGCCTTTGGTGCATTTCAACCGACATTTCTCGTTTAATTTTTAAATGATTTTTCTTAAAATAAAAACTAACTAGATAAAGTTATAACTAAAATACCACTTTTTAAATATTTGGAATAATTGAAAATGTAATATCTGTAACATATTTGAAAAATAAGGGAATGAAATATAAGTTGTTGTTATAAGTTATGTTCATCAAAATAAAAGAAAGTAATTTATTGTTATATCTGTTTCATCAAATAATGTACTTGGTATTACCATAAACCTTAACTTATAACATATAGTATTTAATATGCTAAACCGACAATACAACCGTTTTAATGTTATTACTCCAACTCATCCTATAAATGCACATCTTTGTAAACCAAATTTTTTCAACTTACTTATCGCAGTACACTTGAACACTAAGCAACAACACACAAGATATGAAGCTTATTATTAGCATGCTTATTACCCTTTTACTAGTTATCACAACATCTGCACAGAAAGGTGAGTTTAGATGTGTGTTCGTTTATAATATATGTTATCTTTAAATAAAAATGTAGATTAATCTCATCCTATAATATGTTTTAATTTACGTATAAGAATTTCAGATATTTTTGTTAACTTTATGGATTGTGTTAGATGTTGGGATTATTAATGAAGGTGGTGAGGACGGTGACATAGATCGACCCACATGTGAGGCACTTGAGAATTTGCCGAGCGGTAACTGTGGTAGAGGAGATTGTCACACGCTGTGTACCGATTTGCATGGGAGCGGCGCTTGGGGAGAATGCTCGGGTGCAACAGAGTGTCAATGTCATTTTCATTGTTAAAAGCCTCCACGTTACCTTGTTTAAGATTATCAAACATATGGTGTAATAGAGATATTTCTTTTCATAGTGTATGCATCATAATAATGATTAAGTATAAGATCGGTTTAAACGATATTTCTTTCTAAATTCAAAACGTTGTCATGGTGTTGGTTATCTATTTTGTGTAAGGTTCAATGTCACTAGAGGAATGAAATAGGTTAATGAATAAATTTAACTTTGAACAAAAACACAAAATGCTTTGTTTGATGTAAAATATAATAAAATTTTATAGCACTTTCTGACAGCATGTTTAGGAAGTAAACCAAACTTTCAAATCTATAATGAAACTAAGATGTCACGAAAAATTGGCTGATTTGGGTTAACAAAAAGTTGCACATTAGTCAATTTATGTCGATTCATATCATACAATAGGTATATGCTTTGATCTCAAAGTGAACAACGGGTTAAACTGGCCACAATAAATACTCGCTAAATCAAAATGGTTCTACTTGATTTAATGAAGTGTACGACATGTCAAAACACCATTTTGTCATCTTCAATGGGCACGTTGGTGTCGAGCAGCATGTTGCATGACTTATGTTGTTTTAATATATAGACCTCCCTAAAATTTTCTTTCACAAAATCAAATATCTAAATGAAAATTTCAAAATAATATGTTTCTATACAAGAACAACCGTTTAATATAAGATTTACGATTCTAAGACACTAAAAATAGTACACCACCCTCTGTCATTCAAACGCCAAAAACTGAGAGGCCTCATACGTTGTAATTACCCATGGCACGTAGATTCTTAAGTTAGAAAATTCATCCGTAAACTAGATGAAAACGTTTGAAACATCACTATCAAGTAGATAACATGATTGTTCAAATTACTATAACAGTTATTAGCAAAAACAAATTGAACAGAATGCAGGTCTCTCAGGACGTGCCTTTGGTGCATTTCTACCGACATTTCTCGTTTAATTTTTAAATGATTTTTCTTAAAATAAAAACTAACTAGATAAAGTTATAACTAAAATACCACTTTTTAAATATTTGGAATAATTGAAAATGTAATATCTGTAACATATTTGAAAAATAAGGGAATGAAATATAAGTTGTTGTTATAAGTTATGTTCATCAAAATAAAAGAAAGTAATTTATTGTTATATCTGTTTCATCAAATAATGTACTTGGTATTACCATAAACCTTAACTTATAACATATAGTATTTAATATGCTAAACCGACAATACAACCGTTTTAATGTTATTACTCCAACTCATCCTATAAATGCACATCTTTGTAAACCAAATTTTTTCTACTTACTTATCGCAGTACACTTGAACACTAAGCAACAACACACAAGAAATGAAGCTTATTATTAGCATGCTTATTACCCTTTTACTAGTTATCACAACATCTGCACAGAAAGGTGAGTTTAGATGTGTGTTCGTTTATAATATATGTTATCTTTAAATAAAAATGTTGATTAATCTCATCCTATAATATGTTTTAATTTACGTATAAGAATTTCAGATATTTTTGTTAACTTTATGGATTATGTTAGATGTTGGGATTATTAATGAAGGTGGTGAGGACGGTGACATAGATCGACCCACATGTGAGGCACTTGAGAATTTGCCGAGCGGTAACTGTGGTAGAGGAGATTGTCACACGCTGTGTACCGATTTGCAAGGGAGCGGCGCTTGGGGAGAATGCTCGGGTGCAACAGAGTGTCAATGTCATTTTCATTGTTAAAAGCCTCCACGTTACCTTGTTTAAGATTATCAAACATATGGTGTAATAGAGATATTTCTTTTCATAGTGTATGCATCATAATAATGATTAAGTATAAGATCGGTTTAAACGATATTTCTTTCTAAATTCAAAACGTTGTCATGGTGTTGGTTATCTATTTTGTGTAAGGTTCAATGTCACTAGAGGAATGAAATAGGTTAATGAATAAATTTAACTTTGAACAAAAACACAAAATGCTTTGTTTGATGTAAAATATAATAAAATTTTATAGCACTTTCTGACAGCATGTTTAGGAAATAAACCAAACTTTCAAATCTATAATGAAACTAAGATGTCACGAAAAATTGGCTGATTTGGGTTAACAAAAAGTTGCACATTAGTCAATTTATGTCCATTCATATCATACAACAGGTATATGCTTTGATCTCAAAGTGAACAACGGGTTAAACTGGCCACAATAAATACTCGCTAAATCAAAATGGTTCTACTTGATTTAATGAAGTGTACGACATGTCAAAACACCATTTTGTCATCTTCAATGGGCACGTTGGTGTCGAGCAGCATGTTGCATGACTTATGTTGTTTTAATATATAGACCTCCCTAAAATTTTCTTTCACAAAATCAAATACCTAAATGAAAATTTCAAAATAATATGTTTCTATACAAGAACAACCGTTTAATATAAGATTTACGATTCTAAGACACTAAAAATAGTACACCACCCTCTGTCATTCAAACGCCAAAAACTGAGAGGCCTCATACGTTGTAATTACCCATGGCACGTAGATTCTTAAGTTAGAAAATTCATCCGTAAACTAGATGAAAACGTTTGAAACATCACTATCAAGTAGATACCATGATTGTTCAAATTACTATAACAGTTATTAGCAAAAACAAATTGAACAGAATGCAGGTCTCTCAGGACGTGCCTTTGGTGCATTTCTACCGACATTTCTCGTTTAATTTTTAAATGATTTTTCTTAAAATAAAAACTAACTAGATAAAGTTATAACTAAAATACCATTTTTTTAAATATTTGGAATAATTGAAAATGTAATATCTGTAACATATTTGAAAAATAAGGGAATGAAATATAAGTTGTTGTTATAAGTTATGTTCATCAAAATAAAAGAAAGTAATTTATTGTTATATCTGTTTCATCAAATAATGTACTTGGTATTACCATAAACCTTAACTTATAACATATAGTATTTAATATGCTAAACCGACAATACAACCGTTTTAATGTTATTACTCCAACTCATCCTATAAATGCACATCTTTGTAAACCAAATTTTTTCAACTTACTTATCGCAGTACACTTGAACACTAAGCAACAACACACAAGAAATGAAGCTTATTATTAGCATGCTTATTACCCTTTTACTAGTTATCACAACATCTGCACAGAAAGGTGAGTTTAGATGTGTGTTCGTTTATAATATATGTTATCTTTAAATAAAAATGTAGATTAATCTCATCCTATAATATGTTTTAATTTACGTATAAGAATTTCAGATATTTTTGTTAACTTTATGGATTGTGTTAGATGTTGGGATTATTAATGAAGGTGGTGAGGACGGTGACATAGATCGACCCACATGTGAGGCACTTGAGAATTTGCCGAGCGGTAACTGTGGTAGAGGAGATTGTCACACGCTCTGTACCGATTTGCATGGGAGCGGCGCTTGGGGAGAATGCTCGGGTGCAACAGAGTGTCAATGTCATTTTCATTGTTAAAAGCCTCCACGTTACCTTGTTTAAAATTATCAAACATATGGTGTAATAGAGATATTTCTTTTCATAGTGTATGCATCATAATAATGATTAAGTATAAGATCGGTTTAAACGATATTTCTTTCTAAATTCAAAACGTTGTCATGGTGTTGGTTATCTATTTTGTGTAAGGTTCAATGTCACTAGAGGAATGAAATAGGTTAATGAATAAATTTAACTTTGAACAAAAACACAAAATGCTTTGTTTGATGTAAAATATAATAAAATTTTATAGCACTTTCTGACAGCATGTTTAGGAAATAAACCAAACTTTCAAATCTATAATGAAACTAAGATGTCACGAAAAATTGGCTGATTTGGGTTAACAAAAAGTTGCACATTAGTCAATTTATGTCCATTCATATCATACAACAGGTATATGCTTTGATCTCAAAGTGAACAACGGGTTAAACTGGCCACAATAAATACTCGCTAAATCAAAATGGTTCTATTTGATTTAATGAAGTGTACGACATGTCAAAACACCATTTTGTCATCTTCAATGGGCACGTTGGTGTCGAGCAGCATGTTGCATGACTTATGTTGTTTTAATATATAGACCTCCCTAAAATTTTCTTTCACAAAATCAAATACCTAAATGAAAATTTCAAAATAATATGTTTCTATACAAGAACAACCGTTTAATATAAGATTTACGATTCTAAGACACTAAAAATAGTACACCACCCTCTGTCATTCAAACGCCAAAAACTGAGAGGCCTCATACGTTGTAATTACCCATGGCACGTAGATTCTTAAGTTAGAAAATTCATCCGTAAACTAGATGAAAACGTTTGAAATATCACTATCAAGTTGTTGATGCATATTTTGTGGACACGACTCGGTTCGGTTCAACTCGGCTCAGTTCGATTTGGTCTCGACTTGAAGACACGAAGATCAAGACAAAGCTGCTTGTGTCTGTACTTTGTCTGTAATGTGTCATGATACCAAACGATGTCTTATGTTAGGTTTGTTTATATGTGCGGTCGATGTAAGTTTGACCAAGTCAACCATCCTCCGGTTTGACTTAGCCAAACAGTTAGCACATTGTTTGTTTGATTTGTCTGTGTCGAAGGATGAGACATCGAAGGATGGTTTGTATCCTTCGATGTGCTCGAAAGATGAACCTTCGATGGATGGACCTCGAAAGATACCATCCTTCGAAGTGTATATGGGTCCTTCGATGGGATTCTGGTCGACAGATGATCTTTCGATCAATCTGTCTGATCCTTCGACCAGACCTGCTGTGTCGGGTATATATACCCATGTAGTGTGTTGGTTTCATTAGAGACGAAGTGAGACAGACAGAAAAATAGATAGACAAAGGGAGAGCATTCTGCTGAGAGCATTCTGTCCAAACACACACACACACTTAGAGAGTTTGCAGAACAGATTTGTAAACCTGTGCTTGTAACCGGAACCTTTCATACGCATTAATACAAGTGGTGTTAATCGTTGAACCTTGTGTGTTTTGTGTTTATACTTGTCTCAACTCGGTTTGCATGCTAGCTTGGATTCCGCACTCGCTAGTGTGTTTATATAACAAGGATAAGGTTTGACCTCATCCGGGAAGAGGGACCTACAAGTGGTATCAGAGCCAGGGCTCTTCTCCTTGTTAAAACCGAGAGTTTTCGGACTGTTTTTCGGGTTTAAGAAGTCTATATTTTCTGGAAAATCTTGTTATTTTGGCTTGTGTTTGACTTAAAACCTTGTTATTTTTCATATTTTCATGTTAGATATGGGTTTTTGTTAAACATTTTAGCATATATTGTGTTCCGAAAGTTTGTGGGTTTTCCGGAAAACTCAGATTTTTGGGCTGTGTTCTTGATATATTCAAGTTGGTTCTTGTTAAACTACACTTTTGATCTTAAAATTTGAATGTTCAAGTTGTTTGTGCATTGGGAAGGGTTAAGTGGTTAAAATATTCAAACCAAATCTGGTTTTGGCAGAAAGCACGTCTGAACATACCTTCTGCCGAAAGCTTCTACCAACCCGTCACCTTTTCACCAACCTGTCACACTTTGTCAACTGTGTCAGTCAGTCCGATAGATATCCTTCGAAGTCGAAACTTCATCTTTCGATCACAGGAGGTTCGATAGATAATCATCTTTCGAACCAAGGAATCTTTTCGAAACATATATCTTTCGGTCTACTGTTCATTTTCGAAAGACAAGGATCCTTCGATTGGGGAGTCTTTCGAAGTCATCTTTCGAAATCATCTTTCGGTGTACAGTACATTTTCGAAAGATAAGGATCTTTCATTGTGAATCTCTCGAGATAGTTATTCGAAAGATAAGGATCTGTCAAATTGTGAATCTTTCGAAGTCTTTGTTCGAAACTCAACAGTGATCTTTCGAACACTGTTGATCCTTCGAACAAGTCTTGATCCTTCGAACAAGTCTTGATCTTTCGAACTAGTGTTGATCTTTCGATCCTTAGTCTGTTTAAACTTAACAGTTTGTGTTTGTGTAGGTCGTCTATTAGTATTTCATCAAAATGAGTTGTACAAGTCCTTGGGACTGGAGTATTGACTCACAATCTAGTCAAGAGCTAACCTCTGCTGCAGCTTGGGCGAAAAGTATGTTTCCACCACCATCAATCAGTCCAAGTCAATGGGCTTTGGTATCCAATCAAAGTCAAAGCATTCAAAATCTTTTGATTAGCGAAAGTGAAACGGGCAGCAACAATCGTCCACCAAAGTTAAACCATATGAACGATTTTCCATCATGGAAAGGCCGTTTTCACACATATGTGCAAGGTCAAAGCACCGAGCTTTGGACGTGTTTCATCAATGCATTCAACCCCAATCTTGAAGTTGCAGCATCCACTTCAGCGGGTTATGCTAACATGTTGGAAGATGACAAGAAAGCCTATAATTTGGAGAAAAAGGCTTTTGCTACACTTACACAAGCACTTAACAAAGATATCTATCATCAGTTTTCCTACTGTAAAGACACGAAAACATTGTGGGATGCCTTGGTTGCGAGAGGAGAAGGCAATGCAGCTACTCGAAAGTCTCGTCATGATTTGTTGAAGAAAGAGTTTGAATCGTTTCAGTTTTTGGAAAACGAAACTCTAAATGATATGACCACACGGTTCTATCATTTGATTAGTGAAATGTGTGCTTATGGGGTTGTATCTACTCAACAAGACATGGTGAATAGGTTTGCTGACGCATTACCTCCAAAATGGAGTTCTTATATTGAGTTGTTGAAGCATACTGGAACTCTAGACACAGTTAACATCTATGAGTTCATCCAGAAGCTGGAACATAAAAATGATGAAGAAATCAGGAAAGCCAAGCGAGTTCCCGCTTCTCAGAATACAGAAATGTATCTTCCAGGCTTCGATGCCTTGGCCAGGTCTAATGCAGCTCAGCAACCAAAACTGCAAACTGCATTTGTGTCCAACACAAGTTCCTTTCCGTTCCCTCAATCAAATACTGCTCCGGTTTTCGATCCAAGGGCTTATATTCCAACACCTCAACCTTCACCTCAAGTCAATCCGGCACAACCTCAATTCGATCCGAGGGCTTACATTCCTGTTCCATCACAACCACAAGTTCTACCACAGCAACAAGCTCATTATACCAACAATCCTCAACCTCAAAACCCTAACACAGTCCGAGTCGACACTTCAAACCTTTCACAAGTTAGCATTGAAGTAGCAAAGGAGCATATGGAAATTATCAATACGATGGTCAGTGCTTACTGCGGTTTGGTCGCAGGTCAGATTGGAAACATCAATATGACCCATGAAGATTATCAACAGATCGACAAGGATGAAATGGAGTTGATGGACATCAAATGGGCTTTTGCTAGTGCGGTTAGAAGAGCGAAAGACTTCATGGCTCGAACTGGAAGAACTTCGTTGGAAGGCAAAAATGATACGAAGTACGGGTTCAATAAAGATGCTGTCACATGCTTTAATTGCGGTGAAAAGGGTCACTTCAAACGTGAATGCACGCGACCGAGAAAACAAGGCAACCAACAAGGCAACCAAAATCCCTTCCAAAATCAAACAAGCACTTCAAGTCAAGCTAACAACGAAAGAGGGATAATAGCTGCTAACAACCAAACCAACCAGTCAGGGCCTTCAAACCCCAACCGGGCATTGATAGTTCAAGCTGATGAAGGATGTGATTGGTCTGTACAATTGGGAGATAATGATCAAGGAGGTGGAACTGCATGCTATGCAAAAATTATCAATCACATCAAGCATGTTCACAAGGAAGAGTTTTCTGAAAGTGATGATAGCTCGGGTTATAGTGGGAGTTCAGATGAAGAAAGCTCGAATGCAGGAGATTCTAATTCTGAAAATGGATCTTTTTCATATCAGACTGCCTTTATGGCGAATGTCTCGGCCTCGACAAGTCAGGTAAATTCTGATCCTCCTACTCCTAGCATATGTAGTGATTGTGAAGAATTGAAACATGATTGTGCTAATGCTAAACATGCTTTTGAAGAATTAAAACATGAATGTGCTGAATTGAAACGTGAAGTTGAAACGGTTCAAAGTCACAATCAGAGCTTAGTTGTTGAATTGTCAAAGTGCCAGGAGGCAAACATGGCTTTAACTCGGAACGAAAAAGATTTTAAATCTGTAATAGAAACATTAAAGAAAAGCGTGTCCGAAGTTAACAAAGTGGTTTACCATAAACAAGTAAGTATAAATGAGTACATAAATATTGTTGAGGAAACCAAGAAGCAACTAGCCATTGCCCAATGCGAGCATGATGCGATCAAACAAAAATTGGAAAGTTATTCTAACTCCCGATTTGTGCTCGATCACATCATCGACGTTCAACAACTAAAGGGAAACATGAAAGGCGTAGGGTATAAGAAATGTCCGCCCCCTTTGATGAATAACTATACCAAGATGCCCGATGAAGAGGATATGCCTCGTTTTGAACCATCTGTACCTCTCGATTATGAGGATGTTACAACTGGTTTAGGATTCAAAACGGACAATTCATCGGAGGGCTCATCTGATAACAAAGAAAAGTCATCATGTGCTTCAAATCAAAGTCCTCCAACCATTGAGGACTATGATTCTTCCGATGATGAATCAGATGTGAATAACCAGGATAAATCACTTGATGGGACGAAAGGAGTAGAAATTCCAATTGAGAATCATATTCTTTGTGATCCTCCTACTCCTGTCGTGCAACCTGTTGCCAAGCAAGTGATAGATCCTGTCAAGAATGTCAAGGATGACAAAGAATGTGTGTCTGCTGTTAAGAGCAATAACGTGTTGTATACTTTGGTCGGTGATGCTAAAATTTATTCGGACAATGATTTTCCAATCAAAAATGTCAATCCCTCGTCGATTGATAAAGTTTTTGAAGATAATACAAACAAGTTTTTGGGAAAGAAAATTCCAGGAGTCACTGTAACTCAATGTGACCCAATTCCAAAAGCTGAAGTGAGGAAACAATTTGGAAACCAAAAATTACCGACAAAGCAACAACCTGTCGCTTTTAAGGGTAAACAACAACAACAACGAGCTCCAAAGCCAAAGGGTAAGGTTGAATCAAAAGGAGCTCGTTACAAGAAGAAGGCAAAAGATATTAAATTTGTGGCCTCCAAAGGTACTGATAAAATTGAGACTTTTAAAAATAAATCAAACATTGAATTTGTTCAACAAGTCAAAATTTTGAGACGTAACCGTCAAAACAATTACACCCAGCACACAAACGGGTGTGAAGCAAGTACCTCTGGGTCTACAGGTTCAACACGTGAAAGTCGAACCGGTTCTCCTAAGTTTGTTGAAAGGAGAATTTGTTTTGAATGTGGCACGGTTGGGCACATTGTAAGATACTGCCCATACCTGCAAAAGTTGAAGGGAAAAACAAGTGCTCCCCAAGAAATCAATTATCAAAAACAACCGGTTTCCCCGAAACAAGACCCACGTGTCTTGAAAGAAAGGGAAAAGAAGTTAAAACAAAAGAACCAAAAGGTAATTGAGAAGGCGTTAAAACCGGAGGTTGTCCAAAACAAGTCTGTTAAGTTAGAAATTAAAAATGAAAAACAAAAACAGATTTGGAAACCAAAATCGGTAACTGTTTCAGGGGGAGGTGTTGCGTTTGAAAATCATCAGGAAATCGAAGTCACAATCTTCGATGATGAAGGACGACCCAAGTCTGTTAAGGCTTGGGTCCCCCTCTCCAACTAATCTCTAAGTGAGTGTGCAGAATGTTCCAGGAGGAACTATTGATAGTCGTAAGATTGTTGATAGTGGAGCGTCCTTGCACAAGATAGGCGACAGAAGAAATTGTTGCCTTTGATGGAGAGAAAAATGAGAAAGAGAACAGAATTGTCTGTTGAAAGAGATTGAAAACTTCGACAAAAATGCAAAGCCTTTAACAGTCAAGCTTTGATCGGGTCCCTAGGGTAGATTCAATCAAAATGTACGCACCTGCAGCACGTTTGAAGTTCAAAATCAACAAGATGAACGTGCAGTGTACATTTCTACGCGGTGTTATTAAAGAAAATGTGTTTGTTGAACAAACCTACCGGGTGTGCGGATGCTTTGGCATGGGTTGAACAACCGCACACTACTTCTCAAGAGAAAGACAAAAACCTTCGCTGGTAAATGTGGAAGACCAGCCGGACCCAAAGGTTTATGATCTTGTTGCTGTCAACAGATTTCTCAGTAGCTACAAAAATCGTCTTTGAAATCCACACCGGGTGGATATCTAGTTTGGGAGAGCACTCAGATTCCTTGCAATGCACGGAGCAGTTGCAGGATACGGTTTTGAATTTCTAATCTCTCCTTTACTTGTCGATATTTATGCTGCTTTGTGAATTATTATCTCGTACAGCACTCTTTGGCCAGACAATGTCGTCATGGCCCGCACCGCAAACCGACATGCCAACTCACTTTTCCAAAATTTGAGAAATCTTTTCAGATTAAAAATTAATTTTGGTAAACGGCATTGAGGTAAAACATGAGTTAACCAACATCGGAAAATCGTTTTTGTAAATACCTTTGTGTTTTTAAATTTTATCTTAGTTTGTTGATTTTAGGGGGAGTAAATCCAAAATTTGAAAAATCCAAAAACATCGAAAAATTTCAAAAGCACAAAAACAATAGAAAAACAAAAATGAGTTTCCTGGCGAGCAAAAGAGAAAATGATAATACATCAGTGGTCTGTCTAAACCTCTTTAAACCTTAAATTGAAAAACGATAAGCAGCTCTATATAAGATGTATCGGTAGGCTCACAATCATTTTAAAGTGTGCAGGGTGATATAAACTTAAATCGACTGAAGACCAGGTGGGAACCATTCATTGGCATATGGTCTTAGTACCGAAATTTCGTTTGAGAGATTGCCGAGGTTCTGAGATATTCGGTCTTTATGCTGCTTATCATCTGGGTATCATGGTTGTATCTTTTACCGAAAAATAACGGGGACGCAAGTCTAAGATCTTCCATGATACCATACATACGTGTACATACTGCATATTGCATACGACCTCAATAAGTGATCAACAATCACATGTCCAAACAAATAAGTGATAATATATCACATTTATCCGGGAGTCAAGTTCGTCTCTCTGCTGTACGAAAGTACTGACCTGTTCACGGACTTGCTCCTGTGCCCTCATGCATCTGAAAATCAAGTTCCTCATCAATAAGTGATTCTATCACATAGGGCTTGTTTTCAAATCAAAATAAGTGAGAATCTCACATCATATACGGTCAAACAGATGATAATCGGTATACTCACCGGTAAGATGAACCCTCGTGCATACCTTGATACGGGAATGTGTCGTGATGTGGATGAACACCGGTCGGTAAGTATAAATCATACCTTAACGTATCCCCTCGCCATGATTACAAATGATAAGTTGAGTTTATGTGGACAACAATACCGATAATTGTTATAGGATGCTTATCTTAATGTTAACTAAAAGAACAACAAGAGCGTTTTGGCATGACCGTACACTGATATGATTCTCTTACCCTCGAAACTCGCAAAAAGAATGTCTGTAGATATTTATTTACTGTCTTCAGTTTATGCGTCTTTGTATATATTTATTTATTGTTTTCCGTCTTTACATTTGAAAAATGAAAAATTTCAAAAAGATTTTAGGTGTGTTTTAATATAAACTTTATAAAATCCAAAAAGATTTTGCTTCTAGTTTATTTTTGATTGACTGATGTTGGAACTCGAGTCTATCCTACCCAAAATCCTGATCGTAAGCCGGAAAACAATTGCATCTTCATAAACTGTCGAAGTTAACAAGTTTTGAAAGTTAAAGAATTAAAATTGTACATTTTCTAAACTTTCAAACTGTTGTCGGTTGGTGTTTGATTGAGATTTGATCTCATATGTGTCATTTGTTTAAATGTTGACTATATTCCAAGCGGTTGTTCTCATTATGCGTTTAGCTTTCTTGCATGTGCAGATGCTAAAGGCGAGGAGAACATGTTCGATGATAAGCTTTGGAATGAAGACACGAAGTGGAGGCACTCAAAGGATAAAGTGATCGAGTTGCCGCTGACACTTCATCAACACCACAAGGATCTGAAGAATTGACAAGTCAAAAGATTCACGAGCATGACTCAATGGAGAGTTCAATCTAAGGGGGAGTTTATTGACACACTGCCTAAACAAAAAGGGGAGTTTGTTGATACACTTTCTACTTACGACGCGTGAAGACTTTGAAGATCCTCCGACGTGGAAGACATCGAAGTTGAATCTCACGAATAGCGTTGAACCTCACGAGTAGCGTCCAAGGGGGAGTTTGTTGATGCATATTTTGTGGACACGACTCGGCTCGGTTCAACTCGGCTCAGTTCGATTTGGTCTCGACTTGAAGACACGAAGATCAAGACAAAGCTGCTTGTGTCTGTACTTTTTCTGTAATGTGTCATGATACCAAACGATGTCTTATGTTAGGTTTGTTTATATGTGCGGTCGATGTAAGTTTGACCAAGTCAACCATCCTCCGGTTTGACTTAGCCAAACAGTTAGCACATTGTTTGTTTGATTTGTCTGTGTCGAAGGATGAGACATCGAAGGATGGTTTGTATCCTTCGATGTGCTCGAAAGATGAACCTTCGATGGATGGACCTCGAAAGATACCATCCTTCGAAGTGTATATGGGTCCTTCGATGGGATTCTGGTCGACAGATGATCTTTCGATCAATCTGTCTGATCCTTCGACCAGACCTGCTGTGTCGGGTATATATACCCATGTAGTGTGTTGGTTTCATTAGAGACGAAGTGAGACAGACAGAAAAATAGATAGACAAAGGGAGAGCATTCTGCTGAGAGCATTCTGTCCAAACACACACACACACTTAGAGAGTTTGCAGAACAGATTTGTAAACCTGTGCTTGTAACCGGAACCTTTCATACGCATTAATACAAGTGGTGTTAATCGTTGAACCTTGTGTGTTTTGTGTTTATACTTGTCTCAACTCGGTTTGCATGCTAGCTTGGATTCCGCACTCGCTAGTGTGTTTATATAACAAGGATAAGGTTTGACCTCATCCGGGAAGAGGGACCTACACAAGTAGATAACATGATTGTTCAAATTACTATAACAGTTATTAGCAAAAACAAATTGAACAGAATGAAGGTCTCTCAGGACGTGCCTTTGGTGCATTTCTATCGACATTTCTCGTTTAATTTTTAAATGATTTTTCTTAAAATAAAAACTAACTAGATAAAGTTATAACTAAAATACCATTTTTTAAATATTTGGAATAATTGAAAATGTAATATCTGTAACATATTTGAAAAATAAGGGAATGAAATATAAGTTGTTGTTATAAGTTATGTTCATCAAAATAAAAGAAAGTAATTTATTGTTATATCTGTTTCATCAAATATTGTACTTGGTATTACCATAAACCTTAACTTATAACATATAGTATTTAATATGCTAAACCGACAATACAACCGTTTTAATGTTATTACTCCAACTCATCCTATAAATGCACATCTTTGTAAACCAAATTTTTTCAACTTACTTATCGCAGTACACTTGAACACTAAGCAACAACACACAAGAAATGAAGCTTATTATTAGCATGCTTATTACCTTTTACTAGTTATCACAACATCTGCACAGAAAGGTGAGTTTAGATGTGTGTTCGTTTATAATATATGTTATCTTTAAATAAAAATGTAGATTAATCTCATCCTATAATATGTTTTAATTTACGTATAAGAATTTCAGATATTTTTGTTAACTTTATGGATTGTGTTAGATGTTGGGATTATTAATGAAGGTGGTGAGGACGGTGACATAGATCGACCCACATGTGAGGCACTTGAGAATTTGCCGAGCGGTAACTGTGGTAGAGGAGATTGTCACACGCTGTGTACCGATTTGCATGGGATCGGCGCTTGGGGAGAATGCTCGGGTGCAACAGAGTGTCAATGTCATTTTCATTGTTAAAAGCCTCCACGTTACCATGTTTAAGATTATCAAACAAATGGTGTAATAGAGATATTTCTTTTCATAGTGTATGCATCATAATAATGATTAAGTATAAGATCGGTTTAAACGATATTTCTTTCTAAATTCAAAACGTTGTCATGGTGTTGGTTATCTATTTTGTGTAAGGTTCAATGTCACTAGAGGAATGAAATAGGTTAATGAATAAATTTAACTTTGAACAAAAACACAAAATGCTTTGTTTGATGTAAAATATAATAAAATTTTATAGCACTTTCTGACAGCATGTTTAGGAAATAAACCAAACTTTCAAATCTATAATGAAACTAAGATGTCACAAAAAATTGGCTGATTTGGGTTAACAAAAAGTTACACATTAGTCAATTTATGTCCATTCATATCATACAACAGGTATATGCTTTGATCTCAAAAGTGAACAACGGGTTAAACTGGCCACAATAAATACTCGCTAAATCAAAATGGTTCTACTTGATTTAATGAAGTGTACGACATGTCAAAACACCATTTTGTCATCTTCAATGGGCACGTTGGTGTCGAGCAGCATGTTGCATGACTTATGTTGTTTTAATATATAGACCTCCCTAAAATTTTCTTTCACAAAATCAAATACCTAAATGAAAATTTCAAAATAATATGTTTCTATACAAGAACAACCGTTTAATATAAGATTTACGATTCTAAGACACTAAAAATAGTACACCACCCTCTGTCATTCAAACGCCAAAAACTGAGAGCCCTCATACATTGTAATTACCCATGGCACGTAGATTCTTAAGTTAGAAAGTTCATCCGTAAACTAGATAACTAGATGAAAACGTTTGAAACACCACTATCAAGTAGATAACATGATTGTTCAAATTACTATAACAGTTATTAGCAAAAACAAATTGAACAGAATGCAGGTCTCTCAGGACGTGCCTTTGGTGCATTTCTACCGACATTTCTCGTTTAATTTTTAAATGATTTTTCATAAAATAAAAACTAACTAGATAAATTTATAACTAAAATACCATTTTTTAAATATTTGGAATAATTGAAAATGTAATATCTGTAACATATTTGAAAAATAAGGGAATGAAATATAAGTTGTTGTTATAAGTTATGTTCATCAAAATAAAAGAAAGTAATTTATTGTTATATCTGTTTCATCAAATATTGTACTTGGTATTACCATAAACCTTAACTTATAACATATAGTATTTAATATGCTAAACCGACAATACAACCGTTTTAATGTTATTACTCCAACTCATCCTATAAATGCACATCTTTGTAAACCAAATTTTTTCAACTTACTTATTGCAGTACACTTGAACACTAAGCAACAACACACAAGAAATGAAGCTTATTATTAGCATGCTTATTACCCTTTTACTAGTTATCACAACATCTGCACAGAAAGGTGAGTTTAGATGTGTGTTCGTTTATAATATATGTTATCTTTAAATAAAAATGTAGATTAATCTCATCCTATAATATGTTTTAATTTACGTATAAGAATTTCAGATATTTTTGTTAACTTTATTGATTGTGTTAGATGTTGGGATTATTAATGAAGGTGGTGAGGACGGTGACATAGATCGACCCACATGTGAAGCACTTGAGAATTTGCCGAGCGGTAACTGTGGTAGAGGAGATTGTCACACGCTGTGTACCGATTTGCATGGGAGCGGCGCTTGGGGAGAATGCTCGGGTGCAACAGAGTGTCAATGTCATTTTCATTGTTAAAAGCCTCCACGTTACCTTGTTTAAGATTATCAAACATATGGTGTAATAGAGATATTTCTTTTCATAGTGTATGCATCATAATAATGATTAAGTATAAGATCGATTTAAACGATATTTCTTTCTAAATTCAAAACGTTGTCATGGTGTTGGTTATCTATTTTGTGAAAGGTTCAATGTAACTAGAGGAATGAAATTGGTTAATGAATAAATTTAACTTTGAACAAACACACAAAATGCTTTGTTTGATGTAAAATATAATAAAATTTTATAGCACTTTCTGATAGCATGTTTAGGAAATAAACCAAACTTTCAAATCTATAATGAAACTAAGATGTCACAAAAAATTGGCTGATTTGGGTTAACAAAAAGTTGCACATTAGTCAATTTATGTCCATTCATATCTTACAACAGGTATATGCTTTGATCTCAAAGTGAACAACGGGTTAAACTGGCCACAATAAATACTCGCTAAATCAAAATGGTTCTACTTGATTTATTGAAGTGTACGACATGTCAAAACACCATTTTGTCATCTTCAATGGGCACGTTGGTGTTGAGCAGCATGTTGCATGACTTATGTTGTTTTAATATATAGACCTCCCTAAAATTTTCTTTCACAAAATCAAATACCTAAATGAAAATTTCAAAATAATATGTTTCTATACAAGAACAACCGTTTAATATAAGATTTACGATTCTAAGACACTAAAAATAGTACACCACCCTCTGTCATTCAAACGCCAAAAACTGAGAGGCCTCATACATTGTAATTACCCATGGCACGTAGATTCTTAAGTTAGAAAATTCATCCGTAAACTAGATGAAAACGTTTGAAACATCACTATCAAGTAGATAACATGATTGTTCAAATTACTATAACAGTTATTAGCAAAAACAAATTGAACAGAATGCAGGTCTCTCAGGACGTGCCTTTGGTGCATTTCTACCGACATTTCTCGTTTAATTTTTAAATGATTTTTCTTAAAATAAAAACTAACTAGATAAAGTTATAACTAAAATACCATTTTTTAAATATTTGGAATAATTGAAAATGTAATATCTGTAACATATTTGAAAAATAAGGGAATGAAATATAAGTTGTTGTTATAAGTTATGTTCATCAAAATAAAAGAAAGTAATTTATTGTTATATCTGTTTCATCAAATATTGTACTTGGTATTACCATAAACCTTAACTTATAACATATAGTATTTAATATGCTAAACCGACAATACAACCGTTTTAATGTTATTACCCCAACTCATCCTATAAATGCACATCTTTGTAAACCAAATTTTTTCAACTTGCTTATCGCAGTACACTTGAACACTAAGCAACAACACACAAGAAATGAAGCTTATTATTAGCATGCTTATTACCCTTTTACTAGTTATCACAACATCTGCACAGAAAGGTGAGTTTAGATGTGTGTTCGTTTATAATATATGTTATCTTTAAATAAAAATGTAGATTAATCTCATCCTATAATATGTTTTAATTTACGTATAAGAATTTCAGATATTTTTGTTAACTTTATGGATTGTGTTAGATGTTGGGATTATTAATGAAGGTGGTGAGGACGGTGACATAGATCGACCCACATGTGAGGCACTTGAGAATTTGCCGAGCGGTAACTGTGGTAGAGGAGATTGTCACACGCTGTGTACCGATTTGCATGGGAGCGGCGCTTGGGGAGAATGCTCGGGTGCAACAGAGTGTCAATGTCATTTTCATTGTTAAAAGCCTCCACGTTACCTTGTTTGAGATTATCAAACATATGGTGTAATAGAGATATTTCTTTTCATACTGTATGCATCATAATAATGATTAAGTATAAGATCGGTTTAAACGATATTTCTTTCTAAATTCAAAACGTTGTCATGGTGTTGGTTATCTATTTTGTGTAAGGTTCAATGTAACTAGAGAAATGAAATAGGTTAATGAAGAAATTTAACTTTGAATAAAAACACAAAATGCTTTGTTTGATGTAAAATATAATAAAATTTTATAGCACTTACAAAAACACAAAATGCTTTGTTTGAAGTAAAATATAATAAAATTTTATAGCACTTTCTGACAGCATGTTTAGGAAATAAACCAAACTTTCAAATCTATAATGAAACTAAGATGTCACAAAAAATTGGCTGATTTGGGTTAACAAAAAGTTGGACATTGGTCAATTTATGTCCATTCAAATCATACAATAGGTATATGCTTTGATCTCAAAGTGAACAACGGGTTAAACTGGTCACAATAAATACTCGCTAAATCAAAATGGTTCTACTTGACTTAATGAAGTGTACGACATGTCAAAACACCATTTTGTCATCTTGAATGGGCACGTTGGTGTCGAGCAGCATGTTGCATGACTTATGTTGTTTTAATATATAGACCTCCCTAAAATTTTCTTTCACAAAATCAAATACCTAAATGAAAACTTCAAAATAATATGTTTCTATACAAGAACAACCGTTTAATATAAGATTTACGATTCTAAGACACTAAAAATAGTACACCACCCTCTGTCATTCAAACGCCAAAAACTGAGAGCCCTCATACATTGTAATTACCCATGGCACGTAGATTCTTAAGTTAGAAAGTTCATCCGTAAACTAGATAACTAGATGAAAACGTTTGAAACACCACTATCAAGTAGATAACATGATTGTTCAAATTACTATAACAGTTATTAGCAAAAACAAATTGAACAGAATGCAGGTCTCTCAGGACGTGCCTTTCGTGCATTTCTACCGACATTTCTCGTTTAATTTTTAAATGATTTTTCTTAAAATAAAAACTAACTAGATAAAGTTATAACTAAAATACCATTTTTTAAATATTTGGAATAATTGAAAATGTAATATCTGTAACATATTTGAAAAATAAGGGAATAAAATATAAGTTGTTGTTATAAGTTATGTTCATCAAAATAGAAGAAAGTAATTTATTGTTAAATCTGTTTCATCAAACATTGTACTTAGTATTACCATAAACCTAAACTTATAACATATAGTATTTAATTTGCTAAACCGACAATACAACCGTTTTAATGTTATTACTCCAACTCATCCTATAAATGCACATCTTTGTAAACCAATTTTTTTCAACTTACTTATCGCAGTACACTTGAACACTAAGCAACAACACACAATCAATGAAGCTTATTATTAGCATGCTTATTACCCTTTTACTAGTTATCACAACATCTGCACAGAAAGGTGAGTTTAGATGTGTGTTCGTTTATAATATATGTTATCTTTAAATAAAAATGTAGATTAATCTCATCCTATAATATGTTTTAATTTACGTATAAGAATTTCAGATATTTTTGTTAACTTTATGGATTGTGTTAGATGTTGGGATTATTAATGAAGGTGGTGAGGACGGTGACATAGATCGACCCACATGTGAGGCACTTGAGAATTTGCCAAGCGGTAACTGTGGTAGAGGAGATTGTCACACGCTGTGTACCGATTTGCATGGGAGCGGCTCTTGGGGAGAATGCTCGGGTGCAACAGAGTGTCAATGTCATTTTCATTGTTAAAAGCCTCCACGTTACCTTGTTTAAGATTATCAAAAATATGGTGTAATAGAGATATTTCTTTTCATAGTGTATGCATCATAATAATTGTGACAACCCGAACGTTCAAGGTTAGTGACGTGTAATCTTGTAATCCTAACTCCGTTAAACTTAAACGTTTGATAACTCGGTTATATAATTTAGTAGAATTTGTTGGTACCCATATATGTTGGGTTTTTATATCTATACTTTACAAGTAGCACTATATTGGCCCAAAGGAGTCTCTTGAGCCCAAAGTATGTTCTTTGTATGTTTATTTAACTCGGCCCACTTGTGTAGCCTGAAGTATACATGTCATCGGCCCACTTGTTTAAGTTGTTAACCTTGTATACGTTCTTGAACATAAACACCTTGTTAATCTCTAATCACAACAACAACCCTACCTATTCCCTGGTCACTTGCGGCTGTGGACACCCCCCCCCCCTCATTCGAGTTAGCATCTCATTCGATTAGGGTCTTGGTTAGTGGTTCTTGTCTATTGTTATTCATATCTGCATGATATTATTATATGTGTTATTGAATGAGATTTGATGATGAACTATTTGGTGATAATATGTGATATTGATTATACAGTTATATGATGAATATGCTTTGTAGTTGTTAAGTAGCGATCAAGTGGCACATAATATATGTAAACTGTAAATTGAATCATATATAAATATATGTATGTATGTCGATGTATGATGATGTTGTATACTTGGGTTTTATGATGATGTCGATGTAAATTGAACAAGGTAGAGTTACAAATACAAAAGTATACTAGGAGTCCACTAAACAGTTTGTATGTAATTATGAACTAAAGGCAATTGTTATAATCTGAGAATGGCTCGATGTGCAGGAGGCGATTACATAAATTGTTCTGAATAATAATTGTTTGGCAAATTTAACTAATAACATACTACATTGGGCCAAGGATAATCAGTGGGCCGAGCTCAGAATGTGATATTGAAACAAACATTTAACAAGTTGAGTATAGGATTGGGCTAATAAAGTATGTGATCGATTAATTAGGATTTGGTGTATTTGGTGTATATTAATCGAGATATTTGAGTGATGAAAGAATATTATGATGTAGGCACGTGATAAACTGATAGTTACCCTAATGATTATGATGATAAGCTTTGCATGGAGTGTTTATTCGGTGATGTCAGTACAATACTTTGTGCATACAAAAGGTCACATGATGATAGGGTAGATGGCCATCATGAAGATAAGTGAGAACCTGTTGTGTGTGAATAATTAATAATTGTGTGAGCACATGTAAGCATCACATGACATGAGCATATGGTTGAATCTAACATGGTGGCTATTTAGAGTGTCAACTTTTGATAAATGAATTAGTGGGTAACTAGAGTTCATAGGAACTAGGGAAGTAAACTGCCTTGATTTGTTTTGTAATGCCCATAACCATGATTGAGGTTACAAATTCTGGAAACCGTCCACCTGTTAGAAAACTGATTGGGTTTGGATAGATAGCCCAGTTAACTGTTGTGTGTTATTATATGTTAAACATGGGAGGGATGTGATCGCATGTGTGAACTGAGTATATGTTATGTAATGAACTGTGACCTTGTGTTAAATGCAAACTGTGTGGACCTATTGTCAGGATTGATTATGAAACCAATGTTAATGGTAACCATTGTCGGGAACATGAACTGCGTATAGATGTGCATGAAATCTGAGTGCTTGCTATGTTATATGTGTTAACGGTATTTCGTGTGACTTGTTGCAAACATGAATTCCATATGTGTTTAGGAAACTGACAGTTCTTATTAACAACGGTAGGGTATGGTTGACTAACTGGGTACGGGTAATGTGAGGTAACATACCAAGCAATCTAAGGTGAGTTCACTACTCTTTTTCCAAGCATGCATCCCGGGGAGGGATATCGGGTAACGTTCCTGGGAGGAATGCTAGTTTATTGGGATGTTTGTTATTATACTTAGTTTCTATCATATAAGACCCCTTACATCTACCGACAGTTGCCGGGGAGGCAACGAGGTTATTAGTTGATAGCGCTATTAGGTTTGGCACCCTCACACCGTACCGGGGAGGACGGGCGTGAAATAATTTCCTTAAAGCATGACCAATGTTTTGATAGAGACATTGGGGTTGGGCAAACACATCTTGTAGCCATTTCGGTAATCGAGTTAAAAACGACATCAAAATAAATCGTTGAACTGTTTTATACTCATATCTGGTAACTAAACACGCTAACAAAACTTTGAACTCACCAGCGTCGTCTGACACACTTGTTTGCATGCTTGTAGGTCGTTAGATGTCTTGCATTGGAACTTGCTGTCTGGAGTAGCTGGAGTAGTCATGGGTCGACTGGAGGGATTCATGTAATTGATTTCTTGATACTATATATTGGTTTGAAATTGTTTAACTTTGGTTTGTCATTTGCTTCCGCTAAACATATTGGTTTTCATCTAAACTCGTTGATGGTACTTTACAATAATAATTAAGGGTTTTATTTTGAAATTTGTACGCGTTCAATGTAATTAGTGGCTCGTTATTGGTATGTCACACTCCTAACAGGGACATTCCCTAGGTAGTACTTTGGGGGTGTGACAGTTTGGTATCAGAGCCACTGGTTATAGTGAACTTGGTTTTAAAACGTTTTTGTAAAACCAGACTATAACCGAACAACTACGAATATCGACCATGACACTCAGCTCCAGATTGCAAGGTTCGTCTCTCGTATACTGATTGTACTGCATAACTAGTGAACACTTACATATGATATTGCATGTGATTGCACGTTTAGCACAACAGTATGAATTCCTGTATTACTTGCATGTGTTATATGACTGATAGGGTGGTATTTCCCTAAACATTCGTGACTCCCATTTCGTGATGCTCTTTGTTTGCTACTTGAGTTGAGGAACCATTTGACATGAGTTAGGAGGAGCTGAGATGAGCATGCAAATCACAATATTATTGTGGGTGCACACATAATAATAATGTGGGGTGCATGCGAGTCCCAGTGAGGCTTAACAAGTGGAAAAAGGGTTCCGTTCCGTTATTTGATCGATGTGAAACACAACAGTCTATAAGAGTCATAGCAGTGATTGTCTCTTACACGAACGTGGTCTTTTCACTCCTCTCTGAATCCTTCCGAGTCTCGATGCTATCGAGTATTACCCAAACACCCATCAGAACGCCTAGCGAACCGTGTAGAATGTTAGGTGCTTGTACAAGCGTCCCTGAGTTGGATGTTGCAGCGTCAAAGATTGGTTATACCTTTCTCACTCCTCTTCGTAAGCTGGAACTCAATGAATTGGCATATTAGATCCAGAAGTGCGATCACTTCTGCAACACTTTCGCAACAAACCGTGTAGTACTCAAGCAACTTGCAACATCGATGGACAAGAAAATGAGCGTAGTACTTTACCGACCTCAGTATTTGGACGACCCTAATTACCGGCAACGAACACCAGCGAATTGGCTTCAATCGAATCATTCAACCTAGTTAGCGACTTATGGGAGTCAACTCTTACGAACCAAATGGGACGTACACGATGACAATGGACAATAGAAAGGAATGTGTAATCGCCAGCGCAATGAGCAGTGCCTTAGGACGCGGCAAGAAACATATTATGATGGACCTTGTTGGTGAGAGATCGTAGGGCTCTGTTTCGAGCAACGACATTTGAGGCAACAGTCACGGCAACATCAAGGTACTGGTAATCGTAGCCTACATTATGGAAATGAAGGTGCCTACGGCATGGGAGGGCCATTGATAATTCAAGACGACAAACAACCAAGGGAACGGCGACAGTACTGGAAATTCTCGTAACAAAAACAACAAACACTGGGAACGATGCTCATGGAAGGGCATTTAAGATTGGCGTGGGCGACGCCAGGATTTTGGCAACGTGGTAGCTAGTATGAGTAGCTAATCGATTCGTCTCTGTCCTGTTTAACCTTGTTACCCATTGAAATGAAACCTGTTGTGAAAACGGCTGATGGCAATGGAAACCTCATATGTTCGTTGGGATGCAAACTCGACCTTGTGGGACAAGTGTTCGACATCGAATTTCCTTCTGCTATCCTTGATGACTTCGATGCAGTAGTTATGTAAGCTGGTCGTCTAGATATCGCGTAGATATACCCTGTGGGAAGAAAATTTTTGCGTCGTTTTATAATCTGAAGTGTCAGAATGGTGTAAAGGTTAGCATCATGTCAGCAATGGAAACCTAGAAGTGTCTACGAAGGGATTACCCCGCTATGTTAGCGACCGTTACCGATGTTAAGATTAAGGAAAAGAGGATCGAGGATCCACTAGTTGTTCGTGATTCCTCTCGGTGCGCTACTCGAGGAACTTTCAGGTTTACTTCCACAACTATTAGACAGAATGCCAGTTTGATCTCGCGCCAGAGGCAACCTTGATTACTTGTACGCCTCACAATTTTGCACGAGGAGGGTTGCAAGAACTGTCTGATCTACTACGCGAATTGTCGGACAAAAGTTTTGTCGGACTTAGCTCTTTTCGCATTGGGGAGCCCCAGTTTTATCCGGGAAGAGAAGCCTTATCGTTGGACATGTGCACCGATTATCGAGAATGTAACAAGATGGCAGTTAGGAACCGCATGTCTCGACCATGTATTGGCCACCTATCGACAAGTTGCGAGGGACAAGCTTCCATTCGAGGATTGGCTAGCAAACGAACTATCATCAGAAGGAAGTCCAAGAGGAGAATGCTCTTAGGATAGCATGTCGAACGCAATGCAGCCATTTCAACTTTGTACACCATGATCATTGAGTTTATCAACACACCAGCAGCTTCAGGGATCACATGAATCGACCGTATTTGTTGATGACGTTCTGAATCATGACCAGGAGAAAGGAACACCATGGGTGGCATATGTATCCTATTTTAGCGCTCCTGTGGGAGGAGCTATTACGTGCGAAGTCTTGTTAAATGTCACATCTAAATTTGAGAGATGCATTTTGATCATGTAACCAACGGAGTGGGAATACACGTGGATCTCGCTAAGATCCATTTTGTTAGAAACTGATCGACACCAAAGATTCCTTCGAGGATACAGCAATTTCTTGGTCTCACTAGATACTATCGCAGATTCATCACAGGATTTTCGAAGATCGCGCAGCTCTAACCTCTTTAGCACAGCAGGGTGCTGTGTATTTGTGGGAGACAAAACAGGAGAACGGCTTTTCAGTTTTTGAATTTCAACTCTGCAATGCACTGAGCATCGCTTCTATCCGAATCAGAGTCCCAGTTACACACCGATGCAACACGAGAGAGTGATGACTTACGTGATGGAGTTACGAAGAGGAACTGCACGACACACAACTTGCGGTGGAAACCGTAGTCTTTGGATTTAAGTTAGAGGCATTACTTGGACGGTACCGAATGCACTACCTAGACCGATCACAAGGGCCTCCTGTGTACCCTGGTTTCGAAAGAGTTAAATCAGTTAATGGCATCGCTGGATGGAACTTTTGGATGATTACGACCGTGAAACCTGAACGTGCACGAGCTTTGCAACTCACTATTGACTTTAACTTACCTGATCAGACTCGCTCTGTTCAAACTGGAGAACTGAAAGAAGAGGATTTTCAAGTTGGACCCATGCGAGGCATGGAGAAGCAACATTTGGCAAATCAGACGATATTCGTTACCCCACGAAACGAATGTGGATCCCATTATACGGCAACTATAGGGAACTTGTGTTGAACAAAGCACACCAGCCTTGTTATCCTAATCTCCTAGATTTTGATGAGAGATACTACGATCTATAAATCTTACACTAATGATCGGGCATGAAGGCCCACCTAACTATGCATGGGAATGATGTTTGACTAGTCGGAAAGTCAAGGTAAAGTATCGGCAACCAGGAACACCCATATGGAAATGAGAACGGACTGTCATGGATTCTGGCACTAATCTACTTACAACTCGAGACGGAAACAATATCACCTGAGTGATCGTAGATTATCACGCATTACTAGCACGCTTTCTTGCAATCAAGGAAACTGATGAGTCTTCATAGCTGTGAATATTCCTCTGAGAGAGGTGGTTTTTGGCATGAGGTGCCAACTCCTGTTACCCCTGATTTTTAACTACATCCGATTTATGACAGGCAATACGCAACACCCTCGACTCATGTCTAGACATGAACATTGCTTATCACCGTTGGACAAATGGTCAGAATAAACGAACCATCCTGACACTCGAAGACATGCTGCGAGCATGTGTGTGACTGGCTTTGGTGCAAACAGGAAGGACTCTTACCTATGGTTAAGTACTACGGCGGCAGTTATCATTTTGGTAACCAGACAGCTCTGTTGAGGCATTACATAGACGTTAAGGCCAACCTTCTGGTTAGACTGAGATGGTTGACAACTTAATTACTGATCCAGGACTGGTATTCGAAACTCTTGGGAAGGTTGTTTGGATCAGGAGTCGATTGGCGGCAACGCGTGACCGTCAGGAAAAGCTGATAAACTTGGGAAACGCTGGAAGATCGCGGTAGGCGATCGTATCGTGTTGAAAGTCTCACCCTGGGAGGGTGTGGAATGCTTGGGAAGCACGGCGAGCTTAACTAACGTCACGATGGGCCATTCAACAGTCTGGGAAGAATCGGTAGCGTAACCTATAAACACGAGTTACCCGACTTAGTCGAATTCCAATCGTGAGTGTTTGTTGGAATTCATGACATGGACTGGAGTTCACATAAAATCGAGTACCCTCAACTTTTTCCTGATGGCCAATCTAAATCTGATACTACTGGCGAATTTCGGGACGGAATTCCTCTTCAAGTTGGGGATGATGTGGCACCCGATGGAAATCCGCAGCAATCTTGATTTTCTCACTTCATAACTCTGTGCTTACTTGTCAAATTTCGGGATGAAATTTCTTTCAAGTTGGGATGATGTGACAACCCGAACGTTCAAGGTTAGTGACGTGTAATCTTGTAATCCTAACTCCGTTAAACTTAAACGTTTGATAACTCGGTTATATAATTTAGTAGAATTTGTTGGTACCCGTATATGTTGGTTTTTATATCTATACTTTACAAGTAGCACTATATCGGCCCAAAGGAGTCTCTTGAGCCTAAAGTATGTTCTTTGTATGTTTATTTAACTCGGCCCACTTGTGTAGCCTGATGTAAACATGTCATCAGCCCACTTGCTTAAGTTGTTAACCTTATATACGTTCTTGAACATAAACACCTTGTTAATCTCTAATCACAACAACAAACCCTACCTATTCCCTGGTCACTTGCGGCTGTGGACACCCCCCCCCCCCTCATTCGAGTTAGCATCTCATTCGATTAGGGTCTTGGTTAGTGGTTCTTGTCTATTGTTATTCATATCTGCATGATATTATTATATGTGTTATTGAATGAGATTTGATGATGAACTATTTGGTGATAATATGTGATATTGATTATACAGTTATATGATGAATATGCTTTGTAGTTGTTAAGTAGCGATCAAGTGGCACATAATATATGTAAACTGTAAATTGAATCATGTATAAATATATGTATGTATGTCGATGTATGATGATGTTGTATACTTGGGTATTATGATGATGTTGATGTAAATTGAACAAGGTAGAGTTACAAATACAAAAGTATACTATGAGTCCACTAAACAGTTTGTATGTAATTATGAACTAAAGGCAATTGTTATAATCTGAGAATGGCTCGATGTGCAGGAGGCGATTACATAAATTGTTCTGAATAATAATTGTTTGGCAAATTTAACTAATAACATACTACATTGGGCCAAGGATAATCAGTGGGCCGAGCTCAGAATGTGATATTGAAACAAACATTTAACAAGTTGAGTATAGGATTGGGCTAATAAAGTATGTGATCGATTAATTAGGATTTGGTGTATTTGGTGTATATTAATTGAGATATTTGAGTGATGAAAGAATATTATGATGTAGGCATGTGATAAACTGATAGTTACCCTAATGATTATGATGATAAGGTTTGCATGGAGTGATTATTCGGTGATGTCAGTACAATACTTTGTGCATACAAAAGGTCACGTGATGATAGGGTAGATGGCCATCATGAAGATAAGTGAGAACCTGTTGTGTGTGAATAATTAATAATTGTGTGAGCACATGTAAGCATCACATGACATGAGCATATGGTTGAATCTGACATGGTGGCTATTTAGAGTGTCAACTTTTGATAAATGAATTAGCGGGTAACTAGAGTTCATAGGAACTAGGGAAGTAAACTGCCTTGATTTGTTTTGTAATGCCCATAACCATGATTGAGGTTACAAATTCTGGAAACCGTACACCTGTTAGAAAACTGATTGGGTTTGGATAGATAGCCCAGTTAACTGTTGTGTGTTATTATATGTTAAACATGGGAGGGATGTGATCGCATGTGTGAACTGAGTATATGTTATGTAATGAACTGTGACCTTGTGTTAAATGCAAACTGTGTGGACCTATTGTCAGGATTGATTATGAAACCAATGTTAATGGCAACCATTGTCGGGAACATGAACTGCATATAGATGTGTATGAAATCTGAGTGCTTGCTATGTGATATGTGTTAACGGTATTTCGTGTGACTTGTTGCAAACATGAATTCCATATGTGTTTAGGAAACTGACAGTTCTTGTTAACAACGGTAGGGTATGGTTGACTAACTGGGTACGGGTAATGTGAGGTAACATACCGAGCAATCTAAGGTGAGTTCACTACTCTTTTTCCAAGCATGCATCCCGGGGAGGTATATAGGGTAACGTTCCGGGGAGGAACGCTAGTTTATTGGGATGTTTGTTATTATACTCTGTTTCTATCATATAAGACCCCTTACATCTACCGACAGTTGTCGGGGAGGCAACGAGGTTATTAGTTGATAGCGCTATTAGGTTTGGCACCCTCACACCGTACCGGGGAGGACGGGCGTGAACTAATTTCCTTAAAGCATGACCAATGTTTAGATAGAGACATTGGGGTTGGGCAAACACATCTTGTAGCCATTTCGGTAATCGAGTTAATAACGACATCAAAACAAATCGTTGAACTGTTTTATACTCATATCCGGTAACTAAACACGCTAACAAAACTTTGAACTCACCAGCATCGTCTGACACACTTGTTTGCATGCTTGTAGGTCGTTAGATCTCTTGCATTGGAACTTGCTGTCTGGAGTAGCTGGAGTAGTCATGGGTCGACTGGAGGGATTCATGTTGTTGATTTCTTGATACTATATATTAGTTTGAAATTGTTTAACTTTGGTTTGTCATTTGTTTCCGCTGAACATGTTGGTTTTCATTTAAACTCGTTGATGGTACTTTACAATAATAATTAAGGGTTTTATTTTGAAATTTGTACGCGTTCAATGTAATTAGTGGCTAGTTATTGGTATGTCACACGCCTAACAGGGACATTCCCTAGGTAGTACTTTGGGGGTGTGACAATAATGATTAAGTATAAGATTGGTTTAATCGATATTTCTTTCTAAATACAAAATGTTGTCATGGTGTTGGTTTAGGGGTGAGCAAAAGATGATACACGACCCGACCCTATAAGTACCCGATCCGACCCGAGAACCGGAAAAGCATAATAAATGGAACCAAAACACTACCCTATAAGACCGGGTCGGTTCCGGGTATTAGAAATGTCAGTTATATCGGTCCATGAAGTAAGCACCGACCCGAGCACATATTCACTTCCAGATTTGTTACGAACGGTTTGTATACTTAAGAAAAACATGCGACTGCTTTAACAGTTTAACCTGAATCAACACATAATTCTAGTATTCTACAGTTACAATCAATGAATCAAACAGAGCATTCATATTCACAGCTTCACTTCATTCTTGTGTTATATTTTGCAGCAGGTTTGGCCGTTTGGGATGATACACACCTCCAAATTCCAGGTTTGTTTTTCAATCCATGAATGGCCTTGAATTATTTGTTTAACTAGGTATGTAATAATTGATACGAAACTGAAATTATTTCATGATTGATGTAGTGTTTATGCTTCAATATCCATGTTTAACTTCATTGCATGCCAAGTGTTCGATAAAATGTCTGATCGAAAAAATTGACTAAAGGTGTTACCAAAACATAGATAAAACATTGTAATAAAAAACTGATAATTCAAACATCAAAAATTTCAAAAAGTATTAACAAACTTCAAACATAATCCCAAACAAATGTAAGAAATCCAAACAAAATCCTCAAAATCCAAAGCAAACGAACTTAAACCGACACTACCTTTACTCTTTTCTCCATTTTCCGTATCCATCTCCAGCCATTCGTTAATCGACATCGATATTCATGTGATACGGTTCCACTTTATCATAAATTTCTACATGAAAAAAATATAACGATAAATACAACGTAAACAACAAACAAGGATGTATTTCGGTGTATCGTAAAATTACCTTTTCCAATCCTCTGTACATATTAATGCCTCGACAATCGGAGTTGATAAAGAAGTTCGATAAGTATCAACAACTCTTCCGCCTGTGCTAAACACCTCCTAAGAAGCAACACTGGATACCGGGATAGCCAATATGTCTATAGTGATAGGAAGAAAATCTAATTAACACTATCGTGTTATTATAAGTAATAAAAATAAACTACTAATTAGTAAACATACCTTTCGCCATTTTCGCTAGTACCGGGTATTTTGAAGATGCAGCCTTCTACCAACCCAGAATATCAAATCCCTTGTAATGGGCCTCCTCTCCGTCGTCTAGGTACCTCTCAAGTTCTGACTTGGTGTTATAAGATGTAGAACCGCCATCCGCTTTAAATTCTGTAAAAAATCACTCTCTCCTTGTGATGATGGTTCAAAGTTCTCCTGACTTGGTGAAACTTTATCTGAAGCTTGTTTTTCACTGCTTGATGCATAATGCTCATACAAAAGCTTCAACTCATCCTTTAGACTATTAACTACAATTTTAACTCGTTTCTTCAAGTCATCTTCTGTCTCATTGTCTTTTTTTTTCAGCCCTGAATATTCTCTCAAATCCAAACTGAATAACACGAACCTTTAACCTCGGATCTAAAATTGCAGCAAAATACAGAATGTAATTAAATGATCTGCCAGTCGGTAGATTTCTCCAGTACTTGTCGAACTTCAGGTGCATCTTAGCACCCATAAGTCTACCTTCCAAGTCAGATCCGTCTTTCATATTCCTTAAATGCTTGTCTATATCCATAACCTCGTTAAAAAATAAATTAACGGTAACTGTTTTTGTAGCAGAAGCGTTGGCAGTTTTACGCTGAAACAATTCTAACACACTTGCCAATTGTCTCGCGTAGTTCCAGTCACTAACTCTAGGAGCATCCATCACCCATATCATTTTTATAATTTGGGTCATCCAGATCTCATATCTGTTAAACGCCTTCTCAAATTTTTCTGCCTTGTCTAACATCTCCCAAGTCGAGTTCCATCTTGTAGTCACACCTATACCTATGAATGCTTTGCTTTCGATCTTTTCTGCCTTAACACATTTTTTAAAAGTGTCTATTCGCTGAGGAGACAATCTAATATAGCGAATTGCATCACTGATACGATCTATGCATGTTGACCCATCACGTAAGCCGTCTTTCACAATCAGATTGATTATGTGTGCCATACATCGGATGTCCAAGTATCTCCCTTCGAACAATAGGTTGTTTAACCTACTTTTTAGAAACTGTATGGCAACATCATTAGCTGACGCATTATCTAATGTAATGGTCAGCACATTTTCAATATCCCATTCTTTTAAACATTGAATAAGGGACCTACCTATCTCGTCTCCCTTGTGGCTGAATATTTGCTTGAAGTTGATGATCCTTTTGTGTAACACCCAGTTGTCATCTATAAAATGAGCTGTAACACACATATAGTTAACCCGCTGATTTGAAGTCCACGTGTCTGTGGTTAGACACACCCGTGTGCTATTCTTTGCAAAAAATGACTTCAACTTCCCCTTTTCCTCTAAAAATATCTCCCCAATATCCCTCGCAATCGTAAACCTGCTTGGCATCTTAAAAGTCGGATTAAAACTTTCTATAACCCTTCTAAATCCCTGATGCTCAACAGTTGAAAACGGGACCTCGTCTATTAACACCATCTCTGCAATGTCTCTTCTACTCGCTTTCGCACAATACTTCCATGCCTTTAACTCACTACTACTGCCCTCGCCATCATCGCCTTTTTTCAAGAAAATATTGCTTTGGTTTTTTAATCGGTCCGGATGCTTTTCACATCTCCTACTGTGTTTACTCAACGCCGATGTGCCATTTTTATAGGGTCCGCAGCCAAATCTTTCGAGCAATGCTTGCATCTTGCCCGTTGGTTTCCGTCCTCATCTTTATACTTCTCAAAATCAATCCAAACAGTAGATTTTCCCGATGTTTTAGAACCTGCCGTTTTCTTTGTTGTTGTGGTTTTAATTTTCTTTTTTGCGGTTTGTTTTTCGACATTTTGTGACTTCCTCTTTCCGGTTCTATCTTCGTGAGAGTCGTCGCTTGATACATTCTCGATGTCGACATTTGATGAATCCATCTACACTTTATCAAACAGAAAACAGGTCATTTGTATGTTATAAAAGGTATTAGTGTCAGTTATTAATATTGTTGTATGTGCAGTCGGCTGAAACATACAAAATGATCCAACATATAGTCAGTTAAAACAAAATCCTAACTAATACCTTTATCACTAACAATCAGATTGCAGGGTCATGAGTGTGACAACCCGAACTTTCAAGGTTAGCGTCGTCTATTTTAGTGACCATTGGTTCGGTGCTATTTTCCTTTCACGTCACAGTCTATATTATAGTTGGATGTATGATACGTTAAACTTGTTTAATGTGTTTGACTACGTTAGAGTGTAAATATTCGTATTCATTTAGGTCTATCCGCACACTTGGGCCGGAGATCGCACACCCCACTAGAACCGCACACCCCGTTGTTTATGCATTCTCGGCCCAGCTTCCCCAAGCCCATTTGAGCCCAACCTTTCCCCTCATATGCGAATGAGAGGTCTTGTATACGTACAGTTTTATTGGAGATCTATTGGCAAAACCCTAAATCCTTTCTAATCACAACAGGGGCGACGACAGCTTCACACATTCGGCCAGCCCTGTTGTCGAAGCATCCCTTCTTTCTCATCCTAGCATATCCCCCCTACGATCCTTGGTTAGTATCCGTAAACCTATCTTGATTGTTATCAGTTGTGCTTGTTTTGATTATATGTGGTTATGAGGATTAGAAGTAATATTAGGGGATCGCTTAAAGTATGATTGAATTCTGTATATGTCCGACTTCGATTGTGTAAAATATGATTGAACCTAGTTGATCTACATGGACCGAATATGTAATTCTTTATTGATCCAAATATAAACTAATAGATATATGTATCATACGCACATGTGAAAGAATGATGAAATCCACACTTTTTTTTAGAACTTGTAAATCAAATGGGTATATGATGGTGTTATAGTGGCCGCACATGTCATAGGGGTCCAAATATAATTGACAATTGCATGTCAGAACTTATTGAAAGATTTGTATTGCATCAATCTAGGTATATGAGGATAACAGCTAAGGGTCTGATCATGTGATTTCTAGTGGGCGGTGCACATGTTAATTTGAATTAAGGAAACTAGTAGTGATGGTGGGAATTATGATTAGCATAACTGACAAGCCGAGAGTTTAGGTAACATGTGACTGACACCATGATTTATGACCTTGAATTATGAGCCGCACACTACCTGGTCACACATTAGAATGTTGTACAAACTAAACTGCATAATGAACAACTAATCGATGCACAACACTGATCGCACAAGTGCAGCTTGCACGTTTACAGCCCAGTCGCACAATGTACTTGGGCCATTCTTAGATGGGCCGCACACCCCTGGACTGATTGCACAATGTATAGGGCTGCGTAATTTAATGGGCCAAGAGATTACGTGAGGTGCTTAGTTCACTGGGTCATGTGAGCTTGGGCCGCATAGGTTAGGATGTTTCAGCTGGGCTCGGTTACGCAATGGGCCAAAGGTCTTCTTAGTTGGGCTGCTTGCGAATTCAGCTGAACCCGGGCCAACCTCTTGTTACATTGGGCCGATCCGGCATATCGGCACTAAGAGTGTTATTATATCGGATGCACATTAGAATTGTTTGTTTGTATGTTCATAGAATATGTTAATTCGGAGTTACGTGTTTGACAGAAATATTGTTTATGTAACATACACGAGACCTGATAAAGTGTGTATTGACGATTTGGGTACGTATAGCTATGTTTTATCTGATATGTTATTTGTGTAATGTGAACAAAAGATATGTGGTCGATGTGTTAATACGTGACCCCAAACAGTTATTGTAAACGTGATGTACGATGAATGTTGGGACATACTGAGTTAATGATTAGGAATCTGAATCTGTGATATAAACTGCTACGTGCACTGGATGACTAGGGTGTATCGTGAGAGTGAATGCATAATATGCAAGATGATTGATTATGTGACTTACGTGCATATGAACTAATTGATATTGGTAACCATACTAGGATTGGGTTGACTAACTGGGAATAAGTAAATTTCATTACCGAGCAATCCAAGGTGAGTTCACTACATTCGAGCATGCGTCCCAGTGGTTGGGGACAGTCAGTGGGTATCCCGTGGAGGGATAAGTCTTTTGGGTAAAAACGGGTATATTGGTTAATATTCTCACCTATCATTCTTGTAAGTCCCTTATGTTGTTACCTGGAGGGTAACGGGTATTAGTTGGTAGCGCTACTTAGGTTTGGCACCCTCACACCGCTCCTAGAGAGGACGGATGTGAACTAATAACCCAGTTGGGCCCAGTACTGGATAGGAGTACGTGGGAAAGGGCAGTCATGTACTTCAGGAGCCGTCTTGTTCGGAATTGAGATATTAACAATATTACTTGCATTGGTTATTGAACTGTTTTACATTCAACTGGTAACAAAAGTTTTCTTAAACTGTGGACTCGCCAGCTTTGTCTGATACACTTGTTACATGCTCGCAGGTCGTTAGGTGATTGAAACAGGAGCTTGCTGGCTGGAGAGCAAGAGTGGTCATGGTCATACCGACGGGATTATTTGTCAAATACTTATTTATTATGATTGAATTCGTATTTACCTTATGATACTTTAATGCTTCCGCTGAACTTGTGATTTTGAATAACTTATGATTGGAATTGTTATTACTTAATGGATGGAACTTTATTACAACTTGTGATTCAATGTAATTAGTGGCTCATTGCTAGTAGTCACACGCCTAACATGGACACTCCCTAGGTGGTAAATTGAGGGTGTGACAATGAGTCAAGTAACAGTTCTTGATCAAATATAACAGTCCATAAATGCAATATCACAAAATTTCTGCAATTCTTGATCAAATATAGTCCAACCCCCCCCCCCCCCCCACACACACACACACAGTATTTCTGCAATTCTTGATCAAATATAGTCCAAATTCTTGATCAGATTGCATGGTCATGAGTCAAGTAACAGTTCTTGATCAAATATAACAGTCCATAAATGCAATATCACAAAATTTCTACAATTCTTGATCAAATATAGTCCAACACCCCCCCCCCCCCCCCACACACACACACACACAAAATATTTCTGCAATTCTTAATCAAATATAGTCCATAAATGCAATATCAGATTTTGGGGGATCATTAGTCAACTCAACTGACAGTGACCGATCATATGCAGTCAGTCAAAAAATGATTAATAAACGGCTGGTATCTGCAGTTTATACTTATTATTGATTAATTAATAAGTTTACACAATGGTAATGGGTCAAACAGTGATTCATGAGTATCCGACCCTATCTATATATTACCACTCATGTCTCTGATCTTATTATTATAACTCTAAATGGGCCATTGGGCTTCATGGATTACATAGAATATTCAACTCAAAAGTCTAATCCAAAACATACTCATATGTCTATGTATTTGCTTATCTATCACAGTTAATGACCAGGATGGGTTACACACATAGAAACTGTTTTACGTACCTTGACGGATCGGCTGGATGACTACTGTTGCTGTCAATCTGCAGGTTCTGTTAACAAGTGGTTTCTGTACGCACAATGATGCTGCAGCCTGCCGGTAATGTTCTGATTATAGATATAACAAAAATAGAACCAGAATATTTAAAAAGATATTATTTTGTTAACCACTGGTATGCAGGGAATTGTTTTTAAAAAAGATATTATTTTGTTAAAAATAAAATCTTACTCCAGAATAAGATTAATACGAAATATTAGATAAGTATAAACTAATCTCAGTGTTTGTTTTTTATAGATATTAGATAAGTATAAAATACAAACACAAGATTATTGTATAACTAACTAATCTTGTGTTTTTAATAGATAACTATAAAATACAAATTCAGTTGTTGTTCCTGTATCTGTAGGTCACTAGGTTGATCTTTTATTTATAATATCAAACTGAAACAATGAGTTTGTATCTTTAATATTGTATAACTAACTAATCTTGTGTTTTTAATAGACAAGTATAAAATACACTTCAAGTATAAATCATTCTTGGTGCGAATTCAGTCGATAGCAATTCGGTTCTTTATGTTATGGTCTACTACTTATAGTTCGTATAACAACCGTAAGAGAAAACAAAATTCAATGCAATATTATTATATTATAGATTCAATACCAAGTTCAAACTGAAACAATGACATGAAGAAGTCGAAAAAAACAAAAAACCATAATCAAACAGAACATAAATCCTACAGATTCTTTTCCATGTTCATCCCACACTTTTGAAGATGCCTTATCAATGTGACTTTTCCGTTTTTAACCGTGTCTGCATTGACAACCATCGAGCAGTGCTTGCATCTTGCTTTAGCATTCCCGTTATCATCAGTAAACTTCTCAAAATCATCCCAAACATTGGTATTCGCATTATTTCCGTTTTGAAGCATCTAAGATAAACAACAATAAAACGACACAAAATTAAGTTCGTGAAAATTCGCAAATTTATAATACTACAGCATTTTTTTCTTTGTATATCCGGATCAAAGATAATCGTACTGTTTGGTACAACTGTGGATCACTGATCACATGTTTTTTTGTCTATTGTTTAGTATAACATCATGTACCTTGCCAACAAGCGTGGAGCAACCGTCAATTGAAGAACGAAGAAAAAAACAAAAAATGAATGCATATTGCAAGAGAGTGAAGAATTCGTATGATGACTGATGATGATCTTTGTGTACGTACGTAAATTAGGTATTGTATTGAATTTAGTATAAAAGTCAATAAAATAACAGGCCAAAGCCCATTCGATTTGGTTTAAATCGGTCCAGTTTTCATGTACTCGGTTTTTACCTTTTTGGCCCGGAACCGACCCGATACCCGACATTTATGAATAATGGGAACCGACTAACTACCCTATATGATATATCTCGGGTCGGTTTCGGTTTTTTATAGGGTCGGTTCTCGGTTATTTTCGGTCCGACCCGATTTATGCTCACCCCTATGTTGGTTATCTATTTTGTGTAAGGTTCAATGTAACTAGAGGAATGAAATAGGTTAATGAAGAAATTTAACTTTGAACAAAAACACAAAATGCTTTGTTTGATGTAAAATATAATAAAATTTTATAGCACTTTCTGACAGCATGTTTTGGAAATAAACCAAACTTTCAAATCTATAATGAAACTAAGATGTCACAAAAAATTGGCTGATTTGGGTTAACAAAAATGTGCACATTGGTCAATTTATGTCCATTCAAATCATACAACAGGTATATGCATTGATCTCAAAGTGAACAACGGGTTAAACTGGCCAAAATAAATACTCGCTAAATCAAAATGGTTCTACTTGATTTAATGAAGTGTACGACATGTCAAAACACCATTTTGTCATCTTCAATGGGCACGTTGGTGTCGAGCAGCATGTTGCATGACTTATGTTGTTTTAATATATAGACCTCCCTAAAATTTTCTTTCACAAAATCAAATACCTAAATGAAAATTTCAAAATAATATGTTTCTATACAAGAACAACCGTTTAATATAAGATTTACGATTCTAAGACACTAAAAATAGTACACCACCCTCTGTCATTCAATCACCAAAAACTGAGAGGCCTCATACGTTGTAATTACCCATGGCACATAGATTCTTAAGTTAGAAAATTCATCCGTAAACTAGATGAAAACGTTTGAAACATCACTATCAAGTAGATAACATGATTGTTCAAATTACTATAACAGTTATTAGCAAAAACAAATTGAACAGAATGCAGGTCTCTCAGGACGTGCCTTTGGTGCATTTCTACCGACATTTCTCGTTTAATTTTTAAATGATTTTTCTTAAAATAAAAACTAACTAGATAAAGTTATAACTAAAATAACATTTTTTAAATATTTGGAATAATTGAAAATGTAATATCTGTAACATATTTGAAAAATAAGGGAATGAAATATAAGTTATTGTTATAAGTTATGTTCATCAAAATAAAAGAAAGTAATTTATTGTTATATCTGTTTCATCAAACATTGTACTTGGTATTACCATAAACCTGAACTTCTAACATATAGTATTTAATATGCTAAACCGACAATACAACCGTTTTAATGTTATTACTCCAACTCATCCTATAAATGCACATCTTTGTAAACCTAATTTTTTCAACTTACTTATCGCAGTACACTTGAACACTAAGCAACAACACACAAGCAATGAAGATTATTATTAGCATGCTTATTACCCTTTTACTAGTTATCACAACATCTGCACAGAAAGGTGAGTTTAGATGTGTGTTCGTTTATAATATATGTTATCTTTAAATAAAAATGTATATTAATCTCATCCTATAATATGTTTTAATTTACGTATAAGAATTTCAGATATTTTTATTAACTTTATGGATTGTGTTAGATGTTGGGATTATTAATGAAGGTGGTGAGGACGGTGACATAGATCGACGCACATGTGAGGCACTTGAGAATTTGCCGAGCGGTAACTGTGGTAGAGGAGATTGTCACACGCTGTGTACCGATTTGCATGGGAGCGGCGCTTGGGGAGAATGCTCGGGTGCAACCGAGTGTCAGTGTCATTTTCATTGTTAAAAGCCTCCACGTTACCTTGTTTAAGATTATCAAACATATGGTGTAATAGAGATATTTCTTTTCATAGTGTATGCATCATAATAATGATTAAGTATAAGATCGGTTTAAACAATATTTCTTTCTAAATTCAAAACGTTGTCATGGTGTTGGTTATCTATTTTGTGTAAGGTTCAATGTAACTAGAGGAATGAAATAGGTTAATGAAGAAATTTAAGTTTGAACAAAAACACAAAATGCTTTGTTTGATGTAAAATATAATAAAATTTTATAGCACTTACAAAAATACAAAATGCTTTGTTTGATGTAAAATATAAAAAAATTTATAGCACTTTCTGACAGCATGTTTAGGAAATAAACCAAACTTTCAAATCTATAATGAAACTAAGATGTCACAAAAAATTGGCTGATTTGGTTAACAAAAAGTTGCACATTGGTCAATTTATGTCCATTCAAATCATACAACAGGTATATGCTTTGATCTCAAAGTGAACAACGGGTTAAACTGGCCACAATAAATACTCGCTAAATCAAAATGGTTCTACTTGATTTAATGAAGTGTACGACTTGTCAAAACACTATTTTGTCATCTTCAATGGGCACTTGTGTCACACCCTGACTTTTGCGGAAGCGTGGTTTATTTGGTGTGACTTCTTAATAACATTACAACAATCATAACAATGCTATATGATAAAAACACGAGATATTCATCCATTAATAAAGTTTAGAAAATTTCCATTTTCAACAATCACAAAATAATTTACAAACCTTAACTTGATTTATTTGAGTTCATAAAGACTTAGCAAAAGACTTTAAACAAAACCAGGTTTAGGTATATATAACCCGTCCAGGAAGAGGTTACACCTTCTAAACCCTGAGTGACTTCTTTATTCAAACGCAGCTTGAAAATACGTGCATACCGTGCCAGATCCGTTAGTTTCCTGAAATACATGTAATTTGAAAAGTCAACATAACGTTGAGCGAGTTCATGTGTAAGTGAGTAGGTATAAACCTTTGTAAAAATGTCTGTATGTATAAAAACCCCTGGTATGTAGCAATTAAGAAAAAAGAGACCACCAATGGGTTGCAAAGCCAATGATAAGTGTGAAGTGATGCAGGAAGACTCAAACCTAGCGGATTTGTGCGTCGGGCACTTAGTCATCTCATGGTCCACTCAGCGGACTCAGGAGTGGGGCTCGCTACACCCAAATAGATCTATCACTAATGTCCCTCGGTTCTACAATGAGGATTGATGGCCTTAAGTGTTGTGCCCACCACTCACATGTTCGCGTAATAAAACCCTCCTTAAGCTAACCATATCATGTAAATAAATGTCTGTAACATGTATTTCACCCCCGAGGTGTAAAACTGAAAATAGTTCAGAGAAAAGGGGGACATGAACTCACAGTATTGCGTCTTCGGTACTCGTAACCCAAATCTCCTCAGCAAACACGACTACCTACAATGGTCTAACGTCTATTAGACGAACGGGTCGTGCCTTGTCTTAGTGTTGATTAGTGCCTTTGAGTTACATTTTAAAGTGTCTTCAATATTTTAGTAACAATACTTCTCATACTTGTGTATTCGTATTTCCTTCCCAAGGATGGGATATTTTATATATGTCTGTTCGTATTGGAATTATATTTTTAAGTCCCATTTTAGAGAATACATACTTAACCATATTTCTGTATAAAACCAACCTCCAATACTCCGTATTTCGTTATAAAAATTATAGCGAGTTTTATGTTTGAAAAACATAGTCTAAAACATGCTAGTAACCACTTGTTTAGAAAAATGTTTACTAAGTGTTAGGATTTTCGGAAAATTTCGCCATAGTCTCCTTTATAAATAGAGGCGTCCATGCTTAATAGCATATCATTTTCTTTTACAAATATCCCGTAGAGTGTTCCCACATAGCCAACCCGACAATCATACATGCAATACACTATTTATGTCATTTCAGCTTTATTAGTCAAAACTGGACTGTTTTCAAATATTTTAATAAAATAGTTAACCTTCTCCAAAAATTCCCAAATTTTTACAGAATGTCAAAAACATTCCAAATTTTATTGTGTAAAAATATCGGGGTCCAGTTTATTACCAATATTTTATAGAAATTCATTTACCCGACTGTAATCAGATTTGTTACTTTCTGATTGCAGTTTACGGAAAAATTCACTAAAAATTAATCGTAAGCTCGATCGACGAAATTCCAGTTGGAGAATCACGGAAACAACAGTGACCATCTATAGTAAAAATCCCATGAGCTGATTCTGCTCAGGTTTCAAGTTTTGACTCCGAATATAACACACTTTTTCAGCAGAAAAATCATAGCTAGAGCTGCTGTCTTAAAACAATTCCTTAAAAATAGTAAACAACCTCAAAAAATTACGATTCCAGTGCCATTTGTTCGGTTGTTCAAAAATACATAATTTAGACTCCAGAAGTTCAGTTTTTTGATTTAAAATGATCCAGTTACAGCCTGTTGAAGTTGGCTGAAAATGTAAATCAGCATGTTTCTTGTTCATATTTCTTGTTTAAACTTTTAGTGTTCTTGTAAATTTCATCATACTACCTATCTTAACCATGAAACAAGATGAACACGAGTTTAAGCAAGGAACTTACTACTAGCTTAAAGCTAGGGATGATTCTAGTGGAGAAGATGATGAGAAATGACGAAAAAGCAAGAACAAAGACCCTTTTGAAGTTCCACAAGTTGTAAGTCTCTAGCATCCATCTTCTACACTTGAAGGAAGCTTGTAAATGGAAGATGGTGGTGTGAAAGTGGTGGTGATTGTGGCTGCTATAGTGTGGCCGAAAATGAGAGAGAGAGAGAGAGAGTGAGGGTGGAGTGTGATCTTTGAAGTTATGATGAAAATCCTTGGAGCCATGTGCACCCTAATACCTATTGTCATCATTAATTAGATTCTTGGCCAATCAAATGAAGATTACAAGGAATCAAATCTCAACAAAATATATGGTAAAGATTTGGCTGAAAATTCGGTTGGGGGGGGGGTAAATTGTAAAATTTTGGTAACTAATAGGTAAATAATTAGGAGGTTAATGGTATTTTCTAGAATGGTGGGTGTATGTCATGTTTCTATAGTGTGTGGGGATTTTTGTGACCAAGATTATTTAGGAATAATAAAATAATGTTTCTGACAAAATTTTGGTGTCCCGGGTAATGTCCGGTTGCTCAGTTACGTATCGTTCCGTTAAAGTGTTAAATCGTACCGTATGGCGTCTTTTATGCATCTTTTTGTAATGAAATCATTCCTGACACTTAGGAAAGTATACAGGGCCACTCTGCTATATTTGTGTATTCTACTGGTATAATAAAATGCTGAATTTAATAAAAGAAAGCAGAATTCTGTGTTTTAGGCACTTCCCGGCATTATATCTATCACCTAATGACGTAGTCTTATGGTCCTCACTTCCCTACACTACAAACCAGTGTAGTACTCTATCCCTGGCTCATACTGGCCATAATAATATTGTCTGTCTAAGTGCTGGCATTGTCAGCATTATTTCTGAATCAATCGTTCAGTGTGTCAACTGTGCTGGGTGCATCAAGTATGTCACTAATGTAGGTGTGTAATGAATGGAGTGACTGTATAAAATATGATGCATGTATATATGATATAGAATCATAGAGCAGTTTAAATTATCAGTTGTAATCAAGCACACTCATTAAGCACGTAATTAAGATTAATTAATTTGTACAGTACCTGAAATTTTGAGGGTTGTCACACGTTGGTGTCGAGCAGCATGTTGCATGACTTATGTTGTTTTAATATATAGACCTCCCTAAAATTTTCTTTCACAAATCAAATACCTAAATGAAAATTTCAAAATAATATGTTTCTATACAAGAACAGCCGTTTAATATAAGATTTACGATTCTAAGACACTAAAAATAGTACACCACCCTCTGTCATTCAAACGCCAAAAACTGAGAGGCCTCATACGTTGTAATTACCCATGGCACGTAGATTCTTAAGTTAGAAAATTCATCCGTAAACTAGATGAAAACGTTTGAAACATCACTATCAAGTAGATAACAAGATTGTTCAAATTACTATAACAGTTATTAGCAAAAACAAATTGAACAGAATGCAGGTCTCTCAGGACGTGCCTTTCGTGCATTTCTACCGACATTTCTCGTTTAATTTTTAAATGATTTTTCTTAAAATAAAAACTAACTAGATAAAGTTATAACTAAAATACCATTTTTTAAATATTTTGAATAATTGAAAATGTAATATCTGTAACATATTTGAAAAATAAGGGAATGAAATATAAGTTGTTGTTATAAGTTATGTTCATCAAAATAAAAGAAAGTAATTTATTGTTATATCTGTTTCATCAAACATTGTACTTGGTATTACCATAAACCTGAACTTATAACATATAGTATTTAATATGCTAAACCGACAATACAACCGTTTTAATCTTATTACTCCAACTCATCCTATAAATGCACATCTTTGTAAACCAATTTTTTTCAACTTACTTATCGCAGTACACTTGAACACTAAGCAACAACACACAAGCAATGAAGCTTATTATTAGCATGCTTATTACCCTTTTACTAGTTATCACAACATCTGCACAGAAAGGTGAGTTTAGATGTGTGTTCGTTTATAATATATGTGATCTTTAAATAAAAATGTAGATTAAACTCATCCTATAATATGTTTTAATTTACGTATAAGAATTTCAGATATTTTTGTTAACTTTATGGATTGTGTTAGATGTTAGGATTATTAATGAAGGTGGTGAGGACGGGGACATAGATCGACGCACATGTGAGGCACTTGAGAATTTGTCGAAAGGTAACTGTGGTAGAGGAGATTGTCACACGTTGTGTACCGATTTGCATGGGAGCGGCGCTTGGGGAGAATGCTCGGGTGCCACAGAGTGTCAATGTCATTTTCATTGTTAAAAGCCTCCACGTTACCTTGTTTAAGATTATCAAAAATATGGTGTAATAGAGATATTTCTTTTCATAGTGTATGCTTCATAATAATGATTAAGTATAAGATCGGTTTACTCGATATTTCTTTCTAAATACAAAACGTTGTCATGGTGTTGGTTATCTATTTTGTAAGGTTCAATGTAACTAGAGGAATGAAATAGGTTAATGAAGAAATTTAACTTTGAACAAAAACACAAAATGCTTTGTTTGATGTAAAATATAATAAAATTTTATAGCACTTTCTGACAGCATGTTTAGGAAATAAACCAAACTTTCAAATCTATAATGAAACTAAGATGTCGCAAAAAATTGGTTGATTTGGGTTAACAAAAAGTTGCACATTGGTCAATTTATGTCCATTTAAATCATACAACATGTATAGGCTTTGATCTCAAAGTGAACAACGGGTTAAACTGGCCACAATAACTACTCGCTAAATCAAAATGGTTCTACTTGATTTAATGAAGTGTACGACATGTCAAAACACCATTTTGTCATCTTCAATGGGCACGTTGGTGTCGAGCAGCATGTTGCATGACTTCTGTTGTTATAGTATATTGACCTCCCTAAAATTTTCTTTCACAAAATCAAATACCTAAATGAAAATTTCAAAATAATATGTTTCTATACAAGAACAACCGTTTATTATAAGATTTACAATTCTAAGACACCAAAAATAATACACCACCCTCTGTCATTCAAACGCCAAAAACTGAGAGGCCTCATACGTTGTAATTACCCATGGCACATAGATTCTTAAGTTAGAAAATTCATCCGTAAACTAGATAAAAACGTTTGAAACATCACTATCAAGTAGATAACATGATTGTTCAAATTACTATAACAGTTATTAGCAAAAACAAATTGAACAGAATGCAGGTCTCTCAGGACGTGTCTTTCGTGCATTTCTACCGACATTTCTCGTTTAATTTTTATATGATTTTTCTTAAAATAAAAACTAACTAGATAAAGTTAAAACTAAAATACCATTTTTTAAATATTTGGAATAATTGAAAATGTAATATCTGTAACATATTTGAAAAATAAGGGAATGAAATATAAGTTGTTGTTATAAGTTATGTTCATCAAAATAGAAGAAAGTAATTTATTGTTATATCTGTTTCATCAAACATTGTACTTAGTATTACCATAAACCTGAACTTATAACATATAGTATTTAATATGCTAAACTGACAATACAACCGTTTTAATGTTATTACTCCAACTCATCCTATAAATGCACATCTTGGTAAACCAAATTTTTTCAACTTACTTATCGCAGTACACTTGAACACTAAGCAACAATGCACAAGCAATGAAGCTTATTATTAGCATGCTTATTACCCTTTTAGTAGTTATCACAACATCTGCACAGAAAGGTGAGTTTAGATGTGTGTTCGTTTATAATATATGTTATCTTTAAATAAAAATGTAGATTAAACTCATCCTATAATATGTTTTAATTAACGTATAAGAATTTCAGATATTTTTGTTAACTTTATGGATTGTGTTAGATGTTAGGATTATTAATGAAGGTGGTGAGGACGGTGACATAGATCGACGCACATGTGAGGCACTTGAGAATTTGCCGAGCGGTAACTGTGGTAGAGGAGATTGTCACACGTTGTGTACTGATTTGCATGGGAGCGGCGCTTGGGGAGAATGCTTGGGTGCAACAGAGTGTCAATGTCATTTTCATTGTTAAAAGCCTCCACGTTACCTTGTTTACGATTATCAAAAATATGGTGTAATAGAGTTATTTCTTTTTGTTAGTGCATTCATCGGTCATCTTCGTCTTATATCGAGTCTGGGTTGCATTACAGATCAGATCAAGATATGAAGTCATCATCAAGAATGATGACATCACATATGTGACATCAATGATGACATCACAACATGACTACATCACGTGAAATTGCATGCAAACATGAAACAGAAATGTTAAGTCATATAGTTCGCTTGAAGACAAAATACTAATCATGTTCGCTTGAAAGAAAGTTGTATAGTTCTCTTGAATGATTAATTTGGTGAGTTCGCTTGACTTGCGTGTGTTAGTTTCAAGCGAACTAGCCAATACTATATATATGTGTTATGTGTATTCATTTGAAGCGAACCAGAGGAGAATTCAGTTGTGATACCGAGGTGCTGCCGGTATTCCTTGTGATTGTTATTGCTTTTAAATCAATACACAAGATGTTTAAAGTGATAACCAAGCTGTTTCAAAGTCAATTTCTTAGTTTCCGCATCTGAAACTGATAAAATCTCTTCTGAACGACTCGTTTGGGTCACAATCCGATCCTTCAAGTGGTATTAGAGCTCAGGAGGAAGAGATCTTGCAAAAACAGCCTGTTTTCGTCACTTTTTCTGATTTCTGCACCATTCTTTTCAAATTTAAAAATTTTTTCATGGTTAAAAACGGCTCAAACTTTCACATATTGTGCGTAATCATGTTTAAACAAATCCTGTAAAGTTTCAGAACGAAAATCGACATAAAACTGATTAAAATCATAGTTTCGCTTGAAATTTGTTCGACTTTTGCTGATGTCATCATCATCTCGCTTGAAAATACATGTTGTGTCCGCTTGAAAAAGACTGTTCGCTTGAAAATACATTGATCTTTCGCTTGAAAATACACTTTGGTCTGATTCGCTTGAAAAATCTTTTGGAGTCCGCTTGAAAACGAAACACCGCTTGAAAATGAGACACCGCTTGAAACGACAAACCGCTTGAAACAACACACCGCTTGAAAGTGCATTGATATTATTATTTCATTTTTAAAGTTTCCATGTCTTGTAAATTGGAAGTCAGATTGCATGTGAATATCTCGGTTTAAATAAGTTGCATGTGATTACACTGTTCGAAACTTTTGGAATCATATTCATTTGAAAATTGTGATACCGAGCCCAATAGAATTAAAGAGCTGATTAAAAGTATTCGGCCCAAGTTCATCCACTAGATTTGAGGTCCAATGGGATTTGAGTGGTGAATTGTCGGCAATTTTTTAAAAGTCAATTGTGTCAGCCCACGTGATTCATATAAGAGGCCCAATCAGAATTATACATTGTGTTTTAAAAGTTGAAGATAGTGAAATGTTTCGGTCCAATCAGAATGAAATAAATAAGTAAGTTGTCGGTTGCATGTGTTTGTTGACCCAATAAAGTTCATTGCGGCCCAATCAATACATCTAACAGATTCTTTAGCATGTGAAATATTGACGCTGACCCATGTGTTTTGAAGTTGAATAATTGTGTCTCGGCCCATCATTCAAGATAAATGTCAGTTCACATGTTGATCTAAAGGTTCGGCCCAAATCAAATTGTGTTGATAAAGTAGTTGTCGGCTAATTGTGATCGGCCCAAGATTTTTATTAGCCCAAGTTAAAGTGTCAACATTTGAAAGTCAATAGTTTGGCCCATGTGATTCATTATTGTTTACGGTCCATTGGAAGCCCATATTTCGTGGCTCATTTGATCTAGTTCATTCATTCAGTTTGCGGAATTCATTAAACGAGTCCACAAATCTTCGACACGAGTTCTAGATTGATTCAAACGACACACACATTCACATATTAAGTTCATTTTAAACTGATTGTTTGTTTGTTTTGTTTCAGGTATTATTTTACAAAGTAATACAGCTCATTTGAAAATCCAAAACATGGACGAGGATTTTTACAACGCAGCTACCCCAGTAACCCCGATTAGTCTTGCACAGAATACGATGTTGGAAAATCAAACAGGCACGATGCAAAAGCCGCCTAAGCTCATGAACATCGAGGAGTATAAAGGTTGGGAAGGTCGTTTCGAAAACTGGGTGCAAGCCAATTATTTGGATGCTTGGGAATGTGTCGAGACGAAATACATCAGACCGACGAATGATGATGAAGAAGTGGTTCCAATTAAAGATCTTAGTGTCGATGCTAGAAAGAAGTACAAAGATGAGAAAATGATGCTAAGTCTTTTACAACAAGCTGTGAAAGAAGATATTTTGGTGCTTTTGCAACACAATGGAACTTCATATTCGATTTGGAAAGCATTAAGATCGAAGTTTCATGGAAGCCAAGAAATGGTAAAGAACAAGAAATTGCTTTTGAAGAAAGAATTTGATCTATTTCGTGGGTTGAAGAATGAGAGCACAAGGTAAATCATTAAGAGATACTGCAATCTGCTAGCAAACATGAAGAGATTGAGTATTGAGAAAGACAATGAAGAGTTGATCGAAAAGCTTGCTGATGCATTGCCACACGAGGCTTGGGGCACATATCTCATGATGCTCAGAAACAAGAAAGGTTTTAGCAGTCTAACACTCAGCAAGTTCATTGAAAAGATTGAAGCTCAGGAAATGGAGCAGAGAAAAGTCTTGAGAATGAAAGATTTCGATGGTGAACAAGACATCGGTCTTTACTACAAAGGTGGTGTTAGTGATAAATCCACAAATTTGTCACCGAAGATTGGAACGGCATTCAATGCAAAGAGTCCATCTGAAAGTTCTTCTAAAGGATCAATCAGCAACACAAGTTTTTCGTCATATCCATCATTTGATCCGAATGTTTCAACAACAAGAAATGGCAAAAAGCTTCAATGCAACATTGTGTTGAAAATTGAAAATTATCAGGAATATTCTGAAGAGTTAGCAAAAAGCCATATGTCTTTATTGGGAACTGTTCTTGAATCTTATGGTAGTTTTGTTGCAGGTCGAATCGGGAATCCAATGCTGACAAAGGAAGATTACGACCAGATCGATGCTGAAGAGATGGAGCTAATGGACATAAAAAGGTGTTTGGCCAGCGTGTTGAGGAGAGCTGAGAAATTCAAGCAAATCACTGGAAGAGATGATCTTCGTGAGGCTGGTGTTTCTACTTTAGGTTTTGACAAATCTAAAGTCACTTGTTTTCGTTGCAGGGAAAAGGGTCACTTCAAGAGGGAGTGCACCAATCGCGAAGCAAGTGGAGCTCAGAATCCTTTTAACAACAACAATGATTACTACCGAAAAGCCATCTACCATCAAGTTGCTCAGCAACCATCTCAACAATATCAACATCAAGCATAAACTGCACATGGAAAGAATGTGATTGAAGACTCTGGAAAGAGAGCTTGTGTGGTTAATCAAGATTCTTCAAAGAGGGCTGATGGTAGTGCCTTGATAATAGATCAAGATGACGAAAAGTTACCTGAAGGGTTTAGCTGGGAAAATTTCACATGGGATAATTATGTTCCTGATCAAGCTATAGCTCACACAGCTTTTGTAGCCCGAGTTGAAGAAGATAGTGATGATGATCGTGAATATTGGGCAAAGAAAATGGCAGATCATTTGAAGATGATGGCTGAAGTTAGTGCATTCATCTGTCGTCTTCGTCTTATATCGAGTCTTGGTTGCGTTACAGATCAGATCAAGATATGAAGTCATCATCAAGAATGATGACATCACATATGTGACATCAATGATGACATCACAACATGACTACATCACGTGAAATTGCATGCAAACATGAAACAGAAATGTTAAGTCATATAGTTCGCTTGAAGACAAAATACAAGTCATGTTCGCTTGAAAGAAAGTTGTATAGTTCGCTTGAATGATTAATTTGGTGAGTTCGCTTGACTTGTGTGTGTTAGTTTCAAGCGAACTAGCCAATACTATATATATGTGTTATGTGTATTCATTTGAAGCGAACCAGAGGAGAATTCAGTTGTGATACCGAGGTACTGACGGTATTCCTTGTGATTGTTATTGCTTTTAAATCAATACACAAGATGTTTAAAGTGATAACCAAGCTATTTCAAAGTCAGTTTCTTAGTTTCCGCATCTGAAACTGATAAAATCTCTTCTGAACGACTCGTTTGGGTCACAATCCGATCCTTCACTTTTCATAGTGTATGCATCAAAATAATGATTAAGTATAAGATCGGTTTAATCGATATTTCTTTCTAAATACAAAACGTTGTCATGGTGTTGGTTATCTATTTTGTGTAAGGTTCAATGTAACTAGAGGAATGAAATTGGTTAATGAAGAAATTTAACTTTGAACAAAAACACAAAATGCTTTGTGTGATGTAAAATATAATAAAATTTTATAGCAATTTCTGACAGCATGTTTAGGAAATAAACCAAACTTTCACATCTATAATGAAACGAAGAAGTCACAAAAATTTGGCTGATTTGGGTTAACAAAAAGTTGCACATTGGTCAATTGATGTCCATTCAAATCATACAACAGGTATATGCTTTGATCTCAAACTGAACAACGGGTTAAACTGGCCACAATAACTACTCGACAAATCAAAATGGTTCTACTTGATTTAATGAAGTGTACAACGTGTCAAAACACCATTTTGTCTTCTTCAATGGGCACGTTGGTGTCGAGCAGCATGTTGCATGACTTCTGTTGTTATAGTATATTGACCTCCCTAAAATTTTCTTTCACAAAATCAAATACCTAAATGAAAATTTCAAAATAATATGTTTCTATACAAGAATAACCGTTTTTTATAAGATTTGCAATTCTAAGACACCAAAAATAGTACACCACCCTCTGTCATTCAAACGCCAAAAACTGAGAGGCCTCATACGTTGTAATTACCCATGGCAGGTAGATTCTTAAGTTAGAAAATTCATCCGTAAACTAGATGAAAACGTTTGAAACATCACTATTGTGACAACTCGTATTTCAGAACTTACCGTTGTACTTAATGTAACGTATGTGAACCTTGTGTGATAATTCGACACGTTGATTTAATGAATGGTTATGAGACTTTATGTGTATTATGTGAATCTTTGTTGCCAAACACACCCCGCCCGAAATATTCACCCCACACGAAAACACCCTACACATTTAAGTTGATCTCGGCCCACTTAACTAATTGATCTGGGCCCACTTTACCTTGTGACTTATTATTGGATGTTGTATTTTAACCACCGACCCACTTTTGAGGATTGGTATTATATTGTTACGTGAAATCACAAAGTCAAACAAACCCTACTCCTCTTACCTGTCTTGGACGGCAGCCTCCCCTTATCGAAACTCTACCTCTTTCTCGTAACATCATCCTAGCGAATCAAATTACTGGTTAGTGATTTCTCTTGCTTAAGTTGTTTTGATAATCATGCTTGTGTGAGTAAGATTGATGTGTCGCATGAATATGATGTATAACCTATTTGTTGTGTTAGTGATGGCATGGATTAATCTGCTTATTGTCAATATGCTCGTTATGATGTTGATGTCATGGATAATCATGAGGGTTTGGAATACGTAATTGATTGTACTCGTTGGGTTGAGTGTGTGTGTTAAATGAAATGGAAACCTAGACTAGGGTAGATGTTAATTATTTGCACATGTCCTTTAGGATAGATTTGATGTTTTCTGAATGCTTTGGGACTGCCTACATGTGAATTGTCAGAAGGACTTTTGTTGTGTGTGCACATGCAATCCATTATATGGATTGTAAATAATTGCTATATATTAATGTTTATATTAATGTTTGGGGAGTCAAGAACATAAATGTTACTAAGTATTGTTGCTGAATTGAGTTTCTTGTGGGATGAATGATCATTACAATCTGCCAATATTGAACAAGGATCGCATGATTATAATTGTACGAGCATTCGAGTTATGTTGATAATGGTTGATTAGTGAAAACTTGTTCTATTGAATATGTTATAACCGATGATGATTGACATATAGTTGTTAATTGTTTATGATTGAGAATAATCAGAGTTCATATGAATTAACTCATTAATTGGTGATTGTATAAATTGATCGAATATTTCAAGATTTGAAACTGTTAAATTGTTTGATTGAATCGCATAAATGGAAACAATGTAACTGATTTCCTTAAAGTTAGTGATTTCTATAACTGATCACATAATACCGATCGAACAAGGGTTCTGGTCGCACAAGATATCAATAGTCGCACAAGACTATTGAATCGCACAAGTCATGCCTTGTTAAATTGTTTGGGCCGGGTACATGTTTGGGCCGGGCTAGTTCCAATCGCACAAGGGATCTCGGATCGCACAAGAGATCCATGTTTAAACTATTTGGGCTGATTAATTACTGAACTGTTATGTTAATTGGGCCGGGTTTTGTAAATCGCACAACCCATTGTGGATCGCACAAGTATGCGGATCGCACAATAGGTTGGGCCGTTATTATGTTGGGCTTCATTTTGTGAATCGCACAAGTCGGTTATGTTATGACTGTTGAACGTGATGTTGCGTGTTTGCCATGATCCGTATGTGTTCCTTATCTGCTAGCTTATGTGATACTTATGTGCACTACTTGAAACCAAAACCTGACTTGTATGGTAACCATGCTAGGACGTGGTTGACCACTAGCAGCTAGACTCGACCTTTCTGTGTATCTGCCGAGCAAACCAAGGTGAGTTCACACTCTATAAAGCATGGGATTCCCAGGGGTTAAGGAATATGGATTCCTCGTCCTTTCTTGGGTAGGACAGTACTGATTCAGGAATGTAATTCCTCGTCCTTGCGGACAGATAACTTTTACTAGACCAAAACTCTATCACGAAGTCCCTCCTTTTTATATCGACTTAATCGCCGAGCCAATGGCGAGCGGGTCATTAGTTAGATAGCGCTATTTAGGTCTGACAAGCCTTACACCGTGCCGCAGAGGACGGGCGTGAACTAATGGATCTGGGCACGTCAATGATGATAGACATTGACAGTTCAGGGCACTTAAACATGACTATAGTCAGCAGTCGATATGGTAACGAGTCTAGTGTATACATGGGGTAGCCCCCACGGCCGAAATGCCAGATAACTATCATGGGGTAGCCCCCACGGCTGGATTGCCAGAGTTAATGGGTTAAACAAATCACGTTTTTCAACTATGGGGTAACCCGACGGCAGGGATGCCAGTTAAAGGAACTGTTTTTGGAACAACTAAAACGAACACCCAACTGTGAACTCGCTCAACATTATTGTTGACTCGTTGCTACATGCTTTGCAGGTCAATAGGTACTTAGCTGGAGCTTGCCTGGGGAGTGTCGTTGTGGGACATGGACAGCTGTGTGCCATGTTAAACCTTTGGATATTTAAACTTATGTTTTGGTTTTAAACATTATACTTCCGCTCATAACTTTAACTATGTTTGTTTTGGACAATAACTGTGTTGGTTGGACTTTCACAATTAATTACTTGCTTGTTCAATATGATTAGTGGTTTAATCCTGGTCAGTCACACCTCCAAGCGGTGATACTCCGCGTGTGGATTTTGGGGGTGTGACAGATTGGTATCAGAGCCATTGGTTATAGAGAACTTGGTTTTAATAAGGGAAAACGTTTTTGTTAAAACCAGACTATAACCTGTACAGTGCTCTACGACCCACAACGACGCTTCACTCCACGTGCAAGGCTCGACATTCTAGGTGGTATGAATTATGTTTATATTGCCTACTTGCTAGATTGCATAGAACTTTGCTCATGGTGTGCTTAGATAAACGTAGCAACTATAGTTTGAAAACACATTCGTGCTTGCTCCCTACTGTCACTACACACTTACACACATTCGCGACACCTTTCCTACTTGTGTTTCCTTCGACGTGAAGATCATGAGGGAACGTGTGAACCTAACTCAAGCCAACTGACGGCTTTTATCAACGAACAAGTTACGGCATCACTCGCAGCCGCTCAGGCAGGAGGTATAACCTGCTATTCCGAAACTAACCTAGGATGTTAGATCCTACTCTCATGATCCAACTTTTGCGCTTAACCCTGTTTCTCCTTCCTCGCGCAACAAGGTCAGAATGCTCAGCCACCTGTATGTACATTCAAGATGTTCATGGACTGTTGTCCTAGTACTTTCAGAGGCACTGAAGGGGGCCGTTGGACTCCTCCATTGGTTTGAGAAGCACGAGTAAGTATTCGAAACGTGTGAATGCCCCGAGGCTCGTGGGGTGAAATATACCACTGGTACTCTCGAAGGCACTGCGCTAACTTGATGGAACGCGCAAGTTCAGATGCTGGGGTTGGCGGCTGCTAATGCCACCCCATGGAATGATTCTTAAGGAACTGATCCAAATGTGAATACCGTAGTCGAGATGACATCCACAAGCTGGAAGTGGAGTTCTTAAACCTGTAGATGACAAGGTCAGAGATAGAAGCGTACACGAAACGATCCAACGAACTGGCAGTGTTATGTCCAACTATGGTGGATCCTCCCATCAAGCGCTTTGAGCTGTACCTCAAAGGCTTAGTACCAGAGATTCAAATTCATGTGACATCGGCCAACCTTGCAACCATCCAGGATATTACTCATCTTACTCAACGTCTCTTAGATCAGGCGGTAGAACAGAATAAACTGCCGAAACATATTAATGCTGCTACAACTACTTCGGATGCTCCCAGTGACAACAAACGCAAGTGGGATGGAAATTCGAGTAAAGGGTTCCACTTCGGTTCAGTCTCAGTCGTAGCAGTGAAAAACGGATGAGTACAGGAGCCCCAGGCAGCAGTCTTTTGGTAATTGAAGTCAGGGTGGATACCGGGGAGACCACCCTAAGTGCAATTGATGTAAATTGCACCACAACGGATCGTGCAACAAAGATCGTTGTCAGAGATACAACAAGCATGGTCATGAAGCCAAAGATTATAGAAGCTCACGTCCTGCAAATAAGAACCGACAACAGCAGCCACAAGCTCCACAGAATCAGCAGCAATAGCAGGGTAACAAGGGATACTATCAGGGTGGTGCTGAAGGTCACTTCCAGAGACACTGCCCACAGTTGAACCAGAACCAGAATCAGAACCACAACCAAGAAAATGGGAACAATAGTGGAGACAACAACGGGGGTAATAACGACGGCATTGGTGCCAGGGGTCGAGTGTTCGTGATTGGTCAGGATGATGCTAGGAATGACCCCAACGTTGTGATGGTTTCGACATTGTTATTAGTATGGATTGGTTACCTCAACATCGAGCAGAGATTCTTTGCAAAGAAAACATCGTCCGCATTCCTCGTGCTGGTTAAGAACCTTTGGTGATTCATGGTGACAAGCTCCTGGAACAGTGCCCATAGCTCGAGCACCCTATCGTTTAGCCCCATCAGAACTAAAAGAGCTATCTACGCAACTACAAGAACTCTTAGATAAGGGTTTTATTCGTCCTAGCTCTTCGCCCTGGGGAGCTCCAGTGCTTTTTGTAAAGAAGAAAGACGGTACCTTCAGGATGTGCATCGACTACCGTGAACTCAACAAGGTGACTGTGAAGAATCGCTATCCTCTTCCACGCATCGACGACCTATTCGACCAGCTGCAAGGGTCGAGCTACTACTCAAAGATTGATTTGAGATCGGGATATCACCAGCTGAGAGACCGAGAAGAGGACGTCTCTAAAACAGCTTTTTGAACCCGTTATGGACACTATGAGTTTTTGGTCATGCCTTTTGGAATGACAAACGCACCTGCGGTTTTCATGGACCTCATGAATCGAGTGTGCAAGCCTTACCTAGACAAGTTTGTCATAGTTTTCATCGACGACATCCTGATCTATTCGAAGAGTCAGGAGGAACACGAGCAGCATCTACGACTCATTTTGGAACTCCTTCGAGCAGAACAGCTATATGCCAAGTTTTCAAAATGCGACTTCTGGCTTCGTGAAGTCCATTTCTTAGGCCATGTGGTGAACAAGGATGGGATTCACGTTGATCCATCCCAGGGTAGACTCGATTAAGAACTGGGCTGCACCTCGCACACCAACGGAAATTCGCCAATTCTTGGGTCTGGCAGGTTACTACAGGAGGTTCATTAAGGATTTCTCCAAGATTGCACAGCCTCTCACCTCACTAACGCAGAAAGGCGTTGTTTATCGATGGGGTAATGCACAAGAGCTAGCGTTTCAGCACTTAAAGGATAGACTTTGCAGTGCACCTATCCTTTCATTGCCAGAGGGCACAGACGACTTCGTGGTTTACTGCGACGCATCAATTCAGGCTCTTGGTTGTGTATTGATGCAACGGGACAAGGTTATAGCCTACGCCTCACGCCAACTCAAGGTTCATGAAAGAAACTACACTACGCACAACTTAGAGCTGGGAGCTGTTGGTTTTGCACTTAAGATATGGCGACATTACCTGTACGGTACCAAGTGCGCCATCTACACCGACCACAGGAGCCTCGAGCATATCTTCAAACAGAAGGAACTGAATATGCGACAACGACGATGGGTCGAACTACTAAATGACTACGAATACTCGATCAGGTATCACCCAGGCAAAGCCAATGTTGTGGCTGACGCCCTCAGTCAAAAGGACACTGCGCCCAAGCACGTACGAGCTTTACAACTCACTATACAGTCTAGTCTTCCTTCTCAGATACGAGATGCTCAGGTAGAAGCATTAAAACCAGAAAACGTCAGGGCTAAAGCCCTACGCGGCTCAAGGCAACGCTTAGAACAGAAGGAAGACGGTGCTTACTATGTCACAGGACGCATTTGGGTCCCACTTTATGGCAACCTACGAGAACTTGTGATGGATGAGGCACACAAGTCTCGCTACTCAGTACATCCTGGTTCGGATAAAATGTACCATGATATCAAAACTACGTACTGGTGGCCTAGCGTGAAGGACATAGTAACGTACGTTAGCAAGTGCTTGACTTGTGCGAGAGTCAAGTCGGAATATCAGAAACCTTCAGGCCTACTCCAACAACCAGAAATACCACAATGGAAATGGGAGCAAATTTCCATGGATTTTGGTACTGGCCTGCCTAGATCTCAACGTGGTAACGATACTATTTGGGTGATCGTGGATCAACTCACAAAGTCTGCTCACTTCTTGGCTATCAAGGAAACGGATAAGTTCTCCACTCTAGCAGACGTATACCTTAAGGAAATTGTCTCGAGGCACGGGGTGCCCACCTCTATTATCCCGGATCGAGATGCACGTTTTACATCAGAACTGTGGCAAGCAATGCACAAGTCCTTTGGCTCACATTTAGATATGAGCACAGCTCATCACCCGCAAACGGATGGGCAATCTGAACGCACCATCCAGACCCTTGAAGATATGCTTAGGGCATGTGTGATTGACTTTGGCAACGGCTGGGAAAAGCATCTGCCACTTGTGGAATTTTCGTACAATAACAGCTACCACACCAGCATTAAAGCTGCTCCATTTGAGGCATTGTACGGGCGTAAATGCCGGTCACCTCTTTGTTGGGCAGAGGTGGGGGATAGTCAGATTACTGGTCTAGAACTTGTGGTAGACACAACAGAACGAATTGCTCAGATACAACAACGAATGGCGGCGGCTCGTGACCGTCAGAAAAGCTACGCCGATAAGGACAGGAAACTACTCGAGCTCCAGGTTGGGGAGCGAGTGCTACTCAAAGTTTCACCCTGGAAGGGTGTGGTTCGTTTTGGTAAACGAGGCAAACTTAACCCACGATACGTTGGACCTTTCTAAGTCACTGAGAAAATAGGCAAGGTGGCCTACAAACTGAACTTACCAGCGGAACTCAGTGCAGTTCACAACGTTTTCCACGTGTCAAATCTGAAGAAGTGTCTGTCAGATGAGACCCACATAGTTCCTTTGAAGGAGCTCACTATCGACGAGCAGCTACGATTCGTCGAGGAACCAGTTGAAATCAAGGACCGGGATGTTAAGGTCCTCAAGCACACTAGAATACCTCTCGTTCGAGTTCGTTGGAACTCACGTCGTGGCCCAGAGTTCACCTGGGAACGCGAAGATCAAATGAAACAGAAGTATCCCCAACTATTCACAGACAGTACAATCACTACTGAGGCCGAAGCTACGGAATTTCGGGACGAAATTCCAGATCAACGAGGGGAGGATGTGACACCCCAGGAAAAACCAGGAAAACCATGCAACTTAACTAGCTTCCTCAGTGAGTACGTGCTAAATTTCGGGACGAAATTTCTTTCAACTTGGGGATAATGTGACAACTCGTATTTCAGAACTTACCGTTGTACTTAATGTAACGTATGTGAACCTTGTGTGATAATTTGACACGTTGATTTAATGAATGGTTATGAGACTTTATGTGTATTATGTGAATCTTTGTTGCCAAACACACCCCACCCGAAATATTCACCTCACACGAAAACACCCTACACATTTAAGTTGATCTCGGCCCACTTAACTAATTGATCTCGGCCCACTTTACCTTGTGACTTATTATTGGATGTTGTATTTTAACCACCGACCCACTTTTGAGGATTGGTATTATATTGTTACGTGAAATCACAAAGTCAAACAAACCCTACTCCTCTTACCTGTCTTGGACGGCAGCCTCCCCTTATCGAAACTCTACCTCTTTCTCGTAACATCATCCTAGCGAATCAAATTACTGGTTAGTGATTTCTCTTGCTTAAGTTGTTTTGATAATCATGCTTGTGTGAGTAAGATTGATGTGTCGCATGAATATGATGTATAACCTATTTGTTGTGTTAGTGATGGCATGGATTAATCTGCTTATTGTCAATATGCTCGTTATGATGTTGATGGCATGGATAATCATGAGGGTTTGGAATACGTAATTGATTGTACTCGTTGGGTTGAGTGTGTATGTTAAACGAAATGGAAACCTAGACTAGGGTAGATGTTAATTATTTGCACATGTCCTTTAGGATAGATTTGATGTTTTCTGAATGCTTTGGGACTGCCTATATGTGAATTGTCAGAAGGACTTTTGTTGTGTGTGCACATGCAATCCATTATATGGATTGTAAATAATTGCTATATATTAATGTTTATATTAATGTTTGGGGAGTCAAGAACATAAATGTTACTAAGTATTGTTGCTGAATTGAGTTTCTTGTGGGATGAATGATCATTACAATCTGCCAATATTGAACAAGGATCGCATGATTATAATTGTACGAGCATTCGGGTTATGTTGATAATGGTTTATTAGTGAAAACTTGTTCTATTGAATCTATTATAACGATGATGATTGACATATAGTTGTTAATTGTTTATGATTGAGAATAATCAGAGTTCATATGAATTAACTCATTAATTGGTGATTGTATAAATTGATCGAATATTTCAAGATTTGAAACTGTTAAATTGTTTGATTGAATCGCATAAATGGAAACAATGTAACTGATTTCCTTAAAGTTACTGATTTCTATAACTGATCACATAATACCGATCGAACAAGGGTTCTGGTCGCACAAGATATCAATAGTCGCACAAGACTATTGAATCGCACAAGTCATGCCTTGTTAAATTGTTTGGGCCGGGTACATGTTTGGGCCGGGCTAGTTCCAATCGCACAAGGGATCTCGGATTGCACAAGAGAACCATGTTTAAACTATTTGGGCTGATTAATTACTGAACTGTTATGTTAATTGGGCCGGGTTTTGTGAATCGCACAACCCATTGTGGATCGCACAAGTATGCGGATCGCACAATAGGTTGGGCCGTTATTATGTTGGGCTTCATTTTGTGAATCGCACAAGTCGGTTATGTTATGACTGTTGAACGTGATGTTGCGTGTTTGCCATGATCCGTATGTGTTCCTTATCTGCTAGCTTATGTGATACTTATGTGCACTACTTGAAACCAAAACCTGACTTGTATGGTAACTATGCTTGGACGTGGTTGACCACTAGCAGCTAGACTCGACCTTTCTGTGTATCTGCCGAGCAAACCAAGGTGAGTTCACACTCTACAAAGCATGGGATTCCCAGGGGTTGGGAATGGGGTTAAGGAATATGGATTCCTCGTCCTTTCTTGGGTAGGACAGTACTGATTCAGGAATGTAATTCCTCGTCCTTGCGGACAGATAACTTTTACTAGACCAAAACTCTATCACGAAGTCCCTCCTTTTTATATCGACTTAATCGCCGAGCCAATGGCGAGCGGGTCATTAGTTAGATAGCGCTATTTAGGTCTGACAAGCCTCACACCGTGCTGTAGAGGACGGGCGTGAACTAATGGATTTGGGCACGTCAATGATGATAGACATTGACAGTTCAGGGCACTTAAACATGACTATAGTCAGCAGTCGATATGGTAACGAGTCTAGTGTATACATGGGGTAGCCCCCACGGCCGAAATGCCAGATAACTATCATGGGGTAGCCCCCACGGCTGGATTGCCACAGTTAATTGGTTAAACAAATCACGTTTTTCAACTATGGGGTAACCCCCATGGCAGGGATGCCAGTTAAAGGAATTGTTTTTGGAACAACTAAAACGAACACCCAACTGTGAACTCGCTCAACATTATTGTTGACTCGTTGCTACATGCTTTGCAGGTCAATACGTACTTAGCTAGAGCTTGCCTGGGGAGTGTCGTTGTGGGACATGGACAGCTGTGTGCCATGTTAAACCTTTGGATATTTAAACTTATGTTTTGGTTTTAAACATTATGCTTCCGCTCATAACTTTAACTATGTTTGTGTTGGACAATAACTGTGTTGGTTGGACTTTCACAATTAATTACTTGCTTGTTTAATATGATTAGTGGTTTGATCCTGGTCAGTCACGCCTCCAAGCGGTGATACTCCGCGTGTGGATTTTGGGGGTGTGACAACTATCAAGTAGATAACATGATTGTTCAAATTACTATAACAGTTATTTGCAAAAACAAATTGAACAGAATGCAGGTCTCTCAGGACGTGTCTTTCGTGCATTTCTACCGACATTTCTCGTTTAATTTTTAAATGATTTTTCTTTAAATAAAAACTAACTAGATAAAGTTAAAAATAAAATACCATTTTTTAAATATTTGGAATAATTGAAAATGTAATATCTGTAACATATTTGAAAAATAAGGGAATGAAATATAAGTTGTTGTTATAAGTTATGTTCATGAAAATAGAAGAAAGTAATTTATTGTTATATCGGTTTCATCAAACATTGTACTTAGTATTACCATAAACCTGAACTTATAACATATAGTATTTAATTTGCTAAACCGACTATACAACCGTTTTAATGTTATTACTCCAACTCATCCTATAAATGCACATCTTTGTAAACCAAATTTTTTCAACTTACTTATTGTTTAGGTCAAAAATTACCGAAGCATTTTAGTGATCAAATTAGTTAAGTGAGGTAGTGTGCTAATATTATGTGTGAAAAATGTGTTAACCAAATTAGTTTTGAAAACAGTTTCGGGATACGGCTCGGGATATCGAACTGTATCTACAATCAAACAATGAGCAAAAAGGTAAAGGTTGACACGTGATGTACGAGGAAAGCCCTTGATCAATCTAGATCGCCGGCATAAAACCTCGAGAGCTGACAATCGCAGCTGCCTTGTTCTTCTATTGCTTCAAATATCAGGATACAGTGCAGGATGTGGTGCGGATCGACTATGTGTTACAATGTAATTCAAATACAAGTGTTGTGTGTAGTGTTTGCGATGAGCTAGAGAGAAAGTGTTCGAAAATGTGTAAGTTGAGTGCCTTAATCTGATCCGCCCCCATCTATTTATAGTAAAACAAATGTAACTAACTATCCTACATAACCGGGATCCAACGAATATTCCTTAGTCGAACGTTGTAGACCTGGTCTTTCGGGTTCAACGTCTCTTCTTTAACAAATACGCCCGAGTCTTGAGGAGATGAAGTCCATTTGACCGTTAGCAAGTCCCAGTCTTTAACCTGCACGTGATTAATTCGATATACCTCAGGATATCACCCAGGATGTTAGCAATATCCCCATCCAGTATCCTGATCATAGATAAACAATTAAAAGCAGGATATAGTTCAAGATATGTATGCTTAGAAAATGAGCCATAACAATTGTCCCCAAATATATCGGTTGGTATACCAATCCAACGGATATATTTTAAAAGTCTTATCCCATCACATCATAACCTCCAACGCGCTTTTAGCTCAATGGAGATTCACAATGCTCCTATATCTTCTCTCTTCTTGTTTGAAAAGCAGATATCTCCAACAGAGCCTCCAGGTAATTCCGCATTTCTCAGTTACTTTCTGTCAATTTTTCTTATTCGTAATGGCTGCCGAGACCTTCACCCAGCAGAATCTCCTCAAAAATCCCGAAAAGGAGGTCTGTGCTTTTGACAACGTAGACATTGCGGCTTTGAGAGCTTCCGGTGCTTTTCCTGATAACACGGTCTTTAGACCGTTCGATCGGTCAATTCGATCGCATGTTTCTTCCGCTGATTGGGTTTGCTTCCCAGCATACCCTTTCTCGCTAGGTCTTCGATACCCTTTTCCCGAATTCATGATGCAATTCTTCCGAACCACCGGCATCTCTTTTGCTCAAACCATGCCCATGGTTTGGAGAGGATTAATCGTACTTAACCAAATCAAAAACCTTCATTGCCCCGACCTCTGCATCGAGGATCTGCCTATTGCTTATCGCCTCCGATCCGACGGCTCTAGCCGGTTCTTGCTTTTCTCGACCTCTAGCAAACCCCTTATTCTTAAAGCCACCAAAAACGAAGACGGATGGCAACGCAAATTTTTCTTTGTCAAACGAGACTCCATTGCTGAGGGTGCCAGCCTTCCGGTGGAGTGGTTAACCACCGGTAGGGTCATAAATATTCTCATGGACCGTTAGGTTTTTATCTCCTACTAATATCCTTCTTTTTTATCCTTATGCAGTGAATTTCAAGGAAGTAGCTCCCCCTACCGCTGAATCAGAGGAAAGAATCAACACCGTTTACCAATTACCTGCAATAGACAGGAGTTTCACCACACACGTCTCGAGTTCCAGTCAATACTCGTCATCTGAAATGTCTTGTAAGGATTACTTTTAAAATAATTAGTCAACACAGTATAATAATAAGATAAAGAGTAATAATGATGTAAAACTTTTCCCTTTATGCAGCACCGGTCAAGATCCCTGAAGTCTTTGACCTCGACGAGTTGGACAGTTATTCCGATCAGGTTCAGGTCAAGAAGGAACCTAGTCCCAGGGCCACAGCCTCATCCAAACCCAGTGGTTCCAAAGCCATTGTCATCAGCAAACCCTTCCCAACTACCAAGCCCCGGAGCTCCAGCTCTCGTAAAAGGAAAGAGCCCGATTCCCCCGTCATTTCAGACACTTTTCCTTATGAGAAGCACGGGTTCATTGAAGCTAGCGGGTTTATGACTTCCTTTCTTAACCAGGTTAGTATTCTCAAATTACATCCTGCAGCTTGCATCATTTACAAAGATTTATCAATATTAATACCTGTCCTCTTACCTTCGCAGGGTCTTGAGCGTCTGGTTCATCTATATCAAGAATCCTGCAGGCTTAACAAGACGCTTGAATCCAAGCTAAAGGAAGCAGAAGTCACAATCTCCGATCAAGGCATGATTGCAGCCGCCAAATCTCATCATTACGAGGAGAAGTTCAAAGCTATGATTCAAGAACACCAGACTGCTCTCAACAAAGCTACTCTTCAAGCCCAAGCTGATCTTGAAGCTGCCCATGTTCAACATGAACGGGATATGGTCAGCTACCGGGAAAACCTTAAGAGTTCCGTCATCATTTCTCTCCTTCAAGCCAGGTTGAAGATGGCCCATGAAGCCAAAACATTAGGTTTTGAATGCCCTTCTTGGGACGTTGGTGCCTGGGAAACCAAGCTAAAGAACCTCGGTGGCACTTCTTCCAAACCAGCTGTCGAAGAATCTTCCATAGCAGTTGAAAAAGCAACCGATGCTGAGAAGGATGCTGAGGCGGATCCCAAGACGGATGCTGCTGAAATCATTATGGACGAAGAAGGCACTGTCCCCTAAAGCTTATTTCCTTTAAATTGTTTGAACAATTTTATGTCCTATGAACAATTTTTATTTCTGCATCAAAACAATTTAACAGCCGAAGGTGGATGGGTCCTGGGTTTCAGGATGAAACCTTCGGTTATCAACCAGTACTGATTGTTTCAAAAAATAATTTCATCTTTCATTTTTCTTGCTATTATCTTCCGTCTTTCTTAGCATAGATCTTAGCTTTGCAAAATTTCGTACAACTATCTTTCAAAAATATCCTGATCAATATGCTCAGCGATATATTATAAAAACTGTTATTAGATAGGACTTCCAAATATTCGTTCAACTTTGTAGAAAGCTTTTTAAAGAGTGAAAAACAATCCACTTTTCCAAAACCTGTTTTGATAATACTTAAATGATCAGAGTTTCAAACTAGTATTAGTTTCAAATATTTTAATCAAATATTCTGAGAAGTATTTTGAAAATATATATTTTGAGAATATATCAGGATATTTAACCTTTTACCAATCATAGTATTATCAAAAACTTAAACGATGTTTACAAAGGAAAGATCATACCAGGAATAGGGTACAACCCTATTACCAAACCTCAATCCCTTTGCAACTTTTCCAGTGAAGATGTCCCCTGTCTGAGACACTTAGTGCATTAGTTCCGAGCCTTATCCTTTTAGCTTTACACCATTGCTTTAGTAGGAATATCCCCTGTGTACAATGTCTTCAAATACTTAGAAATCTTCTGGATATCAGTTCCCATTGTATAGACAATTTTTCGTGTTACAGGGGTAAAACCCAAGAATGTACTGGAGATAAATTCCTTGTATCCTGGGGAAAATCCCAAATTTTTGTGCGCTACAGGCGGGAGTGTATAAACTCCAAGACTTAGAAAGGTGAAAACCTTTAAACCTTAGAGAGTATGAAAATACCCTTTCGTGAGAGAGGGTGATCAATCCTCATATACCTTTAGGATTCAGGATATAGCCAACAGTAACGAAATTGTCAGCCACTTTTACATGGACTGGTCCCGCCACCTTGAACTATCCCTGAATAACTTGCGCTCCAGGCGGAGTGTTTAAACCCAATTCGGAAGAAAGGTGAATACCTTTAAACCTGTGAAGGGATCGGAATCCCTTATACGTGAGAGAGGGGGCCAATCCTCTAATCTTCCGAAGTATCTTGAGTGAGCATCCTGGAGCTATATCCTGGAGCATATACTGCAAAACATCCTTAAACTAAGGTGGGTGTTAGCTTGGCTAACACCCCTCCGATTCTTAAGTTAGTATTGGGTTTCAAAGAATAAATTAAACCAAACATATTTAAAAAAGATAGAATTCATACCATGCTGAGTTAGAAATTAAATTCTAAACTCACTTGAAATAAAGCTTAAGGTGTATAGCATTCCAAGATCTCGGTAGCATATCCCCTTCCATATTCTTGAGTCTATATGCTCCTTTCCCTGCTTCTGATTCAAATTCATATGGTCCTTCCCATTTTGGAGCTAGCTTGCCATCGGCAGGATTAGTAGTATTCTGAAAAGCCTTTCTTAACACCCAATCTCCAACCTTAAATCTTCTAGTCCTAATATTCTTGTTATATGCTCTGGATATTCTTTGTTGATATGCTGCCATCCTTAGCCTTGCTGCATCCCTTTTTTCATCTATAGTATCCAAATCCTGACTCAAGGCTTCAGGATTCTGTTCAGGATCCCGTAGGGTAGATCTTGCAGTAGGTATTGTCATTTCCGTTGGAATCATTGCTTCTGCTCCAACCCACTTGGAGAAATAATCCGTCATTGCCAACATGAAAACCTTTCCTCCTGGAGCTTTTGGAAGCTTTCCCACTATATCCATACCCCACTTCATAAACGGCCAAGGGGAAACAATAGGATACAGCGGTTCAGCAGGCTGATGTAATATGTTACTATGTCTTTGACATGCGTCACATCTTCGAGCATATTCTGCGGCATCTTTTCTCATTGTCGGCCAATAATATCCTGTCCTTAATACTTTTGAGAATAATGACCTGCCCCCAGTATGGTTACCACAATCCCCTTCATGTATATCCTGAAGTACTTCTTTGGCTTCAGGATCCTCTAAACACCTCAAATACGGTCCTGCAAGAGATTTCTTGTATAAAACATTATTTATAATAGTGAATCGTAATACCTTCATCCTAAATGCCTTAGGATTTTCATTTTCGGGGATGTGTCCTTCCTTGAGATATCTCATGATTGGAGCCGTCCAAGATTTAGGATCCTCTTCAGGATACTCTGCTCCAGGATCCTGAATACCCGCTACTTCTTTATCCCGAGGATTCGTTGCAGGATACAAGACATGTAATATTGGTATTTGGGTTCCTTTTGGTATCCTGATCGATGATCCCATATTTGCTAAGGCATCTGCTTCAGCATTATCCTCTCTTGGTACCTGTTCAAGTGTAAAAACATCGAAATATCCTGCTAATTTTTTGAGAATATCGAGGTATTCGATTAATTTCTCACCCTTAACTGCATAGGATCCATTAAAATGGTTAGTAATTAACAAGGAGTCAACATATACTTGCAAATTCTTGATACTCATATTCTTAGCCAATTCTAATCCTGCAATTAAAGCTTCATATTCTGCCTCATTATTAGTAGAAGGAAATTCACACCTAATAGCCTGGGGTAATATGTCCCCCTGTGGCGATTTTAGTAGTATACCTAAACCTACACCTCTTATATTGGATGCACCATCAGTATACAACGTCCATGATCCTGAAGATTCTCCTAACTGTTGAACTGCTAGGTCTACCTCGTCCTGAATCTCACTACTGAAATCAGCCACAAAGTCAGCTAAAGCCTGAGACTTTATGGCATTTCTAGGTTCATATACTAAATCATAAGCACTTAACTTTACTGACCACTTGGCCATCCTGCCTGACATCTCTGGTTTCCTAAGCACATTTTTGACAGGATAATTCGTTTTAACATGGATCCTATGTGTCTCAAAATAATGTCTAAGCTTTGTCGATGCCATGACTAGAGCTAATATCAATTTTTCTAAATGAGAATACCTAGTTTCAGCATCTAACAAACTTTTACTAACATAATAAACAGGATATTGCTGACCTTCATGGTCTTTTATAAGAACGGCACTTACAGCATTCCCTGATACAGCGAGGTATAAGGATAGTGGTTCACCATTTTCAGGCTTCATCAATAGAGGTCCAGTTGAGAGATATCGCTTCAAATCCTGCAAGGCTGCTTCATGCTTTGCTCCCCATTCAAATTTCTTATTCTTCTTGAGGATATCATAGAATTCCTTACATTTTTCCGAGGATCTCGAAATAAATTTGTTCAATGCTGCTACTCGTCCTGTTAACCGTTGAACATCCTTCATATTTGAGGGTGATTTTATATCCAAGATAGCTTTAATCTGCTCCGGGCTTGCCTCTATCCCCCTTTTCGTCACCATATATCCAAGAAACTTTCTTGCCCCCACTCCGAAATGGCACTTAGCAGGATTCAGCTTCATGTTATACTGATCCAGGATATCAAATGCTCCCTTGACATCCTGGAGGTGATCCTCAGCCTTTTTAGATTTCACCACCATATCGTCAATATATACCTCCATGGTGTCCCCCAGCTTATCTTTGAACATCATGTTTACTAATCTCTGGTATGTTGCACCTGCATTTTTCAAACCGAAAGGCATAGCAGTATAGCAATATATACCTGTTGGTGTCATGAAAGCAGTATCCTCTGGATCCGAAGGCTCCATTTGAATCTGCTGAAATCCTGAGGATGCGTCCATGAACGTTAACATTTCATGCCCAGCAGTAGCATCCACCATTGCATCGATATGAGGAAGGGGGAACGGATCTTTAGGACAAGCCTTATTCAAGTCCGTGTAATCTACACAGACTCTCCATTTCCCATTTTTCTTTTGCACTACGACCACATTTGCCAACCACCTTGGGAACTTGACTTCTCTGATCATCTTGGACTTCAATAGTCTTTCAACTTCCTCTTGGATGATCGTATTCTGCTCAGGAGCAAATTTTCTTCTCTTTTGCTGAACAGGCTTGAATGATCTATCAATTCCAAGCTTGTGAGTGATAATGTCTTTGGATATGCCTGTCATATCCTCATGCTTCCATGCAAACGTTGACATCCTGCATTTCAAAAAGTTAGTTAACTGCACTTCAATATCCTGAGGGATATTGGTTCCTACGAGCACCGAGATATCAGGATTATCCTGATCCAGGATAATTTTCTTCACATCCTGCTCCGAAGCTTCCAAGGTATCCCGGGCCCGCATCTTTAATTGCTATGCTTGATTAGGCTTAGTTGAAGATTTCATCGAAGATGAGTAGCATTCTTTCGCTTCCTGCTGATCACTTTCAACCTTGACAACTCCCCAAGGGGTAGGGATCTTGATGCATTGATGATATGTTGATGGCACAGCCTTCATATCGTGAATCCATGGTCTTCCCAGTATGATGTTATAGCAGGATAAGGAGTCCATCACACAGAAGCGTTGTATCGAGTTGACCCCTTCAACGTATACTGGTAACTTTATCTCTCCTAGAGTATTTCTAGCTTCTCCACTGAAACCAACGAGCACAATGGACTTCGAAGTAATGTCCATCGAAGATACATTCATCCTCTTCAATGTTTCTAGCTGAATTATATTGACAGAACTACCGTTGTCTACCAGTATCCTGCGTACAAAATGGTTAGCCACATATAATGTTATTACCAAAGCATCATGGTGAGGATCCTGAACAGTATCCCTGTCATCACTATCGAAAGTGATCACTTTATCAGTTGTGAGGGTAGTCATCCTGACTGGTTTGTCTCCCCTTTCACTCTTAGCTTCCTTTGCATGTCTCTTAGCCGCCGAATACGAGGTCCCACAAATGTCGAATCCTCCTGAAATAAAGTTAATTATCTTGGCATCTGCTGGGGGTGATGCTGCTCGTTCAGGATCCTTCTCGGGATCCTGCCCTTTGTTCTTCTTTTTTCCCAGCAAGTCCTTCAGATACCCCTTGCTTAACAGGTAACTTATCTCTTTCCTTAAAGCAATGCAATCCTCGATCATATGTCCGAAGTCTTCATGGAAGGCACACCATTTAGATTTATCCTTCCAATCAGCTTTCTGCTGGTTCTTTCGAGGCCACCTAGCTTTATCCCCTAAACCCCGCATAGCATACATTAACTCAGGTATATTAACAGAAAAGCAGTATTCAGATAAGTCAGGATATTCTTCAGGATCCTCGTCTTCAACAGCATTCACTTTCTTGTTATCATTTCTGCCGTATGGCTTGGAGCGATATGGCTTATATGAGGATTCTGATTTCCTGTTAGTTGATTCATAGGTTGAGGTAGAATTCATCCTCTCCTGCATCTTCTTGTCATCTTCCAAACGGATATATCTCAAAGCCCTGTTACGAGCTTCGTCGAGATTCCTGCAGGGATTCATTACAAGATCCTGATAAAACTGAGAATCCTTTTGCAACCCCATCTTAAAAGCTTGCACAGCTGTTACAACATCAAGATGTGGGATATCCAAGGATTCTCGACTGAATTTGTTCACATAATCCCTCAAGGATTCCTGAGGTCCTTGAGTTATCCTGTAAAGATCACTGGTTAGTTTCTCAAAACTCTGGCTGCAAGAAAACTGACTATTGAATAAATTAACCAAATGAGCAAATGAAGTAATTGAGTGAGGAGGGACATTTAATAGCCATTTTAAGGCTGATCCTGTCAGGGTAGACCCAAAACCCTTGCACAAGCATGCTTCCTTGAGCTCCGGAGGGATAGGGTTAATCTCCATTCTTTCCCTATACTGGGCAATATGCTCTTCAGGATCCGTAGTCCCATCATATAGCTTCATGTTGGGAGTCTGAAATCTTTTTGGGATTTCAGCATCACAGATAGGATATGCAAAGCGGGATATCCTGTGGCTGTCTTGGGATACTTCCGGAATTGGCTGGACCACTCCAGGTACACTGGATATCATGTCCTTCAATTTATGGAGCTCCCTGGTAAATGTTGACGTCATACCTGCATCCTGCAAAGAGCCATTGTTGTTAGTAGCAAGAATATTATTATTTGACACATTACCGGTCTGAGGATTTTGGCCATATCCTGAAGCATATCCTGAACTCCTCACAGTCGACATCCTGACCGAGGAGGGTATCTCAGGGGTATGATTCTGGGAATGGCTTGGGACGATATTCCCCCTGTTGTCCTCAGTGTAAACTGCGAAACTGAAATTCAAAGCCCTGGGCTGTATAGGAGTGACAGTTTCTTCAGCGGGTCTACTCGAGCTAGCTTTTAAGAGTTGTATTTCTCTTAACAGCATTTGATTAGTTTCCTGTTGCTGCCTCATTTGTTCCTGCACACTTCCAAATAAAGTAAGAATTTCATCATTAGAGGCTAAAACGGGAGCAGATCCCTGAACACTCCGAGTAGGGATAACATCTTGAGATTGTGAAGAAAATGGCATCCTTGGAGGAGGTGGTGGAAGCACCGAACCGGTAGTAGCAGAGGTTGCAGCAGACATAGTGGAGGAGCTCATGTTTGATCTTGAGGCCATTGTAAACAATGTGGCAAAAAGTTTTGAAAATAGAAAACCGATTAACGATTTTACAAAGATTTTTAGTAAAAGTAGCACCACTTGCCCCACGGTGGGCGCCAAATTGTTTTGGTCAAAAATTACCGAAGCAGTTTAGTGATCAAATTAGTTAAGTGAGGTAGTGTGCTAATATTATGTGTGAAAAATGTGTTAACCAAATTAGTTATGAAAACAGTTTCGGGATACGGCTCGGGATATCGAACTGTATCTACAATCAAACAATGAGCAAAAAGGTAAAGGTTGACACGTGATGTACGAGGAAAGCCCTTGATCAATCTAGATCGCTGGCATAAAACCTCGGGAGCTGACAATCGCAGCTGCCTTGTTCTTCTATTGCTTCAAATATCAGGATACAGTGCAGGATGTGGTGCGGATCGACTATGTGTTACAATGTAATTCAAATACAAGTGTTGTGTGTAATGTTTGCGATGAGCTAGAGAGAAAGTGTTCGAAAATGTGTAAGTTGAGTGCCTTAATCTGATCCGCCCCCATCTATTTATAGTAAAACAAATGCAACTAACTATCCTACATAACCGGGATCCAACGAATATTCCTTAGTCGAACGTTGTAGACCTGGTCTTTCGGGTTCAACGTCTCTCTTTTAACAAATACGCCCGAGTCTTGAGGAGATGAAGTCCATTTGACCGTTAGCAAGTCCCAGTCTTTAACCTGCACGTGATTAATTCGATATACCTCAGGATATCAACCAGGATGTTAGCAATATCCCCATCCAGTATCCTGATCACAGATAAACAATTAAAAGCAGGATATAGTTCAAGATATGTATGCTTAGAAAATGAGCCATAACACTTATCGCAGTACACTTGAACACTAAGCAACAACACACAAGCAATGAAGCTTATTATTAGCATGCTTATTACCCTTTTACTAGTTATCACAACATCTACACAGAAAGGTGAGTTTAGATGTGTGTTCGTTTATAATATATGTTATCTTTAAATAAAAATGTAGATTAAACTCATCCTATAATATGTTTTAATTTACATATAAGAATTTCAGATATTTTTGTTAACTTTACGGATTGTGTTAGATGTCGGGATTATTAATGAAGGTGGTGAGGATGATGACATAGATCGACGCACATGTGAGGCACTTGAGAATTTGCCGAGCGGTAACTGTGGTAGAGGAGATTGTCACACGCTGTGTACCAATTTGCATGGGAGCGGCGCTTGGGGAGAATGCTCGGGTGCAACAGAGTGTCAATGTCATTTTCATTGTTAAAAGCCTCTACGTTACCTTGTTTAAGATTACTAAAAATATGGTGTAATAGAGATATTTCTTTTCATAGTGTATGCATCATAATAATGATTAAGTATAATATCGGTTTAATCGATATTTTTTCTAAATACAAAACGTTGTCATGGTGTTGGTTATCTATTTTGTGTAAGGTTCAATGTAACTAGAGGAATGAAATAGGTTAATGAAGAAATTTAACTTTGAACAAAAACACAAAATGCTTTGTTTGATGTAAAATATAATAAAATTCTATAGTAGTTTCTGACAGCATGTTTAGGAAATAAACCAAACTTTCACATCTATAATGAAACGAATGAAATAGGTTAATGAAGAAACCAAACTTTGAACATGTCATGGGCTCAAGTCAGTGTTCGGCCAAGAGAGGCCCAATAGTCCCAAATCCTTTTATATGGGGTTATACGTATTAATTTTTCATAACTATAGTACAAAGCAAAACCCTATTTTCCTTCCTCATACGCACGGCATTAGCAGACCCCCTCTCACCCGAAACAATTCTTCACTTCAGCCTAGGCACTTCATATTTCGGTTAGTATGTCAAATCCTTATCGTTAATCTGCTTATTGTTCGTGATGATAGCATGGATTATGTTTAGTTATTTTATTGATGATTGTTAGCCGATGATTAGGGTTATGACAAGTTTGATTATGTAACTGAATGGATGTTTGGCAACTGTTATAGGATGATTAGGGTGTATGCACATGATTGAAATCATTATACAATGTATCACGTGAATAAGATGGCAAGCCCAAGATTTGACTGTGAGGTTTAAGATGTTGACAGGCCATAACATGATAGTTTATCGGCCCAATGAGTTGTCAGCCCACCAAACGAATCGGTCCAATAATATTTTGATATAGAAATTGGTGTCGGCCATTTTAATCAAACCCATGTGCATTCAATTTATGAAGGATACTAAAACAATTAATGCAAAATTCAGTTTGCATGTGAATATAAGTTGACCGCAGAGAATACATGGACCGGGTAATATAATTGGGCTACACTTGCCAGCCGACACACACACCTACTCACCGGAAAACTTGTTAACGGGAAAGTTTAATCATGAACTGGGCTGCGTAATTGAGGTGGGCCGATCAGGGTTGGGCCGACCTTGGGTAGGTACCTTGTTGAGCAAATAGGAGGGGTTGATGAAAAACGATGCATAGGCGACTCAATCAGTGGTAAAATCATAAAATATGAATAACCTTAGGACATACCAAATTATGGTGTCAAATGGATTTGTAATGTGACCCTACATGCTTATTAGATGACTTTATGATAATAATCGGCTTGACATGTTGCATGCTTTCTTGTGGTGATTTACATAGTTTCTTGAAGGTGAAATGGACCATTTAACGCGTACTTTGGTGTGACATGAACTTGTATCGTAAATGTACTACGACTATAATGCTTGTATGACATACGTGATGATGTATGTTTCGTTGTTTGCTACATGAGCAATACGTGTGAATTGATGCGTGAATTGTGAATTCATGAAATTGACTGTCTCTGGTAACCGCGGTAGGGTTTGATTGATCAACTGTTTAATGGGCATTTATTCTAACCGAGCAAACTAAAGGTGAGTTCATCTCTTGAGCATGTGTCCCGGTGGTTGGGACAGTCAGTGGGTATCCCGGGGAGGGATAAGTTTTTTGGGTAAAAACAGGAATGTTGGATAATATACTCATCCTATCACCTTTAAAGTCCCTCCGTGTTGTTTGGTTACCGGGGAGGTAACATGGTATTAGTTAGTAGCGCTACTTAGGTTTGGTAACCTCACCCCGTACCTGGGAGGATGGGTGTTGAACTAATGACCTAGTCATGACCAATGCTTTGATAGGGGCATTGGAGAAAGGGCAAAATAATCAGAAGCCGTCTTGTATTCGGGGTATTATCAACATTACTTTCGGAATTAAATTCAATGGATTAACTAAACACTTGGTAACTAACATTTTCGTATAACTATGAACTCACCAGCGTTGTCTGATACACTTGTTGCATGCTCGCAGGTCGTTAGATATCTTGGATTTGGGAACTTGCTGTTTGGAGTAGCTGGAGAGGTCATGGGTCGACTGGAAGGATTTATGTGATTGATTTCTTGATATAATACTTTGGTTTTGAAACAGTTTAACTTGGTTTACTATTTGCTTCCGCTAAACATATTGTTTTTCATTTAAATTTGTTGATGGTATTTTATTAATGATTGAGGACTTTATTTAGAAACATGTATGGGTTCAATGTGATTAGTGGCTCATTGTTGGTACGTCACACGCCTAACAGGGACACTCCCTAGGTGGTATTTTGGGGGTGTGACAGGTTGGTATCAGAGCCACTGGTTATAGTGAACTTGGTTTTAAAACATTTTTATAAAACCAGACTATAACCGAACAGATCCGAAATCAACCATGACACTCAGCTCCAGACTGCAAGGTTCGTTTCTCGTTTACTATTGCATAGTATATCTAGTGTTTGCTTATGAATAACATCACACGTGAATGCACACGTAGCACTGCAGTATGAACTTCTATGTTACCAACTCATGTTACGTGTTTTAAGAGTGCGACTCTTTTTGAACTTTCATGATCTATGTTGTGGCGTCATCTGTCTTATTGCTCGAATTCGGGGAACCTTTTAGCGCGAGTTAAGAGGCACTGAGATAAGCATGCAAATTGCCTTATTATTATGGGTGCACACATAATAGTAATGTGGGGTGCATGTGAGTCCCAGTGAGGCTTAACGAGTGTGAGAGGGGTTCCGCTCTGTTAATTGATGTTATGTTATGTTAGAACTTAGCAGTCTATAGGAGTCATAGCAGTGATTGTCTCCTACTCGAACATGATCTTTTCACCCCTTTCTGAATCCTTACGAATCTCGATGCTATCGAGTATCACCTGATCACACATCTGAACGCCTAGCGAACTGTGTAGAATGTTAGGTGCTAGTACGAACGTCCCTGAGTTAGATGGCTCAGCGTCAAATGATTGGACTATACTTTCCTCACTTATCTTTGTTTGCTAGAACTTAGCGTGTTGACGCCTTAGATCCCGAAGTGCGATCACTTCTGCAAAACTCTTGCGACATACCGTGTATTACTCAGTCAACTTGCAAGAGCGATGGACAAGAGGGTAAACGTAGTACCTTACCGACTTCAGCATTTGAACGACCCTAGTTACCGGCAACGAACAACAGCGATTTGACTCCAATCGAATCCTTAACCCCAGCCAGCGACTCATGGGAGTCGACTCTTACGAACCACTCGGGACAAAATCGATGACGATTGATCGTAGAGTGGACTGTGTAACCGCCCGCACCATGAGTAGTGCCTTAGGACGTGGCACGGAATGTGAAAAGATAGACCTTGTTGGTGAAAGGACGCAGGACACCGTTACAGGCAACAGTATTAGAGTCAACAGTCACGGCAACATCAAGGTACTCGTGATCGTAGCTTACAGTATAGAAACGAAGGTGACCTCGACAAGGATTAACTGTGTTAAGTCAAGGTGATGACAACCAAGGGAACGACGGCAGTACTGGAAATTCTCGTGACGAAATCAACACTGGAAATGAGGCTCATGGAAGGACATTTAGCATTGGCATAGGCTATACCAGGCGTAATAGCAACACGATAGCTTGGATGGGTAGCTATTCGCTTCGTCTCTGTTCTGTTTAACCCTGATGCTTCTTGAAACCGAACCTGTTGTGGAGTCGGCTGATGCAAGTCAATTGAAGTCTTATATGATCGCTAGGATGCAAACTCGACCTTGGGGAACAGGTGTTCGACATCGACCTTCCTTCTACTACCCCTGATGGTTACAATGCAGTAGTTAGTGTGGATTGGTTATTCAGAAATCGCGCAGACATACCTTGTGAGGAGAAAATTTTGTGTGGAGAACCGTTATTTGTTCTAAAGCAACAGAGTGGTGCAAAGGTTAGCGCCATATCAGCTATGAAGGCCCAGAAGTGTCTACGGAGGGATCACCCCGCTACGTTAGCAACCGTTACTGATGTTGAGACTAAGGAAAAGAGGATCAAGGATCCACCAATTGTTCGTGATTCCTCTGAGTGTGCTACCCGAGGAGCTTACAGATTTACTTCCACCACTGTTTGGCAGAATCTCAGTTTGATCTCACGACAGGGGCAGCCCTGATTACTTGTGCTACATACTGTCTTGCACCAGGAGGGTTGCAAGGACTATCTACAGGAACTGTTGGACAGGAGTTTTATTGGACATAGTTTTGTTCACTTTGGGGAGCCACATCTATATTCGGGAAGATAAAGCCTTTTCGTATGTGTACTGATTATCCAGAACTCAGCTAGGTGACAATCAAGAACTGTTTGCCTCGACCATGTATTGACGGAAGACCAAGAGGAGAATGTTCCTGAAACAACATATTGAACGCAATACGGCCATTGCGACTTTGTACACCATGACCAATGAGTTAATCAACACACCAGCAGCTTTATGGACCACATGAATCGACCGTATTTATGGATGACGTTCTGGATCATTTCCAAGAGGAAGGAATATCATGGGAGGCATTTGTGTCTTATTTTAGGGCTCCTGAGGGAGGAGCCACTCCGCTCGAAGTCTTGTTAAAGGTAACTTCTGGATTCGAGAGATACCTTTTTGGTCATATGACCAACGAAGTGGGGATACACGTGGATCTCGCTAAAGACCCATTTCATTAGATATTGTTTGGCACCAAGGATCCCTTCGAGGATGCAGCAATTTCTTGGTCACACTAGACTCTATCGCAGATTCACCACAGGATTTTCGAAGATCGCGCAGCTTAAATCTCTTTAGCACAGTAGGGTGCTGTGTTCGTGAAGGACAAAACAGGAGGACGTCTTTTCAGCTTTCGAATCCCAACTCTGCAATGTTTACACGCCGACGCAACACGAGAAAGTGATGACTTACGTAATGGACTTACAGGAAGAATTGCACGAGTCACGACCTGCGGTGGAAGCCCTGGTCTTTGGATTTAAGTTGGAGGCATTACTTGGACGGTACCAAATGCACTACCAAGACCGATCACAAGGGCCTCCCATATACCCTTGTTTCGAAGGAGCTAACATGTAACGACATCGCTGGATGGAGCTATTAGATGAATACGACCGTGAAACCTGGACGTGCACGAGCTTTGCAGCCTGCTATCGACTCTAGCATACCTGATCGGGCCCGCCTTGCCCAAACTGAAGAACTGAAGGAAGAGAGTTCTCAAGATAAACCCATGCAGGGCATGGGGAAGCAACCTTTAGCATATCAGACGATATTTGCTACTTCGCGGAACGAACATGGACCTCACTATTCAGCAACATTAGGGAACTGGTGCAGGAGAAGCACACGGATCTCGATATCCTAATCATCTGAGTTTTGATAGGACGTATTGAAACCCGAAGACCATGTACGAATGACCGGGCCTGAAGGCCCACATAGCCACGCATGAGAACGAAGTTTGACTCGAAACTCTTGGGAAGGTCGTTGGATCGGGAGTCAATTGGCGGCAACGCGTGACTGTCAGGAAAGCTGATAAACTTGGGAAACGCTGGAAGATCGTTGTAGGCGATCGTATCATGTTGAAAGTCTCACCCTGGGAGGGTGTGGAATGCTTGGGAAGCATGGCGAGCTTAACTAACGTCACGATGGACCATTCAACATTCTGGGAAGAATCGGTAGCGTAACCTACAAACTCGAGTTACCTAACGAATTCGATAACGTACACGATGTCATTTATGTCTCGAACCTAAAAAAGCGTCTGTTCAACGCAACACTTGTGATACCCTTGTTGAGAAACCCACTGTTAACACAGTCGAATTTCAATCGTGAGAGTTCGTTGGAACTCAAGACGTGGACCGAAGTTCTTGTGAGAACGCAAAGATCAGGTGAAGCTCTGTTATCCACGATTGTTCAAACGGTGGGACCAACTTTCGATGTCATTGGCGAATTTCGGGACGAAATTCCCTTTCAAGTTGGGGATGATGTGGCACCCAACTGACTTCGCAATCCTGTTTTTACAATTTGGTTTACGTGGTGTCTGTGCAGTTATCTGGATGCTTAGTGATTGCGTGTAATGCTTGATTATTATTTGTGATTATTATTTGTGTAGTATTACATATAGTTTAATTAGAGTTTCTATCGCTTTACTCTTCTGTGCTTACTCGTCAAATTTCGGGACGAAATTTCTTTCAAGTTGGGGATGATGTGACAACTCGAACTTTCAAGTTTGTGTCATTTAATCCCGTAATCTTACTTGTTTTATGTTTCATGCTATTACGACCCATTACGCTTTAAGTTTAATAATTGGGCCGCAAATTTGATTGGGCCACACCCCTCTCTATACTGGGCCGTGTAGACTATGTCCAACCGCCACCAATGCTTAAGTGTTTATGGTAGCCCAATGTCATGGGCTCAAGTCAGTGTTCGGCCAAGAGAGGCCCAATAGTCCCAAATCCTTTTATATGGGGTTATACGTATTAATTTTTCATAACTATAGTACAAAGCAAAACCCTATTTTCCTTCCTCATACGCACGGCATTAGCAGACCCCCTCTCACCCGAAACAATTCTTCACTTCAGCCTAGGCACTTCATATTTCGGTTAGTATGTCAAATCCTTATCGTTAATCTGCTTATTGTTCGTGATGATAGCATGGATTATGTTTAGTTATTTTATTGATGATTGTTAGCCGATGATTAGGGTTATGACAAGTTTGATTATGTAACTGAATGGATGTTTGGCAACTGTTATAGGATGATTAGGGTGTATGCACATGATTGAAATCATTATACAATGTATCACGTGAATAAGATGGCAAGCCCAAGATTTGACTGTGAGGTTTAAGATGTTGACAGGCCATAACATGATAGTTTATCGGCCCAATGAGTTGTCAGCCCACCAAACGAATCGGTCCAATAATATTTTGATATAGAAATTGGTGTCGGCCATTTTAATCAAACCCATGTGCATTCAATTTATGAAGGATACTAAAACAATTAATGCAAAATTCAGTTTGCATGTGAATATAAGTTGACCGCAGAGAATACATGGACCGGGTAATATAATTGGGCTACACTTGCCAGCCGACACACACACCTACTCACCGGAAAACTTGTTAACGGGAAAGTTTAATCATGAACTGGGCTGCGTAATTGAGGTGGGCCGATCAGGGTTGGGCCGACCTTGGGTAGGTACCTTGTTGAGCAAATAGAAGGGGTTGATGAAAAACGATGCATGGGCGACTCAATCAGTGGTAAAATCATAAAATATGAATAACCTTAGGACATACCAAATTATGGTGTCAAATGGATTTGTAATGTGACCCTACATGCTTATTAGATGACTTTATGATAATAATCGGCTTGACATGTTGCATGCTTTCTTGTGGTGATTTACATAGTTTCTTGAAGGTGAAATGGACCATTTAACGCGTACTTAGTTGTGACATGAACTTGTATCATAAATGTATTATGACTATAATGCTTGTATGACATACGTGATGATATATGTTTCGTTGTTTGCTACTTGAGCAATACTTGTGAATTGATGCGTGAATTGTGAATTCATGAAATTGACTGTCTCTGGTAACCACGGTAGGGTTTGATTGATCAACTGTTTAACGGGCATTTATTCTAACCGAGCAAACCAAAGGTGAGTTCATCTCTTGAGCATGCGTCCCGGTGGTTGGAACAGTCAGTGGGTATCCCGGGGAGGGATAAGTCTTTTGGGTAAAAACAGGAATGTTGGATAATATACTCATCCTATCACCTTTAAAGTCCCTCTGTGTTGTTTGGTTACCGGGGAGGTAACATGGTATTAGTTAGTAGCGCTACTTAGGTTTGGCAACCTCACCCCGTACCTGGGAGGACGGGTATTGAACTAATAACCTAGTCATGACCAATGCTTTGATAGGGGCATTGGAGAAAGGGCAAAATAATCAGAAGCCGTCTTGTATTCGGGGTATTATCAACATTACTTTCGGAATTAAATTCAATGGATTAACTAAACACTTGGTAACTAACGTTTTCGTAAAACTATGAACTCACCAGCGTTGTCTGATACACTTGTTGCATGCTCGCAGGTCGTTAGATATCTTGGATTTGGGAACTTGCTGTTTGGAGTAGCTGGAGAGGTCATGGGTCGACTGGAAGGATTTATGTGATTGATTTCTTGATATAATACTTTGGTTTTGAAACAGTTTAACTTGGTTTACTATTTGCTTCCGCTGAACATATTGGTTTTCATTTAAATTTGTTGATGGTATTTTATTAATGATTGAGGACTTTATTTAGAAACTTGTATGGGTTCAATGTGATTAGTGGCTCATTGTTGGTACGTCACACGCCTAACAGGGACACTCCCTAGGTGGTATTTTGGGGGTGTGACAGCTTGCCCTAGATCCAGCGAACTTATAGGTGCGGCAAGGGAGGTCGTGGTTGCAGGGGAGGCAGTGATGGACGAAGGGTGCAGGGGGAGCGGTGATGGACAGCGGGTTGCAGGGGAGGCAGTCAGGCAAGGGTGGTGGAGATGGTGGGTACGGTGGTGATGGTTGGTGCAGCAGAGTTGGGGTGGTTAGTAGGTGGGGGTGGAGGCGGTGAAGGCTGAGGTGCGGTGGGTGGCGGCGGTGAAGGTTGTAGGGTGGTGGTGGTGGTGCGTTGAGAGAGATTGGGTTGTGGTGGTGACTGGTGGTTACAGAGAAAGAGAAAAGAGTTTAGATTTTTTTATTTTTCAGTTTTGAAGATACAGTTCCTTAATAATAAGTCTTTACAATATAACCCCTATGAATGTGAGATGACAAGTATGCCCTCATGTGCTAGGCACATGACTATACTTAACAAAAAATCTGACTGAGTTAGGCTTAAAAGACAAACCGTGCAAGATTTTAAAACATAAAGTACAAAACTCGTCAACTTTTGCGCTAAAGGAGAGCGCCTGTAATTTGGTGTAAACATGCCACAAAAAGTTACAAGACAACAAAACATTAACCCGGTTGCATAAACAACAAAAAGTTTCACATGAGAGTAGTAGTCGATCTAAAAGGCAGTTTGCCATTGTCTGGTTCAAACTTTTTAGGTCTCCATATACGATTCCAAGCATATGCAAGTATTCTGGGCAAGGACTTCCTCAACATAGAATCTGTATGGATATATATATATTAAAATTGAGTTACTGGTAGGTCAAATAAACAAGATTCATTTGAAGCATTGATATATTATCAATAAAAAAAGCATGCATTTCACAAACAGAAAACAGCCTGAGTGGTTTTAAAGACTGCAATAAGGGCGGGTTAGGTAACAAGTTGAAACAGGCCTCGCCGTGTTAGGTTGACCGGCACAAACTTTTTTATTTTTTAAAGATATATAATGAATTATTATGATTGCAAAAATGATATCATTACAATAACTATCCAAATTTTTGGATAAAAAGATTTTGAAGAGGTTGTTTACGTGTATGCTTTAAATATAAACTTTGACCGAATTTCAACCGTTTGACATGTTATCCAATGAGTAAAAACTTCCACCTTTAGGTTTGACATTACATATGCACAAACACCTAAAAGAAATTGTGAACTAAATGAATTAAAATCAAGTAAACAAGCACATTAAATACAAAATGCTAATGCTGCAGGTATGAAGGGATAAGTAAGTTAAAGAAAACAAAACCTAGCATCCCCTATCAAGCCAGGTTATCTAAAATGAAAATAAAACGAACTTTACTGTTGCACTAAAGTTTGTTTTTGGCATAAATGCAGAACAACCGCAAATTCGGAGACATGTCCTGCTAAAGTCAAAAAACACTAGAAGAATTTACTTGGGATGCAGTGAGAACAAGAACAAAAAAATGAAGTGGTTTGTCATAACATATTACATAATCTTTTCTTGCAAAAATAAGATCATGCGTGTTCAAATATTTGTTTTTAATAAGTTTGAGTAAATGACATAAACATTGTGTGACTAGGGCCAAACCACAAGGACTATTTGTTTAACTAACTCTAAAAATAAACATGTCAAAAGGGCTTTAATCCCTATGTCAACCGCTTAAGGTTGCTAAAATCTTCTTGACTATCAACAAGATATTTCCATACATTAATGTGCAAACAAAAAAAAAAAAACAGAACTCACAGATAAGACAAGGGTGTTCACCTTTAAATAACGAAATGGGATCTGTTTGAAATATCATGAAGTAATTGCTCTTTGATCTCTATACCTTTCTTCCTTGCTCAACACTCATCTCTTCATCATCCTCGTCATCAACTACTGTATCTAACTGATTAATCAGAATTAAAGATTCTGTGTACGAGGTCACGGCTAATGTGTGACATTGGCTTTCAATCCCAAGATCATTTATGTGTTCTGAGAAGGGGTCATAATCTATAAGCACTTCAAAATCTCCGGTGTTATTTTCCATTCTCATCATAAGTGCACCGTTCGACCTAAATTCCAATGGCCGACTAAAACAATATGATGGTTTGTCAATGGTGAAAACCTTTGTAAACGATTTTGAATCACCATTTTCCATCATCCACACTTCAATTATATCGTCTATTAACCACTCCTGAAGCACAGCAAGACAATCACAACGGTTGAATACATGCAACCCCGTTGGATCATGAAATGCTAACTCATTAGGGAGGTATATCTCTCTAAATTCTTCACTTGTCAAATCAAATGAAATAAGAAAACAAAATCCAGTATCACTACCAATGGCGTCTCCAACACCAAACCAGTAAAAAAACCCACGTATGGTTACCTGAGAGCAAGGCCATTTAATACCAACCAAACTATCAGACAGATTACCATATGAGCTTCTCCAAACCCGTGAGCTTAAACTATAAACCTCAACTTGCCAACGGCTGCTACAACTTACACCTTTCATCTTCCTTTTGGTAATCTTTACAATCTTAGAGTCACTAGTTGCGGGACAAACCCCAAAACCAAGAGCATCTCCTCCATACGGATCCACATCAGGCACAGGGATAGCGACTGATTTTCTGATCGAAGGATTCCAAAGAACAACCATCGCCTCTCCAGGATAATATTCAGCATCATCTTCATAAAAACCGAACAAGCAAACCAATCCACAAGAGGCACCGACGAGATATGAATTCCAAAGTAGGTCAACCGACAAAGGAACAACAAGAGAAACCTTGTTTTGGGGGAACGTATCATCCTCTACAATCGAATCATATGTTTCCTCACCGTACACATTGTCGTACTTTATAAGCAAATGTTGCGGTTGATCATGGTTATGGACGGTGTACTCAGCAATGAAATCAGAAGACTCGATAACACATTTCCATGCTTTTGAAACAGATCTGACCCGAATCAATGATCTTATAGGAAGCCTTTTAATGATTTCCACTTGAATGTCGAAAGGTATGTGATCAGACATTTCTATTTCGGCGTATCAATTGTGATCGAAACCTTTTAATGAAAAGTAGCAAATAATAACCATTTCAGCAGCCGATAAAAAGTAGCAAATTCGACAAAATCAATCACTTATTTCGCCTGCAAAGGTGAATGCAACATTAATAATATGTAAAACTAGTACATTTTGTGTGGAGCATTATGTCGAACACCTTGTGTACCAATGTCCAATATTATCAAATAGAGAGCAATTACATGAGAATATAAAGATAGACACAGTACCATTTAGGGGTTTACAGATTACATAGATGATATTAACAATTTTTTTCTCATAGTTTAGGGTTTGTAGATTACAAGATTAACAGTGAACTTAGACATTAAAGCGTACCAGATTCTCCAAATTGAATGGTCAGAGATGATGAGATAGGGTGGCCGGACCGTCAGACTGCCGTCGAGGACGGTGGTCGCCGCCGTAGCCCGTCGGAACGCGGTGGTTGGTGGAATTCAGTTACGATGGGAAGTGGTTGGTTTCGATAACTGGTACATCGGTATTTTTTTAAAAAAAATCATGAAATACCATAAAAGTAAGCAAGTATACAGTTAACTAGACACTTTTAAAGTTAAAAGTTACCTTCATTTATAATAAGTTAAATAAAATAATAATTAATTAAAAGAATTAAACGTATAAAAACAGAAAAGAGATATTGGTTAAAAGGGTGGAGATACAATACTAAGTTTATTTGACTAGGAAGGCTAGGAAGTGATCTTAATCATCCATTTAGTTAATCAAGGGTTAAGATTAAATGATGGAAATTGAAGGGAAAAAAAGAGGCGCGTGAGTTTGTTTAGGGGCATTCTAGTCAATCCAAGGCAATAGTTTCTCTCTCCTCCAATTCCCCCACATTTTTTAAACATTAATAACTCTTTCATACGACATTATTTTTTTATAAAAATTGCACCAAAAAAACGAGCGTTTTTTTATCTTTAAAACGAGTATACTATTGCTATATTTTCGAAAAAAAAAATTGAAAACCCAGTTGCGTAAAACGCAATGGAAAAACTCCAGTTGCGTAAAACGCAATGAAAAAAAAAAACCTAAAAATAACATTTTTCTAAAACGCAATGCACAAAAAACACAAAGAAATGTCTTATTTGTAAAACGCAATGGCCAGAAAACACAAAAAAAATATGTTATTTCTAAAACGCAATAGCCTAAAAACTCAAAAGAAAGTGTAGTTTGTAAAACGCAATGGACTGAAAACACATAAAAATGTGTTTTACCTAAAACGCAATGCACCAAAAACACAAACACATGTCTTATTTCTAAAACGCAATGGCCAGAAAACACTTAAAATGTCTGTTTTCTAAAACGCAATGGACTGAAAACACATAAAAATGTGTTTTACCTAAAACGCAATGCACAAAAAACACAAATAAATGTCTTATTTATAAAACGCAATGGCCAGAAAACACTTAAAAATGTCTCATTTCTAAAACGCAATGGCCTAAAAAAACAAAAGAAAGTGTTCTCTGTAAAACGCAATGGACTGAAAACAACTAAAAATGTGATTTACCTAAAACGCAATGACTAAAAACACTTCAAAAATGTGTTTTTCTAAAACGCAATGACCAGAAAACGCATAAAAATGTATTAGTTTTAAAACGCAATGGCATAAAAACACCAAAGAAAGGGTTCTCTCTAAAACGCATTGAACCAGGACAATAGTTGTCTGTGAATTGTCTGAACCAGGAATGCAGTTCTAAAACGCAATGGTTTAAAACTGTCTACGAATGCAGCTCAACCCCAACCAAGGGCTCTGCCCCTTGGACCCCGCCAGGGGCTGCCGCCACTGGGACCCTGCTACCAGGGGCTGCCGCCCCCGGACCCCCGCCAAGATCGTAAAACGCAATGACTAAATGAAAAACCCAGATCGTGAAAATGAAATTAAAGAATTTCTTACATGGATCGAAGCCGATTTCTTCATCGATTGACGAAATTTGAATGATAGAAACACTTATCAGCGATTGAATCGAACGGATCGAGTGATTATCTTCAAAATCACGGGAAAAACGAGATTTTGAATGAAATTAAACTGGGTTTTCTTCAAAAAAAAAAAAGTTGAAGAACACGTTGATCGGGTGTTTGAATCATTGATTGATGACGAAAATCGCACTATAATGTAGTGATTATTGAGATAGTAAGTGAAGAAAAGGTTGGAGATGGTGGGTTTTGAAAATGGTGGGTTTTGAAGTAACTGGGGAGAAGAAGGAAGAAGAAAGGATGAGATTGACTAAAATACCATTTCTCTTTATTTTAAAATTTGTCACATGTCATAATCCTATTGCTTCCTATCCTTCCTAGCCAAAATAAACTTCCTATTTGATCTTTTCCCTTGGTTAAAAATATCTTTATTAAATTTCAAGGACCGAAGATAATTCGATTAAAGTTAAGTGTAGAAACGTAGATTATTTAACAAAAAGTAAAAGAGTAAATTGCCATTTTGGTCCATGAGGTTTAGTCACATTTGTCACTTTAATCTAAATTTGAAACCTTTTGCATCTGGGTATCTGTGGTTTCAGTTTTATTGCTATTTTGGTCCAAAAGTGAAATCAGGTCATATTCTTAAATTAAATCATGCTATTTTGTCCTTTTTCTCAAGGGAAAAATGGTCATATTTGTCATATTTGTTTTATTACTTTGCAAATTATTAATTATATATATAGATATATACACAGACAACACACTCTAATTCCCTCAACTCTCTCTCTCTCTCTACAAACTGTCTCACTCTCTAAACAATTAGGGGCCACCACCGCCGTCCAAATTTGTTGCCGCAGTAGTTCATTCCACAGTAGAATCCCCAATCGGTTAGGGCTAAACAGAGGAGTGTAACCTTGCCGTTATGAACAAGTCGTTGGAGTTGACGTACACGGCGAGGTCCGAGGATCCGATCCAGAAACAACGCACCACCATCCATCTTCGATTGTTTTTCGGCAATGAATCCAACGCATATATGAGATTCGATTAGAATTAAGGTACAATGATCAAATTTTTTATTTTTGAAAAGTGAAGAATTCTGGGGTTGCTGTAATCACCACCACCACTCTCTTCTAACCCTATCCCCCCACCACCGTATTCGAAAACAGCCTAGATATGACACCAGATTGGGATCGGTTAGTTAATGGATTAATTGATATGTAGTTTGTGATTCCATAAGGGAAGAGACCTATTAGGAGACCGTTGGTGCTTAGGGCATGGTAAATAGATGATGATTGTGCTACGATGAAAAAGAATGAGTTGTATGTTGCTAGAATATGAAGATCCTTGTTTGATTTGGGGAAGGAACTTGAGTGATTGTGTGATTTTAGGGTTTATCATGAAAAGGGGGAAAATATATAGTGGTGGTTAGGTCAGGAGATAGTGGAGATGGGGGTGGTGCAGTGATCGCCGGAAACGATGTTGGGGAATGGAAGTGGTGGTGGTGGTCATCTGCAGACGAGAGAGAGGGGGTTGGGGCTGGTTTCATTTTTTATTTTTAATTTAAAACAAAATCACACAAAAAGACGTAAAAAGACGATTTTGCCCCTGAGGAAAAGGAAAAAACATGAGGGTTTAATTTGAGGAATCTGGCCTGATTTCACTTTTGGACCAAAATGACAACAAAAATGAAACCACAGGGACCCAGATACAAAAAGTTTCACATTTGGACTAAAGTGGCAAAACTGGCCAAACCCCAGGGACCAAAATGGCAATTTACTCAAAAGTAAAATGTTAGAACAGTCCCTATGGTTTGTTAAAATAATAAATATAGGTCCTCAACTTTTGGAAATTACACTCATGCTCCCTTTGGTTTTACACTTTGTTACTCGGATAGTCCCTACACTAGATGACCGTTAAGTTTTTTGGTTAAGTCCAAGTAAAATTACAAATATACCCTTGTTTACAAAAATAAAAATAAATACAGCCCAGCCCACCCCCTCAAATCTCTCCCTCACCTCTGTTACAGTCATGTTCCATCCTCACCCTCGCACACACTTTGACCGACACCATCATCATCACCATCTTGCGTCCGGCCGACAACCATCACCTTTGTGCATCACCACCACCGTGCTTGCATCGTTTCAAATTTCCCCACTCTTTTATTCATCCCGGGTCAGATCTACCTTGGCTCCTTTCCATTTTGTAACACCCCGTGTTACGAAAGTCAAAGTCAAAGTCAAGATTGAAGTCAAAGGAAGAAAAGATTGCTAATTGCGATCTGTCACTCCTTGCTTAATTACTGATTTGACTTCTTTGACTTGTAATCGAATCTTTTATTTTAATCTCTTCTATTAATAATCGAGGTTTAATCGATGTTTATCGCATGTTTTATCGCTTTATCGCTTATCGCATCGCAATCGCATTCGCAACTCGATTTATGCGTTCTGGATATTGTTTTACGTGTATGTGTGTGCTATTTATGTGTTACTTGTGCATGTTTATTTATGTTTATGCTTTATGGCGATTAATCGAAACGCAATCGCAATCTAATCGCAAACGCTAAACGCAATTTACTTAGGATGATTGTATGTTAGATATAGCGTGTTTCGATTGAGCTAATCATAGTTATTGCCTAATACTATCGCATCGCACGTTCGCTAAAACGTATCACACACTCAACGCACGAAACGAAACGCCGAAAACGAAACTCGTCGGAGCTACTCAATCGAGTGACCACTCGACCGGATGGCAATCCGAGGATTGCCATCCGATCGGAGTGTCATCCGATCGGTGACATCCTATCCGACACTTGTGCACTTTCCCTTTTTGGCAACCTATAAATACCCCCTCCTGTCACATCATTTGATGTGACAGCTCTCTCATTCGACCAGCCGCACTCAAGACCTTCTTTCTCTCGATTTCTCGCGATTCTTGTAAGTTTTCAACCTAAATCTTGTACTTCTATGATCTACACGCACTCCTTCATCTCTTTCACCTTTGAATCTTAACTTTTAACCGTGAAATCAGCGGATTTAAGGTGTTCTAGGATGATGTCATCATGGAGTTCTTATGAACGTCAAGATTTGGCTTCATTCCACCAAGGACAACTTAGATCTGAAATATTTCCACAAGAATAAACAATGATTTCGCATAGATCTAAACATTTTCAAGGTTAAAAGGATTGAAATAAGCTTTTCCAACTTTCTTTCAACTCTTTTACACTCAATGCACTCAAAACCGATAGAATCGGAGCTCGTTCTGATCTTCTACTCATTCTTAGTGAAGTGTTGGTCCAAGATCTGATTTCTAACTAAGAGCCAACTAATTCCGGGTTAAACAAGAACAACCGTCACGAACAGTTAACTGAGCGGACTAGGGTGATTCCTGTTCGATCGGATCACTGGGTCTTGATAGGGTTCTGTTGTTTAATGCGTTATCATATCGTCTTGAGCAAATCGCAAAACTTTCAAAACTTAACAAATCTACAAGTTGCAAAACGGTCAGATCGCGGGACGGATCGCCATCCGATCGAACCGCAATCCAATCGGATTGCACTTGAGGTTCAACACTTGAACAATTTTCAACATGTTCAATGCATAAGTCAATTCTAACGGATTGCCACCCGATCGGTAGACCATCCGATTGGATGATAATCCTGCTGTGAACTTGTTCTCTGAGAAATACCTCGCCGGACGGATCGCCAACCGATCGAACCACCGTTCGTTCGATCGAACGACCCGAAAGGTAGAGATACTTCTCTGTTTTCAAAATGCTACAACAAAAACTTTAAAACCATCATACACAAACACATCCTTACCAAACGAATGTCAATCCGACCGTATGGCCATCCGATCGGATTACCGTTCGACACTTGGTTCTTTTGCACTGTTTTACGCGCCGTTCTTCGCTTATGCGATCGTTAACTGTTCAGGCTAATCTCTCTCAGCGCTCCCTTCAATCCAAGAGAGTGTTTACTTGTTAAACGCTATCTGTGAGTATACTCGATCCCTTTTTGCTTTACTCACTTTTGGGCGTTACATACGTTACATATTCAAATCACAATCGACACACAACGCAAACACTATTTATACGCTGACCGTTATTGCATGTTACTTGTTATTCAATGAATGCTTGTATGTTATGTTAACACAGTGATTGTTGCCTGACACCTTAGCAACGATAGTACTATAGTTTGGACTCAGCACCTGTCGTAGACAGGAGTTGTTAAGGGCTCTACTTCTATAACAATCCTAAATAAACCGACACCCTCGAATAATTTCCGATACCCTAATATGTTTTAAAATATCCCAATATGTCCCTAAAAACACCCCATACGTGAAAACGGGCCCCAAATACATTAAATATTATTAAAATAATTAAAAATCTGATTTTTTTTTTGTTTTTAGGCGGGCCGCGTGAAGGACTTTTAACCCTTACGCGGGCCGCGTGAACTTAAAACATGGCACGGCCCTGGGTCGCCACGTGGCCCAACATCTGGCGGACCTACCTGATGACCCAGCTAAGCTACGCTGTTGACCGGGTTTGACGCGGGCCGCGTAAACCCCGGTCTTATGTTACGCGGGCCGTGAGAGAACCAGACTCAGCAACTATATAAGCAGGCCATCGGATTTCATTCGAATTCGTTCAAAGTTTCTTTCTCAATCTTAATTTCTGATAGTAGGCTTATTATACGGGTATTATACCCCCCTAATTAGCGAAATTCTGCTCCGTTGTAAGTATTATAACCCCTGGATACGTATTAGATATGCTGCCCGATTGATCTAGGGTTCCGTAACGGCTGTCGTGGTTCTGCCCGACGTAGTCGTTGGAATGCCGTCTCGGGGAGGGTATTACTAATGTTAAAATGGATTATTATACGAACACGTGTGCATTTGTGTAAATTATAGATTGTCACCAGGAAACCCTTATGAAAAATCTAAGACAGCGATGTGAGTAATCTCCTTTTTGTAAATAGTTTTTACAAAACCTTAACTATTTTACAATGCAATTTAGCAGTGATTGATTCTTTGTAGTTCTTCAATTACTGCCGGTATGTTGGGGTTTTGTATACAAAATTTACTACACTGTGAGTAGTAAGTCGGGACGACAATACGTTACCATTGGACAAAGAGTTAGCCAATGTGTAATATGACCCACAAGTCAGGATTGACAGTACTGAATGAGTAATTGTGTAGACATAAACATTGTGATCGCCCTCAATACTGTTTAAATTAAATTAATGTTTCTTGATTAAACTAGGATTCACTCACCAGTATTTCCCACTGACAAATGTTTTTAAAACGCGTTTCAGGTAACACAATGTGAAAGCCAAATAGAAGCCAGCTGGACAGCACTAAAGGCTTGGAAAAGTGGCTATAAAAGTTACCTAAATAAAGAAGGCGTTTTAATCCAAATAAAAATGGGATTTATCCCTATAAATCAGTTTGTAAAAAAAACTTGGGTTTCGTCCTATTATGAGTATTTATATAAAATGTGGTATTTTACTCTGATAACATATTTCCTAACTACGGTCCTGATGAAAAATTCCGCTGCCAAATTGATCAATACGAGATACCACCGAAACTGGCTCGCGGCCGCCCGTTCCCGGGGATATGGGATCGGGGGTTACGACAACTTCACGTGTCCTAGTGGGGATATGTGTTGCGCATTCTACAACTCGCAGTCACGTCTGTGCATATTTCTCTGTCGATAACCTGCTAGCCTTCACTTTGTTACATGTTACATGTTGGTTATGCATAAACGATTTAGAACTCTATTATACTATCAAACTTGTATGCTCATGGAATTGCTTAGTGATTATGATTGTGATATGAGACAAAGACGCTGGATGGAATTGCTTAGTGATTATGATTGTGATATCCAGTATCATGAAGGAAAAGCAAATGTAGTGGCAGATGCTTTAAGCCTAAAATATCATGAAAAGCCAAAAAGGGTACGTTCTCTTAAATTAAATCTACAAGTAGATTTAAATGATCAAATAAGCGAAGCACAAGAATCAGTAATCAAGAATGATTCTGAAAGATTAAAAGGTATGCTAAAAGAATTGGAACAAGGAATAGATGGAATTTGGAGATTTCATAAAAAGAGAATGTGGATACCTAAATTAGGAAATCTACGACATCGTATATTAGAAGAAGCCCATAAATCTAAGTACACGATGCATCCAGGAAGTGATAAAATGTACCAGGATTTATGGAAAAATTTCTGGTGGATAGGAATGAAAAAGGACATAGCAGCCTATGTTTCTAAATGTTTAACTTGCTCACAAGTTAAAGCCGAACATCAGAAACCCTCAGGTTTGTTACAACAATTAGAAATGCCAGTTTGGAAATGGGAATTGATAACAATGGATTTTGTTACTAAATTACCCAAAACAAGGAAAGGTAATGATACAATCTGGGTGATTGTAGATAGACTAACCAAGTCAGCTCATTTCCTACCAATGAAGGAAACAATTAGTATGGAACAATTATCTAAATTGTATGTAAATGAAATTGTTTCTTTACATGGTATTCCTTTATCAATTATTTCTGATAGGGATAGTCGATTTACCTCTCATTTCTGGTCAAGTTTCCAAAAGGCAATGGGAACCAAGTTAAAGCTAAGTACGGCTTATCATCCACAAACGGATGGACAAAGTGAAAGGACAATTCAGACAATGGAAGACATACTTAGAGCTTGTGTAATTGACTTTGGAGGTAATTGGGATGATCACTTACCTTTAATAGAATTTTCTTATAATAATAGCTATCACACAAGTATCAATGCTGCACCATTCGAAGCACTTTATAGACGAAAGTGCCGAACCCCAGTCTGTTAGGCAGAAATTGGGGAAAAGCAACTATCTGGACCTGAGATAGTACAAGAAACAACTGATAAGATCATTCAAGTCAAGGAACGACTGGAAGCAGCACGTGATCGACAAAAGAGTTATGCTGATAACCGACGCAAGCCATTAGAATTTCAAGTAGGAGATAAAGTATTGTTGAAAGTCTCTCCTTGGAAAGGAGTGGTAAGATTCATCAAACGGGGAAAGCTAAGTCGCAGGTATGTTGGACCTTTTGAGATTATTAGAAGAATAGGACCCGTAGCCTATCAGCTACAACTGCCAGAGGAAATGGCAGGAATACATGATGTGTTTCATGTATCAAATCTCAAAAAGTGTTTAGCTGATGAATCCCTTATAGTACCTCTTAAGGATATAGAGGTAAATGAACAACTCAAGTTTGTAGAAAGGCCTCTACAGATTGAAGACAGGAAAGTCAAGAACCTCAAACATAAGAAACTAGTTGTTAGTGCAGTATGTCTATCGCCTCCGTCATTTCAAACCGTAGCTGAAACTAAAGTAAACTAGCCTTACATTGTAATATTAGATAGAAAAAGGCAAGGTGGCAATGTTGTAAATAAGAGGAAAGCTCTTATAAGCCTTGGCCTATAAATAGATGTGTTAGGGTTAGAGTTTAAGACTTTTGAAACTTTTGCCATTTGGAGACTTGAAGAGCTCTAGTTCTAGAGAGAGAAACTAGAGAGAGAAAGTAGAAAGGCAAAGGCAAAAGGTGATTCGAGGTGCTTGTATCTTTCAGATCTTATATAGAATCACAGTTTGGGTAAGTCTCGTGTGTTTCGGTCTTGCTCGTGCACGGATTCCGCATGTCGTACGAGTCGGTTCGCAATCGAAACGGATCAATCCGGGACCTAACAATTGGTATCAGAGCAGGAGCTCGATTGCTCGGATCATTCACACGATTTCGCACTTGAATTCAGCAGATTCAGATCGAAATTTCACTCAAATTTGTCCAAGTTCTTCATCTTCTTCATATTCTGTCACGTTTTTCAAAATCTAACGAGATTTTCTGGTTAAAAATGGTTTGAACTTGAAGAATATTGTGCGAAACTGTTTTTTGAATAATCTGTGAAAGTTTGAATTCATAAAACAGATTTAAACTCAATCAATTTGTTCAAAAACTGACAAGTTCGTACCAGAACTTTGAACTCAGATCTACGGCCTTTTAGTGGACGATATTGATCAATTTATACTTCATTGCAATCGGAATTCAGTATAGAACAAGCCTTCAAAATTTCAGACCTTAATTCAAAGTATTTTGTGAGAAAATTAGATTTTTGTGGTGCGAAAATGTTGAAAGTTGCTGCTTTTGTTCATGATGTTCACCGCACGGATGGCAATCCGTGCGGATAACAAATCCGGGTTGACTCTCGTTGACTAGCTTACTCGCACTGATAAGTTTCTCGTACGAATAAGTAATCCGCTTTGACTTTGTTGACTGATCACTCGTGCGGATAACTTCATCGCACGGATAACTTCCTCGCCCGAGTAACTTACTCGTACGGATAAAACAATCCGCTTTGACTTTAGTTGACCAATCTGGACGAGTTACATGTCCGCACGGATAACATTTTCAATCCATGACATTGCACCTCATTTGACCGACCCTCATTTAGTCAACATTTATCTGTCATCTTTAAATTCATTCGGTGTGCATGTGATTGTTTGTTGTCATCATATATCGCCCTCATTAATAGTACATCAGAAATCACGTGACATCTTTCTTCATTTGATAATCATATCACGTGATCTTCATTGCATGTGATTTTTCCTTGAAGTCATAGAATCATCTGTCACTCGCTCAGACAAAAGTTTTGTCGTCTAGTTGAGAGAAGCGGTTCATTCACTCACACGGATAACAAATCCGTGTTGACCTTAGTTGACTTGTCACCCGTACGGATAGCACCCACCCGTGCGGATAGCATCATTTCCCACCCGCACGGATTACTTTCAGCCATCCGTGTTGACTTGTTGACTTGCCACTCGCACGGACAACTTGTCCGCGCGGATAACATCACCATCCGTACGGATAACAATCCGTGTTGACTATTCGTTGACCTATCCGCACGGATAACTTGTCCGCGCGGATAACAATACGCGTCATAACAATCCGTGTTTGTCATTTTAGTCAACAATATTCAGGTTTGTTAGTCAACCTTGTCAGCAGTACATGTGAATGTGCATGAAATTAAGTGTCTTGGCCATGTGAACATTTTAATTGTCTGACCATTTTGCATGTGAAGTTTGATATTGAAAAGGCACCGACCCATTTGATTTGCGGCCCAATGAGAATTTAGAGAACATCAAGTTTGTTGGCCATTATCATTGATATTAAATTGACAATATTCACATTAAGACAATCGGGACTATTATCATCGATATAATAAAATAAATTGTTGATTGCATGTGAATTAATTTTGACAGTCACGTGATTTGGTCATTGCTTGTCTCACTGATTGCTTTCATGTGAGGTTATAAATTGAGGTCCTATAAGAATTGAATCTTATCATTTTTGTCGGCCATTTTAGATAAAGAATCAATTTTGTCTCATTGATTGTTTGTGATAAAGGTTTAAGGTGATTCAAAAAGAAAGCATCATGGCTAAAATGTTTGATGAAAAGGAAAACGAAAATCTTACAAAATTAAACGTTTGGACTTCTGGATCTTGGATTAATAAGAAGAATAAGAAGGATGTTTGGATTAAAAGATTCGAAAATTTCTTGTGCATGAAAAATGAATCTTTGGAACAATTGGATAGACGGTTTGATGAGTTGATTGATAAGTTAGATAGATATGAGATAAGGATTTCAAATGCTGAAAAAATTTCAAAATTTGCTGATGCATTACCTTTAGAGTGGGAAAATTTTTTAAGTGAACTAAAAAGGGATGCTAGTTTCTCAAAGCTTCATTTTAGAGAATTCATCGATAAGCTCAGATCACATAAGTTTGATAAAGAAAAAAGAAAAGAAGAGTTGATGAATGAAATGAATAGGGACTTAGGAAAAATAAATTTAGATGTGATCATTGAAATGAGAAAAAGAGTCTCTGTGTGTCTTGCTGCAAAAAATGTCATGAAATATGATATTAAGAGAGGTTGTTTTATTGATGAATATGCAAACCCTTTTGATTTTGTTAAAATTTTTTGTGCAGGAACATTCAGGATGGAAACAAAGATAGAAGCTGATGTTGAAAAGATGAATGAAAAATGCTCAAAATGTGATAAACTTGGAGCAGACAATGCCAAATTCTTGAGTGATGCGGAGAATTTGACATTGGAAAACAAAGCTTTGAAAGATGGGAAGAAAGCTGATGATGAACAGATTCTGGAGTTGCGCTTGAACTGCGAAAAATTAAAATCTGAAATTGACAAACTTTTGAAGAATGTTGAGAGTTTGTCATTAGAAAACAAAAATTTTTAAAAATTAGAAAATGATTTGAAAAATCAAATAAAAATTTTAGAAAATGAAAAATCAATTTTTGGTAAAAATAATTTGGAAAAACAAGTTGCAATAAATTCTCATCTTGAGAATATCATTCGACTTGAAAAAGAAGCCGAATGTAATAGAAATAAAATTGCTGATTTAGAAAACAAGTTGAAAAGTTTTGTGACTTCTACATCATATGTATGTCCAAAACCGATCAATTCTGTTCCAATAAGTGACAATGTCACAAATTTTGACAAAGTCAAAATTGAAGATTGTGATGACAAAGCTGATGATGAAATAGAAAAAGAAAAGAAAAGAAAAATATTTTTAGATTTACAAGAAAAATTTAAAAATACTGTTTTGCAATCTACTGAAACAGGTGAATGTTCTAAGCAAAAACCTGTTAAGAAGAGTGTAGAACAGAAACAAAAAGTTAAAAATTTGAAAAATTTTAAAAATGAAAATAAAAGCTCATCAGTTCAGTCATCCAATCATTATAAAAAATCACAAAAATTTGTAAATGAAAATTCACAAAATGATGGTAATAAGTGGTGCAGGTTTGACCACAGTGCTTCAAAGCGAAAACCAGTTTTCAAGAAGAGTGATGATTACCACAAAGCCAGACAATGTTATGATCTAAGCATATGGTGTGAAAGTGGTGAATGGTACGATAACAGAGTGTGCTACACCTGTGGTATAAGAGGACACATTGCTGTTAACTGCCAGAATTGGAATTTTGAAACACGAAGATGTTATAATTGCCATATCAGAGGACATATTGCCAGAGATTGCCCAAAGAGATCGATGGGAAGATCAAGGGTTGAATCTCAGAGAACGGTGAAGACACCAGTCAATGTCAAGCCCAAAGAACATAAGGTTCTAGAACAGAAAGTGAAACTTTCGCAGGGGCAAAGAGACAGACTGAGGAAAAAGAGGAAGAAGGCGAGAGAGTATTTGGAGAAGATTTTGTCTTCAGGTTCACCGGTTGGTTCGAATAAGAGTTCTGATGAATCGATTCACTCGACGGCAAAGTCAAGCAAATCGAATTCTTCAGATACAAATCTGAGGACAGAAAAGAAGAAAAAGGAGAAAGTTATTGGCGATGAATCTGGCTCATCCAAGTCAGACAAGCCAAGTTCGGGCAATGAATCTGATTCCACAAAATCAGAGGAGCCACAAGTTGAGGTAAAAAAGGAAGAAACAGTTCCATTAATGAATGATGAGAACTTTCCACCATTACGAGCCGCAAACCTAAAATCAAAAGGTGTTGATGCTGGAAAAATGTTTAATAGCAATGTTAAACATATTTTTAGCAAGATGGCTGATGGTAAGGAAAAAGGAGTGAAAGAATTTTATGAAGAAAAAAGAAAAGCTCAAAATGCACCCAAGACTGGTCAGGCTTGGGTACATAAATCTGTTGGTTGAATTCCTGACTTGCCGGAGCTTCCAGGTTGGTAAGTGTGAAGCAGGTATCGGCATCATTCTTGAGAAATTCACAGGATGGTAACTGTGATATTTCGTCTTACAAGTGGTTAATCAAGGACATTAAGTTGTACTTGATTTTCTACTAGTGATAGTGGTGTTTGACCTAATAATGTTAAAAAAATTTTAAATGGTTAAAAGAGAACAAGGTGATGAGATGACCCCGAACCCACAAGTGATGGGTAAACAAACTAATTTTTTCGGAAAAACCATTCTAATTAAAACAAACTTAAGTGTTTTGAAATCATTATGGGAAAATAGTTTGTTGTAAGGGGGAGTTCTGATTGAATACGCCGAAACCCTCACGGCTGAACAAACATGATTACTTTCACAAGATTGAAAAACGGTTTTCAAACTGTCGAAAATCAATGGGTTGTAAATCATGGGGGTACGTTATATTTTCTGCAAATCAGTGCATGAAAAGCAGAAAATGGATGGCGAGACAAAGCTATCAGTATCGGTTTGTCAAATTTTCTTTAAATGGTTTTGCATTTTAGGGGGAGTAAGAAATTGTCAGAAAATCCAAAAACATTAGAAAATTTGAAAAAGCCAAAAACATGATAAAATTCAAAATTGAGTTTTTGTGTAAAAAGAGGAAATGATAGTACATCAGTAGACAGTTACAGTATGCTAAAGAAATGTAATGTTTAAATAGCGTTAAACAGTCTCACTGATGATATGCCGATAGGTTTTTATACATTTAGTAAACTTTTTCGGGATATAAACCTAAATTCAAACTTGCTTATTTCGTGGGGAACACTACTTGGATATATAGGTAACCCCTGAAATCTCGTTTGAAAGGTCTCATAATCTAATATACTAGGTCTTTATACTCAATGATGTCTGGGGTATTATTCCGGGACTTCTGCTGAACGGTGGTTCTGACCTAGTCCTTGGATAATACTTTCTGCAAATGCTTGAAACATAGCATTAAACCCTCAGCATGCCGATGAAACAATAAAATTGATAGTCGCTGCAGTTGTAGCTAAAAGATCCTCTAAAGGGGACATACCGTAAAGTCGAAGCTGATATCTCTCTGCGTATACGGAAGTATCGACCTGAGATCCCTCAGCCCTCGCATACCTAATTTATATACAGATATCATTGTAGTATACTCACCTGTAAGACTGATTATTGGGATTCTGGATACGGGAGTATATTCAAGAGGTGGGACACATGAATGAGTTTAAGTTCTTAAATCACCTAATTCGTATCCTGAATCAGTTGAAGTTTGTATGAAAATTTAAGTGGATCAGTATATCGACAATCTAAGTGGATTGTTTAATTCTTAATGTGTAAATAAGCTCAATGGTACTTGTGACTTGTCAAAAACTGATATGATCCTCTGACGCAAACTCAAACAAAAATATTGTCTGTAAATATGTTTGTAAATATTTCTTTACTGTTTTACATTTCAGAAAAAGTACAAAAAGATTTTGATTTCTGCTTTATTTTCGACAACCGATGTCTGAGAACTGAGTTTCAAAATCTAAGTAAGCTGATTGTGTTTCTGAAAATAAAACAGGTTCATTAATTTGAAACTTGAAGATTTATAATAAAAAATCAAAAACAGTTTGTGATATCTCCAAGGTCATTAAATTGGACTTGGATGATTAACTGTGAGGGATTTGGATGCTCATATTGTTAAAATCTGTAAAAGAGCCAGTTTCCGATCCGGTTCGTTGAAACTGCCAAATCTTTGAAGATTGTTGATAGGGGGAGAGTATCAAGTAATCCTGGATATATTCATATTATTATATCTTAGTCCCAGGATCTTGATTTAGAAAGTTTGATGGAGCCAGGTTACGATACCTGGAAATCTAAAAATGTTTTACTTATAAATGTATGAGTGTTGCAGATTCCAGACTACGATCCCGATAGCCGAGTCTTAGGGGGAGTCTGAAGACGAGCTCAACGCAAAGGGAAGCATGCATAGGAGCCAGGATTCTTTCCCGGAAGAGCTTGTAACAGGAAAGCCAGGTGTCGATCCCAAAAGCACGGAAGCTTGACGAAAGGGGGAGCCTAAAGAGTTTACCGAAAGGGGGAGCTGAAGCTGAAGACAGATCCACGGGGATTCTGTTCGAGCTAGAGAGAGAGAAAGAAAAGAAGCTACGAGTTTGACTCAATGATTGAGATTGACTGCGGCAATATCCAAGGGGGAGTCTGTTAGTGCAGTATGTCTATCGCCTCCGTCATCTCAAGTCGTAGCTGAAACTAAAGTAAACTAGCCTTACATTGTAATATTAGATAGAAAAAGGCAAGGTGGCAATGTTGTAAATAAGAGGAAAGCTCTTATAAGCCTTGGCCTATAAATAGATGTGTTAGGGTTAGAGTTTAAGACTTTTGAAACTTTTGCCATTTGGAGACTTGAAGAGCTCTAGTTCTAGAGAGAGAAAGTAGAGAGAGAAAGTAGAAAGGCAAAGGCAAAAGGTGATTCGAGGTGCTTGTATCTTTCAGATCTTATATAGAATCACAGTTTGAGTACGTCTCGTGTGTTTCGGTCTTGCTCGTGCACGGATTCCGCACGTCGTACGAGTCGGTTCGCAATCGAAACGGATCAATCCGGGACCTAACACAAGTTTTAGTCAAAGTGAAGTGGGACTCCAAAAGAGGACTTGAGTACACATGGGAGCTTGAATCTGAAATGCAAAGGAAATATCCACATTTATTCCAATAGATCTCGAGGACGAGCTCTAAAACAAGGTGGGGAGAATGTAACAACCCTCGGTAAAACCAACACTCTCATAATATTTTCGACACCCTATTATATCTTAAAATGTCCCAATATGTCTTATATTACACCCCGTATGTGAAAACCGAGCTCAAATTATGTTTTAACATATAAAATAAATTAAAAACAAGAATTATTAAGATTAGGCGGGCCGCGACATCCTTTATCATTAGTTTACGCGGGCGGTATCAGGGTTAAAACCTGATATCGTTGGATTCTTTAGTTAAAGCGGGCCGCGTAAGACCTCGTCTAAGTTGACGCGGGCCGCGAGAGATCAACGATGCGGAGACACCCTGAGCTGACACGTGTCGACATCGTGGCGGGTTTAGATCATGACCGGGATAAGCTAGTATGTTGACCAGGGTTGACGCGGGCCGCGTAACCCTTGTCTGTTCTTTACGCGGGCCGCGTGAGGACTAAGTTTTAGCACTATAAATAGAATTCATCAGTTTTCGTTTTCCGTCGCTCATTCTCAATTCTCAATTCTCAATCTCGAAATCTCTGATAATAGGCATAATTTTCAAGTATAATACCCCCTAATTAGCGAGGTTCTGCTCCGTTGTAAGTATTATAACCCCAGTTTCGTAATAGTTACGCTGCCCGATTGATTTAGGGTTCCATAACAACTGTCGTGGTTCTGCCCGACGTAGTTGTTGGAATGCCGTCTCGGGGAGGGTATCATTAATATTTTCAAAGGGTTATGGTACTAACCAATGTACATTTGTATAAATCATAGATTATATCCAGGAAACCCTTACGCGAAGTCTAAGATAGCAATGTGAGTTTATCCTCTTTTTGTTAACATTTTTGGTAATGTTTTACCAAACCTTAAATGGTTTACTATGAAATTTAGCAGTGATTGAGTCTTTGTAGTTCTTCAATTACTGCCGGTATGTTGGGGTTTTGTATACAAAATGTACTACACTGTGAGTAGTAAGTCGGGGATGACAATACGTTACCATTGGACAATGAGTTAGCCAATGTGTAATATGACCCACAAGTCAGTGGATTGACAGTACTAATGGAGTAATTGTGTAGACATGAACAATGTGATCGCTCTCAATACTGTTCACTGTGACTTTTTATTTAAACTTGATTAAACTGGGATTCACTCACCAGTATTTCCCGCTGAAAAATATTTTTAAAACATGTTTCAGGTAACAAAATGTGACAGCCAATTAGTGAAAAGCCAGCTGGAGAGCACTGAAGGCTTGAGAAAAATGTAGCTATAAAAGTTACCTAATAAATGATGTTTTAAATTCAATAAAATAGGGTTTGTCCCTATAAATGTATTGTAATAAGAAACTTGGGTTTTGCCCATGTGTTTATTAATATTAATTATGGTGGTTTTACTCTGATAAATATTTCCTAACTACGGTCCTGATGTAAATTCCGCTGCAAGATTAAATAACCTGATACCACCGAAACTCTGAGCTCGCGTCCGCCCGTTCCCGGGAATCAGGGATCGGGGGTTGCGACATTGTGTAGTGAAGATAGGAGTTAGGGTTTTAGAGAAAGCGGTGAAGAATTGAGAGGTTTGAATGGATGAACGGAGAGCTGAGAGATCCTTGAGTTTGCGGATGTGTGATGCTCGGGATGATTTAGCTTCGTTGAAAACCCTAGCGGTCTTCTGCTTCAAAAGGTTGTTTTTCAGGAACTTCAACTACCAATGTGGATACCAATGGAGAGTGATTCTGAAAGTTTTGGATTTCATGTGGTTTTTAAATGCCCGGTATACTTTGGAATAGAGAAGTAATCAATCGGAGATGATGATCGGAAATGGAGGTATAAGAAAGAAGGTGGGTTTTGTTGGGGGTGGGGATGGGGATGGGGATGGGGTTGTATTTAATTTAGTTGTATTTAAATTCAACTACCATCCAGCGCCTTTGTCTCATATTCAACTCCTTTTGCCCGAAGACATACCTTAAACTCTTATGATCAGTAAAAAGGGTGAACTTACTACCGTAAAGGTAATGTCTCCAAATCTTAAGGGCAAAAATTATAGCTCCTAACTCCAAATCATGGGTTGAATAATTCTCTTCATGATTCTTAAGTTGTCTAGACGCATGGGCTATAACCTTTTGACGTTGCATCAACACACATCCATAACCTAACTTAGAAGCGTCATAATAGACTACAAAGTCTTCAGTTCCTTCTGGTAACGCTAGTATGGGTGCGTTGGTTAATCTTTGCTTAAGAATTCTAAAGGCTTCTTCCTGTTTTGGTCCTCATTCAAACTTAACAGATTTACAGGTTAGCTTAAATAAGGGAATGGCTATTCTAGAAAAATCTCGAATAAATATTCTATAATAACCGGCCAATCCTAAGAAACTTCTAACCTCGGTTGGTGATTCAGGGGTTTTCCATTTAGTAATTGCCTCGATCTTGGTGGGGTCCACATGAATTCCTTCATGATTGACTAGATGTCCAAGAAATTGTACCTGTTCTAACCAAAACTCGCACTTTGAAAACTTTGCATAAAGCTTTTCTTTTCTCAATAAACTTAGAAGTGCGTGTAAATGCTCTGCGTGTTCTTCTTTACTCCTAGAGTAAATGAGAATATCATCTATAAAAACAATTATGAATTTATCCAAATATGGCTTACATATTCGGTTCATCATGTCCATAAATGCAGCTGGGGCATTGGTTAAACCAAATGGCATGACAATAAATTCATAATGGCCATACCTTGTTCTAAAAGCGATCTTAGGAATGTCCTCTTCCTGTACCTTTAATTGATGATATCCTGACCGTAAATCGATTTTCGAGAAAAATCGAGCTCCTTGCAATTGATCAAACAAATCATCGATTCTCGGTAATGGATACCGATTTTTAATCGTGACCTTGTTCAATTCACGGTAGTCAATGCATATACGCATTGATCCGTCTTTCTTCTTGACAAATAAAATCAGTGCTCCCCATGCGATGAACTTGGCTGTATGAATCCTTTCTCCAATAATTCGTCTAACTGTTTCTTCAGTTCCTGCATTTCTGCGGGTGCCAAACAGTAAGGTGCTTTGGCAATCGGTGTTGTTCCTGGTAGCAGATGGATTCTGAATTCAACTTCTCTGTCTGGCGGTAATCCTGTTAATTCTTCTGGAAACACATCTGGAAACTGAGATACTACTGGAATATCTTTTAGTTCTTTTCCTTTAGTGTTAGTGATTATGGAAATCAAATACACTAATGATCCTTTTCTTGTATAACTTGTTGTTTTCATCACAGAGATGAATTTCGTGGATCTAGATGGTTTATCTCCTTTAATTGTGATATTTTCACCTTTTGGTGAATTTACTTGGATTGACTTTTGATCACATAAAATATTGGCTTTATTGGCTATTAACCAATCCATTCCTAATACAACATCAAATCCTGCCAGGTTCATTGGGTAAAGGTTTGCAATAAACTTTTGATTTAAAAACTCTATTCTTGCTCCCTGCAAGATTTCAGAAATCTTAATGGTTTCCCCATTTGCTGTCTCTACTAGACATTCTTGTGGGAGTTTAGTTAATGGTTGATTGAGAAGTTTGCAAAATGAAGTATTAATAAAACTTTGGTTCGCACCAGAGTCAAATAATACTTTAGCAAAAACATCATTAACTAAAAACGTACCGGCAATCACGTCCGGAATCATATTGGCTTCTTCTGCGGTCAGCACAAATGCTCTAGCATATTTAGTAGTCTTGTTGTTCGTAGCTGGAGCTAGTTTCGGACAGTTTGGCTTGATATGACCTTGTTCTCCACAATTGTAGCATATCCTATTGTTGGGTTTCTTCCTTCATTCTTCTTCCTTGTGTCCAGATATTTTGCACAAGTTACAGTATATGGAGCATCTTCCAGAATGCTTCCTGTTGCAATATTTGCAATAAGGTGCAGAAGTAGAACCTACATTTTTCCCACGGTTGGAATTTCCAAAACGGAATTCCTGGGTAAGCCTTTGAGCTAGGTTCCTCCTCTGGTCTTCTTCTCGTGTACGAACTAATTCATTAGTCAAGGTATTTGCTAGTTCTACAGCTTCTTCTATTGTTTGAGGTCTAGCTGCATTGACTACATGCCTAATCTCACTGATTAATCCCCAGATGTAACGGGAGATTAATACTGGTTCTGGTGATGCAAGGGTTGGTACTATTCTAGCATATTCAAAGAATAACGTAGTATAACCCTTACTATCCACTCTAGTCATTCTAAGGTTTAGGAACTTATTTGCTATCTATTCCTTTTCTTTGGGAGGGCAGAATTTCCTTTCTACCATGTTTTTAAATTCCTCTCATTCCATATTGTAAACCCTGTCACTTCCCCTAGACTGGAGGATAGTGTTCCACCATTCTAAGGCTGAGTTCTTAAATAGATTGGAAGCAAACATTATTTTATCCTCTTCCGTGCACTTACTTATTTTTAAGACTGCCTCAGTCTTTTCTATCCAGCGTAGAGCTGCAACGGCCCCTTCATTGCCGAGAATTCCATTGGTTTACAAGACCAGAATTGTTTATAAGAACAACCATAAGATATGGTTCTTCTTCTTTTAGGAATGGGCACTTGAAGTATGGGTCCATTGTTCACGCTGTGTTCTGGTTCAGTTGGTCGCTTACTGCCATTGTTACTTTTATTATCTGCTTCCCTAACTGTTTTGATAATATATGGCATTGCATCTATTATCCCTTGTGCCACTATGTGTTGAATGGCACTGTTATCCACTTGGTTTCCATTATTATCATTGTTCGGGTTATCGTTGTTATTCTGGTTTTCATTATTCTGGTTTTCCTGGTTCACTTCGTTGTCCATCTGAACTTTAAACATTTGCCACATATTAATATCACAAAATAATATATAACACAATCAATCACACAACACGCATATTGATCAAAATCGTCAAACATTGCGACTTACTCTTTCTTATACTATGCATCCATATATTTTACAATACAACAACTAAAATTGAAATTACAATACTAGTAGGCATCCGTAGCTATTTTTTTTTCAAACATACACACATATTATATATTATTATTATTATTATTACTACTACTACCTCCACCATCACTGATATGGGTTCTTCCAGAACTCCATATTACGCTCGTCATACTTCCAGACGAGTCGTTCTCCGACCTGCCTCATTCTCTCGCTACTTTCTAAAATCTCCTCACCGAAGGTTCGGAGTTCTTGTACATTCTCTGCACTCATTGGGGGTGCAGGGGCTGGTACTGGGTTTGGGAACTGGGGCATGGGTTCTTGGTAAGGATAAGGATTCTCTAGAATTTCCCTAATGTATTGATCGCTATCATAGAAGGGATCTAGAGGGTCCAACCCTGGGTAGGCTGCTAAGTTTGGCATGGGTTCGTCTTCTGGTATTGTGTAGCGTTGTTGGTAATCCCTATGTTCGTCCAACCATGGGTCGTAGTTTGGGTCTAAGGGATTGGGTGCTGGTACTCTAGGTATCTCATCTGGGTTGAAATAAGGCATTGGGATTTAATTTTCTAGGTTGTTTTCAATTTCCATTGGCTGTGTAGGAAACAGTGGTAAGGGCTGGGGTGCTATGAGTTGCTCCAGGTTAGGGTCTGCAGCTGTGGTTGCTAGGATATGGAAATTTGCTAGACTCCTATTGAGCATATCCTGGGTGTGAGCATCTGTTTCTCTCTTGGCGGCTGCTACAGCACGCAGTTGTTGTAACTTTTTCATTCTTTTCCTACGTTCATGCGTTCCCCTACTGAACCATCCTCTCTTTTTAGGAGGGAATGGCTCTTCAGATTGAGTCTTAAACACGAATATCCCATCTTCATTGTCAGCTGAATACCCTGAGAGGGCAGGCTGTGAAGAGGTGCCTTCGCTCCTAAGTGAGCTGGACAATTGACGGTAGGCGTCGGAAGGCCCTTGGTCGCTCATACTGTAAACTAACAAATAGTCAAATAACACACAATAATAAAATACAATTATGCACGTATTTCCGTAGAAAATTTCCTAACACTTTAAATAAATTTTGGTGTCAGCAGAACACTTCTGTGGCTAAATCAGTGGCTTAGCTCTGATACCACCTTCTGTCGCAACCCCCGCCCCCTATCTGTCCCAGGAACGGGTGGCCGCGAGAATCAGTATCGGTGGTATCCGTGTTTATCAATTTGGTAGCGGAAATTACATCAGGACCGTAGTTAGAAAATATTTTATCAGAGTAAAATACCACACTTTCATAATACGTGGGACTAATCCTAAGTTTTAAGTACACACATTTTCATAGGGATAAACCCTATTTTATTTAATAAAAACATCTCTTTATTTAGGTAACTTTTATAGCCACTTTTCCAAGCCTTCAGTGCTGTCCAGCTGGCTTCTATTTGGCTTTCACATTTTGTTACCTGAAACGTGTTTAAAAACATTTTGTCAGTGGGAAATACTGGTGAGTGAATCCTAGTTTAATCAAGAAGAGTTTTATCATTTAACAGTATTGAGAGCGATTACAATGTTTACATCTACACAATTACTCATTCAGTATTGTCAATCCTTACTAGTGGGTCATATTACACATTGGCTAACTCTTTGTCCAATGGTAACGTGTTCCACATTTTGTATACAAAACCCCAACATACCGGCAGTAATTGAAGAATTACAAAGACTCAATCACTGCTAATCACATTGTAAAATATTTAAGGTTTTATAAAAACAGTTTATAAACAGGTTTACAAAAAGGAGATTACTCACATTGCTGTCTTAGGGTTTTCCTTTAGGGTTTCCTGGGGATTATCTATAATTTACACAAATGCACACGCGTTAGTATAATAACCTAATATTTACATTAGTAATACCCTCCCCGAGACGACATTCCAACGACTACGTCGGGCAGAACCACGACAGCAGTTACGGAACCCTAGATCAATCGGGCATCGTATCTAATACGTAACCGGGGTTATGATACTTACAACGGGGTAGAACTTCCTTATTTAGGGGGGGGGGTGGTATTATGCCCAAAAATTATGTTTACTCTTCAGAAATTCGAGAGAAAGAAAGTGTGTGAGCGATTCAACTGAACAGCCGATGCCTTCAATTTTTAGGGCTGCATTTGGACTTCGTCGCGCCCCACGTAAGAGAAGGAGGGGCCCTTCGTGGCCCACGACATAGGCTGGGTAGGCCCTAGCCTTGTCGGGTCACCGCTCTAGCATCGACGTGTGGCTGCCACGTGGCAGCTCAGGGTGCCGCCTCATTAATGAGCGCTCGCGCCCCGCGTAGACCCAGGGGTGGTCTTACGCGACCCGCTAGAGCCCTTTTATTTTTGTTTTTATTTAATTTAAATAAAAATAAAGGTATTCGAGGCCTGTTTTCGTATACGGGGTGTATTTTAGGACGTATTGGGATATTTTAAATATATTAGGGGTGTCGAAAAATATTTTGGAGGGTTGTTATAAATTACCCATGGCACGTAGATTCTTAAGTTAAAAAATTCATCCGTAAACTAGATGAAAACATTTGAAATATCACTATCAAGTAGATAACATGATTGTTCAAATTACTATAACAGTTATTAGCAAAAACAAATCGAACAGAATGCAGGTCTCTCAGAACGTGCCTTCCGTGCCCTTCTACCGACATTTCTTGTTTAATTTTTAAATGATTTTTCTTAAAAAAAACTAACAAGATAAAGTTATAACTAAAATACCATTTTTTAAAAATATTTGGAATAATCGAAAATGTAATATCTGTAACATATTTGAAAAATAGGGGAATGAAATATAAGTTGTTGTTATAAGTTATGTTCATCAAAATAGAAGAAAGTAATTTTTTGTTATATCTATTTCATCAAACATTGTACTTTGTATTACCATAAACCTAAACTTATAACATATATCATTTAATATGTTAAACCGACAATACAACCGTTTTAATGTTATTACTCCAACTCATCCTATAAATGCAAATCTTTGTAAACCAAATTTTTTCAACTTACTTTTCGCAGTACACTTGAACACTAAGCAACAAAACACAAGCCATGAAGCTTATTATTAGCATGCTTATTACCCTTTTACTAGTTATCACAACATCTGCACAGAAAGGTGAGTTTAGATGTGTGTTTGTTTATAATATATGTTATCTTTAAATAAAAATATAGATTAATCTCATCCTATAATATGTTTTTACGTATAAGAATTTCAGATATTTTTGTTAACTTTATGGATTGTGTTAGATGTTGGGATTATTAATGAAGGTGGTGAGGACGATGACATAGATCGACGCACATGTGAGGCACTTGAGAGTTTGCCGAGCGGTAACTGTGGTAGAGGAGATTGTCACACGCTGTGTACCGATTTGCATGGGAGCAGCGCTTGGGGAGAATGCTCGGGTGCAACAGAGTGTCAATGTCATTTTCATTGTTAAAAGCCTCCACGTTAGTACGTTACCTTGTTTAAGATTATCAAAAATATAGTGTAATAGAGATATTTCTTTTCATAGTGTATGCATCATAATAATGATTAAATATAAGATCGGTTTAATCGGTATTTCTTTCTAAATACAAAACGTTGTTATGGTGTTGGTTATCTATTTTGTGTAAGGTTCAATGCAACTAGGGGAATGAAATTGGTTAATGAAGAAATTTAACTTTGAACAAAAAAACAAAATGCTTTGTTTGATCTAAAATATAATAAAATTTTATAGCGCTTTCTGACAGCATGTTTAGGAAATAAACCAAACTTTCACATCTATAATGAAACGAAGATGTCACAAAAAATTGGCTGATTTGGGTTAACAAAAAGTTGCACATTGGTCAATTTATGTCCCTTCAAATCATACAACAGGTATATACTTTGGTCTCAAAGTGAACAATTGTAACACCCCATGTTACGAAAGCTAAAGTCAAAGTCAAGATTGAAGTCAAAGGAAGAAAAGATTGCTAATTGCGATCTGTCACTCCTTGCTTAATTACTGATTTGACTTCTTTGACTTGTAATCAAATCTTTTATTTTATTTGCTTTAGTTGTATTATGTGGAGTATCTGTTAATAATCGAGGTTTAATCGCATGTTTTATCGCTTTATCGCTAACCGCATCGCAGTCGCATCCGCAACTCGAATTATGCGTTCTGGATATTGTTTTACGTGTGTGTGCTATTTATGTGTTACTTGCGCATGATTATTTATGTTTATGTTTGTGGTGATTAATCGAAACGCAATCGCAACTCTATCGCAATCGAATAGCAAACGCTAAACGCAACTTATTTATGATGATTGTATGTTAGATATAGCTAGTGTTGATTTAAGCTATTCGTAATGATTATTTAATACTATCGCATCGCACTCTCGCTCAAATGCATCGCAACGCTCAACATGCGAAACGAAACGCCAAAACACAACCCGTCGGAGCCACTCGATCGAATGGCCAATCGATCGAATGGCCATCCGATCGGATTGCCATCCGATCGAGGTGCTATCTGATCGAGGTGCATCCTATTCGAAACTTGCACATTTCCCTTTTTTGGCAACTTATAAATACCCACCTGTTACATCATTTGTGATGTGACAGCTCCCTCACTCGACCAGCAGCGTTCCAGACCTCATTTCTCTCGATTTCTCGCGATTCTTGTAAGTTTTCAACCTAAATCTTGTACTTCTATGATCTACACACACTTCTTCATCTTTTTCACCTTTGAATCTCAACTTTTTACCGTGAAATCAACGGATTTGAGGTGTTCTAGGGTGATGTCATCATGCAGTCCTTATGAACTTCAAGATTTGGCTTCATTCCACCAAGAACAACTTAGATTTGAAAGATTTCCACATGAACAAACAATGTTTTCGCACAGACCTAAACCTTTTCGGAGTTAAAAAGATTGAAAGATGGTTTTCCAACTTTCTTTCAACTCTTTTACACTCAATGCACTCAAAACCGATAGAATCAGAGCTCGTTCTGACCTTCTACTCCTTCTTAGTGATGTGTTGGTCCAAGATCTGAATTCTATCCAAGAGACAACTGATTTCGGGTAAAACATGAACAATCATCTCGAACAGTTAACTGATCGGACTAGGGTGATTCCTGTTCGATCGGATCACTTGGGTCATGATGGGGTTTCTGTTGTTTAGCACGTTGTCATACTGTCTCGATCAAACCGCAAAAACTTTCAAAATAATAAAGTGCCAAGACGATCAGATCGTTGGGACGGATTGCCGTCCGATCGGATTGCCATCCGATCGGATTGCACTTGGTCTCAGCACTTAAACAATTTTCAACGTGTTCAATACATAGTCAGTTCTAACGGATTACCATCCGATCGGTAGACCATCCGATCGAGTGACAATCCTGCTGTGAACTTGTTCTCCAAAGAAATGTCTCACCGAATGGATCGCCATCCGATCGAACGACCTGAGAGGTAGAGATACTTCTCTGTTTTCAAAATGCTACAATGAAAACTTCAAAGCCATCATACACAAACACATCCTTACCAAACAAATGTCAATCCGACAGAATGGCCATCCGATCGGATGACCATCCGAACGGATTGACATCCGATCGAATGACCAACCGATCAGATTGCCATCCGATCGGATTACCATCTGACACTTAGCCACTCTTCATCATTTTACGCGTCACTCATCGCTTATGCTATCATTAACTGTTCAGGCTAATCTCTCAGCGCTCCCTTCAATCCAAGAGAGTGTTTACTTGTTAAGCACGATCTGTGAGTATACTCGATCCCTTTTTGCTTTACGCACTTTTTTGGGTGTTACATACGTTACTTATTCAAAATACAACGATCACACAACGCAAACGCTATTTATACACTGACCGTTATTGCATGTTACGTGTTATTCGATGAATGCTCGTATGTTATGTTAACACAGTGATTGTTGCCTGACACCTTAGCAACGATAGTACTATAGTTTGGACTCAGCACCTGTCGTGGACAGGGGTTGTTAAGGGCTTTACTTCACGTGTCCCAGTGGGGATGTGTGTTGCGCATTCTACAACTCGCAGTCACGTTTGTGCATATTTCTCTGTCGATAACCTACTAGCTTTCACTTTGCTACATGTTACATGCTGGTTATGCGTAAAAGATTTCGAACTCTATTATACTATTAAACTTGTATGCTCACCTTTACACTATGTGTATTGACCTTTATTTTAACGTATGTGACAGGTGTTTGGGATGCTAGGATGTTGCTTGCTTCCATGGAATCGGGTAGGAGAGTCTAGAAACAAAGACAACTTATTTATTAAATCTGAGTTGTCGGAACATGTTATTTGTCTTTGAGATATCGATGTCTGTAATAATTGAATTGCTTGATGGGTTATGGTATGGGACATAATATTAACTAACCGGTAATTTAGTGTTATGGAATTTCTCTTGGATAATCTGTTTCGCTCAGTGTCGCGCCCCGATGTTTCCGTCATCGGTTGGGGTGTGACAACAATGGGTTAAACTGGCCACTATAAATACTCGCTAAATCAAAATGGTTCTACTTGATTTAATGAAGTTTACGACGGGTCAAAACACCATTTTGGCATCTTCAATGGGCACGTTGGTATCGAGCAGCATGTTGCATGACTTCTGTTGTTTTAATATGAAGACCTCCCTAAATTTTTTTTTTTCACAAAATCACATACCTAAAAGAAAATTTCAAAATAATATGTTTCTATCCAAGAACAACCGTTTATTATAAGATTTACGATTCTTAGACACCAAAAATAGCACCACCGCCCTCTGTCATTCAAACGCCCAAAACTGAGAGGCCTCATACGTTGTAATTACCCATGGCATTTAGATTCTTAAGTTAGAAAATTCATCCGTAAACTAAATGAAAACGTTTGAAACATCACTGTCAAGTAGATAACATGATTGTACAAATTACAATAACAATTATTAGCAAAAGGGAAATTGGTTTTTAATAAACCAACCTTTGCCCCATTGGTAAATAATAATCCTACCTACAGAATTGGTAATTAATAATACTACGTTTCAATATGTTGGTACTCAATGGACCTCCGTTAGTTTTTTTTAACTGAAGTTAGTTTTTAAGTTTTATTTATTACACAAACAGTCCTTGTAGTTATAATTTACTAGTTTTAAGTTTTATTTATTACACAAACTGTCCCTGTAGTTATAAAAAAATTCATAAAAATAAAAAAAATCTAAAAAATCTAAAAAATTCTAAAAAATTCTAAAAAAATAAAAAAAAATCTAAAAAAAATCTAAAAAATCATAAAAATTCAAAAAAATCAAAAAAACTCTAAAAAAATCATAAAAATTCTAAAAAACATAAAAATCCTAAAAAAATAAAAAAAACTCTAAAAAATCAAAAAAACTCTAAAAGGTAAAAAAAATTCAAAAAAAGCAAACGTTTCGACGCGAACCGTTTCGACCCGGACCGCCACCGCCACCACCACCACCACCACCGCACCGCCACCACCACCGCACCGCCACCACCACCACCACCACCACCGCACCGCCACCACCACCACAGCACCGCCACCACCACCACCACCACCGCACCGCCACCACCACCACCACCACCGCACCGCCACCACCGCACCGCCACCACCACCACCACCGCACCGCCACCACCACCGTTTTCGAAACGGTCCGGGTCTAAACAGTACGCGTCGAAACGGTCCGGGTCGAAAACGGTCCGGGTCGAAACGGTTCGCGTCGAAACGTTTGCTTTTTTTGATTTTTTTTTATTTTTTAGAGTTTTTTTGATTTTTTAGAGTTTTTTTTATTTTTTTAGGATTTTTATGTTTTTTAGAATTTTTATGATTTTTTAGAGTTTTTTTGATTTTTTTTGAATTTTTTTTATTTTTTTAGAATTTTTTTGATTTTTTTAGAATTTTTTTGATTTTTTTTTATTTTTATGAATTTTTTTATAACTACAGGGACTGTTTGTGTAATAAATAAAACTTAAAACTAGTAAATTATAACTACAGGGATTGTTTGTTTAATAAATAAAACTTAAAAACTAACTTCAGTTAAAAAAAACTAACGGAGGTCCATTGAGTACCAACATATTGAAACGTAGTATTATTAATTACCAATTCTGTAGGTAGGATTATTATTTACCAATGGGGCAAAGGTTGGTTTATTAAAAACCAATTTCCCTTAGCAAATACAAATCAAACAGAATGCAAGTCTCTCAGGACGTGCCTTCCGTGCCCTTCTACCGACATTTCTCGTTTAACTTTTAAATGATTTTTCTTAAAATAAAAACTAACTATATAAAGTTATAACTAAAATACCATTTTTTTTAAATATTTGGAATAATTGAAAATGTAATATCTGTAACATATTTGAAAAATAGGGGAATGAAATATAAGTTGTTGTTATAAGTTATGTTCATCAAAATAGAAGAAAGTAATTTATTGTTATATATATATTTCATCAAACATTGTACTTAGTATTACCATAAACCTAAACTTATAACATATATCATTTAATATATTAAACCGACAACACAACTGTTTTAATGTTATTACCCCAACTCATCCTATAAATGCACATCTTTGTAAACCAAATTTTTTCAACTTACTTTTCGCAGTACACTTGAACACTAAGCAACAAAACACAAACCATGAAGCTTATTATTAGCTTGCTTATTACCCTTTTACTAGTTATCACAACATCTGCACAGAATTGTGAGTTTAGATGTGTGTTTGTTTATAATATATGTTATCTTTAAATAAAAATGTAGATTAATCTCATCCTATAATATGTTTTTACGTATAAGAGTTTCAGATATTTTTGTTAACTTTATGGATTGTGTTAGATGTTGAGATTATTAATGAAGGTGGAGAGGACGATGACATAGATCGACGCACATGTGAGGCACTTGAGAATTTGCCGAGCGGTAACTGTGGTAGAGGAGATTGTCACACGCTGTGTACCGATTTGCATGGGAGCGGCGCTTGGGGAGAATGCTCGGGTGCAACAGAGTGTCAATGTCATTTTCATTGTTAAAAGCCTCCACGTTACCTTGTTTAAGATTATCAAAATTTTGGTGTAATAGAGATATTTCTTTTCATAGTGTATGCATCATAATAATGATTAAGTATAAGATCGGTTTAATCGATATTTCTTTCTAAATATAAAACGTTGTCATGGTGTTGGTTATCTATTTTGTGTAAGGTTCAATGTAACTAAAGGAATGAAATTGGTTAATGAAGAAATTTAACTTTGAACAAAAACACAAAATGCTTTGTTTGATGTAAAATATAATAAAATTTATATCACTTTCTGACAGCTTGTTTAGGAAATAAACCAAACTTTCACATCTATAATGAAATAAAGAAGTCACAAAAAAATTGGCTGATTTGGGTTAACAAAAAGTTGCACATTGGTCAATTTATGTCCATTCCAATCATACAACAGGTATATGCTTTGATCTCAAAGTGAACAACGGGTTAAACTGGCCACTATAAATACTCGCTAAATCAAAATGCTTCTACTTGATTTAATGAAGTGTACGACGTGTCAAAACACCATTTTGTCATCTTCAATGGGCACGTTGGTGTCGAGCAGCATGTTGCATGACTTCTGTTGTTTTAATATGTAGACCTCCCTAAAATTTTCTTTCACAAAATCACATACCTAAAAGAAAATTTCAAAATAATATGTTTCTATCCAAGAACAACCGTTTAATATAAGATTTACGATTCCAAGACACCAAAAATAGCGCCACCACCCTCTGTCATTCGAACGCCCAAAACTGAGAGGCCTCATACGTTGTAATTACCCATGGCATGTAGATTCTTAAGTTAGAAAATTCATCCGTAAACTAGATGAAAACGTTTGAAACATCACTGTCAAGTAGATAACATGATTGTACAAATTACTATAACAATTATTAGCAAAAACAAATCAAACAGAATGCAAGTCTCTCAGGACGTGCCTTCCGTGCCCTTCTACCGACATTTCTCGTTTAATTTTTAAATGATTTTTCTTAAAATAAAAATTAACTATATAAAGTTATAACTAAAATACCATTTTTTAAAATAATTGGAATAATTGAAAATGTAATATCTGTAACATATTTGAAAAATAGGGGAAATGAAATATAAGTTGTTGTTATAAGTTATGTTCATCAAAATAGAAGAAAGTAATTTATTGTTATATCTATTTTATCAAACATTGTACTTAGTATTACCATAAACCTAAACTTATAACATATATCATTTAATATGCTAAACCGATAATACAACCGTTTTAATGTTATTACTCCAACTCATCCTATAAATGCACATCCTTGTAAACCAAATTTTTTCAACTTAGTTTTCGCAGTACACTTGAACACTAAGCAACAAAACACAAGCCATGAAGCTTATTATTAGCATGTTTATTACCCTTTTACTAGTTATCACAACATCTGCACAGAAAGGTGAGTTTAGATGTGTGTTTGTTTATAATATATGTTATCTTTAAATAAAAATGTAGATTAATCTCTTCCTATAATATGTTTTTACGTATAAGAATTTCAGATAATTTTGTAAACTTTATGGATTGTGTTAGATGTTGGGATTATTAATGAAGGTGGTGAGGACGATGACATAGATCGACGCACATGTGAGGCACTTGAGAATTTGCCGAGCGGTAACTGTGGTAGAGGAGATTGTCACACGCTGTGTACCGATTTGCATGGAAGCGGCGCTTGGGGAGAATGCTCGGGTGCAACAGAGTGTCAATGTCATTTTCATTGTTAAAAGCCTCCACGTTACCTTGGTTAAGATTATAAAAAATGTGGTGTAATAGAGATATTTCTTTTCATAGTGTATGCATCATAATAATGATTAAGTATAAGATCTGTTTAATCGATATTTCTTTCTAAATACAAAACGTTGTCATGGTGTTGATTATCTATTTTGTGTAAGGTTCAATGTAACTAGAGGAATGAAATTGGTTAATGAAGAAATTTAACTTTGTACAAAAACACAAAATGCTTTGTTTGATGTAAAATATAATAAAATTTTATAGCACTTTCTGACAGCATGTTTAGGAAATAAACCAAACTTTCACATCTATAATGAAATAAAGAAGTCACAAAAAATTGCCTGATTTGGGTTAACAAAAAGTTGCACATTGGTCAATTTACGTCCATTCAAATCATACAACAGGTATATGCTTTGATCTCAAAGTGAACAACGGGTTAAACTGGCCACTATAAATACTCGCTAAATCAAAATGGTTCTACTTGATTTAATGAAGTGTACGACGTGTCAAAACACCATTTTGTCATGTTCAATGGGCACGTTGGTGTCGAGCAGCATGTTGCATGACTTCTGTTGTTTTAATATGTAGACCTCCAGAAAATTTTCTTTCACAAAATCACATACCTAAAAGAAAGTTTCAAAATAATATGTTTCTATCCAAGAACAACCGTTTAATATAAGATTTAAGATTCTAAGAGACCAGAAATAGCACCACCACCCTTTGTCATTCAAACGCCCAAAACTGAGAGGCCTCATACGTTGTAATTACCCATGGCACGTAGATTCTTAAGTTAGAAAATTCATCCGTAAACTAGATGAAAATGTTTGAAACATAACTATCAAGTAAATAACATGATTGTTCAAATTACTATAACAGTTATTAGCAAAAAACAAATCGAACAGAATGCAGGTCTCTCAGGACGTGCCTTTCGTGCCCTTCTACCGACATTTCTTGTTTAATTTTTAAATGATTTTCTTAAAATAAAAACTAACTAGATAAAGTTATAACTAAAATACCATTTTTTTAAATATTTGGAATAAATGAAAATTTAATATTTGTAACATATTTGAAAAATAGGGGAATGAAATATAAGTTGTTGTTAAAGTTATGTTCATTAAAATAGAAGAAAGTAATTTATTGTTATATCTGTTTCATCAAACATTGTACGTAGTATTACCATAAACCTAAACTTATAACATATATCATTTAATATGTTAAACCGACTATACAACCGTTTTAATGTTATTACTCCAACTCATCCTATAAATGCACATCTTTGTAAACCAATTTTTTTCAACTTACTTTTCGCAGTACACTTGAACACTAAGCAACAAAACACAAGCCATGAAGCTTATCATTAGCATGCTTATTACCCTTTTACTAGTTATCACAACATCTACACAGAAAGGTGAGTTTAGATGTGTGTTTGTTTATAATATATGTTATCTTTAAATAAAAATGTAGATTAATCTCATCCTATAATATGTTTTTATGTATAAGAATTTCAGATATTTTTGTTAACTTTATAGATTGTGTTAGATGTTGGGATTATTAATGAGGGTTGTGAGGGCGATGACATAAATCGACGCACATGTGAGGCACTTGAGAATTTGCCGAGCGGTAACTGTGGTAGAGGAGATTGTCACACGCTTTGTACCGATTTGCATGGGAGCGGCGCTTGGGGAGAATGCTCGGGTGCAACAGAGTGTCAATGTCATTTCCATTGTTAAAAGCCTCCACGTTACCTTGTTTATGATTATCAAAAATATGGTCTAATAGAGATATTTCTTTTCATAGTGTATGCATCATAATAATGATTAAGTATAAGATCGGTTTAATCGATATTTCTTTCTAAATACAAAACGTTGCCATGGTGTTGGTTATCTATTTTATGTAAGGTTCAATGTAAGTAGAGGAATGAAATTGATTAATGAAGAAATTTAACTTTAAACAAAAACACAAAATTCTTTGTTAGATGTAAAATATAATAAAATTTTATAGCACTTTTTAACATGTTTAGGAAATAAACCAAAGTTTTACATCTATAATGAAACGAAGAAGTCACAAAAAATTGGCTGATTTGGGTTAACAAATAGTTGCACATTGGTCAATTTATGTCCATTCAAATCATACAACATGTATATTGTCACACCCCCAAAATACCACATGTTGAATACCCCACGAGGCGTGTGACGTACCAGGATCAAGCCACTAATCACATTGAACTAACAGTAATAAAATAATTTCGAAATCTAATTCAACGTGAAAAGTGTAATTCAAAATATCTGATTAAAACAATATACGTTCAGCGGAAGCATTTGCAATAGTTCTAAGTATCTGAAAACAACTTGTTCGCAAAACATAGCATAACATCAGATATGATAACAACGGCACGACCCATTACATCCACAGCTCCTCCGATTGCAAATTCCGTTTCATGAAGTCACCTAACGACCTGTAAGCATGCAGAAAAAGTGTATCAGCATAAAGCTGGCGAGTTCACAATTTTGTTTAACGCAATGTTGGTAAATGTTTAGGTTAAAGGCATGCCAATAATATACTCGTTACCGAAGTGACGTTATGTTTGTTTGCCCTCATCAATGCCCTAGATAGTGACAGAGAGTAGAGAGGGCTTGCCCTAGATCCAGCGAAGTTATAGGTGCGGCAAGGGAGGTTGTGGTTGCAAGGGAGGCAATGATGGACGGCGGGTGCAGGGGGAGCGGTGATGGACGGCAGGTTGCAGGGGGAGCGATGATGGACGGCGGGTTGCAGGGGAGGCAGTCAAGCAGGGGTGGGTACCGTGGTGATGGTTGGTGCAGTAGAGTTGGGGTGGTCGGTAGGTGGGGGTGGAAGCGGTGAAGGCTGAGGTGCGGTGGGTGGCGGCGGTGAAGGTTGTAGGGTGGTGGTGGTGGTGGGTTGAGAGAGATTAGAGAGAGATTGGGTTGTCGTGGTGACTGGTGGTTACAGAGAAAGGGAAAAGAGTTTAGATTTTTTTTTATTTTTCAGTTTTGAAGATACAGTTCCTCAATAATAAGTCTTTACAATATAACCCCTATGAATGTGAGATGACAAGTATACCCTCATGTGCTAGGCACATGACTATACTTAACAAAAAAATCTGACTGAGTTAAGCTTAAAAGGCAAACCGTGCAAGATTTTGAAATATAAAGTACAAAACTCAACTTTTCCGCTAAAGGAGAGCGCCTGTAATTTGGTGTAAACATGAAGGACAAAACTTGTAATTTACTCTTCAAACTAATCATTAGGAACTAAACCTCTGATTTCACTACTTTTCTTCGCTAAATCATTTGCCAATGTTACAAGATTTTAATAATGATACCAACCTGATCAAAACACCTGAGAATCAAACAATCATGAACCATGCAACAAAAAGTTATAAGACAAGAAAACATTAACCGGTTGCATAAACAACTAAGGCTATCAACCAAGAATCAAACATTGACCGAATTTCAACCGTTTGACATGTTCTCCAATGAGTAAAAACTTCCACCTTTAGGTTTGACATTACATATGCACAAACACCTAAAAGAAATTGTGAACTAAATGAATTAAAATCAAGTAAACAAGCACATTAAATACAAAATGCTAATGCTGCAGGTATGAAGGGATAAGTCAGTTAAAGAAAACAAAACCTAGCATCCCCTATCAAGCCATGTCATCTAAAATTAAAATAAAACGAATTTTACTGTTGCACTAAAGTTTGTTTTTGGCATAAATGCTGAACGACCACAAATTCAGAGACATGTCCAGCTAGAGTCAAAACACTAGAAGACCTTACATGGGATTCTTAAATTTAATATCTATGAATCTATAAATGCAGTGAGAATAGAAACAGAAACTTGAAGTGGTTTGTCATAACATATTACATAATCTTTTCTTGCAAAAATAAGATCATGTGGGTTCAAATATTTGTTTTTAATAAGTTTGAGTAAATGACATAAACACTGTGTGACTAGGGCCAAACCACAAGGACTATTTTTGTTTAGTTGACTCTAAAATAAACAAGTCAAAAGGGCCTTAACCCCTATGTCAACCGCTTAAAGTTGCTAATGACTACTTTACCATCAACAAGATAACTCCATAAAAAAAAAATAAAAAAAAAAAAAAAAACCAGAACTCAGAGATAAGACAAGAGTGTTCAACTTTTAGACAATGAAAAGGGATCTTTTTGATATATCAAGAAGTAATTGCACTTTGATCTCTATACCTTTCTTTCCTGCTCAAACACCCATCTCTTCATCATCCTCGTCATCAACTAACGTATCTAACTGATCAAGCAGAATTAAAGAGTCTGTGTACGAGGTCACGAGTGATGAAAAACATTCGCCTTTAATCCCAAGATCAATCATGTGTTCTAAGATGGGGTTATAAACTTTAATTACATCAATGTTACCATCTGTTATTCTCATCATAAGGTCACCATTGCTTGTAAATTCAAGTGGCATACTTGATATATTTGGTACCTTAATGGTTAAAAGACTTGTGAGCGATTTTGAATCACTATAATCGATCATCCACACTTCATATACACTGTCCATTATCCACTCTTGAAGCACAACAAGAGAATCACGTAGCTTTAATAAATACAAGTACCTTGGATCGTGAAATGCTAACTTATTTGGGAGGTATATCTCTCCAAATTCTTCACTTGACAAATCAAATGAAATAAGAAGCTGAAATATAGTATCACTTGTAGTTACTTTAGCACCAAACCAATAAATAGAACCATCAATAATTACCTGAGAGTGAGGCCAATGAAGTCCACTCAAATTATCAGACGGATTACTAGATATGATTCTCCAAACCCCTGAGCTTAAACTGAAAACCTCAACCTGCCAACGGCTACTGTAAGTTTCATCTTCCATCTCCCTATGCATGCGTCTATCATTGATCTTTACAATCTTAGGGTCACTAGTTGCTGAACAAACCCCAAACCCAAAAGCAGTACCCGCATATCGATATACATCAGGCACATCTATAGCAACTGATTTTCTAATAGATGGGTTCCAAAGAACAGCCTTTGGCATTCCAGATCTATATTCAACATCATCTTGATACCGATAATAACCGAATAGACAAAGCACTCCATGAGAGGAACCAACGATAATCGAATCCCAAAGTAGGTTAACGGACGAAGGAACAGTAAGGGAATCCATGTGTCGGGGGGATACACCATCATATTCAATCGAAGCATATGTTTCCAAAGCGTATAGATTGTCCCTTATAAGCTTGTTGTACCTTATAAGCAAGTGTTGCGGTTGATCATGGTTGTGAACGGTGTAATCAGCAACGAAATCAGACGAATCGATAACAGATTTCCATGCTTTTGAAACAGATCTGACCTTAATCAATGATCTTATACAAAGTCTTTTGATGATTTCCACTTGAATTTCGAAAGGTATGTGATCGGACATTTTGCTTTCAGGGCATGAATAATTTTTGGAGAGGGTAAGGCTGGCATCAACTGTGATCGATGATCGGAAAAAAAAAAAAACGTTTAATGAAAAGCGATTTATACAAGGCTTAAAACAATAATCATTTCAGCAGCCAATAAAAGTAGCAAATTTGACAAAAATCACTCACTTATTACGCCTGCAAAGGTGAATGCTAACATTAATAAAAGGTAAAACTAGTACATGTTGTAACGATTCTGTGAAGCATTACATCGAACACCTGGTGTACCAATGTCCAATATTACCATTTTTTTCTTAAAGGGTAATCACATGAGCACAAAAGGATAGACAAAATACCATATTTAACACGAAGTAACTAACAGGTACATGATATTCACATTTTTTTTTATAAAAATTTAGGGTTTACACATTACAATATTAACAGCAAACTTAGAAATTAACGCCTACCAGGTTCTCCAAAATTGAGAGGTCAGAGATGGTGGTCACCCGTCACCGTCAGAAAGCTGTCGGAGTAGGGTGGTCGCCGCCGAAGCACGTCGGAAAGCGGTGGTGCAAAGGCGGTGGGTGGACTTCAGTTTTGAATTTTTGATATGATGTTAAGTTATACGAAAAAGAAAAGAGGAAAAAACTTAAAAAACAACAACAAAAAAAAAAAAAAAGTAAACTGCCAAAATGGTCCCGAGTTTGATCATTTTTGCTACTTTAGGGTGAGCGGGGCACCAGCGGGGAGTGGCCGCGGTGACCCAATTCCCCCAGCGGGAACACCGCCGCCATCCCTGCGGTGACCCAATTCGGGGAGGGTGGTCGGGGGGAGTTCACCGAAGAAGGGGAGGGTTGTTGGTGGGGCCAGCCTCATTTTCAACCAATCAGTGATTTTCTTTTTTTTTTCTTTTTTTTTTAATAAAAAAATAAGTCACCTAAGAGGGGAGTGCCACCATCAAATTGGGGTGTGAGGGGAGTTTAAGAGGGAAGTTGACGTGGCATAACCTGATTGGGTGTGCGTAAGAGAGGGGACTCCCCTCTTAGGGGAGTGCCCCGCTCACCCTTAGGCCAAAACTCAAACCTTTTGAATCTGGTTTTCTGTGATTTCAATTTTATTGTCATTTTCATCCAAAATCAAAATCTAGTCAGATTTTTCAGTTAACATCCAGTTTTTTTGTAATTTTTCTCCCTTTTAATGAAGAGCAAAATGGTCTTTTAATGTTTTATTATAACAAATTAAAAAAAAATGTGTTAATTTTGCCCTTTATTAAAAGGGTGGAAAAAGACAAAAAAACTTGGATGTTAACTAAAAAATCTAAGCAGATTTTGCTTTTTAATGAAAATGACAACAAAACTGAAACCAAAAGGAGCCAGAATCAAAAGTTTTGAGTTTTGGATTAAAATGACAAAAATGACCAAATCTTAGGACTATTTTGGCAGTTTACTCAAAAAAAAAAAGGAGGAATAGAAGTTCTGTAAAATCAAATATAAATAGGTCTTTAACATATAAAATAGTTTTTTCCCTATTACTTATTGCAAAATGTAAAAAAAGAAAAAGAAAAAATTGTTCTACTAGTGTAAAATCATATATTTTTTTTTTTTTTTTTTGGATTTTGCACTAAAATCCGTGTTTAATAAATAGAGAAAAAAAATTCAAAAAACAATAAATCACTCTCACTTCTTACGTTAAGTGTATTTTGTATATTAAGACTAATTTGTATAATAACTTAACCCAATAGTAATGGAATTATGGAAATAAGACATTCTTGAGTAAAAAAAGAGGGATCAAATAAATATTATAATAACTAATTAGTTACTTAAGATTGTTTGGTTTGTAAAATGTTTTTAGGTTATGTGTGGTCCATTAATGCCCCCATGTTAAGTCAACATGGGGTGTTAAACACCATGCCTCTCCACCATTAAGGGTCTTTAATGGCCCTCTCGCCATCCGGATAACAAACGTTAAAGGGAAGTGGGGGTCATGCCAGTTGCAACCAATCACCCTTTAATACACTTAAGTATGAAGTCTTTGGATTAAATCTCACAAGGAGCAAAAGATTCGCCGTTAAAAAAAGCTCAACAAACAAGTTTCATGAAATTTAAATACTTCAATACAAAAAGCATTAAAATACTTAAAAACATTCAATTTAAATTTAACAATATTCGTTTGCACCAACTGCAATGCACACTCTTGAGCACATTTCTTCCCTCGTATATTTGGGCACTCTCCACACACACATGTTTAAAAGTTGTGATCACTTGGTTGAATGCATCTTAAACAACAAAGACATTCAAACCCGGGTTGAAACACAATATTAAAATATGGGAACATGTTGTAAACTAAAATCTATGTTAATTAACACATTAATTAATGATTTGTTTCACTTTAGGAATACTAGCTCCTAAGACCATGTGTAGTGGAAGACACCAATAATGCCCCCACTCTTGGGCTTTTTGCGTCATGTGACAGTCCGGTTAGCAATGGGGCATTACGGGACGTTTTTCTAAAATGGGTGTAGTGGGGATGTGGGGGATTATGTAATAGAATTAAATAAAAAAACCATCAAAAAAATGTCATAATTTGAAAAGGGGCAAGATTGGAGCGTTTTTTAAAGCACGCCTGGGGGAATTGTTTTGAAAAAAAAACGCCCACGTGTGGGGGGTGGGGGCTTTTTTTTGGGAAAAAACACCAAAAACCCCACTACGGGTGGTCTAATAAGACATCACAGGTGATTTACAGACTGGATTTCCTGCACTTTGGAAGATCAAGCAACAATGTTCTTGAACTCTCCATAAACATCAATCTCATAAATCCATATACAGAAAAAAAAAAAAAAAAAAAAAAAAAAACACAAACTTGGGCGCACACATATAAGGGGGGCGCTTTTAATACAAACATACTCAGTAAAATCCCACTCATAGCAAGCTATTTGTCAGGTTGGGGGAGGATGTGATGGGGGCAAACATTTCCTCTATCCCAGAAGATAGAGAGGAACCGCTAGACCCCGGCTCAAGACATTAATAATGAAATTAACTAAATAGCCAAATAAAGCTATAAATCGTTAAGTGTTATGAACTATGAAGGAAGGCTGTATATCAACTGCACCACAACTAGTAGCCTCATACTTTGTTTGCCAGTTAACAAGAATTGAGTATGTAACAAAAGGGAGAAAGAAAAGCGGTTATCCGCTTACAGTTAGAACAACAAATGCATATAAGATTCTAGACTTGAGTTGTGTTCACTGAGCACCAAAGTGAAAGGTCAAAATCTGTGACGGACCATCTTCTCCAACTGAAATTTCCATTTACGAATCCAAGCATATGCAAGCATTATGGGGCAAGGACTTCCTTAACATAGAATCTGTAAGGGTAAATACATTAAATTTGAGATACTATCAAGTCAAATAAACAAGATTCATTAGAAGCATCAATACTTATCAAAAAAAAAAAGCAAGCATGTCATAAACCTAAAACAGCCTCAGTGGTTTGACCTTTGACTGAAGACTGTGCCAGGCAGGTCATGTAACAAGTTGAAACAGGCCTGGCCAGGACGGGTTGACCGGCACAAACTTTTTAAATTTTATAAAGATATATAATGAATTAATCATGATTGCAAAAATGACATCATTACAATAACTATCCAAATTTTTGGATAAAAAGATTTTGAAGAGGTTGTTTACATGTATGCTTTAAATATAGACTTTGACCGACTTTCAACCGTTTGATCCATTCTCCAATGAGTAAAAACTTCCACCTTTAGGTTTTGACATTACATATGCACAAACACCTAAAAGAAATTGTGAACTAAATGAATTAAAATCAAAGAAACAAGCCCACTAAATAAACCATCAATCTTATCATCTAATAATACAAAATGCTAGTGTTGCACCTATGAAGGGATACGTCAGTTAAAGAAAACAAAACCTAGCATCCCCTATCAAGACATGTCATCTAAAATGAAAATAAAATGAACTTTACTGTTGCACTAGAGTTTGTTTTTGGCATAAATGCAGAACCACCGCAAATTCGGAGACATGTCCTGCTAAAGCCAAAACATTAGAAGAATTTATATGGGATTCTTGAATTTAATATCTATGAATCTCTAAATGCAGTGAGAATAGATACAGAAAATTGAAGTGGTCTGTCATAAAATATTACATAATCTTTTCTTGCAAAAATAAGATCATGCGCGTTCAAATATTTGTTTTTAATAAGTTTTGAGTAAATGACATAAACATTGTGTGACTAGGGCCAAACCACAACGACTATTTGTTTAACTAACTCTAAAAATAAACATGTCAAAAGGGCTTTAATCCCTATGTCAACCGCTTAAGGTTGTTAAAATCTTCTTGACTATCAACAAGATATTTCCAGACAGTAATGTGCAAAAAAAAAACAGAACTCACAGATAAGACAAGGGTGTTCACCTTTAAATAACGAAATGGGATCTGTTTGAAATATCATGAAGTAATTGCTCTTTGATCTCTATACCTTTCTTCCTTTCTCAACACTAATCTCTTCATCCTCCTCGTCATCAACTACTGTATCTAACTGATCAAGCAGAATTAAAGATTCTGTGTACGAGGTCACGACTAATGTGTAACATTGGCTTTCAATCCCAAGATCATTGATGTGTTCTGAGAAGGGGTCATAATCTATAAGCACTTCAATATCTCCAGTGTTATTTTCCATTCTCATCATAAGTTCACCGTTCCACCTAAATTCCAATGGCCGACTTAAACAATATGATGGTTTGTCAATGGTGAAAACCTTTGTAAACGATTTTGAATCACCATTTTCCATCATCCACACTTCAATTATATCATCTATTAACCACTCCTGTAGTACAGCAAGACAATCACAAAGGTTGAATACATGCAACCCCATTGAATCATGGAATGCTAACTCATTAGGGAGGTATATCTCTCTAAATTCTTCACTTGTCAAATCAAATGAAATAAGAAAACAAAATCCAGTATCACTACCAATGGCGTCTCCAACAACAAACCAGTAAAAAAAACCACGTATGGTTACCTGAGAGCGAGGCCATTTAATACCAACCAAACTATCAGACAGATTACCATATGAGCTTCTCCAAACCCGTGAGCTTAAACTAAAAACCTCAACTTGCCAACGGCTGCTACAAGTTACACCTTTCATCTTCCTTTCGGTAATCTTTACAATCTTAGGGTCACTAGTTGCGGGACAAACCCCAAAACCAAGAGCATCTCCTCCATACGGATCCACATCAGGTACAGGGATAGCAACTGATTTTCTAATCGAAGGATTCCAAAGAACAGCCGTCGCCTCTCCAGGATATTCAGCATCATCTTCATACCGATAAAAACCGAACAAGCAAACCAATCCACAAGAGGCACCGACGACAAATGAATTCCAAAGTAGGTCAATCGACAAAGGAACAACAAGAGAAACCTTGTTTTGGGGGAACGTATCATCCTCTACAATCGAATCATATGTTTCCTCACCGTACACATTGTAGTACTTTATAAGCAAATGTTGCGGTTGATCATGGTTATAGACGGTGTACTCAGCAATGAAATCAGAAGACTCGATAACACATTTCCATGCTTTTGAAACAGATCTGACCCGAATCAATGATCTTATAGGAAGCCTTTTAATGATTTCCACTTGAATGTCGAAAGGTATGTGATCAGACATTTTGATTTCGGGGTATCAATTGCGATCGAAACCGTTTAATGCAAAGTAGCAAATAATAACCATTTCAGCAGCAAATAAAAGTAGCAAATTCGACAAAATCAATCACTTATTTCGCCTGCAAAGGTGAATGCAACATTAATAATATGTAAAACTAGTACATTTTGTGTGGAGCATTATGTCGAACACCTGGTGTACCAATGTCCAATATTATCAAATAGAGAGCAATTACATGAGAATATAAAGACAGACACGGTACCATTTAGGGGTTTACAGATTACATTGCCTAACTCAGTCTAAAAATCTGGTTATAAACAGTGGTATTTTTGGCATAACTATTGCGTAGTGATAACCAGGGGTAGTTTACAACATAATTTATAAACCTTATAATAATTTAATGCCAAAAATACCCCTTATTATAAACTGGTTTTTAGACTAAGTTAGGCAATGTGATAAAATGGCAAGAAAAAAGAAAAGTCAGGGACCTAGAGGAGAAAAAAAAACTATTTGGACTAAAATGGCAATTTTGACAAAAACTCAGGGATTAAAATGGCAATATGACAATATGAAAGACTTGTTCTTCCTATCTCCTACATGACTTCTATGATAAACAAAGAGGTTCCTAAATGGGGGATTCATCCTCCTACCTCATGCTTGACCTATTTGACAATATGAACATTATATAATACTTATATATTATCCAAATAATCGAACCTTTGATGATGAATTAGTGTTCATTTGTTAAAGTATTAGATTATATCATCTAAGACTTAATAACTTGTTATGATTCTAATGGGTATTTTACCCATGAAAACATTCTAACCCTTGGGTTTCATAGTGTCAAACAAGTATTATATGACTAAATGATTGCTTTTGCATATGTTATTTTCATGTACCTTTAAATCTCCGAATCTATAATCTTCCGTAAAATCTCCATACTCATCCACCTTATGTTTCCTCGTGTAGGAGGACAAGATGCTCCAAATTAACCTACCAACAACTATCGCGTAATTTACAAGTGGAAAGCTTACAAAACCGTGAGTATACTCGAACCCCCTTTTTCGTTTACCACTTTTGGGGCGTAACATGTTAAACTATAAATTACACACAAACTTTACTCTTTATGCATGCACAAAACAATCCAAATACATGAATACTATGTTGTTATACTTGATGCATATACTTGGGTGATTCTTATGTGATACAATGGTCATTAGCTTTATACGAGCCTCCATTTAACATGTATAGCACTATAGGAGTAACGCACCACCCGTGAACGAGAGGTCATGTTAAATTATATTCTTTATTGCGTAAACAGATGGTTGACTAAAAAGATTCCATGCCATGTATGTTGATCTTGAATAACCTAAGTTGCCATGAGGATTCGTTTTTAAACTTTGACACATATACTTATACTTAAACATGTATACTCGCATTTGCTTTTGCATTGAACTTTATTTTAAACATGTTATAGGTTGAGAGCATGAGTGTAATTTCTAAAAGTTGAGGACTATATGTGTTATTTTGACAAACCACAGGGACTATTCGGGCATTTTACTCTTAACAAAAAGAATTATTACAGTTCAAGAACTGTATGATATCTCGATTAAAGTTTACGTAAGGATGTTCAAAATTTTGAAATCGAAGCATTCGAAATTCGATTCGATTATCAAGAATTCGTTTTGATTATAAGCATTCAAATTTGAATTCGATTCAATTCGAGTCAAGTAAATCAATTACGAATTTATAATTTCAAATTCGATTTGATTCAAAATTCGAATAAAAATTACACATTTTTATATATAATACATATATAACTTTTATTGGGCTATACTATAAATTATCTTCAAAATTTATTCAAAGTATTAAAATTACCCATTACCAAACCCACTACATTACCCATAACTAAAACCTAAGTAACAAATCTATCAATATATTTCTAACCCTAAAAATATTAAATTGTAATGTGGAGTGGTTATTTCCGACTTCTCATTTTGAATTTTAGACTCATGGTACTTTATTTGGAACTTTTTAATATGATATCGTGTTTTATGACTGCTTTAAAATATGTGTTTCATTTTGATAATTTTTTTACATGTTTTAAAAGAATCTGAATCAAATCGAATATATTCGAATTCGAATTTTTAATTGAATACGAATTGGGTTTTTTATTCAATTCGAATCGAATTCGGTATGTTTTAATTGAATTCGAATTCAAGAAAACACGGAATGTGTTAATTGAATAATAATAAAACAAATTTTTATAAAACTTTTTATGGAATGTTTAGAAAATAAACGAAACACGCATATCTATAGTAAAACAAAGAAGATGCATAAAAAATGAGTTGTTTTGGACTAACAAATTGTTGCATTTGGGTAAATTTGGGTCAAATCAAATTATACAACGGGTCAATTATGATCACAAATTACACAAACAGGTTATAACTTGTCACCAATAAAAACTTGTTAAATGTAAATGGAACTTCGAAAATATACACAAAACACTTATAGACAACTCAACGCCATTTCTCGTTTGATATTTAGTTAACATATTCTACATATAAATAACTAGTTGAAGATTTAACTAAAATACGATTTTAATGTTGATCAGTTCTGTTTAAATATAATGGAAAATATGAAAACATACCTGTGATTGCAGACATGCCAGCAGAGAATCCAGTCAGAGAAGTAGCCATTGAGTTTGACATCATTGTTAGCTTGATCTGGTTCCTCCTTAGGGTGCAAAGTAATGATGGTGATGACTGGTGAACCGAAAAAGGGTATTCGGTTTTGGGAGAGAGAGAGGCGATAATGATGTTAATGAATTAATCAAGACGTCTTACCATGTAACCTCTATAATAGTCTCCTTATATATGCACCCAAGAGGAAACCCAATTAGTTAATAAGAGTAATATGGTTCATCAACAATTACCAACTAATTATTTAATGGATTGTTATATATTTTGATCTATATAATATAAATGATTATAATGGCTATAAGATTAAATATATTAAATATTATCAGGGCTGGCTCTTGGGCCGGCCAATCCGTGCTGTCGCTCGAGACCCAAATTGTTAAAGGGCCCTAAAAGTTTTTATAAGTTTTTATATATATAGTAAATTATGTATATAATATACGTATTGATTTATTGTACATAAAATTGTTGGTGGTGGAGTGAAAAAACCATCTCAAGATAATGTAAAGGTCTCAAGTTCAAGGTTGCCAACACCATGAAGGTCTAATTTTTTTTAATTCATTTCCCCTTATCACAATTTTGGGCCCAGTTTTTTATCTCGTCCGAGGCCTAAATTATTTTGAGAGTTTTCGGAGACGACTTTGAACATTATGATAATAATATTTAATCTTACATTTAAAGGATTTATAAAAGTAAACAATACAATATTTGTATCATATATGGAAAAAATAATAAAAGAAAGATATGTAAGTTATGTTAATCAAAACATAAGACAACTATTCATTGTTGTATATATTACATTAAATTTTGTCTTTTGGAAGGAAAAAAAAAGAAAGATATATAAGTTATGTTCATCAAAACATAAGACAACTATTCATTGTTATATATATTACATTAAACTTTGTCTTTTGAACATATACTAGTTGTAGGACCCGTGTGAGCATACGGGTAGGTTTAATAACCATCGAAATCAAATACTACAAAATAGATTATAATACATCATTTAAATTGTTTGCGTTTAGTTACATATCTTTATGAATGAACTCCATTATCACTTCCGTTTGCGTTTAGTTACATATCTTTATGAATGAACTCCATTATCACTTCCACTTCACTCACTTGCTGTTGCATGAAAAAAACACATAAATCAGTTTCATAATATCACCATAAACCATAAATTAATTCAAGTTTTTCTTGTATGCGTATGTATAAGATACCTGTGAAGCAAAATGCTTTTGGATAGCATTAACCAGCTGTTCTTTTATAGGATTTGAATGAATGTTTCCCTAAAATTATTAAATCAGTTCCAATATAAGCTCATAAATGTGTTTTCTGTGTGTGGGTTTTTTATTTTTTTGGGTGGGGGGCGACTTACAAGGTTGAAGGTGCTATAATATCTGTTGGTGCATCCGTCTGTCGACTTCGTCTTGTATCGAGTCTTGTATGTTTGTAAATAGATCAGGGCACGTTATACGAGAAAAATGTCAAATATAGGGTGAGAGGCAATTTCACACGGAATTAGAAGTTGTAATTCCGTTTGAAATCACCATGTCATGTTCAAACGAAATCAGTGATTCCGCTTGAATGTGATTTCGCTTGAGGATGTTTCAAGCGGAATTACCTTGCCTATATATATGTGTCTGCTGATTTCGTTTGAAGTAGTTCTGAGATTCCGTTTTGAGAGCCGAAGTGTCTACTCGCTGTAAATCTTTGTCAAATCAATCTAAAGACAGTTTAAAGTGTATATCTAGCTGAATTGAACTCGATACGTTTGTTTCCACCACTCGTATTGAGAAAAACTCTTCTGATCGACTCGTTTGGGTCACAACACGATCCTTCAAGTGGTATCAGAGCTTAGGAGGAAGAGTTCTTACCAATTTAGCTGCAATTTCTAATTTCTACACCTTCTTTTTCAAAATTTACAACTTTTCACGGTTAAAATCGGATAATTTTTCCACATTACACGCGCAATAGTGTTTTAACAAATCCTTGAGAAAATTGGACTTAAATTCGATCTAAAATTGGTAAATTTGATAATTTTGCTTGAAAAACAGCTCGAGATGATGATGTCAGCAGCATTTCACGTGGAATTAGACCTTAATTTCGCTTGAAACTGGTATTTCGCTTGAGTGATTCCGTTTGAAATCAGCTATTCCGCTCCAAACTGTGATTCCGTTTGAACATTTCACACGAAATTAGTGATTTCGTTTGAAAGGGTGTTAGTTCACACGGAATTAGGTATTTCGTTTGAAAAGGTATTCCGCTTGAAAGGGTATTTCGCTTGAAAGGGTTATTTCGTTTGGAAGTTGTTGATTTCGTTTGAAAGGGTTATCTCGCACCAAAGGTTATTCCGTTTGAAAACAGTGATTGTGAATTTTTGAAAAACCGAAACATGGAAGAGGAATTTTATAATGCATTTGCTACTACCCCGACTACTCCGGCTAGTGTTACTTAGAACTTAAACATGGAAAATGAAATGGGCACTATACAAAAACCGCCAAAGCTTATGAACATTGAAGAGTATAAAGGATGGGATGAACGATTCGAAAATTGGGTGCAAGCAAATTATTTGGATGCTTGGGAGTGTGTTGAAACAAAATATGTTAGACCTTTGAATGATGAGGAAGAGGAGATTGCTATTAAAGATCTAAGTGTTGATGATAGAAAGAAATACAAAAAATGAAAAGATGATGATTAGTCTATTGCATCAAGCAGTTAAAGAAGATATCCTGGTTTTACTGTAACACACTGGAAGTGCATATTCAATTTGGAGAGCTTTAAAATCAAAGTTTGTTGGAAGTAAAGAAATGATCAAGAACAAGAAATCACTTTTGAAGAAAGAATTCGATCTATTTCGTGGTTTGAGAACTGAGAGCACCAAGCAGATTATAGAAAGATATTGCAATTTGTTAGTCCAAATGAAGAGAGTGAGCATCAATAAAGATAATGAAGAGTTCATAGAAAAGTTAGCTGATGCGTTGCCACATGAAACTTGGGGCACGTATTTGATGATGTTAAGAAATAAGAAAGATTTTGGGAATTTGACATTGAACAAGTTCATTGAAAAGCTTGAAGCTCAGGAAATGGAACAAAGGAAGATCTCAAGAATGAAAGATTTTGATGGTGAACAATATATAGGTCTTTATTACAAAGAAGATATCAGTGACAAGACCAACATGTCACCAAAGGTTGAGACTGCATTTAATGCTAAGAGTTCGTCTGAAGGTTCATCTAAAGGATCAAACAGCAAAACAAGTTTTTCTTCATATTCATCATTTGATCCAAACTTTTCAACAACAAAGAATGGAAAGAAGTTACAATGCAATATGGTATTAGATCTTGAAAATGGTCAAAATTACACTGAGGAGGTTGCAAAAAGTCACATGTCTTTGTTGGTAACTGTGCTAGAGTCATATGAAAGTTTAGTGGCAGGTCGTATCGGGAATCCTATGTTGACAAAAGAGGATTACGATCAAATCGATGCTGAAGAGTTGGAATTGATGGATATAAAATGGTGTTTGGCGAGTGTGTTGAGAAGAGCTGAAAAGTCTAAACAAATTACGGGAATAGATGATTTCCGTGATGCAAATGTTTCTACTTTAGGTTTTGATAAATCTAAAGTTACTTGTTTTCGTTGCAGGGAAAAAGGACACTTCAAAAGGGAGTGCACAAACCGCGAAGCAAGTGGAGCTCAAAATCCTTTCAACAATAATGATTACTATCGGAAAGCAATTTATCATCAAGTTGCTCAACAGTCACATCAACAAGAACCACAAACTGCACATGCCAGGAAGACAATCGAAGATTCATCAAAGAGAGCTTGTATGGTGAATCAAGATGATAAAAAGTCAACGAAAGATTTCAGTTGGGACAAATATGTTTCGGCTGATAATAAAGCATGTCTGATAAACCAAGATGATGAAAAATTACCAGATGGGTTTAGCTGGGCAAATTTCAGTTGGGATGATTATGATCCTAACAAGAAATCAAATCATAAATCCTTTGTTGCTCATGTTGCTGACGACAGTGATAATGATGATGATTATTATGCAAGGAGAATGGAAAAGCATTTGAAAATGATGGAAGAATTTGACAGTGATGATGAAAAAGCTAAAAAGAAAAAGAAAAAAGTTAAAAAAACCCGTTAGCAGTGATGATGAAGAAGTTCCTGTGATAAGAAAGAAATTAAAAGATATTCCAGTTTTCAAAGTTGATGCAGAAGCTGATGCACAAAAGATTCCAGTGAAATGTGAAAACTGTGAAGCAGTGAAGAAGCTAAACAGTACTTTGATTCATAACATGAACAGATTGAAAGAATGCTATGATGTTCTAAAGAAAGCAATGAATCAGTACAATCTGTCAAGCAGTGAACAAGCAACAGCAATGAAGACCAAGGAGCTTTCATGACAAAGCAGAAAGTTGTCAACAATTACATTGAAAAATGTCTTGTGCTTGAACAGAAATTGGAAACCCAAAGGATTGAAACAGAAAGAGTTAATAGATTGTTAAAAAGTTACTCATGTACTTCTTATGTCATTGACAGGATTTATCCAACAGTGGAAGGCATGAAGGCATTTGAAGAGGAAGAATCTGAAGGAAAAATTTCTGAAAAGAAGAAGAATACTGAAGTGAATAACTCTGCTAAGAAACGAGGTTTCAGTTACAACCAGTGTCCACCCCCGATTGAAAATGGATATTCACCGCGAAATCCAAATTCAGAAAGAGTAAAAAAGGCAACCAACTTACAATGGGAATCTAAACCATCAGATAATTTGCCAGATAATATTGATGTCACTTTTACGTCATCTAACACTGATCATGAGTCCGAGTTAATAAAGAAAATGGTATATCAGGTGTTGGAAAAAGATGAACCCGAGGAGTCAAAGTCAGAGTCAAAGTCAAAGTCCGAGTCTGAAAGTTCGAGTTCAACTGACAACAGTCCAAAATCTTCAGTTAAAAGAGTTTACAATAAAGAATTCCTGTTATCAAAATCTAATTTGAATGATGAACCAATCAAAGTGGCATATACTTTGAATGATTCAGACAAATTATATTCTGATGAGGAATTTCCAATAAGAGGTGTCAAAACAGAAATGATCAAAAAGGTTTTCAAACTAACAGAAATTAATATTTCTGAAATAAAAGATGTAAATCTTTCTGAAAAACCTAAACCTTACACTTCAAGAGTTCAACAAAGGTTAAACAAGAAAAAGGGTTACAGTTCTGGTTCTGGTTTTCAAAAAAAACCAAACCATAACGGTAATTTCAAAAGAAAAGGATTAGGATTTATTCCACCGAAAAACCATAAAAATGAGAAAACTTATAAACCAAAAACTGTGTTTGTTTCAGGAATATCATCTGAAGAGGAAAAAGAGAAATTGTTCAGGAATCAATCAAACAAAGAATTCCTTGCTAAGAAGCAAGAAGAGATGAAGAAGGAAGTTGCTCAAAAGACAGAGACGAGAACCTGTTTTCAATGCAAAACAGTTGGTCATATTGCCAGGAATTGTCCAAAGGCAATCCAACCAAAACAGGGAGTTTCTGAAAAACTGAAAGGAAAGAGTGTTGAGAATGAACCACCAACAAAACAATTTAAAGTTTTCAAAAATTCAAAGTTTGAGGTTGGTGAATGTTCAAAAAGGTTTTACAAAAGAAAAGCAAATCTTGAAAATCAAAAATGGGTTGTTAAGAAGTTTGATGATAGTTATAGTAATGATTCTGATTCGTCAAAATCAGAGGAGCTATATTCTGGCGATGAATCTGATTCCACAAAGTCAGAGGAGCAACAGGTTGAGTTAAAAGATGAAAAGTCAGTTCCGCCAATGGATGATGTTAATTTTCCACCATTGCGAGCTGAAAATTTTAAACAAAAAGTTGGTAAAATTGAGATTTCAAATCAATTTTTCTCAGAAAAGAAAGAATTTGATATTGAAAAAGCTTTTAACCCCAAAGTGCAACATATTTTTGGTAAAATGGTTGATGGGAAGGTTAAAGGGGTGAAGGAGTTTTATGAGAAAAAATTGAAGAAACCAGGTAAGGGTGAGTCATCCCAGGTTTGTGACTGGGATGGAACCTATTATGATCAGTAAACTCTGGACTTGCCGGAGCTCCCAAGTTGGTAATCGTGGAGCAGGAATCGGCATCTTTATTGAGAAATTCACGTGTGTGATATTTCGACTTACAAGTGGTAAATCAGGGACATTAAGTTGTACTTGATTTTCTACAAGTGGTGTTTGTTGATTGAACTTAAAATTGTTATATTTTTCAAGTGGTTAAAGAAGAACAATGTGATGAGATCCCCTAACCTACAAGTAGTTTATGATGATAACAAAACTTATTTTCCGGAAAAACCATTTGATTAAAATAAACTTAAGTGTTTTGAAATCACAATGGGAAAATGTTTTGTTGTAAGGGGGAGTTCTGATTGTTTATGCCAAGTGGATGGCGATTTGAAGTGATTCGATATCAGTTGTCATTTACCTTGTACAGTTTGTTTTCAAATTTCCTTTAAATGATTTTGAATTTAGGGGGAGTAAGAAAATTTTCAGAAAATCCAAAAACATTTGAAATTTTTAAAAAGCCAAAAACATGATAAAATCAAAAATGAGTTTTGTTGTGAAAAAGAGGAAATGATAGTACATCAGTGGACAATCACAGCATGCTAAAGAATTGGAAAGTCAAAATGTGATAAACGGTCTAACTGATGATGTGCCAGTTGGTTTTTACACATTTAGTAAATTGTGACGAGATATAAACCTAAATTTCAAACTTACTTATATCGTGGGGAACATCTCTAGGATATATGGGTAACCCCCGAAATCTTGTTTAAAAGGTCCCTCTTTCTGAGATACTAGGTCTTTATGCTTAGTGATATCTGGGGTATTATCCAGGGACTTCTGATTTTGCGGAAGCAATGGCCTAGTCCCCGGAGAATACTTTACGCTTGCTTGAAATATAGCCCACCCTCAGCATAAAAAATGATGAAACATTGCAAAATGCTAATCATGTGCTGTTGAAGAAAAGATTCTCTAAAGGGAACCCACCAAAAGTCGAAGTCGTCATCTCTCTGATTTTGCGGAAGCAATAGCCTGAGCTCTCATGGCCTCGCAATTTAACCCTTTACAGATATCATCTAGGTATACTCACCTGTAAGACTGAATATTGGGATCTGGATACGGGAGTATATTCTGAGGTGGGACACACAAATAGGTTTAAGTGCTTAAAACATTAATCTCGTATCTCGAAACAGTTGAAATTTGTGTGAAAATTTAAAGTGGATCAGTATACTGACAATCTAAGTGAATTGTTTAGATCTTAAAATGTTTAAAGCTTAACGGTGTTGGTGATTTGTCTCAGAAACTGATATGATCCTCTTACACAAACTCACAAAAATATTGTTTGTAAATATTTATTTATTGCATTTCTTTAATATCAAAAATCCAAAAAGATTTTAGTGTGTTTTAGCATAATTTTTGAAAAATCCAAAAAGATTTTCGACAACTGATGTTGGTGAACTGATTTTCAAAATTTCAAGTGCTAAACATGATGACAACTGGGTTGGGAGAGTGTATTTGAAAAGAAAAATGATATTTCTTCAAGTGGTTCATCAGAGATTAACATTGTAAAATCATTTTTTTTCCCTGATTCACAAGTGGTCATCAGAAACGTTTTAAATGTTAAATCATTTTTGAGATTAATATCTGCAAATGGTAATTTCTAAATTTGTCAAATGTTAAAATTGTGAAATTTATTGTGAGGTAGAGTTTGTGCAGGTAGGCCAGGTTACAATCCTGGAACTACTGTTGTTGATGAACTTAAAGAATCAAGAGATTGGATCAAGAGAATTAGAAAACTCAAGAGCCAGATTGTGATTCAGGGATTGAATATTAGATCAACATCCGAGGGGGAGATAAGTTGATAAAGAGAAGAGAGAGATGGAGAATACTTACATTGTTTAGATACTTCGGAAGAGAGGTCTAGAAGACTGATAAAGACTGAAGATGTGAAGACTCGACACCGAAGACTTCGTCAACATCCGAGGGGGAGTCTGTTGGTGCATCCGTCTGTCGACTTCGTCTTGTATCGAGTCTTGTATGTTTGTAAATAGATCAGGGCACGTTATACGAGAAAAATGTCAAATATAGGGTGAGAGGCAATTTCACACGGAATTAGAAGTTGTAATTCCGTTTGAAATCACCATGTCACGTTCAAACGAAATCAGTGATTCCGCTTGAATGTGATTTCGCTTGAGGCAGCTTCAAGCGGAATTACCTTGCCTATATATATGTGTCTGATGATTTCGTTTGAAGTAGTTATGAGATTCCGGTTTGAGAGCCGAAGTGTCTACTCGCTGTAAATCTTTGTCAAATCAATCTAAAGACAGTTTAAAGTGTATATCTAGCTGAATTGAACTCGATACGTTTGTTTCAGCCACTCGTATTGAGAAAAAACTCTTCTGATCGACTCGTTTGGGTCACAAAACGATCCTTCAATATCGCCCGAGTGTGTTGCTTCCAAGCTTTGCGAAATTGACTTTCTGGTCAAACAAATGAAAGAACTGATAGATTAAAAGCAAAGCACATGTAAGATCCGATACGTTAAATGATTTTCACCATATGCGTACGACCCATGATAAAATGTAGTGTCTTTTCAATTTTTTTTCTATTTGTTCATGCTTCCTACTCTAGCATTTTGACTTTTTACGTCAGAGTCGAACATATCGCTTTTTATCGGAGCATTCTTATAGATTCTCTTGAAATTTTACCAACGGAAATGGTTATCTCCATTGCAGCCTTTAGCCAATCTATAGATTTGAATGAACTGGTACAAATACATCTTCATGATCAAACTGTCAATCAAACTACGGAAACATAGGCCAACAGTATATTATACTTTAAAAAAAACAAAAATTAAAAGGAATTTTACCTACCAAATTTGCTGTTGATTAACACCACACTACGGAAACATAGGCCAAAAGTTAGAGGTAAAAGTAGAGGACCATAATTAACGAAGCGTAGGGTCCTGACATATGCAACAGGGCTCTGAATCGCCTAAAAAGTCAAATTACGGAAAACATAAATCAGACCAGAGTTAAAGGGTAGCATATATTTGCGTTTAAAAGGGTAATTAGCCCAATACAAAAAACATAATTCTTGAAATAAATCTTACTCTCACCTGACATATGCAACAGGGCTCTGAATCGCCATAAAAGCTATGTGTTTTCTTTTCACTTATCCCAGTGTTCATGTCTCCTATATGTTCTTCCAATGCTAGCAGCTCCTGCAATGATATTGTAAATTTTTTATAATATGGTTAATAAAGAATAAAATACAAAAATAGGCCCATTTTCACCTCATATGACATATTATCAACATCTAGCCTCAAGTCTCTGTGCCTTTCATGCAGCTCAGCATCCTCATTGATAAGTGGATCAAATAGCATATAATCCCTGCATATACAATGTCTCTTTGTTATTAATTAAATCAAATTAATCTATGATTTTATACCACTACCGCTGGCACAACACAACAGGTGTATTAGGGATGATTCTTGTTCAGTGATGAGCCTCATTTCTCATAAAATCTACATATTCATCTGATTGGTTGAGCCCGTGATAAAACAGGGCCATGTTTCCGTAGTAAAAAAGGGAAAGTAATATTGAAGTCACTTTACAAGCACCTGCCTTTTGTAATGAAAAAGTGATGGTTTATTTTTTTAATAATATAATGATTAACCGTACCTGTAAGCTGTGTCGGGCTGATCAAGACCGAGACACTTTTCGTTTATAATAAGTTCTTTATGTTGTTGCATGATGGCTGCAGCCATGTCTCCAGCGTGATAAAGAACCATTGCAAGGTAACTATTGAAAAAATACATTTAATCTTAGTTATTTCATAAAATATCAACACAAGATTCATTATTACTAACTTCAAGTACAGAACCATACCGGCAGCAGTTAGCGACTTCACGATGCATTGGACCAGTGTCCTGTATTTTATAATTGAACAAAGATAAAAAAAACATTTACATTGATTTAAAATTAATATTCAAACTTGCATACCCGAGACAAAAAGGACCGAAACACATACCTGCTGAAGTATTGTAAACGCTTCGGTAAATAAAGTGTACGCTTCATTAAGCATTCCCTGCAAGTATGTGACAACCGATTATACAAGGGATAATCACTCATAGAATCTAAGACATATAAACATCATTACTTTCCTTTGAAACATATGATTCCGTAGTATGATAACGAACATTACAAACCTCTGCCAGCTGGACCTTTCCGGTTTCAACCAGCTCTTTTGCTTCTTGACATACGGGTATCGAATGCTTTACTACGGGTTGAAGGTTTAATATATCCGATGTTTGGAATGGTGTTGTGGAGATAAGATCATACTTTTTGGCAGCTATGGCTACTCCCACCTGTAAAACAACAATTTAACTAATCAGCTGTTTCATGCATCAACCGTAACGGATGCAAGCTAGCTATAGTAGCTGCATCCATAACAGCTCTTCTTTGAAGATCAGTGAAATAAATAGGTATCCCAATGCAGCAATCGACAACCGCTGCATTCAAATTCTTCTCGGCTATCGTCTTCATATTCGAAAAAACCATTCCCATAACCTGAGTTGGGGTGAACGATCTTGTTTCCCCGAGATACCGTGCATTGATCAACGGGAAACCATCGGGTCCTTCGATCACAGAAAAAGGAAACGATTTGAGATCCTGTTACAACTCAGGGTCAGAGAACGGACGACCTATTAATCGCTTAATCTGAGAGATGGTATTCTTCGGGTTCATCATACTGGTTGCAGCACCAGCTGTTCCAAGAAACCGCTGTTTGTCACCAAAACACACGAGAGCAGGAGTCTCACGCTTTGACTCATCATTAAGAACGGCGTCGATTCCTCAGTGTCTGGAAACTGCAACAACGCAACTCTCGTTCCCAAGATCAAATCCGACCATGCTCATCTTTGTTGAGTAATGTAACTTGTTAACTCAAATGAGTTTACCCTGTTCCAAAGAAATAAGCCTAAACATCAAATAAAACAAATACAGGTCACATACAAATACGACGCAAACCAAAGTCTCATATAAGGTATTAAGATATATCGTCAACGGTGTAATTATTCGTCTATTTAAATTGTTAACTACTGAACCAGAACCTTCCCAAGTTGACCATTCTTTCCAATGTTGTAAAAATCAAAATTAATCGGCAATTAATTGGTAATCGGTAGTTTACTGATTAAATTTCACACAGTCGGACCTAAAATCGGTAACCGGTCAAATTCCTGGAAGAGTTGAAGTAATTGAAAGATTATGTTTATTAATTCAATCTGAAAAATAATTTTACGGATTTATATATATTTTTTATAAAACTTGTGTATATATATATATATATATATATATATATAAATAAGTTCAAAAAATTACATATAAAATTCCAATCCTTATTAATCCCAATTAATCGCCGCCTTTTACAGCCACGATTATTTCAAAAGGATGAACAACTCCAGAGAAAAAATTCTACATCATAAACTTAACACCTACCACCGCCTAGGACAAATGCAGTTCAAATGTGCAAAACTGAACAGAATCCACGCATTTTTCAGTTGATTCAAACTTAACGTCACACTACTTCAAAACAACGACTCACAAAACACGTTTAAAACACAACTTATTCACTTCCTACAAACTAACACAACATCACAAACACAATCAATCAACGAATGTGATTTGATCAATAACCCTAACTAACAGAGTAACAGATTCCACATCATAAACTTAACATCTACTACCGCACGACATACGCAGTTCAAATGTGCAAAACCGAACAGAATCGAAGCAAATTTTCCGGTTAAATCAAAACTAATATCAAACTACTTTAAAACAACGATGACGTCATATAAACAACCAAACAACAAATGCGATTTGATTATCCGATTCAATCAATAAGCCTAACTAACAAATCAAACACTCCAAATCAAATTCAAATCTCAATTTACACCACTGCAACAAATGCTTAACCTAAAAACCTACTAAATCTATACAGATTTGTAACAGCTGTAAAATCTTAACATCCCCGTTAATTTTCAGATCATGAATAAATGGTTAAAGCTATCAATTCGTACCTTTGGAGGTTTAATGCCGACCCTTATAAAGAGCCCCGGATTCATCAAAGGCAACTCAATGGATTCCCGGAGCTCTCGAATCTGATCCGATATCCCACCAACTGCAGAGTAGCTAACATTGTCGGGGTCTTCGTGAAGCATGTTATACACAACTGGGTCAACCTTAAAATTGTTGTCAAAAAAAGTATTAGTAATCTCAAAGAAATGTACAGCAATTGATTAAATGATTAATATTTTGTATTTTTAAATAAACTAACTTCACGAGGGAGTGCTCGCATGATTGTCAGAGTTGTCATGTCGAAAACCACTCGAGTTCCAGCAGTTCCTGCCATGTAATTGTGCTTTATTTAAAAAAAGAATATGAAATTGCTGAAAATGTAGAGTTACTGTATAACTTTGGCATTTAATTAAGATATAGAAGTAGAAACATTGTAAAGATAAATTCAATCATAAACATTGAAACATGGCATATGCTGTTAATTTGTTGGTAAGATAACCTTATTTCACTAAATGGCTGGGATTAATACGTTTCTTTTACTGGCCAAAGGAGACTTCATTAAACCAAACCAAACCAGCAAGATCCATAAGACTTTGCAAGACAATGGATACCTCATAACTAAGTAATTGTGCAAGAGAAGATTTCTAAGTGTGTAGAGTTACCTAGGGGTGTTCATCGAATCGAATATCGAATTTTCGAATTATTCGAATAATTTTTATTTTCCCTTGAATTCGTATTCGATTCGAATTCAATTAAAATCTACCAAATTCGATTCGAATTCGTATTCGAATAAAAAAACCCAATTCGTATTCGATTAAAAATTCAAATTCGAATCGAATTCGAATAATTCAATTTGATTTAAATTCTTTAAAAACATGTAAAAACTATCAAAATGAAACATAATTTTTAAAGCAACCATGTCATATTAAAACCGTTCCAAATAAAGTATCATAAATCTAAAATTCAAAACGAGAACTCGGGAATAACTACTCCACATTACAAGTTAATATTTTTAGGGTTGGAAATCTATTGATAGATGTGTTACTTAGGTTTTAGTTATGGGTAGTTGGTTTGGTAATGAGTAATTTTAATAATTGGAATAAATTTTGAAAATAATTTGTAGTATAGCCTAATAAAAGTTATATATGTATTACATATAAAAATAATAAATAAAAATGTATAATTTTTATTCGAATTTCGAATCGAATCGAATTTGAAATTGTAAATTCGTATTCGATTCGTATTCGATTTACTTGACTCGAATTGAATCGAATTCGAATTCGAATTCTTATTATCGAAACGAATTCTTGATAATCGAATCGAATTTAAACGAATTTCGAATTTTTCGAATTCGAAACGAATTCTGAACACCCCTAGAGTTACCTAAGGCTATCGGAATTCCCTTCGCTCGTCGGAAAGATGCTACAGTCAGGCTCAGAGTTTACACAAAAACAAAAGCACCATGGCTGCAAGGGAGGTTGCAGATGAAGATCTACCATCCTTCAACCCTGCCAAGCCAAGGTGCCATATTTAACAATATTTAATCAGAACTTCGAACTCATCATTGCCTTATCGAAAACTCTAATATAGCAAAAGGGGGAATAGAAGAAACAAAGAAGGAAGGACACAAGGGTAATCAAACCACAGTAATCGTGTCCGTATCATCTGTCACACCCCCAAAATCCACCATGCGGAGTATCACCGCTTGGAGGCGTGACATGACCAGGATCAAGCCACCAATCATATTGAACCAAGTATTTAAGATAGATAAAATCCAACCACACAATATAATTGGTGATCAAAAGCTAGTTAACCAAGTTCAAATTAAACAGCGGAAGCATTAAAGGTAAAACCAAAACATAAGTTTAATAAGTTCATAAAGTTCAAATGTTAAGCATGGAACATAACAGTCCATATCCCACATTGACCTCCTCCTCGTGCAAGCTCCATAAGCATCTAACGACCTGTAAGGCATGTAACAACGAGTCAACAACAAAGTTGAGTGAGTTCACAGTTGGTTGTTTAGTTTTAAGTTGTTTCCGAAAACATGGTTTGTCTATTGCTGGCTTACTTGCCATGGGGGTTACCCCATAGTGGAAAATATGATTAACCAGTTCCTTCTTTATTACCCAAACCATATCCATAATCAGTGGGGGCTTCCCCATGTGAACCACTAGACCGTTACCATATCGACTACTAACGAAAGTAAGTTGTGCCCTACGTCAATGTCTATCATCATTGACAGTTTGCCATAGTCCATTAGTACACGCCCGTCCGACTGGCACGGTGTGAGGTTTGTTAAACCTAATAACGCTATTAACTAATGACCCGCTCGCCATTGGCCTCGGCGATTAAGTCGATATAAAATGAGGGACTTAATGATAGAGTTTTGTCTAGTAGGTTTTAAGGTTGTTGTCCTACCCAAGGAGGACGAACGTATGTATTCTACCCAAGGAGAATACGCAGGATTAATATTGGCATCCTACCTATGGAGGATGGTGGTACATATCATACCTAAGCAGGATATGCAGGTTCCGTTTTAGTTCTTTTAATATTGGCATCCTACCCATGGAGGATGGCGGTACATATCCTACCTAAGGAGGATATGCAGGTTCCGTTTTAGTTCTTTAACCCATTCCCAACCACCGGGAATCCCATGCCTTAGAAGGAGTGTGAACTCACCTTGGTTTGCTCGGTTAGATTAGTTACTCTAATAATCAGAAATCAAGCACGTCCTAATAAAGTACAGATAACAATCAATTTCTCATGCATGCATAACACGTATCCTACGTACGGTTTATCTACTCATTACTTCTATCACATACCACACAAATTCAAATGTTACACTCTGACTTTTGTGGAAAGATCGTAGTTAAAAATACTCTTGTAACACTTGTTAGAAAATATTTTCTATGTGTTGTGGTTTTTAGAAAATTTCGCCAGAGTTTCCTTTGTAAATGGAGGCGTCCATGCTAATAAGCATATCATTTTCTTTTCCAAAAATCATTCAACAATCAACAACAATTTACCAAGAGCAAACTATTCCATTTACTAACCAACATGAACTTGATGTTTCATAAAAACGCGTAGTAACTTGGTAAGGCGTTTAGTGGGTTTAGTTACCCTCCAAAGTGTGTTTACTTTTGTTAAAATCTCATTCTCGGGATTTTTGGATGTTCACAACTTGTGAACATATTTTACAAAAATATTTATTTACAACATTTTCATGTGTCACTAGTATTCATATACTTACTTTATGTCCAAAAGTAGTGTAAGGATCATGATCTTTCAAAAACCGTCTTTTAAACTTGGTTTATTTAGGAAAATCATTCGCAAGTTTTAGATCTACAAGATCACTAGTTCACTTGGTTTATTATTTTTACAAGAAATCATTTTATCACCAAGTTCATGTCTAAATATGGAGGTGATTCCTTTATGTAAACCCCTAATCACCTCCTACTTGTTAAATCATGTTTTTAATCATAAGTTAACAAGTTTCATATAATGATCAACAACATATTTCTAGTAATCAACAAGCAAGCATCAACATATACCAAACAACATCATACTAACATTATTTCTTCATGTTTCATCTTTATGTAAAGCTTTATGTTCATGATTTATATTTATGATCTTTAGTGTTCTTGCAAATTTCAACATACTTAATCTATTAACCACCAAAAATATGAAGTAATAAGGGTTAACAAGAAGCTTACTACTAGTTTCAAGCTAGGGAAGAACTATGATGAAGATTGAGTGGGTAAAAGCAAACGAATGAGGTCCTTCGAGTTTCGAGTCCACCAAACCTTCTAATATGGCTCCTTACACCTTGAGAGAAGCTTGGATTGCTTGAGATTGCAACAACAAAAATGGTGGGGTGTGGGGGTGTGGTCGGCCGAAGGTAAGAGAGGGGGTAGGAGGGTGGTGGGTTGTGATGAAGATGAAGCTCTAATCTTACATATACTTCTCAAGTTCTTTGTCCAATGGTTCTAGTGTTGGCTAAGTACATAACAACATCTCATCAAATCTTCAAGAAAGATCATGAAGATATTATAAGGATTTGATGAATCTTGAGGTGGGCCACTACATGACCGATTACTAGCATATGGGGGGGGGGGGGGGGTTAATTGTAAGTTAAAATGATAAGTAGGTGATTTAGTGGAGGGTGTTAGGTGAAAGTCTTGTGCTATGGTGTTTCATGAATTATGTAGTGTGATTAAGTGTTCGGGAACCATAACTGGCTCAGAAAAATAAGAACAATGTTTTTAACAATATTTTTGTGTTCCGGGTAATGTCCGGTTGTTCGGTTAGACACCGGTTCGTTAAAGTGCTAAGTTATTCCGTTTAGTGTCTTTTATGTTTCCTTTTTGTAACAGTTTTAATTCCCAACACTTAGGAAAGCATACAGGACCATTTAGTCAATTTTCTGCACAAGACTAGTATGTTAAAAAAAGCACATGTAAGTATGTCACAGTAATCAGAAAGCAGTTAAGTAATTCAGCACAGTTATCAAGCACTTTAATTATCATTAATAAATCGTACGGATACATGTAATTTTGAGGGTTGTCACATTCTCCCCCTGTTAAGAGAATTTCGTCCTGAAATTTAGCACGTGGTTACTGAGGAAGCTAGTTAAGTTGCGTGGTTTCCTGGTTTTTCCTGGGGTGTCACATCATCCCCCCGTTGGTTTGGAATTTCGTCCTGAAATTCTGCAGTAGCTTCAGCCTCAGTAGTGGTTGCACTTTTCTTAAACAACTGGGGATGCTTGAGTTTCATTTGGTCTTCTCGTTCCCAGGTATATTCTGGGCCATGACGGGAGTTCCAACGAACTCGGACAAGAGGTATTCTGGTATGCTTGAGAATCTTAACATCTCGATCAGTAACTTCTATTGGTTCCTCGACGAATCGCAGCTGATCGTCGATAGTGAGCTCCTTGAGAGGAACTATGAGGGTCTCATCTGACAGACACTTTTCAGATTTGACACGTGGAATATGTTGTGAACTCCGCTGAGTTCTTCAGGTAGATTCAACTTGTAAGCGACTTTACCAATTTTCTCAATGATTTCGAACGGTCCGACATATCGCGGATTGAGTTTGCCTCATTTGCCAAAACGAACTACACCTTTCCAAGGTGAGACTTTGAGCAGCACTCGATCCCCAACCTGGAACTCGATTGGTTTCCTTCGCTTATCAGCATAGCTTTTCTGACGGTCACGAGCTGCCGCCATTCGTTGTCGTATCTGAGCAATCCTCTCAGTTGTATCTACTACAAGTTCTGGGCCTGTGATTTGACTGTCGCCAACCTCTGCCCAACAAAGAGGTGATCGGCATTTCCGTCCGTACAATGCCTCGAACGGAGCGGCCTGGATACTGGTGTGGTAACTGTTGTTATACGAAAACTCCACTAACGGGAGGTGTTTTTCCCAGCCATTACCAAAGTCTATTACACATGCCCTAAGCATGTCTTCAAGGGTTTGGATGGTGCGTTCAGATTGCCCATCCGTATGTGGATGATATGCCGTGCTCATGTCTAATCGAGAGCCAAAGGACTTGTGCATAGCTTGCCACAATTCAGATGTAAAACGTGAGTCACGATCAGAAATGATGGAGGTTGGCACTCCGTGCCTTGATACTTGTTGGTGCACTACATCTGTCGACTTCGTCTTGTATCGAGTCTTACATTGTATTGTATAGATTAGGGCACGTTTTACGAGAAAATAGGAGATTATATGTGTTTAGTGAGCAGGTTTTGCTTATAGGGACACTTAGATAGGGTTTCGCTTATGTGAACATATGAGGTTTCACTCATATGGACACATGTCCCTTGGAGCGAAACATCAGGCCTATATAAAGGCTCCCATGAGCGAAACCACTTAAGTCATTCTCTTGTATTCCACGCCGAAGTGCTGCCGGTGTGCAGATCGAGCTGTAATCATTTTCATATTAATACAATCAAGAGATTAAGTGAAGAATCAGCTGTTTCTACCTCCGTTTCTTGTTATTCCGCACCTGAAACGAAGTTGAACACCTCTAAACGACTCGTTTGGGTCAGATCCCGATCCTACAAGTGGTATCAGAGCTCAGGAGGAGGAGTTCTGCAGAGAATAGCTGGATTTTATCAAGATTTCTTACTTCTACATCTTCTTTCATCAGTTCAGAAAATTTTACCGGTCAAAATTGGATCAAAATTTCACAGACTATAGAGAATTGGACATAGACAAATCCCTGAGAATTTGGTGTTGAAATTCAAATTAAAAATGGACTAAAATTGGTTCGAACTAGGTTTCGCTTATACGGACTTTGTATAGTTTCGCTTATTTGAACACTTAGTTTCGCTCTTGTGTCGCATAATTGAGAGGTTTCGCTCCAAATTGTATCCTGTAGTTCCGCTCTTGTATACATCATCAAGTTTTCGCTCCAAATTACTTTGAGGTTTCGCTCATTTGCACAATCAGGGTTTCGTTCATTTGTACATCAGCAGTTTCGCTCTTTTGAACATCAAGGTTTCGCTCCAAGTGTCATATCAATTGGTAGTTTCGCTCCAACGGTCATCACAGGTTTCGCTCCAAGTGCAAATTAGGGTTTCGCTCATTTGAACTTCTGGGGTTTTCGCTCTTAGTGCACAAATCTCCTGATTTCACTTATTAGTCACAGTTTTTGAAATACGTGTTGAAAAGTCATGGATGCTGAATTTTATAACGCGTTTGCAACACCGTCTGGTCCAGCTGTTATTGCTCAAGCTATGAATTTGGAAAACGAGACGGGAACCACCCAAAAGCCCCCGAAATTGTTAAGTATCGAAGAATACTACGGGTTGAAGGATAGATTCGAGAACTAGGTTCAGGCAAATCATCTTAGGTCATGGGAATGTATTCTAAAGAAATACGTGTTGCCTCGAACAGGTTTACAGGTTCTTAAATAGTTATCTGAGTTCACGGATCAGGAACGGGTTATGTACAAAGCGGAGAAAATGATGATCAGTCTGCTGCACCAAGCAATCAAAGAGGATATATTCATTCTGCTTCAGCATGACAAAACTGCAAAGTCAATCTGGGATGCACTTAAAGTCAAATTTGAGGGTAGCGAGAATATGATTAAAAGCAAGAAGGCATTGCTAAAGAAAGAGTTTGACCTGTTCAGTAGCTTATCGGGAGAGGACACAAAGAAGCTGATTGAACGTTACTGCCACCTAGTGCGATCAATGTCGATGTTAAGTATTACAAAAGATCGTGAAGAGTGGGTAGATAAGTTAGCTGATGCGTTACCACAGAAAGAGTGGGGAACGTATTTGATGATTTTGAAAAATACGGGTGTGTATGATGGGTTAACGATTTCACAGTTCATAGAAAAGATCGAGAGTCAGGATTTGGAACAACAGAAGATTGCTAGGATGAACAGTCCGAGTGGTCAACAGGACGTAAAGATGTACTACAAAGGTAGTATTCCAGTTCCGGAAGCTGAGAGAAGTCCGAAAATTGAAACTGCATTTAGTGCTGGAGATTCATCAGAAAAAGCTGATCAGGGATCAAACAAAAGCAGCAGTGGATTTTCATCATTTCCAAGTGTAAATCCTAAAGAGTCAAACACGAATTTTCAGTCTCAAAGCACAAAGACAGGAAATGGATATGTGATTCAGTGCAACATAGCTCTAAATCTTCCAGAAGGTCAAAGTTTTTCAGAAAACACTGCTAAAGATCACATGGCTTTACTTGGATCTGTGTTACTATCTTACGAAGGTCTAGTTGCTGGTCGGATCGGAAATCCTATGCTCACCAAAGAGGATTATGATCAGATAGACGCCGAAGAGATGGAATTCATGGATATCAAATGGTGTCTAGCTAGTATCCTTAGACGTGCTGAAAAGTTCAAAACGATTACCGGGAGAAATGACTTTCTTGATGCTCATTGTATCTACTTTAGGTTTTGATAAATCTAAAGTTACGTGTTTTCATTGCAGGGAGAAAGGCCATTTCAAGCGGGAGTGCAAGAACAGGGAAGCTAGTGGTGCTCAAAATCCGTTTGGAAAAGATGATTACTACCGGAAAGCCATTTACCAGCAAGTTGGTCAACACCAAGAACCACAGATGGCTCATGGTAGAAGAATCGAGGATTCAAAAAGAGCGTGTGTGGTGGATTTTGACTGGAACAATTATATATCTCCTGATAGCAAAGCATGCATAGTCGATCAAGATGATGATAGGCTACCTGAAGGCTTCAGCTGGGATATGTTTGCAGATGAGAATGGGAATTTTAAAGCTTTCATCGCTAAGATTGTCAGAGAACTAGACATGTTTGCTACGTGGATGAAGTCTATTGGTGAAACAGTGAAAATCATGGATGAAAAGTCTGTTGTTTCTGATGAAAGTTCAGAAAGTGCTTATGAAAGTTCACAGAGTTCAGATGAGAGTGTACAGAAGGATGTTACTTCAGAAAAGGAAGTTGTATTTGATCAAACACCGTCAGATTCTGGTTTATCAGATGTTGATTCTGAAAAATCTGTACAGTTTGATCAGTCACCAGTTGATGATAGCAATAGTGATGATGAGGAAAAAAACATATCAATATTGCTAAATCTCATCTATCTCCTGAAAGTATTCATTTCTATTTTGCAGATCGCATGGAGAAACTGAAGGAGAAACGAGCTACTAAAGAACAACAACTAAAGAAATCTGAAGATGTTGTTCAGGAAGAGAATGTTGAAAGTGTTGCTGAGGAGATGGTTGAAACTGAGCGAGTGAAGGTAGAAGAGAAGGTGATTGAAGAAGAAAAAGTGATTGAAGTGGTAAAGACAACCGAGATTGAAAAGATTGTTGAAGTTGTAAAGCCTTGCGAGAAGTGTTTGGAAGCATGCAAGGGTTGTGCAGCAAAAGACGAGAAAATTGCTGATTATGAAAAGAAGAAAGAGCAGTTACTGTTCAATCTCAACTATGTGAAAGAATCTTATGATGTCTTGAACAAAACAGTAACTGGTCTCCAAAAGACAAATTCAGAAAGAGAACAAGCACTAACGATGATGAATGCTGTAATGATGACAAAGCAGAAAGCAATCAACTTTTATATTGAAGAGAGTGCTAAATGGAAGCAAGAGTTGGAGACAGAGAAGATTGAGAATGAGAGAATTAGACGTTTATTACAAAGTTATTCTAGTTCTGATTATCTCATTGATCGTATTTATCCAACTGTTGCAGGTATGGAAGCTTTTCAAGACGAGAAGCCGAAGAAAAAGAAAGATAGTGGTAAGAAACCGACTGTTAGCTATAACAAGTGTCCGCCTCCAATCTGGGAAGGGTATTCTCCTAAAAAACCGAATGAGGAGCAACTTGAAAAAGCAGTAAATATAAAGCTAAAAACCGACACAACTGATGAATTACCAGAAAACATTGATGTCACGTTTACCTCGTCTGACACTGATCATGAGTCTGAGTTAATCAAAAAGGTGATCGATCAAGTGTTGGATACTGATGAGGAGTCTGAGTCAAAGTCTGAGTCTGAAGGGTCAAATTCGTCAGTCAACAGTCCAAAGTCGTCGGTTAAAAAGGCTTACAGTAAAGAATTTTTGTTATCAAAAGCAAATTTGGATGATGAAGCATTTGAAGTTGCATACACTTTAAATGATTCGGACAAATTATACTCTGACAAAGAGTTTCCAATAAGAAGTGTTCATTTTGACATGATCAAAAAGGTTTTCAAAATGACAGAAATTAATATTTCTGAAATAAAATATTTAGATCTTACTGAAAAACCTAAAAAGTACACTTCAAGAGTTCAACAACGTTTTAAACAAGAAAAAGGGTTACAATTCTGGTTTTGGTTTTCAAAAGAAACCAAACCAAAATCGTAGCTACAAAAAGAAAGGTCTTGGATTTATTCCACCCGAAAATCATAAAAAATTGAAAAATTCTAAAACAAAAACAGAATTTGTGTCAGGTGGAAGTGCAGAAGAGGAACAGAAGAAACCATTCTGGAGACAGTCAAATCAAGAGTTTCTTGCTGAAAAAAAGAAGAATGGAACTGAAGTTTGTCACTCAAAAGAAACTAGAACCTGTTACAAATGCAATGAAGCTGGTCACATTGCATGGAATTGTCCGAAAAATGCCAAGTCAAAACAGGGAGTTTCTAACAAGTTGAAAGGAAAAGTTGTTGATATTGAACCACCAACCGAAAAATTTAAAATTTTTGAAAACTCAACTTATGAGGTTGGTGAGTGTTCTAAAAAGAATTTTTATAAAAAGAAAAGAGAAAGACAACCAAGTGTGGGTTGTTAAGAAAGTTGATGAGAAAGTCGGCGATGAATCTGGTTCCACAAAGCCAGAAGAGCCACAGGTTGAGATGAAAATTTCAGTGAATGATGATGAGTTTCCATCACTGAATTTTGAAGAAGTTAAACAGAAAGTTGGCAAGGTTGATATCTCGAATCAGTTTTACAACGAGAATACTAAGTTTGATGTCGAGAAAACATTCAATGGAAGTGTTAAGAAAATTTTTGGGAAAATGTTGAATGGGAAAGCTAAGGGGGTTAAAGATTTTTATGCAACTAAAAAGGCAACTTACAACCCTACTGCGCAAGAACTGAAAGCCATCAAGTCTGAGAAGACTTGGATGGAAGTTTGTTTCCCCGTAAAGTCTTAGGACTATGCCGGAGATCCCAAGTTTATAATCGTGGATCAGGAATCGGCATCTTTCTTGAAAATTGATGATTGTGAATGAATCTTATAAGTTTAAATTTTACAGGATAAGTGTGAATTGCCGGAGCTTCCAGGTTGGTAAGTGTTAAGCAGGAATCGGCATCTTGTTTGGTAAAATGGTTTGTGTAGATGATTTATTCCTACATGTAGTTAAATGTTTTGGGTTATACTGACAAGTGGTAAGAGGTTGGATTTTACAAAGTGATTCGTCAAGGTCATTAGTTTGAACTTGATGTAATCCTGATACGTATGTTTGAAGGACAATATGATGAACCAAACCCCTAACTTTACAAGTGGTAAAACCAACAAAACTTATTTTCTGGAAAAATCATTTTGGTTAAAACAAACTTAAGTGTTTTGAAATCATAATGAGAAAATAGTTTTGTTTAAGGGGGGAGTTCTGATTGTTTATGCCAAGTGGATGGCGAATTGAAGTGATTCGATGTCAGTTGTCAAGTTTTTGTACAGTTCATTTTATGTTTCAAGTGGGTCAAGAGTCTAGTAGTTTTCAAATTTCCTAAAATGTGTTTGCATTTTAGGGGGAGTAGAAGTTTTCAGAAAATCCAAAAACATTAGAAAATTTGAAAATGGCAAAAACATGATAAAATCAAACATGAGTTTTGGTGTCAAAGAAGAGGAAATGATAGTACATCAGTTAGACAGTCACAGCATGCTAAAGAAATGTAATGTTTATATAGCGTTAAACAGTCTCACTGATGATATGCCGATAGGTTTTTTACACATTTAGTAAGCTTTTTCGGGATATAAACTAAATTTCAAACTTGCTTATTTCGTGGGGAACACTACTTGGATATATAGGTAACCCCTGAAATCTCGTTTGAAAGGTCCCTCTTTCTGAGATACTAGGTCTTTATGCTCAGTGATATCTGGGGTATTATCCCGGGACTTCTGCTGAAAGAAATTTCTGACCTAGTCCCCGGAGAATACTTTCCACATGCTTGAAATATAGCGCAGCCCTCAGCAAATTGATGAAACAATAAAATTGATAGTCATTGCTGTTGTAATACAAAAGATCCTCTAAAGGGGACCCACCAAAAGTCGAAGCCGTCATCTCTCTGCGTATCGAAAGATCGACCTGAGCACGGCCCTCGCAATTTAACCCCTTATAGATATCATCTGTGGTATACTCACCTGTAAGACTGAATATTGGGATTTGGATACGGGAGTATATTCAAGAGGTGGGAAACATGAATGAGTTTAAGTCTTTAATACACCTAACTCATATCCTGAATCAGTTGAAATTTGTGTGAGAATTTAAGTGGATCAGTATATCGGCAATCTAAGTGAATTGTTTAATTCTTAATGTGTAACTAAGCTCAACGGTACTAGTGATTTGTCATAAACTGATATGATCCTCTTGCACAAAACTCACAAAAATAGTGTCTGTAAATATTTCTTTATTGCATTTCTTTACATTCAAAAATTCAAAAAGATTTTGAGTGTGTTTTAGCATAAACCTTTGAAAAAGTCAAAAACATTTTTGACAACTGATGTTGGAAAGCTGATTTTCAAAGTTCTGAGTGCTAAACATGATGACATTGTTGTGAGGGGGAGTGTGTCTTAATCATCAAATGTGTTTTGACAATCAACAAGTGGTTCATCATAAAGAAAGTGATTTGAGAGAGAGTCAGTGTTGGTGCATACAAAGTGTTAAATTTAGAAAATTTATTTATGGGTTAAGAATGTGCAGGAATAGCCAAGTTTCAATTCTGAATCTGAAGACAGAGTGCCAGGTTTCGGATTCTAAAGACAAAGAAAGCCAGACAATGATCCTGAAGCAGATATTGCTGAAGAACAAAGGAATGCCAGCAAATCGTTAGGGGGAGTCTGAAGATTTTCAAGTTAAGGGGAGTCTGTTGATGAAAAGAAAGAGAGAAAAGCCCAGAGACTGATCAAGACTGAAGAAGTGAAGACACAACATTGTTGTGACTCGATAGTCGACTCGTCAACATCTGAGGGGGAGTCTGTTGGTGCACTACATCTGTCGACTTCGTCTTGTATCGAGTCTTACATTGTATTGTATAGATTAGGGCACGTTTTACGAGAAAATAGGAGATTATATGTGTTTAGTGAGCAGGTTTCGCTCATAGGGACACTTAGATAGGGTTTCGCTTATGTGAACATATGAGGTTTCGCTCATATGGACACATGTCCCTTGGAGCGAAACATCAGGCCTATATAAAGGCTCCCATGAGCGAAACCACATAAGTCATTCTCTTGTATTCCACGCCGAAGTGTTGCCGGTGTGAAGATCGAGCTGTAATCATTGTCATATTAATACAATCAGTAGATTAAGTGAAGAATCAGTTGTTTCTACCTCCGTTTCTTGTTATTCCACACCTGAAACGAAGTTGAACACCTCTGAACGACTCGTTTGGGTCAGATCCCTCGTTTGGGTCAGATCCCGATCCCACAATACTACTTCCTTTAGGTAGATGTCTGCTAGAGTAGAAAACTTATCCGTTTCCTTGATAGCCAGGAAATGTGCAGACTTGGTCAGTCAATCCACGATCACCCAAATGGTATCATTTCCGCGTTGAGATCTAGGCAGGACAGTAACGAAATCCATGGAAATTTGCTCCCATTTCCATTTAGGTATCTCTGGTTGTTGAAGTAGGCCTGATGGTTTCTGGTATTCAATCTTGACTCTCGGACAAGTCAAACATTTACTGATGTAGGTTGCTATGTTGGCTTTCATACTAGGCCACCAATACGTAGTCTTGAGATCGTGGTACATCTTATCCAAACCAGGATGTACCGAATAACGAGACTTGTGCGCTTCATCCATCACAAGTTCGCGTAAGTTTCCGTAAAGTGGGACCCAGATGCGCCCTGTTACATAGTAGGCGCCGTCTTCCTTTTGTTTTAACCGTTTCCTTGATCCTCGTAGGGACTCAGCCCTGATGTTTTTTGCTTTCAATGCTTCGACCTGAGCATCACAAATTTGAGCGGGAAGGCTAGAGTGAATGGTAAGCTGTAACGCATGTACACGCTTAGGTATAGCATCCTTTCAACTGAGGGCGTCGGCCACAACATTGGCTTTGCCCGGATGGTACTTGATCGCACATTCATAATCATTCAAGAGCTCGACCCATCGGCGTTGTCGCATGTTTAACTCCTTTTGCTTGAAGATATGCTCGAGACTCCTGTGATCGGTGTAAATGGTGCACTTGGTACCGTACAGGTAATGTCTCCATATCTTAAGTGCGAAAACAACTGCTCCCAATTCCAAGTCGTGCGTAGTGTAGTTCCTTTCGTGAACTTTAAGTTGGCACGATGCGTAGGCAATGACCTTGTCACGTTGCATCAACACGCAACCAAGTCCTTGGATGGAAGCGTCGCAATAAACCACAAAATCATCTGTGCCTTCAAGCAATGAGAGGATAGGCGTGCTACAAAGTCTATCTTTTAAGTGCTAAAATGCGGACTCCTGTACATCACCCCAACGATAGATGACACCTTTTTGAGTCAGTGAGGTGAGAGGTTGCGCAATCTTAGAGAAATCCTTGATGAATCTTCTGTAATAGCCCGCCAAACCCAAGAATTGGCGGATTTCTGTTGGTGTACGGGGTGCAGGCCAGTTCTTGATCGAGTCTACCTTGGATGGATCCACATGAATCCCATCCTAGTTTACCACCTGGCCTAGAAAGTGGACTTCGCGAAGCCAGAAGTCACATTTCGAAAATTTGCATACAACTGCTCTGTTCGAAGGAGTTCCAAAATAAGTCTCAGGTGTCGTTCGTGTTCCTCCTGACTCTTAGAATAGACCAGGATGTCGTCGATGAATACAATGACAAACTTATCCAGGTAAGGCTTGCACACTCTGTTCATGAGATCCATGAAGACCGCAGGTGCATTCGTCAATCCGAAAGGCATAACCAGAAACTCGTAATGCCCATAACGAGTCCTGAATGTTGTTTTAGAGATATCCTCGTCTCGGACTCTTAGTTGATGGTAACCCGACCTCATGTCAATCTTGGAATAGAAACTCGACCCTTGCAACTGGTCGAATAAGTCATCAATGCGTGGAAGAGGATAACGATTCTTCACGGTCACCTTGTTGAGTTCGCGGTAGTCAATACACATTCTGAAGGTACCGTCTTTCTTCTTCACGAATAGTACTGGAGCTCCCCAAGGCGAAGAGCTAGGACGTATGAAACCCTTTTCCAAGAGTTCTTGTAGTTGCGTGGACAGTTCTTCAAGTTCTGATGGAGCTAGACGATAAGGGGCTCGAGCTATGGGTGCTGCTCCAGGAGCTAGCTCGATTTGAAACTCGACTTGTCGATGAGGCGGAAGACCAGGTAATTCCTCAGGAAAGTCGCGCACAATAGGAATGTCTTCTATCTTCTTTTCCTTCGAGGATGAATCAGAAACGACGGCTAGGATAGCAGTGTGGCCCTTTCGCAAACACTTCTGGGCCTTAAGGAAAGAGATGATGCCCACAACAGCACCACTCTTGTCGCCATAAATCATGAGAGGTTCTTCACCAGAACGAGGAATGCAGACGATTTTCTCCTTGCAAATAATCCCCGCTTGATAATGATATAGCCAATCCATCCCAATAACGACGTCGAAACTACCAAGTACGATAGGAATAAGATCGATAGAGAAGGTCTGACCAGCTAAGATGAGGTTACAACCTTTAACTATGTGTGTGGCTTCAAGACTTTTACCGTTTGCTAGTTCTACCGTGTGTTTGGGGTTCAAAAGTGTTGGAGTGCGCTTAAGCATTTGGCTAGCTTTTAAGGACACATAACTAGTATCGGCACCCAAATCAAATAAAACAGTAACAAAGAAGTCGTCCAGAAGGAACTTACCCATCACAACGTTGGGATCGTTCCTTGCATCACCCTGACCCAGCACGAAAACACGTCCCCTGGCACCATTGCCATTATTGTTACCCCCGTTGTTGCCTCCATTGTTTCCTCCATTGTTGTTCCCGTTTCCTTGGTTGTTGTTGTTCTGATTCTGGTTCAGCTGAGGACAGTTCCTCTTAAAGTGGCCTTCACCGCCACACTGAAAGCATCCTTTATTGCCCTGCTGTTGTTGCTGCTGCTGGTGGTTCTGTGGAGCTTGTTGTTGTTGTTGGCGATTCTGATTTGCTGGTCGTGTGCCCCTGTAATCCTTTTCTTCATGACCAAACTTGTTACACCTCAGACAACGACCCTTGTGGCACTGCCCGCTATGATGCTTGTTGCACCGGTTGCACTTGGGGTGGTTCCCATGGTATCCACCCTGTCCTTGACTACCAGAAGATTGTTGACCAGGACTCTGGTAGTCATCAGTCTTTCGCTGCTGGGACGGAGACTGAACTGAAGTAGAACCCTTGCCCGAATTTCCATCCCACTTGCGCTTGTTATCACTGGGAGCATCAGAGGTAGTAGTAGCGCTAATGCGCTTGGGCAGCTTGTTCTGCTCAACTGCCTGATCAGTGAGACGATGAGCCAACTGAATGATTTGCTGAATGGTGCCAAGATTAGCCGAGGTCACGTGGCTCTGAATTTCTAGCACTAAACCCTTAAGGTACAGCTCGATATGCTTGATAGGAGGATCCACCATAGTGGGACACAAGGTAGCTAATTCGTTCGATCTCTTTGTGTATGCCTCGATTTCAGACCCCGTCATCTTCAAATTGAAAAATTCCACCTCTAGCTTGTGGATGTCGTCACGACTACAGTACTCTTCTTTGATCAGTTCTTTGAAGTCATTCCATGGGGTGGCATTAGCAACCGCCAGCCCTAGCAGTTGAACATGTGCTTTCCACCAGGTTAACGCAGCACCTTCGAGTGTTCCAGTAGCAAATTTCACCCTACGATCTTCAGGGCATTCACACATCTCAAAAACAGACTCAATCTTCTCGAACCAGTGAAGAAGACCTACAGCTCCTTCTGTGCCGCTGAAGGTACTAGGTCGGCAATCCATGAACGTTTTGAACGTACATACGGGAGGTTGAGCATGCTGACCTGTCGCGCAAGAACGAAAAGACAAGATTAAACATGAGAGTTGGTTCGCGAGAGTAGGATCTAAACATCCTAGGATAGGTCGAAATAGCAGGTTATACCTCCTGCTGGAGCTGCTGCAAGCGCCTCAGCAACTCGTTCGTTGATTAGAGCCGTCAGCTGGGCTTGAGTCAAATTCAGGCGTCCACTCATGATCTTCACATCGAATGAAACACTAGTAAGAAGGGTGTCGCGAAAGTGCGTAAGTGTGGAGTGACAGAAGAGAGCAAACACACAGGGTTTCAAGCAATAGTTGTTACGCTAACTAAGCATACCATGATCAAATGCGCTACTTAAACTAGCAGGCAGGCAATACAAACATAAACCATATTACCTATAGTATTGAGTCTTGCACGTGGAGCGAAGCATCGTTGTGGATCGTTGAGCACTGTACAGGTTATAGTCTGGTTTTGTCAAAAAGCTTTTCCCTTTTTAAAACCAAGTTCACTATAACCAATGGCTCTGATACCAATCTGTCACACCCCCAAAATCCACCATGCGGAGTATCACCGCTTGGAGGCGTGACAAGACCAGGATCAAGCCACCAATCATATTGAACCAAGTATTTAAGATAGATAATATCCAACCACACAATATAATTGGTGATCAAAAGCTAGTTAACCAAGTTCAACTTAAACAGCGGAAGCATTAAAGGTAAAACCAAAACATAAGTTTAATAAGTTCATAAAGTTCAAATGTTAAGCACGGAACATAACAGTCCATATCCCACAACGACCTCCTCCTCGTGCAAGCTCCATAAGCATCTAACGACCTGTAAGGCATTTAACAATGAGTCAACAACAAAGTTGAGTGAGTTCACAGTTGGTTGTTTAGTTTTAAGTTGTTTCTGAAAACATGGTTTGTCTATTGCTGGCTTACTTGTCGTGGGGGTTACCCCATAGTGGAAAATATGATTAACCAGTTCCTTCTTTATTACCCAAACCATATCCATAATCAGTGGGGGCTTCCCCATGTGAACCACTAGACCGTTACCATATCGACTACTAACGAAAGTAAGTTGTGCCCTACGTCAATGTCTATCATCAATGACAGTTTGCCATAGTCCATTAGTACACGCCCGTCCGACTGGCACGGTGTGTGGTTTGTTAAACCTAATAGCGCTATTAACTAATGACCCGCTCGCCATTGGCCTCGGTGATTAAGTCGATATAAAATGAGGGACTTAATGATAGAGTTTTGTCTAGTAGGTTTTAAGGTTGTTGTCCTACCCAAGGAGGACGAATGTACGTATTCTACCCAAGGAGAATACGCAGGATTAATATTGGCATCCTACCTATGGAGGATGGCGGTACATATCCTACCTAAGGAGGATATGCAGGTTCCGTTTTAGTTCTTTTAATATTGGCATCCTACCCATGGAGGATGGCGGTACATATCCTACCTAAGGAGGATATGCAGGTTCCGTTTTAGTTCTTTAACCCATTCCCAACCACCGGGAATCCCATGCCTTAGAAGGAGTGTGAACTCACCTTGGTTTGCTCGGTTAGATTAGTTACTCTAATAATCAGAAATCTAGGGGTGCAAACGAGCCGAGCTACTCGTGAGCTACTCGAGCTCGGCTCGAAAAAAAGCTCGAACGAGCCGAGCTTAAACGAGCTCGAGCCCGAGCCTAAAACCAAGCTCATTTAGTAAACGAGCCCGAGCTTCGCTTATCGAGCTCGAGCCGGCTCGCGAGCCTAAACGAGCTTTATGTTTATATATTTTTTATTAATATATTAAACATATATTTATATAATAATAATTACCATTTATTAAAATATAAAAAATAACTAATATATCTATATAATAATTATTATAATTAATATATATTAATTAAAAAATACTAAACGAGCCGAGCCCGAGCCGAGCTCGAGCTTGAAAAATTAACTTCGAGCCGAGCTCGAGCTTTAGAAATAAAGCTCGAATCGAGTCGAGCTCGAGCTCGAGCTTTCATATGTTAAACGAGCTCGAGCTCGAGCCTGGTCAAGCTCGGGCTCGGCTCTGCTCTGCTCATTTGCACCCCTAAAGAAATCAAGCACGTCCTAATAAAGTACAGATAACAATCAATTTCTCGTGCATGCATAACACGTATCCTACGTACGGTTTATCTACTCATTACTTCTATCACATACCACACAAATTCAAATGTTACACTCTGACTTTTGTGGAAAGATCGTAGTTAAAAATACTCTTGTAACACTTGTTAGAAAATATTTTCTATGTGTTGGGGTTTTTAGAAAATTTCGCCAGATTTTGTAAATGGAGGCGTCCATGCTAATAAGCATATCATTTTATTTTCCAAAAATCATTCAACAATCAACAACAATTTACCAAGAGCAAACTATTCCATTTACTAACCAACATGAACTTGATGTTTCATAAAAACGCGTAGTAACTTGGTAAGGCGTTTAGTGGGTTTAGTTACCCTCCAAAGTGTGTTTACTTTTGTTAAAATCTCATTCTCGGGATTTTTGAATGTTCACAACTTGTGAACATATTTTACAAAAAAATTTATTTACAACATTTTCATGTGTCACTAGTATTCATATACTTACTTTATTTCCAAAAGTAGTGTAAGGATCATGATCTTTCAAAAACCGTCTTTTAAACTTGGTTTATTTAGGAAAATCATTCACAAGTTTTAGATCTACAAAATCACTAGTTCACTTGGTTTATTATTTTTACAAGAAATCATTTTATCACCAAGTTCATGTCTAAATATGGAGGTGATTCCTTTATGTAAACCCCTAATCACCTCCTACTTGTTAAATCATGTTTTTAATCATAAGTTAACAAGTTTCATATAATGATCAACAACATATTTCTAGTAATCAACAAGCAAGCATCAACATATACCAAACAACATCATACTAACATTATTTCTTCATGTTTCATCTTTATGTAAAGCTTTATGTTCATGATTTATATCTATGATCTTTAGTGTTCTTTCAAATTTCAACATACTTAATCTATTAACCACCAAAAATATGAAGTAATAAGGGTTAACAAGAAGCTTACTACTAGCTTCAAGCTAGGGAAGAACTATGATGAAGATTGAGTGGGTAAAAGCAAACGAATGAGGTCCTTCGAGTTCCGAGTCCACCAAACCTTCTAATATGGCTCCTTACACCTTGAGAGAAGCTTGGATCGCTTGAGATTGCAACAACAAAAATGGTGGGGTGTGGGGGTGTGGTCGGCCGAGGGTAAGAGAGGGGGTAGGAGGGTGGTGGGTTGTGATGAAGATGAAGCTCTAATCTTACATATACTTCTCAAGTTCTTTGTCCAATGGTTCTAGTGTTGGCTAAGTACATAACAACATCTCATCAAATCTTCAAGAAAGATCATGAAGATATTATGAGGATTTGATGAATCTTGAGGTGGGCCACTACATGGCCGATTACTAGCATATGGGGGGGGGGGGGGGTTAATTGTAAGTTAAATGATAAGTAGGTGATTTAGTGGAGGGTGCTAGGTGAAAGACTTGTGCTATGGTGTTTCATGAATTATGTAGTGTGATTAAGTGTTCGGGAACCATAACTGGCTCAGAAAAATAAGAACAATGTTTTTAACAATATTTTTGTGTTCCGGGTAATGTCCGGTTGTTCGATTAAACACCGGTTCGTTAAAGTGCTAATTTATTCCGTTTAGTGTCTTTTATGTATCCTTTTTGTAACACTTTTAATTCCCAAACACTTAGGAAAGCATACATGACAATTTAGTTAATTTTCTGCACAAGACTAGTATGTTAAAAAAAAAAAAGCACATGTAAGTATGTCACAGTAATCAGAAACCAGTTAAGTAATTCAGCACAGTCATCAAGCACTTTAATTATCATTAATAAATCGTACGGATACATGTAATTTTGAGGATTGTCACATCATCTCAGCTGCAGGCCATACCCTTTTCTATTCATCATCCGAAGGTGAAAATCAAAATCATATAAACAAACAACATGATATCAGCTTTTGAAACCCTAAGAAAAAAAAAACAAACAACATGATATCAGCTTCCTGAATGTGTTACCACCGCCTGAGATGTGATTGCGACTGCTCAAATGTGTCACACTGCCCATGATCTGTTATGGATTTCGTCATCGCAACCCTTGATCATTGCATTAAACATAAGAAAAAAAAAACAAAAAATCAATCAAACATAAGAAAAACATCTTTAGATTAGGACTTGCCAAACATACTTCCCCAGTCTAAAGATCCACCCCCAAACATAAACCCTACTGAACAGTTATAAAAAAGAAAATCAACAAAAAACAGAGAGCACGCATTACAAACCTAATGGAGACGTAACGGCGTACCGCAATAAGCACAGTAGGTGGCCTGATTTTATGACGAATCGGTGGGAGGAAAGGATCCCGATCTCTCCCTCATCATGATCCTTCTCTCTATCTCAGACATTGTTCAATCACTCTCAAAGTTTTGAAGACGACCAGGTGTTGAAATGGCATTAGGAGCAGAGAGGCATTGAAATTATTAGATGTATGTTTTAAGAGATAGGGGTATTGAAATTATGGTTTGAATTTTGAAGTTTTGAAACCGGAGCCATATTTTGGAATTTGAAACTGGAGCCATATTTTTCAAATTATAGTTTGAATTATATAGATTATATTAAATACAAAACGGAATTATGACATCAACAGGGACAAGTGGCATACCTTAATGGTTGACACATAGGCAGATTTACATCAGCCAAAAATCTCTTATTATAGATAGAATATATATATAAACCATCCCCTATATATATATATATATATAGAAAAAGTATATCGTACATTACGGCTTAACGTACTTCACGTACAACAACGTGCGTGATTTGTTCTATAACATGCGTGATTAATGTTTTCAATATGCTTGATTATTGTGTTTCAACATGCGTGATTTTGGATTTTTGAGTTATAACGTGCGTGATTTTAAAATGAACGTGCGTAATTACCTGTCGTACGTGATGTACGTTAAGCCGTAATGTACGTTAACCTTCCTCTATATATATATATATATATATATATATATATATATATATATAAGTTATGTTCATTAAAACATAAGACAACTATAAATTACATTAAACTTTGTCTTTAGAATTAGGGTTATTGGATTTTATCACCCCCAACTATCGACCTTTGGCCAATGACACCCGCAACTAACACTTTGACACCCGACACCCCCAACTTGACTTTTTGTTTGCACTAGCACCACCCAGTTAAATTTGCACTAACTTGGTTTGTTTTTTGTTCGACGTGGCACAAATGTGATGAGTTGGAGCTTAATACGTGGCGATGATGTGTCTTAACCCTCATCTCCTTCTTTATAACTAGAAAGTCCAAACAAACCCTAATGTCCCATAATCTTCACGAGTATCCAATGGGCTGTTTTGTTAGCACAAACTCAACCAACAATCAGCCTTCTTCTTCTTCAACAATGTCGAACGCAGAGCTCACTCCATATCTAACCTCCTACGAAGACGCCTGTCAATCGGATCCGGAGCTCCAGTTCTTCGACTCCACCCTCCAACACCGAACCGCCACCCTCATCAACAATCTCGCTGTCGGACCCGAGCTCCGTTCACCGAACCACCACCCTCATCAACAATATTAAAATTTTGGTTGATAAATTGGGTGCTGATATGGAGAGTATGTTGCAGAGTGCTCAAGGAAGAGGATGTTGAAGGGGTGGGGGTGGTGGTGGATGAGATGAAGACGACGGTGAGTATGTTTGCGAAAACGATTGATGATAAGGGGCGTCTCCCTTTGGCAAATATGTGCGTGAATGATTTGTTATTGGACAAATCTATTTTGTTTATCTTGTCCGTTGCTATCACCAAGATAAATTAACTGGTATGCTTCGAACACTGGCCCCAAGAACACAACCTCAATTTGCATCTCCGATTTTGCCTTCAAGTATGCCGCTATTGTTCCAGATCTGTTTGTTTTAAAGAGATCTGTTTGCATCTCCGTTTGCATCTGTTTGTTTGCATCTTCAAGAGATCTGTTTGTTCTAAAGAGATTTGTTTGCATCTCCGTTTCTGATCTCTTGTGTAATAGAGATATACTGCCACGTATTCGCCAGGTAATTATGTCCACGTAATCAAGAGTGTGACACGTAGGATCAAAAACTAACTCAGTTAGTAATGAGTTAACAGACCGGTGCCAGCGCAAACAAAAAGTCAAGTTGGGGGTGCCGGGTCTCAAAGTGTTAGTTGCGGGTGGCAACGGCCAAAGACCGATAGTTGGGGATGATAAAATCCAATAACCCTTATAATTACGAGAGATTTAAGCGTATATAAATATACACACACAATAATCATCGTTTTTAAATATAACTGAATGACACCATTTAATTTGAGAGGTCAAATTGGAATATGTAGCATTTAATACATTAAAATGATGAAATATTTATTTAATGTTATAACTCTAACTACATCCTATAAAAGCGTAGCTTTTGTAATGTTTGCACTAAACTTGAACAAAAAGCAACAAAACATAAGCCATGAAGCTTATTATTAGTATGCATATTACCATTTTACTAGTTATCATGGTGGCTTTAGCACAAACCGGTGAGTTTATGTGTGTTTATGTATAATATATGTTATAACTAAAAATACTTGGACCCTTATTTCCTTGTTTTGATTTTCTGGGGTAGCCTAGTTGGCCACCGACACTCACCTCTTCCCAGAGGTCCCGGGTTCGAGTCTTGGGAGTGGCATATGTCGCTCAGGATAAGAACTCGGTAAGGGGAATTCACAGCGGAGCTAGTAGCGGCTCCCGGAGTGGGATCACTCCGGCGGTTGGGAGGACCGTGCTCTATCCCCCCCTACAACTAGTTAAAACACTCTTTTGTCAACTTTGATGAGTGCATTCTACGTTGATTCAATATGTTGCAAGACAATATGTTTCTGTTTAACAAAATTCGTCAAAGTTTTAGGATTTTAAGACACCACCGACAGCACTTGCCACCGCATTTGTTGTTGCCGCCACCTCCACCCGTGTGAATTCGAAGATCTTAGCAAGTTTATCACTAGATTTGTTTGATATTATATACAATCTTAAAGGACAAAGTAGGTGGGTTTCCACCGAATTTGCCTACATTCAAGCCCACATGCAATTGTCTTCTTTGATTCCAGCCAATTGCAAGGTTTCCCATTTGCTCAATAATTTGTCGTTTTCCAGGTGTTGTCTTGATACCTACAAAACAAAAACATAAAAACAATATAAATTAGTATATTTTTCTACACAAATCGGTGCAATTAGAAGTTAAATAATTCGTAAATCGGAATAACCCTCTTTCACACAATACTTTGAGTAAAATACATTTTGGCCCCTTGCTTTTAGTATTTTTTAAATTGCGTTTTGAGTCCATTTCGACATTTCCTCTTTTCACCCATACTTTGAGTAAAATACATTTTATCCCCTTGCTTTTAGTTTTGTTAAATTGCGTTTTGAGTCTCTTTCCTTTCCAAGTTAAACTTCAATTTTTCACCCATACTTTGAGTAAAATACATTTTGGTCCTTTGCTTTTAGTTTTGTTAAATTGTGTTTTTAGTCCATTTCCTTTCCAAGTTAAACTTCAATTACATTGCAATATTAGACCATTGAGGTTTAATCTCAAAATTTTATAATGTTTCAACTTTATCGTTGTACCGTATTATCTATACATTTTTAGCTTATTGCTTTCTTTAATTATTTTTGTTCACTAAATTTCTTTTTTAAAAAACTAAACGTTTGGATTCAACCATACATTGAGTTGAACTGAATACGTCAAGACATGCGCTTTCATATGGTTTGCGCATGACATAACGCTTGGACTAATATGTTTGCAACGTGCCCACGAGCATCGCCCGGGGTTGTATTATGAATATTAAAATTTATGTGTCGGTATAAATTCGAGTTGGTATACGTTTCGATGTAAACTTTTTTGGGGAACAAGTCAGGTCAAATTTATTTTGTTTTTTTGATTGTTTTATGTACGTTTCCAATTCTACGTTTCGACCCTACCGCAACACGCTAAGGGTATAATTTTTTCCGTTGATATGAATATCACTTTTTATTACACGTGTTATTTTTCCCTTAATACACATTTTATGCTTTTTTTGTACGTTTCCTATGTATGAGTCGGGTCACATATAAATATGATATACTTTACATTTTTATCCAGCTACAATGCTATTGAGTTAAATTGGATACGTCAAAATGTGCGTTTTCACATGTTTAACGCATTACATAACACTTCGACTAATCTATTCGATGTTTGCAATGTACTCGTGCTGCAACGCACGCAGGTTTCCCACCGGCTTTGCCTCCCTGCCCCCTGTACTTTCACGATGTTGCAATTCTAGCCCATTGACTTTGGTATGTTCAAAGTTTCATAAAATGACAAATTTAGTCCCTATACCTTCTACTTTGGATTTTCAAAACCACAACCTCATCTTTCAAACTTTGCCAGCACCAACCGTCTACTTTGGTTTTCCACCATCACCCCCTTAGCTCTTACACAGTTACGCCACCAACCCTCTTCTTTTACATTTCCACCAACACCCCTTAGCTCTTACACATTTCCGTCACCACTCCTATACTTTTACACTTTGTCTTTTTTAGACTTTGCTTTTTTACCCCTTGCACTGTTACTCCATTTTTACACCTGCCAAACTTAAAAAAAATTGCAATTGTAACCCCTAGACTACAACTCCTACTTTTGCAAATGCCAATGCATTGTGTTTTTCGAAATGTCTTTGGCATTGTGTTGTACGCTTTGTGTCTTCCTATGTGATTTACACTTTTTTTAATTGTCTTTTACGCACTGTGTTTTACGAATCGTGTTTTGTCTTACTATATGTTTCCACCCGTCGCGCGCCACCGCAACGCGCGGCGGGCAAAATCCTAGTTGTTCCTTGTAATTGATTGTTTAACCTCTCATGATAGCAATTCAAGTATCACTTGTTTAAACTAACAATAGTTTTGTTGGTTTAAACTCATAATTAGTGATGGAAAAAAAACCCGAGCCCGAGGGGCATACCCGATGCCCGATGGGTATTGAGTCGGGTATGGGATTGGAAAAAAAATATTTCATGGGTGTGGGATTAGATGATACCCGACCCGATTACCCGAAACTACATACCTGTTTACCCGTGATATATACCCAAAAACTTTTAAGTTTTATATTTATTTTCCCTTAACTATTGTTTGGTAATATTTCATTTTAGTAGCTCTATTATTTGAAAAATAAACTTTTCGATTCAAAAAATATATTTTGATGACATTATTTATATTTATATGCCATGAAATACAAAACTATTTTCTTATATTAATATTATAATATATTTACATTTTTAAATATCTCAAATATTATTACAGTGATGATGATATGTGTGTTATTTATTATAATTTAATATATTATATACATTTTTAAAATATAAAATTATAAAGGAAAGCAAAAATTATATAAACGAAAATCCCAAAAGGGTATACCCGATACCCGACGGGTAAATATCCAACGAGTAACGGGCCGGGTATGGGACAAGATTTTCCAACCGGGTATGGATTTAAGATTGGTCATACCCTGCCATTGTCATCCCTATTTTCATAATCATGTTAGCAATTCGGTATCACTTATTTAAACTGATCATTAGGACCTAAACCATTGATTTCACTACTTTTCTTCGCTAAATCATTTGCCAATGTTGGTTTCACCACTTATTTGGCCCAACCCAACGAGTTTCAACCCAAATCAGCTTAGCCCACTATGAACTATGAAGGATATACTTGGAAGATATGATGAACCGGGTCAACGCTAGAACATGCATTCACTAGAATAAACTGTCATCAATCACCACAAATTAAACCCAAAATCTAGGATTCCTAAAGTACATGTTTCTCCATATTGAATGGGCGCTTTAGTTACCGACACATTTTAAGTAGAAAACCTTGAAAACCAGATATGTAATTGAACATAATACTGCCCAAATGTAACAAAAGGGAGAAAGAAAATCGGTTATATGGTTACAATTAGAATAAATGCAAAAATGTTATGTAATTCTCACAGTTGTGGTAATCAACTGTTCATTGTCGCGAGGTCAGGTTTTGTTTTCTGGGATTTTGGTGGATAAGATTCTAGACTTGAAGCATGAGACATGTTGACAGGTGCAATGGGGTCAATGAAGCTTAAAACTGTGCGCGGGCACGACATCCTAGGTGGCTCAATGGGCCCTTGAGAGGTTTGGACTAGAGTTGGGTTGACTAAACACCAAAGTGAAAGGTCAAAATCTGTGATCATCTTCTCTAAGTAAAATGTTTGTGAGTTTAAGGTCTCCATGTAATATTCCAAGCATATGCTAGTATTCTGGGGCAAGGACTTCCTCAACATAGAATCTGCATGGGTAAATATATTAAAACTGAGTTACTGGTAGCAGGGGCGGACCTACCTCTTTGGTAGGGGTAACCCCCGCTACCCCTTGGTCGGAAAAAATTTGGAAAAATTAGTGTAAATTTTGGAAAAATTTAACGTTTTTTCGATTTCGTTACGACTTATTTATAAAACGTTACCCCTTGGTCGGAATCCTAGATCCGCCACTGACTGGTAGGTCAAATAAACAAAATAAACAAGATTCATTTGAAGCATTGATAAATTATCAACAAAAAAAGCATGTATTTCATAAACCTAAAACAGCTCGAGTGGTTTGACTAAAAGCATTCACATTGGACCCTCTATCTCTATCTATATAATTACACTAAAAATCACTATCTTTTCTCTTTCTTTGTCAATTAAATAATACTTTTCTACTTTTATCATTACCTTGTCTCTCTTTCCTCTCGCAACAACTTTTAAAAATATTGAAAAATTATAGAGGATGAACAGTGTTTTCTCCAAATTTACTGATGAACAGTAATATTCTCTCTTCTCCACTCACAACCATTCACATAAATATGGATGTTCCAATGTGAATGCTCTAAAGACTGCAAGAAGGGCAGATCAGATAACAAGTTGAAACAGGCCTCACCGTGTTAGGTTTTAGGTTGACTGGCACAAACTTTTTGATTTTGTAAAGATATAATGAATTATTATGATTGCAAAAATGATATCATTACAATAACAATCCAAATTTTTGGATAAAAAGATTTTGACCCGTATGCTTTAAATATAGACTTTGACCGACTTTCAACCGTTTGACCCGTTCTCCAATGAGTAAAAACTTCCACCTTTAGGTTTGACATTACACATGCACAAACACCTAAAAGAAATTGTGAAATGAATCTTATCCTCTAATAACTCAGAATTGCTAGCGTTTCACGTATGAACTATGAAGGAATAAACAAGTTAATGAAAACAAAAACGACATCCCCTATAGGGCCATGTCATCTAAAAAAGAAACAAAATAAACTATATTGTTGTACTAAAGTTCGTTTTTGGCAAAAATGCAGAACCACCGCAAAATCAGAGACATGTCCCGCTAGAATCAAAACACTAGAAGAATTTACATGGCATTCTTGAATTTAATATTTATGAATCTCTAAATGCAGTGAGAATAGAAACAGAAAATTGGAGTGGTTTGTCATAACATATTACATGATCTTTTCTTTCAAAAATAAGATAATGCGCCTTCAAATATTTGTTTTTAATAAGTTTTAGTACATGACATAAGCAAGCATTGTGTGACTAGGGCCAAACCGCAAGGACCATTTGTTTAATTGACTATAAAATAAACATGTCAAAAGGGCCTTAACCCCTATGTGAACCGCTTAAGGTTGCAGAAGACTACTTGACTGTCAGCAAGATATTTCCATATGCAAGAAAATATGATACATTCGTTGTGAGTTAATGTTAGAAAAATAGAACTAACAGATAAGAGAAGAGTGTTCACCTTTTAAATAACGAAAATATATTTGTTTGAAATATCAAGAGGTAATTGCTCTTTGACCTCTATACCTTTCTTCCCTACTCAAACACTCGTCTCTTCATCATCCTCGTCATCAACTAATGTATCTGCCTGATCAAGCAAAATTAAAGATTCTGTGTACGAGCTCACGAGTGATGAATAACATTGGCCTTCAATCCCAAGATCATAGATGTGTTCTAAGAAGGGGTTATAAACTATAAGTGCATCGCTGTCATCTGTTAATCTCATCATAAGTTCAACCATTCCTCCTAAACTCCAGTGGACAACTTGACAGATTTGGTATGTTAATGGTGCAAAGATTTGTAAATGATGTTGAATCACCATTATCCATCATCCATACTTTATAAATACCATTCATTGACCACTCTTGAAGCACATAAGAGAATCACATAGCTTAAATAAATAAATGTACATTGAGATCGTGAAATGCTAACGTATTTGGGAGGTAATATCTCTCTAAATTTAGTATCACTGGTACTTATTTTAGTACCAAACCAATAAACAGAACCATCTATAATTACCTGAGAGTGAGGCCATTTAATTTCAAACAATTTATCAGATAGATTACCAGCTGAACTTCTCCAAACCCTTGAGCTCAAACTAAAAACCTCAACCAGCCAATGCCTGCTGCAACTTAACCTTTCATCCTCTTATGTGTATGCGTATCAGTAATCTTTACAATCTTAGGGTCACTAGTTGCAGGACAAACCCAAAACCAAAATTAGTTCCTGCAGCCAATCTACATCAGGTACAGCAATGCAACTGATTTTCTAATCGACGGATTCCAAAGAACAGCCATAGCCGTACCAGATAATATTCAACATCATCATAATTTCGATAATAACGAACAAGCATACCAATCATGAGAAGCACCGACGACACATGAATCCTAAAGTAGGTTAACAGACGGAGGAACAATATTGGAAACCTTGTTTTGTGGGAACGTATCATCATCTACAATCGAAACATATGTTTCCTCAGAGTACAGATTGTTGTACCTTATAAGCAAATGTTGTGGTTGATCATGGTTGTGGACAGTGTAATCAACAATGAAATCAGACGACTCGATCACAGATTTCCATACTTTTGAAACAGATCTGACCCGAATCAATGATCTTATAGGAAGCCTTTTAATGATTTCCACTTGAATGTCGAAAGGTATGTGATCGGACATTTTGATTTCAGGGTATAAATTTCTAGGAATTTTTGAAGAGGGTAAGGCTGGTATCAAGTATCAACTATGATCGAAACCGTTTAACAAAAAGCGATTTATACAGATCTTAAAATAATAACCATTTCAGCAGCCAATAAAAGTAGCAAATTCGACCAAACCCCTCACTTATTTCGCCTGCAAAGGTGAGAGCAACATTAATAATATGTAAAACTAGTACTAGGGCCGGCATATCGTGTCAGACACGACCTATTAAGACACGAACACGAAACTGGTAAACAAGAACACGACACGAAATCTTAACGTGTCAGTTTTTCCAAACACGAACACGAACCCGATAATAAACAGGTTACACGAACTCGACCTGTTAAGACACGGAAAAAATTAATAAATGTATCTATACGATTTGTTAACACACGAGCATGACCTGTTAAGACACGAACACAGCCTATTTAAGACACGAATTCGCCCTGGAGGGGTGGTGTGGGAGTCTAGGGCTGGCATATCACGAACACGATAAGACACGGACACGAAATAGGTAAACACGAACACGACACGAAAACTAACAGGTCTTATCGTATCGACCTGATTAAGACAAAACCTATTAAGGGGTCAAACACGAACCTGTTAAGACCGTGTCATTTCATGTCGTGTTTTCGTGTCCATGTCTGAAATTTTCAGCCCTACTGGTACATGTTGTAACGATTATGTGAAGCATTAAATCGAACACCTGTGTGTAACAATGTCCAATAGTAACAAATATTCCTAGAGAGCAATCACAAGAGTCCATAAAGATAAACACAATACAATATCAGGGATAGATACATAACTTCAAGCACGAAGCAGCTAATAATTTAGGGTTTACAGATTACAAAATTAACAGCGAACTTAGAAATTAACGCGTACCAGCTTCTCCAAATTGAGAGGTCAGAGATGATGAGACAGGGTGGTCGGACCGTCAGGCTGCTGTCGGAGATGGGTGTTCGCCGCCGAAGGCCGTCGAGACACGGTGGTGCAAAGGCGGTCGGTGGACTTGGGGCATGTTTGGCTTAGCTTATTTTCAACTTTTGCAAAAGGACTTTGGCCAAAATAAGTCGGGAAATCCTGACTTTTGGCAAATCCAAAGGACTTTTGCCCTTCAAAAGGAAAGCCAAACACTTATAAAAAAGGACTTTTGCCCTTCAAAAGTCCTTTTACCCTCAAAATAAGGAACCCCAAACACCTTCTTCAGTTGATATCGGGGGTGTTTGGGTTAGCTTATTTTGGAGGGTTTTGTATATTGAAAAGTTATTTTTGAGAAGTCAAAATTTCTAACTTCTCATTTATGACTTATATAAGTTAATAAGTTATTTTGAGAAGGAATCCCAAACACCCACGATCATGTCTTGTTTAGTTTTGAAAGCAATTTGAATAGAAAAATGCCCGGATAGTCCCTGTGGTTTGCTCATTTTTCACGTTTAGTCTCTAACTTTCTAAAATTATAACTATAGTCCTCAACTTTTGCAATTTATGTTAAGTGGATGTGAAATGACCAAAATACCCCTACTTTTAAATTAATACCTAAAAAGTTAAAAAGAAATATAATTAATATTAAATAATTTATGTGCGACCCACTACCAACCACACCCACCTCATCTTCCCCACCCTTCACCACCACCACCATCTCCACTTTTCACCACCACAACATCGGTTTCTTTTTCTTGTGAAACATGGTTTTGACTTTTGAAAAATAAAGGTTACATATTCCTCTTTAATTAAATGATATAGCATCATAGGCGATCTACAGCTTCACATTATCGAGGCACGAAACTTACCTAACATGGATGTAGTCACCGGTCATATCCGCCGTTGCGTAACGTTCGAGGCTTGCCGGAAGGATAACTCCTCCGGTGGAACCGTCAGCACGAAGCTCCGGTCCAGTGGCCTGAAAATAATTACGAGTGATCCATATGTGAAGGTTTCGGTACCGCAAGCTACAGTGGCGCGTACGCGCGTGTTGAAGAACTCAAAAAACCCTAGGTGGAACGAACGGTTTATTGTGCCATTAGCTCACGAGCTTGCTAACTTGGAGTTTCAAGTGAAGGATGATGACGTGTTCGGTGCTGATGTGTTAGGGACGATTAGGATTCCGGCGGAGAAGATTGCTGCGGGTGACATGAGTTCCGGTTGGTTTCCGATGGATAATTCACGTAGGAAGGAGTCGGAGCTGCATATCAAATTGAAGTTTATTCCGTGTGAGAAGAATCCACTTTATCGGCACGGTATTGCCGGTGATCCAGAACATAAGGGTGTTAGGAATACTTATTTTCCGGTGAGGAAAGGTTCTCAGGTGACGTTGTATCAGGATGCATATCGAACATGGTTTTCGACAAGAAAAAGAAACCGATGTTGGCGGTGGATGTTGGTGGAGATGGTGGTTGTGGTGAAGAGTGGGAAGATGGGGTGGGTGGAGTTGGTGGTGGGTCCTACATAAATTATTTTATATTAATTATATTTCTTTTTAACCTTTTAGATATTAATTTAACAGTATGGGTAATTTTGTAATTTCACATCCACTTAACACCAAAAACTAACCCTCATCCGCGTCAGGGACTATCCGGGAACGAAATTGCAAAAGTTGAGGACTATAGCTGTAATTTTAGAAAGTTACGGACTAAAGGTGAAAAATGGGCAAACCACGGAGACTATTCGAGCATTTTTCTCCAATTTGAATGTAAAATATTGAAAATGACAAGATTACCCTTATTATATTATATCTTTAAAAATAATAATAACCAATTGTAAAAACCATATATAACTATCACTCTACACACACGCTAGGGCAAGTGCACCCATTGTGGACGTAGTATAGTGATGGCAAGATACCGAGGTTGTCCAAGGACACAGGGGCTTTTAATACCGGCTTATCGTTAACGTCTAATCTAACCAAATTTTGATGAAAATGTTTTAAATCTATAAAAAGATAAACTAAAAAGCAAAAATAAAATATAGGGAAAAACAAATAGACAAGAAGGAATCACTTGTTTCCAACTCCTCTTTTATGTATCCTTTTAATGATTTCCGCACTTTGGGCATTTTAAGAGATTATCTTTAAGTTATAGTAGTAGGCCCCTTTCACGCAGCGTCACCCTCAACCTATTGGTCTAAGTCAGCAGGGATACAGTCTTGTAAGGTCGGATTATTGAAAGATAATTAAGTAAGTTATTAATGAGAAAAGTGGTAGGCCCCCTTCCAGACAGCGTTACCCTCAACCCTTTGGTCTGCGTCAGTAGGGATACAATCCTCGCAGGGTTGGTTTAAAGTTTTAATAGTAGTTTATAGATAAGGGATTCAAGCGGTTTCATACTCTCAGTCGGGCCAGTTGTCACAACCCCCGATCCCCTATCCCCGGGAACGGGCGGACGTGATCACAGAGTTTGGTGGTATCGGGTTTTTATTTAGTCTTGCAGCGGAATTTACATCAGGATCGTAGTTAGGAAATATTTATCAGAGAAAAACCACCATCTTTGATATTAATAAACACATGGGCAAAACCCAAGTTTCTTATTACAATACACTTATAGGGACAAACCCCTATTTTATTAAATTTAAAACATTGTTTATTAGGTAACTTTTATAGCCACATTATCTCCAAGCCTTCAGTGCTTTCCAGCTGGCTTTTTACTAATTGGCTGTCACATTGGGTTACCTGAAACATGTTTTAAAAATATTTGTCAGTGGGAAATACTGGTGAGTGAATCCCAATTTAATCAAGTTTAAAGTCACAGTGAACAGTATTGAGAGTGATCACTTTGTTTAAGTCTACACAATTACTCCATCTGGTACTATCACACCTGACTTGTGGGTCATATTACCCATTGGCTAACTCATTGTCCAATGGTAACGAATTTGTCATCCTGACTTACTACTCGCAAGTAGTACAAAATTTTGTATACAAAACCCCAACATACCGGCAGTAATTGAATAACTACAAAGACTCAATCACTGCTAATTTTCATAGTAAAACATTTAAGGTTTGGTAAAACATTACCAAAAAGATTAACAAAAAGAGGATAAACTCACATTGCTGTCTTAGGCTTTTTGTAAGGATTTCCTGGCTATAATCTATAATTTATACAAATGTACATTGATTAGTATCATAACCCTTTGAAATTATTAATAATACCCTCCCCGAGACGGTATTCCAACAACTATGTCGGGCAGAACCACGACAGTTGTTACGGAACCCTAAATCAATCGGGTAGCGTAACTGTTATGAAACCGGGGTTATAATACTTACAACGGAGCAGAACTTCGCTAATTAGGGGTATAATACCCGAAATATTACTTCTACTATTTCAGAATTCGAGATTGAGAAAAGAACGTGAGCAACGAAAACTGAAATCTGATGCGTTCTATTTATAGTTGTGAAATAAGGTTCTCACGCGGCCCGCGTTCAAGAACGCTAAACCTAAAGCGGGCCGCGTCAACATAAGTCAACGCGGTAGCTTAGCTGAGTCGTTTACTAGACTTGACACGATTACGACACGTGTCGACCTCTGGTGCATTCGCGTAACCAAGTCACTCGCGGCCCGCTTTCACTTAACGTAAACCTAAAGCGGCCCGCTTTGACTAGAAAAGTCAGCGAAGTCAACACCTGGTCCTAATTCGGCCCGCGTTAGATGTGGAGGTGGGTCAAAGCGGCCCGCCTCAACTTATATTTTCAGAATTTTATTTATTTTATAAACTATAATATAACTAAGGCTCGGTTTTCACATACGGGGTATAATATAAGACATTTTATCATATATCAAAGAGTCGGAAATATTATGCGGGTATTGATTTTACCGAGGGTTGTTACATTCTCCCCACCTTGTTTAGAGCTCGTCCTCGAGTTCTACTGAAACAAGTGCGGATATTTCCTCTTCATTTCTGATTCGAGTTCCCATGTGTACTCAGGTCCTCTTTTGGATTCCCATTTCACTTTGACTAGAACTAGTCTCTTATGTTTGAGATTCTTGATTTTTCTGTCTTCAATTTGTAGAGGTCTTTCTACAAACTTGAGTTGTTCATTTACCTCTATATCCTTAAGAGGCACTATCAGTGATTCATCAGCTAAACACTTTTTAAGATTTGATACATGAAACACATCATGTATTCCTGCCATTTCCTCTGGCAATTGTAGCTGATAGGCTACAGGTCCTATTCTTCTAATAATTTTAAAAGGTCCAACATACCTGGGACTTAGCTTTCCCCGTTTAATGAATCTTACCACTCCTTTCCAAGGAGAGACTTTTAACAATACTCTATCTCCTACTTGAAATTCCAACGGCTTGCATCGGTTATCAGCATAACTCTTTTGTCGATCACGTGCTGCTTTCAATCGTTCCTTGACTTGAATAATCTTATCAGTTGTTTCCTGCACTATCTCAGGTCCAGATAATTGTTTTTCCCCAATTTCTTCCCAACAGACTGGGGTTCGACACTTTCGTCCATAAAGTGCTTCAAATGGTGCAGCATTGATACTTGTGTGATAACTGTTATTATAAGAAAATTCTATTAAAGGTAAGTGATCGTCCCAATTACCTCCAAAGTCAATTACACAAGCTCTAAGCATATCTTCCATTGTCTGAATTGTCCTTTCACTTTGTCCATCTGTTTGTGGATGATAAGCCGTACTTAGTTTTATCTTAGTTCCCATTGCCTTTTGGAAACTTGACCAAAAATGAGATGTAAAGCGACTATCTCTGTCAGAAACAATTGATAAAGGAATGCCATGTAAAGAAACAATTTCATTTACATACAATTTAGATAATTGTTCCATGCTAATTGTTTCCTTCATTGGTAAGAAATGAGCTGATTTAGTTAGTCTATCTACAATCACCCAGATTGTATCATTTCCTTTCTTAGTTTTGGGTAATTTAGTAACAAAATCCATTGTTATTAATTCCCATTTCCAAACTGGCATTTCTAATTGCTGTAACAATCCTGCAGGTTTCTGATGTTCAGCTTTAACTTGTGAGCAAGTTAAACATTTAGAAACATAGGTTGCTATGTCCTTTTTCATTCCTATCCACCAGAAATTTTTCCTTAAATCCTGGTACATTTTATCACTTCCTGGATGCATCGTATATTTAGATTTATGAGCTTCTTCTAATATACGATTTCGCAGGTTTCTTAATTTAGGTATCCACATTCTCTTTTCATGGAACCTCCAAATTCCATCTGTTCCTTGTTTTAATTCTTTTAACATACCTTTTAATTTTTCAGAATCATCCTTGATTACTGATTCCTGTGCTTCTCTTATATGATCATTTAAATCTACTTGCAGATTTAATTTAAGAGAACGTACCCTTTTTGGCTTTTCATAATACTTTCTACTTAAAGCATCTGCCACTATATTTGCTTTTCCTTCATGATACTGGATATTACAATCATAGTCACTAAGAAATTCCATCCAGCGTCTTTGTCTCATATTCAACTCCTTTTGTCCGAAAACATACCTTAAACTCTTATGATCAGTGAATATGGTAAACTTACTACCATAAAGGTAATGTCTCCAAATCTTAAGAGCAAAAATTATAGCTCCTAATTCTAAATCATGGGTTGAATAATTTTCTTCATGATTCTTAAGTTGTCTAGATGCATATGCTATAACCTTTTGGCGTTGCATCAATACACATCCATAACCTAATTTAGAAGCATCACAATAGACTACAAAGTCTTCAGTTCCTTCTGGTAATGCTAATATTGGTGTATGGGTTAATCTTTGCTTAAGAATTCTAAAGGCTTCTTCTTGTTTTATTCCCCATTCAAACTTAACAGATTTACAAGTTAACTTAGTTAAGGGAATGGCTATTCTAGAGAAATCTTTAATAAATCTTCTATAATAACCGGCCAATCCTAAGAAACTTCTAACCTCGGTTGGTGACTCAGGGGTTTTCCATTTCGTAATTGCCTCGATTTTGGTTGGGTCTACATGAATTCCTTCATGATTAACTAGGTGTCCAAGAAATTGTACCTGTTCTAACCAAAATTCACATTTTGAAAACTTAGCATACAGCTTTTCCTTTCTTAACAGACTTAAAAGTGCATGCAAATGTCTTGCATGATCTTCTTTATTCTTAGAGTAAATTAGAATATCATCTATGAATACAATTATGAATTTATCCAAATATGGCTTACATATTCGGTTCATCATGTCCATAAATGCAGCTGGGGCATTGGTTAGACCAAATGGCATGACAGTAAATTCATAATGACCATACCTTGTTCTAAATGCAGTTTTAGGAATGTCCTCTTCCTGTACCTTTAATTGACGATATCCTGACCTTAAATCGATCTTAGAGAAAAATCGAGCTCCTTGCAGTTGATCAAACAAATCATCGATTCTCGGTAATGGGTACCGATTCTTAATCGCGACTTTGTTTAATTCACGGTAGTCAATGCACATCCGCATTGATCCGTCCTTCTTTTTAACAAATAATATTGGCGCTCCCCATGGTGATGAACTTGGCTGTATGAATCCTTTTTCCAATAATTCATCTAATTGTTTCTTTAATTCTTGCATTTCTGCAGGTGCCAAACGATAAGGTGCTTTGGCAATCGGTGATGTTCCTGGTAGTAGGTGAATTCGAAATTCAACTTCTCTGTCCGGAGGTAGTCCTGGTAATTCTTCTGGAAAAACATCTGAAAACTGAGATACGACTGGGATATCTTTTAGTTCTTTTCCTTTAGTGTTAGTGATTACAGAAATCATATACACTATAGAACCTTTTCTTATACAGCTTGCAGTTTTCATCACAGATATGAATTTTGTAGATTTAGAGAACTTATCTCCTTTAATTGTGATCTTTTTACCTTTTGGTGAATTTACTTGAATTAACTTTTGATCACATAAAATACTAGCTTTATTGGCTATTAACCAATCCATTCCTAGAACAACATCAAATCCTACCAGATTCATGGGATAAAGATTTGCAATAAACTTTTGATTTAAAATTTCTATGCTTGCACCCTGCAAGATTTCAGAAATCCTAATGGTTTCTCCATTGGCTGTCTCTACTACGCATTCATGTGGTAGTTTAGTTAATGACTGATTTAAAATTTTGCAAAACGATGTATTAATAAAACTTTGGTTTGCACCAGAGTCAAATAATACTTTAGCAAAGACATCATTAACTAAAAACGTACCAGCTATGACGTCTGGGATCATCTTGGCTTCTTCTGCCGTCAGAACAAATGCTCTAGCATTTCTAGTATTCTTGTTATCTGTGGCTGGAGCTAATTTTGGACAATTTGGCCTGATATGACCTTTTTCTCCACAGTTGTAGCATAATCCATTACTGATTTTCTTCCTGCAATTTTCTTCTTTGTGTCCTGGCAACTTACAATGATTACAGAGAATGGAGCATTTTCCCGAATGCTTTTTCTTGCAGACCTTGCAGTATATTGCAGAGGTAGAACCCATATTCTTACGATTATAATTTCCAGAACGAAATTCTTGAGTAAGCCTTTGGGTTAGGTTCCTTCTCTGGTCTTCTTCTCTAGTACGGACTAATTCATCAGTCAAGGTATTTGTTAATTCTACAGCTTCTTCTATGGTTTGAGGTCTGGCTGCCTTAACTATGTGTCTAATTTCCCCAATTAATCCCCAAATATAACGGGAAATTAACACTGGTTCTGGTGAAGCAAGAGTTGGCACTATTCTAGCATATTCAAAGAATAACTTAGTGTACCCTTTGCTATCAACACCAGTCATCCTAAGGTTTAGGAATTTGTTTGCTATCTGCTCTTTTTCATTTGATGGGCAGAATTTCCTTTCTACCTTGTCCTTAAATTCTTTCCATTCCATATTATAGGTTCTATCACTTCCTTTAGTTTGGAGGATAGTATTCCACCATTCTAGTGCTGCATTCTTAAACAGATTAGAAGCAAACAGTATTCTATCTTCTTCAGCACACTTACTTATCCTTAAGACTGCCTCAGTCTTCTCTATCCAGCGTAAGGTTGCAATGGCCCCTTCATTGCCCGAGAATTCCATTGGTTTACAAGACCAGAATTCTTTATAAGAACAACCATAAGGCATGGTTCTTCTTCTTTTGGGAATAGGCATTTGAAGTACCGGTCCATTGTTCACACTGTTTTCTGGTTCAAGTGGTCGCTTACTGCTATGCTTACTTTTATTATCAGCATCCTTAACAGTTTGTAGTATAAATGGCATAGCATCTATAATTCCCTGTGCTACTATATGTTGAATAGCACTATTGTCCACTTGATTTCCATTATTATTGTTGTTTGGGTTCTCATTATTCAGATTATCATCATTCTGAATATTATCATTCTGGATTTCCGGGTTATTATCCAAATTGACTTGATTTCCTTGGTCTGACATCTGAATTTTAAACATTTATACCATATTAATATCACAATTAATATCTTAATATAATTAATTACACTACACGCAATTTTGCCAAAATCGTAGATCATTGCTACTTACTCTTTTCATATACTTATGCGTCTATTACACACTAGTACAGAAATAAAAATTACAATACTAACAGAAATAAAATAGTAGTATGCATCCATACACACATATTTTATTTTATTTTTATTTTATTATTATTACTACCACTTCCTCCATTCAAACATTCACGGATATGGATTCATCCAAAAATCCATATTGCGTTCATCGTACTTCCATACGAGACGCTCTCCCACCTGACGCATCCTTTCACTGTTTTCTAAAATTTCCTCCCCGAAAGTCCTAAGTTCTTGAACGTTTTCTGCACTCATTGGGGGTGCAGGTTCTCGGACTTGGTTGGGAATCTGGGGTACGGGTTCCTGATATGGGGGTGACAATTCCTGAAATTGGTAAGGATCCTCTAATATCTCCCTAATGTAATCATCTTGGTAATAGGGATCTAAAGGGTCCATACCTGGGTAAACTTCTATGTTCTGTATGGGTGGATAATCCTGAATAGGGTAACGTTGCACAAAGTCCCTATTATCGTCCCACCAGGGGTCGTAATTCGGGTCTAGTGGGTTTGGTGCAGGTACCCGAGGGATTTCTTCTGGGTTAAAATCATGCATTTCCACCTGGTTTTCCTGATTTTCTATCTCCATAGGGTGTTCTGGGTTTTGTGGTTGTGGGGCTACTAATTGTTCCAGACCTGGGTCAGCAGCAGTCGTAGCTAAGATATGGAAATTAGCTAATCTTCTATTTAGCATATCTTGAGTATGGGCATTTGTCTCTCTCTTAATGGCTGCTAAAGTCCTTTGCTGTTGCAATTTCCTCATTCTCTTCCTACGAGCAAAAGCTTCTTTACTGAACCATCCTCGCTTCTTAGTAGGAAATGGTTCTTCAGATTGAGCTCTAAAGGTAAATATTCCCTCTTCCTGATCAGCAGAATACCCTGAAAGGGCAGGCTGTGATGATGTACCTTCACTCCTAGGTGAATCAAATAACTGACGATTCACGTCTGATGGTCCTTGATCACTCATACTGAAAACTAACAGATAATCAAATAACACATAATTACAGTTATGCATTTATTTCGTAATTTATTTCCTAACACACGTTTTATTATTTAAGTGTCAGCAGAACACTTCTTTGGCTTGAACCAGTGGCTAGGCTCTGATACCACCTTCTGTCACAACCCCCGATCCCCTATCCCCGGGAACGGGCGGACGTGATCACAAAGTTTGGTGGTATCGGGTTTTTATTTAGTCTTGCAGCGGAATTTACATCAGGATCGTAGTTAGGAAATATTTATCAGAGAAAAACCACCATCTTTGATATTAATAAACACATGGGCAAAACCCAAGTTTCTTATTACAATACACTTATAGGGACAAACCCCTATTTTATTAAATTTAAAACATTGTTTATTAGGTAACTTTTATAGCCACATTATCTCCAAGCCTTCAGTGCTTTCCAGCTGGCTTTTTACTAATTGGCTGTCACATTGGGTTACCTGAAACATGTTTTAAAAATATTTGTCAGTGGGAAATACTGGTGAGTGAATCCCAATTTAATCAAATTTAAAGTCACAGTGAACAGTATTGAGAGTGATCACTTTGTTTAAGTCTACACAATTACTCCATCTGGTACTATCACACCTGACTTGTGGGTCATATTGCCCATTGGCTAACTCATTGTCCAATGGTAACGAATTTGTCATCCTGACTTACTACTCGCAAGTAGTACAAAATTTTGTATACAAAACCCCAACATACCGGCAGTAATTGAATAACTACAAAGACTCAATCACTGCTAATTTTCATAGTAAAACATTTAAGGTTTGGTAAAACATTACCAAAAAGATTAACAAAAAGAGGATAAACTCACATTGCTGTCTTAGGCTTTTTGTAAGGATTTCCTGGCTATAATCTATAATTTATACAAATGTACATTGATTAGTATCATAACCCTTTGAAATTATTAATAATACCCTCCCCGAGACGGTATTCCAACAACTACGTCGGGCAGAACCACGACAGTTGTTACGGAACCCTAAATCAATCGGGTAGCGTAACTGTTATGAAACCGGGGTTATAATACTTACAACGGAGCAGAACTTCGCTAATTAGGGGTATAATACCCGAAATATTACTTCTACTATTTCAGAATTCGAGATTGAGAAAAGAACGTGAGCAACGGAAACTGAAATCTGATGCGTTCTATTTATAGTTGTGAAATAAGGTTCTCACGCGGTCCGCGTTCAAGAACGCTAAACCTAAAGCGGGCCGCGTCAACATAAGTCAACGCGGTAGCTTAGCTGAGTCGTTTACTAGACTTGACACGATTACGACACGTGTCGACCTCTGGTGCATTCGCGTAACCAAGTCACTCGCGACCCGCTTTCACTTAACGTAAACCTAAAGCGGCCCGCTTTGACTAGAAAAGTCAGCGAAGTCAACACCTAGTCCTAATTCGGCCCGCGTTAGATGTGGAGGTGGGTCAAAGCGGCCCGCCTCAACTTATATTTTCAGAATTTTATTTATTTTATAAACTATAATATAACTAAGGCTCGGTTTTCACATACGGGGTATAATATAAGACATTTTATCATATATCAAAGAGTCGGAAATATTATGCGGGTATTGATTTTACCGAGGGTTGTTACACCAGTCATTCCTGGCCAATCCGTAGAGTAGTACTAAGCTTGAACCAGGTTCTCGCAGGATCTATACACTGAACGAGGCATAGAATTACCCAGCCACCCTTCTAACCCCCTTCCAAGTAGTTAACGCGCTTTATATAGACCGTAAAGACACGAATATGTGAATCAACGACATATGAAGAATGGTTAGATAAATTCGACTTCAATATAAAAACTAGTTATTAAAGTCATTAATACATACCCAAATAAAAAGGAGCCAAAGATTGGAAATCAAAAAGTAATACATAAAAAAATTGTCTTTACCAAGTGATGTAAGAGTTTAGCCAAACATGGTCTTTGTTTGACAAGAACTCTTACGATGGATCTTAGATCCCGAGACTACTACACACTCTAAATGATGGAAGATGGATGATGGTGTTGTAGAGGTGGTGGAGTGATGGCAAGTGTGAGAGCAGTGGTTTGCCAAGGGATGGATTGGAATGCAACCAAGCACGGTCCGTGCCCGCCTGGCACGTCCCCGTGGCCATCTCTCTCTCTCTCTCTCATCCTCATTAACTAGTATATATAGTTAATGAAGGACGATAAATAGTAACTTTATTTTTAAAATAATATATAGTTTTTTATTATTTTTTTATTTAATAGATTATAATAGTTTATTATTACCTTTACTTTTAATAACGTATTTTTTTTTTCTTTTTTAAAACCATATATTTCCTTTACCATATTTTTAATAATTCTTTTTTTAGAACATATATTAATTTATTAAATAATTTGATACTTCTTTAATAATTTACGTTTATAACTTTTTTCTAAAAACTTAAGTACGTAGTTGTGCTTGATTTTTTTCCTCGACATTTTGTTATAAGTTTTGTTAAAAACGAAGTTGTACTCAAAATAAAGTATGTATTTTGTATCATAAAATGACACAATGATAAACTAAACCGTTTAATGGTTTGGGTTTCTAAACAACATGTTTTATTTTCAAATCACCTTTGTTTTACATTATCATTTGCTTTGTTTCGTCGCAACGCGCGAAGTAAAAAAAACTAGTATGTATTTATTCAACAAATTTTGATGATATTAATCGGTTTGGTCTGGTTGGACCGTTTCACTTTTATAACATTTTATATTTAATTGATTGGATCCATTTTTTCAATATTTATTTTATATTTTTTCACGAAACATTTGACCAGCTAAGTAGCCCATCAATTATAAACCCTATGAAATAAAAACTCAAGATGTCTTCTTTATACCTTCCTTAATCTTCAAATTTATTGTATCATGTTCGGTCAAACACAAACACGCACATAGATCAGTAATCTGAGTGAGAAGAAACATGTAGAAGTCATCAGTGACAGTGAGGCATATGTGGTTAGATAACTCACAATTTTAAATTGTGATTGTGCAAAAATGTTAATACCCTAAACAATGTATGTTATTGATCAAGCAGTAGTAGTTATTGAAACACTACAAGAATTACCTACTATTCGATGCTAATAGTGATGACGTGGGCTATAGCGGTGACAAGCAATGAAGTCGCCGCTATTGCCCACGTCGTCGCAATAGTCAATTCGTGTGAAGCTGAAAAAGGGTTGATCTTGTCCCTTGATGAGAAGATGATCCAACGGCGTGGGCTCTTTTCTGATTTGTCTCCCTCAAACAAACACACTCTTCAACACACAGTTCATCTTCTCCAACCTTCAACTACACACCAACAACCTTAACCACCACAACCATGAAGCTACCACCACTGTGAAGCTACCACCACCAGACCACCACCGTCAAGCTTCGCCACCACCATCAAGCTGCACCACCACCACGTCAAGCTCCGTCTCCGGCCACTAGCTACTTTTATCTCTTGTAAATCATGTTATGCAAATCTAATTTTAATGAGAAAAATGTACTGTTTTGCTTCATTTTCGAGTTCAAACAAGTTTACTAACAGATTAATCGTTTTTTGTTGGTTTGAAAGTTGATAAAGCCGTCTCGAGTGAAGTTTCAGGCAAAACTTCCCAAAGCATTAGTGTCGGCACAATAGCAGCGCTTACCGAGCATTAGCGGCCAAGTATTAGCGACGTTATCAGTAGCGGCGACATATTGTACGTGTCAAAGACATCAATCATGAAATTTTCTAAATAGCCAAATAAAGCTATAAATCCCTGCTAAGTGATAACCCAATTGTAAACAAGTGATAAACAAACAAATAGTAAACAAGTGATATTGAAGTACAAGACTGCAATATACTACAATTTGCTAAATACGCAATCCTAGTGACAAATCAACAAAACAGAAAATTGAAGTGGTTTGTCATAACATATTACATAATCTTTTCTTGCAAAAAAATGAACATGCGCGTTCAAATATTTGTTTTTAGCAAGTTTGAGTAATGACATAAACAGTGTGACTAGGGCCAAACCACAAGGACTATTTTTGTTTAGTTGACTCTAAAATAAACAAGTCAAAAGGGCCTTAACCCCTATGTCAACTGCTTAAAGTTGCTAATGACTACTTTACCATCAACAAGATAACTCCATATAGTAATGTGCAGAAAAAAACAGAACTCACAGATAAGACAAGAGTGTTCAACTTTTAGACAACGAAAAGGGATCTTTTTGATATATCAAGAAGTAATTGCACTTTGATCTCTATTCCTTTCTTTCCTGCTCAAACACCCATCGCTTCATCATCCTCGTCATCAACTAACGTATCTACCTGATCAAGCAGAATTAAAGATTCTGTGTACGAGGTCACGAGTGATGAAAAACAATCGCCGTTAATCCCAAGATCATTCATGTGTTCTGAGAAGGGGTTATAAACTTTAATTACATCAATGTCATCATCTGTTATTCTCATCATAAGTTCACCATTGCTTGTAAATGCAAGTGGCATACTTGATATATCTGGTACGTTAATGGTGAAAAGATTTGTGAACGATTTTGAATCACTATAATCCATCACCCACACTTCATATACACTGTCCATTATCCACTCTTGAAGCACAACAAGAGAATCATATAGCTTAAATAAATACAAGTACATTGGATCGTGAAATGCTAACGTATTTGGGAGGTATATCTCTCCAAATTCTTCACTTGACAAATCAAATGAAATAAGAAGCTGAAATATAGTATCACTTGTAGTTACTTTAGCACCAAACCAATAAATAGAACCATCAATAATTACCTGAGAGTGAGGCCAATGAAGGTTACTCAAATTATCAGAAGGATTACTAGATATGATTCTCCAAACCCCTGAGCTTAAACTGAAAACCTCAACCTGCCAACGGCTACTGTAAGTTTCATCTTCCATCTCCCTATGCATGTGTCTATCATTGATCTTTACAATCTTAGGGTCACTAGTTGCTGAACAAACCCCAAACCCAAAAGCAGTACCCGCATATCGATATACATCAGGCACATCTATAGCAACTGATTTTCTAATAGACGGGTTCCAAAGAACAGCCTTTGGCATTCCAGATCTATATTCAACATCATCTTGATACCGATAATAACCGAATAGACAAAGCACTCCATGAGAGGAACCAACGATAATCGAATTCCAAAGTAGGTTAATGGACGAAGGAACAGTAAGGGAATCCATGTGTCGGGGGGGATATATCATCATATTCAATCGAAAGATATGTTTCCAAAGTGTATAGACTGTCCCTTATAAGCTTGTTGTACCTTATAAGCAAATGTTGCGGTTGATCATGGTTGTGAACGGTGTAATCAGCAACGAAATCAGACGAATCGATAACAGATTTCCATGCTTTTGAAACAGATCTGACCTTAATCAATGATCTTATACAAAGTCTTTTGATGATTTCCACTTGAATTTCGAAAGGTATGTGATCGGACATTTTGCTTTCAGGGCATGAATAATTTTTGGAGAGGGTAAGGCTGGCATCAACTGTGATCGATGATGATCGAAACCGTTTAATGAAAAGCGATTTATACAAGTCTAAAAACAATAATCATTTCAGCAGCCAATAAAAGTAGCAAATTTGACAAAGATCACTCACTTATTTCGCCTGCAAAGGTGAATGCTAACATTAATAAAATGTAAAACTAGTACATGTTGTAACGATTCTGTGAAGCATTACATCGAACACCTGGTGTACCAATGTCCAATATTACCATTTTTTCTTAAAGGGTTATCACATGAGAACAAAAGGATAGACAAAATACCATTTTAAACACGAAGTAACTAACAGGTACATGATATTCACAATTTTTTTTATAAAAATTTAGGGTTTACACATTACAATATTAACAGCAAACTTAGAAGTTAATGGATTACCAGGTTCTCCAAAATTGAGAGGTCAGAGATGGAGGTCAACCGTCACCGTCAGAAAGCTGTCGGAGTAGGGTGTTCGCCGCCGAAGCACGTCGGAAAGCGGTGGTGCAAAGGCGGTGGGTGGACTTCAGTTTTGAATTTTTTATATGATGTTAAGTTATACCAAAATGTTCCCTGAGTTTGGTCATTTGTGTCACTTTACTCCAAAACTTAAACATTTTAAATTTGGTTTATTGTTGTTTCAGTTTTTTTGCCATTTTCATCTAAAATCAAAATATGGTCCTATTTTTCAGTTAATATCCAGTTTTTCCTTTTTTTTTTTTGTTGGTATTTTTTCTCCCTTTTAATGAAGAGCAAAAAGGTATTTTAACGTTTTTTATAACAAATTAAAAAATGTGATTATTTTGCCCTTTATTAAGAGAGAGGAAAAAGACAAAAAACCTGGATGTTAACTAAAAATCTGACCAGAAATTGTTTTTGGATGAAAATGGCAACAAAATTGAAACCAAAGGGACCAGATTCAAAAGTTTTGAGTTTTGGATTAAGTGGCAAAACTGACCAAACCTCAAGGACCATTTTGGCAGTTTACTAAAAAAAGAGGAAATATAAGTTCCGTAAAATCAAATATAAATAGGTCTTTAACATATAAAATAGTTTTAATTTTTTTATTTTTTTCCCTACTACTTATTGGAAAATGTAAAAAATGTCGTTCTGCTAGTGTAAAATCACAATTTTTTTTTATTCTGCACTAAAATACATGCTTAATAAATAGAGAAAAAAGTTTCAAAAAAATAAATCACTTTTCACTTTTACGTTAAGGATATTTCGTATGTTAAGACTCATTTGTACAATAACTTAACCCAATAGTAATGGAATTATGGAAATAATACTCATTCTTAAGTAAAAAAGAGAGACCAAATAAATATTATAATAACTAATTAGTTAGTTAAGATTGTTTGGTTTGTAGAATGTTTTAGGTTATGTGTGGTGCATTACTGCCCCCATGTTAAATCAGCATAGGGTGTTAAAAGAGTAAACACCATGCCTCTCCACCATTGAGGGTCTTTAATGGCCCTCTCGCCATCCGGATAATGAGCGTTAAAGGAAAGCAGGGGTCATGTCAGCTGCAACCAATCACCCTTTAATACACTTAAGTATGAAGTCTTTGGTTCAAATATCACAATGTGCAAGAGATTCGCCGTTAGAAAAAATGCTCAACAAACAAGTTTCATGAAATTTGAATACTTCAATACAAAAGGCATTAAAATACTTAAAAACATTCAATTTAAATTTAACAATATTCCCTCGTATATTTGGGCACTCTCCACACACACATGTTTAGAAGTTGTGATCACTTGGTTGAATGCATCTTAGGGGCTGTTTGGTAGCCTCTGAATGGTCATTAAGAGGCTACATCTTGATGGAACCATTAAGAATTTTACCAATGAGAAAGTAGAAGAATGTGACATGTGATGATTTACCATTCAGAGGTTATCTCTTAACCATTCAGACTTGATGTTACCTCTTATTCATTCAAAGGTTTTAAACCATTAAGAGGTAGCATCTGAATGGTCATTAAGAGGCTACCAAACAGCCCCTAAACAACAAAGACATTCAAACCCAGGTTGAAACACAATATTAAAATATGGGAACATGTTGTAAACTAAAATGTATGTTAATTAACACATTAATTAATGATTTGTTTCACTTTAGGAATACTAGCTCCTAAGACCATGTGTAGTGGAAGACACCAATAATGCCCCCACTCTTGGGCTTTTTGCGCCATGTGACAGCAATGGGGCATTACGGGACGTTTTTCTAAAATGGGTGTAGTGGGGATGTGGGGGTTATGTAATAGAATTAAATTAAAAAAACCGTCAAAAAATGTAATAATTTGAAAAGGGGCAAGATTGGAGCGTTTTTTAAAGCACACCTGGGGGAATTGTTTTGCAAAAAAAAAAAAAAAAAAAAAAAAAAAAAAAAAAAAAAAAAAAAAACGCCCAAGTGTGGGGGTGGAGGCTTTTTTTCGGGAAAAAAAACGCCAAAAAACCCCACTACGGGTGGTCTAATAAGACATCACAGGTGATTTACATACTGGATTCCCTGCACTTTGGAAGATCAAGCAACAATGTTCTTGAACATCTCCATAAACATCAATCTCATAAATTCATATACAAGAAAAAAAAAACCACAAACTTGGGCGCACACATATAAGGGGGGCGCTTTTATAGTCAATAAAATCCCACTCAACGCAAGCTATTTGTCGGGTTGGGGGAGGGTATGATGGGGGCAAACATTTCCTCTATCCCAGAAGATAGAGAGGAACCGCTAGACCCCGGCTCAAGACATTAATAATGAAATTAACTAAATAGCCAAATAAAGCTATAAATCGTTGTTAAGTGTATTGAAATACTAACGGGAAATTTAAAAGAACTAGGTTTTTTTTCGTGTCGCCGCGTTGCGGCTACTTAAATTACTTAAATTGAATTATTGCAAACAATAAGGGGATTCAACCCGAACATTGTAGCTGAGGAGATCGGATATTGCACATAAATAGTCTTCAGTGATTAAAAAAAACTAACCGCATTTGAGCTTTAGTTGTCCTTCTTAATGGTCCCTCTCTTCGCTATACCTCTAAAAGTTGCAGGGGAATTTAAGAGCTCTACATTAATACAAAAACCAATAATCAATAAGTATTGGGTATGTATGCAGCAAATAAAAATAAGTATCAAATGCTATTTGACAAATTAAAATCTTTTTGCTTCTTAGTAGATTGAACCCTTTTACAAAAAGTAGGTTTACTATAAAAGTATTCTTCGACCCGTACATATTAACATACCGAGGCTTTATAAATAGACCAATTGCAAACACACACAAAATAAGTTTAATAGTAATCTTCACTTCTCATCATTGATTCAACTTATACTTTATACACAAAAATAACACTTAATCAGAACCAAGTACTAACATTTTATCAATCATGAAAACTAAACATATACATCTTCCAAACACTTGAATTCGATTACGCTACACACGCGCACCCATTCGACCACTCAGGTATAAAAACCAATTATGTCCTTAATTTCACCCAATGAATACAACATGTTTATACACCTGACCAAGTGCAAACACACACACAACATAACTTCATTTTTTATAATTCAACAAATAAGCGAAAACATTAGCTAGCAGTTCCATTATACATCCAAAAACCAACAATTAGGTTAACCAACAGACTCATAGATCTCAAACTGCATATCAAATGAAATTAGTAAATTCCATCACCCAAACAGTGTTAAATTCACAACAAAACAACACACAACAATGAAATTTCAAACCACAAACATAATAATTAATATACATAACAACAGTATAACACAACAAAAGCCTAAACAGTAAAGCATCAAATCATCATAACTCGGATGAAAAGTATAACCGTGAAAACAAAGCGGACCTGTTTAACAGATTCGGCGATCTCGGGACCTATGCCGTCACCGGGGAAGAGAGTGGCGCGGATCAGATCGGAAGAGGTGGAGGAAAAGCTCCGATCAACGGCTGAGAAAAGCGCGACGGTAGGGGTGGTGGCGCGGGTGCGGAGGAGGCGTTTGGCGATATGCAGAGCCATCGGAATCGGAAAAAGTGGCCGGAGATATGATGGATGACGGTGATGGTGGGTTTGGTGTTAGGGTTGGGTGGGTTTTTGGAAGAACGCGGCCACCGTCTTGACCCTCTCCGTCTCTGTTTCGACTTCGAGCCACCACTTCATCACCGCTCTCACCCTCGCCGGACACCAGCCGTTCTCCAGAGAGCTGCCGTTTCATGAACAGTCGATCTTAAGGAGAGACCAGAGATTGGAGGTGGGTATGCGGCTAGAGAAGAGAACCGGAGCTGGGTATGTGCTTGTCGCCGGAGCTCACTCCGGTGGTCCGAGTTGCAAGAGGGAGAGAGGGCAGAGACTTGGTGTGACTTGAGAGAGGGTTTCTTCAAGATGCAGAGAAGAAATAGGTGTCGGCTGAAGTACTATTTAATAGGTTTGTACGTGGCTTTTATCGTGATGTGGAGTTACTATTCACAAGGTTGTGTTTTTAATATATATATAAATATTCTACAATTTGCAAAATATCCAATCCAAGATACAAACCAACAATAGTTTTTGATGTTTAAGAGATTTTTTACATCAAAAGATGAAACTGTATACCCCACATTAGGTCTAACCCAATTCAGCTTAGCCCACTATGAACTATGAAGGAAGGCTGTATATCAACTGCACCACATCTAGTAGCCTCATACTTTGTTTGCCAGTTAACAAGATTTGAGTATGTAACAAAAGGGAGTAAGAAAAGCGGTTATACGCTTACAGTTAGAACAACAAATGCATAAATGTTTATGTAACTCACACAATTGTGGTAATTAACTGTTTAATGAATATAAGATTCTAGACTTGAGTTGTGTTCACTGAGCACCAAAGTGAAAGGTCAAAATCTGTGACCATCTTCTCCAACAGAAATGTTTTTGAGTTTTAAGTTTCCATTTACGATTCCAAGCATATGCAAGTATTCTGGGGCAAGGACTTCCTTAACATAGAATCTGTAAGGGTAAATACATTAAATTTGAGATACTATTAAGTCAAATAAACAAGATTCATTAGAAGCATCAATACTTATCAATAAAAAGAGCAAGCATGTCATAAACCTAAAATAGCCTGAGTGGTTTGACCTTTGACCGAAGAGTGAAGACTGTGCCAGGCAGGTCATGTAACAAGTTGAAACAGGCCTGGCCATGACGGGTTGACCGGCACAAACTTTTTAAATTTTATAAAGATATATAATGAATTAAACATGATTGCAAAAATGACATCATTACAATAACTATCCAAATTTTTGGATAAAGAAGATTTTGAAGAGGTTGTTTACATGTATGCTTTAAGTATAGACTTTGACCGACTTTCATCCAATGAGTAAAAACACCTAAAAGAAATTGTGAACTAAATGAATTAAAATCAAAGAAACAAGCCCACTGAATAAACCATCAATCTTATCATCTAATAATACAAAATGCTAAGTCAGTTAAAGAAAACAAAACCTAGCATCCTCTATCAAGCTAAGCAGTTGAAGCGGTAAAATAGCGGATAGCGGTCAAGGTCCGCTATACGATATATAGGTTATAGCGGTGATATAGTGGTAATTTTTATACCATGCATAATTTATGTACTTATATATATATAAATATGTCTTTGAAAAATATTAATAGTAATATCAAAATTCATAGTTTTATCATTCCACTCTGATGAACTCTGAGTATCAGACCAGCAATTGAAAGATGACGAAGTGACGAACAGCTTTGATTCGGATTTTTATCAGCTTTGACGAACAGCAATTGAACTCTGATGATGATGAACTGCTTCCAGAGACCTCAAACCAGTGTGCGCTCCAACATTGGTCGTTGAACATAATAAATTTAGGTTTAATTGGTTGTATCTAGGTTTTATCAAACATTGGGCCTTTTTTACTGTAATGGGTTTAATCAAATAAAATGGGTTTTTCATTAATTTTGGGCTGACCGCTAAAAGCACTGTTCTAGCCGCTATACAGGTCTACAAATAGCGGCCAAATAGCGGGCTATAGCGCCGCTAATAGCGGACCGCTATGCCCAACCGCTATTTGGACCGCTACGAGCCCAGGAGTCCGCTAACCGCTATAGCACCGCTATTAACTGCATAGCTATCAAGCCATGTCATCTAAATTGAAAATAAAACGAACTTTACTGTTGCACTAGAGTTTGTTTTTGGCATAAATGCTGAACCACTGCAAATTTGGAGACATGTCCTGCTAAAGTCAAAACACTAGAAGAATTTACTTGGGATTCTTGAATTTAATATCTATGAACAGGCTTCTCAACTCTAAATGCAGTGAGAACAAAAACAAAAAAAATGAAGTGGTTTGTCATAACATATTACATAATCTTTTCTTGCAAAAATAAGAACATGTGTGTTCAAATATTTGTTTTTAATAAGTTTGAGTAAATGACATAAACACTGTGTGACTAGGGCCAAACCACAAGGACTATTTTTGTTTAGTTGACTCTAAAATAAACAAGTCAAAGGCCTTAACCCCTATGTCAACCGCTTAAAGTTGCTAATGACTACTTTACCATCAACAAGATAACTCCATAAAAATAAAAATAAAAATAAAAACAGAACTCACAGATAAGACAAGAGTGTTCAACTTTTAGACAACGAAAAGGGATCTTTTTGATATATCAACAAGTAATTGCACTTTGATCTCTATACCTTTCTTTCCTGCTCAAACACCCATCGCTTCATCATCCTCGTCATCAACTAACGTATCTACCTGATCAAGCAGAATTAAAGATTCTGTGTACGAGGTCACGAGTGATGAAAAACAATGGCCTTTAATCCCAAGATCATTCATGTGTTCTGAGACAGGGTTATAAACTTTAATTACATCAATGTCACCATCTGTTATTCTCATCATAAGGTCACCATTGCTTGTAAATTCAAGTGGCATACTTAATATATTTGGTACGTTAACGGTGAAAAGACTTGTGAACGATTTTGAATCACTATAATCCATCATCCACACTTCATATACACTGTCCATTGTCCACTCTTGAAGCACAACAAGAGAATCACGTAGCTTAAATAAATACAAGTACCTTGGATCGTGAAATGCTAACGTATTTGGGAGGTATATCTCTCCAAATTCTTCACTTGACAAATCAAATGAAATAAGAAGCTGAAATATAGTATCACTTGTAGTTACTTTAGCACCGAACCAATAAATAGAACCATCAATAATTACCTGATAGTCAGGCCAATGAAGTCCACTCAAATTATCAGACGGATTACTAGATATGATTCTCCAAACCCCTGAGCTTAAACTGAAAACCTCAACCTGCCAACGGCTACTGTAAGTTACATCTTCCATCTCCCTATGCATGCGGCGTCTATCATTGATCTTTACAATCTTAGGGTCACTAGTTGCTGAACAAACCCCAAACCCAAAAGTAGTACCCCCAAATCGATATACATCAGGCACATCTATAGCAACTGATTTTCTAATAGACGGGTTCCAAAGAACAGCCTTTGGCATTCCAGATCCATATTCAACATCATCTTGATACCGATAATAACCGAATAGACAAAGCACTCCATGAGAGGAACCAACGATAATCGAATCCCAAAGTAGATTAATGGACGAAGGAACAGTAAGGGAATCCATGTGTCGGGGGGATATACCATCATATTCAATCGAAACATATGTTTCCAAAGCGTATAGATTGTCCCTCATAAGCTTGTCGTACCTTATAAGCAAATGTTGCGGTTGATCATGGTTGTGAACGGTGTAATCAGCAATGAAATCAGATGAATCGATAACAGATTTCCATGCTTTTGAAACAGATCTGACCTTAATCAATGATCTTATACAAAGTCTTTTGATGATTTCCACTTGAATTTCGAAAGGTATGTGATCGGACATTTTGCTTTCAGGGCATGAATAATTTTTGGAGAGGGTAAGGCTGGCATCAACTGTGATCGATGATGATCGAAACCGTTAAATGAAAAGCGATTTATACAAGTCTTAAAACAATAACCATTTCAGCAGCCAATAAAAGTAGCAAATTTGACAAAAATCACTCACTTATTTCGCCTGCAAAGGTGAATGCTAACATTAGTAAAGTGTAAAACTAGTACATGTTGTAGTGAAGCATTACATCGAACACCTGGTGTACCAATGTCCAATATTACCATTTTTTCTTAAAGGGTAATCACATGAGAACACAAGGATAGACAAAATACCATTTTAAACCCGAAGTAACTAACAGGTACATGATATTCACATTTTTTTTTATAAAAATTTAGGGTTTACACATTACAATATTAACAGCAAACTTAGAAATTAACGAGTACCAGGTTCTCCAAAATTGAGAGGTCAGAGATGGTGGTCACCCGCCACTGTCAGAAAGCTGTCGGAGTAGGGTGTTCGCCGCCGAAGCACGTCGGAAAGCGGTGGTTCAAAGGCGATGGGTGGACTTCAGTTTTGAATTTTTAATATGACTAGTTAAATTTCCGCCCGCGCGTTGCGGCGGGGACCCAATGACTGCAAAACGCGTGTCAGTAACGGCAAGCAGATACCGAATATCAAAACATAAATAAAAATGTCGTGAAAAGGATAGTCAATCCGTCCTAAAAAAAGCGATTTTAAATAACCTAATATATAATAATAGGACCCACACGTCCTACACGTTGGAAATTCAGTTGTTTTCAGTTTAGTTATTACGGTGCTAATACGTTAAAATATGGATGAGCTCGGTACCTGTAACGGCACCGAAAATACCGATCCGAAAATCATACCGGCACCGAAAATGCTCGGTACAATACAGTATGGTATTTGAAGGTAAAAATCAATAAATATAGGTATAGTGCTAGACCGGTGTCGAACCGAAAGTAACGATTCTGAAAACGCCAAAAGGTGGGTACCAAATTGGTACCGAAAATGATTTGGTATAGTAAATTTGGTACCGATACGATACCGGTTTGATTACAGGATTTGATACGATTTTCTCATCAATAATCTAAATATCCAACTTAATTTTACATGCTACAGTTCATTCATTACGTAAAAAGACAAAAAATAAAGCAAAATAAGTTGTTGTGTATATAAAACCTCATTCAAACGAAATACAGTTTACTTACTGTGTGTATGAAAAGTAATCTAAACTGTGCAATTACTTGCATTGCTACGTTGCTACAGGATTTGATGAGCTCGGTACCAACCGGTACCGAAAAATACCGTTACCGAAATCCCCCAAAATGGGTACCGGTACCGAATATACCTGGTACAGTACGGCTTTATACGGTCGGTACTGGTACGGCACCGGTATTTGAGGGTAAAACCCGATGAATACCGGTGCCGAACGAATACCGAAAATACACTCAGTTTAGTAAATTTGATACCTGTACCCAATACTATTCATTCATTTCTATTTTTATTACTTTTCATTAAAGACTCTTTTTAATATTTATTTATTGTTACTGTTCAATCCCTTCTCATTTTAATATATAGGTCAATTCGATATCGACTATTTTGGTGTTTTATGTACCAGGCTGGTGTCGATTTTTATCTTTATGTACCGATAACCGTACTGGTATTTTCGATACCAGTATCGGTTGACAAAAGCTTATTTAACTTAAAAAGTAAAGAAGATAATAAAACTATTAAGACCGTGGGGTATGGTGGGGCGGGGGTTTGGGGCATGGGTTGACACGTGGCTTGGGTGGGCTTCGCTGGGCTGACCCACATTGAAGACGGTATGGTGTGGCGGGGGTTTGGGGAGTGGCTATTTTAAAAGTTAAACATGTCCCGCTATGCCCTAGCCAACAAGCCAATAAGAGCCGGCCACATAGGATCGCTAGTATGCCCCACGCCCGGCCTTAAACTCCCGCCCAAGGGGCCACGCCCAAACCCAAGACCATCCGGGGTGGTGACTTAGGCGTTTCTCTCAAACCCACGTCCCAACCCCCGCCCTGTACCCCATAGTCTAAAAAACGATATATATATTATTTTAAGTTTTTCTAGTTTTGTACTGTTCAAAATGTACTGTTCAAAACTTTCGATTTTTAATATATAGGACAATGTTAAGTTATACGAAAATGAAAAGACGAGTAAACTGACAAAAATGGACCTTTAACTTCGTCAATTTTGTCACTTTAATCTAAAGATCAAAACTTTTGAATTTGAGTCTGTGTGATTTCAATTTTGTTGTCATTTTCATCCAAAATTGAAACCAAATGGACACAGATTCAAAAGTTTTGAGTTTTGAATTAAAGTGGTAAAAATGACCAAATCTCAGTAACTATTTTGGCAGTTTACTCAAAAAAAAAAAAAGTGGAAATAGAAGATTAGAAGTTCTGTAAAATCAAATATAAATAGGTCTTTAACATATAAAATAGTTTTTCTTTATTTTTTTCCCTACTACTTATTGCAAAATGTTAAAAAAAGAAAAACAATCGTTCTACTAGTGTAAAATCATTTTTTTTTTTGGATTCTCCACTAAAATGCGTGCTTAATAAATAGAGAAAAAAAAATAAAAATAAAAATCACTCTTTCACTTCTTACGTAAGAGTATTTTGTATGTTAAGACTAATTTGTACAATAACTTAATCCAATAGTAATGGAATTATGAAAATAATACTCATTATTGAGTAAAAAAAGAGAGACCAAATAAATATTATAATAACTAATTAGCTAGTTAAGATTGTTTAGTTTGTAGAATGTTTTTAGGTTATGTGTGGTCGATTAATGCCCCCATGCTAAATTAGTATGGGGTGTTAAACACCATGCCTCTCCATCATTGAGGGTCTTTAATGGCCCCTCGCTAATTGAATAACGAGCGTCAAAGGAAAGTGGGGGTCATGCAAGTTGCAACCAATCACCCTTTAATACACTTAAGTATGAAGTCTTTGGTTTAAATCTTACAAGGAGCAAAAGATTCGCCGTTAAAAGAAGTGCTCAACAAACAAGTTTCATGAAATTAAAATACTTAAAACATTCCATTATATTATATTATATTACATTACATTACATTACATTACATTATTAACGAAGAGCCATGAATAGTAACTTTATTTTTATAATAATATTTAGCTTTTTATTATTATTATTTTTAAGATTATAATAGTTTATTATTATATTTACTTTTAATAACATTTTTTATTTTTTCCCTTTTTTAAAACTATATATTTCCTATACCATTTTTTAATAATTCTTATTTTCATTTTTTAGAACATATATTAATTTATCGATTAATTTGATACTTCTTTAATAATTTACGTTTATAATTTTTTTCTAAAAATTTAAGTACATAGTTGTGTTTGATTTTTTCCCCGACTTCTGTTATAAGTTTTGTTAAAAACGAAATTGTACTCTAAAAAAAGTATTTATTTGGTATCATAAAACGATACGATGATAAATTAAACCGTTCTAATGGTTTGGCTTTCTAAACAACATGCTTTATTTTCAAATCACGTTTGTTTTACATTGCTCGGTTTCGCCGCAACGGGCGAACTTAAAAAAACTAGTTTAAATTTAACAATATTCGTTTGCTCCAACTGCAACGCACACTTTGAGCACATTTCTTCCCTCGTATATTTGGGCACTCTGCGCACACACATGTTTAAAAGTTGTGATCACTTGGCTGAATGCATCTTAAACAACAAAAACATTCAAACACGGGTTGAAACACAATATTAAAATATGGGAACATGTTGTGAACTAAAATGTATGTTAATTAACACATTAATGATTTGTTTCACTTTAGGAATACTAGCTCCTAAGACCATGGGGTATGGTTCATTGGTTTGGATAGTCCCCAAAGAGACTACCCGTCACGTATGCGCCACATCACCACGGGAGGAGGACCATCCCTTGGGGACTAGCCAAGGGTGTGGGGGGACTACCCACTTTAATAAAAAAAATCAATATAATATTCAAGGGGGAGAGAGACATTAATGAAGGGGGCCTACAATTTTCAAAGCTTTTGGTCCGTCTCCAACGTCCAGGAGAGGACAGAGGTGCCGCGACGTGCCCCGCGGGGGGGGGGGGGTGTGGGACGACCCACGACGAGGGCGACGGGCCGGCGACGTGCGCCATACCCGGTGGTCTAATAAGACATCACAGGTGATTTACACAGACTGGATTCCCTGCACTTAAAAGATCAGGCAACAATGTTCTTGAACATCTCCATAAACATCAATCTCATAAATTCATATACAAAAAAAAAAAAAAAAAAAAAAAAAACTTGGGCGCACACATATGTGTGTGTGTGTGGGGTGGGGGGGGGGGGGGGTATGATGGGGGCAAACATTTCCTCTATCCCAGAAGATGGAGAGGAACCGCTAGACCCCCGGCTCAAGACATTAATAATGAAATTAACTAAATAGCCAAATAAAGCTATAAATCGTTGTTAAGTGTATTGAAATACTAACGGGAAATTTAAAAGAATATTCTAAAATTTGCAAAATATCCAATCCAAGATACAAACCAACAATAGTTTTTGATGTTTAAGAGATTTTTGACATCAAAAGATGAAACTGTATACCCCAATCAATCAATCAATCATACCCAGTAAAATCCCACAAATAGCAAAGCTATTTGTAGGGTCTGGGGAGGGTGGGATATAGGCACACCTTACCTCTACCCCTAGGGATAGAGAGGCTGCTTCCAGAGAGACCCTCGGCTCCAGAACACAATTATTTCTTTCCTGGCTGCTCCAAAACACTCAGGAAAGAAATAAATAGAACATGAGGTGTGCGTGTGTGTGTATGAAGCTACCAATTCAGCTTTCCTGTATACCCCACAATTATTTCTTTCCTGTATACCCCACATTAGACAATTCAGCTTAGCCCACTATGAACTATGAAGGAAGGCTGTATATCAACTGTACCACATCTAGTAGCCTCATACTTTGTTTGCCAGTTAACAAGATTTGAGTATGTAACAAAAGGGAGAAAGAAAAGCGGTTATCCGCTTACAGTTAGAACAACAAATGCATATAAGATTCTAGACTTGAGTTGTATTCACTGAGCACCAAAGTGAAAGGTCAAAATCTGTGACGGACCATCTTCTCCAACAGAAATGTTTTTGAGTTTTAAGTTTCCATTTACGATTCCAAGCATATGCAAGTATTATGGGGCAAGGACTTCCTTAACATAGAATCTGTAAGGGTAAATACATTAAATTTGAGATACTATTAAGTCAAATAAACAAGATTCATTAGAAGCATCAATACTTATCAATAAAAAGCAAGCATGTCATAAACCTAAAACAGCCTCAGTGGTTTGACCTTTGACTGAAGACTGTGCCAGGCAGGTCATGTAACAAGTTGAAACAGGCCTGGCCAGGACGGGTTGACCGGCATAAACTTTTTAAATTTTATAAAGATATATAATGAATTAATCATGATTGCAAAAATGACATCATTACAATAACTATCCAAATTTTTGGATAAAAAGATTTTGAAGAGGTTGTTTACATGTATGCTTTAAATATAGACTTTGACCGACTTTCAACCGTTTGATCCATTCTCCAATAAGTAAAAACTTCCACCTTTAGGTTTGACATTACATATGCACAAACACCTAAAAGAAATTGAGAACTAAATGAATTAAAATCAAAGAAAGAAGCCCACTAAATAAACCATCAATCTTATCATCTAATAATACAAAATTAACCACCACAAGTGGCCTAGTGGTGGAGTGACTTGGGTTCTCCAATGGAGACCCAAGTTCAATTCCCATTAGTGCCACTTTGGTGGCCACCGACACCCGCTTTAAGCCGGACCGAGGACACTCGAGGTCTCGGGTTTGAAACATGTTTCTTACCCCTCTTTGATGGCTATGGGTATTTGCCGCCAGGGATCCTTGTCGGGTGGTGAACTGGGAAGGGAGATCCCTTCCGCGGTCAGGGGTACCGTGCAACTACCCTTTTTTTAATAATACAAAATGCTAATGCTGCACCTATGAAGGGATACGTCAGTTAAAGAAAACAAAACCTACATCCCCTATCAAGCCATGTCATCTAAAATGAAAATAAAACGAACTTTACTGTTGCACTAGAGTTTGTTTTTGGCATAAATGCAGAACCACCGCAAATTCGGAGACATGTCCTGCTAAAGTCAAAACATTAGAAGAATTTACATGGGATTCTTGAATTTCATATCTATGAATCTCTAAATGCAGTGAGAATAGATACAGAAAATTGAAGTGGTCTGTCATAAAATATTACATAATCTTTTCTTGCAAAAATAAGATCATGGGCGTTCAAATATTTGTTTTTAGTAAGTTTGAGTAAATGACATAAACATTGTGTCACCAGGGCCAAACCACAAGGACTATGTGTTTAACTAACTCTAAAAATAAACATGTCAAAAGGGCTTTAATCCCTATGTCAACCGCTTAAGGTTGCTAAAATCTTCTTGACTATCAACAAGATATTTCCATACAGTAATGTGCAAAAAAAAAAAAAAAAAAAAAAAAACAGAACTCACAGATAAGACAAGGGTGTTCACCTTTAAATAACGAAATGGGATCTGTTTGAAATATCATGAAGTAATTGCTCTTTGATCTCTATACCTTTCTTCCTTGCTCAACACTCATCTCTTCATCATACTCGTCATCAACTATCGTATCTAACTGATTAATCAGAATTAAAGATTCTGTGTACGCGGTCACGGCTAATGTGTGACATTGGCTTTCAATCCCAAGATCATTGATGTGTTCTGAGAAGGGGTCATAATCTATAAGCACTTCAAAATCTCCAGTGTTATTTTCCATTCTCATCATAAGTGCACCGTTCCACCTAAATTCCAATGGCCGACTTAAACAATATGATGGTTTGTCAATGGTGAAAACCTTTGTAAACGATTTTGAATCACCATTTTCCATCATCCACACTTCAATTATATCGTCTATTAACCACTCCTAAAGCACAGCAAGACAATCACAAAGGTTGAATACATGCAACCCCGTTGAATCATGGAATGCTAACTCATTAGGGAGGTATATCTCTCTAAATTCTTCACTTGTCAAATCAAATGAAATAAGAAAACAAAATTCAGTATCACTACCAATGGCGTCTCCAACACCAAACCAGTAAAAAAAACCACGCATGGTTACCTAAGAGCGAGGCCATTTAATACCAACCAAACTATCAGACAGATTACCATATGAGCTTCTCCAAACCCGTGAGCTTAAACTAAAAACCTCAACTTGCCAACGGCTGCTACAAGTTACACCTTTCATCTTCCTTTCGGTAATCTTTACAATCTTAGGATCACTAGTTGCGGGACAAACCCCAAAACCAAGAGCATCTCCTCCATACGGATCCACATCAAGTACAGGGATAGCAACTGATTTTCAAATCGAAGGATTCCAAAGAACAGCCTTCGCCTCTCCAGGATGATATTCAGCATCATCTTCATACCGATAAAAACCGAACAAGCAAACCAATCCACAAGAGGCACCGACGACAAATGAATTCCAAAGTAGGTCAACCGACAAAGGAACAACAACAACAACAACCATACCCAGTATATCCCATAAATAGCAACGCTATTTATAGGGTCTGGGGAGGGTGGGATGTAGACAGACCCTGCCTCCATCCCTAAGGATAGAGAGGCTGCTTCCAGAGAGACCCCCGGCTCTAAAACCATCGGCTCTAAAACCATCAACATACCAACGCACCAAGTTACAAAAAATATATAAATATATAAATAAGAAGTCAGAGAGTATACCAACACACAACATACCAACATACCAAGAAAGTGATCAGAGAGTGACACAATATAATGTATAACATGTATGATAGCATACAACATCAAATGGGTATAAACACAAGAAGGCAATCACCTGTAAAGTCACTTAAAAGATAAGAAAAATCTACGTCCCTAAATATACCTAAGACCCTACTGCAATATCTTCTAGAAGTCTTTAACCCTAATTCTACGCCTCCACGAAGTCCTATCTTGGGCCATGTCCTCAGAAAGGTGCATCTCTAATAAATCATGTCTAATTTGCTCATCCCAGGTCAGTTTGGGTCTACCTCTTCCTCTCCTCCCCTCCACAGTGAGATTTTCCACTACTCTAACTGGTGCCGTCGTTTCCCTCCGCTTCACATGCCCAAACCATCTCAATCTTCCCTCCTTAATCTTATCCGATATACTAGCCACTCCTAATCTTTCCCTAAAAACTACATTTCTTATTCGATCTAACCTCGTGTTTCCACACATCCACCTCAGCATCCTCATCTCTGCCACCTCCATTTTACGCGCTTGTGTCTTCTTGATGGCCCAACAGTCTGTTCCATATAGCATAGCAGGCCTAATTGCTACCCTGTAAAATTTCCCCTTTAGTTTAGTTGGGAACCTCCTATCGCACAATACCCCTCTGGCTGCCCTCCATCTACACCAGCCAGCCTGTATGCGATGGGTTACATCATTATCTATGTCACCATCTCTTTGTACAAACGACCCTAGATACTTAAATTTAGTTGCCTGCGGGACCAATTGATCCTCAATGGTGATTTGGGTATTATCATCATCGGCTAGACCACTGAAATCACAGTGTAGATACTCGGTCTTAGATCGACTAATTCTTAGGCCCTTGCTCTCTAAAGCTACTCGCCACTCATCTACCCTCTCGTTCAGGCACTTTTTAGACTCTGCAATCAACACAATATCGTCTGCAAAAAGCATGCACCACGGGACTGTCTCCTGGATCAACTTGGACAACTCATCCAAGACAACCGCAAAAAGAAAAGGGCTCAACGCCGACCCTTGATGGAGTCCTACCTCCACCGGAAAGGAGTTCGTATCCCCTACAGGGGCACGGACACTAGTCTCTGTTCTATCGTATGTATCCTTAATTATGTCTATATACTTCCCAGGTAGCCCTCGACCTTCCAAAGTATCCCAAATCAGTTGACGTGGGACAGTGTCATATGCCTTTTCAAGGTCGATAAACACCATATGTAAATCTTGCTTCTTCGCTCTATATTTTTCCATCAACCGACAAAGGAACAACAAGAGAAACCTTGTTTTGGGAGAACGTATCATCATCTACAATCGAATCATATGTTTCCTCACCGTACACATTGTAGTACTTTATAAGCAAATGTTGCGGTTGATCATGGTTATAGACGGTGTACTCAGCAATGAAATCAGAAGACTCGATAACACATTTCCATGCTTTTGAAACAGATCTGACCCGAATCAATGATCTTATAGGAAGCCTTTTAATGATTTCCACTTGAATGTCGAAAGGTATGTGATCAGACATTTTGATTTCGGCGTATCAATTGTGATCGAAACCTTTTAATGAAAAGTAGCAAATTCGAAAAAATCAATCACTTATTTCGCCTGCAAAGGTGAATGCATTGCAACATTAATAATATGTAAAACTAGTACATTTTGTGTGGAGCATTATGTCGAACACCTGGTGTACCAATGTCCAATATTATCAAATAGAGAGCAATTACATGAGAATACAAAGATAGACACGGTACTATTTAGGGGTTTACAGATTACATAGATGATATTAACAATTTTTTTTCTCATAGTTTAGGGTTTGTAGATTACAAGATTAACAGTGAACTTAGACATTAAAGCGTACCAGATTCTCCAAATTGAATGGTCAAAGATGATGAGATAGGCTGGCCGGACCGTCAGACTGCCGTCGAGGACGGTGGTCGCCGCCGTAGCCCGTCGGAACGCGGTGGTTGGTGGAATTCAGTTATGATGTTAAGTTTAAGGTCGTTTGGTTTGATTATCAAAAATAAAGGGGGTGTTTGGGTTAGCTTATTTTGGAGTAACTTATAGACTTGAGTAAATTGTCATTTTAGTCCCTGAGGTTTGGTCCAAATTGTTAATTTGGTCTAAATCGTCATTTTAGTCTAAATAGTTTATTTTCTCTTCTGGGTCCCTGACTTTTCCTTTTTTCTTGCCATTTTGATCACATTGCCTAACTCAGTCTAAAAATCTGGTTATAAACAGTGGTATTTTTGGCATAACTATTGCGTAGTGATAACCAGGGGTAGTTTACAACATAATTTATAAACCTTATAATAATTTAATGCCAAAAATACCCCTTATTATAAACTGGTTTTTAGACTAAGTTAGACAATGTGATAAAATGGCAAGAAAAAAGAAAAGTCAGGGACCTAGAGGAGAAAAAAAAACTATTTGGACTAAAATGGCAATTTTGACAAAAACTCAGGGATTAAAATGGCAATATGACAATATGAAAGACTTGTTCTTCCTATCTCCTACATGACTTCTATGATAAACAAAGAGGTTCCTAAATGGGGGATTCATCCTCCTACCTCATGCTTGACCTATTTGACAATATGAACATTATATAATACTTATATATTATCCAAATAATCGAACATTTGATGATGAATTAGTGTTCATTTGTTAAAGTATTAGATTATATCATCTAAGACTTAATAACTTGTTATGATTCTAATGGGTATTTTACCCATGAAAACATTCTAACCCTTGGGTTTCATAGTGTCAAACAAGTATTATATGACTAAATGATTGCTTTTGCATATGTTATTTTCATGTACCTTTAAATCTCCGAATCTATAATCTTCCGTAAAATCTCCATACTCATCCACCTTATGTTTCCTCGTGTAGGAGGACAAGGTGCTCCAAATTAACCTACCAACAACTATCGCGTAATTTACAAGTGGAAAGCTTGCAAAACCGTGAGTATACTCGAACCCCCTTTTTCGTTTACCACTTTTGGGGTGTAACATGTTAAACTATAAATTACACACAAACTTTACTCTTTATGCATGCACAAAACAATCCAAATACATGAATACTATGTTGTTATACTTGATGCATATACTTGGGTGATTCTTATGTGATACAATGGTCATTAGCTTTATACGAGCCTCCATTTAACATGTATAGCACTATAGGAGTAACACACCACCCGTGAACGAGAGGTCATGTTAAATTATATTCTTTATTGCGTAAACAGATGGTTGACTAAAAAGATTGCATGCCATGTATGTTGATCTTGAATAACCTAAGTTGCCATGAGGATTCGTTTTTAAACTTTGACACATATACTTATACTTAAACATGTATACTCGCATTTGCTTTTGCATTGAACTTTATTTTAAACATGTTATAGGTTGAGAGCATGAGTGTAATTTCTAAAAGTTGAGGACTATATGTGTTATTTTGACAAACCACAGGGACTATTCGGGCATTTTACTCTTAACAAAAAGAATTATTACAGTTCAAGAACTGTATGATATCTCGATTAAAGTTTACGTAAGGATGTTCAAAATTTTGAAATCGAAGCATTCGAAATTCGATTTAATTCGATTCGATTATCAAGAATTCGTTTTGATTATAAGCATTCAAATTTGAATTCGATTCAATTCGAGTCAAGTAAATCAATTACGAATTTATAATTTCAAATTCGATTTGATTCAAAATTCGAATAAAAATTACACATTTTTATATATAATACATATATAACTTTTATTGGGCTATACTATAAATTATCTTCAAAATTTATTCAAAGTATTAAAATTACCCATTACCAAACCCACTACATTACCCATAACTAAAACCTAAGTAACAAATCTATCAATATATTTCTAACCCTAAAAATATTAAATTGTAATGTGGAGTGGTTATTTCCGACTTCTCATTTTGAATTTTAGACTCATGGTACTTTATTTGGAACTTTTTAATATGATATCGTGTTTTATGGCTGCTTTAAAATATGTGTTTCATTTTGATAATTTTTTTACATGTTTTAAAAGAATCTGAATCAAATCGAATATATTCGAATTCGAATTTTTAATTGAATACGAATTGGGTTTTTTATTCAATTCGAATCGAATTCGGTATGTTTTAATTGAATTCGAATTCAAGAAAACACGGAATGTGTTAATTGAATAATAATAAAACAAAGTTTTATAAAACTTTTTATGGAATGTTTAGAAAATAAACGAAACACGCATATCTATAGTAAAACAAAGAAGACGCATAAAAAATGAGTTGTTTTGGACTAACAAATTGTTGCATTTGGGTAAATTTGGGTCAAATCAAATTATACAACGGGTCAATTATGATCACAAATTACACAAACAGGTTATAACTTGTCACCAATAAAAACTTGTTAAATGTAAATGGAACTTCGAAAATATACACAAAACACTTATAGACAACTCAACGCCATTTCTCGTTTGATATTTAGTTAACATATTCTACATATAAATAACTAGTTGAAGATTTAACTAAAATACGATTTTAATGTTGATCAGTTCTGTTTAAATATAATGGAAAATATGAAAACATACCTGTGATTGCAGACATGCCAGCAGAGAATCCAGTCAGAGAAGTAGCCATTGAGTTTGACATCATTGTTAGCTTGATCTGGTTCCTCCTTAGGGTGCAAAGTAATGATAGTGATGACTGGTGAACCGAAAAAGGGTATTCGGTTTTGGGAGAGAGAGAGGCGATAATGATGTTAATGAATTAATCAAGACGTCTTACCATGTAATCTCTATAATAGTCTCCTTATATATGCACCCAAGAGGAAACCCAATTAGTTAATAAGAGTAATATGGTTCATCAACAATTACCAACTAATTATTTAATGGATTGTTATATATTTTGATCTATATAATATAAATGATTATAATGGCTATAAGATTAAATATATTAAATATTATCAGGGCTGGCTCTTGGGCCGGCCAATCCGTGCTGTCGCTCGAGACCCAAATTGTTAAAGGGCCCTAAAAGTTTTTATAAGTTTTTATATATATAGTAAATTATGTATATAATATACGTATTGATTTATTGTACATAAAATTGTTGGTGGTGGAGTGAAAAAACCATCTCAAGATAATGTAAAGGTCTCAAGTTCAAGGTTGCCAACACCATGAAGGTCTAATTTTTTTTAATTCATTTCCCCTTATCACAATTTTGGGCCCAGTTTTTTATCTCGTCCGAGGCCTAAATTATTTTGAGAGTTTTCGGAGACGACTTTGAACATTATGATAATAATATTTAATCTTACATTTAAAGGATTTATAAAAGTAAACAATACAATATTTGTATCATATATGGAAAAAATAATAAAAGAAAGATATGTAAGTTATGTTAATCAAAACATAAGACAACTATTCATTGTTGTATATATTACATTAAATTTTGTCTTTTGGAAGGAAAAAAAAAGAAAGATATATAAGTTATGTTCATCAAAACATAAGACAACTATTCATTGTTATATATATTACATTAAACTTTGTCTTTTGAACATATACTAGTTGTAGGACCCGTGTGAGCATACGGGTAGGTTTAATAACCATCGAAATCAAATACTACAAAATAGATTATAATACATCATTTAAATTGTTTGCGTTTAGTTACATATCTTTATGAATGAACTCCATTATCACTTCCGTTTGCGTTTAGTTACATATCTTTATGAATGAACTCCATTATCACTTCCACTTCACTCACTTGCTGTTGCATGAAAAAAACACATAAATCAGTTTCATAATATCACCATAAACCATAAATTAATTCAAGTTTTTCTTGTATGCGTATGTATAAGATACCTGTGAAGCAAAAAGCTTTTGGATAGCATTAACCAGCTGTTCTTTTATAGGATTTGAATGAATGTTTCCCTAAAATTATTAAATCAGTTCCAGTATAAGCTCATAAATGTGTTTTCTGTGTGTGGGTTTTTTATTTTTTTGGGTGGGGGGCGACTTACAAGGTTGAAGGTGCTATAATATCTGTTGGTGCATCCGTCTGTCGACTTCGTCTTGTATCGAGTCTTGTATGTTTGTAAATAGATCAGGGCACGTTATACGAGAAAAATGTCAAATATAGGGTGAGAGGCAATTTCACACGGAATTAGAAGTTGTAATTCCGTTTGAAATCACCATGTCATGTTCAAACGAAATCAGTGATTCCGCTTGAATGTGATTTCGCTTGAGGCAGTTTCAAGCGGAATTACCTTGCCTATATATATGTGTCTGCTGATTTCGTTTGAAGTAGTTCTGAGATTCCGGTTTGAGAGCCGAAGTGTCTACTCGCTGTAAATCTTTGTCAAATCAATCTAAAGACAGTTTAAAGTGTATATCTAGCTGAATTGAACTCGATACGTTTGTTTCCACCACTCGTATTGAGAAAAACTCTTCTGATCGACTCGTTTGGGTCACAACACGATCCTTCAAGTGGTATCAGAGCTTAGGAGGAAGAGTTCTTACCAATTTAGCTGCAATTTCTGATTTCTACACCTTCTTTTTCAAAATTTACAACTTTTCACGGTTAAAATCGGATAATTTTTCCACATTACACGCGCAATAGTGTTTTAACAAATCCTTGAGAAAATTGGACTTAAATTCGATCTAAAATTGGTAAATTTGATAATTTTTCTTGAAAAACAGCTCGAGATGATGATGTCAGCAGCATTTCACATGGAATTAGACCTTAATTTCGCTTGAAACTGGTATTTCGCTTGAGTGATTCCGTTTGAAATCAGCTATTCCGCTCCAAACTGTGATTCCGTTTGAACATTTCACACGAAATTAGTGATTTCGTTTGAAAGGGTGTTAGTTCACACGGAATTAGGTATTTCGTTTGAAAAGGTATTCCGCTTGAAAGGGTATTTCGCTTGAAAGGGTTATTTCGTTTGGAAGTTGTTGATTTCGTTTGAATGGGTTATCTCGCACCAAAGGTTATTCCGTTTGAAAACAGTGATTGTGAATTTTTGAAAAACCGAAACATGGAAGAGGAATTTTATAATGCATTTGCTACTACCCCGACTACTCCGGCTAGTGTTACTTAGAACTTAAACATGGAAAATGAAACGGGCACTATGCAAAAACCGCCAAAGCTTATGAACATTGAAGAGTATAAAGGATGGGATGAACGATTCGAAAATTGGGTGCAAGCAAATTATTTGGATGCTTGGGAGTGTGTTGAAACAAAATATGTTAGACCTTTGAATGATGAGGAAGAGGAGATTGCTATTAAAGATCTAAGTGTTGATGATAGAAAGAAATACAAAAAATGAAAAGATGATGATTAGTCTATTGCATCAAGCAGTTAAAGAAGATATCCTGGTTTTACTGAAACACACTGGAAGTGCATATTCAATTTGGAGAGCTTTAAAATCAAAGTTTGTTGGAAGTAAAGAAATGATCAAGAACAAGAAATCACTTTTGAAGAAAGAATTCGATCTATTTCGTGGTTTGAGAACTGAGAGCACCAAGCAGATTATAGAAAGATATTGCAATTTGTTAGTCCAAATGAAGAGAGTAAGCATCAATAAAGATAATGAAGAGTTCATAGAAAAGTTAGCTGATGCGTTGCCACATGAAACTTGGGGCACGTATTTGATGATGTTGAGAAATAAGAAAGATTTTGGGAATTTGACATTGAACAAGTTCATTGAAAAGCTTGAAGCTCAGGAAATGGAACAAAGGAAGATCTCAAGAATGAAAGATTTTGATGGTGAACAATATATAGGTCTTTATTACAAAGAAGGTATCAGTGACAAGACCAACATGTCACCAAAGGTTGAGACTGCATTTAATGCTAAGAGTTCGTCTGAAGGTTCATCTAAAGGATCAAACAGCAAAACAAGTTTTTCTTCATATTCATCATTTGATCCAAACTTTTCAACAACAAAGAATGGAAAGAAGTTACAATGCAATATGGTATTAGATCTTGAAAATGGTCAAAATTACACTGAGGAGGTTGCAAAAAGTCACATGTCTTTGTTGGTAACTGTGCTAGAGTCATATGAAAGTTTAGTGGCAGGTCGTATCGGGAATCCTATGTTGACAAAAGAGGATTACGATCAAATCGATGCTGAAGAGATGGAATTGATGGATATAAAATGGTGTTTGGCGAGTGTGTTGAGAAGAGCTGAAAAGTTTAAACAAATTACGGGAAGAGATGATTTCCGTGATGCAAATATTTCTACTTTAGGTTTTGATAAATCTAAAGTTACTTGTTTTCGTTGCAGGGAAAAAGGACACTTCAAAAGGGAGTGCACAAACCGCGAAGCAAGTGGAGCTCAAAATCCTTTCAACAATAATGATTAGTATCGGAAAGCAATTTATCATCAAGTTGCTCAACAGTCACATCAACAAGAACCACAAACTGCACATGCCAGGAAGACAATCGAAGATTCATCAAAGAGAGCTTGTATGGTGAATCAAGATGATAAAAAGTCAACGAAAGATTTCAGTTGGGACAAATATGTTTCGGCTGATAATAAAGCATGTCTGATAAACCAAGATGATGAAAAATTACCAGATGGGTTTAGCTGGGCAAATTTCAGTTGGGATGATTATGATCCTAACAAGAAATCAATTCATAAATCCTTTGTTGCTCATGTTGCTGACGACAGTGATAATGATGATGATTATTATGCAAGGAGAATGGAAAAGCATTTGAAAATGATGGAAGAATTTGACAGTGATGATGAAAAAGCTAAAAAGGAAAAGAAAAAAGTTAAAAACCCCGTTAGCAGTGATGATGAAGAAGTTCCTGTGATAAGAAAGAAATTAAAAGATATTCCAGTTTTCAAAGTTGATGCAGAAGCTGATGCACAAAAGATTCCAGTGAAATGTGAAAACTGTGAAGCAGTGAAGAAGCTAAACAGTACTTTGATTCATAACATGAACAGATTGAAAGAATCCTATGATGTTCTAAAGAAAGCAATGAATCAGTACAATCTGTCAAGCAGTGAACAAGCAACAGCAATGAAGACCAAGGAGCTTTCATGACAAAGCAGAAAGTTGTCAACAATTACATTGAAAAATGTCTTGTGCTTGAACAGAAATTGGAAACCCAAAGGATTGAAACAGAAAGAGTTAATAGATTGTTAAAAAGTTACTCATGTACTTCTTATGTCATTGACAGGATTTATCCAACAGTGGAAGGCATGAAGGCATTTGAAGAGGAAGAATCTGAAGGAAAAATTTCTGAAAAGAAGAAGAATACTGAAGTGAATAACTCTGCTAAGAAACGAGGTTTCAGTTACAACCAGTGTCCACCCCCGATTGAAAATGGATATTCACCGCGAAATCCAAATTCAGAAAGAGTAAAAAAGGCAACCAACTTACAATGGGAATCTAAACCATCAGATAATTTGCCAGATAATATTGATGTCACTTTTACGTCATCTGACACTGATCATGAGTCCGAGTTAATAAAGAAAATGGTATATCAGGTGTTGGAAAAAGATGAACCCGAGGAGTCAAAGTCAGAGTCAAAGTCAAAGTCCGAGTCTGAAAGTTCGAGTTCAACTGACAACAGTCCAAAATCTTCAGTTAAAAGAGTTTACAATAAAGAATTCCTGTTATCAAAATCTAATTTGAATGATGAACCAATCAAAGTGGCATATACTTTGAATGATTCAGACAAATTATATTCTGATGAGGAATTTCCAATAAGAGGTGTCAAAACAGAAATGATCAAAAAGGTTTTCAAACTAACAGAAATTAATATTTCTGAAATAAAAGATGTAAATCTTTCTGAAAAACCTAAACCTTACACTTCAAGAGTTCAACAAAGGTTAAACAAGAAAAAGGGTTACAGTTCTGGTTCTGGTTTTCAAAAAAAAACCAAACCATAACGGTAATTTCAAAAGAAAAGGATTAGGATTTATTCCATCGAAAAACCATAAAAATGAGAAAACTTATAAACCAAAAACTGTGTTTGTTTCAGGAATATCATCTGAAGAGGAAAAAGAGAAATTGTTCAGGAATCAATCAAACAAAGAATTCCTTGCTAAGAAGCAAGAAGAGATGAAGAAGGAAGTTGCTCAAAAGACAGAGACGAGAACCTGTTTTCAATGCAAAACAGTTGGTCATATTGCCAGGAATTGTCCAAAGGCAATCCAACCAAAACAGGGAGTTTCTGAAAAACTGAAAGGAAAGAGTGTTGAGAATGAACCACCAACAAAACAATTTAAAGTTTTCAAAAATTCAAAGTTTGAGGTTGGTGAATGTTCAAAAAGGTTTTACAAAAGAAAAGCAAATCTTGAAAATCAAAAATGGGTTGTTAAGAAGTTTGATGATAGTTATAGTAATGATTCTGATTCGTCAAAATCAGAGGAGCTATATTCTGGCGATGAATCTGATTCCACAAAGTCAGAGGAGCAACAGGTTGAGTTAAAAGATGAAAAGTCAGTTCCGCCAATGGATGATGTTAATTTTCCACCATTGCGAGCTGAAAATTTTAAACAAAAAGTTGGTAAAATTGAGATTTCAAATCAATTTTTCGCAGAAAAGAAAGAATTTGATATTGAAAAAGCTTTTAACCCCAAAGTGCAACATATTTTTGGTAAAATGGTTGATGGGAAGGTTAAAGGGGTGAAGGAGTTTTATGAGAAAAAATTGAAGAAACCAGGTAAGGGTGAGTCATCCCAAGTTTGTGACTGGGATGGAACCTATTATGATCAGTAAACTCTGGACTTGCCGGAGCTCCCAAGTTGGTAATCGTGGAGCAGGAATCGGCATCTTTATTGAGAAATTCACGTGTGTGATATTTCGACTTACAAGTGGTAAATCAGGGACATTAAGTTGTACTTGATTTTCTACAAGTGGTGTTTGTTGATTGAACTTAAAATTGTTATATTTTTCAAGTGGTTAAAGAAGAACAATGTGATGAGATCCCCTAACCTACAAGTAGTTTATGATGATAACAAAACTTATTTTCCGGAAAAACCATTTGATTAAAATAAACTTAAGTGTTTTGAAATCACAATGGGAAAATGTTTTGTTGTAAGGGGGAGTTCTGATTGTTTATGCCAAGTGGATGGCGATTTGAAGTGATTCGATATCAGTTGTCATTTACCTTGTACAGTTTGTTTTCAAATTTCCTTTAAATGATTTTGAATTTTAGGGGGAGTAAGAAAATTTTCAGAAAATCCAAAAACATTTGAAATTTTTAAAAAGCCAAAAACATGATAAAATCAAAAATGAGTTTTGTTGTGAAAAAGAGGAAATGATAGTACATCAGTGGACAATCACAGCATGCTAAAGAATTGGAAAGTCAAAATGTGATAAACGGTCTAACTGATGATGTGCCAGTTGGTTTTTACACATTTAGTAAATTGTGACGAGATATAAACCTAAATTTCAAACTTACTTATATCGTGGGGAACATCTCTAGAATATATGGGTAACCCCCGAAATCTTGTTTGAAAGGTCCCTCTTTCTGAGATACTAGGTCTTTATGCTTAGTGATATCTGGGGTATTATCCAGGGACTTCTGATTTTGCGGAAGCAATGGCCTAGTCCCCGGAGAATACTTTACGCTTGCTTGAAATATAGCCCACCCTCAGCATAAAAAATGATGAAACATTGCAAAATGCTAATCATGTGCTGTTGAAGAAAAGATTCTCTAAAGGGAACCCACCAAAAGTCGAAGTCGTCATCTCTCTGATTTTGCGGAAGCAATAGCCTGAGCTCTCATGGCCTCGCAATTTAACCCTTTACAGATATCATCTAGGTATACTCACCTGTAAGACTGAATATTGGGATCTGGATACGAGAGTATATTCTGAGGTGGGACACACAAATAGGTTTAAGTGCTTAAAACATTAATCTCGTATCTCGAAACAGTTGAAATTTGTGTGAAAATTTAAAGTGGATCAGTATACTGACAATCTAAGTGAATTGTTTAGATCTTAAAATGTTTAAAGCTTAACGGTGTTGGTGATTTGTCTCAGAAACTGATATGATCCTCTTACACAAACTCACAAAAATATTGTTTGTAAATATTTCTTTATTGCATTTCTTTAATATCAAAAATCCAAAAAGATTTTAGTGTGTTTTAGCATAATTTTTGAAAAATCCAAAAAGATTTTCGACAACTGATGTTGGTGAACTTATTTTCAAAATTTCAAGTGCTAAACATGATGACAACTGGGTTGGGAGAGTGTATTTGAAAAGAAAAATGATATTTCTTCAAGTGGTTCATCAGAGATTAACATTGTAAAATCATTTTTTTTCCCTGATTCACAAGTGGTCATCAGAAACGTTTTAAATGTTAAATCATTTTTGAGATTAATATCTGCAAATGGTAATTTCTAAATTTGTCAAATGTTAAAATTGTGAAATTTATTGTGAGGTAGAGTTTGTGCAGGTAGGCCAGGTTACAATCCTGGAACTACTGTTGTTGATGAACTTAAAGAATCAAGAGATTGGATCAAGAGAATTAGAAAACTCAAGAGCCAGATTGTGATTCAGGGATTGAATATTAGATCAACATCCGAGGGGGAGATAAGTTGATAAAGAGAAGAGAGAGATGGAGAATACTTACATTGTTTAGATACTTCGGAAGAGAGGTCTAGAAGACTGATAAAGACTGAAGATGTGAAGACTCGACACCGAAGACTTCGTCAACATCCGAGGGGGAGTCTGTTGGTGCATCCGTCTGTCGACTTCGTCTTGTATCGAGTCTTGTATGTTTGTAAATAGATCAGGGCACGTTATACGAGAAAAATGTCAAATATAGGGTGAGAGGCAATTTCACACGGAATTAGAAGTTGTAATTCCGTTTGAAATCACCATGTCACGTTCAAACGAAATCAGTGATTCCGCTTGAATGTGATTTCGCTTGAGGCAGCTTCATGCGGAATTACCTTGCCTATATATATGTGTCTGATGATTTCGTTTGAAGTAGTTATGAGATTCCGGTTTGAGAGCCGAAGTGCTGCCGAAGTGTCTACTCGCTGTAAATCTTTGTCAAATCAATCTAAAGACAGTTTAAAGTGTATATCTAGCTGAATTGAACTCGATACATTTGTTTCAGCCACTCGTATTGAGAAAAAACTCTTCTGATCGACTCGTTTGGGTCACAAAACGATCCTTCAATATCGCCCGAGTGTGTTGCTTCCAAGCTTTGCGAAATTGACTTTCTGGTCAAACAAATGAAAGAACTGATAGATTAAAAGCAAAGCACATGTAAGATCCGATACGTTAAATGATTTTCACCATATGCGTACGACCCATGATAAAATGTAGTGTCTTTTCAATTTTTTTTTCTATTTGTTCATGCTTCCTACTCTAGCATTTTGACTTTTTACGTCAGAGTCGAACATATCGCTTTTTATTGGAGCATTCTTATAGATTCTCTTGAAATTTTACCAACGGAAATGGTTATCTCCATTGCAGCCTTTAGCCAATCTATAGATTTGAATGAACTGGTACAAATACATCTTCATGATCAAACTGTCAATCAAACTACGGAAACATAGGCCAACAGTATATTATACTTTAAAAAAAACAAAAATTAAAAGGAATTTTACCTACCAAATTTGCTGTTGATTAACACCACACTACGGAAACATAGGCCAAAAGTTAGAGGTAAAAGTAGAGGACCATAATTAACGAAGCGTAGGGTCCTGACATATGCAACAGGGCTCTGAATCGCCTAAAAAGTCAAATTACGGAAAACATAAATCAGACCAGAGTTAAAGGGTAGCATATATTTGCGTTTAAAAGGGTAATTAGCCCAGTACAAAAAAGATAATTCTTGAAATAAATCTTACTCTCACCTGACATATGCAACAGGGCTCTGAATCGCCATAAAGCTATGTGTTTTCTTTTCACATAGCCCAGTGTTCATGTCTCCTATATGTTCTTCCAATGCTAGCAGCTCCTGCAATGATATTGTAAATTTTTTATAATATGGTTAATAAAGAATAAAATACAAAAATAGGCCCATATTCACCTCATATGACATATTATCAACATCTAGCCTCAAGTCTCTGTGCCTTTCATGCAGCTCAGCATCCTCATTGATAAGTGGATCAAATAGCATATAATCCCTGCATATACAGTGTCTCTTTGTTATTAATTAAATCAAATTAATCTATGATTTTATACCACTACCGCTGGCACAACACAACAGGTGTATTAGGGATGATTCTTGTTCAGTGATGAGCCTCATTTCTCATAAAATCTACATATTCATCTGATTGGTTGAGCCCGTGATAAAACAGGGCCATGTTTCCGTAGCTGTAAAAAAGGGAAAGTAATATTGAAGTCACTTTACAAGCACCTGCCTTTTGTAATGAAAAAGTGATGGTTTATTTTTTTAATAATATAATGATTAACCGTACCTGTAAGCTGTGTCGGGCTGATCAAGACCGAGACACTTTTCGTTTATAATAAGTTCTTTATGTTGTTGCATGATGGCTGCAGCCATGTCTCCAGCGTGATAAAGAACCATTGCAAGGTAACTATTGAAAAAATACATTTAATCTTAGTTATTTCATAAAATATCAACACAAGATTCATTATTACTAACTTCAAGTACAGAACCATACCGGCAGCAGTTAGCGACTTCACGATGCATTGGACCAGTGTCCTGTATTTTATAATTGAACAAAGATAAAAAAAACATTTACATTGATTTAAAATTAATATTCAAACTTGCATACCCGAGACAAAAAGGACCGAAACACATACCTGCTGAAGTATTGTAAACGCTTCGGTAAATAAAGTGTACGCTTCATTAAGCATTCCCTGCAAGTATGTGACAACCGATTATACAAGGGATAATCACTCATAGAATCTAAGACATATAAACATCATTACTTTCCTTTGAAACATATGATTCCGTAGTATGATAACGAACATTACAAACCTCTGCCAGCTGGACCTTTTCGGTTTCAACCAGCTCCTTTGCTTCTTAACATACGGGTATCGAATGCTTTACTACGGGTTGAAGGTTTAATATATCCGATGTTTGGAATGGTGTTGCGGAGATAAGATCATACTTTTTGGCAGCTATGGCTACTCCCACCTGTAAAACAACAATTTAACTAATCAGCTGTTTCATGCATCAACCGTAACGGATGCAAGCTAGCTATAGTAGCTGCATCCATAACAGCTCTTCTTTGAAGATCAGTGAAATAAATAGGTATCCCAATGCAGCAATCAACAACCGCTGCATTCAAATTCTTCTCGGCTATCGTCTTCATATTCGAAAAAACCATTCCCATAACCTGAGTTGGGGTGAACGATCTTGTTTCCCCGAGATACCGTGCATTGATCAACGGGAAACCATCGGGTCCTTCGATCACAGAAAAAGGAAACGATTTGAGATCCTGTTGCAACTCAGGGTCAGAGAACGGACGACCTATTAATCGCTTAATCTGGGAGATGGTATTCTTCGGGTTCATCATACTGGTTGCAGCACCAGCTGTTCCAAGAAACCGCTGTTTGTCACCAAAACACACGAGAGCAGGAGTCTCACGCTTTGACTCATCATTAAGAACGGCGTCGATTCCTCATTGTCTGGAAACTGCAACAACGCAACTCTCGTTCCCAAGATCAAATCCGACCATGCTCATCTTTGTTGAGTAATGTAACTTGTTAACTCAAATGAGTTTACCCTGTTCCAAAGAAATAAGCCTAAACATCAAATAAAACAAATACAGGTCACATACAAATACGACGCAAACCAAAGTCTCATATAAGGTATTAAGATATATCGTCAACGGTGTAATTATTCGTCTATTTAAATTGTTAACTACTGAACCAGAACCTTCCCAAGTTGACCATTCTTTCCAATGTTGTTAAAATCAAAATTAATCGGCAATTAATTGGTAATCGGTAGTTTACTGATTAAATTTCACACAGTCGGACCTAAAATCGGTAACCGGTCAAATTCCTGGAAGAGTTGAAGTAATTGAAAGATTATGTTTATTAATTCAATCCGAAAAATAATTTTACGGATTTATATATATTTTTTATAAAACTTGTGTATATATATATATATATATATATAAATAAGTTCAAAAAATTACATATAAAATTCCAATCCTTATTAATCCCAATTAATCGCCGCCTTTTACAGCCACGATTATTTCAAAAGGATGAACAACTCCAGAGAAAAAATTCTACATCATAAACTTAACACCTACCACCGCCTAGGACAAATGCAGTTCAAATGTGCAAAACTGAACAGAATCCACGCATTTTTCAGTTGATTCAAACTTAACATCACACTACTTCAAAACAACGACTCACAAAACACGTTTAAAACACAACTTATTCACTTCCTACAAACTAACACAACATCACAAACACAATCAATCAACGAATGTGATTTGATCAATAACCCTAACTAACAGAGTAACAGATTCCACATCATAAACTTAACATCTACTACCGCACGACATACGCAGTTCAAATGTGCAAAACCGAACAGAATCGAAGCAAATTTTCCGGTTAAATCAAAACTAATATCAAACTACTTTAAAACAACGATGACGTCATATAAACAACCAAACAACAAATGCGATTTGATTATCCGATTCAATCAATAAGCCTAACTAACAGATCAAACACTCCAAATCAAATTTAAATCTCAATTTACACCACTGCAACAAATGCTTAACCTAAAAACCTACTAAATCTATACAGATTTGTAACAGTTGTAAAATCTTAACATCCCCGTTAATTTTCAGATCATGAATAAATGGTTAAAGCTATCAATTCGTACCTTTGGAGGTTTAATGCCGACCCTTATAAAGAGCCCCGGATTCATCAAAGGCAACTCAATGGATTCCCGGAGCTCTCGAATCTGATCCGATATCCCACCAACTGCAGAGTAGCTAACATTGTCGGGGTCTTCGTGAAGCATGTTATAAACAACTGGGTCAACCTTAAAATTGTTGTCAAAAAAAAGTATTAGTAATCTCAAAGAAATGTACAGCAATTGATTAAATGATTAATATTTTGTATTTTTAAATAAACTAACTTCACGAGGGAGTGCTCGCATGATTGTCTGAGTTGTCATGTCGAAAACCACTCGAGTTCCAGCAGTTCCTGCCATGTAATTGTGCTTTATTTAAAAAAAGAATATGAAATTGCTGAAAATGTAGAGTTACTGTATAACTTTGGCATTTAATTAAGATATAGAAGTAGAAACATTGAAAAGATAAATTCAATCATAAACATTGAAACATGGCATATGCTGTTAATTTGTTAGTAAGATAACCTTATTTCACTAAATGGCTGGGATTAATACGTTTCTTTTACTGGCCAAAGGAGACTTCATTAAACCAAACCAAACCAGCAAGATCCACAAGACTTTGCAAGACAATGGATACCTCATAACTAAGTAATTGTGCAAGAGAAGATTTCTAAGTGTGTAGAGTTACCTAAGGCTATCGGAATTCCCTTCGCTCGTCGGAAAGATGCTACAGTCAGGCTCAGAGTTTACACAAAAACGAAAGCACCATGGCTGCAAGGGAGGTTGCAGATGAAGATCTACCATCCTTCAACCCTGCCAAGCCAAGGTGCCATATTCAACAATATTTAATCAGAACTTCGAACTCATCATTGCCATATCGAAAACTCTAATATAGCAAAAGGGGGAACAGAAGAAACAAAGAAGGAAGGACACAAGGGTAATCAAACCACAATAATCGTGTCCGTATCATCTGTCACACCCCCAAAATCCACCATGCGGAGTATCACCGCTTGGAGGCGTGACATGACCAGGATCAAGCCACCAATCATATTGAACCAAGTATTTAAGATAGATAAAATCCAACCACACAATATAATTGGTGATCAAAAGCTAGTTAACCAAGTTCAAATTAAACAGCGGAAGCATTAAAGGTAAAACCAAAACATAAGTTTAATAAGTTCATAAAGTTCAAATGTTAAGCATGGAACATAACAGTCCATATCCCACAATGACCTCCTCCTCGTGCAAGCTCCATAAGCATCTAACGACCTGTAAGGCATGTAACAACGAGTCAACAACAAAGTTGAGTGAGTTCACAGTTGGTTGTTTAGTTTTAAGTTGTTTCCGAAAACATGGTTTGTCTATTGCTGGCTTACTTGCCATGGGGGTTACCCCATAGTGGAAAATATGATTAACCAGTTCCTTCTTTATTACCCAAACCATATCCATAATCAGTGGGGGCTTCCCCATGTGAACCACTAGACCGTTACCATATCGACTACTAACGAAAGTAAGTTGTGCCCTACGTCAATGTCTATCATCATTGACAGTTTGCCATAGTCCATTAGTACACGCCCGTCCGACTGGCACGGTGTGAGGTTTGTTAAACCTAATAACGCTATTAACTAATGACCCGCTCGCCATTGGCCTCGGCGATTAAGTCGATATAAAATGAGGGACTTAATGATAGAGTTTTGTCTAGTAGGTTTTAAGGTTGTTGTCCTACCCAAGGAGGACGAACGTATGTATTCTACCCAAGGAGAATACGCAGGATTAATATTGGCATCCTACCTATGGAGGATGGCGGTACATATCATACCTAAGCAGGATATGCAGGTTCCGTTTTAGTTCTTTTAATATTGGCATCCTACCCATGGAGGATGGCGGTACATATCCTACCTAAGGAGGATATGCAGGTTCCGTTTTAGTTCTTTAACCCATTCCCAACCACCGGGAATCCCATGCCTTAGAAGGAGTGTGAACTCACCTTGGTTTGCTCGGTTAGATTAGTTACTCTAATAATCAGAAATCAAGCACGTCCTAATAAAGTACAGATAACAATCAATTTCTCGTGCATGCATAACACGTATCCTACGTACGGTTTATCTACTCATTACTTCTATCACATACCACACAAATTCAAATGTTACGCTCTGACTTTTGTGGAAAGATCGTAGTTAAAAATACTCTTGTAACACTTGTTAGAAAATATTTTCTATGTGTTGGGGTTTTTAGAAAATTTCGCCAGAGTTTCCTTTGTAAATGGAGGCGTCCATGCTAATAAGCATATCATTTTCTTTTCCAAAAATCATTCAACAATCAACAACAATTTACCAAGAGCAAACTATTCCATTTACTAACCAACATGAACTTGATGTTTCATAAAAAAACGCGTAGTAACTTGGTAAGGCGTTTAGTGGGTTTAGTTACCCTCCAAAGTGTGTTTACTTTTGTTAAAATCTCATTCTCGGGATTTTTGGATGTTCACAACTTGTGAACATATTTTACAAAAATATTTATTTACAACATTTTCATGTGTCACTAGTATTCATATACTTACTTTATGTCCAAAAGTTGTGTAAGGATCATGATATTTCAAAAACCGTCTTTTAAACTTGGTTTATTTAGGAAAATCATTCACAAGTTTTAGATCTACAAGATCACTAGTTCACTTGGTTTATTATTTTTACAAGAAATCATTTTATCACCAAGTTCATGTCTAAATATGGAGGTGATTCCTTTATGTAAACCCCTAATCACCTCCTACTTGTTAAATCATGTTTTTAATCATAAGTTAACAAGTTTCATATAATGATCAACAACATATTTCTAGTAATCAACAAGCAAGCATCAACATATACCAAACAACATCATACTAACATTATTTCTTCATGTTTCATCTTTATGTAAAGCTTTATGTTCATGATTTATATTTATGATCGTTAGTGTTCTTGCAAATTTCAACATACTTAATCTATTAACCACCAAAAATATGAAGTAATAAGGGTTAACAAGAAGCTTACTACTAGTTTCAAGCTAGGGAAGAACTATGATGAAGATTGAGTGGGTAAAAGCAAACGAATGAGGTCCTTCGAGTTTCGAGTCCACCAAACCTTCTAATATGGCTCCTTACACCTTGAGAGAAGCTTGGATTGCTTGAGATTGCAACAACAAAAATGGTGGGGTGTGGGGGTGTGGTCGGCCGAGGGTAAGAGAGGGGGTAGGAGGGTGGTGGGTTGTGGGTTGTGATGAAGATGAAGCTCTAATCTTACATATACTTCTCAAGTTCTTTGTCCAATGGTTCTAGTGTTGGCTAAGTACATAACAACATCTCATCAAATCTTCAAGAAAGATCATGAAGATATTATAAGGATTTGATGAATCTTGAGGTGGGCCACTACATGGCCGATTACTAGCATATGGGGGGGGGGGGGGTTAATTGTAAGTTAAAATGATAAGTAGGTGATTTAGTGGAGGGTGTTAGGTGAAAGTCTTGTGCTATGGTGTTTCATGAATTATGTAGTGTGATTAAGTGTTCGGGAACCATAACTGGCTCAGAAAAATAAGAACAATGTTTTTAACAATATTTTTGTGTTCCGGGTAATGTCCGGTTGTTCGGTTAGACACCGGTTCGTTAAAGTGCTAAGTTATTCCGTTTAGTGTCTTTTATGTATCCTTTTTGTAACAGTTTTAATTCCCAACACTTAGGAAAGCATACAGGACCATTTAGTCAATTTTCTGCACAAGACTAGTATGTTAAAAAAAGCACATGTAAGTATGTCACAGTAATCAGAAAGCAGTTAAGTAATTCAGCACAGTTATCAAGCACTTTAATTATCATTAATAAATCGTACGGATACATGTAATTTTGAGGGTTGTCACATTCTCCCCCTGTTAAGAGAATTTCGTCCTGAAATTTAGCACGTGGTTACTGAGGAAGCTAGTTAAGTTGCGTGGTTTCCTGGTTTTTCCTGGGGTGTCACATCATCCCCCCGTTGGTTTGGAATTTCGTCCTGAAATTCTGCAGTAGCTTCAGCCTCAGTAGTGGTTGCACTTTTCTTAAACAACTGGGGATGCTTGAGTTTCATTTGGTCTTCTCGTTCCCAGGTATATTCTGGGCCATGACGGGAGTTCCAACGAACTCGGACAAGAGGTATTCTAGTATGCTTGAGAATCTTAACATCTCGATCAGTAACTTCTATTGGTTCCTCGACGAATCGCAGTTGATCGTCGATAGTGAGCTCCTTGAGAGGAACTATGAGGGTCTCATCTGACAGACACTTTTCAGATTTGACACGTGGAATATGTTGTGAACTCCGCTGAGTTCTTCAGGTAGATTCAACTTGTAAGCGACTTTACCAATTTTCTCAATGATTTCGAACGGTCCGACATAACGCGGATTGAGTTTGCCTCGTTTGCCAAAACGAACTACACCTTTCCAAGGTGAGACTTTGAGCAGCACTCGATCCCCAACCTGGAACTCGATTGGTTTCCTTCGCTTATCAGCATAGCTTTTCTGACGGTCACGAGCTGCCGCCATTCGTTGTCGTATCTGAGCAATCCTCTCAGTTGTATCTACTACAAGTTCTGGGCCTGTGATTTGACTGTCGCCAACCTCTGCCCAACAAAGAGGTGATCGGCATTTCCGTCCGTACAATGCCTCGAACGGAGCGGCCTGGATACTGGTGTGGTAACTGTTGTTATACGAAAACTCCACTAACGGGAGGTGTTTTTCCCAACCATTACCAAAGTCTATTACACATGCCCTAAGCATGTCTTCAAGGGTTTGGATGGTGTGTTCAGATTGCCCATCCGTATGTGGATGATATGCCGTGCTCATGTCTAATCGAGAGCCAAAGGACTTGTGCATAGCTTGCCACAATTCAGATGTAAAACGTGAGTCACGATCAGAAATGATGGAGGTTGGCACTCCGTGCCTTGATACTTGTTGGTGCAATACATCTGTCGACTTCGTCTTGTATCGAGTCTTACATTGTATTGTATAGATTAGGGCACGTTTTACGAGAAAATAGGAGATTATATGTGTTTAGTGAGCAGGTTTCGCTCATAGGGACACTTAGATAGGGTTTCGCTTATGTGAACATATGAGGTTTCACTCATATGGACACATGTCCCTTGGAGCGAAACATCAGGCCTATATAAAGGCTCCCATGAGCGAAACCACTTAAGTCATTCTCTTGTATTCCACGCCGAAGTGCTGCCGGTGTGCAGATCGAGCTGTAATCATTGTCATATTAATACAATCAGTAGATTAAGTGAAGAATCAGCTGTTTCTACCTCCGTTTCTTGTTATTCCGCACCTGAAACGAAGTTGAACACCTCTGAACGACTCGTTTGGGTCAGATCCCGATCCTACAAGTGGTATCAGAGCTCAGGAGGAGGAGTTCTGCAGAGAATAGCTGGATTTTATCGAGATTTCTTACTTCTACATCTTCTTTCATCAGTTCAGAAAATTTTACCGGTCAAAATTGGATCAAAATTTCACAGACTATAGAGAATTGGACATAGACAAATCCCTGAGAATTTGGTGTTGAAATTCAAATTAAAAATGGACTAAAATTGGTTCGAACTAGGTTTCGCTTATACGGACTTTGTATAGTTTCGCTTATTTGAACACTTAGTTTCGCTCTTGTGTCGCATAATTGAGAGGTTTCGCTCCAAATTGTATCCTGTAGTTCCGTTCTTGTATACATCATCAAGGTTTCGCTCCAAATTACTTTGAGGTTTCGCTCATTTGCACAATCAGGGTTTCGTTCATTTGTACATCAGCAGTTTCGCTCTTTTGAACATCAAGGTTTCGCTCCAAGTGTCATATCAATTGGTAGTTTCGCTCCAACGGTCATCACAGGTTTCGCTCCAAGTGCAAATTAGGGTTTCGCTCATTTGAACTTCTGGGGTTTTCGCTCTTAGTGCACAAATCACCTGATTTCACTTATTAGTCACAGTTTTTGAAATACGTGTTGAAAAGTCATGGATGCTGAATTTTATAACGCGTTTGCAACACCGTCTGGTCCAGCTGTTATTGCTCAAGCTATGAATTTGGAAAACGAGACGGGAACCACCCAAAAGCCCCCGAAATTGTTGAGTATCGAAGAATACTACGGGTTGAAGGATAGATTCGAGAACTAGGTTCAGGCAAATCATCTTAGGTCATGGGAATGTATTCTAAAGAAATACGTGTTGCCTCGAACAGATTTACAGGTTCTTAAATAGTTATCTGAGTTCACGGATCAGGAACGGGTTATGTACAAAGCGGAGAAAATGATGATCAGTCTGCTGCACCAAGCAATCAAAGAGGATATATTCATTCTGCTTCAGCATGACAAAATTGCAAAGTCAATCTGGGATGCACTTAAAGTCAAATTTGAGGGTAGCGAGAATATGATTAAAAGCAAGAAGGCATTGCTAAAGAAAGAGTTTGACCTGTTCAGTAGCTTACCGGGAGAGGACACAAAGAAGCTGATTGAACGTTACTGCCACCTAGTGCGATCAATGTCGATGTTAAGTATTAAAAAAGATCGTGAAGAGTGGGTAGATAAGTTAGCTGATGCGTTACCACAGAAAGATTGGGGAACGTATTTGATGATTTTGAAAAATACGGGTGTGTATGATGGGTTAACGATTTCTCAGTTCATAGAAAAGATCGAGAGTCAGGATTTGGAACAACAGAAGATTGCTAGGATGAACAGTCCGAGTGGTCAACAGGACGTAAAGATGTACTACAAAGGTAGTATTCCAGTTCCGGAAGCTGAGAGAAGTCCGAAAATTGAATCTGCATTTAGTGCTGGAGATTCATCAGAAAAAGCTGATCAGGGATCAAACAAAAGCAGCAGTGGATTTTCATCATTTCCAAGTGTAAATCCTAAAGAGTCAAACACGAATTTTCAGTCTCAAAGCACAAAGACAGGAAATGGATATGTGATTCAGTGCAACATAGCTCTAAATCTTCCAGAAGGTCAAAGTTTTTCAGAAAACACTGCTAAAGATCACATGGCTTTACTTGGATCTGTGTTACTATCTTACGAAGGTCTAGTTGCTGGTCGGATCGGAAATCCTATGCTCACCAAAGAGGATTATGATCAGATAGACGCCGAAGAGATGGAATTAATGGATATCAAATGGTGTCTAGCTAGTGTCCTTAGACGTGCTGAAAAGTTCAAAACGATTACCGGGAGAAATGACTTTCTTGATGCTCATGTATCTACTTTAGGTTTTGATAAATCTAAAGTTACGTGTTTTCATTGCAGGGAGAAAGGCCATTTCAAGCGGGAGTGCAAGAACAGGGAAGCTAGTGGTGCTCAAAATCCGTTTGGAAAAGATGATTACTACTGGAAAGCCATTTACCAGCAAGTTGGTCAACAACAAGAACCACAGGTGGCTCATGGTAGAAGATTCGAGGATTCAAAAAGAGCGTGTGTGGTGGATTTTGACTGGAACAATTATATATCTCCTGATAGCAAAGCATGCATAGTCGATCAAGATGATGAGAGGCTACCTGAAGGCTTCAGCTGGGATATGTTTGCAGATGAGAATGGGAATTTTAAAGCTTTCATCGCTAAGATTGTCAGAGAACCAGACATGTTTGCTACGTGGATGAAGTCTATTGGTGAAACAGTGAAAATCATGGATGAAAAGTCTGTTGTTTCTGATGAAAGTTCAGAAAGTGCTTATGAAAGTTCACAGAGTTCAGATGAGAGTGTACAGAAGGATGTTACTTTAGAAAAGGAAGTTGTATTTGATCAAACACCGTCAGATTCTGGTTTATCAGATGTTGATTCTGAAAAATCTGTACAGTTTGATCAGTCACCAGTTGATGATAGCAATAGTGATGATGAGGAAAAAAACATATCAATATTGCTAAATCTCATCTATCTCCTGAAAGTATTCATTTCTATATTGCAGATCGCATGGAGAAACTGAAGGAGAAACGAGCTACTAAAGAACAACAACTAAAGAAATCTGAAGATGTTGTTCAGGAAGAGAATGTTGAAAGTGTTGCTGAGGAGATGGTTGAAACTGAGCGAGTGAAGGTAGAAGAGAAGGTGATTGAAGAAGAAAAAGTGATTGAAGTGGTAAAGACAATCGAGATTGAAAAGATTGTTGAAGTTGTAAAGCCTTGCGAGAAGTGTTTGGAAGCATGCAAGGGTTGTGCAGCAAAAGACGAGAAAATTGCTGAGTATGAAAAGAAGAAAGAGCAGTTACTGTTCAATCTCAACTATGTGAAAGAATCTTATGATGTCTTGAACAAAACAGTAACTGGTCTCCAAAAGACAAATTCAGAAAGAGAACAAGCACTAACGATGATGAATGCTGTAATGATGACAAAGCAGAAAGCAATCAACTTTTATATTGAAGAGAGTGCTAAATGGAAGCAAGAGTTGGAGACAGAGAAGATTGAGAATGAGAGAATTAGACGCTTATTACAAAGTTATTCTAGTTCTGATTATCTCATTGATCGTATTTATCCAACTATTGCAGGTATGGAAGCTTTACAAGACGAGAAGCCGAAGAAAAAGAAAGATAGTGGTAAGAAACCGACTGTTAGCTATAACAAGTGTCCGCCTCCAATCTGGGAAGGGTATTCTCCTAGAAAACCGAATGAGGAGCAACTTGAAAAAGCAGTAAATATAAAGCTAAAAACCGACACAACTGATGAATTACCAGAAAACATTGATGTCACGTTTACCTCGTCTGACACTGATCATGAGTCTGAGTTAATCAAAAAGGTGATCGATCAAGTGTTGGATACTGATGAGGAGTCTGAGTCAAAGTCTGAGTCTGAAGAGTCAAATTCGTCAGTCAACAGTCCAAAGTCGTCGGTTAAAAAGGCTTAGAGTAAAGAATTTTTGTTATCAAAAGCAAATTTGGATGATGAAGCATTTGAAGTTGCATACACTTTAAATGATTCGGACAAATTATACTCTGACAAAGAGTTTCCAATAAGAAGTGTTCGTTTTGACATGTTCAAAAAGGTTTTCAAAATGACAGAAATTAATATTTCTGAAATAAAATATTTAGATCTTACTGAAAAACCTAAAAAGTACACTTCAAGAGTTCAACAACGTTTAAACAAGAAAAAGGGTTACAATTCTGGTTTTGGTTTTCAAAAGAAACCAAACCAAAATCGTAGCTACAAAAAGAAAGGTCTTGGATTTATTCCACCAGAAAATCATAAAAATTTGAAAAATTCTAAAACAAAAACAGAATTTGTGTCAGGTGGAAGTGCAGAAGAGGAACAGAAGAAACCATTCTGGAGACAGTCAAATCAAGAGTTTCTTGCTGAAAAAAAGAAGAATGGAATTGAAGTTTGTCACTCAAAAGAAACTAGAACCTGTTACAAATGCAATGAAGCTGGTCACATTGCATGGAATTGTCCGAAAAATGCCAAGTCAAAACAGGGAGTTTCTAACAAGTTGAAAGGAAAAGTTGTTGATATTGAACCACCAACCGAAAAATTTAAAATTTTTGAAAACTCAACTTATGAGGTTGGTGAGTGTTCTAAAAAGAATTTTTATAAAAAGAAAGAGAAAGACAACCAAGTGTGGGTTGTTAAGAAAGTTGATGAGAAAGTCGGCGATGAATCTGGTTCCACAAAGCCAGAAGAGCCACAGGTTGAGATGAAAATTTCAGTGAATGATGATGAGTTTCCATCACTGAAATTTGAAGAAGTTAAACAGAAAGTTGGCAAGGTTGATATCTCGAATCAGTTTTACAACGAGAATACTAAGTTTGATGTCGAGAAAACATTCAATGGAAGTGTTAAGAAAATTTTTGGGAAAATGTTGAATGGGAAAGCTAAGGGGGTTAAAGATTTTTATGCAACTAAAAGGGCAACTTACAACCCTACTGCGCAAGAACTGAAAGCCATCAAGTCTGAGAAGACTTGGATGGAAGTTTGTTTCCCGTAAAGTCTTAGGACTATGCCGGAGATCCCAAGTTTATAATCGTGGATCAGGAATCGGCATCTTTCTTGAAAATTGATGATTGTGAATGAATCTTATAAAGTTTAAATTTTACAGGATAAGTGTGAATTGCCGGAGCTTCCAGGTTGGTAAGTGTTAAGCAGGAATCGGCATCTTGTTTGGTAAAATGGTTTGTGTAGATGATTTATTCCTACATGTAGTTAAATGTTTTGGTTATACTGACAAGTGGTAAGAGGTTGGATTTTACAAAGTGATTCGTCAAGGTCATTAGTTTGAACTTGATGTAATCCTGATACGTATGTTTGAAGGACAATATGATGAACCAAACCCCTAACTTTACAAGTGGTAAAACCAACAAAACTTATTTTCTGGAAAAATCATTTTGGTTAAAACAAACTTAAGTGTTTTGAAATCATAATGAGAAAATAGTTTTGTTTAAGGGGGAGTTCTGATTGTTTATGCCAAGTGGATGGCGAATTGAAGTGATTCGATGTCAGTTGTCAAGTTTTTGTACAGTTCATTTTATGTTTCAAGTGGGTCAAGAGTCTAGTAGTTTTCAAATTTCCTAAAATGTGTTTGCATTTTAGGGGGAGTAGAAGTTTTCAGAAAATCCAAAAACATTAGAAAATTTGAAAATGGCAAAAACATGATAAAATCAAACATGAGTTTTGGTGTCAAAGAAGAGGAAATGATAGTACATCAGTAGACAGTCACAGTATGCTAAAGAAATGTAATGTTTATATAGCGTTAAACAGTCTCACTGATGATATGCCGATAGGTTTTTACACATTTAGTAAGCTTTTTCGGGATATAAACTAAATTTCAAACTTGCTTATTTCATGGGGAACACTACTTGGATATATAGGTAACCCCTGAAATCTCGTTTGAAAGGTCCCTCTTTCTGAGATACTAGGTCTTTATGCTCAGTGATATCTGGGGTATTATCCCGGGACTTCTGCTGAAAGAAATTTCTGACCTAGTCCCCGGAGAATACTTTCCACATGCTTGAAATATAGCGCAGCCCTCAGCAAATTGATGAAACAATAAAATTGATAGTCATTGCTGTTGTAATACAAAAGATCCTCTAAAGGGGACCCACCAAAAGTCGAAGCCGTCATCTCTCTGCGTATCGAAAGATCGACCTGAGCTCTCACGGCCCTCGCAATTTAACCCCTTACAGATATCATCTGTGGTATACTCACCTGTAAGACTGAATATTGGGATTTGGATACGGGAGTATATTCAAGAGGTGGGAAACATGAATGAGTTTAAGTCTTTAATACACCTAACTCATATCCTGAATCAGTTGAAATTTGTGTGAGAATTTAAGTGGATCAGTATATCGGCAATCTAAGTGAATTGTTTAATTCTTAATGTGTAACTAAGCTCAACGGTACTAGTGATTTGTCATAAACTGATATGATCCTCTTGCACAAAACTCACAAAAATAGTGTCTGTAAATATTTCTTTATTGCATTTCTTTACATTCAAAAATTCAAAAAGATTTTGAGTGTGTTTTAGCATAAACCTTTGAAAAAGTCAAAAACATTTTTGACAACTGATGTTGGAAAGCTGATTTTCAAAGTTCCGAGTGCTAAACATGATGACATTGTTGTGAGGGGGAGTGTGTCTTAATCATCAAATGTGTTTTGACAATCAACAAGTGGTTCATCATAAAGAAAGTGATTTGAGAGAGAGTCAGTGTTGGTGCATACAAAGTGTTAAATTTAGAAAATTTATTTATGGGTTAAGAATGTGCAGGAATAGCCAAGTTTCAATTCTGAATCTGAAGACAGAGTGCCAGGTTTCGGATTCTAAAGACAAAGAAAGCCAGACAATGATCCTGAAGCAGATATTGCTGAAGAACAAAGGAATGCCAGCAAATCGTTAGGGGAGTCTGAAGATTTTCAAGTTAAGGGGAGTCTGTTGATGAAAAGAAAGAGAGAAAAGCCCAGAGACTGATCAAGACTGAAGAAGTGAAGACACAACATTGTTGTGACTCGATAGTCGACTCGTCAACATCTGAGGGGGAGTCTGTTGGTGCACTACATCTGTCGACTTCGTCTTGTATCGAGTCTTACATTGTATTGTATAGATTAGGGCACGTTTTACGAGAAAATAGGAGATTATATGTGTTTAGTGAGCAGGTTTCGCTCATAGGGACACTTAGATAGGGTTTCGCTTATGTGAACATATGAGGTTTCGCTCATATGGACACATGTCCCTTGGAGCGAAACATCAGGCCTATATAAAGGCTCCCATGAGCGAAACCACATAAGTCATTCTCTTGTATTCCACGCCGAAGTGCTGCCGGTGTGAAGATCGAGCTGTAATCATTGTCATATTAATACACTCAGTAGATTAAGTGAAGAATCAGTTGTTTCTACCTCCGTTTCTTGTTATTCCGCACCTGAAACGAAGTTGAACACCTCTGAACGACTCGTTTGGGTCAGATCCCGATCCTACAATACTACTTCCTTTAGGTAGATGTCTGCTAGAGTAGAAAACTTATCCGTTTCCTTGATAGCCAGGAAATGTGCAGACTTGGTCAGTCAATCCACGATCACCCAAATGGTATCATTTCCGCGTTGAGATCTAGGCAGGACAGTAACGAAATCCATGGAAATTTGCTCCCATTTCCATTTAGGTATCTCTGGTTGTTGAAGTAGGCCTGATGGTTTCTGGTATTCAATCTTGACTCTCGGACAAGTCAAACATTTACTGATGTAGGTTGCTATGTTGGCTTTCATACTAGGCCACCAATACGTAGTCTTGAGATCGTGGTACATCTTATCCGAACCAGGATGTACCGAATAACGAGACTTGTGCGCTTCATCCATCACAAGTTCGCGTAAGTTTCCGTAAAGTGGGACCCAGATGCGCCCTGTTACATAGTAGGCGCCATCTTCCTTTTGTTTTAACCGTTTCCTTGATCCTCGTAGGGACTCAGCCCTGATGTTTTTTGCTTTCAATGCTTCGACCTGAGCATCACAAATTTGAGCGGGAAGGCTAGAGTGAATGGTAAGCTGTAACGCATGTACACGCTTAGGTATAGCATCCTTTCAACTGAGGGCGTCGGCCACAACATTGGCTTTGCTCGGATGGTACTTGATCGCACATTCATAATCATTCAAGAGCTCGACCCATCGGCGTTGTCGCATGTTTACAACTGCTCTGTTCGAAGGAGTCGGCCACAACATTGGCGAAGCCAGAAGTCACATTTCGAAAATTTGCATACAACTGCTCTGTTCGAAGGAGTTCCAAAATAAGTCTCAGGTGTCGTTCGTATTCCTCCTGACTCTTAGAATAGACCAGGATGTCGTCGATGAATACAATGACAAACTTATCCAGGTAAGGCTTGCACACTCTGTTCATGAGATCCATGAAGACCGCAGGTGCATTCGTCAATCCGAAAGGCATAACCAGAAACTCGTAATGCCCATAACGAGTCCTGAATGTTGTTTTAGAGATATCCTCGTCTCGGACTCTTAGTTGATGGTAACCCGACCTCATGTCAATCTTGGAATAGAAACTCGACCCTTGCAACTGGTCGAATAAGTCATCAATGCGTGGAAGAGGATAACGATTCTTCACGGTCACCTTGTTGAGTTCGCGGTAGTCAATACACATTCTGAAGGTACCGTCTTTCTTCTTCACGAATAGTACTGGAGCTCCCCAAGGCGAAGAGCTAGGACGTATGAAACCCTTTTCCAAGAGTTCTTGTAGTTGCGTGGACAGTTCTTCAAGTTCTGATGGAGCTAGACGATAAGGGGCTCGAGCTATGGGCGCTGCTCCAGGAGCTAGCTTGATTTGAAACTCGACTTGTCAATGAGGCGGAAGACCAGGTAATTCCTCAGGAAAGTCGCGCACAATAGGAATGTCTTCTATCTTCTTTTCCTTCGAGGATGAATCAGAAACGACGGCTAGGATAGCAGTGTGGCCCTTTCGCAAACACTTCTGGGCCTTAAGGAAAGAGATGATGCCCACAACAGTACCACTCTTGTCGCCATAAATCATGAGAGGTTCTTCACCAGAACGAGGAATGCAGACGATTTTCTCCTTGCAAATAATCCCGCTTGATAATGATATAGCCAATCCATCCCAATAACGACGTCGAAACTACCAAGTACGATAGGAATAAGATCGATAGAGAAGGTCTGACCAGCTAAGATGAGGTTACAACCTTTAACTATGTGTGTGGCTTCAAGACTTTTACCGTTTGCTAGTTCTACCGTGTGTTTGGGGTTCAAAAGTGTTGGAGTGCGCTTAAGCATTTGGCTAGCTTTTAAGGACACATAACTAGTATCGGCACCCAAATCAAATAAAACAGTAACAAAGAAGTCGTCCAGAAGGAACTTACCCATCACAACGTTGGGATCGTTCCTTGCATCACCCTGACCCAGCACGAAAACACGTCCCCTGGCACCATTGCCATTATTGTTACCCCCGTTGTTGCCTCCATTGTTTCCTCCATTGTTGTTCCCATTTCCTTGGTTGTTGTTGTTCTGATTCTGGTTCAGCTGAGGACAGTTCCTCTTAAAGTGGCCTTCACCGCCACACTGAAAGCATCCTTTATTGCCCTGCTGTTGTTGCTGCTGCTGGTGGTTCTGTGGAGCTTGTTGTTGTTGTTGGCGATTCTGATTTGCTGGTCGTGTGCCCCTATAATCCTTTTCTTCATGACCAAACTTGTTACACCTCAGACAACGACCCTTGTGGCACTGCCCGCTATGATGCTTGTTGCACCGGTTGCACTTGGGGTGGTTCCCTTGGTATCCACCCTGTCCTTGACTACCAGAAGATTGTTGACCAGGACTCTGGTAGTCATCAGTCTTTCGCTGCTGGGACGGAGACTGAACTGAAGTAGAACCCTTGCCCGAATTTCCATCCCACTTGCGCTTGTTATCACTGGGAGCATCAGATGTAGTAGTAGCGCTAATGCGCTTGGGCAGCTTGTTCTGCTCAACTGCCTGATCAGTGAGACGAGGAGCCAACCGAATGATTTGCTGAATGGTGCCAAGATTAGCCGAGGTCACGTGGCTCTAAATTTCTAGCACTAAACCCTTAAGGTACAGCTCGATATGCTTGATAGGAGGATCCACCATAGTGGGACACAAGGTAGCTAATTCGTTCGATCTCTTTGTGTATGCCTCGATTTCAGACCCCGTCATCTTCAAATTGAAAAATTCCACCTCTAGCTTGTGGATGTCGTCACGACTACAGTACTCTTCTTTGATCAGTTCTTTGAAGTCATTCCATGGGGTGGCATTAGCAACCGCCAGCCCTAGCAGTTGAACATGTGCTTTCCACCAGGTTAACGCAGCACCTTCGAGTGTTCCAGTAGCAAATTTCACCCTACGATCTTCAGGGCATTCACACATCTCAAAAACAGACTCAATCTTCTCGAACCAGTGAAGAAGACCTACAGCTCCTTCTGTGCCGCTGAAGGTACTAGGTCGGCAATCCATGAACGTTTTGAACGTACATACGGGAGGTTGAGCATGCTGACCTGTCGCACAAGAACGAAAAGACAAGATTAAACACGAGAGTTGGTTCGCGAGAGTAGGATCTAAACATCCTAGGATAGGTCGAAATAGCAGGTTATACCTCCTGCTGGAGCTGCTGCAAGCGCCTCAGCAACTCGTTCGTTGATTAGAGCCGTCAGCATGATCTTCACATCGAATGAAACACTAGTAAGAAGGGTGTCGCGAAAGTGCGTAAGTGTGGAGTGACAGAAGAGAGCAAACACACAGGGTTTCAAGCAATAGTTGTTACGCTAACTAAGCATACCATGATCAATGCGCTACTTAAACTAGCAGGCAGGCAATACAAACATAAACCATATTACCTATAGTGTTGAGTCTTGCACGTGGAGCGAAGCATCGTTGTGGATCGTTGAGCACTGTACAGGTTATAGTCTGGTTTTGTCAAAAAGCTTTTCCCTTTTTAAAACCAAGTTCACTATAACCAATGGATCTGATACCAATCTGTCACACCCCCAAAATCCACCATGCGGAGTATCACCGCTTGGAGGCGTGACATGACCAGGATCAAGCCACCAATCATATTGAACCAAGTATTTAAGATAGATAATATCCAACCACACAATATAATTGGTGATCAAAAGCTAGTTAACCAAGTTCAACTTAAACAGCGGAAGCATTAAAGGTAAAACCAAAACATAAGTTTAATAAGTTCATAAAGTTCAAATGTTAAGCACGGAACATAACAGTCCATATCCCACAACGACCTCCTCCTCGTGCAAGCTCCATAAGCATCTAACGACCTGTAAGGCATTTAACAATGAGTCAACAACAAAGTTGAGTGAGTTCACAGTTGGTTGTTTAGTTTTAAGTTGTTTCTGAAAACATGGTTTGTCTATTGCTGGCTTACTTGTCGTGGGGGTTACCCCATAGTGGAAAATATGATTAACCAGTTCCTTCTTTATTACCCAAACCATATCCATAATCAGTGGGGGCTTCCCCATGTGAACCACTAGACCGTTACCATATCGACTACTAACGAAAGTAAGTTGTGCCCTACGTCAATGTCTATCATCAATGACAGTTTGCCATAGTCCATTAGTACACGCCCGTCCGACTGGCACGGTGTGTGGTTTATTAAACCTAATAGCGCTATTAACTAATGACCCGCTCGCCGTTGGCCTCGGCGATTAAGTCGATATAAAATGAGGGACTTAATGATAGAGTTTTGTCTAGTAGGTTTTAAGGTTGTTGTCCTACCCAAGGAGGACGAATGTACGTATTCTACCCAAGGAGAATACGCAGGATTAATATTGGCATCCTACCTATGGAGGATGGCGGTACATATCCTACCTAAGGAGGATATGCAGATTCCGTTTTAGTTCTTTTAATATTGGCATCCTACCCATGGAGGATGGCGGTACATATCCTACCTAAGGAGGATATGCAGGTTCCGTTTTAGTTCTTTAACCCATTCCCAACCACCGGGAATCCCATGCCTTAGAAGGAGTGTGAACTCACCTTGGTTTGCTCGGTTAGATTAGTTACTCTAATAATCAGAAATCTAGGGGTGCAAACAAGCCGAGCTACTCGTGAGCTACTCGAGCTCGGCTAGAAAAAAAGCTCGAACGAGCCGAGCTTAAACGAGCTCGAGGCCGAGCCTAAAACCAAGCTCATTTAGTAAACGAGCCCGAGCCCGAGCTTCGCTTATCGAGCTCGAGCCGGCTCGCGAGCCTAAACGAGCTTTATGTTTATATATTTTTTATTAATATATTAAACATATATTTATATAATAATAATTACCATTTATTAAAATATAAAAAATAACTAAATTATCTATATAATAATTATTATAATTAATATATATTAATTAAAAAATACTAAACGAGCCGAGCCCGAGCCGAGCTCGAGCTTGAAAAATTAACTTCGAGCCGAGCTCGAGCTTTAGAAATAAAGCTTGAATCGAGTCGAGCTCGAGCTCGAGCTTTCATATGTTAAACGAGCTCGAGCTCGAGCCTGGTCAAGCTCGGGCTCGGCTCTGCTCTGCTCATTTGCACCCCTAAAGAAATCAAGCACGTCCTAATAAAGTACAGATAACAATCAATTTCTCGTGCATGCATAACACGTATCCTACGTACGGTTTATCTACTCATTACTTCTATCACATACCACACAAATTCAAATGTTACACTCTGACTTTTGTGGAAAGATCGTAGTTAAAAATACTCTTGTAACACTTATTAGAAAATATTTTCTATGTGTTGGGGTTTTTAGAAAATTTCGCCAGATTTTGTAAATGGAGGCGTCCATGCTAATAAGCATATCATTTTATTTTCCAAAAATCATTCAACAATCAACAACAATTTACCAAGAGCAAACTATTCCATTTACTAACCAACATGAACTTGATGTTTCATAAAAACGCGTAGTAACTTGGTAAGGCGTTTAGTGGGTTTAGTTACCCTCCAAAGTGTGTTTACTTTTGTTAAAATCTCATTCTCGGGATTTTTGGATGTTCACAACTTGTGAACATATTTTACAAAAATATTTATTTACAACATTTTCATGTGTCACTAGTATTCATATACTTACTTTATTTCCAAAAGTAGTGTAAGGATCATGATCTTTCAAAAACCGTCTTTTAAACTTGGTTTATTTAGGAAAATCATTCACAAGTTTTAGATCTACAAGATCACTAGTTCACTTGGTTTATTATTTTTACAAGAAATCATTTTATCACCAAGTTCATGTCTAAATATGGAGGTGATTCCTTTATGTAAACCCCTAATCACCTCCTACTTGTTAAATCATGTTTTTAATCATAAGTTAACAAGTTTCATATAATGATCAACAACATATTTTTAGTAATCAACAAGCAAGCATCAACATATACCAAACAACATCATACTAACATTATTTCTTCATGTTTCATCGTTATGTAAAGCTTTATGTTCATGATTTATATCTATGATCTTTAGTGTTCTTTCAAATTTCAACATACTTAATCTATTAACCACCAAAAATATGAAGTAATAAGGGTTAACAAGAAGCTTACTACTAGCTTCAAGCTAGGGAAGAACTATGATGAAGATTGAGTGGGTAAAAGCAAACGAATGAGGTCCTTCGAGTTCCGAGTCCACCAAACCTTCTAATATGGCTCCTTACACCTTGAGAGAAGCTTGGATCGCTTGAGATTGCAACAACAAAAATGGTGGGGTGTGGGGGTGTGGTCGGCCGAGGGTAAGAGAGGGGGTAGGAGGGTGGTGGGTTGTGATGAAGATGAAGCTCTAATCTTACATATACTTCTCAAGTTCTTTGTCCAATGGTTCTAGTGTTGGCTAAGTACATAACAACATCTCATCAAATCTTCAAGAAAGATCATGAAGATATTATGAGGATTTGATGAATCTTGAGGTGGGCCACTACATGGCCGATTACTAGCATATGGGGGGGGGGGGGGGTGGTTAATTGTAAGTTAAATGATAAGTAGGTGATTTAGTGGAGGGTGCTAGGTGAAAGTCTTGTGCTATGGTGTTTCATGAATTATGTAGTGTGATTAAGTGTTCGGGAACCATAACTGGCTCAGAAAAATAAGAACAATGTTTTTAACAATATTTTTGTGTTCCGGGTAATGTCCGGTTGTTCGGTTAGACACCGGTTCGTTAAAGTGCTAAGTTATTCCGTTTAGTGTCTTTTATGTATCCTTTTTGTAACACTTTTAATTCCCAAACACTTAGGAAAGCATACATGACAATTTAGTTAATTTTCTGCACAAGACTAGTATGTTAAAAAAAAAGCACATGTAAGTATGTCACAGTAATCAGAAACCAGTTAAGTAATTCAGCACAGTCATCAAGCACTTTAATTATCATTAATAAATCGTACGGATACATGTAATTTTGAGGATTGTCACATCATCTCAGCTGTAGGCCATACCCTTTTCTATTCATCATCCGAAGGTGAAAATCAAAATCATATAAACAAACAACATGATATCAGCTTTTAAAACCCTAAGAAAAAAAACAAACAACATGATATCAGCTTCCTGAATGTGTTACCACCGCCTGAGATGTGATTGTGACTGCTCAAATGTGTCACACTGCCCATGATCTGTTATGGATTTCGTCATCGCAACCCTTGATCATTGCATTAAACATAAGAAAAAAAAAAAACAAAAAATCAATCAAACATAAGAAAAACATCTTTAGATTAGGACTTGCCAAACATACTTCCCCAGTCTAAAGATCCACCCCCAAACATAAACCCTACTGAACAGTTATAAAAAAAGAAAATCAACAAAAAACAGAGAGCACGCATTACAAACCTAATGGAGACGTAACGGCGTACCGCAATAAGCACAGTAGGTGGCCTGATTTTATGACGAATCGGTGGGAGGAAAGGATCCCGATCTCTCCCTCATCATGATCCTTCTCTCTATCTCAGACATTGTTCAATCTCTCTCAAAGTTTTGAAGACGACCAGGTGTTGAAATGGCATTAGGAGCAGAGAGGCATTGAAATTATTAGATGTATGTTTTAAGAGATAGGGGTATTGAAATTATGGTTTGAATTTTGAAGTTTTGAAACCGGAGCCATATTTTGGAATTTGAAACTGGAGCCATATTTTCAAATTATAGTTTGAATTATATAGATTATATTAAATACAAAACGGAATTATGACATCAACAGGGACAAGTGGCATACCTTAATGGTTGACACATAGGCAGATTTACATCAGCCAAAAATCTCTTATTATAGATAGAATAGATATATATATATATATATAAACCATCCCCTATATATATATATATATAGAAAAAGTATATCGTACATTACGGCTTAACGTACTTCACGTACAACAACGTGCGTGATTTGTTCTATAACATGCGTGATTAATGTTTTCAATATGCTTGATTATTGTGTTTCAACATGCGTGATTTTGGATTTTTGAGTTATAACGTGCGTGATTTTAAAATGAACGTGCGTAATTACCTGTCGTACGTGATGTACGTTAAGCCGTAATGTACGTTAACCTTCCTCTCTCTCTCTCTCTATATATATATATATATAAGTTATGTTCATTAAAACATAAGACAACTATAAATTACATTAAACTTTGTCTTTAGAATTAGGGTTATTGGATTTTATCACCCCCAACTATCGACCTTTGGCCAATGACACCCGCAACTAACACTTTGACACCCGACACCCCCAACTTGACTTTTTGTTTGCACTAGCACCACCCAGTTAAATTTGCACTAACTTGGTTTGTTTTTTGTTCGACGTGGCACAAATGTGATGAGTTGGAGCTTAATACGTGGCGATGATGTGTCTTAACCCTCATCTCCTTCTTTATAACTAGAAAGTCCAAACAAACCCTAATGTCCCATAATCTTCACGAGTATCCAATGGGCTGTTTTGTTAGCACAAACTCAACCAACAATCAGCCTTCTTCTTCTTCAACAATGTCGAACGCAGAGCTCACTCCAGATCTAACCTCCTACGAAGACGCCTGTCAATCGGATCCGGAGCTCCAGTTCTTCGACTCCACCCTCCAACACCGAACCGCCACCCTCATCAACAATCTCGCTGTCGGACCCGAGCTCCGTTCACCGAACCACCACCCTCATCAACAATATTAAAATTTTGGTTGATAAATTGGGTGCTGATATGGAGAGTATGTTGCAGAGTGCTCAAGGAAGAGGATGTTGAAGGGGTGGGGGTGGTGGTGGATGAGATGAAGACGACGGTGAGTATGTTTGCGAAAACGATTGATGATAAGGGGCGTCTCCCTTTGGCAAATCTGTGCGTGAATGATTTGTTATTGGACAAATCTATTTTGTTTATCTTGTCCGTTGCTATCACCAAGATAAATTAACTGGTATGCTTCGAACACTGGCCCCAAGAACACAACCTCAATTTGCATCTCCGATTTTGCCTTCAAGTATGCCGCTATTGTTCCAGATCTGTTTGTTTTAAAGAGATCTGTTTGCATCTCCGTTTGCATCTGTTTGTTTGCATCTTCAAGAGATCTGTTTGTTCTAAAGAGATTTGTTTGCATCTCCGTTTCTGATCTCTTGTGTAATAGAGATATACTGCCACGTATTCGCCAGGTAATTATGTCCACGTAATCAAGAGTGTGACACGTAGGATCAAAAACTAACTCAGTTAGTAATGAGTTAACAGACCGGTGCCAGCGCAAACAAAAAGTCAAGTTGGGGGTGCCGGGTGTCAAAGTGTTAGTTGCGGGTGGCAACGGCCAAAGACCGATAGTTGGGGGTGATAAAATCCAATAACCCTTATAATTACGAGAGATTTAAGCGTATATAAATATACACACACAATAATCATCGTTTTTAAATATAACTGAATGACACCATTTAATTTGAGAGGTCAAATTGGAATATGTAGCATTTAATACATTAAAATGATGAAATATTTATTTAATGTTATAACTCTAACTACATCCTATAAAAGCGTAGCTTTTGTAATGTTTGCACTAAACTTGAACAAAAAGCAACAAAACATAAGCCATGAAGCTTATTATTAGTATGCATATTACCATTTTACTAGTTATCATGGTGGCTTTAGCACAAACCGGTGAGTTTATGTGTGTTTATGTATAATATATGTTATAACTAAAAATACTTGGACCCTTATTTCCTTGTTTTGATTTTCTGGGGTAGCCTAGTTGGCCACCGACACTCACCTCTTCCCAGAGGTCCCGGGTTCGAGTCTTGGGAGTGGCATATGTCGCTCAGGATAAGAACTCGGTAAGGGGAATTCACAGCGGAGCTAGTAGCGGCTCCCGGAGTGGGATCACTCCGGCGGTTGGGAGGACCGTGCTCTATCCCCCCTACAACTAGTTAAAACACTCTTTTGTCAACTTTGATGAGTGCATTCTACGTTGATTCAATATGTTGCAAGACAATATGTTTCTGTTTAACAAAATTCGTCAAAGTTTTAGGATTTTAAGACACCACCGACAGCACTTGCCACCGCATTTGTTGTTGCCGCCACCTCCACCCGTGTGAATTCGAAGATCTTAGCAAGTTTATCACTAGATTTGTTTGATATTATATACAATCTTAAAGGACAAAGTAGGTGGGTTTCCACCGAATTTGCCTACATTCAAGCCCACATGCAATTGTCTTCTTTGATTCCAGCCAATTGCAAGGTTTCCCATTTGCTCAATAATTTGTCGTTTTCCAGGTGTTGTCTTGATACCTACAAAACAAAAACATAAAAACAATATAAATTAGTATATTTTTCTACACAAATCGGTGCAATTAGAAGTTAAATAATTCGTAAATCGGAATAACCCTCTTTCACACAATACTTTGAGTAAAATACATTTTGGCCCCTTGCTTTTAGTATTTTTTAAATTGCGTTTTGAGTCCATTTCGACATTTCCTCTTTTCACCCATACTTTGAGTAAAATACATTTTATCCCCTTGCTTTTAGTTTTGTTAAATTGCGTTTTGAGTCTCTTTCCTTTCCAAGTTAAACTTCAATTTTTCACCCATACTTTGAGTAAAATACATTTTGGTCATTTGCTTTTAGTTTTGTTAAATTGTGTTTTTAGTCCATTTCCTTTCTAAGTTAAACTTCAATTACATTGCAATATTAGACCATTGAGGTTTAATCTCAAAATTTATAATGTTTCAACTTTATCGTTGTACCGTATTATCTATACATTTTTAGCTTATTGCTTTCTTTAATTATTTTCCTTCACTAAATTTCTTTTTTAAAAAACTAAACGTTTGGATTCAACCATACATTGAGTTGAACTGAATACGTCAAGACATGCGCTTTCATATGGTTTGCGCATGACATAACGCTTGGACTAATATGTTTGCAACGTGCCCACGAGCATCGCCCGGGGTTGTATTATGAATATTAAAATTTATGTGTCGGTATAAATTCGAGTTGGTATACGTTTCGATGTAAACTTTTTTGGGGAACAAGTCAGGTCAAATTTATTTTGTTTTTTTGATTGTTTTATGTACGTTTCCAATTCTACGTTTCGACCCTACCGCAACACGCTAAGGGTATAATTTTTTCCGTTGATATGAATATCACTTTTTATTACACGTGTTATTTTTCCCTTGATACACATTTTATGCTTTTTTTGTACGTTTCCTATGTATGAGTCGGGTCACATATAAATATGATATACTTTACATTTTTATCCAGCTACAATGTTATTGAGTTAAATTGGATACGTCAAAATGTGCGTTTTCACATGTTTAACGCATTACATAACACTTCGACTAATCTATTCGATGTTTGCAATGTACTCGTGCTGCAACGCACGCAGGTTTCCCACCGGCTTTGCCTCCCTGCCCCCTGTACTTTCACGATGTTGCAATTCTAGCCCATTGACTTTGGTATGTTCAAAGTTTCATAAAATGACAAATTTAGTCCCTATACCTTCTACTTTGGATTTTCAAAACCACAACCTCATCTTTCAAACTTTGCCAGCACCAACCGTCTACTTTGGTTTTCCACCATCACCCCCTTAGCTCTTACACAGTTACGCCACCAACCCTCTTCTTTTACATTTCCACCAACACCCCTTAGCTCTTACACATTTCCGTCACCACCCCTATACTTTTACACTTTGTCTTTTTTAGACTTTGCTTTTTTACCCCTTGCACTGTTACTCCATTTTTACACCTGCCAAACTTAAAAAAAAATTGCAATTGTAACCCCTAGACTACAACTCCTACTTTTGCAAATGCCAATGCATTGTGTTTTTCGAAATGTCTTTGGCATTGTGTTGTACGCTTTGTGTCTTCCTATGTGATTTACACTTTTTTTAATTGTCTTTTACGCACTGTGTTTTACGAATCGTGTTTTGTCTTACTATATGTTTCCACCCGTCGCGCGCCACCGCAACGCGCGGCGGGCAAAATCCTAGTTGTTCCTTGTAATTGATTGTTTAACCTCTCATGATAGCTATTCAAGTATCACTTGTTTAAACTAACAATAGTTTTGTTGGTTTAAACTCATAATTAGTGATGGAAAAAAAACCCGAGCCCGAGGGGCATACCCGATGCCCGATGGGTATTGAGTCGGGTATGGGATTGGAAAAAAAATATTTCATGGGTGTGGGATTAGATGATACCCGACCCGATTACCCGAAACTACATACCTGTTTACCCGTGATATATACCCAAAAACTTTTAAGTTTTATATTTATTTTCCCTTAACTATTGTTTGGTAATATTTCATTTTAGTAGCTCTATTATTTGAAAAATAAACTTTTCGATTCAAAAAATATATTTTGATGACATTATTTATATTTATATGCCATGAAATACAAAACTATTTTTTTATATTAATATTATAATATATTTACATTTTTAAATATCTCAAATATTATTACAGTGATGATGATATGTGTGTTATTTATTATAATTTAATATATTATATACATTTTTAAAATATAAAATTATAAAGGAAAGCAAAAATTATATAAACGAAAATCCCAAAAGGGTATACCCGATACCCGACGGGTAAATATCCAACGAGTAACGGGCCGGGTATGGGACAAGATTTTCCAACCGGGTATGGATTTAAGATTGGTCATACCCTGCCATTGTCATCCCTATTTTCATAATCATGTTAGCAATTCGGTATCACTTATTTAAACTGATCATTAGGACCTAAACCATTGATTTCACTACTTTTCTTCGCTAAATCATTTGCCAATGTTGGTTTCACCACTTATTTGGCCCAACCCAACGAGTTTCAACCCAAATCAGCTTAGCCCACTATGAACTATGAAGGATATACTTGGAAGATATGATGAACCGGGTCAACGCTAGAACATGCATTCACTAGAATAAACTGTCATCAATCACCACAAATTAAACCCAAAATCTAGGATTCCTAAAGTACATGTTTCTCCATATTGAATGGGCGCTTTAGTTACCGACACAATTTTAAGTAGAAAACCTTGAAAACCAGATATGTAATTGAACATAATACTGCCCAAATGTAACAAAAGGGAGAAAGAAAATCGGTTATATGGTTACAATTAGAATAAATGCAAAAATGTTATGTAATTCTCACAGTTGTGGTAATCAACTGTTCATTGTCGCGAGGTCAGGTTTTGTTTTCTGGGATTTTGGTGGATAAGATTCTAGACTTGAAGCATGAGACATGTTGACAGGTGCAATGGGGTCAATGAAGCTTAAAACTGTGCGCGGGCACGACATCCTAGGTGGCTCAATGGGCCCTTGAGAGGTTTGGACTAGAGTTGGGTTGACTAAACACCAAAGTGAAAGGTCAAAATCTGTGATCATCTTCTCTAAGTAAAATGTTTGTGAGTTTAAGGTCTCCATGTAATATTCCAAGCATATGCTAGTATTCTGGGGCAAGGACTTCCTCAACATAGAATCTGCATGGGTAAATATATTAAAACTGAGTTACTGGTAGCAGGGGCGGACCTACCTCTTTGGTAGGGGTAACCCCCGCTACCCCTTGGTCGGAAAAAATTTGGAAAAATTAGTGTAAATTTTGGAAAAATTTAACGTTTTTTCGATTTCGTTACGGCTTATTTATAAAACGTTACCCCTTGGTCGGAATCCTAGATCCGCCACTGACTGGTAGGTCAAATAAACAAAATAAACAAGATTCATTTGAAGCATTGATAAATTATCAACAAAAAAAACATGTATTTCATAAACCTAAAACAGCTCGAGTGGTTTGACTAAAAGCATTCACATTGGACCCTCTATCTCTATCTATATAATTACACTAAAAATCACTATCTTTTCTCTTTCTTTGTCAATTAAATAATACTTTTCTACTTTTATCATTACCTTGTCTCTCTTTCCTCTCGCAACAACTTTTAAAAATATTGAAAAATTATAGAGGATGAACAGTGTTTTCTCCAAATTTACTGATGAACAGTAATATTTTCTCTCTTCTCCACTCACAACCATTCACATAAATATGGATGTTCCAATGTGAATGCTCTAAAGACTGCAAGAAGGGCAGATCAGATAACAAGTTGAAACAGGCCTCACCGTGTTAGGTTTTAGGTTGACTGGCACAAACTTTTTGATTTTGTAAAGATATAATGAATTATTATGATTGCAAAAATGATATCATTACAATAACAATCCAAATTTTTGGATAAAAAGATTTTGACCCGTATGCTTTAAATATAGACTTTGACCGACTTTCAACCGTTTGACCCGTTCTCCAATGAGTAAAAACTTCCACCTTTAGGTTTGACATTACACATGCACAAACACCTAAAAGAAATTGTGAAATGAATCTTATCCTCTAATAACTCAGAATTGCTAGCGTTTCACGTATGAACTATGAAGGAATAAACAAGTTAATGAAAACAAAAACGACATCCCCTATAGGGCCATGTCATCTAAAAAAGAAACAAAATAAACTATATTGTTGTACTAAAGTTCGTTTTTGGCAAAAATGCAGAACCACCGCAAAATCAGAGACATGTCCCGCTAGAGTCAAAACACTAGAAGAATTTACATGGCATTCTTGAATTTAATATTTATGAATCTCTAAATGCAGTGAGAATAGAAACAGAAAATTGGAGTGGTTTGTCATAACATATTACATGACCTTTTCTTTCAAAAATAAGATAATGCGCCTTCAAATATTTGTTTTTAATAAGTTTTAGTACATGACATAAGCAAGCATTGTGTGACTAGGGCCAAACCGCAAGGACCATTTGTTTAATTGACTATAAAATAAACATGTCAAAAGGGCCTTAACCCCTATGTGAACCGCTTAAGGTTGCAGAAGACTACTTGACTGTCAGCAAGATATTTCCATATGCAAGAAAATATGATACATTCGTTGAGTTAATGTTAGAAAAATAGAACTAACAGATAAGAGAAGAGTGTTCACCTTTTAAATAACGAAAATATATTTGTTTGAAATATCAAGAGGTAATTGCTCTTTGACCTCTATACCTTTCTTCCCTACTCAAACACTCGTCTCTTCATCATCCTCGTCATCAACTAATGTATCTGCCTGATCAAGCAAAATTAAAGATTCTGTGTACGAGCTCGCGAGTGATGAATAACATTGGCCTTCAATCCCAAGATCATTGATGTGTTCTAAGAAGGGGTTAAAAACTATAAGTGCATCACTGTCATCTGTTAATCTCATCATAAGTTCACCATTCCTCCTAAACTCCAGTGGACAACTTGACAAATTCGGTATGTTAATGGTGCAAAGATTTGTAAATGATTTTGAATCACTATTATCCATCATCCATACTTTATATATACCGTTCATTGACCACTCTTGAAGCACAATAAGAGAATCACATAGCTTAAATAAATACATGTACATTGGATCGTGAAATGCTAACGTATTTGGGAGGTATATCTCTCTAAATTCTTCAGTTGACAAATCAAATGAAATAAGAAGCTCAAATTTAGTATCACTGGTACTTATTTTAGTACCAAACCAATAAACAGAACCATCTATAATTACCTGAGAGTGAGGCCATTTAATTTCAAACAATTTATCAGATAGATTACCAACTGAACTTCTCCAAACCCTTGAGCTCAAACTAAAAACCTCAACCAGCCAATGCCTGCTGCAACTTACACCTTTCATCCTCTTATGTGTATGCGTATCAGTAATCTTTACAATCTTAGGGTCGCTAGTTGCAGGACAAACCCCAAAACCAAAATTAGTTCCTGCAGGCCAATCTACATCAGGTACAGCAATAGCAACTAATTTTCTAATCGACGGATTCCAAAGAACAGCCATAGCCGTACCAGAAAAATATTCAAAATCATCATGATTTCGATAATAACCGAACAAGCATACCAATCCATGAGAAGCACCGATGACAAATGAATCCCAAAGTAGGTTAACAGACGGAGGAACAATAATGGAAACCTTGTTTTGTGGGAACGTATCATCATCTACAATTGAAACATATGTTTCCTCAGAGTACAGATTGTTGTACCTTATAAGCAAATGTTGCGGTTGATCATGGTTGTGGACAGTGTAATCAACAATGAAATCAGACAACTCGATCACAGATTTCCATACTTTTGAAACAGATCTGACCCGAATCAATGATTTTATAGGAAGCCTTTTAATGATTTCCACTTGAATGTCGAAAGGTATGTAATCGGACATTTTGATTTCAGGGTATGAATTTCTAGGAATTTGTGAAGAGGGTAAGGCTGGTATCAAGTATCAACTATGATCGAAACCGTTTAATAAAAAGCGATTTATACAGGTCTTAAAATAATAACCATTTCAGCAGCCAATAAAAGTAGCAAATTCGACAAAATCTTATCGTGTCAGACACGACCTGTTAAGACACGAACACGAAACAGGTAAACAGGTTACACAAACTCGACCTGTTAAGACACGGAAAAATTTACGAATGTATCATACGATTTGTAAACACACGAGCATGACCTGTTAAGACACGAAAACGGCCTATTAAGACACGAATTCACCCTGGAGGGGTGGTGTGTGGAGTCTAGGGCTCGCATATCACGAACACGATAAGACACGGACGCGAAATAGGTAAACACGAACACGACACGAAAACTAACAGGTCTTATCGTATCGACCTGATTAAGACAAAACCTATTAAGGGTCAAACACGAACCTGTTAAGACTGTGTCATTTCGTGTCGTGTTTTCGTGCCCGTGTCTGAAATTTTCAGCCCTACTGGTACATGTTGTAACGATTATGTGAAGCATTATATCGAACACCTGGTGTACAAATGTCCAATAGTAACAAATTTTCCTAGAGAGCAATCACAAGAGTCCAGAAAGATAAACACAATACAATATCAGGGATAGATACATAACTTCAAGCACGAAGCAGCTAACAGCTAGATGGTCTTTACAATTTTCTAATAATTTAGGGTTTACAGATTACAAAATTAACAGCGAACTTAGAAATTAACGCGTACCAGTTTCTCCAAATTGAGAGAGGTCAGAGATGATGAGACAGGATGGTCTGACCGTCAGGCTGCTGTCGGAGATGGGTGTTCGCCGCCGAAGGCCGTCGGAACACGGTGGTGCAAAGGCGGTCGGTGGACTTCAGTTGATATCATGGCGGTTTATTTTTTAAAGCAATTTGAATGTAAAATATTGAAAATGACAAGATTGCCCTCATTATATTATATCTTTAAAAATAATAATAACCAACTGTAAAAAAATAAATTATAAATTATACCCTTCTACAATTAGCAACCTATGTTACATCTCATTTGTTTAAAAGTCATACCTTTAGTTCATTTTACTGGCACCCCTTTCATGTTGCTATAAAATTATTATATAGTGAAAGTGTATTGTACAATTTTCTTTTAACGTACGCTGCGTACGCTGTGAAAATATAACATGCGTGATTAGTTTTATAGCATGCGTGATTAGGTTTTTTTACCCCATGCGTGATTTCTGATTTTGTACATGCGTGATTATGTTCATGCATGATTATGGGAGAGGATCATGAGAAAACTAATGTAAAATCACGATTTTTTTTTTTTATTTTGCCACTAAAATACGTGCTTAATAAGTATAGAAAAATTTTCAAAAAAATATAAATAACTCTTTCACTTCTTACGTTAAGGGTATTTTGTATGTTAAGACTCATTTATACAATAACTTAACCCAATAAAAAGTAATGGAATTACAGAAATAATACGTATTCTTGAGTAAAAAAAGACAAAACAAAATAAAATATAACAATAAATAATTACTTAGTTAAGATTGTTGGATTTGTAGAATCTATTTAGATTATGTGTTGTCCACTAATGCCCCATGTCAAATCAGCTTGGGGTGTTAAACACCATGCCTCTCCACCATTGAGGGTCTTTAATGGCCCTCTCGCCATCCGGATAACGAGCTAAAAGGGAAAAAAGTGAGGGTCATGTCAGCTGCAACTAATCACCCTTGAATACGCTTAAGTGTGAAGTCTTTGGCAAATCTTACAAGGAGCAAAAGATTCGCCGTTTAAAAAAAATTGCTAACAAACAAGTTTCATGAAATTTAAATACCTCAATACAAAAAGCATTAAAATACCTAAAAAACATTCAATTTTAATTTAACAATCTTCGTTTGCACTAACCCTTGCAACCGCAATGCACACTCTTAGGCACATTTTCTTCCCTCGTATGTTTGGGCACTCTCCACACACACATGTTTAAAAGTTGTGATCACTTGGTTGAATGCATCTTAAAATACAAAGACATTCAAACCCGGGTTGAAACACAATATTAAAATATGGGAACATGTTGTAAACTATATTGTTTGTTAATTAACACATTAATGATTTGTTTCACTTCAGGAATACTAGCTCCTACTAAGACATCACAGGTGATTTACAGACTGGATTCCCTGCACTTAGAAGCTCAAGCAACAATGTTCTTGAACATCTCCATAAACATCAATCTCATAAATTCATATAAAATAAATAAAAAAAACACAAAGTTGGACGCACACATATAAGGGGCGCTTTTAATACAAACATACTCAATAAAATCCCACTCATAGCAAGCTATTTGTTGGGTTGAGAGGGGTATGATGGGGGCAAACATTTCCTCTATCCCAGAAGATAGAAAAGAACCGCTAGACCCAGGGGTGCAGCATAGTGGGGGCGGGAGGGGGTGGCCGACCCCCCAAACTTTTCGCTCAGTAGTGGAGAGTATGTAGTTTTCATATAATTTTTTTTGGATTTTCGACCCCTCGGTTTTATAGAAATTTTTGGGTATATACGTTTTCGGCCCCTTGGTCGAAAATCTCAAGCTTCGCCGCTGGCTAGACCCCCGGCTCAAGACATCAATAATGAAATTAACCAAATAACCATATAAAGCTATAAATCGTTGTTAAGTGATAACCCAATTGTGAACGAGTGAAAAACAAATAGTGCACAAGTGGTACTGAAATTAGAGGTGCACAAAATAACCGGTTGTTAACCGTAATCGTAACTGGTTAATAACTGATTTAGGAATAACCGGTTAGTGGTTATTTTTAACCATAGGTTAGTAACCGGTTATAAATATTGAGTATAGAAACTGGTTATTAACCGGTTTTTTAACCGATAGACCGGTTAACCGAAAAAATAAAAATAAAAAAGAGGCAAAATAACCGTTAATTAACCGAACCTGGTTAAAGCAATAACCGGTATAACCGATTAACCGAGCCGGTTATTAAAATTAACCGATTTGTGCAACTCTAATTGAAATACTAACGGGAAATGTAAAAGAATATTATACAATTTGCTAAATATCCAATCCAAGAAATAAACCCAATATGTTTAAGAGATTTTTGACATTAAAAGATGAAATTGTATGCCCCACATTAGGCCCAACCCAATTCAGCTTAGCCCACCATGAACTATGAAGGAAGGCTGTCTATCGACAGCACCACATCTAGTAGCCTCATACTTTGTTTGCCAGTTCACAAAATTTGAGTATGTAACAAAAGGGAGAAAGAAAAGCGGTTATACGGTTACAGTTAGAACGACAAATGCATAAATGTTTATGTAACTCTCACAATTGTTGTAATCAACGATTCAGTGTCGCGATTTGAGATGTGTTCACTGATCACCAAAGTAAAGTTCAAAATCTGTGACCATCTTATTCTTCTCCAACTGAAATGTTTTTGAGTTTTAAGTTTCCATTTACGATTCCAAGCATATGCAAGTATTCTGGAGCAAGGACTTCTTCAACATAGAATCTGTATGGGTAAATATATAAAAATTGAGTTACTGTCCGTTAGTGATCCAAATTTGTTGTTCAAAAAAAAAAAAAAAATAAACAAGATTCATTTGAAGCATTGATAAATTATCAATAAAAAGCAAGTGTTTCATAAACCTAAAACAGCCTAGAGTGGTTTGACTAAAGACTGCAAGAAGGGCAGGTCAGGTAACAAGTTGAAACTGGCCTCGCCGTGTTAGGTTGACCGGCACAAACTTTTTGATTTTTTAAAGAAATATAATGAATTATTATGATTGCAAAAATGACATCCTTACAAATAACTATCCAAATTTTTGGATAAAAAGATTTTGAAGAGGTTGTTTACGTGTATGCTTTAAATATAGACTTTGATCGACTTTCAACTGTTTGACCTGTTCTCCAATGAGTAAAAACTTCCACCTTTAGGTTTGACATTACATATGCACAAACACCTAAAAGAAATTGTGAACTAAATGAATTAAAATCAAAGAAACAAGCCCACTAAATAAACCATCAATCTTATCATCTAATAATACAAAACGCTAATGCTTCACCTATGAAGGGATAAGTCAGTTAAAGAAAACAAAACCTAGCATCCCCTATCAAGCCATGTCATCTAAAATGAAAATAAAACGAACTTTACTGTTGCACTAGAGTTTGTTTTTGGCATAAATGCAGAACCACCGCAAATTCGAAGACATGTCCTGCTAAAGTCAAAACATTAGAAGAATTTACATGGGATTCTTGAATTTAATATCTATGAATCTCTAAATGCAGTGAGAATAGATATAGAAAATTGAAGTGGTCTGTCATAAAATATTACATAATCTTTTCTTGCAAAAATAAGATCATGCGTGTTCAAATATTTGTTTTTAATAAGTTTGAGTAAATGACATAAACATTGTGTGACTAGGGCCAAACAAAAAAAAAACAGAACTCACAGATAAGACAAGGGTGTTCACCTTTAAATAACGAAATGGGATCTGTTTGAAATATCATGAAGTAATTGCTCTTTGATCTCTATACCTTTCTTCCTTGCTCAACACTCATCTCTTCATCATCCTCGTCATCAACTACTGTATCTAACTGATTAATCAGAATTAAAGATTCTGTGTACGAGGTCACGGCTAATGTGTGACATTGGCTTTCAATCCCAAGATCATTTATGTGTTCTGAGAAGGGGTCATAATCTATAAGCACTTCAAAATCTCCGGTGTTATTTTCCATTCTCATCATAAGTGCACCGTTCGACCTAAATTCCAATGGCCGACTTAAACAATATGATGGTTTGTCAATGGTGAAAACCTTTGTAAACGATTTTGAATCACCATTTTCCATCATCCACACTTCAATTATATCGTCTATTAACCACTCCTGAAGCACAGCAAGACAATCACAACGGTTGAATACATGCAACCCCGTTGGATCATGAAATGCTAACTCATTAGGGAGGTATATCTCTCTAAATTCTTCACTTGTCAAATCAAATGAAATAAGAAAACAAAATCCAGTATCACTACCAATGGCGTCTCCAACACCAAACCAGTAAAAAAAACCACGTATGGTTACCTGAGAGCGAGGCCATTTAATACCAACCAAACTATCAGACAGATTACCATATGAGCTTCTCCAAACCCGTGAGCTTAAACTATAAACCTCAACTTGCCAACGGCTGCTACAAGTTACACCTTTCATCTTCCTTTTGGTAATCTTTACAATCTTAGGGTCACTAGTTGCGGGACAAACCCCAAAACCAAGAGCATCTCCTCCATACGGATCCACATCAGGTACAGGGATAGCAACTGATTTTCTAATCGAAGGATTCCAAAGAACAGCTGTCGCCTCTCCAGGAGGATATTCAGCATCATCGTCATACCGATAAAAACCGAACAAGCAAACCAATCCACAAGAGGCACCGACGACATATGAATTCCAAAGTAGGTCAACCGACAAAGGAACAGCAAGAGAAACCTTGTTTTGAGGGAACGTATCATCCTCTACAATCGAATCATATGTTTCCTCACCGTACACATTGTAGTACTTTATAAGCAAATGTTGCGGTTGATCATTGTTATGGACGGTGTACTCAGCAATGAAATCAGAAGACTCGATAACACATTTCCATGCTTTTGAAACAGATCTGACCCGAATCAATGATCTTATAGGAAGCCTTTTAATGATTTCCACTTGAATGTCGAAAGGTATGTGATCAGACATTTCTATTTCGGGGTATCAATTGTGATCGAAACGGTTTAATGCAAAGTAGCAAATAATAACCATTTCAGCAGCCAATAAAAGTAGCAAATTCGACAAAACCACTCACTTATTTAGCCTGCAAAGGTGAATGCAACATTAATAATATGTAAAACTAGTACATTTTGTGTGGAGCATTATGTCGAACACCTGGTGTACCAATGTCCAATATTATCAAATAGAGAGCAATTACATGAGAATATAAAGATAGACACAGTACCATTTAGGGGTTTACAGATTACATAGATGATATTAACAATGTTTTTCTCATAGTTTAGGGTTTGTAGATTACAAGATTAACAGTGAACTTAGACATTAAAGCGTACCAGATTCTCCAAATTGAATGGTCAGAGATGATGAGATAGGGTGGCCGGACCGTCAGACTGCCGTCGAGGACGGTGGTCGCCGGCGTAGCCCGTCGGAACGCGGTGGTTGGTGGAATTCAGTTATGATGGGAAGTGTTTGGTTTCGACAACTGGTACATCGGTATTTAAAAAAAAAAATCATGAAATACCATAAAAGTAAGCAAGACACTTTTAAGAGTAAACTGTCATTTTGGTCCCTGTGGTTTGGCCAGTTTTGCCACTTTAGTCTAAATCTCAAACTTATTACATCCAGGGCCCCGTGGTTTGGTTTTTGTTGCCATTTTGGTCCAAATTTCAAATTTGACCAGATTTTCCATTAATGACCTGCTATTTTGTCTTTACCCTCAGGGGCATTTTGGTTATTTTAGATTTATTATCTCTTTATAATAACTCATTTATAATAAAACCCTTAGATCATCATCTTCAACCTCATCTCAGACATCTCTCTCTCTCTCAACATAAAATCTGCTATCTCTCTAAAATACCACCACCACACCACCACCACCCCCACCATCGCATCATCCCCACCACCATCCCACCGCCGCCAACTCTGCTCTCTCTCTCTCTAAAATGACCTGCTCTCTCTTTAAAATACCGCAACGCTCGAAAACACATGGTAAATCGAAGCTCAAACGCTCGAAATCGAAGCTCAAACGCTGCTGGTGCTCAAATCGAAGCTCAAACGCTCGAAAACCCTAACCCTAAGAACACACAGATCTCCGCCTCAAGAACACATGGGAAACCCTAACCCTATAGTGTTTGCCCAGTCGTTTTTTGGGTGGAGGTGCTCACCGGATTGAGAGAGAGGGGCGGTGGTTGCAGGGGGTGCGAGAGGGTGGTTGCAGGGAGTTGCAGGTTCATCGGATGTGGTTGCAGGGGGTGCGAGTGGGTGGTTGCAGGGAGTTCATCGGATGTGGTTGGTCCCTGTGGTTTTGGTAGAATTTTGTTGTTTCAATTGCTGATTTGGATTACTTTTATGTGATTCAGTGGATTTTTTTTTGAGTAAACTGCGAGGCTGTGATGATTTCACCTAATCCGAGTCAAAATTGGGTCAACATTTGAGATTTTCAACAGCTTGGCGTGGCAGAATCGGAGGAGGGCAAGTGCGCTTGCAACCTCTGTTTGCACCCATGGCGGTTTTGATTTGTTGTTGGAGCCTCGTTTCTTTTTACAAATCGGTTTTTGATTTTCTTAAAGATGATGTTCTTGATTTTCTGGATTTTCTAGGTTTTGATGATGATGTTTGATGATGTTCTTGAAGATACAGATCTGAGCCTCGTTTCTTTTTACAAATCGGTTTTGTTTTTGTGATGGTTTCTGGTTTTGTTCTGGGTTCTTGATTTTCTTGAAGATGATGTTCTTGATTTCTGGGTTTTGATGATGAAGTTAGATGATGTTCTTGATTTTCTGGGTTTTGATGATGAAGTTTGATGATGTTCTTGAAGATAGATGTTATTAATTACTGAAATGTTATAATAAATTAACATGGACCAAAATGCTCCTGCACTACAGGACAAAATAGGAGGTTGCAACAGTAAAAAAAATAGGGTTTTTGGATTTTGGACTAAAATGGCAACAAAATGCAAACCACAGGGCCCTGGATGTAATAAGTTTGAGATTTGGACTAAAGTGGCAAAACTGACCAAACCACAGGGACCAAAATGGCAGTTTACTCCACTTTTAAAGTTAAAAGTTAGCTTCATTTATAAAAAGTTAAATAAAATAATAATTAATTTTTTTTTTAAAGGCAAATTTCATTAACACCAAACTAGGGATGAGCAAAGGGTATAAAATACCGTCCCGATCCCGATCCCAAAATCCCGATCCCGATCCGTTTTTGGTACCGGAAACGGTATCCACTTTTGTGATTTTTCGGTATCGGTACGGTACGGTATCGGTAAAATACCGACTTTTACCCTTAAAATACCGATACCGTCCCGAACCGACATATTTCGGTACCGGTATCGGTACCAACTTTACACAAAATTCGGGATCGGTATTGGTCGGGATCGGGACGGTATTGGGACGGTATCGGTATTTGCTCATCCCTACACCAAACACACGGCGGCATCTCTAAGTTAGAGATAGACCGCCAAAACAAGAATTACATAAAAGGAAACGAAAACTTACACCAATCCTTCAAATCTATCATTCCTTTCTTAAATCTACTTCTAAACCATAGGTACCCCAAAGATTTTATATCCGAGACGATCCGAACCACATCCTCCTCGACATTAGAGAAAATAATAATTACTTAAAAGAATTAAACGTATAAAAACATAAAAGAGAAATGATATTGGTTAAAAATATCTTTATTAAATTTCAAGGGCCGTAAGATAATTCGATTAAAGTTTAAGTGTAGAATCGTAGATTATTTAACAAAAAGTAAAAGTGTAAACTGCCATTTTGGTCCCTGAGGTTTGGTCACCTTTGCCACTTTAGTCCAAATTTGAAACCTTTTGTATCTGGACCCCTGTGGTTTCAGTTCTATTGCCATTTTGATCCAAAAGTGAAATCAGCTCATATTTCTTAAATTAAATCATGCTATTTTGTCCTTTTTCTCAAGGGCAAAATAGTCATATTTGTTTTATTACTTTGCATATCTGCAGAATCAATTTTTACTCATTGTGAAATCAGTCCGTTCGCGGAAAGGTGTTTACTTGCAGAATTTGACTCATTTGCAGTTCCGTTCAACGACAGAAATTAGTCGTTGTTGTTATTATTTGTTGCAGTTGCAAATCAGTCGTTATAATCAGTCGTAAAATCTGTTCGAGGTCCGTGTTCGTTGTAGAATCAGCGTAAATCGCAGACGTTATTCGCTGATCAAAAGCAGATCTGTTGTTGTTGTTCAGTCCATACGCAGAATCGTTGTCCTTCACTGAAATCAACCGCTGCAGAAATCGTTGACTGCAGATCTGTTGTTGTTGTTCAGTCCATACGCAGAATCCTTGTCCTTCACTGTTATCAGTTGAAGAAACAATCCGTAGAAACAGTCAGCAGAATCGTTGTCCTTCACTGCTGATTAATGCTGATATTGAACTTATTTTTGCAGGTTGTAAGCGATTCGAGCCTAACGATATCAGGTGTGTACTGGAGCTAGAACAAGAACTCGTCTTCATTCGAAAATAGTCTTAGTCAAGAAGCCAGTGATGCGGAGAAAGCTCGGACGGTGTGGGAGGTAAGTGAAAAGTTGCTTATTTTGGCTTAGTCAACAGTTTTTAAAGTTGTTCATTAGTTTTAACATATATATGTTTGATTATATAATTATCAGCTATGTTTGATTATAAAGTTTACAACACAGCCCTTGAAACTTAATAAAGTCGTTTTTTCTTTTCTTTTTGTAAACTGATTCACACTACAACTCCTGAACGTTAATAAAGTTTATCATTTTGAGTTCGGACTTTCTGTTTCAGGGTGGTCAGAGTAAGGTTCAGGGTCCGGATCATGGTCAACAGCTTCCACCTAGGCAGCCTGCTTCGGTCAACAGTATGAACCAAGGTTCTATGCAGCAGATGAATCGACCGCCACTTGAAGCACAAATGCAACCGTCAACTTCTAATGCTAGAACTATTAATGTGAAAAGTGAAAGTCAACCTAATAACCAAACGAGACGCTTAGAGTCCAACGATAAAGAACTTCAAGCTGCAGCTTTCACAAGCGGAACGAACAATATAAAACGAGAAGGGCACGAGGAGACAAGTCGTTTACAAAAAATAAGAATTAATGGGGTGGTTGCGCTGAAGTGGCTTTCACCAAAACTTTCTTCTCCTTATGGTGGAAAACCGACAGATTTTGGATCATCCAACTCGCGTTTGTGTAAAGGAATTAGCTATCAACAACGTCACATTCGAAGCGGCAATTTGTCTTTTGAATAATTTTGTATCTATTTTAATTTTGCAGAGTTGATTTTTAAAAATTACATTACCTTCTTTCCATTAAATACTACCAAACTTTGACATAATCTGTCACCTCATTATGATTGTTCATGTTGATTTAATTCAAAATTCATCTTTCTTTGTAAGTATTTAGTTACTTAAATACTAATAAAACCTTTCTTCAAAATAAACATAAAAAACATCAAAATGTAAGGTTTATCTTAGAGTAAATTACTTTCTTTGTAATCTCTGTTTTTGAAACAGAGGTTAGGATTTCAAACAGTGGTATGAGAAACATATGTTTGAAACCTCTGTTTGGTTACAAACAGAGTCTTGAGAAACAGTGATTTGGCGAAACAGAGATTACCCTTTACAAACAGTGGTTGACTTTAGTCAGACAGAGTTTTAGATACCTCAAACAAATGATACACTCTTTTGAAACCTAAAATCTGTTTATTAATCAGAGGTTTGGTTTTTGAAAACAAAGGTTAAATGTCTGTTCACTTTTGGTTAATCAAATGTTTGTTTTTCCTTTTGTAATCTCTGTTTTTGAAACAGAGGTTAGGATTTCAAACAGTGGTATGATAAACATATGTTTGAAACCTCTGTTTGGTTATAAACAGAGTCTTAAGAAACAGTGATTTGGCGAAACAGAGGTTACCCTTTACAAACAGTGGTTGACTTTAGTCAAACAGAGTTTTAGATACCTCAAACAAATGAGCAGGTTCTTAAGAAGGAATTCCCAAAAGGCGTTGATATCGTTTATGAATCTGTCGGTGGTGATATGTTTGATATTTGCATGGTTTTCTAAGAAACCACCCGTGTTTGCACACGGGTCTTACTGCTAGTACTATATAATAAAAGAAACCATTTAGGTGACACTTGTCATCATATTAGGGCATGTATGATAGATAACCTAATACAAAGTAAATATTATTTATATAACCCATTAAATAATAAAAATAATATAAAAAATCACGTATTATAATAAAACAAATGTCGTCAATAATGCATGGGCAGTTTATAGTTGCCGTTATAACAAACAAATTTGCAAATTTGCAGTTTACGACGGTAATGCAAATGTAAATTGTAAAATATATTACGTGTATATTTGTAGGTTTGAATAAAGTTTATAACTAACCCTCCTACTAAATATTATCGCGTACTGAGTATATCCATTAGTTTTTTTAAATATAATTTTGTTATTATCTGGTATATAAAATTATATTTATTCAACCCGCGTAATACAAATGGTTTTAAAATATAAGTTTTTATTATTTGGTATATAGAATTACATTTATTTAACCCGTACAATACATATGGTTCTTATAGATATAACTTTTTTATATTTAACCCGTACGTACAATACATAGGGTTCTTATAGATATAACTTTTTTAAATTTAACCCGTACAATACATATGATTCTTATAGATATAACTTTTTATTATTTAATATATAAAATTACATTTATTCAACCCGTGCAATAAATGAGATTTTTAAAGATATAATGTTTTATTATTTAGTATATAAAATTCATTTATTCAACCCGTGTAACACACGGGGTTATAACATAGTAAAATTATAAAGGAAAGCAAAAATTATATAAATGAAAATCCCAAAAGGGTATACCCGACGGGTAAATACCCAACGGGTAACGGGTAACGGGCCGGGTATGGGACAAGATTTTCCAACCGGATATGGATTTAGGATTAGTCATACCCGGCCCATTGTCATCCCTATTGTTATAATCATGTTAGCAATTCGGTATCACTTATTTAAACTAATCATTAGGACCTAAACCTTTGATTTCACTACTTTTCTTCGCTAAATCATTTGCCAATGTTAGTTTCACCACATATTTGGCCCAACCCAACGAGTTTCAACCCAATTCAGCTTAGCCCACTATGAACTATGAAGGAACTTGCCAGAAATAGAAAATCAAGATATGTTGAAGGAATTACATTGGTATACTTGGAAGATATGATGAACCGGGTCAACGCTAGAACATGCATTCACTAGAATAAGCTGTCATCAATCACCACAAATTAAACCCAAAATCTAGGATTCCTAAAGTACATGTTTGGTCTTAACCCCTATGTGAACTGCTTAAGGTTGCAGAAGATTACTTGACTGTCAGCAAGATATTTCCATATATTAATTTGCAAGAAAATATGATACATTCGTTGTGAGTTAATGTTAGAAAAATAGAACAGATAAGAGAAGAGTGTTCACCTTTTAAATAACGAAAATAGATCTGTTTGAAATATCAAGAGGTAATTGCTCTTTGACTTATAGACCTTTCTTCCCTACTCAAAACACTCGTCTCTTCATCATCCTCGTCATCAACTAATGTATCTGCCTGTGCCTGATCAAGCAAAATTAAAGATTCTGTGTACGAGCTCACGAGTGATGAATAACATTGGCCTACAATCCCAAGATCATTGATGTGTTCTAAGAAGGGGTTATAAACTATAAGTGCATCACTGTCATCTGTTAATCTCATCATAAGTTCACCATTCCTCCTAAACTCCAGTGGACAACTTGACAAATTTGGTATGTTAATGGTGCAAAGATTTGTAAATGATTTTGAATCACCATTATCCATCATCCATACTTTATATATATCGTTCATTGACCACTCTTGAAGCACAATAAGAGAATCACATAGCTTAAATTCTTCAGTTGACAAATCAAATGAAATAAGAAGCTCAAATTTAGTATCACTGGTACTTTAGTACCAAACCAATAAACAGGACCAGATGAAAACGTTTGAAACATCACTATCAAGTAGATAACATGATTGTACAAATTACTATAATAGTTATTAGCAAAAACAAATCGAACAGAATGCAAGTCTCTCAGGACGTGCCTTCCATGCCCTTCTACCGACATTTCTCGTATAATTTTTAAATGATTTTTCTTAAAATAAAAACTAACTATATAAAGTTATAACTAAAATACCAATTTTTTTAAATATTTGGAATAATTGAAAATGTAATATTTGTAAAATATTTGAAAAATCGGGGAATGAAATATTAGTTGTTGTTATAAGTTATATTCATCAAAATAGAAGAAAGTAATTTATTGTTATATATATTTCATCAAACATTGTACTTGGTATTACCATAAACCTAAACCTATAACATATATCATTTAATATGTTAAACCGACAATACAACCGGTTGAATGTTATTACTCCAACTCATCCTATAAATGCACATCTTTGTAAACCAAATTTTTTAAACTTACTTTTCGTAGTACACTTAAACACTAAGCAACAAAACACAAGCCATGAAGCTTATTATTAGCATGCTTATTACCCTTTTACTAGTTATCACAACATCTGCACAGAAAGGTGAGTTTAGATGTGTGTTTGTTTATAATATATGTTATCTTTAAATAAAAATGTAGATTAATCTCATCCTATAATATGTTTTTACGTATAAGAATTTTAGATATTTTTATTAACTTTATGGGTTGTGTTAGATGTTGGGATTATTAATGAAGGTGGTGAGGGCGATGACATAGATCGACGCACATGTGAGGCACTTGAGAATTTGCCGAGCGGTAACTGTGGTAGAGGAGATTGTCACACGTTGTGTACCGATTTGCATGGGAGCGGAGCTTGGGGAGAATGCTCGGGTGCAACAGAGTGTCAATGTCATTTTCATTGTTAAAAGCCTCCACGTTACCTTGTTTAAGATTATCAAAAATATGGTGTAATAGATATATTTCTTTTCATAGTGTATGCATCATAATAATGATTAAGTATAAGATCGGTTTAATCGATATTTCTTTCTAAATACAAAACGTTGTCATGGTGTTGGTTATCTATTTTGTGTAAGGTTCAATGTAACTAGAGGAATGAAATTGGTTAATAAAGAAATTTAACTTTGAACAAAAACACAAAATGCTTTGTTTGATGTAAAATATAATAAAATTTTATAGCAATTTCTGACAGCATGTTTAGGAAATAAACCAAACTTTCACATCTATAATGAAATGAAGAAGTCACAAAAAATTGGTTGATTTTGGTTAACAAAAAGTTGCACATTGGTCAGTTTATGTTCATTCAAATCATACAACAGGTATATGCTTTGATCTCAAAGTGAACAACGGGTTAAACTGGCCACTATAAATACTCGCTGAATCAAAATGGTTCTACTTGATTTAATGAAGTGTATGACGTGTCGAAACACCATTTTGTCATCTTCAATGGGCACGTTGGTGTCGAGCAGCATGTTGCAAGACTTCTGTTGTTTTAATATGTAGACCTCCCTAAAATTTTCTTTCACAAAATCACATACCTAAAAGAAAATTTCAAAATAATATGTTTCTATCCAAGAACAACCGTTTAATATAAGATTTACGATTCAAAGAAACCAAAAATAGCACCACCACCCTCTGTCATTCAAACGCCCAAAACTGAGAGGCCTCATACATTGTAATTACCCATGGCACGTAGAATCTTAAGTTAGAAAATTCATCCGTAAACTAGATGAAAACGTTTGAAACATCACTATCAAGTAGATAACATGATTGTTCAAATTACTATAACAGTTATTAGCAAAAACAAATCGAACAGAATGCAGGTCTCTTAGGACGTGCCTTTCGCGCCCTTCTACCGACATTTCTCGTTTAATTTTTAAATAATTTTTCTTAAAATAAAAACTAACTAGATAGAGTTATAACTAAAATACCACTTTTTTTAATATTTGGAATAACTGAAAATGTAATATCTGTAACATATTTGAAAAATAGGGGAATAAAATATAAGTTGTTGTTATAAGTTATGTTCATCAAAATAGAAGAAAGTAATTTATTGTTATATCTGTTTCATCAAACATTGTACTTAGTATTACCATAAACCTAAACTTATAACATATATCATTTCAAAAGTTAAACCGACAATACAACCGTTTTAATGTTATTACTCCAACTCATCCTATAAATGCACATCTTTGTAAACCAAATTTTTTCAACTTACTTTTCACAGTACACTTGAACACTAAGTAACAAAACACAAGCCATGAAGCTTATTATTAGCATGCTTATTACCCTTTTACTAGTTATAACAACATTTGCACAGAGAGGTGAGTTTAGATGTGTGTTTGTTTATAATATATGTTATCTTTAAATAAAAATGTGGATTAATCTCATCCTATAATATGTTTTTATGTATAAGAATTTCATATATTTTTGCTAACTTTATGGATTGTGTTAGATGTTGGGATTATTAATGAAGGTGGTGAGGGCGATGACATAGATCGACGCACATGTGAGGCACTTGAGAATTTGCCAAGCGGTAACTGTGGTAGAGGAGATTGTCACACGCTTTGTACCGATTTGCATGGGAGCGGCGCTTGGGGAGAATGCTCGGGTGCAACAGAGTGTCAATGTCATTTTCATTGTTAAAAGCCTCCTCGTTACCTTGTTTATGATTATAAAAAATATGGTCTAATAGAGATATTTCTTCTCATAGTGTATGCATCATAATAATGATTAAGTATAAGATCGGTTTAATCGATATTTCTTGCTAAATACAAAACGTTGTCATGGTGTTGGTTATCTATTTTGTGTAAGATTCAATGTAACTAGAGGAATGAAATTGGTTAATGAAGAAATTTAACTTTGAACAAAAACACAAAATTCTTTGTTTGATGTAAAATATAATAAAATTTTATAGCACTTTTTGACAGCATGTTTAGGAAATAAACCAAACTTTTACATCTATAATGAAACGAAGAAGTCACAAAATATTGGTTGATTGGGGTTAACAAAAAGTTGCACATTGGTCAATTTATGTCCATTCAAATCATACAACAGGTATATTGTCACACCCCCAAAATACCACATGTCGAATACCCCGCGAGGCGTGTGACGTACCAGGATCTAGCCACTAATCACATTGAACTAACAGTAAAAAAATAAATTCGAAATCTAATTCAACGTGAAAAGTGTAATTCAAAATATCTGATTAAAACAATATACGTTCAGCGGAAGCATTTGCAATAGTTCTAAGTCTCTGAAAACAACTTGTTCGCAAAACATAACATAACATTAGATATGATAACAACGGCACGACCCATGACAACCACAACTCCTCCGATTGCAAACTCCGTTTCATGAAATCACCTAACGAGCTGCAAGCATGCAGAAAAAGTGTATCAGCATAAAGCTGGCGAGTTCACAGTTTTGTTTAACGCAATGTTGGTAAATGTTTAGTTTAAAGGCATGCCAATAATAAACTCGTTACCGAAGTGACGTTATGTTTGTTTGCCCTCATCAATGCCCTAGATAGTGACAGAAAGTAGAGAGAGCTTGCCCTAGATCCAGCGAAGTTATAGGTGCGGCAAGGGAGGTTGTGGTTGCAGGGGAGGCAGTGATGGACGACGGGTGCAGGGGAGCGGTTATGGACGACGGGTTGCAGGGGGAGGCAGTCAGACAGGGGTGGTGGAGATGGTGGGTACGGTGGTGATGGTTGGTGCAGTAGAGTTGGGGTGGTCGGTAGGTGGGGGTGGAGGTGGTGAAGGATGAGGTGCGGTGGGTGGCAGCGGTGAAGGTTGTAGGGTGTGGTGGTGGTGGTGTTGGTGGGTTGAGAGAGATTAGAGAGAGATTGGGTTGTGGTGGTGACTAGTGGTTACAAAGAAAGAGAAAAGAGTTTAGATTTTTTTTATTTTTTAGTTTTGAAGATACAGTTCATCAATATTAAGTCTTTACAATATAACCCCTATGAATGTGAGATGACAACTGACAAGTATGCCCACATGTGCTAGGCACACGACTATACTTAACAAAAAAAATCTAACGGAGTTAGGCTTAAAGTACAAAACTCGTCAACTTTTACGCTAAAGGAGAGCGCCTGTAATTTGGTGTAAACATGAAGGACAAAACTTGTAATTTTAAATCATTTGCCAATGTTACAAGATTTTAATAATGATACCAACCTGATAAAAAATCATGAACCATGCAACAAAAAGTTACAAGACAAAAAACATTAACCGGTTGCATAAACAACAAAAAGTTTCACATGAGAGAAGTAGTAGATCTAAAAGGCAGTTTGCCATTGTCTGGTTCAAACTATTTAGGTCTCCATATACGATTCCAAGCATATGCAAGTATTCTGGGCAAGGACTTCCTCAACATAGAATCTGTATGGATAAATATATTAAAATTTGAGTTACTGGTAGGTCAAATAAACAAAATAAACAAGCTTCATTTGAAACATTGATATATTATCAATAAAGAAAGCATGCATTTCACAAACAGAAAACAGCCTGAGTGGTTTGATTAAAGACTGCATGGTTTGATTAAAGACTGCAATAAGGGCGGGTTAGGTAACAAGTTGAAACAGGCCTCGCCGTGTTAGGTTGACCGGCACAAACTTTTTGATTTTTTAAAGATATATAATGAATTATTATGATTGCAAAAATGAGATAATTACAATAACTATCCAAATTTTTGGATAAAAAGATTTTGAAGAAGTTGTTTACGTGTATGCTTTAAATATAGACTTTGACCGACTTTCAACCGTTTGACATGTTATCCAATGAGTAAAAACTTCCACCTTTAGGTTTGACATTACATATGCACAAACACCTAAAAGAAATTGTGAACTAAATGAATAAAAATCAAAGAAACAAGCCCACTAAATAAACCATCAATCTTATCATCTAATAATACAAAATGCTAATGCTGCACCTATGAAGGTATAAGTCAGTTAAAGAAAACAAAACCTAGCATCCCCTATCAAGCCATGTCATCTAAAACGAAAATAAAACGAACTTTACTGTTGCACTAGAGTTTGTTTTTGCCATAAATGCAGAACCACCGCAAATTCGGAGACATGTCCTGCTAAAGTCAAAACATTAGAAGAATTTACATGGGATTCTTGAATTTAATATCTATGAATCTCTAAATGCAGGGAGAATAGATACAGAAAATTGAAGTGGTCTGTCATAAAATATTACATAATCTTTTCTTGCAAAAATAAGATCATGCGCGTTAAAAAATTTGTTTTTAATAAGTTTGAGTAAATGACATAAACATTGGGCCAAACCACAAGGACTATTTGTTTAACTAACTCTAAAAATAAACATGTCAAAAGGGCTTTAATCCCTATGTCAACCGCTTAAGGTTGCTAAAATCTTCTTGACTATCAACAAGATATTTCCATACAGTAATGTGCAAAAAAAAAAAAAAAACAGAACTCACAGATAAGACAAGGGTGTTCACCTTTAAATAACGAAATGGGATCTGTTTGAAATATCATGAAGTAATTGCTCTTTGATCTCTATACCTTTCTTCCTTGCTCAACACTCATCTCTTCATCATACTCGTCATCAACTATTGTATCTAACTGATTAATCAGAATTAAAGATTCTGTGTACGCAGTCACGGCTAATGTGTGACATTGGCTTTCAATCCCAAGATCATTGATGTGTTCTGAGAAGGGGTCATAATCTATAAGCACTTTGTAGGTCCCGAAATCTGAGGATCGATTACGAACCGAATCTCTTGTTTATAGTAAACACGGTTACGTGTGCGGAATCCACGTAACTATGCCAAATCAAACATATATAGCATAAATAACAATGGATTAATCAATGAAACACAATCTATTGATTAACGGGATGAGAACCGATAACAACTGATACAAACACAGTTCAGACTAAATTTTGGCAGAGTTTTGTTACTATGGTCTGTTTCTCATCTCTCAGTTCAAATGAACACAAAGTGTTGCTTATATAGTCCCTGGGTCACAGATATCGACGAAACACAGAAGTGTTTGACGAATCTGAACATGGGCCAGACATTGGGCCTGGAACAGCCCAATACATGACGAATCAGGGTCTGATTCGTCATGACCTTCAACGAATCAGAAGTCTGATTCGCCATGAAGTGTTACGATGAAACAGAAGTCTGTTTCGTCGAGGACTGCAACTGTTGTGTTTGTTCCTGTTATCAGACAGCAACAATCAGCAACACATAAACATAGTAATGACAAAACTACCCTTTAATGCAACATGCATTGTTCATAATACATTACATACCAAAAGAGACAAATAAGTTGTACACAAGTAGATAGGAGGATATCTGACTTGGTCAACATATCATACAGACTCGATAATTAATAAAAGACCATTCAAAATACATCGTTTAAACAAGACTAGTTACAGACACTAAAAAAAATGCATCAACAAACTCCCCCTTGTCTGTTACTCGTCTTTGGTCTTCTAATCTTCCTTCAGTGTTGTTCGGACCACGTACTGCCCGAATGAATACCCCTGTAGTAGCAAAAACACGCTACTCTTTGAAACTTTAACGCTTGACGTTCATCTTGGTCTTCATAGAAAATATCATGACGATATAATCTTCCAATATCAGCTTCAGACATGTTGACGATCCACATCGGATCCAACATCCTGTAGTTAGCACGACCATCTCTGAACACAATAACATTCAGTTTGAATTTTCAAATGCAAGAACGCTTTTATGAAGAAGGTTTCAGGCTTCCGGTATAAAACACCAAGCAACAACTTCGGCTTAATCAGAAACGAACTTTACACAAATATACTAAAAACAAATTTAAAGCATAGTAAACTAAATGAAAATGCGGAAAACTGTTAAAAACACTAAACAACTGTACAAGTGCAATCTTTTTGCGAATCTCAAGGACAAGGAATCATACCAGCTTACGGTCTTAGTCAACATGATTTTGATTTCTGTTTAAAGCTCTGGATAAGTATACTACCTCGATTATCGGTATTGTGGTCCACATAAGCTCAAACTGATCAGACATAATCATAATTTAAGAGATACGATTAACGGTAAGGATTATACTTACAAGTCGATGTAAATCCACTCACGACACATTCCCGTATCAAGGTATGCACGAGAATTCATCTTACCGGTGAGTATACCGTTTATCATCTGTTTGACCGTATAAAAATGTGAGAGACTCACTTATTTGATTGAAAACAAGCCCTATGTGATAAAATCACTTATTGATGAGGAACTTGATTTTCAGATGCATGAGGGCACAGGAGCAAGTCCGTGAACAGGTCAGTACTTCCGTACAGCAGAGAGACGAACTTGACTCCCGCATAGAATCTGTGATAATTTATCACTTATTTTGATTGGACATGTGATTGTTGATCACTTATTGAGGTCGTATGCAGTATGTACACGTATGTATAGTATCATGGAAGATCTTAGACTTCGTCTCCATTATTTTAACGGTTTGATACAACCATGATACCCAGATGATAAGCAGCATAAAGACCGAATATTTCAGATCTCGGCAATCTCTCAAACGAGATTTCGGTACTAAGACCATATGCCAATGAGCAGTTCCCACCTGACTTGAAGTCTGTTAGGTTTGTATCATCCTGCACATTTTAGTCTGATTGTGAGCCTACCGATACATCGTTAGTAGAGATACTTATCATTTTTCTTTTTATTTTGCATTTTGAGCACATTGACCGACCACACCAGTGAATTTCATCATTTTCCTTTATCCAAGAAACTCATTTTTGGTTTTTCTATTGTTTTTGAATTTTTGAATTTTTCAAACGAAACGACAGAAAGTAAAGACATCTTTTTGGATTTTGAACTTTTTCAATGTTTTTGTATTTTCTTGAAATATCTCCCCCTAAAATTCGCAAAGTTTACGAAAACTAAAATCTTTTTGAATTTTCAAAGATTATAAAGAAAATATTTACAAAAACTATCAGCCAAAGAAGTTTACTCGGGTATCACCTTAATGCCATTGACCAAAAGTAGATAATCAAAACGTGATTTATCAAAAGCTTTTGTAAACAGGTCGGCACGTTGGTGATCAGTGGGGACATGAACGACATCGATTAACCTCTTATCAAAACAGTCACGGATAAAGTGATATTTAATGTCGATGTGTTTAGTCTTAGAATGTTGCACAGGATTTCTAGTGATTTGCAAGGCAGCATTATTATCAACAAAAATACGAGTAGATAGGAATTCTAAACCGTAGTCGCGCATTTGTTGTTGTATCCAAAGAACTTGGGAGCAACAACTCGAGGCAGCAATATATTCTGCTTCACATGTTGATGTAGCAACACACGTTTGCTTCTTGCACTGCCACGTTACGAGTCGATTTCCTAGGAACTGACATCCTGCTGTTGTCGATTTGCCATCGATTTTGCAACCACCGAAATCAGAATCACTGTATGCAATTAATTCAAAACTATCATCCCTAGGGTACCAAAGACCGAGGTCTGGGCATCCCTTCAAATAGCGTAGAATCCTTTTGACAGCTGACAGATGAGAGGCCTTCGGGTTTGCTTGATATCTGGCTAGTAAGCATGTTGGGTACATGATATCAGGCCTTGAAGCGGTAAGATACATGAGAGATCCGATTATGGCACGATAGTACGAGGAGTTGATGCTTTCTCCCTTCAAATCCGGAGTAATCCCGTGATTCTGCGGAAGTGGGGTACCAATGGGCGTTGCATCTGACATTTGGAATCGGCTCAAAATGTCACCAACATATTTAGTCTGATGGATGAATATCCCAGACTCTGTTTGTTGAACTTGAAGGCCCAAGAAGAAATTCATCTCTCCCATAGCACTCATTTCGAACTTTTCTTGCATAACACGTTCGAATTGCCTGCACAAAGAGTCATTAGTAGACCCAAATATTATATCATCAACATATACCTGCACCAGCAGAAGATCGTCATCTTGTTCTTTGATAAAGAGTGTGCAATCAATAAGACCTCGTCTAAATCCATTCTCCAGAAGATAGTTTGATAAGGTTGCGTACCAAGCCCTAGGTGCTTGATGTAGACCATAAAGAGCTTTGTTGAGCAACCAAACCCGATCGGGGTGAATATGATCTTCAAAACCTGGAGGTTGTTCTACATGCACCTCTTCTTGAACAATACCATGAAGAAAAGCACTTTTAACGTCCATCTGGTAAACTTTGAATCCTTTGAAAGAAGCATAAGCTAAGAAGATTCGAATAGCTTCCAGACGTGCAACAGGTGCATAAACTTCATTGTAGTCAATGCCTTCAATCAGTAGGTCCCGAAATCTGACGAAAGCCCTGAACAACCAGTCTCGCTTTGTTGCGAATAACAACTCCACGATCATCTTTCTTGCATTTATAAACCCATCGTGTTCCAATTTTCTTGTAATTCTCCGGTTTTTCAACAAGCTTCCAAACACCAAGCTTTTGAAATTGCTGCAGTTCGTCCTGCATGGCTTCAACCCATGAATTATCTTTTAAAGCTTCCTTATAAGATTTTGGTTCTTCTTGTGAAACGTAACACGCGAAAGACCAATCATTTTGTAGACCAGATTCTCTAATAGCTGAATACAAACCAGCACTCGGGTTGTTTCTCAGCTGATTACGTGTCTGCACACCTTGTTGGACATCTCCTATGATATTCTGCTGTGGATGGGTATCGTGTATCCTCATTTCAGGATTTTCAGGAACACGAGCATTAACACCCAAATTGTTAATATTAAGATCAACAACCAACTCTACACCTGGAATATGCGTAGAAGTGGATGCATTTCCTTCAGCAGTATCATCGACTTGCACATGAGGAGTATCAACAGAAATACCATGAACAGGAACAACTGGAGATTTAGTACCTTCAGTCGCATCCAGATTTTCTTCATCTTCTTCTGATGACTCATTGTATTCAGTAACATTCTCAACTTCCTCATTTTGAACCGTGTTGTTAGACGAATTAGAACTTTGTGAGTTAACAACAACAGGTCTAACTAATGATGACTCAGCAGCATTGTCACTATCAAATATCATTCTAGCAGCTGCAGAATCTTCATCAAAAGTTGGCAGGTCAAAGGAATTGAATAGCCCATCATAATCGAACATCCAAGGATCACCTGGAGCTTTAACAGGATCTGTATATCTCTGAACCCGTACTTCACTCCATAGTTCAATCTTTTTGGTAGTCAGATTCCAAACACGAAAATTTGGTGTAGCATATCCAAGGAAGAAACCCTCGATAGCTTTCGCTCCAAACTTTCCATCCGGATCAATCATAGTGCATGGACCACCAAAAGGTTCTAGAATTGAAAGATCTGGTTTCCTTTTCTGTAGAAGTTCGAAACAAGTCTTGCCATGTCTCTTAACCGTAAGAACTCGGTTTAATGTGTAGCAAGCAGTCGACACAGCCTCTGCCCAGAACTGAACAGGAAACGACGACTCTACCAGCATAGTTCTTGCAGTTTCAATTATCGTCCGATTCTTCCTCTCCGCGACACCATTTTGTTGTGGAGTGTAAGGAGAACTGTATTCATGAAGAATGCCTTTAGAGGTACAGAACTCGTCCATAATCCGGTTTTTGAATTCAGTTCCATTGTCGCTTCTGATCCTCTTAACTTTCAACGAGTAGAGATTTTCCAACATTGTAAGAAGATCCTTGAGGATTTGAGGAGTATCACTCTTGTGTGCCATAAAAGCTACCCAAGAAAATCTAGAGTAGTCATCAGTAACTACTAAACAATACACATCTCCGAACGTTGTTTTGTGTCTCATAGGTCCAAAGAGGTCCATATGAAGACGTTCGAGAGGCATGCCAACAGTGTTGATTTTCTTTAAAGGGTGAGACTTCTTTGTTTGTTTCCCTTTCTGGCACGAAACACAGATATCTTGTAGATGAAAACTTCTCACGGGTACGCCATTCACAAGATTGTTTTTCACCAAATGGTTCATTTTTCTCAAGTGAATGTGTCCCATTCTTCTGTGCCAAGATATAGACTCCTTCTCCGTGGCTTTCGAGACAAAACATGTGACTTGTGCAGAAGTCGTAATCGCTTGACTCATATCAAGAACATAAAGATCATTGATTCTTGGAGCCGATAAGAGAATCCATTCATCAGGAATTGTGAAACCAGGTTTAAGCACATAACAACCGGCATCATCAAAATGCACGGTGAACTTTTTATCGCAGATTTGCGACACACTGAGAAGATTATGATCAATTTGACGAACATAATTGATCTTATCGAAACATACCACACCATTGGAAATCATTCCCTCTCCAGTGATGTAACCGCCTTTGTCTCCAGCGAAAGCAACATAGCCTCCTTTAATGTTTCTCACATCATATAGAAGTCGTAAGTCGCCCGTCATGTGCCTAGATGCCCCACTATCAACAATCCAATGACTATTAATAGTTCCTCCTGGAACATCCTGCACATATCATCCAATGATTAGTTAAGGATGGGGACCCAAGCCAATGTGGTCTTGGGTCGTCCCTGAGCATCACGAATAGTGATCTCGATTTGTTGATGGTTTTCCAAACAAACAGCTCCCCCTGAACCTTTACTCTTCCTAGGTTTCCAAGTTTGTTTTTGTTTACCAGATTGAGTTTTGTAAACAAATTTTGAAATTTCTGATTTTACAGGTGAACTTGGTTCCCTTGGAAAAGAATTGACCTTAGGTTTTAAAGCCTTTTCTATTTTCTTCACATTTTGATGTCGTTGTTTCGATTCCTGTTCTTTAATAGTTCTTTTATCATGTTTAGGTGAAACAGGACGACATTTAAGGTGAATCGATTCAGGTGATGCTCTTTCAACAAATTTCGCTTTCGGAGTGTTAGCACAATCTTTGATGATGTGCCCAAACTCTCCACATTTAAAACACGTTCTCCTTTCAACAAACTTAGGAGAACTGGATCGACGATCAGATGTCGGACTTGTGTAACCCGAGGTACTAGCTTTTTCATCACACCCGTTTGAATGTTGAGTGTAATTGTTTTGACTATCACGTTTTAAAATTTTGACTTGTACAAAATCAGTGTTTGACTTGTTAGCAAAAGTCTCAATTTTATCTGTCCCCCTCGATTCCACAAATTTAACATTGCTGTTTTTCTTCTGATAACGAGCCCCTTTTGTTTCAAATTTTGATTTAGAAACATTTGACACTTTAGCTCGTTGAACTGATTGTGTACTCTTAGAAGCAATAGGTTGTTGCTTTGAAGGTGATATCTGATTTCCAAATTTCTTTTTAATTTCAGTCTTAGGAATTGGATTACATTGAGTCACATTAACTCCCTGAATCAACTTTCCCACAAACTTACTTGTGTTATTTTCAAAAACATTATCAATCAATGAAGGATTGACATTTTTAATTGGAAAATCATTATCTGAATAGATTTTAAAGTCACCAACCAAAGTGTACAACACAATATTACTTTTAACAGTAGACACAGGATTTATCACTTGTTGAACAACAGGTTGAACAGCAGGGGTAGGAGGATCACACAGAATATGATTCTCAATTGGAACTTCTACTCCTTTAAGTTTGTCAAGTGATTTATCCTGTTTACTCACATCTGATTCAGATTCATCATCCGACGACTCATAGTCCTCAATGGTTGGAGGACCTTGTTTCGTAGATGTTGACTCTTTTTGCTCAGAATTTGTACTTGGAGAATTGTCTGATTTGAATCCTAGGCCAGTAGTTACTTCTTCATAATCAAGAGGCACACTGGATTCAAACCGTGGCATTTCTTCTTCATCAGGCATATAAGTATAATCATGTCTCAAAGGGGGCGGACACTTCTTATACCCAACACCTTTCTTGTTTCCCTTTAGTTGTTGAACATCAATAATGTGATCGAGCACAAATCGGGAGTTAGAGTAACTCTCCAATTTTTGCTTGATTGCATCATGTTCACATTTGGTAATGGCTAGTTCCTTTTTAGTTTCCTCAACAATGTTAATGTATTCATTTATACTAACTTGTTTATGATAAACAGTTTTTGTCACTTCGGAAACATTTTTCTTTTGAATTTCAATCATAGATTTAAATTCTTTTTCGTTTCGAATCAAAGCCATATTCGCTTCTTTGCATTTAGCCATTTCAACAACTAAACTCTGATTGTGAATATGAATCGTATCACATTCAAGTTTTATTCTATCAAATTCACTTTTCATATACTCACAATCTCTACAGTTGATAAGAATTTCAGATTTTACCTGACTTGTAGAAGCTGAGACATTTGCCATAAAGGCAGTCTGATAAGAGAAAGATCCGTCTTCAGAAAAGAACTTCTCCATTTCTTTAGATACTACCTCAGCCTTCTTGATCAGAACTGATTTCTGACATTTCAAATCTTCTGCTTCATTCAATAAGTCATCAAGATTAGAACTTGCTTCTTTGCTCACATCAGATTCAGAACTCGAAGTAGAACTTTCTTCATCAGAACTCCCGGAATTACCAGAAATGTCGTCACTATCAGAAAATTCTTCCTTATGAACGTGCTTGATGTGATTGATTATTTTTGCATAACACGCCGTTCCTCCTTTACCTTGATCACTTTCCCCAAGTTGTAAAGACCAATTAAACCCTTCATCAGCTTGTACGGTTAATGCACGACTTTCATTTGATGGTCCAGACTGATTCTGGTTAGTGGTGTTGGTTACAGCCACTATCCCTTTTCCACGATTGTCTTGATTAGCATTTGAAGTACTCGTCTGATTACGGAATGGATTCTGATTGCCTTGTCTGCTTGGTCGAGTGCACTCACGTTTGAAGTGACCCTTTTCCCCACAATTGAAGCATGTAACTGCTTCTTTATCAAAACCGTACTTTGTATCTTGTTTGCTTTCCAAAGAACTTCTTCCTGTTCGAACCATAAAGTCCTTCGCCCTTCTAACAGCACTTGCGAATGCCCACTTTATATCCATCAACTCCATTTCATCACGGTTGATTTGTAGATAGTCTTCGTTGGTTAAATTGATGTTTCCAATTTGACCTGCGACCAAACCGCAGTAAGCACTGACCATGGTATTAATAAGTTCCATATGTTCCTTTGCTACTTCAATGCTAACATTTGAGAGGTTTGATGTATCAACTTCGACTGTGTTAGGGTTTGGAGTTGGAGGATTGTTGGTATAATGAGCTTGCTGTTGTTGTTGTGGTTGGACTTGTTGTTGTGGTAGGACTTGTTGTTGTGGTAGGGATGGATTAAAACCTCCTCCTAAATATGCTTGAGGTGGAGTAGTATTTACTGGAGGTATAAAAGGAATAAAACCTCCTCCAGAATAAGTCTGAGTTTGTTGAGGAAACGGAGAAGAGTTTGTATCTGATACAAACGCCGTTTGTAACTTTGGTTGCCTCAGACTAGCTGACGGGTCAAAACCTCCACCATTATACATTTCAATGTTCTGAGGAGCAGCAATGCGTTTTGCTTTTCGGATTTCTTCATCATTTTTATGTTCCAGCTTCTGTACAAATTCATAGATAGTTATGGTGTCAGCATCTAGAATACCTGTATGTTTTAGAAGCTCAATGTATGGACTCCACTTTGGTGGTAGAGAATCAGCAAATCGTGCACAAACTTCCTTTTGAGTTGCATTAACAGCATAGGCATACATCTCACTAATCAAATGATAAAACCGTGTGGTCATTTCATTTAGAGTTTCGTTTTCCAAGAACTGGAATGATTCGAACTCTTTCTTTAATAAATCATGCCGTGTCTTTCTGGAAGCTGCGTTTCCTTCTCCTCTTGTCACCAAACAATCCCATAGGGCTTTCGTGTCCGTACAATAAGAAAACTGATGATAGATATCTTTATGAAGTGCTTGAGTAAGAACAGCAAATGACTTTTTCTCAAATTCATATGCTTTCTTGTCATTTTCCTGCATGTTAGTATAACCTTCGGCCGTTGACGCTGCTACTTCAAGAGCATCATTGCGTTGAGTAATGAAACACCTCCAAATATCCGTGCTTTGACCTTGAACATATGTAATGAATCTACCTTTCCATGATGGAAACTCGTTCATATGATTCAACTTTGGCGGGCGATTGTTACTACCCGTTTCGCTCTCGCTAATCAGAAGATTTTGAATGTTTTGGTTCTGATTGGATGCCAAAGCCCATTGTCCGGCACTTATAGTTGGTTGACCATAAACACTCTTCACCCACGCTGCTGCGGACGACGGATCTTCACGTGGTCTAGAATCCATACTCCAATCCCATGGACTAGTACAACTCATATTTGAAGTATGTATGATAGTACCTGCACAAATTCTTGAAAACAAACAGTAAGCAAGCTGATATAAGTCTTCTGTTTAAAACAGATCTGTTTTCGACGAAACAGAGTTCACGAAACAGGTTTGTTTCGTCTGAATGAATGACGACGAAACAGACTTGTGATAATTGTGATTTGTGGTGAAACAGAATTTGTTTCGTCAAAGATGTTGCGACGAAACAGATGTGATTCGTCGGCTGTGTGTTTCGTCAAAACTGGATAAAAGTCAGTTGATTTAGATATTTAAAATATCTATTGACCAGTCAAGGATAAGAAGAGACAACAAGATATTTAATCCTGACACAAGTATGTTTGTTACTTTCTTATTTTCAACGAAACAGGCTGTGACAATTATCAACTTTTACTCACAAAAGTCAAGTTATTATATTATAAGTGCAACACTTGTTTTAAATAACTTATCAGATCAAATGCTCAGCTTATAACAAGAACACTTATGAATATATGAAGAACACACTCAAGAACATGAAGTTTCCGATGAGTTTTCCGATCACCGATAAATTTCCGAAACACGAAAATACACTAGATTTTCATTAAAAACCCGGTTTAAAGCATAAACAAACAATCTAACTTAGGTTTTTGATAAAAATCTGTAGCAAACAACACTAAAACAGCAGATTAATGAATATTTTTCAGAAAATATTAATTTTTCAAGAACAAGTTTTCAGAAAAACACACACAAAATACTTGATAAAAACCGAACAAGTTTGATTTTAAACAAGGATAAGAGCCAAAGCTCTGATACCACTTGTAGGTCCCGAAATCTGAGGATCGATTACGAACCGAATCTCTTGTTTATAGTAAACACGGTTACGTGTGCGGAATCCACGTAACTATGCCAAATCAAACATATATAGCATAAATAACAATGGATTAATCAATGAAACACAATCTATTGATTAACGGGATGAGAACCGATAACAACTGATACAAACACAGTTCAGACTAAATTTTGGCAGAGTTTTGTTACTATGGTCTGTTTCTCATCTCTCAGTTCAAATGAACACAAAGTGTTGCTTATATAGTCCCTAGGTCACAGATATCGACGAAACACAGAAGTGTTTGACGAATCTGAACATGGGCCAGACATTGGGCCTGGAACAGCCCAATACATGACGAATCAGGGTCTGATTCGTCATGACCTTCAACGAATCAGAAGTCTGATTCGCCATGAAGTGTTACGACGAAACAGAAGTCTGTTTCGTCGAGGACTGCAACTGTTGTGTTTGTTCCTGTTATCAGACAGCAACAATCAGCAACACATAAACATAGTAATGACAAAACTACCCTTTAATGCAACATGCATTGTTCATAATGCATTACATACCAAAAGAGACAAATAAGTTGTACACAAGTAGATAGGAGGATATCTGACTTGGTCAACATATCATACAGACTCGATAATTAATAAAAGACCATTCAAAATACATCGTTTAAACAAGACTAGTTACAGACACTAAAAAAAATGCATCAACACACTTCAAAATCTCCAGTGTTATTTTCCATTCTCATCATAAGTGCACCATTCCACCTAAATTCCAATGGCCGACTTAAACAATATGATGGTTTGTCAATGGTGAAAACCTTTGTAAACGATTTTGAATCACCATTTTCCATCATCCACACTTCAATTATATCGTCTATTAAAGACAAAGCGACTCTTAAGAGTCAAGAAATTATTGTTCACGATCCGATGAACCCTGTTCACGAATTGTTTCTTCAGTTGAACACTTGAAACAGAATCACATACATCGTGATTATCTTCCATATCCACATCAAAATCACCATCCCCCTCTTGCTCTCATCTGTTCGCATCATCTTCCGTGTCACAAGTTGTGTACTGAATTGTACGGAAAGGCGCTTGGGGAAATGCTCGGGTGCAACATAGTGTAAATGTCATTGGCCTTGTTAAAAGTTTCCACATGATCTTGTTTAAGAAAAAGAAAAGATATGTGGCCTTGCAATATTAGTTTGTTTATCTTCCAGTATGCATAGAAATAATGATTAAGAAAAAAGTTGGGTTCAGTCGATATTTCTTTATAAATGCTACCAAACTTTCTTTATAAAATTATACAAGTCAATTTTGATCTCCACTGAACAATAAGTTAAAACGAGTCACCATTAAAAACTCGCCAAACTTAAATGGTTTCACTTGATTTAATGAATTAGACAACGGGCTAAAAACCACTTAACCGTCTTCAACTAGTACTTTACCCGTTCGGTGCAGACATTATTTCTATACAAAATAACTTAAAATAACTGATACATAGTTGTTCATAAGCATATCCATGATGGGAGAGGATCATGAGAAAGTCAGAAAACTAAAAAACTAACTAAAAAAGCCTAAAAAACATGGCAATTTTTTTTATAAAAATTCGCTACTTTTATATATAAAAAAAATTCAGAAAAAAAAACTTGTACTGCAAATGTGCGTTATATGCTTAGAATTGGTTTTTAAGTTTAGTTTAACTTTTAGGATTAGGTTTTTGGAGGTTCAGGATTAGGTTTTTGGGTGTGGGGGAAAGGGGGTTTAGGTTTCTTTTTTTTTTTTTTTTTGGTTGGATAACCTCAACTTCAAGCAATTTCCGACACCAGGGGAAAGCAAAAGGAGTAGAGGACAAGTGACTCATGAATGCATAGTTAAGTAGAAAAATATGAGAAAGGTTAATATATCTAGACAAACCGCAAGCACGCACTTTGTCCATTTCATAAAAACATCTTTCACAGTGGAACCACATCATATGGGTCAACGCTAACAATATTTTAACCTGGATGACAGACATAATTATCATCACCTGTGCTTCTAGAAAATCTAACAGAAAAGGGTAGATAAATACATTTGACCTTTGACAGAAGGCTGTGCCGGGCAGGTCAAGTAATAAGTTGAAACAGGCCTGGCCATGACGGGTTGACCGGCACAAACTATTTAAATTTTATAAAGATATATAATGAATTAAATATGATTGCAAAAATGACATCATTACAATAACTATCCAAATTTTTGGATAAAAAGATTTTGAAGAGGTTGTTTACATGTATGCTTTAAATATAGACTTTGACCAATTTTCAACCGTTTGATCCATTCTCCAATGAGTAAAAACTTCCACCTTTAGGTTTGACATTACATATGCACAAACACCTAAAAGAAATTGTGAACTAAATGAATTAAAATCAAAGAAACAAGCCCACTAAAAAAACCATCTATGAAGGGATAAGTCAGTTAAAGAAAACAAAACCTAGCATCCTCTATCAAGCCATGTCATCTAAATTGAAAATAAAACGAACTTTACTTGGCATAAATGCTGAACCACTGCAGATTCGGAGACATGTCCTGCTAAAGTCAAAACACTAGAAGAATTTACTTGGGATTCTTGAATTTAATATCTACGAACAGGCTACTCGCCTCTAAATGCAGTGAGAACAAAAAAAAAAGAAATTGAAATGGTTTGTCATAACATAGTACATAATCTTTTCTTGCAAAAATAAGATCATGCGTGTTCAAATATTTGTTTTAATAAGTTTGAGTAAATGACATAAACATTGTGCGACTAGGGCCAAACCACAAGGACTATTTGTTTAACTAACTCTAAAATAAACATGTCAAAAGAGATTCAATCCCTATGTCAACCGCTTAAGGTTGCTAAAATCTTCTTGACTATCAACAAGATATTTCCATACAGTAATGTGCAAAATAAACAGAACTCACAGATAAGACAAGGGTGTTCACCTTTAAATAACGAAATGGGATCTGTTTAAAATATCATGAAGTAATTGCTCTTTGATCTCTATAACTTTCTTCCTTGCTCAACACTAATCTCTTCATCATCCTCGTCATCAACTACTGTATCTAACTGATCAAGCAGAATTAAAGATTCTGTGTACGAGGTCACAACTAATGTGAAGCATTGGCTTTCAATCCCAAGATCATTGATGTGTTCTGAGAAGGGGTCATAACCTATAAGCACTTCAAACTCTCCAGTGTTATTGTCAATTCTCATCATAAGTTCACCGTTCCACCTAAATTCCAATGGCATACTTAACCAATATGGATTATAAATTGTGAAAACCTTTGTAAATGATTTGGAATCACCATTTTCCATCATCCACACTTCAATTATATCGTCCATTAACCACTCCTGAAGCACGGCAAGACAATCACAAAGGTTGAATACATGCAACCCCATTGAATCATGGAATGCTAACTCATTAGGAAGGTATATCTCTCTAAATTCTTCACTTGTCAAATCAAATGAAATAAGAAAACAAAATCCAGTATCACCACCAATGGCGTCTCCAACACCAAACCAGTAATAAAAACCACGTATGGTTACCTGGGAGCGAGGCCCCATGAAATCAGCTAAGCTATCAGACAGATTACCAAATGAGTTTCTCCAAACCCCAGAACTTAAAGTAAAAACCTTAACTTGCCAACGGCTGCTACAAGCTACACCTTTCATCTTCCTTTCGGTAATCTTTACAATCTTAGGGTCACTAGTTGCAGGGCAAACCCCAAAACCAAAAGTCGCTTCATCATATCCATCCACATCAGGTACAGGGATAGCAACTGATTTTCTAATCGAAGGATTCCAAAGAACAGCCGTCGCCTCTCCAGGATAATATTCAGCATCATCTTCATACCGATAAAAACCGAACAAGCAAACCAATCCACAAGAGGCACCGACGACAAATGAATTCCAAAGTAGGTCAACCGACAAAGGAACAGCAAGAGAAACCTTGTTTTGGGGGAACGTATCATCATCTACAATCGAAACATATGTTTCCTCACTGTACACATTGTAGTACCTTATAAGCAAATGTTGCGGTTGATCATGGTTGTGGACGGTATACTCAGCAATGAAACCAGCCGACTCGATAACACATTTCCATGCTTTTGAAACAGATCTGACCCGAATCAATGATCTTATAGGAAGCCTTTTAATGATTTCCACTTGAATGTCGAAAGGTATGTGATCAGACATTTCTATTTCGGGGTATCAATTGTGATCGAAACCGTTTAATACAAAGTAGCAAATTCGACAAAATCAATCACTTATTTCGCCTGCAAAGGTGAATGCAACATTAATAATATGTAAAACTAGTACATTTTGTGTGGAGCATTATGTCGAACACCTGGTGTACCAATGTCCAATATTATCAAATAGAGAGCAATTACATGAGAATATAAGGATAGACACAGTACCATTTAGGGGTTTACAGATTACATAGATGATATTAACAATTTTTTTCTCATAGTTTAGGGTTTGTAGATTACAAGATTAACAGTGAACTTAGACATTAAAGCGTACCAGATTCTCCAAATTGAATGGTCAGAGATGATGAGATAGGGTGGCCGGACCGTCAGACTACCGTCGAGGACCGTGGTCGCCGCCGTAGCCCGTCGGAACGCGGTGGTTGGTGGAATTCAGTTATGATGGGAAGTGGTTGGTTTCGACAACTGGTATTTTAAAAAAAAAATCATGAAATACCATAAAAGTAAGCAAGTTATACAGTTAACTAAACACTTTTAAAGTTAAAAGTTACCTTCATTTATAATAGAGTAAACTGTCATTTTGGTCCTTGAGATTTGCTCATTTTTAGTCCCTAACTTTCTAAAATTACATCTATAGTCCCAAATTTTTTTAATTTCGTTCCCGGATAGTCTCTGGGTGGATGGGGGCTAGTTTTTGGTGTTAGGTGCGTTCAGCTTGTATTTTGTTTTTCAGCTTATTGCTGGCTCTATTTATATATATAAATAGTGAGTTGCCGTTCAAAAAAAATTACCTTCATTTATAATAAGTTAAATAAAATAATAATTAATTAAAAGAGTTAGACGTATAAAAACAGAAAAGAGAAATGATATTGGTTAAAAATATCTTTATTAAATTTCAAGGGCCGAAGATAATTCGATTAAAGTTTAAGTGTAGAAACGTAGATTATTTAACAAAAAGTAAAAGAGTAAATTGTCATTTTGGTACCTGAGGTTTGGTCACATTTGCCACTTTAATCCAAATTTGAAACTTTTTGCATTTGGATCCCTGTGGTTTCAGTTTTATTGCCATTTTGATCCAAAAGTGAAATCAGGTCATATTTCTTAAATTAAATCATACTATTTTGTCCTTTTTCTCAAGGGCAAAATGGTCATATTTGTTTTATTACTTTGCATATATGCAGAATCAGTTTTTACTCGCTGCGAAATCAGTCCGTTCGCGGAAAGGTGTTTACTTGCAGAATTTGACTCATTTGCAGTTCCGTTCAACGACAGAAATTAGTCGTTGTTGTTATTATTTGTTGCAATTGAAAATCAGTCGTAAAATCTGTTCGAGGTATGTGTTCGTTGTAGAATCAGTGTAAATCGCAGACGTTGTTCGCTGATCTGTTGTTGTTCAGTCCATACGCAGAATCGTTGTCCTTCACTGAAATCAGCCGCTGCAGAAATCGTTGACTGCAGATCTGTTGTTGTTGTTCAGTCCATACGCAGAATCGTTGTCCTTCACTGTTATCAGTTGAAGAAACAGTCCACAGAAATAGTCCGCAGAATCGTTGTCCTTCACTGCTGATTAATGCTGATATTGAACTTATTTTTGCAGGTTGTAAGCGATTCGAGCCTAACGATATCAGGTGTGTACTGGAGCTGGAATAAGAACTCGTCTTCATTCGAAAATAGTCTTAGTCAAGAAGCCAGTGATGCGGAGAAAGCTCGGACGGTGTGGGAGGTAAGTGAAAAGTTGCTTATTTTGGCTTAGTCAACAGTTTTTAAAGTTTTTCAATAGTTTTAACATATATATGTTTGATTATATAATTATCAACTATGTTTGATTATAAAATTTACAACACAGCCCTTGAAAGTTAATAAAGTCGTTTTTTTCTTTTGTAAACTTATTCACACTACAACTCCTGAACGTTAATAAAGTTTATCATTTTGAGTTCGGACTTTCTGTTTTAGGAGGTCAGAGTAAGGTTCAGGGTCCGGATCATGGTAAACAGCTTCCACCTAGGCAGCCTGCTTCGGTCAACAGTATGAACCAAGGTTCTATGCAGCAAATGAATCGACCGCCACTTGAAGCACAAATGCAACCGTCAACTGCTAATGCTGGAACTATTAATGTGAAAAGTGAAAGTCAACCTAATGACCAAACGAGACGCTTAGAGTCCAACGATAAAGAACTTCAAGCTGCATGTTTCACAAGCGGAACGAACAATATAAAACGAGAAGGGCACGAGGAGACAAGTCGTTTACAAAAATAAGAATTAATGGGGTGGTTGCGAATAAGTGGCTTTCACCAAAGCTTTCTTCTCCTTATGGTGGAAAACCGACAGATTTTGGATCATCCAACTCGCGTTTGTGTAAAGGAATTAGCTATCAACAGCGTCACATTCGAATCGGCAATTTGTCTTTTGAATAATTTTGTATCTATTTTGATTTTGCAGAGTTGATTTTTAAAAATTACATTACCTTCTTTCCATTAAATACTACCAAGCTTTGACATAATCTGTCACCTCATTATGATTGTTCATGTTGATTTAATTCAAAATTCATCTTTCTTTGCAAGTATTTAGTTACTTAAATACTAATAAAACTGTCAAACTGGTATCAAATCGGTGTAATCGACACAAAGAACCAACAAAATGACACTTATTATTCTAACAGTTTCAACGATTACAAAATTCACCTAACGAACAGATAACACAGCCTTACAAAACTCTCAACTTGATTATCAACAAGATAATCACACACTAGAACACCGAATCTCGATTCAAACAACTGATTCAAGATGAATCAGCGTTTAACCAATGAAACCCTAGGTATCTTTCTAGAGAGAGAAACAAGAGACTGTAAGAAGGAAATAATATCTGCACACTTCTTTAGGAAGACTCCAGACTAAAAGCTTTATACGCCCCCAAAAGAAAACAATCAGTTGTAACAAATCTGATTGTTATAACTTCACTTGACCGACTTTATGAAGCCCATTATCACCAGCAGCCCAAAGCCCAATAGCAGCAGCCCAGTTCCTTTTAATTGATAACAGTAGCAGCCCAGTTTCTCTCCATCATATGAAATATAAAAAACAACACAAACACTTATCAATAATCATTATAAATCACAAAATATTAAACTGAAATAGAGACATATTTCAACACCCCCCCCCCCCTCAGTTTAATATCCAAACGGATTGTACATTTTTATACCTTCACACATATGATTATGCTGCTGTATTAACAACCCTTTAGTGAATAAGTCTGCCAATTGTCTTTTTGAACCAATACCCAACGGCTTTAAAACATTTTTAGCTATTAACTCTCTTAAGAAGAACAAATCAAGTTCAAAATGTTTAGTCCTGTCATGGAAGACAGGATTTGCAGCTATAGACAAAGCTGCTGTATTGTCGCAATACACATTAATAGGCAACTGAACCTTAATACCCAATTCTAATAGCATATTTTTTAGCCAAACCAATTCGCAAGCAGCAGCACACATAGAGCAATACTCAGCTTTAGCTGAGGATCGTGAAACTGTAGATTGTTTTTTACTTTTCCAGGAAACTAAACAGTTTCCTAGAAATACACAAAAACCTGTAATAGACTTTCGTGTCTCAAGACACTTTGCCCAATCCGAATCTGCATATGCACTCAAGTTAAACGCGGACCCTTTACTAAATAAAATGCCTTTTCCAGGTGAATGTTTTAGATATCGCAATAACCTAAACGCAATTTTTAGATGATCACGTGTAGGAGAATGCATGTATTGACTTAAGTAATGCACAGTGTAAGAGATGTCCGGTCTAGTATGTGCAAGATAAATTAACTTTCCAACTAACTTTTGATAGCATGTAATACTATCAAGGACATCACTGTTTTCTTTACACATATTCACCAAAACATGATTTTGCTCAATCGGGTTATTAACTGGTTTGCACGCAGTCATGCCATACTCAGTTAATAACTCTAAGCAATATTTTCTCTGTGAAAGACAGATCCCTTCTTTTACACTTAAAACTTCTATGCCAAGAAAGTATCTTAATTCTCCCAAATCCTTTATTAAAAAACTGGATCTGAGACTTCTTTTAACTAAATCTATTTCATTCAAATTATTTCCAGTGATAACTATATCATCTACATATACAAGTAGATAAATAATTACAGTTTCAGTCACTTTATAAAACAAGGAGTAGTCACACTTGCTTTGACTAAATCCCAAACCAACCAAGACATGAACCAATTTTTCATTCCACATCCTAGGTGCCTGCTTTAGGCCATATAGTGACTTTTTTAGTTTACACACTCGTTTTTCATTTTTTGAGAAATAACCATCAGGTAGAGACATGTAAACGTCTTCATTTAGACTACCATATAAAAACGCATTATTCACGTCAAGTTGATATAATTTCCAGTTATGCTCAACAGCCAAAGAAATTATACATCTAACAGTTACTAGTTTAACAACTGGAGAAAAGGTTTCGTCAAAATCAATTCCTTGTTTTTGACTAAAGCCTTTGGCAACAGGTCTAGCTTTAAACCTTTCAATCTCACCAGTGGACTTATACTTTATTTTATATATCCACTTACAACCTACAACACTCCTACCAGGCGGTAAATCAACAAGATCCCACGTATCATTTCTATGTAATGCTTCAATTTCCTCATTCATGGCAGAAATCCAATTAGGATCATTAGAGGCCCCACTAAAATTTTTAGGTTCTATAGACTTATCTAACATGGAAGCAAAACATTTATTATCAACAGACAAGTTAGAATAGTTCACCACTTTTTCTAGCCCATACTTAACCTTCCCCTCAATTATATAGTCACTAAGACTTCTAGGCAAAGACGTGGTCCTATTAGATCGTCTGAGTTGGGCTTGGTCATTTATGTCTGTATTATGAATTCCCTCATAACTGGACTGTTCTTCATAAGCAGGTATCACATGCTCAACCTCATCAGATCTAAGTTCACTAACACTGGGCTGCTGTTTCTCAGCCCTGCCTGCAGTGTCGGTGCAACTTTGCTCTGACTGCTGAGACCCACATGTCCCTGCTTCTCGAAGTTCCTTTACTTCATCATCGGGACGTTCAAAAAATTGTGTTTCTGTGTTTTCACATGTGTCAAAAAAATTCAAGTTATTTACCTCAACAAAACTGTTTCCATCAACCTGTTTTAAAATTTTTTTATCTTTAAATGGAAACACTGTTTCAAAAAACTTAACATCTCTGGAAAAAAACACAGTTTTATTATCTAAACTATACAGTTTATAGCCCTTCTTCTCATTGGAATACCCAATGAAAACACACTTCTCAGCACGACTACTAAGTTTATCACTTTCATTTAACACAGTAGAAAAACACAAACACCCAAACAATTTCAAGTGATTCAGGAAAGGAACAAACCCATACACCAATTCATAGGGAGTCCTACCACCTAGCACCGAAGACGGAGTCCTATTAATCAAGTAAGCAGTCGTCAACACACATTCAGACCAAAAACTAACAGGTAAACAACTTTGAAACAACAAAGCTCTAGCTACATTTAATAAATGTCTATGCTTTCTCTCAACTATCCCATTCTGTTGGGGTGTGTATGTGCAAGACGTTTGATGAAGTATACCCTGTTTCTTACAAAACAAGTTCATTTGATTGTTAATAAATCTAGTTCCATTATCGCTTCGAAAACATTTTATATTCCTTTTGAACTGAGTTTTAACCACATTTACAAAATCAACAATATTATCAAATACTTCTTGTTTAGTCTTCATCAAACACACCCACACTGCCCTTGAGTAATCATCCACAATCGTTAAGAAGAACTTATGTCCTTCTCTACTAGCAACCTTATAAGGACCCCATACATCTAAGTGTACAAGATCCCCTAGGCTGGTCGATCTATGATCACTCAAAGGGAATGGTTCCCTATGTTGTTTGGCTCTTTGACAAACTTCACAAGGTAGAGTAGTGTCGGAAACACCCAAGTTCAATTTATTCTTAAAAACTTTAATAGCATGATCTGAAGGATGACCCAGCCTAGCATGCCAAAGACTATTAGAACTATTAGAACTACAACACACCTTATAAGACATGTAAGAACTGCCACAAAAATACAACCCATCCAATTGATTACCAGTCACCAGGACTCTCCTGGTTGATAAATCCTGAACATAACATTTGTTTTCATCAAAAACAACTATCAGTTTGTTATCTCTAGCTAATTTATGAACAGAAATTAAATTTATGTTGTATTCAGGGACAACAAATACATCTTTAAGGATGACATTATTACCAAGTTTTACTATTCCAATCTTAGTGACTAAAGCATCCGTACCATTTGGATGCTTAACGGTTATTTTGAACTCAGACACATCAATAAAATCAGTTAAACAATTTTCATCTTTAACCATGTGTTGATTTGCCCCTGAATCAACAATCCAACCAATATTCTGTTCACAATTATACTCACTATTGAAACAAAACACAGGTTTAGAAAACAAACTAGCACAAAACAAATCATAACCTGAAACATTACAGCTCTGCGCCTGCCCACTAGGTTAATCTCCTAGTAAACTAAGAAGCCTTGTTATTTGTTCACTAGTCAAAGTATTAACAACATTATCAGTAGTATCAGCAGAACTATTATTGTTGCTTGCAACTGCTTTCTTTCCTTGACTGTTTCTTGGAGGTTTCATCCAAGACGGATACCCAATGATTTCAAAACATTTATCCACATGGTGACCTATCTTATTACAGTTAGAACACTTTAAGTTTTGATTAGAAACTTTATTATTTCTCTTAAATTCAACAGGTTGATTTATTTTTGAAACAAAAGACATGGTCTGTCCTTTCTTACTACCACTGCTGGAGTTTCTATGAGATTCCTCTCTAGAAACAATAGCAAATGCTTCTTTAACAGAAGGTAAAGTTTCTTTCATTAACAAATTTGTTCTAACACTTTGATATATTCCATCAAGACCCATTAAAAATTGCATTAGCTTAATCATATGATTAAAATTATTGAAATCCTTTGCAGCATCACAAGAGCAAGTAGGCAGTTGCAAGATTTGATCTAATTGTCTCCACATAACATTCAATTTATGATAATATTCAGAGACACTTAAACCATTTTGAGCAAAACTATTAATTTTCTGATACAAATCATACACAACAGACCTATCTACTTTATTATACGTTTCTTTTAGATCTGTCCACACTTCACTAGCAAGTTTAGAAAAGACATGACCCATATACAATTCCTCACTAATAGAATTTAATATCCAAGTAAGAACTATTGAGTTACATCTGTCCCATTGTCTGGACAGTATATCATTATTTTCAGATTTTATACAAGTTTTATCAACAAAACCCCATTTATTTTTAACTTGTAATGCTAACTGCATTGCATTAGACCAAACTGTATAATTTTCAGATCCTTTTAATTTCGCAGACACAATTGTCAAATTACTAGAGTCAGACGGATGCAAGTAAAACGGCTCACTTGCATCCAGTTTACTTACTAAGGTTTCAGGAGGTGGATCACTAGAACCAGGTCCACTTCCTGTAGTAATCACAGGACCATCAACCATACTTGAACAATAAAACTAACTCACAACAATAACACTGAAAAAAACTCAATAACAAACAATAAGCTAAGCCAAGACAGAGGGTCAGATCGGTGGTTCGTCACTCAAGGTGCCACTGCAAACCGTGTCAAGAAAGCCACCTAGATCTATAAACACAGATAAAACAACAGGTAAACAACAGAAATAACAACAAAAAACCAGACACGAGTACCACAGACAATAACAACTCAACAAACAAGAGGTAATGAACAAGAGAATATAACAAAAGGTAAATAAGAACCACAGAGTATATCAGCAGCAATAAGAATGCCTAAATGCAACAGGATGTACCCTTCCTGTGTCCCAATCAATCAAACCGGTCGAACTACCCCGGCAACAAGAATGCCTAAATGCAGAAAACGGGAAAACAAAATTATAACAAGGAAAGATCTCACCAAGATAGCAAACCCTAGCAAGGGTTTCACCAGTTCAGATTAGGATTTTACTCCTTGGGTTGAACCCTAACCGAACAGCAGCTTCCAACTCTTTTTTCACGAATCCAAGCACCGCAACAAGGTTGTCAAGATATGACAACTCAACCGAAAAATCTGAAGTCGGCAAACATGAATCCACCAAGACTTACAGATCTGTACCAGCTAGACCCCAATCAACTAAGATCTAAGAAGATTGACAAAGATCCAACAGCAAGAACGGAAAACCCCCAAAAAACCTGTGAAACCCTAACTAAGAAACCGAACAATCGGAACAGATCTCAATCAGCGGAAGTAACCCAAGAGCTCCTAGAGCTCTGATACCATGTCAAACTGGTATCAAATCGGTGTAATCGACACAAAGAACCAACAAAATGACACTTATTATTCTAACAGTTTCAACGATTACAAAATTCACCGAACGAACAGATAACACAGCCTTACAAAACTCTCAACTTGATTATCAACAAGATAATCACACACTAGAACACCGAATCTCGATTCAAACAACTGATTCAAGATGAATCAGCGTTTAACCAATGAAACCCTAGGTATCTTTCTAGAGAGAGAAACAAGAGACTGTAAGAAGGAAATAATATCTGCACACTTCTTTAGGAAGACTCCAGACTAAAAGCTTTATACGCCCCCAAAAGAAAACAATCAGTTGTAACAAATCTGATTGTTATAACTTCACTTGACCGACTTTATGAAGCCCATTATCACCATCAGCCCAAAGCCCAATAGCAGCAGCCCAGTTCCTTTTAATTGATAACAGTAGCAGCCCAGTTTCTCTCCATCATATGAAATATAAAAAACAACACAAACACTTATCAATAATCATTATAAATCACAAAATATTAAACTAAAATAGTGACATATTTCAACAAAAACCTTTCTTCAAAATAAACATAAAAACATCAAAATGTAAGGTTTATCTTAGAGTAAATTACTTTCTTTGTAATCTCTGTTTTTGAAACAGATGTTAGGATTTCAAACAGTGGTATGAGAAACAGTGATTTGGCGAAACAAAGATTACCCTTTACTAACAGTGGTTGACTTTAGTCGAACAGAGTTTTAGATACCTCAAACAAATGATACACTCTTTTGAAACCTAAAATCTGTTTATTAATCATAGGTTTGGTTTTTGAAAACAAAGGTTAAATGGTTGTTCACTTTTGGTCAATCAGATGTTTGTTTTTCCTTTTGTAATCTCTGTTTTTGAAACAGAGATTAGGATTTTAAACAGTGGTATGACAAACATATGTTTGAAACCTCTGTTTGGTTATAAACAGAGTCTTAAGAAACAGTGATTTGGCGAAACAGAGGTTACCCTTTACAAACAGTGGTTGACTTTAGTCAAACAGAGTTTTAGATACCTCAAACAAATGAGCAGGTTCTTAAGAAGGAATTCCCAAAAGGCATTGATATCGTTTATGAATCTGTCGGTGGTGATATGTTTGATAGTTGCATGGTTTCTAAGAAACCACCCGTGTTTGCACACGGGTCTTGCCGCTAGTACTATATAATAAAAGAACCCATTTAAGGGACACTTGTCATCATATTAAGGCATGTATTATAGATAACCTAATACAAAGTAAATATTATTTATATAACCCATTAAATAATAAAAATAATATAAAAAATCACGTAATATAAAAAACAAATGTCGTCAATAATGCATGGGCAGTTTACTGTTGCCGTTATAACAAACAAATTTGCAAATTTGCAGTTTACGATGGTAATGCAAATGTAAATTATAAAATATATTACGTGTATATTTATAGGTTTGAATAAAGTTTATAGATAATCCTCCTACTAAATATTATCGCGTACCGAGTATATCCATTTTAGTTTTTTTAAATATAATTTTCTTATTATCTGGTATATAAAATTATATTTATTCAACCCTTGTAATACAAATGGTTTTAAAATATAAGTTTTTATTATTTGGTATATAGAATTACAATTATTTAACACGTACAATACATATGGTTCTTATAGATATAACTTTTTTATATTTAACCCGTACGTACAATACATAGGGTTCTTATAGATATAACTTTTTTTATATTTAACCCGTACAATACATATGATTCTTATAGATATAACTTTTTATTATTTAATATATAAAATTACATTTATTCAACCCGTGCAATAAATGAGGTTTTTAAAGATATAATGTTTTATTATTTAGTATATAAAATTCATTTATTCAACCCGTGTAACACACGGGGTTATAACCTAGTAAAATTATAAAGGAAAGCAAAAATTATATAAATGAAAATCCCAAAAGGGTATACCCGATACCCGACGGGTAAATACCCAACGGGTAACGGGCCGGGTATGGGACAAGATTTTCCAACCGGGTATGGATTTAGGATTAGCCATACCCGACCCATTGTCATCCCTATTGTCATAATCATGTTAGCAATCCGGCATCACTTATTTAAACTAATCACTAGGACCTAAACCTTTGATTTCACTACTTTTCTTCGCTAAATCATTTGCCAATGTTAGTTTCACCACTTATTTGGCCCAACCCAACGAGTTTCAACCCAATTCAGCTTAGCCCACTATGAAGGAACTTGCCAGAAATAGAAAATCAAGATATGTTGAAGGAATTACATTGGTATACTTGGAAGATATGATGAACCGGGTCAACGCAAGAACATGCATTCACTAGAATAAACTGTCATCAATTCACCACAAATTAAACCCAAAATCAAGGATTCCTAAAGTACATGTTTCTCATATTGAATGGGCGCTTTAGTTACCAACACAATTTTAAGTAGAAAACCTTGAAAACCAGATAAGCAATTGAACATAATACTGCCCAAATGTAACAAATGGGAGAAAGAAAATCGGTTATACGGTTACAATTAGAACAAATGCAAAATTGTTATGCAATTCTCACAGTTGTGGTAATCAACTGTTCATTGTCGCGATGTTAGGTTTTGTTTTCCGGGATTTTGGTGGATAAGATTCTAGACTTGAAGCATGAGACATGTTGACAGGTGCAATGGGGTCAATGAAGCTTAAAACTGTGCGCGGTCACGACATCCTAGGTGGCTCAATGGGTCCTTGAGAGGTTCGGACTAGAGTTGGGTTCACTAAACACCAAAGTGAAAGGTCAAAATCTGTGATCATCCTCTCTAAGTAAAATGTTTGTGAGTTTAAGGTCTCCATGTACTATTCCAAGCATATGCAAGTATTCTGGGGCAAGGACTTCTCAACATAGAATCTGCATGGGTAAATATATTAAAAGTGAGTTACTGGTAGGTCAAATAAACAAAATAAACAAGATTCATTTGAAGCATTGATAAATTATCAACAAAAAAAGTATGCATTTCATAAACCTAAAACAGCTTGAGTGGTTTGACTAAGAGCATTCACTATGGACCCTCTCTCTCTATCTATATAATTACACTTAAAAATCACTATCTTTTCTCTTTCTTTTTCAATTAAATAATACTTTTCTACTTTTATCATTACCTTGTCTCTCTTTCCACTCACAACAACTTTTAAAAATATTGAAAAATTATAGAGGATGAAAAGTGTTTTCTCCAAATTTACTGATGAACAGTAACATTTTCTCTCTCCTCTACTCACAACCATTCACATAAATATGGAGGTTCCAATGTGAATGCTCTAAAGACTGCAGGAAAGGCAGATCAGATAACAAGTTGAAACAGGCCTCGCCGTGTTAGGTTTTAGGTTGATTGGCACAAACTTTTTGATTTTGTAAAGACATATAATGAATTATTATGATTGCAAAAATGATATCATTACAATAACAATCCAAATTTTTGGATAAAAATATTTTGACCCGTATGCTTTAAATATAGACTTTGACCGACTTTCAACCGTTTGACCCGTTCTCCAATGAGTAAAAACTTCCACCTTTAGGTTTGACATTACACATGCACAAACACCTAACAGAAATTGTGAAATGAATCTTATCCTCTAATAACTCAGAATTGCTAACGTTTCAAGTATGAACTATGAAGGAATAAGCAAGTTAATGAAAACAAAAACGACATTCGTTGTGAGTTAACGTTAGAAAAATAGAACTAACAGATAAGAGAAGAGTGTTCACCTTTTAAATAACGAAAATAGATCTGTTTGAAATATCAAGAGGTAATTGCTCTTTGACCTCTATACCTTTCTTCCCTACTCTAAACACTCGTCTCTTCATCATCCTCGTCATCAACTAATGTATCTGCCTGATCAAGCAAAATTAAAGATTCTGTGTACGAGCTCGCGAGTGATGAATAACATTGGCCTTCAATCCCAAGATCATTGATGTGTTCGAAGAAGGGGTTATAAACTATAAGTGCATCGCTGTCATCTGTTAATCTCATCATAAGTTCACCATTCCTCCTAAACTCCAGTGGACAACTTGACAAATTTGGTATGTTAATGGTGTAAAGATTTGTAAATGATTTTGAATCACCATTATCCATCATCCATACTTTATATATACTGTTCATTGACCACTCTTGAAGCACAATAAGAGAATCACATAGCTTAAATAAATACATGTACATTGGATCGTGAAATGCTAACGTATTTGGGAGGTATATCTCTCTAAATTCTTCAGTTGACAAATCAAATGAAATAAGAAGCTCAAATTTTGTATCACTGGTACTTATTTTAGTACCAAACCAATAAATAGAACCATCTATAATTACCTGAGAGTGAGGCCATTTAATTTCAAACAAATTATCAGATAGATTACCAGCTGAACTTCTCCAAACCCTTGAGCTCAAACTAAATACCTCAACCAGCCAATGCCTGCTGCAACTTACGCCTTTCATCCTCTTATGTGTATGCGTATCAGTAATCTTTACAATCTTAGGGTCACTAGTTGCAGGACAAACCCCAAAACCAAAATTAGTTCCTGCAGGCCAATCTACATCAGGTACAGCAATAGCAACTGATTTTCTAATTGACGGATTCCAAAGAACAGCCATAGCCGTACCAGAATAATATTTAACATCATCATGATTTCGATAATAACCGAACAAGCATACCAATCCATGAGAAGCACCGACGACAAATGAATCCCAAAGTAGGTTAACAGACGGAGGAACAATAATGGAAACCTTGTTTTGTGGGAACGCATCATCATCTACAATCGAAACATATGTTTCCTCAGAGTACAGATTGTTGTACCTTATAAGCAAATGTTGCGGTTGATCATGGTTGTGGACAGTGTAATCAACAATGAAATCAGACGACTCGATCACAGATTTCCATACTTTTGAAACAGATCTGACCTGAATCAGTGATCTTATAGGAAGCCTTTTAATGATTTCCACTTGAATGTCGAAAGGTATGTGATCGGACATTTTGATCTCAGGGTATGAATTTCTAGGAATTTTTGAAGAGGGTAAGGCTGGTTCAAGTATCAACTATGATCAAACCGTTTAATAAAAAGCGATTTATACAGCTCTTAAAATAATAACCATTTCTGCAGCCAATAAAAGTAGCAAATTCGACAAAACCCCTCACTTATTTCGCCTGCAAAGGTGAGAGCAACATTAATAATATGTAAAACTAGTAGATAGGGCTGGCATATCGTGTCAGACACGACCTGTTAAGACACGAACACGAAACAGGTAAACAAGAACACGACACAAAATCTTATTGTGTCAGTTTTTCCAAACACGAACACGAACCTGATAATAAACAGGTTACACGAACTCGACCTGTTAAGACACAGAAAAATTTACGAATGTATCATACGATTTGTTACCAAAAAACGAGCATGACCTGTTAAGACACGAAAACGGCCTATTAAGACACGAATTCGCCCTGGAGGGGTGGTGTGTGGAGTCTAGGGCTGGCATATCACGAACACGATAAGACACGGACACGAAATAGGTAAACACGAACACGACACGAAAACTAACAGGTCTTATCGTATCGACCTGATTAAGACAAAACTTATTAACACTGTGTCATTTCATGTCGTGTATTCGTGTCCGTGTCTGAAATTTTCAGCCCTACTGGTACATGTTGTAACGATTATGTGAAGCATTATATCGAACACCTGGTGTACCAATGTCCAATAGTAACAAATTTACCTAGAGAGCAATCACAAGAGTCCAGAAAGATAAACACAATACAATATCAGGGATAGATACATAACTTCAAACACGAAGCAGCTAACAGCTAGATGGTATTTACAATTTTTCTAATAATTTAGGGTTTACAGATTACAAAATTAACAGCGAACTTAGAAATTAACGCGTACCAGTTTCTCCAAATTGAGAGGACAGGGTGGTCGGACCGTCAGGCTGCTGTCGGAGATGGGTGTTCGCCGCCGAAGGCCGTCGGAACACGGTGGTGCAAAGGCGGTCGGTGGACTTCAGTTGATATCATCATGGCGGTTTATTTTTTAAAGCAATTTGAATTGAATGTAAAATATTGAAAATGACAAGATTGCACTCATTATATTATCTATAATCTTAAAGTACAAAGTCGGTGGATTTACTCCACCGACCTCACACTTTTTATCAATTGGTCATTGGTGTAAGTTGTAACCGTGTATTATCTCTATAACATTTACCAACTTGTATGTACAGTAGCTGCTGACGCAGCTTTGTCCACGTGGCGTAGTGGCTTAAATTACAGTTTTACCCTCGCTACAACATTACAATATTGTCGGCCGATGGCCTGTGTCAATAAACGGTTTCGGCACTCCGGCGACCAATTGATTTCGTGGAGGATGCGGCGGTGGAAGGTGGCGTGTAGCGATGAAGGTGGTGGAGGGTGGATATGTGTGTGCAGACGAGGGAGAGAGAATGAAGGCTGATCTAGGGCATTTACCGGCGACGGCAAACACTATTCTGGCCAAGGGAGAGAGAGAGAGAGAGAGAGCGACGATGGTGGTGGTGGAAAGCAACCGGAGGGTTCACCGGAAGTGGTGGAAAGAGAGGATGCGGTTGTTCCCGGAAGAGATGACCGGTGCGATTGTTCCCGGAAGAGATGATCGGTGGAGATGGACGCATTTATAGCCGGAAGAGATGACTGCTCCTCGCCGGAGACCGTCGCGAAAAGACCAAACCATTGCAGCCAGAGATTTAGAATGTGGGTGAAGACAAAAAAGTGAGGGTTTTTTTTGGTGGTGATGTAGTTGTGGGGGTGGAAGCCAGGCTAATGTAATTTAATCGAAATCCAGAGATATGTACTGTCAAATATGAGATTTGAAAAGTGTAGTAAATGAAATTGAAACACATCTTTGGAATCCGGACGAGATATTATTAATAAATATTGCAAATGGAATTTTAAAACATATCATAATAATACAGAAAAAAAAGCTCATCATAATTCACTTATTTTGTGAAACATCAATTTTTTTACATTATTCTGATTCAATATTTATAAAACACCTAAAAATAAGTTTGCTAAAAATTCTAAAACTATATAAAAAAAATGTCTACCTATTTTTTTTTAAATAATTTGTTACCTCTAAAAGTAGTTAATTTGTGATAGTGTTGCGTTCAATGTGTGCTTCACAGTGTCATGAAGAGCAAATTTTAATCTATGCCTGAATGTAATTTTTTCCATTAGGTCAATTTAGGCTGACATTCCTTAACTTTAATATTTATAGATCATATTTTTATATATGTCTTAATGACATTCTTTTCTTAAAATCGTGTTATGAATAATAATGTACAACTAATCGAAATAAAAGCGTATATGTTATCAAACTGAGAATGATTCGATTTAGTGCGTAGGAGGGAAATAGTGTTAGACAGCTAGCTGCCTAACACTTCCCCATTGGTCCAGCCAAATGACGCTTTTGTCCCGTTTAAATTTACGATTTTGCCATTGGTTTTGTTTTCCCCACTCCCCGCCAAATTACGATTTTGCCATACATTCAAATTATTGTTTTTGTTTATTTTTCCTTTCTTAAATTATGATTTTGCCCCCGGTTTAAAATTACAGTCATACAATCATTTTAGTTTTTTTTTTTACAAAACACACTGATAGTGTTTTGTTTTAATTGTTGACTCGGTGTAACTTTTATTAGTGTCAGGCGGCTGCCTGGCACACGTTCGTTCATTTGTTCTGAAAATTTACAATTTTGCTCTCAGTTTAAAATTATAGCCTTTCCATCGTTTTTGTTTTTTTAGTATGGTAGTGTTTTCTTTTGATTGGTTGACTCGATGTAATGTTTTTTGAGATCGTGTAATGAGTAGTATGTACAAGCACCCGAAATACAGACGTACATGAGAGAAAAAATATTCGGCTTAGTGCCCCGCAACGCGGGCAGGGCAAAAGCTATTATCTACTATCTTAAATCACAAAGTCGGTGGCAATACGCCACCGACATGCATGTGCCATTTCGTTTTGGATTTTGTGTGTATTTCTTTTGCTCCCAAAAGTAATATTACAATTGGTCTATTATTATATTATACTATAAACTTAATTAAAGGCCACCGACATATGTGCCATTTCCTTTTTTCACACAATACTTTGAGTAAATACATTTTGGCCCCTTACTTTTAGTTTTGTTAAATTGCGTTTTAAGTCAATTTCGACATTTCCTCTTTTCACCCATACTTTGAGTAAAATACATTTTGACCCCTTGGATTTAGTTTTGTTAAATTGCGTTTTCAGTCTCTTTCCTTTCCAAGTTAAACTTCAAATTTTCACCCATACTTTGACTAAAATACATTTTGGCCTTTTGCTTTTAGTTTTGAGTCCATTTCCTTTCCAAGTTAAACTTCAATTACATTGCAGTATTAGACCATTGAGGTTTAATCTCAAAAGTTTATAATGTTTCAACTTTATCATTATACCGTATATTTATACATTTTTAGCTTATTGCTTTCTTTAATTATTTTCGTTAGCACAAAGTCGGTGGCATAGGCCACCGACATGCATGTGACATTTCCTTTTTTCACACAATACTTTGAGTAAAGTACATTTTGGCCCCTTTCTTTTAGTTTTGTTAAGTTGCGTTTTGAGTCCATTTCGACATTTCCTCTTTTCACCCATACTTTGTTTGCTTTTAGTTTTGTTAAATTGCTTTTTCACTCTCTTTGCTTTCCAAGTTAAACTTCAATTTTTCACCCATACTTTGACTAAAATACATTTTGGCTTTTTGCTTTTAGTTTTGAGTCCATTTCCTTTCTAAGTTAAACTTCAATTGCATTGCAATATTAAACCATTGAGGTTTAATCTCAAAAGTTTATAATGTTTCAACTTTATCGTTGTACCATATATCTATACATTTTTAGCTTATTGCTTTCTTTAATTATTTTCGTTCGCTAATTTCTTTTTTTTTAAACTAAACGTTTGGATTCAACCATACGTTGAGTTGAACTGAATACGTCAAGACATGCGCTTTCATTTTTACACCCGCCAAACTTTAAAAAAATTGCAATTGTAACCCCTAGACTATAACTCCTACTTTTACAAATGCCAATGCATTGTATTTTTCGAAATGTCTTTGGCATTGTGTTGTACACTTTGTGTCTACCTTTGTGATTTACGCTTTTTTGTAATTGTCTTTTACGCACTGCGTTTTACGAATCGTGTTTTGTCTTACTATATGTTTCCACCCGTCGCGCGCCGGGCAAAATCCTAGTTATATCTTTAAAAATAATAATAACCAACTGTAAAAAAAATTATAAATTATATCCTTCTACAATTAGCAACCTATGTTTTTTTTTTGAACGGCAAATTTGAATCACTGACGGACCACTGGAGTATCATCGTGCCACCAGCAGAACCACCCGATCATATACCATCTCCACTAGGCAATAATGCCTATACACCAATTCAGGAGGAAACCCAATAAATCTGGGAAAACCCCCTTTGTGGGAATCGAACCCATGACCTAATGGTCATAAGCCTTATCCCACCACCAAGATACCACTAGGCTACAATTAGCAACCTATGTTATATCTCATTTGTTTAAAAGTCATACCTTTAGTTCATTTTACTCACACCCCTTTTATGTTGCTATAAAATTATTACATAGTGAAAGTGTATTGTACAATTTTGCTTAACGTACGCTGTGAAAATATAACATGCGTGATTAGTTTTATAGCATGCGTGATTAGGTTTTTTACCCCATGCGTGATTTCTGATTATGTTCATGCGTGATTACGTTCATGCGTGATTATGGGAGAGGATCATGAGAAAACAAATGTAAAATCACGATTTTTTTTATTCTGCCACTAAAATACGTGCTTAATAAGTATAGAAAAATTTTCAAAAAAATATAAATAACTCTTTTACTTCTTACGTTAAGGGTATTTTGTATGTTAAGACTCATTTATACAATAACTTAACCCAATAAAAAGTAATGGAATTTGAAGGGGTATGGTCCCAGATCTCGCGTCAGCAAGACCGCGAGTGACCATTACCCTTATCAAAAACCCCCCACCAGCAATAACTCACCTGTGTACGCGTGGGCACACGCGAACACAGCGGTCCAATCTGTCCAGTGATGAAAAGACTTACCTTAAGGACGGAAACCAATGTTACGCATAGTGATGCGGCCCCGCACCGCATCCTATGAACATTTTCGTCACGACAAGGGATCTGGACAACAGTAACAGTCACTAAGCGGTGATGCGGCATGACACCGCATCCCGCATAAATCTTGGATGGAACAACCAACGCGGGAACAACATCAATGACCGCAAGCACCGATGCGGCCTGGCACCGCATCCTGCCTACAAGGCAAGTGGGTCTGACACCACAGTGCAAGTGGCACTGGGAACAGTCGCCTACCGGCCCTCGTGTATACAACATTCTGACACCACAGCAAGACGTGGCATCACCACCGTAACCGACAGGTCTGACACACCTGCAAATAGCTGTGCGATGTCAGGCTAGCTACTCAACTACCCTCCTTCACTCCCCGGCTATAAATACTCACCCCAAACCAGGTTTGAGGTATCACTTCTCAACTCTCTCAATACTACTACTATCACCCTTTGCTTCCCAAGCAAACTACTGATTCTCACGCAGGAGAGTGGTAACAAGGAGCACCCCCCACCCCATCCTCCTTGTTACCAGTCACGGCTTGTTTCCTTGTGCAGGAAACCCACCACCAGACGATCCAGCCAACGACCCTCGGAAAGAAGGGATTAACCCTCTTGACGAGACCAGTGAGTTAACCCCACCCGGTTAACCATTGTTTCATCATTGGCGCCGACTGGAGATTGAGCGAGCCCTAAAAGAGGGGAAACTGCAACACCTGTTGACAGGCGCACCAAAAGCTACAAAGCACATCACTCCCCACAATGAGGGCACCTCCACGGGTAAAAGGACCATGTACGTGGCCTCAACCCACATGATCAACGGAGGGCGAGGAAGACCGCGCAAGGCGGCGAGAAGACCGGACAATGACTGGAAAGACGAGCAAGTCGTCTTTCCAAAAGTCCGAGGCGGACCGCACGATAGGCGCGCCGTGGTCATAACAGGCCACCTGGCTCACTACTGCACCGAGCGATTATTCATCGACCCGGGCAGTACATCTGATATTATATACGAGCAGTGCTTCAACCAATTTGATCAAGAAGACAAAGATCGGTTGCAGCCAGCAGACTACCCGCTGGCCGGGTTTGAAGGGGAAACCGTATTCCCCCTGGGCCAGATTACTTTTCCTGTGCGCCTCACCAACGGGAGGCACACAAGAACGGAGGAGGTAAACTTCATGGTTTTACCGCACACCTCCAAGTACGACGTACTTCTCGGGAGAGAGTCCCCGGGCGATTTCAACATGATCACATCCGTCCCTCACTCTGCTATCGGATTTTGATGGTCCCGTTGACACAGGATCTGATCGTAGGAACAAGATGAATCGATTTCATCTTAGTGTGCGGAATCCATTAAGACAAATCACAGATTTATGCAATTGAGAATTCAACGTTTAACTTCTTGTCTGTTCGTTCTATTAATCGTTCTGAAAGTTACAAAGTTCCGGTGAACGTACAGAATACCCGTGCGTGTGTCAAAAGTCCTTACAAAGTTGCACCGGACCTGCTATATATAGACAGACTCAGGATACTAATAAGTGTTGTACGTGCGAGTGGGCTACCCGTACGTATGACTCACCCGTACGTGTGATCATCCGCGCGTATGACTTATCCGTGCGGATAAGTCATCCGTGCGTATGGCCATACGTGCGTATTGCCATCCGTACGAGTTCAACTTGTCTCAAACAACACTTTTACATACAGACCCTATTCCTGAGTTGTCCTGCTAACTACATTCATACAATCAGACAATAAACATAAACACAGAACAAAATATGACTACATGCTGACGGAAGCTACATACGTAATGTACTAACAGACTCCCCCTCGAATGTAGCTGTAGTACCTTCCAGCATAGTCTTTTAATTCCTTCTGTTGCGTCTTCGCTCACGCGCTTTCTCTCTTCTTTTCTGAGCCTGTTCTTCCAACATTCTTTTTCTCTTTTGTCTTCCCTCAGTCAACCACCAATGTCTGTAGACAGGATCTCCATCACGTTTTCGTTCCCATCTTGGAATTTTGTTTTCTTCAGATTCAATTGGTGTCTGATCTGTTGGAGGAACAATTCCCAAATTACGTCTTCCTCGTATAGCAGCTCTTTCAGCAATTTTCTTGAAATGTTGTTCACGCTTGTATACTTTCAAAAACTCATCAATCTCTAGATCTCTCCATTTAGTCTTCCAGTATCTTCCAGAGTTGATGTCTTTTGCGTAACAAACATCCACAACCTTTTGATATTGCAAAGCTTGCTCTCGATCGGGTCTCTCGTAGACTATCTTGTTATAGAACAAACAGTCGATATCCTTCTTTGAGCAGTTAACAAGCCACATAGGATCTAACACACAGATCCTTCTAGCTTCTCCTGTGGACTTGTTGTTTAACGAGATTATTGCTTCAGCTGTAGTTTGATTATACAACCATCCTTCAAACTCATCGTTGAAATCTTGCTCCATCGCTCGTAATGGCATATTCTTCAAACAGCTTGGAGGTTTGATATCCAGAGTGATATCCTTCTCACCACTTTCCAGAATTCTGACAATCCGTTGGGGAAAGTGTGGTTTCCAGTCAGGATATCTTTTCTCAGCTTGCAGCTTCACATAATTCCATAACCTCTGATCGTGCTGCTTCACATCTAACCCATGATAGAATTCTTTGATGTTCTTTGTTTTTACTAGCTCATCTATATCCCACCAAGGCAAAGTTTTGATATCAGCTAAGAACTCAAAGTACTGCACTCCCTGTTCTCTTCTGATAGCATAAACTTTTAAATCTTCCAAATATCCCCATGAGAGAATGTCACCCCAAGAGAGTTCTTTGTCATGTGTAAAGAAAACTGACTTACTGAACTTTTTTATTGAAAGGGTATAACTAACTGGCTGGCACCTTACGAAGTAGTATACTTCTTTTTTAGTAGTAGGAGGCTTCACATACTCTTACTACTAAAAAAAGAAGTATACTACTTCGTAAGGTGCCAGCCAGTTAGTTATACCCTTTCAATAAAAAAGTTCAGTAAGTCAGTTTTCTCTTTCGCTTTCAATAAAGAAGTAAGAAAGTTCGACCTTTGTCGGCTAGCAAGTTTTGGTAACACAGGTATGGCTCCGTCCGAGGAGCGGTTATTGGGTAGGTAGTGAGTAGACCAATCGACGGTACTACCCCTCGCGAGTAGCGACTGATTGGAGCTCCGTTAAGGCAGGTCATGGCGATCCCATTGGCTTGGGGGGTTAAAACCTTAAGACTTTTCCTGTCCTTGATGACCAACCATAAGACTGAATTACCTGGGATGCCTGTGCCCATAAGAAATCGCGGAGCCACCCATTAATAGTAATAGAACTCTGCGCAAAGTTTCCTCCCGTGATATGAGTTACAACTCCTTGATCGCTTATACTGCCCCAAACATCTGATTGCATTTTCCAACTGAAATGAAATATGACTACTGAAATTGAATTGTACATCCAGAATAGTCCTAAGAAGACATGGTCCCAAGCTGATACTTGACATGTCCCCCCCCCCCTTCCAGGCCCATCACAAGGAAAACGAAACCCAAGATTTGCTTTATCCGGTATCAAACGGGAGCTATGAGCAAATAGAACACCTTTCAGAAGTATCAATACCGTCACATGAATCGTAAATGCATGAATGTGATGTACCAAAAAATCCGCGGTTCCTAATGGAATAGGTAACAAAGCTACCTTGCCACCCACTACTACTAAATCACCGCCCCCCCCCCCCCCAAGTTAAACTGGTGCTTGCTGTTGCACCAGGAGCCGTTGCACCAGGTGCTAAAGCGTGGGTGTTTTGTATCCATTGAGCAAAGACGGGTTGTAATTGGATAGCGGTATCTGAAAACATATCTTGAGGACGCCCTAAAGCGCTCATGGTATCATTATGAATATACAAACCAAAACTGTGAAAGCCTAGAAATATACGTGCCCAGTTGAGATGTGATATGATTGCATCGCGATGCCTAAGAACACGATCTAATAGATCGTTGTATCGAGTAGTTGGATCATAGTCTCTTACCATAAAAATGGCTGCATGCGCAGCAGCACCAACTATGAGAAATCCACCAATCCACATATGATGTGTGAACAATGACAGTTGTGTACCATAGTCAGTAGCTAGATATGGATAAGGGGGCATGGCATACATATGGTGAGCTACAACAATGGTTAAAGAGCCTAACATAGCTAGGTTAAGAGATAATTGAGCATGCCACGACGTTGTTAGGATCTCATATAGGCCTTTATGGCCCTGGCCCGTAAATGGACCTTTATGAGCTTCTAAAATATCTTTTAGACCATGACCAATGCCCCAGTTGGTCCTATACATGTGACCCGCTATCAGAAAAAGAATTGCAATAGCTAAATGATGGTGTGCAGTATCGGTTAGCCATAGACCTCCAGTTACGGGGTCTAATCCTCCACGAAAAGTAAGAAAGTCCGCGTATTTTGACCAATTCAAGGTTCTAAATCGATAGGAGAAATTTGATTGACTGATGGTACAATGTACTTTTGTACAAAGTCACTTCTCAATTCGTATTTGGTATACGAAAGTGCGGAAGGCAAGCCCTTCTATCTGACTTTGGCTTCTCAATTGCATATACCAAAAGACTGCGCCAAAAGAATTGCTACCTTTCTGTTCGATATTGAATTGACCTAGACATCGAGATTTCATATACCAAAAGAATTGTACATCGCTAGGAAGACTGGTCGTTATTCCCCTTTCGGTCTAGTTAATAGCTCTAGGCAACTACCTAACGGACTAAGAAGAAGCCCCAAGAAAGAGTCTTCTTACAGGTTAGTTGATAGCTTTCCAGTGTGACCTCTGATCTTCCTTGCTCCTCAAGGAGGAAATCGATAGCCTTTAAGATAAGAGGCTAGCTCCTGTCTTGGTTGGGACAGCTAGCTTATTGGTCCACTGCCTCTCCTTTGAAATAAGCTAAGCAAGAACGCAAGAAAGCCTTCTCGCAAGCAAGCAAGAAGGAAGGCTTTTAGGAAAGCCCCTATTGAGTAAGATTGCTCGCTAGTTGCCATCAGTTCAATCACTGAAATCAGTGAAATCTAGAAATCAGTCTCATTTCACCATTAGGGAGAATCCACTTTATCCATTTCAATCTCTGTCATCGAAGGAAAAAGGGCTAGCATCATTTCTCCATTGGGGAGATACCACTTTTGAAATGAAAGATCAACTCTTCGAAGGGAAAAGCTCAAGTGTGAAATTACAGCTATATTGGCATCGACTATGTCTCTCATCGGTTCTCCAGCATGCGAGTTCATTCAGTATCGAAGTCAGCTAGCCTTCATTCAATCAAGGCAAGTTCAATGGGATCTCCCTTGTCTCTCAGTCTCAGTTGCAATACTTGTACATGAAAGGAAGTGAAATACCATTAAATAGAAAGAGGATTGAATATCTCACTTCAATACCGATCTATCAACTGTATACCTTCCATATCGAACTTCTCCGAGCGGTTCTAATGCCATACCGATGGAATTCCTATCCAGTAGTAAACTTCGACAGCAAGGACCGTTTCACTTGTCTAGATGGCCACATCTAAACTTGTACTTATATGCAATACCGAAATAAGTCGGGTAGTGCCCGCGATGGACTTGCCTTTCCGGCTAAGTACTTGACTTCAAAGACAGCTAGCTAGTTTCATTCAATAAAGAGGATTTGTACCAAAAGAACAGGCTTTCTACCCCTTCTAGCGAGTTATTAGCATCTGGGAGTTCTAGCGACTGACTTGCCCGCATCTCTTGCCTTAAAGGTTTCACTGCTCTAACTAGGGTATCCCGCAGAAAGAAGTCAACTAGAAGGCAAAATCCACCTAGTCAAAATGGCAGTTACGGACTAATGTACTTGAGCCTATTTATTTTATCGATCGATAAATGGCATTCTTTTATGCGCTTTCTCGCTAACAAGCCAAGCAGTCCCTAGCGGGCTATCCGTCATGAACTCGAAGAAGTGCAACAAGACCAGTATTGAACTGGGATTGCCTCTCTTTCAATCTTCGGAAGTTACTTTGTATCCCTTTCTAATGCAATATCTTCAATCAGATCTGTACGAGTGACAGGAAGAAGTCAGCTAGTTTCCATCCACTCTGTCCCAATCTCCGGTCAATGATTGAGTCCGAACTCACCTAAAACGGCGTAGAAGGGCAAATCTACCTAGTCAAAACTCTTGTTTAGGAGCCCCTGAATTCAAGCTTCCTCGCCTTCACCCTATGAGTTCAGGGTGCTTTCCTGGCTCCCCTTCACTCATATCATAGGGTTGTGTTCAGTACGATCTTTAGCCTTTCTTCGTAAGATCCTGAGAACTGAAATGCCTAAAGACGGTGCTCAAGTCAGAAATGCGATCTTCTAGGGCAGGAATTCTTATATGCTAATTGCCTGAAATCCCTCTCATTTTGTCAATAAGGGAGAGGTTGGGAGATAGCTCTTAGCCTGTTGGTTGCTTGCCTGTGACTTGACTTCCTCGTACTCCTTCTCCTAGAAAGCGACTTCTTTCATTCCTCGACAGCTAGGTCTTTGCCGACTCTTAGCTTTCCAGGCGGGTTGGTGTTCAATCTTCATTCAATAGGGCTATCTATCCGAAAGGTCTTAATAAAAGAATCCCTGTAATAGAAGTTCATTCCTTAAATACCTTCCTAATCAGTAATTTGATGGTCTTCCGTAAAGACTTTCGTGCGCACCTTCCTTCATAAGGACAGGTAACCAGGCGGGTGACTCACTCGTAGGTAGCACTATCCGATGCTTTGACTCCTTCTTTTAGTAGTTCCTTTGAAGCTAGTAACTAGAATATAGGACCCGGAAGGCGGGCTCTTATTGCTAAAACCGGAGCTGTTGTAGAGTTGATAAATCTCATTTGAGGGGATGCCTCTAGCAACAAGCCCCTCAGGGGCGGTAGTCTCCCTCCTAAGGTCGGTCGACGGTAGTCTCCCTCACGGTCGACAGGTATCACTTCTCCGACTAAAAGAGAGCTTCCAAGCAGGCTTTTCCAAAGAATTTATGTAGCTTTCCCACTCCCTCTGAACAAATCGAAGAACCTAATGGATCGAACTCATCCTTGACTGCTACGAAAGATTATTCTAGTCTAGTTTAAGAAGTTTTGCTGCAGTCGATTCTTCTATCATTGGATTTTCAGTCTTGGAAGTAGTGAAGCGGTTGTCCGATTGATTGAGTAGTCCATGGCCAGTGAAGGTGCTTTCGGGTCTATACCCATAGCCCTCTCATCTAGGAGATCAAACTGATGACTCAAAGCCTATCGTATCAGTCTTGGAGTCAGCGCCTAATTCATCTGTCGTCCTATAGCTTGGGACTGGGGTTCCGCTTGTAGTACCCTTGGCCATGCCTTCTAATCGGCTAATCCTTCTTGCTGGAGTTGTTGTACCAGCTCAAGAAGCAAGTGCTGATTTCTTCCTTTTGGTATTGAAGCGGCTCATTCTTTCTGGTTCACGACCGATCTTAAAGTGCTTTCTTTCCTTCTAGCTTGACTTGTTCTATTAAATATGTGGCTTTGTTGTAAGCGGACCTAGCAATCATCCTCTCCCCCCCCTTCCCTCAGGGGAAGTGTAGGCATCAGAGAGGCCCCGTGCAGTGCTTGCCTTTCTACCTCTCTCCGTATTGCATTCATCCCCATCTTTCCATTCTCTTATAATGAAGAGAAATGAATATATTCTATAGAACGAATGTGAGCTCGGAAGGAAATGTGTCTCTCCAACTCGTACTTTGCTACCTAGATCTTAGTATGTACGGGTATCGATAATGGAAGAGACTAGATCAAATAGGGCAATTTGTAATGCTCTCTTCCTTCCTGTCCTAAAGAAGGTAAATCTCATCGGCTGCCATTCTTCTTAGTTCTGAGGTATCTAATGTTGTCTTTCCGGATTTATTCTTATAGAAGAAGTATAAATAATTGTTGTTACTATGGTTAAGAAGACTCTTATTATGTATGGACAGTCCAGGAACGAGACCTTCACCTAACCCTCAGAAGGTTGGCTCGTTGTTAACAAGCAAATGCGAAGGAAAAAGTTTCAATCTCACATTTCGATGTCACTGCTGAATGTGGTTGCTTGAAAGGAAAATTTCACATACGGAAGAGAGAAAGCAGTCTTAGCAAGAACCCTTTTAGGGTTTGATCATAAACCCCTAGCCGAGGAGCTTCTTTGGGCAGTTGCTTCATGACATGAAAGAGAGGAACTGATAGTCTTTAAGCTTGAAGGGCCTTGCTCCAATGATTTTGACTTCTTACTTCTTCTCACTCAACTTCCTTAGAGAACAGCGAGAACTCGAAACCGATAACAACCCTAATGGGTTGGTTCACCCTAGAAAACCATTTTTCAACAACGAAGTAGCAACTACCTTAAATCAGCTATTAATACGGTTAGCCCCTTCGGGAAGAACCCGGAGAAAATAGCTATACAACAAGAGACATTGCCCATACAAAGACTTGAGGTGACTAGCCTTAGGGCAATAAGGAATGTCGGGATGCTAAAGATATATTGCCATGAGACTAGTGCAAAGAAGTAAGAAGAAGTCAAAGTGAAATCTGTTAATTAATTAAATATCTGTCTCGCCCTTAGCTTGCAAACAAGTCCTTTATCAAGCAGGCGTCTAAGAATAAGAAGTCCCTGCCCTTTCGATTGTTATTGGCTTATTCTCTAGCATCCGATTGTGGGCATCAATCCCAGCCATCAACATTTCAGTCCCTGCTTTGGCTCTTTCTCTAAGACCGTGGTTAAGAAGTTCCGTCGCCTTACTCAGCATTAGATGCGGCGTAACGACTCTTTTTGCTTCCTTCTGGAGGCCTTTCTTAGGAGTGAACTTCCTTGTCTTAAAAAGACTCTATAAGCGTCTCAGTTCTTTGATCGAGTTTAGGTTTTTATTCCTCCAACGAAGTCCTTTGCTGGGGGCAGAGTGCGTCCATTCTTTTTTAGTCGAGTCAGGAGATCCGCTACTCAGTCGTACAGCTTCCGTCAAATCGTGAGTTCGCCCTTGATTCGGACTAGCAATTAGGAGATCGTCCTCGGACAAAGAGCTCAAAGCCTTAGATTTCATGCCGACTTTGGATCAAACCGCTTTCTTTGGCAGAGCACTAAAATCAGTAGAGACACAGGGAATATGGCAGCTAAAAAGATCTCTTTTTGTGTGAAACATACTTGTCTGATCCATTTGAGGAAGACTTATCTTCTTCCGCTGTGAACAAATCCCCGGCATCATGATCCGCTGCTCAGATGCATCTATAATAACGAGCAGCGCTTCCGCAAGCCATTGGGGGAAATTCCAGAACTTCCATTTTCTTTCTTCTACACTAGGAACATAGTCGCGGTTGTCGCTTCGCTTCCTTTGCCACCGGCCATCGAGATCAAATCAGAGCTCAACCCTAGATTGCGCGAGATCTTTAAACGAGGAAATTCAATGATAGAGCAAGCGCGAGCCAAAGAGAAAAAGAGCTCTTCCAAATCGAATAAAGAAGGGGTCAGCTGAGCTCTAACTGGTTAAACCCGCTTTGGTGGCCCGCCCCAAGTCTTGCCCATAGCTGACTTCTTTGCTAGATGATATCGAATAGTACGACTAGAGTTCAATCCCTCAGAAAGTCATAGTACGACTACAGGGAAAGAGATCTGAAAGTAGCCTTTTACCCCGTTATTCGATGGTGAATGCAGCCTAGCTCTCCCCGTTCAATAGGCTAAGCCTATCCCTTTGCCGTAAAGCTAAGACAGAACTCAGCTAGGACCGAAGAGAAGATTGCCAACCGGATGAAAACCGAAGAGAGCATTGCCAGTTTCATTCCAGTCTTTTCTCAATTGAGAAGTCAACCAACAGGTCAATCCTTCCCTTATATCATATCCATTTTACACAGTCTTTGTTTAAATAGTGTAAATAGTGCGAGACTTTCAACTAATGAAATCTAAACCAGCTAGTTCAGTCAGATACCGGCTAAGCAACCTCTAAAGCAGCTATCGGAGCAGTAGCAGCTTGAAATTCGCATACCAAAGACGATGGAATTCCCCACTTTCTAATGCAATACGGCAAAGCTTAGGGAGTCAGCTAGTCCAACATCAGTCATTCTAATGGAATATCTGGAATATCGAACTAGGAATTGAAAGACTTTCTTTCTTTATATACGAGTCAATTACATACCGGAAATATCGAGCAGTAAATGCTATACCGGAAATGCGATATCTAAAGTCAATCTCAGTGAATTCCGTACCAAGCAGTCCAACCAAAACCTAACAGTATATCAGATCTATCCTATAAAGGTAGTCCAACACAAGTAATCGATACTACGCCTTCGACCTTTGAGAAGTTACTTTGTGAAATAGGATTGATCCCTTGTACAATTTCTTCATTTTAGATAGCTAGAGCTAAGCCTGTCCTAAGAATGAGTCGGGTAGGACCTTTCAGTCAAGTGCCTTGCCTTCCTTGCCTATTCATTTAGTCCAACAATTGAAATACCTATTCGCATTCCTTCCCAGTCCACTTCGAAAGTTACTTTGTTCAGTCGATAGATGCAATGCTGCGATGGATAAATCTCATATGCTCTCCAACTTGAAAGACCTTCTCTTCCCCCTCTTGGAAACAGGCTAGCGATGAGGAGAAAAGATGATGACAAACGAACTGAAAACTGCGAATGCTTCTAATTCATTGAATCTTATTTTAGAATCCAATTTATTTTATATATATTGATTTTATATATATATATAAAGCAGAGTGATGTCTTTATGACAATTCGTCAAGTCCGATCGAGAAACCTGCGCCCAAAGTGCTTACGTAGCCCGTCACCGTTTGGCTAAGATCCTTGATGACTGATTCAAAAACCACTCTAGCTTGATTTCTGTAACACCCCGAAAAATTTACGTCCTATAATGTGTTGACACGTGTCATAAAGTTTGAACGTGTGAAAGAATGTTATAAAAGGACTAAAGTTGACAAACATGGAAAGTATGTGTTTATACGGATTCTAAGTGTCAACTGTGAATAAATATAATGAACATTAACCCTACACAATGTTCATACCTTCAAACGAATGAATCATGGATCATACGAAGCTAAAAGTGAGAAATTACAAACTACAGGGGTTAAATGTGTCAACATGTTAAAGATATACCTCTGAGTGACCTTTTGACAAACCCGAAGCTTTGTAAATGTAAATTATGCTCACTAGAATGCACGATTAAAATTTCATAAAGTTTCGTTATCGTATGAGAAAGTTGTGATCAAAATCGTGTGCGAGGGGTTAAAGCGTAAACATGGGAAATTAAGACTTTTCGGGTAACCATAAAGTTACCCAAGGACTTAACAAAGTATGGTTATGTCTTAAGGCCCATAAAAGTCAAGTCAGAGAGCTCGAAGTGCAAGAAAGCATGTTAAGATCAAGTGTAGAAGGTTCAGGGACTAAAAGCGTCAAAAAGTGCATAAGTTTGCATTTTCGCGCATAACCTACGTTCTGAATACATCCGGACATCCAAAAATTTATGTAAGCATGACTACATTATATTTTAGTGTTCGCCTTAAGAAAAATCCATTCGTTTCGTCATTTGGATCGTTTTTCGCGCTTATGCGCATTTCGTCGTAATTAAGCGAACATCGCGTTCGTACGACCAAACGAACCATCATCCGGCATATTTTTGAACATGTTTCATGTCCACAATGTTTAGGCAACATTTTAGGGCCTTAAAGATGGCTTTACGGGCCTTGGAAGTGTCGGAAATGCCTTGAAACACGTGCAGGGACCAAACATGTAACTTTTCAAACTTTCTGAAACAGGTAAGGGTGTCGCGTAGCGCGAGCCCTATAGGCTCACCTGTCGCGCTACGCGACTGCCTAAACTGGGCCAGATTCAATGTTTTGTTGCAAGTTGCAGCTGATTGATTCGTGTCCACTCGTTTCCTATCGTCTAGTCAGCGGATAAGAACAAACTTCCTGGACACCACAACTTTACGACAAGTGTACGGCCTTGATCGTTGCCTCCTTCTCCAAGAAACGATCTCAACGGCTCTACCTTTTCTATAAATACCCATCACCCTTTGGCTTAAAAACCCACAAATCTGATCCTTTGGGCTCTAAGTTGGAACCTTCGTTTCATACCTGAGCTATTCGATCACGATTAGCATTCGGGGACCCTTCGTAAGTATTCTTTCGTTCTTTTATCGCTTCTCGAGTCCGAAAGTCAAACTTTGCTTGACTTTCTGCATTGACCAGTTTAAGGTCGATGCGAAGTTCGTTTGAACTTCATAACGTGAGCGTGATCACGATGGTTATAGTCCCTAGTGACTATACCTACTGATTTCCACGTTATCTAGGCTCAGTGACGAGCCGTAGTTTCGGCCAGAATACGTATTCTTGCGTATTTTGTAACCAAACTACTTATGGGTATCAAAACCGTTTGTTTTGATACCAAACTTGTTTTCTAACTTAGTTAAGCATGTTTCAACATGCTTAGCTCGTCACTTTAGTTTAGTGCTAATATAGGGTCGTAAAGGTAAGCGATCTAAACAATCGCTTATACTTTCGAACCCGACCCGTTTGGTCGATCATTAGGATCCGACCAAACACATTAAGTGACCTTATGGTCACATCGTTCGAGTAGTTGTATGACAGGTAGTATATATGCCTTAGGTAAATGACCAAAATACCCCTACGGGGCTTAAATTGAGATTAAACTCGTTTTGGGCATAATGGAAGGTATCCTACTGATACCACAACATATTTAAGGCATATTAACTTAGGAAACCTGTTCGTGATCCATTCGGTTACCCGTTACGCTTATTACGCGATCGGTTCGGTTTATGTAACAAGTTTACATAAATTAGCCGAAACGGGTCAAACCTTATCGGTTTTATCTCAAAAATCCAGAATGTGTTGAGTTTACCCATATTATACAAGTCTCCAAACTTGTCGGGTCTAAATCACATTCTATTCCGGTCTTCGCTTAATCGTGCGTAAGAACCGTATATTCCCTTAAGACTAACCGGTCTAAGCTTAAGCTTAATTAAAGACCCGTTAGCATTCTAATTAATTATTTATACCATCATTCCAGACTAGAGCTTTCCGGTAAATTGTACCTACGCTTACTTAAGTGACTACGGCTGAGTTATTAGATTCTTGCTATTTAAGACAGGAGCTAGCTCAGGTAAATACTCTTAACTTATTTTCCCTATACGGGCTTGGGATACGGTACCATAAAAGTACCGCTTGGTCGGGTGTATGTAGTCATTTAAATCGGATTGTGATTGATGTACTTACATAACCTGTTTAATATGTATTATTTTATCATTATTTGATGTATGGCCCTTGGGGGTTAAATGACCATGTCCCGGATATCCTTGGCATCATTTTAAGAAATGGCCACGACCTAAGCACGGGGTGTAGGCATACACCTGACAGTTGCATTAAGTAAAAACTGGTAATCCACTCCGAGGTATCATCCTTGTGGGCATTATACCGGAACTGGTAATCCACTTAGGGGATGATAGCCCGTGGGCATTATACCTGTGGCGTGTCTGTTAATCTAGTCCGGCCCTACAAACCGGCCCTAATGGACGACAAATAAGTAAAACTGTATACAAGATTATATATACAAATAATTTTCCCAAGTTATAAAAGATTAATTTTGCCTCTGTGCATTTTAATCAAAAGTGTCAAAAAGGTTTTGTGCCTGGTGCATCTAAATCAATTTTCTTAAACTCTTTTCAAATGAGTCGGTTGAGTGTATTTACCAGTGAAAACTGACGTATTTTCCAAAAGGGTTAAGTGACAGGTACTGAACGTAATTGGCTGGAAGCTCAGGGCGCTAATAAGGAATCTTGCAAGTTCTAGGCGCCTAAAGTCTGTTGAACAAATGATATGTTTTAAGATCCGCCTGTGGATCCTTTACTTTCCGTTGTAATATTGAATATTACTTTATATTCGGAAAAGTAATAATAATTATCTTTTGCTTCCGCTGTGCATTCGTATATATTGTGTTGTTTGACTATTATGTTGCCAACCATGACGTCACGATACTCCCCACCGGGCCCACCGGTGACACGTGGAAAGTCGGGGTGTGACAGGTTGGTATCAGAGCCAACACTGAGTGAATTAAACACTAGCCTTTTGTGTTTAATCTCAGTTACACAATTGCACATTCTTGAGTCTAGACAAGAACATAGGACAACTTCTAATTTGTTTTTGGAGTCCTTTGGTATTTTGCTGATTAAGCTCTCGCATGGGCAAATCAATTTTTATTAGAAGTCCTGTTTAGGGCAACCATATACTTGTTAAATTTTTAAAGGAACGATTATGTTTAAATTATCATTCCTATATTATAAGATCTACCATTATAATAAAATGGCAAAATCTAAAAGGACAAAACCTAGCCATGTGTCACATTAAGACAGGGCCAAGATGGTAGTTCCATAATTAGATTCAGATCCTTGTTAACAGTTCAATTTAGGATTGCTCTGCGTTAATTATTAAAAGAATCTTAAAGGAAAAACCTAGCCTAAATGTCACGGCATACAAGGCCAAGATGGTAGAACCTATTCAAGAGATTCAATTCCTTATTAAACATATGAAAGCATATTAACATGCTCGACAAAATGTGATATGATAAAATCACATAAGTCATTTTGGGATATACTAAATTTCCTTATTTATATAATCATCCCTTATGGATGAAGTGCCCACGGGCTATAACTAACGTCCTCTGTGACTAAAGACAGTGGTAGCCTACAACTCCCTGTCAAGAAAAGGTAATGAACTTTGATTCAAACCTTGAAGCCTCGATTCTATAAAATCAAGGCCTATGAATTAAACTTGTCTAAGTGACTAGGCCATTTGTGCTATATTTAAAACCTTAATGCCTCGATCCTCTGAAATCATGGCTTATAAATTAAACTTGTCTACGCGACTAGGCCTTTTGTGCTATTATTAACTTATAATTTAGGAATATAATAAATATCCTGAATAATTATATATTTATCAAATTAACCAATATGTGTATTAAAAACATGGTTAATAAATAGTTCAAAAAGATAAAAACTGTTTAAACTTCCGTAAAAACCTTGTCCTTGTTTAATTTTATGTAGCAATTAAAACTACATGGCTGGGTCGGAGGAAGGGAACAGTCACCCTCTGGAAAATCGCGATGATGAAAAGATTGACATAACCAGAGGAGAACTTCGTACATTGATTAACTCAGCTGTATCTAAAGCTGTGAAGGAGAAATTCCAGGAGTATAGTGAGACAAATAGTAAAGCCTCATCTGTACCCCACCCTAAATCCATCCCTAAAACTCATCCAGAGCCTGATAACAAGCCGCCCTCAAAGAAAGATGAGTTAAAGAAAGATGACGAACGACATTCATCTAATGAACACAGTGCTCCATCCAAGAGGATAGTGTTCGATAATGAACCGCATACCAAATCCTGTAACTATAAGTACTTTGTTTCCTGCAAGCCCCGAGATTTTACTGGGGAAAAAGGGGCAGTTGATTGTATGATTTGGTTGGATGAAATGGACACAGTTGTCGATATCAGCGGTTGCGCTGAAAGGGATGTCGTGAAGTACGTATCCCAATCGTTCAAAGGAGAGGCACTGGCATGGTGGAAGTCTCTCATTCAAGCTGCTGGGAAGATTCCGCTCTACAGCATGTCATGGGAACAGTTTGTTAATCTCATTAAAGAGAATTACTGCCCTCAACATGAAGTTGAGGAGATTGAGTCAGATTTCTTATCCTTGGTAATGACAAACTTAGATTGCCAAGCTTACCTCACCAGTTTTAATACCCTGTCCAGATTGGTCCCTTACCTCGTAACACCAGAGCCAAAGCGAATTGCACGCTTCATTGGGGGTTTACCCCCAGAAATCAAAGCCAGTGTTAAGGCTTCAAGACCTACTACATTTAGGTCAGTAGCTGATCTCTCTCTGTCCCTTACTTTAGATGCGGTCAGACTAAGGTCGCTAAAGAAATCTGAAGAAAGTAAGAAGAAGCGTGAGGATGATAACTCACGAGGATTTGAGAAGAAACACAAGGGAAACACTGACTCTGAGAGGTCTGGGTCTGGAAAGAATGGTCAGCGGACAGAGGAAAAGCCAAGGTGCTCGACTTGCCAAAAAGCCACTTTGGAAAATGCAGAATGGAGTCCAATTCTAAATCAGGACCACCTGCATGTGGGATATGCAAGTCTAGGGAGCACAAGGCTGTTGATTGCGGGAAGATTAAAGATGCTACCTGCTACAACTGCAACGAGAAAGGGCACATAAAGACTAACTGCCCTAAATACGCGAGGAAGCCCGAGTAGGCCAAGAGAACAAACGCACGAGTTATCAGAAGGAACGCCCAAGAGATGATGCAGAATAGTAAATAGTATAATATGTACCTTTCCTTATCAAACAGTTATGCAGAAACTTATTTGATATTGGCACATATAAATATATTATGAATGATAAAGGTTGAGAATTGTTGTCTCCACCTGATTAAGACTCCGGTCATTTAATGCAAGGTAGAAATTGACCGATGATACTTTAGAAAATGCTCCAACAAATCCGATATTGATATTTAATACCTATCAGAAACCATTTTTATATATATATCCTTAGAGCAAACTTTTATATTATCCCCAAGGTATAACTTACCAAGGAAACCATAGTAATCGATTCTTATAGATCGGCAAGAAAAACCTTCCAAAAATCTAAGAGCACTATTTCTTTGCATAGAGTACGACAACGTATGTTATTTTAATTATTTTCTCACTGTTTTCTATCACCTGCGAATGCCAAACTGTGTTTGATAAAAGTGTCATATAAAGATTGGCGCATCCTAGTGTGTCCCATAGATTATTTCCATGTCTGATCAGCATGGAGGTTTAATACATGGAACCACAAAGATATCCCAATGATTATATGGTACTAAAGTCAACTAATAGTATTCAAAGAAGGTATCCAGAAAGGAATTGTCCAAATAAATATTCCCTGATAAAGAAATATGTGGACTCATAACATAAATGTGTCACTTAATTGACACAAGCAATGATGGGAGAACCGGAGCCTTAGATATGGAAATCTCTGTAATCTCCTTGTATCATAATTATTTTCTCCTAAGATTACCCTGTTTAGCCCCAGAAATAAAGGCAGATAGAATTAAGATTTACATCCCATTAAGGCCGTATTACTATGAAATCTCCAAGACGACTAGTATCATCTTTGGAAGAATCGAAACCCTGATTAACTAAGTTTAAAATAAAGGGTTCATATAGCCTAACTCCATATCCGGAGGATTCGGTATAGTTAATTATGGAAGACAGTTCATTTTGCTTATGCGTTATTACCGCAACCCGAATTAGGCAACGATTAAGAAGTTGCCATCAGCTACCCAGGATCGTCGAATTGTTCGACTAACAACAAGGATTAGCTATTCCTTAAAATTGGTTAAGCAATGGTTGGATAACCCTCTCACCTTAAAATAAGCTTTTCTATAATAGTTGATATGTAAGCATCAATGCTGCTCCCTAGGAGACCTTGTATAAATGGCATGTTAAACGTTTATTGTTAGGACAATAGATTGGTAAGTCCAATTATAAGGATCTGAACGTTGCCCAGGAAATCAAGGAGTTAAGAAAATAGCAAACTTCCTAAGTTCTTGTTAAGGAATATGGTTTAACAAAAGATATCACCCAGGAAGGGTGTAACAAATTTGTGAAATTAGCAGGCTAGATAAGCTCTGAATATATGGAAATCATTCGAAGGAAATTGAATGTATCAAGATCAAGTAGCTTGTAAGCTAAAACCTACTTAAGGAGTTTGAAGGAACTCGCAATACATTGCACACTAGTGACTGGAGGACGTGTTCCGCCAATAAGTCAAGAAGCACTATCACATAATGATATGCAGAATTATGATGTGATGAGCATCCTGTATCGATTGAGGATCGACAGGTCAAGAAGCTCCAAAAGGATACATACGCCTAATATAAGAGCCACTATGGGAGCTTGGAAAGACTCCAGATATGCTATAAAAGTTAAGTCCCTTATGCGACAAAGAGTAGTTCCAACATCTTAACAAATCTCGAGGTCGAGATTTCTTTTAAGGGGGTGAGGATGTAACACCCCGAAAAATTTACGTCCTATAATGTGTTGACACGTGTCATAAAGTTTGAACGTGTGAAAGAATGTTATAAAAGGACTAAAGTTGACAAACATGGAAAGTATGTGTTTATACGGATTCTAAGTGTCAACTGTGAATAAATATAATGAACATTAACCCTACACAATGTTCATACCTTCAAACGAATGAATCATGGATCATACGAAGCTAAAAGTGAGAAATTACAAACTACAGGGGTTAAATGTGTCAACATGTTAAAGATATACCTCTGAGTGACCTTTTGACAAACCCGAAGCTTTGTAAATGTAAATTATGCTCACTAGAATGCACGATTAAAATTTCATAAAGTTTCGTTATCGTATGAGAAAGTTGTGATCAAAATCGTGTGCGAGGGGTTAAAGCGTAAACATGGGAAATTAAGACTTTTCGGGTAACCATAAAGTTACCCAAGGACTTAACAAAGTATGGTTATGTCTTAAGGCCCATAAAAGTCAAGTCAGAGAGCTCGAAGTGCAAGAAAGCATGTTAAGATCAAGTGTAGAAGGTTCAGGGACTAAAAGCGTCAAAAAGTGCATAAGTTTGCATTTTCGCGCATAACCTACGTTCTGAATACATCCGGACATCCAAAAATTTATGTAAGCATGACTACATTATATTTTAGTGTTCGCCTTAAGAAAAATCCATTCGTTTCGTCATTTGGATCGTTTTTCGCGCTTATGCGCATTTCGTCGTAATTAAGCGAACATCGCGTTCGTACGACCAAACGAACCATCATCCGGCATATTTTTGAACATGTTTCATGTCCACAATGTTTAGGCAACATTTTAGGGCCTTAAAGATGGCTTTACGGGCCTTGGAAGTGTCGGAAATGCCTTGAAACACGTGCAGGGACCAAACATGTAACTTTTCAAACTTTCTGAAACAGGTAAGGGTGTCGCGTAGCGCGAGCCCTATAGGCTCACCTGTCGCGCTACGCGACTGCCTAAACTGGGCCAGATTCAATGTTTTGTTGCAAGTTGCAGCTGATTGATTCGTGTCCACTCGTTTCCTATCGTCTAGTCAGCGGATAAGAACAAACTTCCTGGACACCACAACTTTACGACAAGTGTACGGCCTTGATCGTTGCCTCCTTCTCCAAGAAACGATCTCAACGGCTCTACCTTTTCTATAAATACCCATCACCCTTTGGCTTAAAAACCCACAAATCTGATCCTTTGGGCTCTAAGTTGGAACCTTCGTTTCATACCTGAGCTATTCGATCACGATTAGCATTCGGGGACCCTTCGTAAGTATTCTTTCGTTCTTTTATCGCTTCTCGAGTCCGAAAGTCAAACTTTGCTTGACTTTCTGCATTGACCAGTTTAAGGTCGATGCGAAGTTCGTTTGAACTTCATAACGTGAGCGTGATCACGATGGTTATAGTCCCTAGTGACTATACCTACTGATTTCCACGTTATCTAGGCTCAGTGACGAGCCGTAGTTTCGGCCAGAATACGTATTCTTGCGTATTTTGTAACCAAACTACTTATGGGTATCAAAACCGTTTGTTTTGATACCAAACTTGTTTTCTAACTTAGTTAAGCATGTTTCAACATGCTTAGCTCGTCACTTTAGTTTAGTGCTAATATAGGGTCGTAAAGGTAAGCGATCTAAACAATCGCTTATACTTTCGAACCCGACCCGTTTGGTCGATCATTAGGATCCGACCAAACACATTAAGTGACCTTATGGTCACATCGTTCGAGTAGTTGTATGACAGGTAGTATATATGCCTTAGGTAAATGACCAAAATACCCCTACGGGGCTTAAATTGAGATTAAACTCGTTTTGGGCATAATGGAAGGTATCCTACTGATACCACAACATATTTAAGGCATATTAACTTAGGAAACCTGTTCGTGATCCATTCGGTTACCCGTTACGCTTATTACGCGATCGGTTCGGTTTATGTAACAAGTTTACATAAATTAGCCGAAACGGGTCAAACCTTATCGGTTTTATCTCAAAAATCCAGAATGTGTTGAGTTTACCCATATTATACAAGTCTCCAAACTTGTCGGGTCTAAATCACATTCTATTCCGGTCTTCGCTTAATCGTGCGTAAGAACCGTATATTCCCTTAAGACTAACCGGTCTAAGCTTAAGCTTAATTAAAGACCCGTTAGCATTCTAATTAATTATTTATACCATCATTCCAGACTAGAGCTTTCCGGTAAATTGTACCTACGCTTACTTAAGTGACTACGGCTGAGTTATTAGATTCTTGCTATTTAAGACAGGAGCTAGCTCAGGTAAATACTCTTAACTTATTTTCCCTATACGGGCTTGGGATACGGTACCATAAAAGTACCGCTTGGTCGGGTGTATGTAGTCATTTAAATCGGATTGTGATTGATGTACTTACATAACCTGTTTAATATGTATTATTTTATCATTATTTGATGTATGGCCCTTGGGGGTTAAATGACCATGTCCCGGATATCCTTGGCATCATTTTAAGAAATGGCCACGACCTAAGCACGGGGTGTAGGCATACACCTGACAGTTGCATTAAGTAAAAACTGGTAATCCACTCCGAGGTATCATCCTTGTGGGCATTATACCGGAACTGGTAATCCACTTAGGGGATGATAGCCCGTGGGCATTATACCTGTGGCGTGTCTGTTAATCTAGTCCGGCCCTACAAACCGGCCCTAATGGACGACAAATAAGTAAAACTGTATACAAGATTATATATACAAATAATTTTCCCAAGTTATAAAAGATTAATTTTGCCTCTGTGCATTTTAATCAAAAGTGTCAAAAAGGTTTTGTGCCTGGTGCATCTAAATCAATTTTCTTAAACTCTTTTCAAATGAGTCGGTTGAGTGTATTTACCAGTGAAAACTGACGTATTTTCCAAAAGGGTTAAGTGACAGGT